>BSDF01000003.1:8410442-9752942 GCA_027925045.1 Hypotaenidia okinawae
AGAACAAAGCCCTGATCCCCAGGGTCAGAGGGGCTGTTTGTAGGTTCCAGGGGGCGGTTTGATGCCAGGTATGTCTTTTGGTGCTGGCTGCTTTGGTTTGGGAGCTATTGCTGGACGTTTGGTATTTTTGGAATGGAAGGCCCATTCGGCCCGTATAAACCCCTGTGTACGTAGCATCAGGAGGTTTCCTCCGAAGAACAAAGCCCTGAGCCCCAGGGTCAGAGAGTCTGCTTGTAGGTGCCATGGGGCGTTTTCAGGCCATTCATGTCTTTTGGTGCTGGCTGCTTTGGTTTGGGAGCTATTGCTGGACGTTTGGTATTTTTGGAATGGAAGGCCCATTCGGCCCATATAAACCCCTGTGTATGTAGCATAAGGTTTCCTCCGAAGAACAAAGCCCTGAGCCCCAGGGTCAGAGGGGCTGTTTGTACGTGCCGTGGGGCGTTTTCAGGCCATGTGTGTCTTCTGGTGCTGGCTGCTTTGGTTTGGGAGCTATTGCTGGACGTTTGGTATTTTTGGAATGGAAGGCCCATTCGGCCCATATAAACCCCTGTGTATGTAGCATATTGTTTCCTCCGAAGAACAAAGCCCTGAGCCCCAGGTTCAGAGGGGCTGCTTGTAGGTGCCATGGGGCGGTTTGAGGCCATGCATGTCTTTTGGTGCTGGCTGCTTTGGTTTGGGAGCTATTGCTGGACGTTTGGTATTTTTGGAATGGAAGGCCCATTCGGCCCATATAAACCCCTGTGTATGTAGCATTATGAGGTTTCCTCGAAGAACAAAGCCCTGAGCCCCAGGGTCAGAGGGGCTGCTTGTAGGTGCCATGGGGCGTTTTCAGGCCATGTGTGTCTTCTTGTGCTGGCTGCTTTGGTTTGGGAGCTATTGCTGGACGTTTGGTATTTTTGGAATGGAAGGCCCATTCGGCCCATATAAATCCCAATGCATGCAGCATTAGGAGGTTTCCTCCGAAGAACAAAGCCCTGAGCCCCAGGGTCAGAGGGGCTGCTTGTAGGTGCCATGGGGCGTTTTCAGGCCATGTATGTCTTTTGGTGCTGGCTGCTTTGGTTTGGGAGCTATTGCTGGACGTTTGGTATATTTGGAATGGAAGGCCCATTCTGCCCATATAAATCCCTGTGCATGTAGCATTAGGAGGTTTCCTCCGAAGAACAAAGCCCTGAGCCCCAGGGTCAGAGGGGCTGCTTGTAGGTGCCATGGGGCGTTTTCAGGCCATGTATGTCTTTTGGTGCTGGCTCCTTTGGTTTGGGAGCTATTGCTGGACGTTTGGTATTTTTGGAATGGAAGGCCCATTCGGCCCATATAAATCCCTGTGCATGTAGCATTCGGAGGTTTCCTCCGAAGAACAAAGCCCTGAGCCCCAGGGTCAGAGGGGCTGCTTGTAGGTGCCATGGGGCGTTTTCAGGCCATGTCTGTCTTTTCGTGCTGGCTGCTTTGGTTTGGGAGCTATTGCTGGACATTTGGTATCTTTCGAATGGAAGTCCCATTCGGCCCATATAAAACCGTGTGTATGTAGCATATGGTTTCCTCCGAAGAACAAAGCCCTGAGCCCCAGGGTCAGAGGGGCTGCTTATAGGTGCCATGGGGCGTTTTGAGGCCATGCATGTCTTTTGGTTCTGGCTGCTTTGGTTTGGGAGCTATTGCTGGACGTTTGGTATGTTTGGAATGGAAGGCCCATTCGGCCCATATAAACCCCTGTGTATGTTGCATTAGGTTTCCTCCGAAGAACAAAGCCCTGAGCCCCAGGGTCAGAGGGGCTGCTTGTACGTGCCGTGGGGCGTTTTCAGGCCATGTGTGTCTTCTGGTGCTGGCTGCTTTGGTTTGGGAGCTATTGCTGGACGTTTGGTATTTTTGGAATGGAAGGCCCATTCGGCCCATATAAACCCCTGTGTATGTAGCATTATGTTTCCTCCGAAGAACAAAGCCCTGAGCACCAGGTTCAGAGGGGCTGCTTGTAGGTGCCATGGGGCGGTTTGAGGCCATGCATGTCTTTTGGTGCTGGCTGCTTTGGTTTGGGAGCTATTGCTGGACGTTTGGTATTTTTGGAATGGAAGGCCCATTCGGCCCATATAAACCCCTGTGTATGTAGCATATGGTATCCTCCGAAGAACAAAGCCCTGAGCCCCAGGATCAGAGGGGCTGCTTGTAGGTGCCATGGGGCGTTTTCAGGCCATGTGTGTCTTCTTGTGCTGGCTGCTTTGGTTTGGGAGCTATTGCTGCACGTTTGGTATTTTTGGAATGAAAGGCCCATTCGGCCCATATAAATCCCAATGCATGCAGCATTAGGAGGTTTCCTCTGAAGAACAAAGCCCTGAGCCCCAGGGTCAGAGGGGATGCTTGTAGGTGCCATGGGGCGTTTTCAGGCCATGTATGTCTTTTGGTGCTGGCTGCTTTGGTTTGGGAGCTATTGCTGGACGTTTGGGAACTTTGCGAATGGAAGGCCCATGCGGCCCATATAAACCCCTGTGTATGTAGCATTAGGAGGTTTCCTCCTAAGAACAAAGCCCTGAGCCCCAGGGTCAGAGGGGCTGCTTGTAGGTGCCATGGGGCGTTTTCAGGCCATGTATGTCTTTTGGTGCTGGCTGCTTTGGTTTGGGATGTATTGCTGGACGTTTGGTATTTTTGGAATGGAAGGCCCATTCGGCCCATATAAATCCCTGTGCATGTAGCATTCGGAGGTTTCCTCCGAAGAAGAAAGCCCTGAGCCCCAGGGTCAGAGGGGCTGCTTGTAGGTGCCATGGGGCGTTTTCAGGCCATGTCTGTCTTTTGGTGCTGGCTGCTTTGGTTTGGGAGCTATTGCTGGACATTTTGTATCTTTCGAATGGAAGTCCCATTCGGCCCATATAAAACCCTGTGTATGTAGCATATGGTTTCCTCCGAAGAACAAAGCCCTGAGCCCCAGGGTCAGAGGGGCTGCTTGTAGGTGCCATGGGGCGTTTTGAGGCCATGCATGTCTTTTTGTGCTGGCTGCTTTGGTTTGGGAGCTATTGCTGGACGTTTGGTATGTTTGGAATGGAAGGCCCATTCGGCCCATATACATCCCTGTGTATGTAGCATATGGTTTCCTCCGAAGAACAAAGCCCTGAGCCCCAGGGTCAGAGGGGCTGTTTGTAGGTGCCAGGGGGCGTTTTCAGGCCATGTATGTCTTTTGGTGCTGGCTGCTTTGGTTTGGGAGCTATTGCTGGACGTTTGGGATCTTGCGAATTGAAGGCCCATGCGGCCCATATAAACACCTGAGTATGTAGCATTAGGAGGTTTCCTCCTAAGAACAAAGCCCTGAGCCCCAGGGTCAGAGGGGCTGCTTGTAGGTGCCATGGGGCGTTTTCAGGCCATTTCTGTCTTTTCGTGCTGGCTGCTTTGGTTTAGGAGCTATTGCTGGACGTTTGGTATTTTTGGAATGGAAGGCCCATTCAGCCCATATAAACCCCTCTGTATGCAGCATCAGGAGGTTTCCTCCGAAGAACAAAGCCCTGATCCCCAGGGTCAGAGGGGCTGCTTGTAGGTGCCATGGGGCGGTTTGAGGCCATGCATGTCTTTTGGTGCTGGCTGCTTTGGTTTGGGAGCTATTGCTGGACGTTTGGTATTTTTGGAATGGAAGGCCCATTCGGCCCATATAAACCCCTGTGTATGTAGCATTAGGAGGTTTCCTCCGAAGAACAAAGCCCTGAGCCCCAGGGTCAGAGGGGCTGTTTGTATGTGCCATGGGGCGGTTTGATGCCAGGTATGACTTTTAGTGCTGGCTGCTTTGGTTTGGGAGCTATTGCTGGACGTTTGGTATTTTTGGAATGGAAGGCCCATTCGGCCCATAGAAACCCATGTGTATGTTGCATATGGTTTCCTCCGAAGAACAAAGCCCTGAGCCCCAGGGTCAGAGGGGCTGCTTGTACGTGCCGTGGGGCGTTTTCAGGCCATGTGTGTCTTCTGGTGCTGGCTGCTTTGGTTTGGGAGCTAGTGCTGGACGTTTGGTATTTTTGGAATGGAAGGCCCATTCGGCCCATATAAACCCCTGTGTATGTAGCATATTGTTTCCTCCGAAGAACAAAGCCCTGAGACCCAGGTTCAGAGGGGCTGCTTGTAGGTGCCATGGGGCGGTTTGAGGCCATGCATGTCTTTTGGTGCTGGCTGCTTTGGTTTGGGAGCTATTGCTGGCACGTTTGGTATTTTTGGAATGGAAGGCCCATTCGGCCCATATAAATCCCAATGCATGCAGCATTAGGAGGTTTCCTCCGAAGAACAAAGCCCTGAGCCCCAGGGTCAGAGGGGCTGCTTATAGGTGCCGTGGGGCGTTTTCAGGCCATGTATGTCTTCTGGTGCTGGCTGCTTTGGTTTGGGAGCTATTGCTGGACGTTTGGTATTTTTGGAATGGAAGGCCCATTCGGCCCATATAAATCCCTGTGTGTGTAGCATTAGGAGGTTTCCTCCTATGAACAAAGCCCTGAGCCCCAGCGTCAGAGGGGCTGCTTGTAGGTGCCATGGGGCGTTTTCAGGCATTGCATGTGTTTTGGTGCTGGCTACTTTGGTTTGGGAGCTATTGCTGGACGTTTGGTATTTTTGGAATGGAAGGCCCATTCGGCCCATATAAATCCCTGTGTATGTAGCATTAGGAGGTTTCCTCCGAAGAACAAAGCCCTGAGCCCCAGGGTCAGAGGGGCTGCTTGTAGGTGCCATGGGGCGGTTTCAGGCCATGTATGTCTTCTGGTGGTGGCTGCTTTGGTTTGGGAGCTATTGCTGGACGTTTGGTATTTTTGGAATAGAAGGCCCATTCGGGCGGTATAAATACCTGTGTATGTAGTATTAGGAGGTTTCCTTCGAAGAACAAAGCCCTGAGCCCCAGCGTCAGAGGGGCTGCTTGTAGGTGCCAGGGGGCGTTTTCAGGCATTGCATGTATTTTGGTGCTGGCTACTTTGGTTTGGGTGCTATTGCTGGACGTTTGTTACGTTTGGAATGGAAGGCCCATTCGGCCCATATAAACCCCTGTGTATGTAGCATTAGGAGGTTTCCTCCGAAGAACAAAGCCCTGAGCCCCAGGGTCAGAGGGACTGTTTGTAGCTGCCATGGGTCGCTTTAAGGCCAGGAATGTCTTTTGGTGCTGGCTGCTTTGGTTTGGGAGTTATTGCTGGACATTTTGTATCTTTCGAATGGAAGGCCCATTCGGCCCATATAAACCCCTGTGTATGTAGCATATGGTTTCCTCCGAAGAACAAAGCCCTGAGCCCCAGGGTCAGAGGGGCTGTTTGTAGGTGCCATGGGGCGTTTTTAGGCCATGTATGTCTTTTGGTGCTGGCTGCTTTGGTTTGGGATCTATTGCTGGACGTTTGGTATTTTTGGAATGGAAGGCCCATTCGGCCCATATACATCCCTGTGCATGTAGCATTAGGAGGTTTCCTCCGAAGAACAAAGCCCTGAGCCCCAGGGTCAGAGAGTCTTCTTGAAAGAGCCATGGTGCGTTTTCAGGCCATGCATGTCTTTTGGTGCTGGCTGCTTTGGTTTGGGAGCTATTGCTGGACGTTTGGTATTTTTGGAATGGAAGGCCCATTCGGCCCATAGAAACCCATGTGTATGTTGCATATGGTTTCCTCCGAAGAACAAAGCCCTGAGCCCCAGGGTCAGAGGGGCTGCTTGTACGTGCCGTGGGGCGTTTTCAGGCCATGTGTGTCTTCTGGTGCTGGCTGCTTTGGTTTGGGAGCTATTGCTGGACGTTTGGTATTTTTGGAATGGAAGGCCCATTCGGCCCATATAAACCCCTGTGTATGTAGCATTAGGAGTTTTCCTCCGAAGAACAAAGCCCTGAGCCCCAGGGTCAGAGGGGAAGCTTGTAGGTGCCATGGGGTGTTTTCAGGCCATGTCTGTCTTTTCGTGCTGGCTGCTTTGGTTTGGGAGCTATTGCTGGACGTTTGGTATTTTTGGAATGGAAGGCCCATTCGGCCCATATAAACCCCTGTGTATGTAGCATTAGGAGGTTTCCTCCGAAGAACAAAGCCCTGAACCCCAGGGTCAGAGAACCTGTTTGTAGGTTCCAGGGGGCGGTTTGATGCCAGGTATGTCTTTTGGTGCTGGCTGGTTTGGTTTGGGAGCTATTGCTGGACTTTTGGTATTTTTGGAATGGAAGGACCATTCGGCCCATATAAATCCCTGTGTACGTAGCATCAGGAGGTTTCCTCCGAAGAACAAAGCCCTGAGCCCCAGGTTCAGAGGGGCTGCTTGTAGGTGCCATGGGGCGTTTTCAGGCATTTCATGTGTTTTGGTGCTGGCTACTTTGGTTTGGGAGCTATTGCTGGACGTTTGGTATGTTTGGAATGGAAGGCCCATTCGGCCCATATAAATCCCTGTGTATGTAGCATTAGGAGGTTTCCTCCGAAGAACAAAGCCCTGATCCCCAGGGTCAGAGGGATTGTTTGTAGCTGTCATGGGTCGTTTTAAGGCCAGGTATGTCTTTTGGTGCTGGCTGCTTAGGTTTGGGAGCTATTGCTGGCCATTTAGGATCTTTCGAATGGAAGGCCCATTCGGCCCATATAAACCCCTGTGTATGTAGCATATGGTTTCCTCCGAAGAACAAAGCCCTGAGCCCCAGGGTCAGAGGGGCTGCTTATAGGTGCCGTGGGGCGTTTTCAGGCCATGTATGTCTTCTGGTGCTGGCTGCTTTGGTTTGGGAGCTATTGCTGGACGTTTGGTATTTTTGGAATGGAAGGCCCATTCGGCCCATATAAACCCCTGTGTATGTAGTATTAGGAGGTTTCCTTCGAAGAACAAAGCCCTGAGCCCCAGGGTCAGAGGGGCTGCTTGTAGGTGCCATGGGGCGGTTTGAAGCCAGGTGTGTCTTTTGGTGGTGGCTGCTTTGGTTTGGGAGCTATTGCTGGACTTTTGTTATTTTTGGAATGGAAGGCCCATTCGGCCCATATAAACCCCTGTGTATGTAGCATTAGGAGGTTTCCTCCGAAGAACAAAGCCCTGAGCCCCAGGGTCAGAGGGACTGTTTGTAGCTGCCATGGGTCGCTTTAAGGCCAGGAATGACTTTTGGTGCTGGCTGCTTTGGTTTGGGAGCTATTGCTGGACATTTCGTATTTTTGGAATGGAAGGCCCATTCGGCCCATATAAACCCCTGTGTATGTAGCATATGGTTTCCTCCGAAGAACAAAGCCCCGAGCCCCAGGGTCAGAGGGGCTGCTTGTAGGTGCCATGGGGCGTTTTTAAGCCATGTATGTCTTTTGGTGCTGGCTTCTTTGGTTTGGGATCTATTGCTGGACGTTTGGTATTTTTGGAATGGAAGGCCCATTCGGCCCATAGAAACCCATGTGTATGTTGCATATGGTTTCCTCCGAAGAACAAAGCCCTGAGCCCCAGGGTCAGAGGGGCTGCTTGTACGTGCCGTGGCGCGTTTTCAGGCCATGTGTGTCTTCTCGTGCTGGCTGCTTTGGTTTGGGAGCTATTGCTGGACGTTTGGTATTTTTGGAATGGAAGGCCCATTCGGCCGATATAAACCCCTGTGTATGTAGCATTAGGAGGTTTCCTCCGAAGAACAAAGCCCTGATCCCCAGGGTCAGAGGGATTGTTTGTAGCTGTCATGGGTCGTTTTAAGGCCAGGTATGTCTTTTGGTGCTGGCTGCTTAGGTTTGGGAGCTATTGCTGGCCATTTAGGATCTTTCGAATGGAAGGCCCATTCGGCCCATATAAACCCCTGTGTATGTAGCATATGGTTTCCTCCGAAGAACAAAGCCCTGAGACCAGGTTCAGAGGGGCTGCTTGTAGGTGCCATGGGGCGGTTTGAGGCCATGCATGTGTTTTGGTGCTGGCTGCTTTGGTTTGGGAGCTATTGCTGGACGTCTGGTATGTTTGGAATGGAAGGCTCATTCGGCCCATATAAATCCCAATGCATGCAGCATTAGGAGGTTTCCTCCGAAGAACAAAGCCCTGAGCCCCAGGGTCAGAGGGACTGCTTGTAGGTGCCATGGGGCGTTTTCAGGCATTGCATGTGTTTTGATGCTGGCTGCTTTGGTTTGGGAGCTAGTGCTTGACGTTTGGTATGTTTTGGAATGGAAGGCCCATTCGGCCCTTATAAATCCCTGTGTATGTAGCATTAGGAGGTTTCCTCCGAAGAACAAAGCTCTGATCCCCAGGGTCAGAGGGGCTACTTGTAGGTGCCATGGGTCGGTTTAAGGCCATGTTTGTCTTTTGGTGCTGGCTGCTTTGGTTTGGGAGCTATTGCTGGACGTTTGGTATTTTTGGAATGGAAGGCCCATTCGGCCCATATAAACCCCTGTGTATGTAGCATTAGGAGGTTTCCTCCGAAGCACAAAGCCCTGAGCCCCAGGGTCAGAGAGTCTTCTTGAAAGAGCCATGGGGCGTTTTCAGGCATTGCATGTCTTTTGTTGCTGGCTGCGTTGGTTTGGGAGCTATTGCTGGACGTTTGGTATTTTTGGAATGGAAGGCCTATTCGGCCCATATAAACCCCGGTGTATGCAGAATTAGGAGGTTTCCTCCGAAGAACAAAGCCCTGAGCCCGAGGGACAGAGGGGCTGCTTGTAGGTGCCATGGGGCGTTTTCAGGCCAAGTCTGTCTTTTCGTGCTGGCTGCTTTGATTTGGGAGCTATTGCTGGACATTTGGTATTTTTGGAATGGAAGGCCCATTCAGCACAAATAAACCCCTCTGTATGCAGCATCAGGAGGTTTCCTCCGAAGAACAAAGCCCTGATCCCCAGGGTCAGAGGGGCTGTTTGTAGGTTCCAGGGGGCGGTTTGATGCCAGGTATGACTTTTAGTGCTGGTTGCTTTGGTTTGGGAGCTATTGCTGGACGTTTGGTATTTTTGGAATGGAAGGCCCATTCGGCCCGTATAAACCCCTGTGTACGTAGCATCAGGAGGTTTCCTCCGAAGAACAAAGCCCTGAGCCCCAGGGTCACAGAGTCTTCTTGAAAGAGCCATGGGGCGTTTTCAGGCATTGCATATCTTTTGGTGCTGGCTGCTTTGGTTTGGGAGCTATTGCTGGACGTTTGGTATTTTTGGAATGGAAGGCCCATTCGGCCCATATAAACCCCTGTGTATGTTGCATATGGTTTCCTCCGAAGAACAAAGCCCTGAGCCCCAGGGTCAGAGGGGCTGTTTGTACGTGCCGTGGGGCGTTTTCAGGCCATGTGTGTCTTCTGCTGCTGGCTGCTTTGGTTTGGGAGCTATTGCTGGACGTTTGGTATTTTTGGAATGGAAGGCCCATTCGGCCCATATAAACCCCTGTGTATGTAGCATATGGTTTCCTCCGAAGAACAAAGCCCTGAGACTAGGTTCAGAGGGGGTGCTTGTAGGTGCCATGGGGCGGTTTGAGGCCATGCATGTCTTTTGGTGCTGGCTGCTTTGGTTTGGGAGCTATTGCTGGACGTTTGGTATTTTTGGAATGGAAGGCTCATTCGGCCCATATAAACCCCTGTGTATGTAGCATATGGTATCCTCCGAAGAACAAAGCCCTGAGCCCCAGGATCAGAGGGGCTGCTTGTAGGTGCCATGGGGCGTTTTCAGGCCATGTGTGTCTTCTTGTGCTGGCTGCTTTGGTTTGGGAGCTATTGGTGCACGTTTGGTATTTTTGGAATGAAAGGCCCATTCGGCCCATATAAATCCCAATGCATGCAGCATTAGGAGGTTTCCTCCGAAGAACAAAGCCCTGAGCCCCAGGGTCAGAGGGGCTGCTTGTAGGTGCCATGGGGCGTTTTCAGGCCATGTATGTCTTTTGGTGCTGGCTGCTTTGGTTTGGGTGCTATTGCTGGATGTTTGGTATATTTGGAATGGAAGGCCCATTCTGCCCATATAAATCCCTGTGCATGTAGCATTCGGAGGCTTCCTCCGAAGAACAAAGCCCTGAGCCCCAGGGTCAGAGGGGCTGCTTGTAGGTGCCATGGGGCGTTTTCAGGCCATGTATGTCTTTTGGTGCTGGCTCCTTTGGTTTGGGTGCTATTGCTGGATGTTTGGTATTTTTGGAATGGAAGGCCCATTCGGCCCATATAAATCCCTGTGCATGTAGCATTCGGAGGCTTCCTCCGAAGAAGAAAGCCCTGAGCCCCAGGGTCAGGGGGGCTGCTTGTAGGTGCCATGGGGCGTTTTCAGGCCATGTCTGTCTTTTCGTGCTGGCTGCTTTGGTTTGGGAGCTATTGCTGGACATTTTGTATCTTTCGAATGGAAGTCCCATTCGGCCCATATAAAACCGTGTGTATGTAGCATATGGTTTCCACCGAAGAACAAAGCCCTGAGCCCCAGGGTCAGAGGGGCTGCTTATAGGTGCCATGGGGCGTTTTGAGGCCATGCATGTCTTTTTGGTTCTGGCTGCTTTGGTTTGGGAGCTATTGCTGGACGTTTGGTATGTTTGGAATGGAAAGCCCATTCGGCCCATATAAACCCCTGTGTATGTTGCATATGGTTTCCTCCGAAGAACAAAGCCCTGAGCCCCAGGGTCAGAGGGGCTGTTTGTACGTGCCGTGGGGCGTTTTCAGGCCATGTGTGTCTTCTGCTGCTGGCTGCTTTGGTTTGGGAGCTATTGCTGGACGTTTGGTATTTTTGGAATGGAAGGCCCATTCGGCCCATATAAACCCCTGTGTATGTAGCATATGGTTTCCTCCGAAGAACAAAGCCCTGAGACCAGGTTCAGAGGGGCTGCTTGTAGGTGCCATGGGGCGGTTTGAGGCCATGCATGTCTTTTGGTGCTGGCTGCTTTGGTTTGGGAGCTATTGCTGGACGTTTGGTATTTTTGGAATGGAAGGCTCATTCGGCCCATATAAACCCCTGTGTATGTAGCATATGGTATCCTCCGAAGAACAAAGCCCTGAGCCCCAGGATCAGAGGGGCTGCTTGTAGGTGCCATGGGGCGTTTTCAGGCCATGTGTGTCTTCTTGTGCTGGCTGCTTTGGTTTGGGAGCTATTGGTGCACGTTTGGTATTTTTGGAATGAAAGGCCCTTTCGGCCCATATAAATCCCAATGCATGCAGCATTAGGAGGTTTCCTCTGAAGAACAAAGCCCTGAGCCCCAGGGTCAGAGGGGATGCTTGTAGGTGCCATGGGGCGTTTTCAGGCCATGTATGTCTTTTGGTGCTGGCTGCTTTGGTTTGGGAGCTATTGCTGGACGTTTGGGAACTTGCGAATTGAAGGCCCATGCGGCCCATATAAACCCCTGTGTATGTAGCATTAGGAGGTTTCCTCCTAAGAACAAAGCCCTGAGCCCCAGGGTCAGAGGGGCTGCTTGTAGGTGCCATGGGGCGTTTTCAGGCCATGTATGTCTTTTGGTGCTGGCTGCTTTGGTTTGGGTGCTATTGCTGGATGTTTGGTATTTTTGGAATGGAAGGCCCATTCGGCCCATATAAATCCCTGTGCATGTAGCATTCGGAGGCTTCCTCCGAAGAAGAAAACCCTGAGCCCCAGGGTCAGAGGGCTGCTTGTAGGTTCCATGGGGCGTTTTCAGGCCATGTCTGTCTTTTCGTGCTGGCTGCTTTGGTTTGGGAGCTATTGCTGGACATTTTGTATCTTTCGAATGGAAGTCCCATTCGGCCCATATAAAACCGTGTGTATGTAGCATATGGTTTCCACCGAAGAACAAAGCCCTGAGCCCCAGGGTCAGAGGGGCTGCTTATAGGTGCCATGGGGCGTTTTGAGGCCATGCATGTCTTTTTGTTCTGGCTGCTTTGGTTTGGGAGCTATTGCTGGACGTTTGGTATGTTTGGAATGGAAGGCCCATTCGGCCCATATACATCCCTGTGTATGTAGCATATGGTTTCCTCCGAAGAACAAAGCCCTGAGCCCCAGGGTCAGAGGGGCTGTTTGTAGGTGCCAGGGGGCGTTTTCAGGCCATGTATGTCTTTTGGTGCTGGCTGCTTTGGTTTGGGAGCTATTGCTGGACGTTTGGGATCTTGCGAATTGAAGGCCCATGCGGCCCATATAAACACCTGAGTATGTAGCATTAGGAGGTTTCCTCCTAAGAACAAAGCCCTGAGCCCCAGGGTCAGAGGGGCTGCTTGTAGGTGCCATGGGGCGTTTTCAGGCCATTTCTGTCTTTTCGTGCTGGCTGCTTTGGTTTAGGAGCTATTGCTGGACGTTTGGTATTTTTGGAATGGAAGGCCCATTCAGCACAAATAAACCCCTCTGTATGCAGCATCAGGAGGTTTCCTCCGAAGAACAAAGCCCTGATCCCCAGGGTCAGAGGGGCTGCTTGTAGGTGCCATGGGGCGGTTTGAGGCCATGCATGTCTTTTGGTGCTGGCTGCTTTGGTTTGGGAGCTATTGCTGGACGTTTGGTATTTTTGGAATGGAAGGCCCATTCGGCCCATATAAACCCCTGTGTATGTAGCATTAGGAGGTTTCCTCCGAAGAACAAAGCCCTGAGCCCCAGGGTCAGAGGGGCTGTTTGTATGTGCCATGGGGCGGTTTGATGCCAGGTATGACTTTTAGTGCTGGCTGCTTTGGTTTGGGAGCTATTGCTGGACGTTTGGTATTTTTGGAATGGAAGGCCCATTCGGCCCATAGAAACCCATGTGTATGTTGCATATGGTTTCCTCCGAAGAACAAAGCCCTGAGCCCCAGGGTCAGAGGGGCTGCTTGTACGTGCCGTGGGGCGTTTTCAGGCCATGTGTGTCTTCTGGTGCTGGCTGCTTTGGTTTGGGAGCTAGTGCTGGACGTTTGGTATTTTTGGAATGGAAGGCCCATTCGGCCCATATAAACCCCTGTGTATGTAGCATATGGTTTCCTCCGAAGAACAAAGCCCTGAGACCAGGTTCAGAGGGGCTGCTTGTAGGTGCCATGGGGCGGTTTGAGGCCGTGCATGTCTTTTGGTGCTGGCTGCTTTGGTTTGGGAGCTATTGATGCACGTTTGGTATTTTTGGAATGAAAGGCCCATTCGGCCCATATAAATCCCAATGCATGCAGCATTAGGAGGTTTCCTCCGAAGAACAAAGCCCTGAGCCCCAGGGTCAGAGGGGCTGCTTGTAGGTGCCATGGGGCGTTTTCAGGCCATGTATGTCTTTTGGTGCTGGCTGCTTTGGTTTGGGAGCTATTGCTGGACGTTTGGGATCTTGCGAATTGAAGGCCCATGCGGCCCATATAAACCCCTGTGTATGTAGCATTAGGAGGTTTCCTCCTAAGAACAAAGCCCTGAGCCCCAGGGTCAGAGGGGCTGCTTGTAGGTGCCATGGGGCGTTTTCAGGCCATGTATGTCTTTTGGTGCTGGCTGCTTTGGTTTGGGTGCTATTGCTGGATGTTTGGTATATTTTAATGGAAGGCCCATTCTGCCCATATAAATCCCTGTGCATGTAGCATTCGGAGGCTTCCTCCGAAGAACAAAGCCCTGAGCCCCAGGGTCAGAGGGGCTGCTTGTAGGTGCCATGGGGCGTTTTCAGGCCATGTATGTCTTTTGGTGCTGGCTGCTTTGGTTTGGGTGCTATTGCTGGATGTTTGGTATATTTTAATGGAAGGCCCATTCTGCCCATATAAATCCCTGTGCATGTAGCATTCGGAGGCTTCCTCCGAAGAACAAAGCCCTGAGCCCCAGGGTCAGAGGGGCTGCTTGTAGGTGCCATGGGGCGTTTTCAGGCCATGTATGTCTTTTGGTGCTGGCTCCTTTGGTTTGGGTGCTATTGCTGGATGTTTGGTATTTTTGGAATGGAAGGCCCATTCGGCCCATATAAATCCCTGTGCATGTAGCATTCGGAGGCTTCCTCCGAAGAACAAAGCCCTGATCCCCAGGGTCAGGGGGGCTGCTTGTAGGTTCCATGGGGTGTTTTCAGGCCATGTCTGTCTTTTCGTGCTGGCTGCTTTGGTTTGCGAGCTATTGCTGGACATTTTGTATCTTTCGAATGGAAGGCCCATTCGGCCCATATAAAACCGTGTGTATGTAGCATATGGTTTCCTCCGAAGAAGAAAGCCCTGAGCCCCAGGGTCAGAGGGGCTGCTTATAGGTGCCATGGGGCGTTTTGAGGCCATGCATGTCTTTTTGGTTCTGGCTGCTTTGGTTTGGGAGCTATTGCTGGACGTTTGGTATGTTTGGAATGGAAGGCCCATTCGGCCCATATACATCCCTGTGTATGTAGCATATGGTTTCCTCCGAAGAACAAAGCCCTGAGCCCCAGGGTCAGAGGGGCTGTTTGTAGGTGCCAGGGGGCGTTTTCAGGCCATGTGTGTCTTTTGGTGCTGGCTGCTTTGGTTTGGTAGCTATTGCTGGACGTTTGGGATCTTGCGAATTGAAGGCCCATGCGGCCCATATAAACACCTGAGTATGTAGCATTAGGAGGTTTCCTCCTAAGAACAAACCCCTGAGCCCCAGGGTCAGAGGGGCTGCTTGTAGGTGCCATGGGGCGTTTTCAGGCCATTTCTGTCTTTTCGTGCTGGCTGCTTTGGTTTGGGAGCTATTGCTGGACGTTTGGTATTTTTGGAATGTAAGGCCCATTCGGCCCTTATAAACCCCTGTGTATGTAGCATATGGTTTCCTCCGAAGAACAAAGCCCTGAGCCCCAGGGTCAGAGGGGCTGCTTGTAGGTGCCATGGGGCGTTTTCAGGCCCTGTATGTCTTTTGGTGCTGGCTGCTTTGGTTTGGGAGCTATTGCTGGACGTTTGGTATTTTTGGAATGGAAGGCCCATTCGGCCCATATAAATCCCTGTGTATGTAGCTTATGGTTTCCTCCGAAGCACAAAGCCCTGAGCCCCAGGGTCAGAGAGTCTTCTTGAAAGAGCCATGGGGCGTTTTCAGGCATTGCATGTCTTTTGTTGCTGGCTGCTTTGGTTAGGGAGCTACTGCTGGACCTTTGGTCTGTTTGGAATGGAAGGCCCATTCGGCCCATATAAATCCCTGTGTATGTAGCATTAGGAGGTTTCCTCCGAAGAACAAAGCCCTGATCCCCAGGGTCAGAGGGACTGTTTGTAGGTGCCATGGGTCGGTTTAAGGCCAGGTATGTCTTTTGGTGCTGGCTGCTTTTGTTTGGAAGCTATTGCTGGAAGTTTGGTATCTTTCGAATGGAAGGCCCTTTCGGCCCATATAAATCCGTGTGTATGTAGCATTAGGTTTCCTCCGAAGAACAAAGCCCTGAGCCCAATGGTCAGAGGGGCTGCTTGTAGGTGCCATGGGGCGTTTTCAGGCCATGTATGTCTTTTGGTGCTGGCTGCTTTGGTTTAGGAGCTATTGCTGGACGTTTGGTATTTTTGGAATGGAAGGCCCATTCGGCCCATATAAACCCCTGTGTATGTAGCAGTAGGAGGTTTCCTCCGAAGAATAAAGCCCTGAGCCCCAGGGTCAGAGGGGCTGCTTGTTGGTGCCATGGTGCATTTTCAGGCATTGCATGTCTTTTGGTGCTGGCTGCTTTGCTTTAGGAGCTATTGCTGGACGTTTGGTATCTTTGAAACCGAAGGCCCATTCGGCCCATATAAACCCCTGTGTATGTAGAATTAGGAGGTTTCCTCCGAAGAAGAAAGCCCTGATACCCAGGGTCAGAGGGGCTGCTTGTAAGTGCCATGGGGCGTTTTCAGGCCATGTATGTCTTCTGGTGCTGGCTGCTTTGGTTTGGGAGCTATTGCTGCACGTTTGTTATTTTTGGAATGGAAGGCCCATTCGGCCCATATAAATCCCTGTGTATGTAGCATATGGTTTCCTCCGAAGAACAAAGCCCTGAGCCCCATGGTCAGAGGGGATGCTTGTAGGTGCCATGGGGCGTTTTCAGGCCATGTATGTCTTCTGATCCTGGCTGCTTTGGTTTGGGAGCTATTGCTGGACGTTTGGTTTTTTTGGAATGGAAGGCCCATTCGGCCCATATAAATCCCTGTGTATGTAGCATTAGGAGGTTTCCTCTGAAGCACAAAGCCCTGAGCCCCAGGGTCAGAGGGGTAGCTTGTAGGTGCCATGGGGCGTTTTCAGGCATTGCATGTCTTTTGGTGCTGGCTGCTTTGGTTTGGGAGCTATTGCTGGACGTTTGGTATTTTTGGAATGGAAGGCCCATTCGGCCCATATAAATCCCTGAGTATGTAGCATTAGGAGGTTTCCTCCGAAGAACAAAGCCCTGAGCCCCAGGGTCAGAGGGGCTGCTTGTAGGTGCCATGGGGCGTTTTCAGGCCATGTATATCTTTTGATGCTGGCTGCTTTGGTTTGGTAGGTATTTCTGGACGTTTGGGATCTTGCGAATTGAAGACCCTTTCGGCCCATATAAACCCCTCTGTATGTAGCATTAGGAGGTTTCCTCCGAAGAACAAAGCCCTGAGCCCCATGGTCAGAGGGGCTGCTTGTAGGTGCCATGGGGCGGTTTGATTCCAGGTGTGTCTTTTGGTGCTGGCTGCTTTGGTTTGGGAGCTATTGCTCGACGTTTAGCATGTTTGGAATGGAAGGCCCATTCGGCCCGTATAAACCCCAGTGTATGCAGAATTAGGAGGTTTCCTTCGAAGAACAAAGCCCTGAGCCCCAGGGTCATAGGGGCTGATGGTAGGTGCCATGGGGCGGTTTGAAGCCAGGTATGTCTTTTGGTGCTGGCTGCTTAGATTTGGGAGCTATTGCTGGACGTTTGGTATTTTTGGAATGGAAGGCCCATTCGGCCCATATAAACCCCTGTGTATGTAAAATATGGTTTCCTCCGAAGAACAAAGCCCTGAGCCCCATGGTCAGAGGGGCTGCTTGTAGGTGCCTTGGGTCATTTTCAGGCCATGTATGTCTTTTGGTGCTGGCTGCTTTGGTTTGGGAGCTATTGCTGGACGTTTGGTATTTTTGGAATGGAAGGCCCATTCGGCCCATATAAACCCCTGTGTATGTAGCATTAGGAGGTTTCCTCCGAAGCACAAAGCCCTGAGCCCCAGGGTCAGAGGGGCTGCTTGTAGGTGCCATGGGGCGTTTTCAGGCCATGTATGTCTTTTGGTGCTGGCTGCTTTGGTTTGGGAGCTATTGCTGGACGTTGGGGATCTTGCGACTTGAAGGCCCATGCGGCCCATATAAACCCCTATGTATGTAGCATTAGGAGGTTTCCTTCGAAGAACAAAGCCCTGAGCCCCAGGGTCAGAGGGGCTGCTTGTAGGTGCCTTAGGGCGGTTTGAGGCCATGCATGTCTTTTGGTGCTGGCTGCTTTGGTTTGGGAGCTATTCCTGGACGTTTGGTATATTTGGAATGGAAGGCCCATTCGGCCCATATAAATCCCTGTGTATGTAGCATTAGGACGTTTCCTCCGAAGAACAAAGCTCTGATCCCCAGGGTCAGAGGGGCTACTTGTAGGTGCCATGGGTCGGTTTAAGGCCATGTTTGTCTTTTCGTGCTGGCTGCTTTGGTTTGGGAGCTATTGCTGGACGTTTGGTATTTTTGGAATGGAAGGCCCATTCGGCCCATATAAACCCCTGTGTATGTAGCTTATGGTTTCCTCTGAAGAACAAAGCCCTGAGCCCCAGGGTCAGAGGGGCTGCTTGTAGGTGCCATGGGGCGTTTTCAGGCCATGTATGTCTTCTGATCCTGGCTGCTTTGGTTTGGGAGCTATTGCTGGACGTTTGGTTTTTTTGGAATGGAAGGCCCATTCGGCCCATATAAATCCCTGTGTATGTAGCATTAGGAGGTTTCCTCTGAAGCACAAAGCCCTGAGCCCCAGGGTCAGAGGGGTAGCTTGTAGGTGCCATGGGGCGTTTTCAGGCATTGCATGTCTTTTGGTGCTGGCTGCTTTGGTTTGGGAGCTATTGCTGGACGTTTGGTATTTTTGGAATGGAAGGCCCATTCGGCCCATATAAATCCCTGAGTATGTAGCATTAGGAGGTTTCCTCCGAAGAACAAAGCCCTGAGCCCCAGGGTCAGAGGGGCTGCTTGTAGGTGCCATGGGGCGTTTTCAGGCCATGTATATCTTTTGATGCTGGCTGCTTTGGTTTGGTAGGTATTTCTGGACGTTTGGGATCTTGCGAATTGAAGACCCTTTCGGCCCATATAAACCCCTCTGTATGTAGCATTAGGAGGTTTCCTCCGAAGAACAAAGCCCTGAGCCCCATGGTCAGAGGGGCTGCTTGTAGGTGCCATGGGGCGGTTTGATTCCAGGTGTGTCTTTTGGTGCTGGCTGCTTTGGTTTGGGAGCTATTGCTCGACGTTTAGCATGTTTGGAATGGAAGGCCCATTCGGCCCGTATAAACCCCAGTGTATGCAGAATTAGGAGGTTTCCTTCGAAGAACAAAGCCCTGAGCCCCAGGGTCATAGGGGCTGATGGTAGGTGCCATGGGGCGGTTTGAAGCCAGGTATGTCTTTTGGTGCTGGCTGCTTAGATTTGGGAGCTATTGCTGGACGTTTGGTATTTTTGGAATGGAAGGCCCATTCGGCCCATATAAACCCCTGTGTATGTAAAATATGGTTTCCTCCGAAGAACAAAGCCCTGAGCCCCATGGTCAGAGGGGCTGCTTGTAGGTGCCTTGGGTCATTTTCAGGCCATGTATGTCTTTTGGTGCTGGCTGCTTTGGTTTGGGAGCTATTGCTGGACGTTTGGTATTTTTGGAATGGAAGGCCCATTCGGCCCATATAAACCCCTGTGTATGTAGCATTAGGAGGTTTCCTCCGAAGCACAAAGCCCTGAGCCCCAGGGTCAGAGGGGCTGCTTGTAGGTGCCATGGGGCGTTTTCAGGCCATGTATGTCTTTTGGTGCTGGCTGCTTTGGTTTGGGAGCTATTGCTGGACGTTGGGGATCTTGCGACTTGAAGGCCCATGCGGCCCATATAAACCCCTATGTATGTAGCATTAGGAGGTTTCCTTCGAAGAACAAAGCCCTGAGCCCCAGGGTCAGAGGGGCTGCTTGTAGGTGCCTTAGGGCGGTTTGAGGCCATGCATGTCTTTTGGTGCTGGCTGCTTTGGTTTGGGAGCTATTCCTGGACGTTTGGTATATTTGGAATGGAAGGCCCATTCGGCCCATATAAATCCCTGTGTATGTAGCATTAGGACGTTTCCTCCGAAGAACAAAGCTCTGATCCCCAGGGTCAGAGGGGCTACTTGTAGGTGCCATGGGTCGGTTTAAGGCCATGTTTGTCTTTTCGTGCTGGCTGCTTTGGTTTGGGAGCTATTGCTGGACGTTTGGTATTTTTGGAATGGAAGGCCCATTCGGCCCATATAAACCCCTGTGTATGTAGCTTATGGTTTCCTCTGAAGAACAAAGCCCTGAGCCCCAGGGTCAGAGGGGCTGCTTGTAGGTGCCATGGGGCGTTTTCAGGCCATGTATGTCTTCTGATCCTGGCTGCTTTGGTTTGGGAGCTATTGCTGGACGTTTGGTTTTTTTGGAATGGAAGGCCCATTCGGCCCGTATAAATCCCTGTGTATGTAGCATTAGGAGGTTTCCTCTGAAGCACAAAGCCCTGAGCCCCAGGGTCAGAGGGGTAGCTTGTAGGTGCCATGGGGCGTTTTCAGGCATTGCATGTCTTTTGGTGCTGGCTGCTTTGGTTTGGGAGCTATTGCTGGACGTTTGGTATTTTTGGAATGGAAGGCCCATTCGGCCCATATAAATCCCTGAGTATGTAGCATTAGGAGGTTTCCTCTGAAGAACAAAGCCCTGAGCCCCAGGGTCAGAGGGGCTGCTTGTAGGTGCCATGGGGCGGTTTGAGGCCATCTATGTCTTTTGATGCTGGCTGCTTTGGTTTGGTAGCTATTGCTGGACGTTTGGGATCTTGCGAATTGAAGACCCTTTCGGCCCATATAAACCCCTCTGTATGTAGCATTAGGAGGTTTCCTCCGAAGAACAAAGCCCTGAGCCCCAGGGTCAGAGGGGCTGCTTGTAGGTGCCATGGGGCGGTTTGATTCCAGGTGTGTCTTTTGGTGCTGGCTGCTTTGGTTTGGGAGCTATTGCTCGACGTTTGGTATTTCTGGAATGGAAGGCCCATTCGGCCCGTATAAACCCCAGTGTATGCAGAATTAGGAGGTTTCCTTCGAAGAACAAAGCCCTGAGCCCCAGGGTCATAGGGGCTGATTGTAGGTGCCATGGGGCGGTTTGAAGCCAGGTATGTCTTTTGGTGCTGGCTGCTTTGGTTTGGGAGCTATTGCTGGACGTTTCGTATTTTTGGAATGGAAGGCCCGTTCGGCCCATATAAATCCCTGTGTATTTAGCATTAGGTTTCCTCCAAAGAACAAAGCCCTGAGCCCCAGGGTCAGAGGGGCTGCTTGTAGGTGCCATGGGCCGTTTTCAGGCATTGTATGTCTTTTGGTGCTGGCTGCATTGGTTTAGGAGCTATTGCTGGACATTTGGTATTTTTGGAATAGGAGGCCCATTCGGCCCATATAAATCCCTGTGCATGTAGCATTCGGAGGCTTCCTCCGAAGAACAAAGCCCTGATCCCCAGGGTCAGGGGGGCTGCTTGTAGGTTCCATGGGGTGTTTTCAGGCCATGTCTGTCTTTTCGTGCTGGCTGCTTTGGTTTGCGAGCTATTGCTGGACATTTTGTATCTTTCGAATGGAAGGCCCATTCGGCCCATATAAAACCGTGTGTATGTAGCATATGGTTTCCTCCGAAGAAGAAAGCCCTGAGCCCCAGGGTCAGAGGGGCTGCTTATAGGTGCCATGGGGCGTTTTGAGGCCATGCATGTCTTTTTGGTTCTGGCTGCTTTGGTTTGGGAGCTATTGCTGGACGTTTGGTATGTTTGGAATGGAAGGCCCATTCGGCCCATATACATCCCTGTGTATGTAGCATATGGTTTCCTCCGAAGAACAAAGCCCTGAGCCCCAGGGTCAGAGGGGCTGTTTGTAGGTGCCAGGGGGCGTTTTCAGGCCATGTATGTCTTTTGGTGCTGGCTGCTTTGGTTTGGTAGCTATTGCTGGACGTTTGGGATCTTGCGAATTGAAGGCCCATGCGGCCCATATAAACACCTGAGTATGTAGCATTAGGAGGTTTCCTCCTAAGAACAAAGCCCTGAGCCCCAGGGTCAGAGGGGCTGCTTGTAGGTGCCATGGGGCGTTTTCAGGCCATTTCTGTCTTTTCGTGCTGGCTGCTTTGGTTTGGGAGCTATTGCTGGACGTTTGGTATTTTTGGAATGTAAGGCCCATTCGGCCCTTATAAACCCCTGTGTATGTAGCATATGGTTTCCTCCGAAGAACAAAGCCCTGAGCCCCAGGGTCAGAGGGGCTGCTTGTAGGTGCCATGGGGCGTTTTCAGGCCATTTCTGTCTTTTGGTGCTGGCTGCTTTGGTTTGGGAGCTATTGCTGGACGTTTGGTATTTTTGGAATGGAAGGCCCATTCGGCCCATATAAATCCCTGTGTATGTAGCTTATGGTTTCCTCCGAAGCACAAAGCCCTGAGCCCCAGGGTCAGAGAGTCTTCTTGAAAGAGCCATGGGGCGTTTTCAGGCATTGCATGTCTTTTGTTGCTGGCTGCTTTGGTTAGGGAGCTACTGCTGGACCTTTGGTCTGTTTGGAATGGAAGGCCCATTCGGCCCATATAAATCCCTGTGTATGTAGCATTAGGAGGTTTCCTCCGAAGAACAAAGCCCTGATCCCCAGGGTCAGAGGGACTGTTTGTAGGTGCCATGGGTCGGTTTAAGGCCAGGTATGTCTTTTGGTGCTGGCTGCTTTTGTTTGGAAGCTATTGCTGGACGTTTGGTATCTTTCGAATGGAAGGCCCTTTCGGCCCATATAAATCCGTGTGTATGTAGCATTAGGTTTCCTCCGAAGAACAAAGCCCTGAGCCCAATGGTCAGAGGGGCTACTTGTAGGTGCCATGGGGTGTTTTCAGGCCTTGTCTGTCTTTTGGTGCTGGCTGCTTTGGTTTGGGAGCTATTGCTGGACGTTTGGTATTTTTGGAATGGAAGGCCCATTCGGCCCATATAAACCCTTGTGTATGTAGCATTAGGAGGTTTCCTCCGAAGAACAAAGCCCTGATCCCCAGGGTCAGAGGGGCTGTTTGTAGGTGCCATGGGGCGTTTTCAGGCCATGTATGTCTTTTGGTGCTGGCTGCTTTGGTTTAGGAGCTATTGCTGGACGTTTGGTATTTTTGGAATGGAAGGCCCATTCGGCCCATATAAACCCCTGTGTATGTAGCAGTAGGAGGTTTCCTCCGAAGAATAAAGCCCTGAGCCCCAGGGTCAGAGGGGCTGCTTGTTGGTGCCATGGGGCATTTTCAGGCATTGCATGTCTTTTGGTGCTGGCTGCTTTGCTTTAGGAGCTATTGCTGGACGTTTGGTATCTTTGAAACCGAAGGCCCATTCGGCCCATATAAACCCCTGTGTATGTAGCATTAGGAGGTTTCCTCCGAAGAAGAAAGCCCTGATACCCAGGGTCAGAGGGGCTGCTTGTAAGTGCCATGGGGCGTTTTCAGGCCAAGTATGTCTTTTGGTGCTGGCTGCTTAGATTTGGGAGCTATTGCTGGACGTTTGGTATTTTTGGAATGGAAGGCCCATTCGGCCCATATAAACCCCTGTGTATGTAAAATATGGTTTCCTCCGAAGAACAAAGCCCTGAGCCCCATGGTCAGAGGGGCTGCTTGTAGGTGCCTTGGGTCATTTTCAGGCATTGCATGTCTTTTGGTGCTGGCTGCTTTGGTTTGGGAGCTATTGCTGGACGTTTGGTATTTTTGGAATGGAAGGCCCATTCGGCCCATATAAACCCCTGTGTATGTAGCATTAGGAGGTTTCCTCCGAAGCACAAAGCCCTGAGCCCCAGGGTCAGAGGGGCTGCTTGTAGGTGCCATGGGGCGTTTTCAGGCCATGTATGTCTTTTGGTGCTGGCTGCTTTGGTTTGGGAGCTATTGCTGGACGTTGGGGATCTTGCGACTTGAAGGCCCATGCGGCCCATATAAACCCCTATGTATGTAGCATTAGGAGGTTTCCTTCGAAGAACAAAGCCCTGAGCCCCAGGGTCAGAGGGGCTGCTTGTAGGTGCCTTAGGGCGGTTTGAGGCCATGCATGTCTTTTGGTGCTGGCTGCTTTGGTTTGGGAGCTATTGCTGGACGTTTGGTATATTTGGAATGGAAGGCCCATTCGGCCCATATAAATCCCTGTGTATGTAGCATTAGGACGTTTCCTCCGAAGAACAAAGCTCTGATCCCCAGGGTCAGAGGGGCTACTTGTAGGTGCCATGGGTCGGTTTAAGGCCATGTTTGTCTTTTCGTGCTGGCTGCTTTGGTTTGGGAGCTATTGCTGGACGTTTGGTATTTTTGGAATGGAAGGCCCATTCGGCCCATATAAACCCCTGTGTATGTAGCTTATGGTTTCCTCTGAAGAACAAAGCCCTGAGCCCCAGGGTCAGAGGGGCTGCTTGTAGGTGCCATGGGGCGTTTTCAGGCCATGTATGTCTTCTGATCCTGGCTGCTTTGGTTTGGGAGCTATTGCTGGACGTTTGGTTTTTTTGGAATGGAAGGCCCATTCGGCCCGTATAAATCCCTGTGTATGTAGCATTAGGAGGTTTCCTCTGAAGCACAAAGCCCTGAGCCCCAGGGTCAGAGGGGTAGCTTGTAGGTGCCATGGGGCGTTTTCAGGCATTGCATGTCTTTTGGTGCTGGCTGCTTTGGTTTGGGAGCTATTGCTGGACGTTTGGTATTTTTGGAATGGAAGGCCCATTCGGCCCATATAAATCCCTGAGTATGTAGCATTAGGAGGTTTCCTCTGAAGAACAAAGCCCTGAGCCCCAGGGTCAGAGGGGCTGCTTGTAGGTGCCATGGGGCGGTTTGAGGCCATCTATGTCTTTTGATGCTGGCTGCTTTGGTTTGGTAGCTATTGCTGGACGTTTGGGATCTTGCGAATTGAAGACCCTTTCGGCCCATATAAACCCCTCTGTATGTAGCATTAGGAGGTTTCCCCGAAGAACAAAGCCCTGAGCCCCAGGGTCAGAGGGGCTGCTTGTAGGTGCCATGGGGCGGTTTGATTCCAGGTGTGTCTTTTGGTGCTGGCTGCTTTGGTTTGGGAGCTATTGCTCGACGTTTGGTATTTCTGGAATGGAAGGCCCATTCGGCCCGTATAAACCCCAGTGTATGCAGAATTAGGAGGTTTCCTTCGAAGAACAAAGCCCTGAGCCCCAGGGTCATAGGGGCTGATTGTAGGTGCCATGGGGCGGTTTGAAGCCAGGTATGTCTTTTGGTGCTGGCTGCTTTGGTTTGGGAGCTATTGCTGGACGTTTCGTATTTTTGGAATGGAAGGCCCGTTCGGCCCATATAAATCCCTGTGTATTTAGCATTAGGTTTCCTCCAAAGAACAAAGCCCTGAGCCCCAGGGTCAGAGGGGCTGCTTGTAGGTGCCATGGGCCGTTTTCAGGCATTGTATGTCTTTTGGTGCTGGCTGCATTGGTTTAGGAGCTATTGCTGGACATTTGGTATTTTTGGAATAGAAGGCCAATTCGGCCCATATAAATCCCTGTGCATGTAGCTTTAGGAGGTTTCCTCCGAAGAACAAAGCCCTGAGCCCCAGGGTCAGAGGGGCTGCTTGTAGGTGCCATGGGGCGTTTTCAGGCCAAGTATGTCTTTTGGTGCTGGCTGCTTTGGTTTGGGAGCTATTGCTGAACGTTTGGTATTTTTGGAATGGAAGGCCCATTCGGCCCATATAAACCCCTGTGTAAGTAAAATATGGTTTCCTCCGAAGAACAAAGCCCTGAGCCCCATGGTCAGAGGGGCTGCTTGTAGGTGCCTTGGGGCATTTTCAGGCCATGTATGTCTTTTGGTGCTGGCTGCTTTGGTTTGGGAGCTATTGCTGGACGTTTGGTATTTTTGGAATGGAAGGCCCATGCGGCCCATATAAACCCCTGTGTATGTAGCATTAGGAGGTTTCCTCCGAAGCACAAAGCCCTGAGCCGCAGGGTCAGAGGGGCTGCTTGTAGGTGCCATGGGGCGTTTTCAGGCCATGTATGTCTTTTGGTGCTGGCTGCTTTGGTTTGGGAGCTATTGCTGGACGTTTGGGATCTTGCGAATTGAAGGCCCATGCGGCCCATATAAATCCCTGTGTATGTAGCATTAGGAGGTTTCCTTCGAAGAACAAAGCCCTGAGCCCCAGGGTCAGAGGGGCTGCTTGTAGGTGCCTTAGGGCGGTTTGAGGCCATGCATGTGTTTTGGTGCTGGCTGCTTTGGTTTGGGAGCTATTCCTGGACGTTTGGTATTTTTGGAATGTAAGGCCCATTCGGCCCATATAAACCCCTGTGTATGTAGCATTAGGAGGTTTCCTCCCAAGAACAAAGCTCTGATCCCCAGGGTCAGAGGGGCTGCTTGTAGGTGCCATGGGTCGGTTTAAGGCCAGGTATGTCTTTTGGTGCTGGCTGCTTTGGTTTGGGAGCTATTGCTGGACGTTTGGTATTTTTGGAATGGAAGGCCCATTCGGCCCATATAAACCCCTGTGTATGTAGCTTATGGTTTCCTCCGAAGAACAAAGCCGTGAGGCCCAGGGTCAGAGGGGCTGCTTGTAGGTGCCATGGGGCGTTTTCAGGCATTGCATGTCTTTTGGTGCTGGCTGCTTTGGTTTGGGAGCTATTGCTGGACGTTTGGTATTTTTGGAATGGAAGGCTTATTCGGCCCATATAAACACCTGTGTATGTAGCATTAAGAGGTTTCCTCCGAAGAACAAAGCCGTGAGGCCCAGGGTCAGAGGGGCTGCTTGTAGGTGCCATGGGGCGTTTTCAGGCCATGTATGTCTTTTGGTGCTGGCTGCTTTGGTTTGGGAGCTATTGCTGGACGTTTGGTATTTTTGGAATGGAAGGACCATTCGGCCCATATAAATCCCTGTGTATGTAGCATATGGTTTCCTCCGAAAAACAAAGCCCTGAGCCCCAGGGTCAGAGGGGCTGCTTGTAGGTGCCATGGGGCGTTTTCAGGCCATTTCTGTCTTTTGGTGCTGGCTGCTTTGGTTTGGGAGCTATTGCTGGACGTTTGGTATTTTTGGAATGGAAGGCCCATTCGGCCCATATAAAACCCTGTGTATGTAGCATATGGTTTCCTCCGAAGAACAAACCCCTGATCCCCAGGGTCAGAGGGGCTGCTTGTAGGTGCCATGGGGCGTTTTCAGGCCCTGTCTGTCTTTTGGTGCTGGCTGCTTTGGTTTGGGAGCTATTGCTGGACGTTTGGTATTTTTGGAATCGAAGGCCCATTCGGCCCATAGAAATCCCTGTGTATGTAGCATTAGGAGGTTTCCCCCGAAGAACAAAGCCCTGAGCCCCAGGGTCAGAGGGGCTGCTTGTAGGTGCCGTGGGGCGGTTTGAGGCCATGCATGTCTTTTGGTGCTGGCTGCTTTGGTTTGGGAGCTATTGCTGGACGTTTGGTATGTTTGGAATGGAAGGCCCATTCGGCCCATATAAACCCCTGTGTATGTAGCATTAGGAGGTTTCCTCCAAAGAACAAAGCCATGAGGCCCAGGGTCAGAGGGGCTGCTTGTAGGTGCCATGGGGCGTTTTCAGGCCATGTATGTCTTTTGGTGCTGGCTGCTTTGGTTTGGGAGCTATTGCTGGACGTTTGGTATGTTTGGAATGGAAGGCCCATTCGGCCCATATAAACCCCTGTGTATGCAGCTTATGGTTTCCTCCGAAGAACAAAGCCCTGACCCCCAGGGTCAGAGGGGCTGCTTGTAGGTGCCATGGGGCGGTTTGAGGCATTGCATGTGTTTTGATGTTGGCTGCTTTGGTTTGGGAGCTATTGCTGGACGTTTGGTATGTTTGGAATGGAAGGCCCATTCGGCCCGTATAAATCCCTGTGTATGTAGAATTAGGTTTCCTCCGAAGAACAAAGCCCTGATCCCCAGGGTCAGAGGGACTGTTTGTAGGTGCCATGGGGCGGTTTAAGGCCAGGTATGTCTTTTGGTGCTGGCTGCTTTGGTTTGGGAACTATTGCTGGACATTTGGTATCTTTCGAATGGAAGGCCCATTCGGCCCATATAAACCCCTGTGTATGTAGCTTATGGTTTCCTCCGAAGAACAAAGCCCTGAGCCGCAGGGTCAGAGGGGCTGCTTGTAGGTGCCATGGGGCGTTTTCAGGCCATGTATGTCTTTTGGTGCTGGCTGCTTTTGTTTGGAAGCTATTGCTGGAAGTTTGGTATCTTTCGAATGGAAGGCCCATTCGGCCCATATAAATCCGTGTGTATGTAGCATTAGGTTTCCTCCTAAGAACAAAGCCCTGAGCCCCAGGGTCAGAGGGGCTGCTTGTAGGTGCCTTAGGGCGGTTTGAGGCCATGCATGTCTTTTGGTGCTGGCTGCTTTGGTTTGGGAGCTATTGCTGGATATTTGGTATTTTTGGAATGGAAGGCCCTTTCGGCCCATATAAATCCCTGTGAATGTAGCATTAGGATGTTTCCTCCGAAGAACAAAGCCCTGATCCCCAGGGTCAGAGGGATTGTTTGTAGGTGCCATGGGTGGGTTTAAGGCCAGGTATGTCTTTTGGTGCTGGCTGCTTTGGTTTGGGAGCTATTGCTGGACCTTTGGTATTTTTGGAATGGAAGGCCCATTCGTGCCATATAAATCCCTGTGTATGTAGCATTAGGAGGTTTCCTCCGAAGAACAAAGCCCTGAGCCCCAGGGTCAGAGGGGTTGCTTGTAGGTTCCAGGGGGCGGTTTGATGCCAGGTATGTCTTTTGGTGCTGGCTGCTTTGGTTTGAGAGCTATTGCTGGACGTTTGGTATCTTTCGAATGGAAGGCCCATTCAGCCCATATAAACCCCTGTTTATGTAGCATTAGGTTTCCTCCGAAGAACAAAGCCCTGAGCCCCAGGGTCAGAGGGGCTGCTTGTACGTGCCATGGGGCGTTTTCAGGCCATTTCTGTCTTTTGGTGCTGGCTGCTTTGGTTTAGGAGCTATTGCTGGACGTTTGGTATTTTTGGAATGGAAGGCCCATTCGGCCCATATAAATCCCTGTGTATGTAGCGTTAGGAGGTTTCCTCCGAAGAACAAAGCCCTGAGCCCCAGGTGCAGAGGGGCTGCTTGTAGGTGCCATGGGGCGTTTTCAGGCCATGTATGTCTTTTGGTGCTGGGTTCTTTGGTTTGGGAGGTATTGCTGGACGTTTGGTATTTTTGGAATGGAAGGCCCATTCGGCCCATATAAACCCCTGTGTATGTAGCTTATGGTTTCCTCCGAAGAACAAAGCCCTGAGCCCCATGGTCCGAGGGGCTGCTTGTAGGTGCCATGGGGCGTTTTCAGGCCATGTATGTCTTTTGGTGCTGGCTGCTTTGGTTTGGGAGCTATTGCTGGACTTTTGGTATTTTTGGAATGGAAGGCCCATTCGGCCCATATAAATCCCCGTGTATGTAAAATATGGTTTCCTCCGAAGAACAAAGCCCTGAGCCCCATGGTCAGAGGGGCTGCTTGTAGGTGCCTTGGGGCATTTTCAGGCCATGTATGTCTTTTGGTGCTGGCTGCTTTGGTTTGGGAGCTATTGCTGGACGTTTGGTATTTTTGGAATGGAAGGACCATTCGGCCCATATAAATCCCTGTGTATGTAGCATTTGGAGGTTTCCTCCGAAGAACAAAGCCCTGAGCCCCAGGGTCAGAGGGCCTGCTTGTAGGTGCCGTGGGGCGGTTTGAGGCCATGCATGTCTTTTTGTGCTGGCTGCTTTGGTTTGGGAGCTATTGCCTGATGTTTGGTATTTTTGGAATGGAAGGCCCATTCGGCCCATATAGATCCCTGTGTATTTAGAATTAGGTTTCCTCCTAAGAACAAAGCCCTGAGCCCCAGGGTCAGAGGGGCTGCTTGTACGTGCCATGGGGCGTTTTCAGGCATTGCATGTCTTTTGGTGCTGGCTGCTTTGGTTTAGGAGCTACTGCTGGACGTTTGGTATTTTTGGAATTGAAGGCCCATTTGGCCCATATAAATCCCTGTGCATGTAGCATTAGGAGGTTTCCTCTGAAGAACAAAGCCGTGAGGCCCAGGGTCAGAGGGGCTGCTTGTAGGTGCCATGGGGCGGTTTCAGGCCAGGTATGTCTTTTGGTGCTGGCTGCTTTGGTTTGGGAGCTATTGCTGGAATTTTGGTATTTTCGAAAGGAAGGTCCATTCGGCCTATATAAATCCGTGTGTATGTAGCATTAGGAGGTTTCCTCCAAAGAACAAAGCCCTGAGCACCAGGGTCAGAGGGGCTGCTTGTAGGTGCCATGGGGTGTTTTCAGGCCATGTATGTCTTTTGGTGCTGGCTGCTTTGGTTTGGGAGCTATTGCTGGACGTTCGGTATCTTTCGAATTGAAGGCCCATGCGGCCCATATAAACCCCTGTGTATGTAGCATTAGGAGGTTTCCTCCTAAGAACAAAGCCCTGAGCCCCAGGGTCAGAGGGGCTGCTTGTAGGTGCCATGGGGCGTTTTCAGGCCATGTATGTCTTTTGGTGCTGGCTCTTTTGGATTGGGAGCTATTGCTGGATGTTTGGTATTTTTGGAATGGAAGGCCCATTCGGCCCATATAAATCCCTGTGCAAGTAGCATTCGGAGGCTTCCTCCGAAGAACAAAGCCCTGATCCCCAGGGTCAGAGGGGCTGCTTGTAGGTTCCATGGGGCGTTTTCAGGCCATGTCTGTCTTTTCGTGCTGGCTGCTTTGGTTTGGGAGCTATTGCTGGACATTTTGTATCTTTCGAATGGAAGGCCCATTCGGCCCATATAAAACCGTGTGTATGTAGCATATGGTTTCCTCCGAAGAACAAAGCCCTGAGCCCCAGGGTCAGAGGGGCTGCTTGTAGGTGCCATGGGGCGTTTTGAGGCCATGCATGTCTTTTTGGTTCTGGCTGCTTTGGTTTAGGAGCTATTGCTGGACTTTTGGTATGTTTGGAATTGAAGGCCCATTCGGCCCATATAAATCCCTGTGTATGTAGCATATGGTTTCCTCCGAAGAACAAAGCCCTGAGCCCCAGGGTCAGAGGGGCTGTTTGTAGGTGCCAGGGGGCGTTTTCAGGCCATGTATGTCTTTTGGTGCTGGCTGCTTTGGTTTGGGAGCTATTGCTGGACGTTTGGGATCTTGCGAATTGAAGGCCCATGCGGCCCATATAAACACCTGAGTATGTAGCATTAGGAGGTTTCCTCCGAAGAACAAAGCCCTGAGCCCCAGGGTCAGAGGGGCTGCTTGTAGGTGCCATGGGGCGTTTTCAGGCCATGTATGTCTTTTGGTGCTGGCTGCTTTGGTTTGGGTGCTATTGCTGGATGTTTGGTATTTTTGGAATGGAAGGCCCATTCGGCCCATATAAATCCCTGTGCATGTAGCATTAGGAGGTTTCCTCCGAAGCACAAAGCCCTGAGCCCCAGGGTCAGAGGGGCTGCTTGTAGGTGCCATGGGGCGTTTTCAGGCCATGTATGTCTTTTGGTGCTGGCTGCTTTGGTTTGGGAGCTATTGCTGGACGTTTGGGATCTTGCGAATTGAAGGCCCATGCGGCCCATATAAACCCCTGTGTATGTAGCATTAGGAGGTTTCCTTCGAAGAAGAAAGCCCTGAGCCCCAGGGTCAGAGGGGCTGCTTGTAGGTGCCTTAGGGCGGTTTGAGGCCATGCATGTCTTTTGGTGCTGGCTGCTTTGGTTTGGGAGCTATTGCTGGACGTTTGGTATATTTGGAATGGAAGGCCCATTCGGCCCATATAAATCCCTGTGTATGTAGCATTAGGACGTTTCCTCCGAAGAACAAAGCTCTGATCCCCAGGGTCAGAGGGGCTGCTTGTAGGTGCCATGGGGCGTTTTCAGGCCAAGTATGTCTTTTGGTGCTGGCTGCTTTGGTTTGGGTGCTATTGCTGGATGTTTGGTATATTTGGAATGGAAGGCCCATTCGGCCCATATAAACCCCTGTGTATGTAGCTTATGGTTTCCTCCGAAGAACAAAGCCCTGAGCCCCAGGTGCAGAGGGGCTGCTTGTAGGTGCCATGGGGTGTTTTCAGGCCATGTCTGTCTTTTGGTCCTGGCTGCTTTGGTTTGGGAGCTATTGCTGGACGTTTGGTTTTTTTGGAATGGAAGGCCCATTCGGCCCATATAAATCCCTGTGTATGTAGCATTAGGAGGTTTCCGCCGAAGAACAAAGCCCTGAGCCCCAGGGTCAGAGGGGCTGCTTGTAGGTGCCTTGGGGCGGTTTGAGGCCATCTATGTCTTTTGATGCTGGCTGCTTTGGTTTGGTAGCTATTGCTGGACGTTTGGGATCTTGCGAATTGAAGACCCTTTCGGCCCATATAAACCCCTCTGTATGTAGCATTAGGAGGTTTCCTCCGAAGAACAAAGCCCTGAGCCCCAGGGTCAGAGGGGCTGCTTGTAGGTGCCATGGGGCGGTTTGATTCCAGGTGTGTCTTTTGGTGCTGGCTGCTTTGGTTTGGGAGGTATTGCTGGACGTTTGGTATTTTTGGAATGGAAGGCCCATTCGGCCCATATAAACCCCTGTGTATGTAGCTTATGGTTTCCTCCGAAGAACAAAGCCCTGAGCCCCATGGTCCGAGGGGCTGCTTGTAGGTGCCATGGGGCGTTTTCAGGCCATGTATGTCTTTTGGTGCTGGCTGCTTTGGTTTGGGAGCTATTGCTGGACGTTTGGTATTTTTGGAATGGAAGGCCCATTCGGCCCATATAAATCCCCGTGTATGTAAAATATGGTTTCCTCCGAAGAACAAAGCCCTGAGCCCCATGGTCAGAGGGGCTGCTTGTAGGTGCCTTGGGGCATTTTCAGGCCATGTATGTCTTTTGGTGCTGGCTGCTTTGGTTTGGGAGCTATTGCTGGACGTTTGGTATTTTTGGAATGGAAGGCCCATTCGGCCCATATAAATCCCTGTGTATGTAGCATTTGGAGGTTTCCTCCGAAGAACAAAGCCCTGAGCCCCAGGGTCAGAGGGCCTGCTTCTAGGTGCCGTGGGGCGGTTTGAGGCCATGCATGTCTTTTTGTGCTGGCTGCTTTGGTTTGGGAGCTATTGCTGGATGTTTGGTATTTTTGGAATGGAAGGCCCATTCGGCCCATATAGATCCCTGTGTATTTAGAATTAGGTTTCCTCCGAAGAACAAAGCCCTGAGCCCCAGGGTCAGAGGGGCTGCTTGTAGGTGCCATGGGGCGTTTTCAGGCCATGTATGTCTTTTGGTGCTGGCTGCTTTGGTTTGGGTGCTATTGCTGGATGTTTGGTATGTTTGGAATGGAAGGCCCATTCGGCCCATATAAATCCCTGTGCATGTAGCATTCGGAGGCTTCCTCCGAAGAACAAAGCCCTGATCCCCAGGGTCAGGGGGGCTGCTTGTAGGTTCCATGGGGCGTTTTCAGGCCATGTATGTCTTTTGGTGCTGGCTTCTTTGGTTTGGGAGCTATTGCTGGACATTTTGTATGTTTGGAATGGAAGGCCCATTCGGCCCATATAAATCCCTGTGTATGTAGCATATGGTTTCCTCCGAAGAACAAAGCCCTGAGCCCCAGGGTCAGAGGGGCTGTTTGTAGGTGCCAGGGGGCGTTTTCAGGCCATGTATGTCTTTTGGTGCTGGCTGCTTTGGTTTGGGAGCTATTGCTGGACGTTTGGGATCTTGCGAATTGAAGGCCCATGCGGCCCATATAAACACCTGAGTATGTAGCATTAGGAGGTTTCCTCCTAAGAACAAAGCCCTGAGCCCCAGGGTCAGAGGGGCTGCTTGTAGGTGCCATGGGGTGTTTTCAGGCCATGTCTGTCTTTTCGTGCTGGCTGCTTTGGTTTGGGAGCTATTGCTGGACGTTTGGTATTTTTGGAATGGAAGGCCCATTCGGCCCATATAAATCCCCGTGTATGTAAAATATGGTTTCCTCCGAAGAACAAAGCCCTGAGCCCCATGGTCAGAGGGGCTGCTTGTAGGTGCCTTGGGGCATTTTCAGGCCATGTATGTCTTTTGGTGCTGGCTGCTTTGGTTTGGGAGCTATTGCTGGACGTTTGGTATTTTTGGAATGGAAGGCCCATTCGGCCCATATAAATCCCTGTGTATGTAGCATTTGGAGGTTTCCTCCGAAGAACAAAGCCCTGAGCCCCAGGGTCAGAGGGCCTGCTTCTAGGTGCCGTGGGGCGGTTTGAGGCCATGCATGTCTTTTTGTGCTGGCTGCTTTGGTTTAGGAGCTATTGCTGGATGTTTGGTATTTTTGGAATGGAAGGCCCATTCGGCCCATATAGATCCCTGTGTATTTAGAATTAGGTTTCCTCCGAAGAAAAAAGCCCTGAGCCCCAGGGTCAGAGGGGCTGCTTGTAGGTGCCATGGGGCGTTTTCAGGCCATGTATGTCTTTTGGTGCTGGCTCCTTTGGTTTGGGTGCTATTGCTGGATGTTTGGTATTTTGGAATGGAAGGCCCATTCGGCCCATATAAATCCCTGTGCATGTAGCATTCGGAGGCTTCCTCCGAAGAACAAAGCCCTGATCCCCAGGGTCAGAGGGATTGTTTGTAGCTGTCATGGGTCGTTTTAAGGCCAGGTATGTCTTTTGGTGCTGGCTGCTTTGGTTTGGGAGCTATTGCTGGACATTTAGGATCTTTCGAATGGAAGGCCCATTCGGCCCATATAAAACCGTGTGTATGTAGCATATGGTTTCCTCCGAAGAACAAAGCCCTGAGCCCCAGGGTCAGAGGGGCTGCTTATAGGTGCCATGGGGCGTTTTGAGGCCATGCATGTCTTTTTGGTTCTGGCTGCTTTGGTTTGGGAGCTATTGCTGGACGTTTGGTATGTTTGGAATGGAAGGCCCATTCGGCCCATATAAATCCCTGTGTATGTAGCATATGGTTTCCTCCGAAGAACAAAGCCCTGAGCCCCAGGGTCAGAGGGGCTGTTTGTAGGTGCCATGGGTCGTTTTAAGGCCATGTATGTCTTTTGGTGCTGGCTGCTTTGGTTTGGGAGCTATTGCTGGACGTTTGGGATCTTGCGAATTGAAGACCCATGCGGCCCATATAAACACCTGAGTATGTAGCATTAGGAGGTTTCCTCCTAAGAACAAAGCCCTGAGCCCCAGGGTCAGAGGGGCTGCTTGTAGGTGCCATGGGGCATTTTCAGGCCATGTATGTCTTTTGGTGCTGGCTGCTTTGGTTTGGGAGCTATTGCTGGACGTTTGGTATTTTTGGAATGGAAGGCCCATTCGGCCCATATAAATCCCTGTGCATGTAGCATTAGGACGTTTCCTCCGAAGAACAAAGCTCTGATCCCCAGGGTCAGAGGGACTGTTTGTAGGTGCCATGGGTCGGTTTAAGGCCAGGTATGTCTTTTGGTGCTGGCTGCTTTGGTTTGGGAGCTATTGCTGGACCTTTCGTATTTTTCGAATACAAGGCCCGTTCGGCCCATATAAACCCCTGTGTATGTAGCATATGGTTTCCTCCGAAGAACAAAGCCCTGAGCCCCAGGTGCAGAGGGGCTGCTTGTAGGTGCCTTGGGGCATTTTCAGGCCATGTATGTCTTTTGGTGCTGGCTGCTTTGGTTTGGGAGGTATTGCTGGACGTTTGGTATTTTTGGAATGGAAGGCCCATTCGGCCCATATAAACCCCTGTTTATGTAGCATTAGGTTTCCTCCGAAGAACAAAGCCCTGAGCCCCAGGGTCAGAGGGGCTGCTTGTACGTGCCATGGGGCGTTTTCAGGCCATGTATGTCTTTTGGTGCTGGCTGCTTTGGTTTGGGAGCTATTGCTGGACGTTTGGTATTTTTGGAATGGAAGGCCCATTCGGCCCATATAAATCCCCGTGTATGTAAAATATGGTTTCCTCCGAAGAACAAAGCCCTGAGCCCCATGGTCAGAGGGGCTGCTTGTAGGTGCCTTGGGGCATTTTCAGGCCATGTATGTCTTTTGGTGCTGGCTGCTTTGGTTTGGGAGCTATTGCTGGACGTTTGGTATTTTTGGAATGGAAGGCCCATTCGGCCCATATAAATCCCTGTGTATGTAGCATTTTTCCTCCGAAGAACAAAGCCCTGAGCCCCAGGGTCAGAGGGCCTGCTTGTAGGTGCCGTGGGGCGGTTTGAGGCCATGCATGTCTTTTTGTGCTGGCTGCTTTGGTTTGGGAGCTATTGCTGGACGTTTGGTATTTTTGGAATGGAAGGCCCATTCGGCCCATATAGATCCCTGTGTATTTAGAATTAGGTTTCCTCCGAAGAAAAAGCCCTGAGCCCCAGGGTCAGAGGGGCTGCTTGTAGGTGCCATGGGGCGTTTTCAGGCCATATATGTCTTTTGGTGCTGGCTGCTTTGGTTTGGGTGCTATTGCTGGATGTTTGGTATATTTGGAATGGAAGGCCCATTCTGCCCATATAAATCCCTGTGCATGTAGCATTCGGAGGCTTCCTCCGAAGAACAAAGCCCTGAGCCCCAGGGTCAGAGGGGCTGCTTGTAGGTTCCATGGGGCGTTTTCAGGCCATGTCTGTCTTTTCGTGCTGGCTGCTTTGGTTTGGTTGCTATTGCTGGACATTTTGTATCTTTCGAATGGAAGGCCCATTCGGCCCATATAAAACCGTGTGTATGTAGCATATGGTTTCCTCCTAAGAACAAAGCCCTGAGCCCCAGGGTCAGAGGGGCTGCTTATAGGTGCCATGGGGCGTTTTGAGGCCATGCATGTCTTTTTGGTTCTGGCTGCTTTGGTTTGGGAGCTATTGCTGGACGTTTGGTATGTTTGGAATGGAAGGCCCATTCGGCCCATATAAATCCCTGTGTATGTAGCATCAGGACGTTTCCTCCGAAGAACAAAGCCCTGAGCCCCAGGTTCAGAGGGGCTGCTTTTAGGTGCCAGGGGGCGGTTTGAGGCCAGGTATGTCTTTTGGTGCTGGCTGCTTTGGTTTGGGAGCTGTTGCTGGACGTTTGGTATTTTTGGAATGGAAGGCCCGTTCGGCCCATATAAATCCCTGTTTATTTAGCATTAGGTTTCCTCCGAAGAACAAAGCCCTGAGCCCCAGGGTCAGAGGGGCTGCTTGTAGGTGCCATGGGGCGTTTTCAGGCATTGCATGTCTTTTGGTGCTGGCTGCTTTGGTTTAGGAGCTATTGCTGGACATTTGGTATTTTTGGAATAGAAGTCCCATTCGGCCCATATAAATCCCTGTGCATGTAGCATTAGGAGGTTTCCTCCGAAGAGCAAAGCCCTGAGCCCCAGGGTCAGAGGGACTGCTTGTAGGTGCCATTGGGCGTTTTCAGGCCATGTATGTCTTTTGGTGCTGGCTGGTTTGGTTTGGGTGCTATTGCTGGACGTTTGGTATTTTTCGAATGGAAGGCCCATTCGGCCCATATAAACCCCAGTGTATGTAGCATTAGGAGGTTTCCTCTGAAGAACAAAGTCCTGAGCCCCAGGGTCATAGTTGCTGCTTGTAGGTGCCATGGGGCGTTTTCAGGCCATGTATGTCATTTGGTGCTGGCTGCTTTGGTTTGGGAGCTATTGCTGGACGTTTGGCATTTTTGGAATGGAAGGCCCATTCGGCCCATAGAAATCCCTGAGTATGTAGCATTAGGAGGTTTCCTCCGAAGAACAAAGCCCTGAGCCCCAGGGTCAGAGGGGCTGCTTGTAGGTGCCATGGGGCGGTTTGAGGCCATGTAAGTCTTGTGGTTCTGGTGTGGAGCTGACAGTGCATGACATCACATGATTTTCTTTTGGTGATCCTTTATCTTCTACCATGTCACTACTTCAGCAAGGAATTAGTTCCCCTTTGTTTATGTAGCCTTTATTTAAGGAGCTGGAATGCCTTTTTTGAAAGGGAAGATAGAAAAGCCATGTTAGCAGCTACTTAATGTGGGAAGAGTACTTGCAAGTGGATGGCTTGGCTTTCACTGGACACAGGAAGGTAGTGTTGTTTCAGGGAAGCTGGATGTCACAAAAGGCTCTTGTTGCTGTGCAAACCTGTTAGATGGGTGGGGAAAAAGAGAATAAACAAGAGTGATATTAGTTAAGTATGACCTAGTGAGGATAAAGGATGGTAGTTTAATACTGCTGAGTAGTAGCTGGGGAGATGGGACAGATGGATTTGTCTGATGCTACAGGTGAAAGTGGTGTGCTTCTTTGAAGATGAGACCAACTGCTAATTTTAACATAACTCTAGACCAGATGCATGGGTTGCAGATGTCCTCCTGTGTTGGCTTCTTGATTGCTGCTCTGCATGCAGCATGAGAGATGCCCGGAGAGGAATTGGTTGTAAGCTCTTGCAGAAGGCGCCCTGCTGCATGTGAAATGTATGTGTAAAACCTGTGAGGTACAATTTAGTGGTGAAGAGAAATCATTGCCTCTAACGAGCCGACTTTAAATTACAAACATGGAAGAAGCCTGTTATGTGCTAAAGGTTGGCAAATAATGACTTTGCACAACTGATCTATGAGCTGACTGCTGCAGTTAAGGCTGGAAGAGGTATGTTTTGAGTGTAACATGGGCATACCCACACTAGGAGTGCAGAGAAGCAGGTTAACATTTTGGATCACAGGTATCCCCCTTTAACGGTGGTTTTTGAAAATCATGTTCTGCTTATAACTTGACAGGAGATAACTAAGCATGTATCAAACTTTATTCCAGACTTGAAAGCAAATTGAATTTGATATATAATAAGCATTGTTCTTACAGTCTTCATACACAGAAGTTGGTGTCCCTATAGCAGGATCTATTTGGTAAATACTGTGGGGATAAAAATATCTTTTTCTTCTAGTTTTAAGGAATTTATAGTTCACTTAATATTTATGAGATAGCAAGTCTAATTTCTTACTAGATGAAATCAGTCTACTGTACAAAAACTCAAGACTAGTTAAAAAGAGAAACAGCAAAGACCAAAACAACAACCAGCCTATAATCCTGGCTCTGAAAAATTAGAAGGCCTAATGGGCAAGGGTAGAGACACTAAAGTCTGCTTGTGTGGAAGTTGTTTTGCCTCTGTGCTCATGGTATGTTTTGTTTTATGCGTGAGTCTTTTGCCAGAGTGCTCATCTAGGGAACTTGTGTTGTGGATCTGTAAATACAGGAAGCATAGTTTTCACCTGGCAAAAAATTCCATTAAAAATCTTCTCCTTGGTATCCAGGAAAATCGGATGTAAAACCCTGAGACCATTTTTCATGCTTGCAAACAAGAGAAGCAGACGTTAAATTGGCATGTTATTTGTTTGCATTATCTAGGGTCTCTGAAGCAATTACTTTTGCATATGTTAGCAAGTCTGGAAGTCTTTCAGTTTGCATATTTACAGGGTAGAGACAATAGCTGCAAGGTCTGATCCTTGAAGCAGCTGAACTAGTACAAAACTGACAGCATCAGACTTCTGCTGATGCTTCTAGTGAAAACATTTACTAGATTATTGGTTTTATACCATTAAAAGCTACTTTACTTCCAGTGATGGCTCTTTCAACTCACTTATCCGACAGTAAGTGTTGTCTATGGCAGTGTCTAGGAATTTAATATGAATTTCACTTAGGTAGTCTCACTGTGTTGACTGGTAATACTTGGTTATAACTGCAGTGACATCTTCCTTTTAGTCCAGAGATTGTTCTGGCTGCTTTTTTTTCCTGTACAAGAGTACTTTAAGTGGCTGGTAACAAAGGAGAGATTGCATTTGGGTGACTATATGCAGGATCAGAAGCTGTCCTTATGCCTGCTGTAACTTCTTCCTTGCAGTACACAGTGTGTAGGCCATTTGACCAGTGCAAACAATCCAAAGATATAATTTTCTTTCTGCTGGAGGACTTCAAGTGTATGCTTTCCACTTCTAGGTGAGCCTAGAAGTCCTGGGAGAAGCTTCTCATAGTCCCTTGCTTGCTGATAGGTCTTCTTTATATAGCATACTTGGGTACCAACTGGTCTGAATGTCAAGAGAATTACTATGTAGCTGAATCATTCAGGTGTTCCATAGAGAAAGGAAAGCCTTGGGTTAAATCCATCAGTTTGCCCTCTGAATTGGTGGGTCACAAGAATAGACTGAAGGTCTCTCATCCTCTCCAGTAAGGACTGCAAAATCATCAGGTATCAGAGTCAGGTGTCCTCTCCCAGTCAGTGAGGAACTGACGCTTGGTGTCTCCCATCCTCAGTGAGTGCAGCAAGGACTGGCTTCTAGACAGAGGGCACTGCTACAGTGCTAGATACAGTGTGGGGGGAGTTGGGTAGTTCAGTCTTTATTGCTGCTGTTTGTCTGTGGATAAAAAAACCTGAGGAAATTGGGAAAAAATATATCCAATTTTCATAAAGGAATTGTAGGAAAGCACTGTGGGCAGGTAGATGCAACATGCTGATGCTTTCTACCTTGCAACAGGGTCATCTGCCCTCATTTAAAATAATGATCTTTATTCTGAGTTTCAGATGGAATAAGCCAAGTACAAAGCAGTGTGCAATCTATTGAGAATAGATAAGGTTTGCATCTGCAGATGTGTTCTGCACAAGCAAATATGTCAGCATCAATATTTCATTAAATCAAGATCAGCTTTTGTATGGATGCTTTGATTACAGATATTATTCAGTTTAGATGATTTTGGGGGTGGGTAGGGGGTGTCCTTCTCTTAATGTTTGCTGCTGTGAGCATAGATAGCCCTTTGGGAGAGGGAGAGGAAGATTTTGAGGAGTGTTTACATGATTATTTTGGTATTTTGCAAAGTTGAAGCAAATCTCAGGGCAATGGAGAAAGCTGCAAGGCTGTAATGGCCCATACCCTACTGGAGATGTGACCCAGGTCCACTCAGCCAAAGAAAGAACTTCAGATAAATTGACTGGAGTAAGGAATTCATGGCCCTTGCTTCCCTCTGGTCCAGAGTTAATTCCTTAACTCCGATCCTCAGGCCTCTTCTGTGTCTGTCTTGATAAACAGCCAAGGAAACTCACTACTCTGTCAAGTTTTGTGGAGCCTACACGTAGACAACTAGCTTTCCTTGTCCTTTGGAAAAAGGATTTGGCATATAAAGCAGGACTTTTTGGATTCTGGTAGATTTTTATCTTGTTAGTGGTTGCAATTCCCCACTGACAACTGAGCTACTGGAGGGTCAAAGTGCTTCTAAGCCCTATAAATGCAAAGCTCCAAAAGTACAGTGAAACCCTACAATTTTTCTAGGATTTAGTTTTCTTTCAAAGAATAACTTTCTGTGTTTGTAAGTGCTGTGGACTGGACCAAAGGACAATGACATTCTTGACAAACACAAACAAGCTGAAACCTCCTATCTTTGCATTGTGTCTCATCAGCTGAAAAACAGCCGGCTGTAGGTCACAGTCTGTTCAAATGCCTGTGTGTGCATGCTTGTCTGTGGTGATGTTTGAACTAATCCGGTAAGGAGCTGACACTTGCAGATTTCAAGTGACTGTAGCTGAGGATGGTTCAGGATATTCCCACTGCTATGACAGTCTGACAGTGGTAACTCTGGCAGTGTTTCTCTGCCGTTCCCATAGCATACTTTTTTTTGTTTTTTAATTGCAGCTAAAGCAGTTTGTGGCAAATGGGGAAACTGGAGCCTGCTGGGAGACTGTGGCATGACTTTTTGGCAGAAAAGAAGTTAGTCTTGCTGTTGTGGTGGAGGCCAGATACCAACCACAACTGTTTTATCACTCCCCTTTTCAGATGGACTGGGGAGAAAATATATATTGAGAGGCTCCATGAACTTCTCCAATGTGAGTCCTTTCCCGTGGGGCTTCAGCTCTTCACCAGCTGCCCTAGTGTGGGTAACTTCTATGGAGTGCAATAATAAATTCATAGAATGTCTTTCAGTCTCTCAGGCCCAGACTGCTCTAGCACCCCCACCCCATCCCGCCTGCCCAGCAAACCTGCTCTGGCATGGATTTCTATCGTGCTCATGTCCGTCTTTCCATCTCTTTCCATGGGCTGTGAAGCGCTGCCAGAAGCTCACTCCAATATGGGTCACAGCATCTTCCATACGTCTCCACCTGCTCCACAGGCTGCAGATGGGGTCTCCGCTCCTGGTCCTCTTCCATGGGCTGTGGGGGGACACCTGCTCCACCATGGTCTTTTCCATGGGCTGCAGGGGAATCTCTGTTCTGGCACCTGGAGCACCTCTTTCCCCCCTTCCTTGGCCTTGGTGTCTACACAGTTTCTTACATCTCACTCCCTTCTCTGGTGGCAAAAAGCAGCTGCTAGCATTTTTTTTTCTCCTAAATGTGATTCCCAGAGGTGCTGTGACTGTCACTGATGGGCTTGGCCTTGGTCAACAGCAGGTCAGGCCTTGAGCTGGCTGGTGTTTGCTCTCTGGGGCCTGCAGAGAGCTTCTAACTGCTTCTTGCAGAAGCCACCCCTGCACCCCTTCTTCTCCACCAGGACCCAGCCGTACAAAACTACAACAGCTATATGCCACCTTCTCCCCAATTTAGTAAAAATCACGCATTTGCTGATGAAAGTAGAGGGAAGATTGCCTGATGTGGTAAGTTGGTCCCCTGCTGCAGAAGGTACCTGGCCAACAGGACTATCCAGTTTCTTGCTGAGGTAGCTAACAAGACAGGTGACCTCAGTGAAAGGTGCCCTGATATGCCTGGAAGGGAAGATGGTAGGAATCTGGATGAAACATTTAAGGCCATTTATCACTGAGCACAGAAAGCTGAGGCTCTGAGGTCAGCTAAGCCAGCTGAGTGATGAGACAGTTTAGCACCAAATCCCTGTGCTCTAATTTAATACTGAGCCTATCTTGGTGTGAACTTGCTACCTGCTGCTTTTTCAAGGACTGCAGGGGTATTACTGGGGATGCCACCCATGGGGTGGTGGAAAGTGGGTTCTCCAGATATGGAGAATGTGAACAAGATCAGCTGATCTCATTACTTTCTCTCTTCTTTCTGCTGTCATGTGCTGAATAAATTATTCAGGTTTCACAAATTAGTGATTGATTAATTGAAAGCCTTATTGAGAGTGTAGGAGTTCATAAAAAACCACAGTCCTTTCTTGGCTGAAACACTTGTTCAATTACCTGTATAAAGGATGTTTATTTTTTTTAGACATTTCTGCTAAAGCAGGCTTTCTCCCCCACCCCCAAACCAGAGATTTGGGATAGAAACAGAATGAAGAATAACTTCTGCTCTGCATCCATCTTCATATGGAAGGTATGGAACAAAATTATTCTGGCCTGTTAGCAAATGCAGCTATGTTCAATGCATTGTACAGGGTTATAGCTCATTTTGTCAGTGTTGGTGCGTGGTCTTGTACTGAGAGGGGGTGGAGGAAATAATTATCTATTAAATACACTTACAACAACCTTTATGGACCATTTCTAAATGTTGTGTCCTTAACAGGCCATCTGAAATTCTTTCTATTTTTTACAGTTCTTGTAACGTTAAAATGTGACTGCAACACTTTTCTAGCTATAGCAGGTGCTGGATTTTAGCTTGTTAGGAGTTATGTCATAGAGGTACAGAATGTTTAAACCAAGTGTCTTAATAGAGATGCAGATAACAATTAATAACCAACCTGAAAATTATTGTAACATCATGAATTATTCTGAGGTATATATTTTTTGTACTAGCTCTTTCTGTATATTGTTTTATATTATTCTGCATGTGATTCAGCTGAAGTTATAACTCACTGAATGTGATGAGGCTGCAAAGACTTAATGGAAATGCAGAACCTGTTTTGTGTGCCCTCTCTGGGGTGACTCTGCTCTTCAGTCCCTGAAAGTGGAGCAACCTGGGGGCTTCTTGCTTGTTGTGCAGGAGTCTATCCAGTAATGCTAGTGGAGAGTGTGATGTGCCCTAGCCCAAGTGGGTTGAGGGTTGACGTATTTTGGGGATATTATCTTTTTTTTTTTTTAAACCACCACAACCCAAAGATATTTTTCTGGTTTAGACCAGTCTATGCTTTGTATTTTATTACCTTTTATTTTGCTTGTTTAGCCACACTTGCTTTGGAAACTTTGTAGCTCGGAGCATCTTCAGTGCAGGACAGAGATCCTGTTTGTTTGTCTTTCAGATGTAAGAGTTCTGAAACTAACAGTATAGTTTACGTTTTATCCATTGGCTCAAGCATTCACAAGATAATTTTAATCAGAATCGTTCTAGCTGGAGAATAACAGGAACAGCAAGTTGCATCAAGGCTGCATTTGCTTTTGCAGAGCCCAGTGCTTGCTGTCTTGGAGTGAATTTTAAATGCCTATAAATCAGCAATGCTGCTGGTGTGCTACACTGACCATTTGTGTAGAGCAGCGTTGCCTCTGAGGAAAGTAACTTCCTGGGAGAGAGACCAGGAGCAGCCATGAATAAATGCTGGGATGTTTCTGGGCTAGGATATTTACTGTATAATGACTCTGTCCTGTAAAAGAGTATGCAATAAAATACTTCTGCCAGTAAGTACTTCAAAGCCAGCTATTCTATTAATTCTCAAAAGGAAGATTGTGCTTTCTTATTTGTACTGCCTTATTATTCATTTTTTTAGAACTGTATATGTTGACAGTAGTGAATGTCCATATTGGTAAGAAACATGTTTCTCCTCTCATCAACTCTTATGTTCCTGGCCTCTCAGACCTAGGATTTCAGACCCCTTGTGCTCTGCAGATTCTTGAATTTATGCTGTTTTTTGTGCCTGAAATTACATTTTTAATATCTTGGCAGATGGTGTTCAAACACTTATGAGTTTTACACCCACGGTTCCCCTGGTGCCAGTTGGGCATTTCTTCTGAGGAGTGTTTTTCTTTTCTAATTACACCATACTGCAGATTTTTTTTTTCCTCCAGCAGAAGTGTATTCTGCAGTTTTTGGGTATGTTACTACTATCCCACAGTTTTGAAGACGTAAAGCACTGACCTTTGAAATTGTTCCTCTGTTCTCTCTTTCATAGAATCACAGAATGTGTGAGGTTGGAAGGGACCTTTAAAGGCCATCTAGTCCAACCCCACTGCAGTAAGCAGGGACATCTTCACTAGATCAGGTTGCTTAGAGCCCCAACAAGCCTGATCTTGAATATCTCTAGGGATGGGGCCTCCACTACCTCTCTGGGCAACCTGTGCCAGTGATCTACCACCTTCATAGTGAAGAACTTTTTCCTAATATCCAACATAAATCTCCCTTTTCTGGTTTAAAGCTGTTACCCCTCATCCTATTGCCACATGTCCTCAGGAACAGTTCTTCCCCAGCTTTCCTATAGGCACCTTTCAGGTATTGGAAGGCCACTATAACGTCTCCGCTGAAGCCTTCTCTTCTTCAAGCTGAACAACCCCAACTCTCTCAGCCTGTCTTCATAGCAGAGGTGCTCCAGCCCTTTCATCATTTTTGTGGCCCTCCTCTGGACGTGCTCCAACAGATCCATGTCCTTCTTGTGTTGAGGGCTCCAGAGCTGGACACAGTATTCCAGGTGGGGTCTCACCAAGGCAGAATTACCCCTCTTGATTTGCTAGCCACAGTTCTTTTCATGCAGCCCAGGATGCAGTTGTCTATCTGGGCTGCAGATGCACATTGGTTGCTCCTGTGCAACTTCTCATCCACGAGTACCTGCAAGTCCTTTCCCTCAGGGCTGCTCTCAAGCACATCATCTCCTAAGCTATATGGATAAAGTGGATTTTTTCCACCCCTGAGTTTCCACTAATGTAAAAGTCCATTAATGTTTTGCAACCTGTCATGTATCTCCAGGTGGCTCACAGTTAGAGAGGAAGAGATTGGAGGTATTGCCATTGTGTTTTGTGGACAAAGTCTCAATTGCACATTGACCACGGAATAAAGAATTCCAGTAGGTAAATCAGTGCACTTCTAAGTATAAGAAGGGAGCAGAGGGGAAGAAGGGCTTACTTCAGAATATAAAGAATATAGAAATGAGGACATCATTTTTTCTAAAGGTTAATGGGAACCAGCTAATGTCACTGTCATATTAAGGAGGTTTAATATCAAGAAAAATGGGTTTTCTGTGCTTTAGCACACTAGACAGCAGTTTCATGTTTGAGTTGCCAAAATGCATCTATAGGAAGTCTGTTCCTCTACCTGTTTGAAAGCTTGAAGAAGTAATTTGGCAGATGGATAGAATAATCTCAGTGCAGCTCTATGCTCTGACTTAGAAATGGGAAAGCAGAAGCTGCAGAGTGACAGCCTGGATTTTTCCTAGCCCTTCCCTATGTACCTCCTTCCTGTCAGTACCTTTAACACTGGCCTTGCTGTACTTGAGTGTGGATGACTACTGAGGCTGCAAATCAATGGAGCACACTTCTAAAAAAACACCTTGGTGTTTTCAGGCTACAACAACCACAGGACATAGGAGAGTACCTGGATTCTCAAGAGGTAGCTTTGATCACTGTAGAAGTCATAGATAATGATACTTAAATATCACTCAGGTGTTTCAGTAGTCAGTTATTTTTTCAAACAGCAGCTCTACACTTGTGGACAGGGAGGAAGCAACAGAGGAAATAAAATGTGCAGGGACTGCTGGTGGGATGGTGTTGTCTCCAGGTAAGGCTGGAAGAGTAGCCTGATGAGGGAGCTTGCTGGTTGTACTTAGGTAGGGCATCCATGAAGCTGCCTCACACAGATGGCACGAGCTAGCTCCAAATGTCCTGGAATCACGTTTTTCAGCTGCAGTGTGTAATTAGCTACAAAATGTCCTGTCTCAGCACTGAGGGCTGCCTAGCCATCAGGACCTTGTCAGAGATGATGATGACTCAGTCCAGGGCCAGCTGGTGCTGTCTCTATGTAAAGCTTATACCTGCTTCTTCCTCTGGTTCTTCAAGCTGTGATCACAGGAGCAGGGACCAGGCTGGGGCAGCAGATATTCCTGCAGCAGGGCTGTAGCCGGAGGGGCATCTGTAATTGCTGCCTGGGAGCTCCCTTCTGCTGGTGGAGAAAATACCTTCTGTTTTTAAACTAGCACCCCAGTTGTGTCGTCAAGTGAATATAAAAGCCTGTGTATAATGTAACTTTTGTAGATTAGGTGATTAGCACAGTTGATGGTAAAAGAACTGTTTTACAACAAACAGAAAATTGGAATTGAAATATATGGGTTTTTTTCCTCCCTTGTGGTGTTTGCATGTATTTCTTATTACATCTTTCTTCCTGCACCTTCATTTAAGCCATTTCCAAATAAGATTACATGTGTTAGAAGAGGGAGGTTAAAGGCATGCTATGTTTACTTGGGTCTTAGTTATGCTGGACCTAGAAAACAAAATCTCTTTTGATAAAGGCTTTATGTTTCATATTAAGAAGTTCGTTGCTATGCACTTTTTGTTCTATTAAAATTCTAAGTTGGGATGGCTCAGAGGGGACCTTGGGAAACACTACCAGATTTCTTGCTAACTATAGAACTTATTTCTACAGCCTTGAACAATGGATCTGAGAGTCTCAAACACTTTAAAAGCATTGAGGTGGAATTATTTAGGCTTAGGGTCATTTATTTTTTGTTACTTGCAAGCTTGTACTACTGCCTTGTTCTGGAACTGCTGTACCACTTTAGGGACTGGAGGAGATAAAATAGCAATGATGACTTCTGGGGGATGATCTGTATGTTTATTATGTGCAACTGAAATGCTGTTCTAGCACCTTGGCTGTTATGAATGAAACAGGTGAAGCACGTTTTGTAGTGGTCACTTTAAAATAATAATCCTTTTCAAGTATAGGGCTAAGGTGACACTTGTCTCCTATAAATCTCTTCATCATGGAATGAATTAATTTGTTTAACTCTGTTTCCAGAAATAAACCCTATTGAAGTGATGTCACAATGGTATTCTGATATTCATAGAATTGTAGGGGCTGCAAGGGACCTTCAGAGATCAAGTCCAACCCCTCTGCCAAAGCAGGTTCCCTAGGACAGGTAGCACAGATAGGCATCCAGATGGGTCTTGAATATCTCCAGAGAAGGAGACTCCACACCCCCTGGGCAGCCTGTCCCAGGGCTCTGGCACCCTCACTGGGAAAAAGTTCTTCCACATGTTGGTGCAGAACTTCCTGCGCTCCAACTTGCAGCCATTGCCCCTTGTCCTGTCCCCACAGACCACTGAAAAGGGGCTGGACATTTCTCCCTATGTCCCACACTTAAGATATTTATAAACATTATTAAGATCCCCTCTCAGTTGTCTTTTCTCCAGGCTGAACAGCCCCAGTTCATTCAGCTTTTCCTTGTAGGGGAGATGCTCCAGCAGTGTATTTAACTGCTTTAGTGCTGTCTTACAAGGGTTCTGCCTAACTGAGGGACAAAGTGTCACCCAACCTTGTTGTAGCAGGAAATATGGAAAGACCCATATTTTTTAAAAACTGGCTAACATAATGCAGCATTTTCCTACTCTGCATTGCAGGATGGGCTAAAAAGGCAAAATGGGGCAAAAGTATCTTTAGCTCTTTTCTGTGTGTGAATCTCTCTGCTGAAGATGTTCAGAAACTTTGGTGCCTTGATCTAGTAGCTAAGATCTGTTAGAGTTAGATCTTAATACTGCAACTCTCATCTCTTGATTTTTGGATTGGTTCACCTCCTATGTTCTCGTGGCATGCTGATGAAACATGTGGTTTGAAGAAATACAAATTTTCATAGTTTTGGAAGACCTCTCCATAAGAGAGAGAGCATTTGTGGGCATATTATGCTGAAATTTCATGCTTTAAAGGATCTGGGAGCATTTGTGATTAGGGTGCCATCGATTTCATTCTTCTATCTAAAAGGCAATATAAACTGGCCCAGTGGACTAGTGTAATGATTAGGGACTGATCCTGCAAGGTACTGAGCATTATCTCCTTACCCAATATAAGCAGATGCTTGGCTTTTGGCCTGTGATCAGCACCTGTGGTGTTTATAAGACAATGCACATGCTCGGAGCTCAATATGCACTTGACTAGGCTGTATCTGAACCTCATCTGATTGCCCACTCTGGGCAGCTGCAGTATTGGCATCCGAAGCAGGCAGGTCAGCTTTTGTATAGCTGGATCTTGCTTGGAGTAGGTTAAAAAATGTAATAAAGTAAAAATATTGATGGTGTGGCTGAAAGCTTGATGCTTTGAGCCTTGCAGTGCCCTGCAGATTAGATCTTGACTCTCTAAATTACCAAATTCTAGGTGATCTACTGTTGCTAAACGTGTACGGTAGCGTAGGACTGAGCTGGTGATTGGAGGGATCCTCTTGCACAGAGCACATACAGACAAGTGTGATGTTACAGACATCATGTTTGTAGCAAGTGACAGGTTTATAGAAAACAATCCAGTTAAATTTCTAGTGGAAATCCTCTTTCCTGTGTGATGCCTTATCTTCCTGCCCCAAGAGGAAGTTGGACTTGTTTACCTCTGTGCTATTTTTACCTGCTTTCAACTGTGGTGCTCACTTTAAAAATACTGTAAAACGCTTGCTATTAATATTTCCATTTTATAGGAGTCCTGTGGGTTCCATCCCATCAGACAGCTTCTGTGAAAAATCAGCAGAATTTTAATTGGCTTGATTTGTTAGAGTCAGCAATGGATCTTTTGCCTTCACTTGTACTTTACTTGGAATTTCAGTTTTGTTTCTCTGCTGCTGCTGTGGTGTTGGCTCTGTTAGGGCATACTGCAATAAATTCAGTGAACATATTTATGACCAGCCTCATGTCTGATACCATTGAATTAGGCTATATTTAAAATAACTTCCAAATGTGCTGATGCCCTTACTTGACCAGCAAATTCAGATATTGACTTACTGCATCATCAAAACCTGTTTCATGATCACAGAATGGCATGGGTTGGAAGGGACCCCAAGGATCATAGAGCTCCAACACCCTGCCACAGGCAGGGCCACCAACCTCAGGCCTGGATCTACACAAGGTTGCCCAGGGCCCCACCCAACCTGGCCTTGAACACCTCCAGGGACAGGGCATCTACCACCTCTCTGGGCAGCCTGTTCCAGCACCTCACCACTCTCTCTGTGAAAAACTTCCCCCTAGTGTCTAACCTGAACCTTCCCTCCTTCAGCTTGAATCCATTCCCCCTTGTCCTGCCATTGTCTGCCCTTTGAAAAAGTTGATTCCCCTCCTGTTTCTCTGCTCCCTTCAGGGACTGTAAGGCTGCAATGAGGTCCCCTCTCAGCCTTCTCTTCTCCAGGCTGAACAAGCCCAACTCCCTCAGCCTCTCCTCATAGGGGAGGTGTTCCAGCCCTCTAATCATCCTTGTGGCCTCCTCTGAACCCTCTCCAACAGTTCCACATCTTTCTTGCATTGGGGCCCCCAGATCTGGACACAGGACTCCAGATGGGGCCTCATGAGGGCAGAGTAGAGAGGGACAATCAGCTCCCTGTCCCTGCTGGCCACCCCTGTTCTGATGGAGCCCAGGATACCATTGGCCTTCTGAGCTGCTAGAGCACACTGCTGGCTCATGTTAAGTTTCTTGTCTACCAGAATCTCCAAGTCCTTCTCAGCAGGGCTACTCTCAAGGAGCTCTTCTCCCTGTCTGTATCTGTCTGGGATTCCTCTGGCCCAAGTGCAACACCTTACACTTGGCAGTGTTGAACCTCATTAGGTTCACCCGGGCCCACCTTTCCAGCCTGTCAAGATCCCTCTGGATGGCTTCCTTTCCTTCTCTTGTGTCAACCACACCACTCAGCTTGGTGTCATCTGCAGACTTGCTGAGGGTGCACTCAATTCCATCATCGATGTCATTGATAAAGATGTTAAAGAGCACGGGTTCCAAGACAGACCCCTGGGGGACACTGCTTGTCACCAGCCTCCACCTGGACATAGAGCCATTGACCACCACCCTTTGTCTGTGTTCTGTCAACCAGTTTCTTATCCACTGGATGGTCCTGCCAAATCCACATCTCTCCAATTTAGAGAGAAGGATGTGGTGGGGGACTGTGTCAAAGGCCTTGCATGAGTCCAGGTAGATGACATCAGTCACCTTCCCTTTACCCACTGATGCCATCACTCCATCATAGAAGGTCACCAGGTTGGTGAGGCACGACCTTCCCTTGGTGAAGCCGTGCTGGCTGTCCCGGATCACGTGCTCATCCCTCATGTGCTCCAACGTGTCATCCAGGAGGATCTGTGCCATGATCTTCCCAGGCACAGAGGTGAGGCTCACCAGCCTGTAATTCCTGTGGTCTTCCTTGCTCCCTTCCTTATAAATGGGAGTGACATGACCCATTTTCCAGTCCCTGGGGACCTCTCCTGACATGATTTTTTGGTTTGTTTTCTTTTTTTTAAACTTGGTCTCCATTTTGCTTCACTGGATTAAAATTTCATATGGCTTCTGCTGGCTGCATTGTAGTAAAAACTGATCTGGGGTTCTTAGATGCAAAGTGATTTACAAACAAGTCCTAAGATACTATGGCTTCTGCCTCAGTTTCCTGATCTGGTAAATATTTAAGCTTTGTGTGTCAAGACACTGACTGTTGTAACTGTTGAACAGACAGGCTGATGCAGGCAAGTTCTATATAGAGAAGGTTGGCACAGGAAGATTATGTGGAACTGGGGGCTGCTGTAGAAGAATTATTCTGGTAGCTTTTCCTTGTACAAACAAGATTGCACAAATAACACTCAAATGTGTGAATGTCTGCTTGCAGGGCTGTTGGGATTTGGAAACGTAACCTCTGATGGGGCTCTGTAACTAGAGCACTCTTAAATATAATATCTGTTTTGGGCCTCTCATGAGTTTTTACAAATGTTTACTGATCTGGCCTTGGAAGTAAAATATCTAGCATAGAATACTCTCTAATTAGAGTGACACTACATGGTATAAATGTCATCATCTAACTGGGGATGCATCCGTTCTGGTTGTGCTCTATAGATCTAAAGTATCCTTGGTAGATTAGGGGAAAAGCTTGCAGCTCCTGAAATATTGTATTTCCTTGCTCTACTTCTCATTTCTTCTTTTCTGCAGATTCTCTGCTCCCATGAGAAGAGGTAGATTCTGTGAGAGGGTAAAGGGACCTCTGACCTCTACAGCTTTGCCACTGTTGGGATCAGATGGATTTTTCACATGTTCAGTGGAGTGTGTGCTGAAGCACCTTTCTAGTGCAGCCTCGAACCTGTGCTTGCTTGAGGTAAAAAATCCTAGAGGGTGACTGATGGTTCTGTTATCTGTGGATATCCAACAGTGTGGGAAAAAAAAATAATTGGTGACATTGTACCTTTATCTCTTTTTTGCACTTAAACAAAGCACCTGATCCCAAGTTAGGGTAAAGATTCTTGATGGTTTCATCATTCAGTTGCAGTCTTGAAGGTTTTTTCCAACATCTTTCCACACCCAATTTATCTGTTGAACAGAAAACTGAACAGGATCTCAATGAAAGGTTTTTTTACCACTGAGGATGTTAGCTCTTCTTTTCAGTCAGAGATCATTCCTCTTCAGAACTTGGTGGTGACTTCTCCATCTTCCTTTTAAAGATGCTTTTTTGGCTAGAGAACCCATCGGTAGATCCTGACTCACACCAATTTCTCCTGCTTGTTTTGGAATTGGTGACTTCTGAGCCTTAGGGTACACGTTACAGCATGCATGTCCTAAGCAGACAGGAATTAGTTACACCATGGCCTGTCCTACCGTGACCTTAGTGTCTTCATTTGTGTGAGGAGTAGGGAATAAAGTCTATCAGTGCTGAGAACTGGGGCTTCTGTGTGTCTCCTCCGTTTTCTCCTGTTGACAGTTATTCAGCCAGTTGTCAGTTAATGTTGACATTTTGGCAGTTAAGAGTGCAGGAACATAGGTGATGCTTATGTGAAGGAGGATTTGGAGGTACTTAAAAGGAAAGCAATGCAGAGGAACAGGACAGGAGTAAGGAGGAGATGATAGTGGGGAAACCTCTTCTGGTTGTGAGCATGATGATGTCACTCGATCTTGCTAATTGTGATGCTCAGGTACTGAGACAACATCTGAAGTGCTTAAAGAAGTTAAGCTTCTCTGTTGTTACTACATGGGTTCTGCTCCAGATTTCTGCTCAAACAGCATGTAGCTGGCTGCTGATGTTCCTCAAAAACTTGGAAGTGGTCGATGATTCTTTGCTTCAAACCAGACTCTTTGGCCATTATATGAAGAGGGATTTTTGGCCTCTGAGTTACCACACCTCATTTGTTAGCAGTGATCTTAAACACCAAGCACTTTCTAGAATTTATTGCATGCTTATTCTAGAGGGATAACTTCTTTGTGCCCAGGCAATTTACAGTTCATACTGCAGATTTAGCATCACTTAGTTTAAAACTAGGCAGTTTCCTTAACCATAAATGTCTTCAGAAAATAATCATAGAAAATGTTTGGGGGAGATAAAATATACCATGTTAACGCTATTTTGTGGCATTTTCTTGCCAGTTTTATTTCTGTAATATAGCTTGCTCCTTTTGTAAGGCTCTGGTGAGCATAAATAGAGCAGAATCAACAGATGTAACTCAGTGTAATTCTTCCATAACTCAATGCAAATTCAACTATTACTAACTAACTTTTATAGCTATGTGTGTTTATACATTTCTGTTTAGAATGAATAAACTATAAAATCTAACTACAGCATCCCTTTCAAGCCTCTACTAATTGTCTGAAACAAAGGAAGCCATCTACATTGGTTGCTTCTTTCTTTCACCACAAAGTTGGGCATTTGTGAGTGAACATGGACTTTACAAGTAAGCGAGCTTTAAAAAAAAAGTAAAGCCTTGTTAGTTGAAGATAATGATATAGAATCACTCTTTGCCTGTAACTTACAATGTCTTGCAAATAACTGCTTCACTCTTTTATTATGGTTTCTTAGTGATTGTCTCCTAGAAAAAATAATAGAAGTGTAATAACATGGATTTAATGACACAGACTAATAACTTCTAATATATCCAAGAGTGAGCGTTATATTGAGAGGCTGTGCTCTTGTACCTGTTGCAGGTATGGATTCCAGTCCTTGGGCTAGCAGTAGCATTGTTTGATTCTTGCTGTGCATTGCTTGGGACCAGCCTTTCTGAAATGGGTTGAAATTAGTACTGTGACACAAACCCACAATGGCTGACCTCATAAGGATTTACTTCTGGTTACAACACCCTGTAGATTGCTTGATTTTTGGGGAAAAGCCTGTGAAAGAAACTGCATAGCCATCCTCTTATGACCTGCTGTTTACAAAATGGGACAATGGCTATTTCTGCATGATGGCTTAGACTTGTCCTAAACTTGAAAAGCCTTCAAATGCCTTGTGACCACACAGGATGATTCCTTGGTCTCTGCAAATTTCATCCCACTGCTTCCACTCTGCTTCCCGGTGCATGTGAATGAGGCTCGTGCTTGAGGGTATAGAGCTCTGCTCCACAGAGCATCCCATGGGTGTGAAATGTAGCTGGCTGGAAGTCCTGAGCAGGAGCTTTCCTGATCTGTGCTGTATTTTTGTGGAGATTGTTGAGGCAAAGCACTGGTACTGCTCTGTTCTCCACAGGCAAATGCTGCTCTCCATTGCTGGCCAGGAGCCCAAGGTGAGTGTAGCCAGTTGAAGGAGTGTGATTGAATCCACATTTCAGAAAGTAAATCAGCAGAAAAGTTTTGGAGTATCTGATCTTGGTTTTTTTTTTCCCTTTAGGAATTCTTTAATCCTAAAATGACTTTTATATATTTTACCTTCTTTTGAAAGATAAATGGATGTTAGCAGTTTGTTGTTGGAAGTACAAGAGGTCAGGAGAGTACGTCATCAACACTAGAGCATCCAGTACCTGCCATCTGATTTGACCTATGTGGTGTAAAATGTAAGGCTTGGAAACAAATTTGTAGTGCTTGATTGAGAACTCAAACTGAATTACTTTAAAAGCATGCCTGAGTAGATGCAACCAGTGCACTGATGTGTGGCTGCTATCTTTGCCTCCCCAGTACAAATGAACTTGACTGAGTAGTCAGCATTTCAGCAAATTTCTTCACCTGTGAAATGTCATAGCTAAATATGCTTGCCAGTGCTCCCTTTGTAATCTTGCAAATAGCAGACTGCTAAATTAGAAAGGATTTTTTTTGACTGAAGGAGGGGAAGGGAGAGACATTCTGGAGATGGGCTCTTGTGCTTCATAACTTCTTGATCTACTCCTGGGAAAGGATGCTGAGACCAGGTATATCTTACAACTTCTTTTTGACTGCTTTTGTGTTGCTGTCACCTGTCATCCCCCTTTTATTCCTTCCTACTTCTGTACTCAAGAACTTTTTACTTTGTGCAAATCAAGCTCTTGGGGGGGCTTATTATTTATTTTCTCTACCTGAAGTAAATTCAAGTGGATCTGACAATCTTGTGTGCTTCTGCTGTCAAAGACATGGATGTGCATGTTAACAACTCCTTAAAGTGCCTGCAACGCTGGATGGATTTGGAGGGGTCAAGAGCGATGGTGCCTTTCTCAGGGTACAAGACTGACTAGTAGCATCAAGCATCAATGACAGAGGGAAAAGTTCTTGTGGTCTTTAAGGTGGATTTCTGTCAGTAGATGGCTGAGAGATCCCACAGTCATGCAAACTCCGTCTAGGCACCAAAAAAAGAGGTCATTTTTCTCCTCTGGAGTGCTTTGCTGTGTTGGTGGGAACTAGTGTGAATTTTACTTACATATTTTTAAACTTGGTTTTTTTGTCCTGGTCCAACAGCTATGAAAAATTAGGTTAACAGTGCAGTTTCTGTGCTCTAACACTGCTAAAATGTGGGGATCTGTTCAAGAAAATGTGCTGTTAGAGATGCTGCCTACAGCACTTGCATGGATGCAAGGTGCCTCTGGAGTTAGGACTTGGAGTCTCTCTGAAAACTTCTGACTGCTGACACAGCAAAATGAGGAGCTCCAGAAGGCATGATGATTTTTATTATGAAAGAGAAAATCAGAAGAAATGCAATTTCTCCACTTGCCCCCTAAAGTTCTAGTGGGTTAAACCACCTGTTTCTGTTTCCAGAGGGTCTAGCACTCGATACTTTGGAAATATATAGGAAGTAAAACTTCCTTCCCTCCAATTTATTTGCTGCTGGCTGTTTTCAGTGGATGTGCTCCCCAGTTTCTGTTGGGGCAAGAACAGACTAGGTCCTTGCCTAAATATATAGGACAAATGCTGGTTGCCAGTGCCTCTATTCCTTATTACCATGTCAAGTCGGAGACAACCTCTTATCAGCAGTAAGGAGGCGAGTGTTTCTCCTAAGATGATATGGAGGATGGATACACATAATTCTGTGCAATGAAGTCTGCTGAAGTCCTCTGTTTACCAGTGACTTTCCACAGAAGCCTGATGTGGGGTTACCTGTGTTTCTGTGGTGCTGCACTGTTCCTACTATGAATCCCATTCTATCTATTTCACTTTAATGCACATGGATTGCTGTGGCAATCAACCTTACAGAGAATTACATCCTTTTTTAGTTCAGAAATCACTTGCATCAGAGTTCAAAACTACCTTGCACAACGTGGTCTGCTGTAACTGAATAACAGGCAAGCTCTTCAAGATCTTCAGTCACTTTTGCTGTGCAGGAAAATGTCACTCTTGTGCTTAGCAAATTTCTCCACTGTGGTTATGTCCCATTAAAATGAGGTATCAGAATGTGGGAAGTTTTGATTTTGGTCTAATAGGTTCTGTAGGTTTTTAGTGTCTGGGAAGCTCCATGGCATAGGGACTGCTTTACTTCATGAACTTGCTTTCATTTGTAAATAGTTAACTTTTATGGCAAATGCATTCCAGTCCTAACTGGAGAACTTGATAGTAATGTTCATAATAAAGGGTAGATATGCTATTTAGATGGGAGTTTTTGTCCATTTAGGTGTCATTCCCACTCCTTTTCCCACAAAACAACCTTATAGGTCCCCCTTCTATTATTGCTTGGAAGCCAAAAAGCAAAGCAAGAGCTCTTGATACTCATCGTGGCAGCATGTCTGATTAGTCCAGGTTTGAGTAATCATTATCTTGCTTTGAGAAAATGTCTTTCAAAAATCTTTTCTTTTTTCTTTTCTTCTATGGATTCACCTAGCCTGTTTGGTATCACTTTGAGATATCAAAGATGCCATTTGGACATTAGTTTGCAGGAAATGGTGACACATCAAGAAACCCATGTGTTTTAAAGAAGCAGAGCACCAGTATGGCTCAATATATCTCAACATCTGCATGCCACCCAGTATCAGGTTAGACAAGGGTGTACATTTCACAGTTACAAAGATGAAACAGCAGAGCCAAATTGTGCTTGCTGCTCAGGTATGAAACTTCCCACCTATTGAAACCTCCTTTTTTTTGTCTTCAGGTTGAAGAATAATTCATGGCAAAAACGTTAGCTGTTATCAGTAATCAGAAGCATGGTGTAAGATATCACTAAAAATGTCAACTTACGCTTTTTGAGTAGGGTGGACATCACTACCTCATATAGGTTAATGAATATATAATAGGTGCAGTCTTTATGAGGAAGATAGGGTATTTATAACTGTTTTCTGAATATGGAGCATAAAGTATATGAACTTGAATAGTAAGAGATAATGACAGAGAAAATTTTATATTATTTAATCACTTTAATTTATTTCTATGGGATTCCTAGCATTGAATTAGAATATTAAATTTATAGTATACAGTGGTACTGAAATCTCTGCTTTGTAGCCTGTGGGCAACCTTTGAGTCTGTCACTAATTAAACACATCGGGCACTCCCTGGGATCTGAATTTCACAGCTTTGGTTTTAGTACAGTAGAATAATGCTGCCAGTGTAAATGGTGGTCAGTTTTGCAGTGGAGACAATAACTGTGTAGGTCACAGGGGAACAGACAGCTGGAGCTTGAATACTTGCTTTCTTCCTGGAATTGAGAGTTTGTATTGCTCTGTCCTCAGGGACATTACCTTCCCAGTCAGAGCTGGGATGCTGCAGACATGAGATGGTGCTTTCAGCCCAGCAGTGAGGGACTTGAAAGCGCTGCAGAGGTAGCTCTCTGCCAGGCCCAGGTCCTGCAGGGTGGATGCTGGAGGGTTAAAGCAGCTTGTTACCTTTCCTAAAAATCCCTGCTTAGTGTCCTGGGCTTTAGGCAGTTTCTTCCTGTCCTCCCCTACCTATGAAGGTGCTCCTGGCTGTTGCCCCTGTTGGCAGATGAGGATGAAGATTCAAGTGCACTCTGATCCTCTGAAGAAGATCCTTCCAGTTTCCCTTTGAGTGTTAATACCACTAGAGTTGCCACCTGTTTTGTCTTTCTGCTCTGTTCCACCCCTTGGATCATGCTGGCTTTCTAGACAACTGGATATAAGCTGACTTGTTCTAAAAGGCATTTCATGTCTTCAAATTACATATTTAAAATAGTTTTGTGCTAGTTACAAAGTGTAATTGCAGCGGTCTTGGCTCCTCCACTGAAACCCACTGCCCAGACAGCGCAGGCCTGCCTTGATGCAATGTCTGTTGCAGGTAGTGAAATGATCAGTTATGCTAAAATCTGCTAGTGTTTACAAGTTTGCAAAACTTTCATTCATCCATAGGAGGAGAAAAAATTTGAAATGATAGGTGGACCTGCAGCCCAACCACAGCAACCTCCAGCTGCAAGTCTGTCACAAGCAACAGTGCAGCACATGCATATTTTGGAGCAGCAATGACACATTGTTAGTGACAGCAAATTAGTAACACAGTGTTAAGACATCCTTTACTGATGTCACAGGCTGTAGGAACCCAAAATATGACAGCTTTCACTTTAGTATTAGCATATGGCTCTTGACTGACTTTCACCTGTTGTTTTGAAAGGACTTGGGATGTGTGTTTGAGACCATCAATAGTGGTCTAATTTTTAGAAACAGAAGCAAGCTACAGATGCAAAATCTGTGTTGAGACCCCCTGATATGTGATGGCAAACTGATGTTTGCCTTGGGAGAGATGTGTGAGGCTTTGCTTTTAAAAGCGAAGGTTTTTAACAAGTAACTCTTGAGTGTTGTTTGAGAGCACCAAGTAGGGAGGATGCTCCAAGGAAACTGATTTTCCAGGAGCTGATCAGCAATAACCTGCTGAAATTCAGGTTCCTCAAAGGGTTTGAAATCAGGTGCTAAAGTGGCTACCTTAAAAATCTCCAAAGCACTGTTTTAAGTTGGTTTTTTAATGTGTTTCAAAATGATCACACTTCCTCTCTGCTCCCAAGCTCTGAAGCTCATTTGATGTGTTTCTTGAATTGGTTTGAAAGTGTTTACGGCCTTGTCGGAGCAGGTCTCACTTTCTCTGTTGTGTGAGAAGTAAGCTGCGTAGGGTCAGAGTTTGACATTTATACCAAGACCTCTCTGTTTTCAGAGAGCAGAAGTTTCCCTTCCTGAATGACTTCTGGCACTCACCATGTGAGGTATGAACTGGCATCAAAACGTGCTGTTAGTAAACACCCAAGCACATGGAAATGCATTTGCTGTATGCATTCACACAGTGATTTCATGAAAAGGAATAGTGAAAGAATAGAAGATGTTCTTCTAAACAGACAGGTATTCCCGTGCTTGTCACTTTCCTTAGCAGTATTGAATACTTTTTCCATGCCTCCAAAACCTATTTTTAACCTGAGACTAAAATCATAGAATGGTTAGGGGTTGGAAGGGACCTTAGATCAACAAGTTTCAACCCCCCTGCCATGGGCAGGGACACCTCTCACTAGACCAGGCTGCTCAAGGCCCCATCCAACCTGGCTTTGAACACTTCCAGGGAGGGGGCAGCCACTACCTCCCTGGGCAACCTGTGCCAGTGCCTCACCACCGTCATAGTGAAGAATTATTTCCTAATATCCAATCTAAATCTCTCCCCTTTTCAATTTAAAACGTTCCTCCTTATCCTATCACTACATGCCCTTGTAAAAAATCACTTCCCAGCTTTCTTGTAGGCCCCTTCAGGTACCGGAAGGCCACTATAACATCTCCCCAGAGCCTTCTCTTCTCCAGGTTGAACAACCACAACTCTCTCAGCCTGTCTTCATGGGAGAGGTGCTCCAGCCCTCCAGTCATCTTCGTGGCCTTCCTCTCAACCTGTTCCAGCAGTTCCATGTCCTTCTTATGTTGAGGACTCCAAAATTAGAGAATGAGTGCTGCTAGGAAATGAGTGTCCAGATAGAGAGCAATAAGATGTACAAGTAATTTCAAGAAGCTGATGGTTATAACTCACAGTGCCCCTGAAAAATCTGGTCTATGGAAGCCTGAGTGTCGACAGATGACCTTATGGCACTAAGCAATAGAGCACAGCTTGGAGTTCAAGGAAGGAACATGTTTGCTTGCTTGGCCCCATGGCTTCTGCTCACATGAAAAACCTTTTTAACCTTTTATTAGCTGTAGAAAAAAAGAGGAAAAAAACCCCAAACAACTTAAGTGCTTGAAAGCATAAGAGAATTTTTTAGGGATGGGAGAAGGAAGTGGAATCTGTTTGACAGCTCTTTGAAGTCCTGGTATTAGATATGCTTATATGTAACCTTCACCTGCAAAAGCTCTGAGAAGAACAAGTGAGATGAAACTCTTGTTGCTAAAATCTTGTCTTGCTTTTCTGAGAGCATAATGAAAGAAACTGGTGAAGGAAGATGGACTGAAAGGATGAGCCAAAGGCAGAAAGCAGAGGTTCTGTCTCTGCCCCTCCCTGCCTGCTAGGGAGAGCTGATGCTACCAGTGCTTGTGCCTGCTTCCAAGGCATCTCAACAGTACTGCTGGCGTGCCAGCTCTGCTCCAGGCTGCCCCAGAGACCACAGCCTTTTCCTGCCAGGCGGAGAGGCAGTTGTGGTTAGCTAAAATGGTCCTCTGTGAAGTTTAAAAAGGGGAAATAGGGGAAGAAAGAAGGAATGAATCCAGGAATAATTGCTCCCCAGGAGGGCTGGGGTGACTGCATGAGTAGGGATCTCCTATAACAGGTTGTGCTGGAGGTCTGGCAACAGCTAGTGAAAGTGGGGGTATGGTTTTTGGGTCAGTCTCTGGCCTGGCTGTACTGTGATTAGTTAATGATTAGGATAAGAAGGTATTGTAGTAAACTGTTGATTTCAGTGAGCAATAGAGTGGGAAACAGTGTTTAAAAGACTGCACATCTCATTCCAAGAGACTTCCTGAATGATTTGGTGCAGCCCTTCTTTCCTTCAAGCTTTTCATTCAGTTGCTTGAAAGATGTGGCCTCCCTCCTCAAAAGTAGGATAGACCCAGAAGTTGGTTTTGGTTAGTGAAAAAGTCCAATATCTGATTCACAAATTGTAGGCTTTGAGGTTTCATTCTCTTGTATTTCACGTTTCCAGGAGCTATGTTAATGAAATGTAGCAGTAAACCTTTTGTATGCACTAATTTAATCACCTAGTTTTCTTTATGTAACTTCTGTGGTGCTCACCTGTTAGAATTATCTGTGGGGCTCTAGGAAATAACCTTCATTCTCAGTACTACAGCTGCTGCATTTTATTTTTGCAATGGTGGAATAGGTTTTGTTTAAACAGAACTGTTGATTCACCTCATTTATTCGTCAATTCCATCAGCTTCTCCCTGTTGCATGTGGAGCTCAGTAACTTAATTTAGTTAAATGTTGTCATTTGCAAATCACACTGTTTTCTGCTGCTGCTCTTAATTTTTATCATTCTTTGGGCTAAGGTTTTCCAGTGGATAATTACAGACACTGTGAAAACTTCCTTATCTGCAATCTGAATAATTGCAGTTAAACTTTGGCCTGTTGTGTTTTATCTCTCCTAGATGGAAAAAACCCTACCTTTTTAATACCTAGCCTTCTTGAGAAGGGACTATTTTGAGACCCGAGGCTAAGGGCTGTTAATGGCCTGAGAAGTAGGGATGAGACAGACATGTAGGCTGAAATGGGTGGTGAGGGCTTGTGCTCAGCACAGTCTTGTGCCTGTAGTTCCTGATAGGGAAGCAGGTGCTGTAGGTCACCTACAATGCAAGGCCCACCCACTTTTGACTTTTATCCCTGCCTACTATGACTAGTTACCCTGTCAAAGTTGTAGTAAGTAGTAACCCAAACACATCTGAAGTGGTACTGATGCAAATATCAGTCTCTCAGCAGACCTTTTCTCATCATAAGAGTTGTAGACACTTACAGCCCATGGAAAAAGGAAAGATTGAGTCTCATTTTTGTCATAGATGTCTTAATTTTTTACCACTTAAATTTTTAATTGCGGGTTTTTTCATTTATGCTTGTGAGGAGATTGCTTGCTAGCAGCTGTGCCTTGATTATCTTCCTTCTGATGTTTTCTATATGTACAAAAATCATGGTTAAGCAAGGGCAATTGCTTAACTGAATGAGATTAATATTTTATTTAAACTAAGGGAAAGACCATTTTCATCATACTGCTGATATTGCTGAGCGTGCTGCACTATATATTGTCTGTCTGCTCTGCTGGAAATGTAGAGGATGTGTCATCTTTATGCTGCTTAAATATCTATTTGCATCCTGCTGGAGAGAAAAGGTGCTTCCTATCTTCCTATCTGCTAGGGACAGATGAATTTACTTTCTGAAGCTGGGCTTAGATTTAAGTTCAGGTCCTGAGTAGTGAGTATCTAAGTGTTGAACTAAGAGTTCTTGAGCAGGTGGTTATAATTTCTGTGAAATCAGGGATGTTTTCTCATGCTAAGGGAATACTGATTTTATAGGTTTTATCCATGGTTCTGTCTGTGGGGGAGCTGCTCCACAAAGCAGGGGATGAGCTGCAAGGTCAGGAAAACCTGACACCAGGACTGTCCAGGGTGTAGTCCCACAGGATCTGAGCAGGGTAGGCAAAGAAGGGAGCTGGTACAGGGTCTGAGCAGCCTTGGACGAGGTAAGGGGATGGTCCATGCTGAGGTCCATTCAGAGCATCATCATAAGTACAATGTAGGTCCCAGGTTTATGCAGGTGACAGGGATGGAGACAGGCTCAGGGAGGTGACAGGGATGCAGCTCAGGGAGGAGCAGGAATGCAGCCTAAGCATATCTACAGCTTCTGCACTGTGGATGAAGGTTTGGTTGGAGGTCCCAGGTGAGGCTGTGACTGAGGGCCTGTTGTCAGTCTGACACTGTTTAGTTACACTGTGGGTGCAAATACATACATATATGTGTAGGAAAAATGTTTTCACTAGGTCATTATTAGTGACTGAGAGAAACAGCATTTTGAGCAATGGTAACCTTTACATCTAGGGATATGGGTAGGAGAGAAATGAGTACTGGAAGGTGGGTAGAAAAAAAGTATGTATTCAGTGCAGAAGTATTAATTTGGCTTGTAATTACAGTGGGTATATCTTGTACTGCTTCTTACTCTGTGATTGATTGTTTGCAATTACAAGCTGCAGTTAACAGTCCCAGGTTATTTCGCATGCAGGATTTGAACCGGAGCAATGGGCTTGCCTTTGTGGAGCCTGATGGAATAGGTAATTATTTGGGTCATCCTTATTCCAAAGAACAAAGTACAGGCAAGGAAGGAACAAAGTAATTCTAGTTTATCACTAGTACAATGTAAGCCCTCCCACAAATAATTACTGGTTTTCACCTGTTTCTCTTGGGGCTTAAACTAATTTTCCTGTTAGGAGGCTACAAGGCTGAGTTCAAAAGGCTAGTGCTTATGCAGCTGATTGTGGATGGAAGGAATAACAAGAAAACTCAAAGGCAAGGAAGAAATCTTTGATATTATATTGCTGTGAACACTTGAGTAGGCTTCTTCAATTTTGCAACGAATGGATCTTGCAGATTATTGCTAGCTTCCTTTTTTAGTTTGTCAGCCATTTTCAGCTCCCAGTAAAGGATTGCTGCTTGCTGTCCTTTTGCACAGTCACTGCCAGACAGGCTACTACTTATTTTCATCTCCACAGTAAATATCTGCTGATATTTAGTGAAGTTGTAAAGTTTTACAGGGGTATTGCCAATTTGTGAAGCAAGAAATAAGCTGTAAGCTTTGCTGTTGAAGGGACAGTGTATGTTACAAATGGATGCAGCAGAGGTCCAAAGATAGGTGCATGGTATAAAATAAACTAGCCTTAGTTGATGCTGTCATGAAATTCTCAGCCTGGTTATTCTGGGGGTTTTGGGATACAGGGAATAACAATGTGCGTGTGGGGAACTCTGATTCAGTGTCATGTCCACACTTGACATGCAGGGTAAATATTCCCTGAGACTCCAGCACTGCCTCTGTAGTCATGAAGTAATTTATTTGGAAATGGTAATGTGCCACCAACGTGGATCAACAGATGTGCTCACTTTAATTTAAATCAATCTGGGAAAGGCTGGAATGCTGTAGTAGCTCAGGAGCTACTTTGGAGTCTTGGATAAACACCATTAGGCTTGTGTAAATTTGTAGGAGTTATTTTGACAAAAGTACTCTTTACCCAAGCTAATATGTGCTTTATTTTGATGCATGCTCTATATGTATTTGATCAGTCTGCATGCTGTTTACTTAGACTGTGCCTCTAATGATTTCAAGAAATCTAGAGTACTGGATATATAGTATATTTTTTGTTTGATCTCTGACTTGGATTCAGGATGGACTGTGCTAATGGATTGAAATCATCTAACATAAGTAATTGAGTGACAGATTACCTGACCTATTACTCCCTAGAATCAGGATGGTCATACAGGCAAGTTTCCTTAGATGTCTAGTCCAATGATTTAGACCCTCTCTGCTCAGGGAGAGAGGGGGTAATGGTTTATTTTTCTTAGATGTTATTTGTTCCTTGGGACTGTTATTAATTTGAAGCGATAATTTAAGGAGACTTCATAAGAAAGCTTTCTAAGATGGGTAAAAGAGAGCTTTATAAGATAGATGAGGAACACACACTGCCCCAGAGAGCAAGCAGAAGTCAGTATGGGCACCACAGACCAAATGGGAAGCATGTTTTAGAACAGTATATGTAAGGATGTAGAAAGTTTAAGCATGAAACTGGAAAAAAAGAAACTATGCAAAGAGTGGATTAGTGATAGGAGGAGTGATTTTCTGTTTAGACTATTAAACCTTCAAAGTGCCTGAGCACAGCACAGCGGACCCTTACTTGGATGGGTGCTGGTGATACTGCCCTTCACATATGTGTTAAAAAGCCTGTGCTAATATTTCTGTCAAGTGCTGTTCTTTTTCACTCTAATATCCTGGGAATATGTTTCCTAGTGGTGGACCTCGGGTTCCCCTGAGAGTCAAGAGTAGTCTGTTTTAATATCTAATATATATTCTTGGTAGTATAAAACTTACTAGAGTCATCTGTCTTGGAAGACAATCTTGACAAGCCACCCATGAATATAGCTTAGTAGATGATTAATTACAGGCCAGAAAGAGGTGGGAAATAATGGATTTATTTTCTTTTTGCTTCCTGTTTGGGTGGGGTTTTTTTTTTTGTCGGTATGCCTGAATGGGGGAATAAGGGACACCAGAATATTCCTGTTGGGTCAGACAGGGTGAAGGACATCACACTTCACTACTCATCCCACTTTTTTTATAGAAAATGGCTTTTCTTTTTTTTTCTTCCAAATAATTGGAAAGTTTCAATATTGTCCTGGTTTTCCAAGAAGTTATCTGGGAAATGCTTGGCAATTTTTGGTTGAACTAAATTGTTTTCATTTAGCTCAAGTTCCTTGGGACTCCTACCTCATTCTGACACCAATTTCAGAGCTTGCTTGTCTTTGTCCCTCTCAGCAAGTCCCATTTGTTTGTTTTCTGTGTCTATTCCTCTTTTCATTGGTTAAAGTCACTTTGGACTGACTGCAATGGGACCAGGAGGGTGGCTGGTAGGCAGTGCCATACATGTCTGTTCCTTTAAATGGCTGATTTATATAATTTATGGCTTTTTAAATATTATGTGCATGCAAGAGATGAAAAGGGAATGCTCTGTGGGCTGTTTCACTCCTTAGTTTGCAAAGAGGAGAATTCAGCTCAAAAGGAAAAGGTCTAGTCAGCCTATGGCTAAAGCATCCAATATTAGCAGGTGACGACAGGCAAGGAATCAGCAAATGTTTATCTACCTTAACTATTATGTATTGATTTATACCATTTCAAATAGTCACTTCTTTGCCTGTACCTGCTATCAACAGGATCAGACAAACCCCAGTAGAACTTACTGTTCCTGCTTTAGGCTCTGTCACCATCCAATGATGAGACTCCAAAGGTACATTCTCTTCCAGGATGCAATTATATTAAAAATAACTGTCAGAGCTGCCTCTGAACAATCCCTGTTGTTGATGATGCTGCAGCTGACACTCTGTTTTTTTGGAGCGTAACACTGTAGAGGTTGTTCTTGTAAGAGATGTGATGGCAGGCTTTCACAAACTGGGAAACCCTGAGCTGCCTCACACCCCACTGAGTTCTTGGAACGCCTTTTTGATGATCAGTATGACTTCATGCTTGCTGCTGCTAATGCCAATGTGGGGTTTGCAACCCCTGCAAAGATGATGTGAATAAGAGATGTGAAACACAGGGAAAGAGTCAAATTTAAGCCAATGTCAGTTAAACAGCATAAATCTAACCCTGACAACTCTTTTGCTCATGAGAAAACAAAACAGTTGCCAAACTGTGTAGCTGTCAAGTAATGTACTAAATAGCTACCAAAATACTTCTGCAGCTTCTGATCCTTAGCAGAGGGGATGACATGTCATGGCATGTGCTGAAACAATTAGGCACTGGCTGCTCTGAACCGTGCCATGAGACACTGAACCGTCAGGTTGGTGAATACATCTAATGCCTTGCTTGGCTAATGAGGGTAAGAGCACACAGTGAAAGCTGAGGCAGCGATGATCTGGCTGTGGGCTCTTGGTCAGGTGCCACAGCTCTATTTTGATGGTGTTGATAGGGCTTCCCTCCCCCCACCCTGAACCCCTGCTTTGAGGCACATGGGAATGGTGGAATAGCTGCTTTAATTCTTGCTTTAAAACATCACATTACTTGGTCATATGCTCCTGGACCTGAGTGGCTGCTTATAAAAACTATAAAGCTTTTCAGATTGTGAAATAAACACGAAAGAAGGCACTATCTTGTTTCTAGCTCTTCAACAAGCAGAAAGGTCCTGTTTTGTTTAGCTTTGTGGCCCAAATAATTCTGCTAGAGAGACTGGCATTAGCCTTTTGATCTGCTGAATCACAGAAACATTAGGGTTTTACTGGATGTACAGCCAGATACCAGGATCAAGCTGCTATATCCCATCAACATTCCATGAATAAAATCTTCCTTCTCTTAGTTCAGCCTGAACCTGGGGGTGCCCTTCTGCATTCCCTGTAAGGTGACCTTTCCCTGCCCTTCTTCCTTGACAGTACCCACCAAAGCTTCATGTTCCCTGTGCTCTCAAACTCTTGAGTTTCTCTGCTGAAGGTGTAAACCTGCCATATTCCCTACACCTTTGAAAAACAGCGACCATCAGGAAGCATACCTGCTGATGTCTAGATGGGTACAGAGGGGTGAGAACAATGGGTAACTATTTCTCTGGTAGGTGGGTTCTGATGGAGGTGTTTCCTATGCACCGTTGGGTAGTTGCAGAAGAGGCAACAGGAGGCTGTTATGCAGGGTTTGATACCAGCTTGCAAGGCTGATAAACCTAAGTCTTTTCGCAGAGCAAATTAGCTCACTCATATTCATGAGGCTGAAATGGTTACACTGCCAAGCTTGACTAACACAAGCTTGCTTCCTGTCTCCTTTGAGTGAAGGCTTTTGATGTGCTGGGCAAGGAGAACAGTGAGGCAGATCAGGAGGCCAACATGGGGAAGGTGTGCTGGAGGAGTAGGGCATAGTGGTGTGGGAAAAGGGGGCTGTGCTGTGGTTTGGGATGTTGCTGCTCTATCAACCTAGTAGTGTTCCCCAGTGTCTCTCAGGCTGTGTTGTCTTCAGCTGGGCCTGTTCCCAGTACAAGAATTGTTCTCTTGATACAAGAGTGTGGAGATGCTCGTTGTTTTTCCACCAAGCTAGTGCAGGACTTTGCCTCTGTCCAGGTGAGAGAGCTCTTGGATTACAAATGCAGTTGGTGCTTTCCTCCAGACTTCATGTCACAGTGTGTTTTTCCTATTCTGGTGTCCCTAAAGCAAAGCATGGCTTCAGGAGACCTCCTCTTTCCAGTTGGTACTTCTTAAACAGGAAAACATTCTTTTTGCATCCTTTTTATAACCTAACTGTATATATGTATATTTAATGATATCTATTATGGTGAGAGACCCAAACCCATTTTTAATACTTTTAATCTGTTTCATCATATTGGATATTGGTCCACACAGCATCTTTTAAGTTGGATTAGGTGGAAACAAATATGGAGATGGAAATGCCCTGAATTTTAGAATCATTCTGACTCAAACTTCACTTATAAATCTGTTCTTGTTAGCAGCATAGACATTGATGGCTCTGTATTTTAATTTGGTATAGTTTGTCTACATTTATAGCTGAAACTAGCAACCCCCAAATGGAGCTAAATGCCTGTCTGTCATGTGTGAAATTTGTAATTTATTTAATTACAAGGTTTCTTTAACCTTAACCTGGGCTTCTAACTGCAGTTTTATCTGTTCTTATGCCAGCTCTGATTATTAACTCAGCTTGTCACTTGTATAATACTGTCAATTATCTTTTCCTGAAAGAATTTGGGCAATAAATCAAGTTTCTTTGCCTGTTGAGAAATATGTTAGTTAAAGGTTTCTCTAGGATAGAAATTCTTTGTTTTAAGAATGTACATATATTGCCCTTGGTATACTTCAGCCTTGGCTTTATTGGCCCTCCTGAAAGTTACATGGAGCTGTTATGAATCACATGTTCCAAACTAATGTATTTGAGGAACCTGGTAAAGAGCAATGTGCTTGGAAACATTATAGCCATTTTGATGTTTTAATATGTCATTAAGTGCAGAATTATTCAGGTAACTTTCAAGATCAGATAGTCTATGTCTTCAAAAAACATTTTTTTGGGGGATAGGGTGAGAGAGATTTAGGGGAGGGGACCCGTGCTGATATGAATGGTGGTGGGATGCTGGCATTTGCTGGGGATCCAAATGTAGGATTTAAAAACTACCTAAAGGGACAAACTCATTTATACCTAGCATTTCTACACAAACTGTTACAGGTTCCAGTCTGTGTCCCAGTGACAGCACAACAATAAATGATGGCGGACTTTCAGATGTTGTGTGGTACTTGAAATAGCAGATCATGTTTCTTCTTCCTGAACCCAAACACTGCATTTCTTAATCCACTGCTCTCTGTGTTCTTGCAGGACTTTGGGAGGCTGAGGGAGGCTTTGGAAAAGGAGGAAGACTATCTGACTGGCAGAGAGGTGTGCAGAATTTTAGATAAACTGATGATGTGAGGCAGAAGTCTGGCTCGATGGCTGGCACCCAGGTGAGACACAGCTTTATCCAAAATTGTGGGCAGTGCCAGTTGAGGGCAAAATTTGAGAGATGGCTTAAAGAGTTTGGATTAGAGGCAGGAGGTAGGGCATGCCTGAAGAGAGGGATGAGGGCTCTGAGCCTAATCACAAGATGGATTTGGGAGTCTGAAACGCCAGAGGTTGGGTGGAGAGAGCTTGTGAATGAAAAAGGGGAAGACCAGGTTTACCCTTCTCTGCATTTACCTGACCTTCAGGGGGTGGTGTTGAAAAGCTGTGAAACTGGTGGGGAAGGACTAGAGTTATGGATGTGGGGTATAGTTTTGGGAAGCGGTAGAAGTGTGGATGATAGCTAGGTTTTAGTTTAAGCTAAGTGTGGAGGTTAGATTGATTCAACAGAGTACTCAAAAATGCTGTGTGTGGCCACTATGTACACTGTTCCTACCGTGTAGTCTGAAGCTCCTGGTAAACTTTTAAAATCCAAGAGCTGTGAACTAAATACTGATAATAAAAGCTATGAAGCAGTAGTCTGGTTTATTCTGTGATCTTACTTGTCCTATCGTAGTATTTAAATTATCTACGTTGATATTGTCTGTGATATAACCTCCCTTGATGTCCTTGTGCAAGTACAGGGCATCTGTGAGCTTCTTGGCCCAAGCTGGTGTACAGAGATATTGGTTTCAAAAATCACTGCAACCCTGTGCACAGAAATAGCCTTCCTGATGCCCTGCCAAATGTCCCGCTTCAGTGGCATTGCTCTTCCTCCTGTGACTGCTGCAGGTTCCTAGGAATAAAGCATCTTCCTGAGCATCCTCCTGCAAAAGTTTTTTAAACTCCAGCCCCTGTAGCAGAGATTTGTGAGGGTGTTAAATAAGAGGACACATCTCTGTCCCAGCTGGATCAATATTGGAGTCGCTTTTAGGTCTGCCTGTCACAGAAGAACAGGTACATAAATGGCATGAATTTCTAAGGAATGTTCATGATACCAGCTGCCAAGGGTGTCAGTTCTAAACACAGCATCTGCTTGAGTGCAATGCTTCCCTTGGAGACCTCTGAGGTGTGGGATGTGTGCCTAGGCTGGGGGAGCCCCTGCTTACAAGGTGCACACTTCAAGTGAATGCGTGACACCTTCAGGGCATTGCAGAGCAGGTTGAGGTAGGGTTTCCTTTCATCTGGGAATGTTAGCTGCACTCTAAATAAATAAAAAATCCTCAGAGGGAAAGAAAAAACAAATGCCTGCTAGGGCTGCATCTGCTTTCACTGATAATTTGCAAGATATTAGACCTTATGTGGGGAAAAAGTCCTTAGAGACATCTGTGATGCTGGGTTAAAGTGCTTTAATACATTTAGATTGGTATTCAAAAAGGATTTTTTTTTCTTTAGAGTATCACTGTAATATTCTGCTGTTGAGGTTACTTTGGGCTCTTTTTTACTACTCAGTCTGTTCTTTATGGAGAATGTTTGCTGGGCTGGGAGATAGATGGGAAGGATGGGCTTGCCCAGAGCTTACTGAGCTCAGTGGGAAGCCTCAGGTCAAGCTTGGTGTGTGAGGTGCTGAGAAAGGGCAAACCCTGGCTGGATGTGTTTGTGCCTGATGAGCCGTATCTCTCCCCACTGATGTGAGCTCCAACCCTGGAGGGCCTTCACTTCAAAAACCAGATGCTCTTTGTGTCTCCCTCCATGTGACCTTCCTTCAACCCCTTCCCTCCCCCCCCCAAAAAAAAAAAAGCCTAACCCAAACCCACCCTGCAACAGCCCAGAGGTGTGACTCTCCCTCTCACCAAGCAATTGGAAACCTCTTATAGCCCCTGGCAGACCAAACAGCTGGGAACAGGGGTGGGTAGCAGTCATGCAGACAAGGGATGGGAGGATGCAGGATTCCCTTGCAGCCCCAGCAGCCTACCAAGGATGAACAGGTGTGAAGTTTAGATCGAGTACACAGATATATATGGACACCTACGCCTTAGAAGCTTGCCTGACAGCAAGATTGCTTTTAGTTCTCTGATGCAGTTGTCATGTTAAGCCAATGGCATTTTGGCTGGAAAATGCCCCTAATGTGCAAATATACTTGTATCTCCCTGCTTAGGAAATGGGAATAAATTTGAATTTGAAATCCAGGAAGACTCATCTGCATTTACCCTGACAGGTGACATAGTGTTGCTTGAAATAGACTTCATGATGAATAAAATGTGTTCAGAAAGGAATAGATCACCATCTGGTTTGATTTTTTTTTTTTTGAGGTCTGGCACATATTTCAAGCAGAAAGTGGATTCTGTCCTTCAGGTTTGATGCCTTGATTTTATCTGTGTAGTGAGGTGAGCTCTGAACTTCTGGTCAGCTTGTGCGAATTGCTCTCCCCTGACTTTCATCTGCACTAGCAAATGAGTATAGAGGGGGGGAAATACTAATAGAAAAGAACTGAGCCTGGAATAGCTGTAGGGGAAGGAATTTTAAATGATGCCATAGGCACTATGTGTTTGCTGTTGGGCTTAATGCCCATCTGTTTAACTCAGATGCTTTCCCTTCATATGCAGCACTTCTGCAGTTATGATGTTTGTGATGGCCTCTCTGCCTATATGTCCTCTCTCTATCAAAGAACTAAAGGTGATTTCAGAGTGAAGGTGACTCTCCAGCTGCTGTCTGTGTAATAGGCTTATCTATGGAGTGTGCATTTAGTTATTTTCTTTTAGCAGATTTAGGGATCAATCCTGCCTGAGCAGAGGAAAGAGAAATGTCATATCCCCTCTATCTCTACGTGGAAGGAGGATGGATGCAAGCCATTTGCTTCCTCAGTTTCTTCCTGTAGCCACTGCGTGGGGCAGGCAGGAGGTTAGCAGGACTGCAGTTAGGATATTGAAGCTGGTTTGGCATTAGCCACTGTGGGGAGTGATCACTGCTGTTACTGTGCAGCCGTGGCATCCAAAACTGGGAAGTCAGCAGGGGAAGCATGTTCTTCTGTGTGTCTCAGCAGTGCCTTGTATGAGAGAGCGGTGAGAGCTGGCTGCTGTGCGAGGTGTGGGGACCCCAGAGTTCTGTGCAGGTGGTAGAGCACTTGGGGGCAGACCTGGTGGGTGGCTATCAGGTTCAGCCAAGAGGAGAGATTAGCAGTGAAGTCAGCAGTGATGAAGGAAGCCCAAGGTTGTGCTGGGAAGCCAGATCTGCAGGTTAGGGTCCAGATCAATGGGCACAGGGATGTTTGCAGTGTAGCACAGGTAGGGAGCAAGGTCATAAGCCTCTGCAGTAGATTAGATCCCAAGCAAAAAGGGGAGAAACCCCACTGGGGCTTCTCCCAGCACTTTCTGCCTTAGGGCTTTTACCAGGGAGTTGGTCTTGGTCAGCAAACTGATCCAGGAATGAGCTCCAGGCTTTGGTACCTGGAGGGGCGGTCAGGCTCTCCATTTCTTCTTTCTGTCTTAAAGATGTGCCTTTGAAGTATAATCTTAATTGATCTATTAACTTCTTTCATATCTCTGTTCAGTCTACTCTCTTACAGTTAGCTGACACATGTCATGAAGGTGGTAGTAGTGCTAGTGAGGGCAATTTGGTCCTGGCTCCCAGTATTTTTCCTTACCACTACACATCAGTTCTTCTTGCTTCCCAAAGACCCATGGCACACTGCTCTGTACGACAGAGGCAGGGTTTTCTTCTTGAAAGCAGGGGATTTTTATACTCCATAGGCTAAGTTGTCATGCATTATTGGAAAACAGTATGTGAAAGAAGGGAACAAAAATCTCTCTTTAAAAAAAATATTTTTTTTGGTCTTTTCAGCACAAAAGTAATATACTTACAGGCTGACCTAGAAGGCTTGTGGCTATTAGTCATTAGTATGACATTTACTTGTCCTATTCTTTTTGAGCAACTATTGTATCTTACTGGGCCATCAGTTTTGGAATAATTTCCTGAGTCTAAAGCTACTATTCCTCTATTCAGGCACATTCATTTTATATATCCAATATTTTCAAAGAACTTGCAGTTGTTAGAAAAGCAGCCAGTGTCAATTGCTCAGCATTGTATTTTTCCTTGCAAATTACTAATTAGTACTACTTGAAGCAACTATTTAATGGATGCTTTCCATTCCTTTCTGGCTGACTTTTTGTGCGGCTGGTTCATTTAGCTACAGAAATTCCATCAAACCTACCAAGTCTCCTTCTTTCACACACTGCCTGTCTTTTTATTCCCAGGGTATAAATGGCTGGTTGTTCTGAATATAGTATGGGTTATGGGGAGAGTCTCTTGGAGAGGAAAAAGGGGTCCTGATGCATTGTAGAAAACAAGATGCCTCCTCGAAATTGCTAGAAAGCAAATTAGAGAAAATCAGAAACAACTTTACTGAATGTTTTCCCCCTCTGATTCCTTGTAATAGTTGTTCTTTGCATGGAGCAGCCTCTAACAGTCTATGTTAACAGTTCATGCCTCCTATACACTGCATTTTTCTTCAGTAAACATTTGGGATGAATGGTACTTAGCATGTGTTTAAGGGCTGGAGACAGTACTCCAGCTGCCTCAAAGGAAAGCATGAACAAACAGACTAACCCCTGCTTGGGTCTCCTGCAGCTGTTTGGGGCCTGTTGTGTGCTCACAACAGGAAGAGGAAACAGTCATCAGCAGTTCTAGTCACCCTTTGACTCTCCACAGTCTTTCCATAGCATCTTTCAGTTGGGCTTGATTTTTTTTTTAATCTGCTGCTGAGATTTTTCTTGGCTGTTCCAGTACCATTTGCTGAGAACCTGTCCTTTATATTGTTCTTTTTATTTCCTTGTTCCTTCCTCATCACCTGCCAAAACCTACCTATGGTCACTATTTTTGACCCTTTAAGAACATAACTTCTTTGTGTATATGTGTATACTTCTACATACCAACTATATAGTAAGATTAATTACATAGTATAACAATAATGTATTATAGTATGTAGAAGGTATAAGTGTGCATGCAGATTATGTTCTTGAAGCATGTCCTTTGGTTTTATTGTTCTGTTATGATATAGCTTCATTCAAAGGTCCTCATCCAGAGACTTGTAGGAGTGGATGCTTCCTCCCCCCACTTTCTTCCCTATTTCATTGCAGGAAACAAGTGATGGGGAACCCTGTTGGTAGCCAAGGTTTGAACCTGTATTTGGTAGGGGAGAATGGTGTGGGTAGCTCTTTCTGTAAGTTTTAAAGCTATTTGTCCCAGTCTGAGTCATGTGATAATAAAAATGGGTGTAAAATTGTGCTCTGCAATAAGGCCCCCATTTAAATATTTGTTGTCCAGTGCCTTTCCCAAACCTCTTAGTATCTCTCTGCCTATGGAGGTTGCTTGATGGCTTTATCTTGGAAATATTGATACTAGCCAGTCCAGAAGAGAGTTCCAGCCTAACAAAGCTGTCCCTTGCTTTTTTCTTATCTGACTGAAGAGTGTTCTAAGAGTTGAGACTATATGCTCATCTGAAGAGTTGGGGCAGCCTCCAGCTGCTTGTGTCCCTGCTACCACTATCTGTGATCATATACAGCTGAAAAAGCTGGGGATATTTTCCTGAAGGTGAGAGTTCTTAATCAAGTAGAATTGAATTAATTTATCCTTCAAGAATGATCTGTTACCAATGATAAATTAGCATATGATAACTTTCAGTTTTCAGCATCTCTTGCTCTATTTTTTTGAGATCTATTCAAGGTGATGTGCAGTAGCTAATTATTTTGTTGAAATAATTCTTGCATTTCTTGACCTGCTAAGTTTGTTTGAACTATTCAACTTGACACCAGCTTGTCTTTTCAGTTTATAGCTGTTTGGTAGTCTACCCTTTCTGAAATCTGTGCCCACAGTATACTTGATGACTCTGGTGTGCTTGTGGCTTTGAAAACATGACAAATTATTTTTCTTTTCTTTTGCAGAATTAGTGCTTTTAAGAAAAACCTCCAGGAACCAACATAATGATTAATTATACTTAAATGAAAAAAAAAATCCATGAGATGTCCTGTATTGTGCTTCTCTTGTTCAGGATTGAATAGATTGTTACTTTTACAAGAACATTGATATACTGCTGCTCTGGTTGAAGTAGAAATGGGGCAGAAGGACTATCTGGTTTAGCAAAAATCAAGGAGGAATTTGGCCTTGTCAGATAAAAACTATTTCAGTCTATTATGTGGAATAACTTCATTTTGGTTTAAGACTTATTTTCAAAATTTCATTTAAACATATAATTTGATTCCTCTCGTATAATCAAGAACTCGCCTCCTGTGCAGTGTGAACTCAAGTCTCCTCTGCTAGCTGCTGCTAAGGTGGTGTTAGGCAATATGTTACCTGTTACAGATGACTACTTCTGATTTCAAAATGGAGCAGATGGGTTGGGGGAGGTAAGTCCCACAGAAGTAAGATGTTTCCTGAGGTTAAACTGATGTTTAATCATTCCACCAGTTGCAATAAAGACTAAAAACATGAAACTCTTATCAAAGTTATGCAGGTGGGCTTGACAGAATCATCTCTTGAAGAGTCCTTGTAATGTGTAAATGCCAAATATGTGCTTTGTGCTGATCCTGGCTTAGGAGCCTATTTGGCACATGCATAGCTTGTGAGCTGTGGGAAGTGGTAGATGTGTAGCAGGTGAGTCTTACTGGGCTATTGCTGATCAACTGGTTAATTGCCAAAAAGTTCAGCTTTTGCATTCTCTCTCAAAGGTGCTGCTGTGTCAGAGAACAGTTTTATGTATTAATCTGTAGGCAGTTTAACAAGGGATGCTGTACTGATCTAGTGGCTTTCACCACAGTGATGTGTAATATTCTGTTTTTGTTTTGCCTGGATAGCTGTAAGGTTTGTTATCACTTTAGTAGTGTATTCTGCACTATCAGTTTACCCATGAGAAAAAACACAGAGCGTGATGTAGTGTAAAACTTGAGTATGATGCTCATGTTTATTTGTCTAAAACACCATTCAGAATTATGTAAGCCTTTGCAGTATTTGCTTTGAAAGTAGAAATGGATTACAACCAATACCTTTTGCACAGAGGAACACTGAAGATATTTTGTATTTGCTGCCCTGAAAGAATGTCACCCATGTAGAGAGGTTATACAAATAAAGGGATTAGTCAGTGAAGCTCAGCCTGGCAGATGGAAATTTACTACAGCGAGTGAAGAAGTGAACAACAAAAGCCACAGGAACCCACTTTCATGGGATGTATATAACACCTGAAAGATAAATGCTGACTAAAAATGATTTTCCTTAGTTAATGGGAGGCTTTTAGGACAATCCATAGATGACTTAAAGAGACTGGAGAGAAAAAAAAGTCTTCTGTGTTTCCTTTCTAACTTTTTAAACAGGTTGATTTTATCTTTCCCTAAATTACTGCTTTATTGTAGGAGGAGTAGCACAGTGTTATGCTGAAGGTCTCAGGGGAAGAAAAAAAAAAGGCTTTTCTTGTCATAGTAGTGAATTGTAAAGATGTGTGTCGAACTGCCTTGAGCTAAAGTGAGTCAAATATTTGTTGGCAATTATTGGTTGTTTTCTTTGATACTGCTTATGACAGTTATATAACAAGTGTGTGCAAAAAAGTCCCACATCTACTCCCACAGAGTAAAATAAAAATCAGCAGTTAGCTGATCTCTGCATAACCCACACCAGACAGGGCTCGAGCACAGGGCTACTTACTGCACAAAGCTGTCCTGCTGAGCTGAAGCCAGTGTAAGCAGTACCGTGTCAAGTATGGAATTGCTGTGCTATGTGTTATGCTACCTCCTGCCTGCTGCCTTGCAGTATTGCTCGGGGAAGGTGCTGCCTCATGCTGTTAGGGTCAGAAGGAAGACACCCTTGGTGCCGGTAGGTTTGCTCTTAACATTGGCCCTTTGCCTGGAGGTTCTGGGAGAGACATGAATGCTGAAAAATGGAAAAAGGTAGTGGAGAGGTAAGGCAGCTCTCTAAATAATTAATTCTTAGGCGTGTGAGAGCAGGCCTTTCTTCTCCTTCAAGGTGAATAATGTGAATTTTGCTCTGTGCATCCAGACTTAATTAAATGGTGACTCATTTCTGCTTCACTAGTAGTCAGAACAGGTCCTTTCATAAGCACAAGCTTGGATAGGGATCTGTGGGTGGTCAGGTATCGCAGGATCACTGATCAGCTGAAAAAAGCTTACGTCTAGTGTTAGTGTCCATAGATTTGATGTGTTCCTGGCTATGACAGTGTTTTACAAGTCAGTAACTGGAGTTCCTGCTCTTGTTTTGGATTTGTGGTCCTCATATCCCCTCCTTCCTTTGTTTGGTGGGGTGGGTTTTTGTTTGTGTGTTTCTTCTTTTTTTTAACAAATAATCTCCCATGCACATAGCATGCAAAGTGGAAACACACCATAAACCACAGTTTTATTACACAACCTGAAAATCTGTGCCAGTGCCCTCTGGGTTTGGTGCATATTGTTGTCTACCATAACACCCTGAACCACTCAAAACATGGAGAAAACACTGGTGACCTCACACAGCTGTCAAGGCAGCTGGAGAGGAGCCCTGACCACCTTCTCATGCAAACCCCTGTCAAGTATCTCTAATTAGTAAGCCATCACAATTTAGGCATTTGTATAGAAGGCAACTAGTGACATCACAGGCAAATGAACAAGTTAATAAGGTTTCTTGATTTATGTGTTTGGCTGTGTAGGAACTTTTATCTTTGAGTTGCCTCAAAACAGGGCTATTTCTCATCCTGTAGTTACTGTCATCTAATTAGTGTAAGAATTTATGTTGTATAAAAGGTAACTGAAATATCACTGACTTTGTCTACTTAGGCAGGCATAGATTTGTTGTACTTGCAGATATGACAACATATTTCAATGGTGATAATTCATACTATAAATGTCAGAAGTTTCTGCATCTCCGAGCTCTCCTAAACAGACCTGAAGTCATCTTGTTGATGTACTCAATCACTGATACCCAAAAACATGAAGCTTCTGTCAAAAGTGTGGAAACATGCCCACTTCCAGCACTGTGCTGTAAGCGTCGCGCTCCACTGAGTATGTTGCTCATGGTATGGCAGAACTAATTATGTAACATAACGATAGCTCTCACTGGGGCTATGTGGTCTCACTGTACCTGTAATGGAAATGAGAATTTTGTTCTTATTTTGCCAGTTAAGATGAAGCTGAGCCTGCAGGCACCTTCTGATGCCCACAATATCTTCTGGTGCCCAGGTAGCTTTGCTCCCTCGGTTAGAAAACAATAGTGCCAAGATACTATGATTTTAGGGGGTGCTGACTGCAAGGTTTCTTTTGGTGTACTTCATGTGAATATAGTGTCCTATGAGCAGGTATCTGCTTTGTAGGAATCTGTTTCTGCAGAGTTCTTGTTCCTATTTACTCTTCTCATGATCTCAGTCATGCCTTTGCAACTAGATTGTCTGCCTGACTCCCCTATAAGGCGCAAATAGTGTCATGATTGAAAGCTGCTCAGAACAAAACCATGGGCTTTTTTGCCTCCAGCAATTAAAAAAGGTCAAGAGAGGTCTGAAACTACTCTCAAGTTTAATGTTTTCTTTGTTTTTTAAAAGTCACTAGCTTCCATGTTTTAAACAAAAGTTTCTTTGCATTTTTTCCAGTTTTGGAGGGGAGGAAAGAAGAAAGTTTAGCTGTTTTCTTTCAGGAAGAAATGTTAATTGGGTGTCATTACCTGGTTTTGGGATAAAAGTTGGCAAGAGTGTCTGATTAAAATACCAGTTCTTTCAAGGCTGTATTGATTGCCATTACCCCTGTTCTTTTTCCCTGCTTTTCTATTCCACTTGTCTAGTTTGAAATAAAGCTGCTGACAACTGGGAGTGAAACTTCAAGAGTTCAGTCTACCAGTTTTCTCGGTGTGCAGGTCTACAGATGCCTTGAGTTTGAAGGGGTGAGGTGCTAACTTAATAAATGGGCTATAGCTATCAGGAATTGTGTTGTAAAGCATTAACTTGCTCCTGTGGTGTTGGTGAAATAACTACTGCTCAGAGACAGTAACAATGGGAACTGACCAGAAACAGCAGCAAGAAAAAGACCCCACCCCAAACCCAATTAAAAAACCCCTTCCAGAATACTAAAAGTTGCAGTTCTGGCTTTTTCAAATTAAATAATAAATCACTAGTTCATAGAAATGTCTTAATGCCTCAGTGTGGACGGAAGGAGGAACGGAGGTGTGAGTTGGAACAGGATCCCAGACAAAGTTTGAGGTAAGGATTGAGGGCAGTTTCTCTCATCATTAATGTAAACTCCTCTGCATCCTCTGAGTTAAGTTTGGTCCCAAGTGTGCCTTGGGACTGTGTGTATTTTGACAGTCTTAAATGCTGCTGTATCCTTACCCCTTGTAAATGCCTTCCTACTTCCCAGAGCAAGGACCCCCTCTACTCTGCATCATGGCATTAACTTGATACCAATTTTATTTTGTCTCCCTAGCACACATCTCCCCCAGGAGGGTAAAGATCAAATGTTGCTTGCTGGGCTGCAGCCTGGGGAGGAGTGACGGCAGGGCTGGAAGGTGAACCTTAACAGGTAGCACTACCAAACAAGACTGATCTACCTTTTGCTTGCTTGTGTTATGTGCTTATCATAAGCTATGCTGGGCTCTTTAATTTTCATTAGAACTAGAGGCTTTACATGTTTGGGGCTGTAACGGATGCAACAGCTGTTACCTGTTCGCAGCCATTTCTGTTTCTTAAAATGCTGATCTGCTGGGGAGTAACATATGCTCACTGCTGAGTGCAGAGAGAGTAGCTTGTTTGGGATTCTGACCTGCCTGATGTAGACTCAGGTATTTCATATTCACCAGCACTAACATCACTTTAAGATGTACCTCCTGGATTTGGCAGACTGAGATAGGTGTGGTATCAGAGCAGAGGATCATTATAACTATCTGCCAAATCCTGTCTAAAACTGTCCTTATTTATGAGCCACTTTGCTTTCTAGTGCTGCAAACCTAAGATGAGAGTGAAAATTAGGCACTCAGGAAAACAATTAATCCATTTCTGATGTCCCCCTGCTAGTAAAGGCTGTGACCTTTTCCCTGTGTGCCACCTGAGGCTGGAGTGCTCAGGTGGATTCAGGAACACACACTTTTGTCTTGTCAGTTTGTTGTCTCATCTGCAAGATTTGTAGGGTATGGTGAGGAATAAACATGGCCCTTAAATGTAGTACCCTGTGAATATAATGCAGGGAAGTAATTCCTGAAATAGCAGAGGTGTGGGAGGGGGAAGATGTGAGAGGTAATTCTTGGCTCAGAAAGCTTAACTTCCTTTGGAAAGGAGCTGGCTATTATGTAAATGGAGGCAAAAGCAGCTAATAAAAATGGACACTTAATCCAGCTCTCTTGGAGGTTTTGTGGAAAAACTAATGGATGTCCATGGGAGGTGGATCAGTCTACTAGATCAGCAGCCTTGTGCTGTCTCTTAACTAGGGGTGTTGCCTTACTTCCATTGTAGGTTTAGCTTGTGATTTAGGGAGCCAAAAGCCCGATTAATAATCTCTCCCTAGAAAGTGAGGTCTCACAGATTTTTTTCTCTTATCTGTTTTCCACTTAACAATAAAAGTGGTGGTAGCTACTTTTCTGTGTTTTAGCTTGGAGTAGTAGTTTACATAAAATATACAGATTAATAGATGGATAAGGGTCTGAGAAGAAATAACTCCATATGTTAGCACAGAGGGCTGCTGGGTAATCCCTTATGGCACACAGATAAGACACATAAAATAACATGGATAACTCTCTGTGTATGGATTCTGGCTTTTCTATAAAAATCTGTTCTTTTTTAATTTCCCCAGAGTTTGAAGGTGCACTGTCATTTTCTGGAGATAAGCCCACACAATTGTTCAAGAGGAAATTTGTGGTGAAGGTAAAATGTCCTATGGTGAGCTTCTCAAAATTTGCTACCTGTGACTTTCTTTTTATCTTTACAGCTGGATTCAGCTCTGAACTTTCTATCCAACCCTCAGCTTCTGCAAGGCTCAATAATTTTCAAGGTTCAAAAATCTGAGGGGTTTAGTTTAAGCTATTTTCTGTTGACTCTTTCTTTTAAATGTCCTCTTCAGAAGAAGCTTCTTTGGGATAAGAATACAGCTGAGAGGCATGTATAGTGTGGAAAAAGCCCTGCAGCTTGAATGTTGCCTCCTCTTCAAAATCTTCTTCAAAATCAAGAATGCTTTACTCGTAATGCTTTTCAGAAGCTTTAAGGGAAGCTTCCCCTGACTTATCTCTCTCTTATAACCCCAATGCCCTCTATTTTCCATTCTACAAAACCTCCCCTATGTGATTTCTAGGACTTGTATGGAGTTTTTGTAGGACTTGTTCTTCAATGCTTTCTGGGACTTATTCTGGTTCATGTTTCTAGAATTTTGCACCTGCTTTTTGATCCCAGGGTTTTTTTCACAATTTGTAGGAACCATTTCTTTTTGCTTCCTAAGAATCCTCCCCTTTTGCTTTTTAGCACTGCTCGTGGATGTTTTCTAAGGGTATTCCATGTTTTCTGAGACTCCTTTGACCCTGTGACTTGTCTGTAGGAATTCTCCATGTTGTCTAGAACTCTTGTCAGTTTGCCTTCTAAGACATTTTGCTTTCTAGGAACTTTCTGCAATTTCTGTGGTTGTACATGTTTTGTGTTCTAGAAATCAGCTCTCTTGCTTTCTAGAACTTGCCTCTTAATGCTACTTAGGACTTTTAAGCACCCGATAGGAATGGTCACTGAATGTTTAAGGATCCTTCATTTCCTTTCCTAGGAACTAACACTTTTTCTGGTATACACCCCTTAAGGTTTTCTATTAACTATACCTTTTAGTGTTTTGGTTTGTTTTTTTTAAAAGTGCTCAATGTTTTTCTAGGAATCCTCCCCCTCCCAGTGCTTTCTAGGACTTTCCCACATTTCCTAGGAATCCTCTCCAAATGTTATCCATGAACTTCCCCTTACTGCTTCCATGGGTGTCTTCCCAGGTTGTCTGGAAATCCCTTAATGTTTTTCAAGGACTCCTTCCCATTTGCTTTCTAGGACTTCTCAACACTTTAGAGCACTCTTCTTGCATACATGCACACACTTTCCAGGACAGCCCCCCACCAAGCCCACAGCATGTATGCACATGCTTTATAAGATATATATAGGTAATTTCTCCCTATGGCTTAGGCATCCCTTTGGAATGTTTACTAGGAATTTTTCAGGGTTTTTTTTTCCTTAATGCTTTCTGTGAATATTCAACATTTTCTGGTGGTAACTTTATACATTGTATAAATGATCCATGATTTTTAGGAACCCCTTTAGCTTTTTCTTAGAATTTTCTGTGCTTTCTAGGAATCCTCCCTTCCCCTTTTCGCTTTCTAGAGGATTTTTTTCCTCTCCTTATTTTGCTCTCTAGGAATATCCAGCCTCACTTGCTGTGTTGGAATATTGCCTGGTTTGGGTTTCCAGGAATTTTTGTTTCCAGCAGTACACCTTTTCTGCTTTAAGTGTGCCTTATCTATTTTATAGGCCATATTACCTCTGTGCTTTCTAGGGATATCCCCTCTTCTGCTTTCCAAGGCTCTTCCTCCCTTTGCTTTCTAGGAAGAAACTCGTTTGCTTTCTGGGAATATTTTACAGCCTGGCTTCTAAGAAATACCTCTGTCTATAACTTGTAGTCATAGCTTTTTATGCATATTCTCTCATTTCTTTCCTGGGAATGTTTCCAAGGAATATCCCCCATCCTTCCTCATTTTGCCTCTCTGAATATCCTGTGTTTGCTCTGGGCAGATAACTCCACTTTACTCTCTAGGACTATATCTCTTTTTTGCTCTCTATAAATAATGGTCCTCCACTTTCTAGAGAAAAGGTCCTTCTGCTTTCTTAGAACAATCCTTTTCTATTTTCTGAGTTTATTTTCCCTTTACTTTCTGCCGCTTTCAGCAAATCTCTTTCTGTGTTCTCCATGAACATATTCCATCCTTTATTTCCTTTCTGGGTATATTCTCCCCTTGCTTTCTAGGAATAACTCCACGCTAGGAGGGTGTAGCATTAGTTTGCCTTTGCTTTCTGTGACAATCCCCTCTCTCTGTTTTCATGGAATATTCCCCCTCTAGTTTCTTTAAGAACTTCCCATTTATGTTCTAGCTATCACTCCATCACTGTTCCCCAGGAGTAATGTCCCTTAGATTTTTGCCTGTGTTCCCTGTCTGCTTTCACGGACTGTCTCACTTGCTTACTAGGAACATCCCACATTTGCTTTCTGCAAATGTCATCTTTTTATTTCTAATAATCTCTCCTAGCTGATTTCTAGGAATATCTACCCTTTAGATTTCTAGCAATAACCTCTCTGAGCTTCCTCAGAATATAATGTTTCTCTGCTTTCTAAGAAAATTCCTTATCCTCTTCAGAAGTTCTCATCTGTTTTATTGGAATAGGGTTTTTTTCTGATTCTTAAGAATATTCCCCAGCTCTTTTTTTCCGGGAATATTTTCCCACTTTCTGCTTTCAATGAATACTCCTGTTGCTTTCTAGAAATCTATCTGCTTTCAAGCTGTACTTGCGGGGTTTTCAATGCAACTATCTATCCCTTGTCTTCTGGGAGTTTGTCCCTTCCACTCTTCCAGGAATTACCTGCAGTGTTCTTGGAGTCTTGGATGTGGTTCCTGGTTTTGACACACCTTCTCTTATTCTCTGACTTACAACTCAGACTCGCTGTGAAGTCCCATCTGAGTCCTAGGGTCACTACGGCTGGTTTCTCAGGAACGTCTTCATTCCTCTGAGGGTGTTGCAAGGAGTTGTGGAATCCCACAGCTTTTGGGACCCAAGGGCTCAGTCATCTCTTGAGCATCAGCGTGGTGTCTAAGTCAGTCTGATATCTGTGCCTGTATGCTGGGCCTCTTATCCAGAGTGATGTTTGCTAGTGAGACAGGCACATGCTGTCATGTGCTTGTCTCAAATGCACCTACAATGATGGTTCTTTGCATATCAGTGTAGGCTCTGTCTCCCTATTCACAACTGGACCCTGGGATCATTACTCAGTCACTGGTTTGGACCTTGAGTCTTTCTGGATGCAGATTTTCTACTTCCTTTCTAGTCCTGCTTAAAGCTTGCTAGTGAGCTACAGTACTCTTGATAATTTTATTTCTCCTACCTTATAATTAAGAAGTTCAGGTTGAACTTTATAGTTCATCTGTAGCCCTCTTTGTGGCCATCCTCAAGGTATGCCAGAGCAGCTCCTTTACAGGCCCTCAAATGATGAACAAAAGGCTTATGGTCTTTAACTGCTCAGCACTGTGTGTCCATGTGTTCCAATTATTCCTTGTTACTATATTTTAATGCAGACTGTTCCTTAAATAAATAGTTTAATTAACCAGATGCTCTCAGACCACACTGTTACAACCTTATTTGCTTTCTAGGAGCACCCTCCCCTTTACATTCTAGCAATGCCATTCTTTGTCTTTCTAGGAATGTGTCCCCAGGTCTCCAAGAAATGTCTGTCTCTTCTAGATAATTTCCAGCTGCTTCTTAGGAATGTCCCTCTCTGCTGCTGTCTGTGACTCTCTCTTCTGCTTTCCAGCAATTTCTCATTGCTTTCTTATGTTGTGAGACAGTCCTAGAGAGTGCTCTTTTTTTGCTTTATTCTAAACTTAATTTTTTAGGAAATCTTGTTCTTTCTAGCAGTTTCCCAACAGCTGCCCTCCATTGTTTGCTTTCTAGGAATCTCCCACTTGCTTTCCATGAAAGCCTCTTCTTTTAGACAAACTTTAGTCTCCTTGCTGAAAATTCCTCTCTGCTTTGGGGGCATTTTCTCCTGTGGAGTCTTACCTTTTCCTTCTCGTCGTTCCCCTGTGCTTTCTAGAAGGTCCCTGAGTTCTTTCTAGAACTTATAAATGGCATCTCTTAGAGGGTTTTTTCCTCATTTGCTGCTTAGGGTATTTTGCTTTCTTTTCTTGGAAATCCTCACCCTTTTTTGTTTCTAGGAATTCCCCACCTCCTTTCTGTAAAGTTTTGTTGTGCCTACTAGCGATTCCCTCATTTACAAAGAGTCTTTTAGAGGTTTTATAGGAATTCCCTGTTTGTTTTCTAGATTTTTCTACCCTGTTGTCTGATAATTCTATACTTGCTTTCCAGGAATTTCTTGTCAGCTTCCTAGGAATTGACACCTACTTCCTGTGACTGCCCTACTTTCTCTCCAGAATTTCCTGATTTATTACTAGGAATGTCCTATTTGTTTTCTAGATATTCCCATGTTTGCCTTTCTAGGATTTTCCCATTTCTATCATATGACATTTCTGCTCAGCTTTGTAGGAAGTCCTTCTACTTTATTTTTTCCTGTGAATTTTTTATGTTTCAATAGAAAATATTTTTTCCCTAAATCCCTAGGAATTTTTTACATGTTCCTTATGAGCTTCCACATCTGGTGTTTTCCTGGGAATTTTCCAGTACTCTTTTTTAGGACTCTCATCTGGAGTTTCTGGAAATTGAACTCCTTTAGGAATTCTCTGGTGTTTTCACCATGTGCTTTATCCAGTCCTGGACATGCCTATAACTTAGTCTCCTATGTTATCGCTGGATGAGTCTGTGGTAAACAAGAACACCTTTCCCTAAGACTTCCTTGGTTTAATCTCCTTTTATGGAATTATTTTTTTTGTGCATGCTTGAAATAACAATTTTTTTCCTGATGATAAATGTGGTTGCTTCTCAGATTCTTTAAAAATATTTTTACTAGGGTAAAAAAGATCTGCCAAGAACTTAATGCTTATTAATACTTAATAAGAGTAATACAGATATTACTCTCTTTCTCTTAGCTGAGAAGAGTATCTTGCTACTTTGCTTTAAAAAATAGCTGCTTTTATGTAAGGCACAATGTATGACATGTAGAAACCTGCTTTTACCTGGCAATTTGACAGTGGAGTTTGGCTTAGCAGCATTGGGTTGAACACTTAAGTAGCCCCAAAGCTGATTCAAAGCTCTATGAAGCATGAGCACTAGCAGGGGATCTTGGTATCTTAAGTCTTTATTCTAAACTCTTGGGCATTAAGTATCACTGATACTACTGAAAACTGTTTAAAAGGTGGTATTTTCTCAAACTCTGAGGCTGAGCACAAAGCACCATTCTCTCTGCAGTGATGAGTGCTAAGTGATTCACTTAACTGCGTGGTCATGCCATATTAAGTAGCTTCTCTCTAGCTTAATTAGTTGGCATTTTTAGAAGCATCATAACAGATGTGTCTTCCTATGAAGTTGCTTAATAAAAAGTTAGAAAATGAGCACTGAGGTGCCTTGGGGCGAACTACATTTCTAGTTTGGGCTGCTCATGTTCATGCAGAGGTTCTTGTCCAGGGGTCCTGGACTATATCTGTGAGGTCCATGAAAAGCAAGGAAGCCTATGGAACTTATATGCTTTCGGTGAGTGATCATAACTTTTTTAGAAAGACGAAACACCATGACTTAAACCAAGCATGTCTGCAAAAACTTGAACAGTCTGGTTCACTGAGTGACATATCCTGCTTTTTCTTTGTCTATCCAGCTGAATGGGATGTCTTTCTTGTCTGGCTTAGTGCCTCGGTTTCCAATGTCCTCGCTCTCTGAACCTGTCTTGCATACCTTGTGATGCTGGCTCCAGTTAATTGACAGTACTTTAAACCTCACGTTTAAACCTGCAGTGACCTTGGCTCTCCTGCCCTTGTCTGTTCCTGCTTCATCACAACAGCTTCATTTTTCCTCATGCAGGCAGAGCAATTAATCTTGATGAATTAACACTTTTTACTTTTTCAATCTCATACCTCCAATACCTTAATAGTTGTAATCACAGTATTTTTGTCTAATTCATGTTGGATGCCTGTGAGGATTGAGAAGACTCAATAGGCTGTCTTCCTATTGCCTCCTCTGCCAACCCAACTGATCAGCTTTGCGCACTCCTTCCCCTCATATCTATAAAATCCCCTGGCTGTGAGCAAGGAGTGCATCTCTGACATAGGGCTTTCTGCTGTTAGTGCCAACCCAGGTGAACATTATGACAATGTCAGATTAATGAGCTAGTGACAGAAAAGAGACAAGAAGGATGGCAGTGTGACAGCTGATCTTGATAATCTTGAAAAAAAACCCCAAACCCATAGTTTCTGTCCACATAGGAGGGTGGGCTGAGACAATAGCACAGGAATGCCTTCTTTGTATATGTGGAGAGAGAAAGGAGAGGTAGTAGCCAGAGACCCAGGGTTTTAAAGACATCTACTGCTCAAACAAATGAAACCTGCTACCTCAGCCCTAAGCAACATGAGTGGATAGAAGATGCTACGTCTGTCAAAGTGGGCAGGATGTACTCATGAAAACCACCCTCAAGTCATTCAACAAGTTAGCTGCGTGCTTCAAAGTGGCAATGCCTATCCTGTTCTGTGGTTCCCTCTGGCATCTTCCAATAAAACAACTTAAATTGAGGAAGCAGCCTATCTGTACTATAATAGCCTTGGAGACAGGAACCAGTTTAGGATGTGGGTTGTTTCACTTTTTTTTTTTGAAAGCTACTGTAGTAACACGTCAAAGTTACTGACATGATTTTTTTTTTCAACCATCCTGTAGTTTTCAGAGTTAAAAGTACAATAGTGTTATAAAAAGTGCCTCAGACAAACAAGTAAAGATCAAAACATCCTGAGTTGTGAAACAACTGAAGAAAAAACGTCTCAAAGATCCTTTCAGACAGATTTACAATAATTTTAATTGGAATTTCTTCTTGCAAAAAAAACCCCTATGTGTTCAGTATTACTTTTGCAAGTACCTTTGTCTCCAATCTGACTTGAATCTCATGAAAGGATATTTTGCTGTTAGTTGACTTATGTTACCAAAAATATCATGTCCACTTGATGCAGCTAAACACAATGCCAACCAAGGTAAGAACTTGCTTTTGATGCAGAGGCTGAAGTTTGGACCAAGGCTCAAAGGCTCACTGCTTAGTGTACGGTGACACCAAATGCTTTCTGGCTGCACAAATTTTAGCAGGATTTGTGAAATCTGAGCAAGTTGGTAAATGAGACTGTGAAAGACAAATGCCTTGAGGTATCTCTGTACAAAAGCATAGCATCTTTTAATTTCCTTTTCTGATGAGCGATGGTATGTTGTTTTGCTGCAGAGCAAGAAATGTGCAGAAAATAGTTCACAAGCCCTGAAAACAGAATAGAAGAAGCTTAGGACTTTGCATTTAATCTAATAGCAAATCCATAGGTTTTCAAGCAGAAAGTGATCCTCCTAGCACAACACCATAACAAGTTAGAATGTTTTCTTCCTTGTTTCTTTGTCTTTTGTTGCTGCAGACATTTAACTGGAAATCACTGAATGGCAATCAGAAAGGTCAAGGTAACTTTTGTTTGTCACTTACCTGATGCAATTTTTGTTGCATTTACATCATCCACTGACCACATTGTTGGCTAAGGATAAAGGGTGTTCATACACCCTTGTCTGTTAAGCATTCTCTTATCATATTTCTCAGCTGTTTGTTTGGCTATTTTAAAAATTATTCAGGTTTGGGTTTGTTGAATCTTTCAGGTCACTGCTATCAAAAGAGATAAGGAAGTTTATTAAGTGTGAGCGTACAATGGTGTTGGGGAGGAGAAAAAATAGATGGAGTGTGTTTGTGTAGCTTATCTTTATTCATGAAGCCCTTGAGGGTGATGGAAAAGGGTACCGGGAATCCACACAGGCTGCAGACTCATCCAGCCATATTTAACTTTGTTTCGTCCTGGTTGCCTCAGCTAATGCACACACGAGGCTGTGCCAAGCCTTCTACTTTGCCTACCTTGCATTATTAACGCTCCCAGAGGGGCTTACGTTTGTATGCTGTTGGCTGAGGTGAGCCTGGCACGGCTGCACTATCTGCTGTCCGTGGCTGTGACATTGTGGCTGTAAGAGTAATAGTACCAAGTAGGCACAGCTGGAGCAAAACAGCATTCTCTGTTTCCCAGTACTGCCAGTGGCTGTAATCCAGAGTTACAGGCCTCTCTGAATTCTGATGTGTCTATTAAGAGAGGTTGTGACACATGTACAGATAGAGAAACAAACCCTACCACTGTTATCCATAGTGCAATTATACTATGCGTTTCAGTATCTGTCTCAAAACCAAAATGTAAAAAAAAAACTTATAAAAGCTTATAGGATTTCTTTAAAAAATTATTTTTAAATGGTGGTTTTCTAGTGTTCATTGATGCAGAGGAGAACTTAAACCCACAAACAAGTACAATGTGAGAACTCAGAGATGAGAATTCCTCATGGTAAAAGTCAATCTTATGGATTTTTGAACCAGACTCTTTGCTAGCTTGGAGTGTGTAATGTTGCAAATAGATATATAATTGTATATTCTTTTCTACTGTGTTTGTCTGTTTTTCGAGAGTGCATCCAAACAGTCTGACTGCTGAAAGCCAGGATGTCTACCTGCCTGGTGCCACCTGCTTTGCACTGGGTCATGTGTTTCTGCATGCACAGGAACTGTCCTTGCCCAGTGTTTCCAAGTGGTGTGTCAGCTGGCCGAAGCTTGGTTTCTCTCTCTTTTTCTTCTTTTCATCTGTAGCAAAGGCCTATTTTATATTAGGGATGAGACAGCTGAACCTTTGGAAGCTTTGGTATTAGACTCTTTACTTATTCTTCCCTGCCCCCACTATTATAATATAACATTTTGATGTGATGTTTCCATAGCTAGGATGTGTGATGTGGATACTATGGCTGTGTAATGCAATACTCCTGTAATAAATTTGTGCAGGTGTGTGATGCTTGATTTCATCCTGCTAAAGGCAGATGAGGGAGGCAGTAGTGTAAATCAGAACAATTCCCTCTAATTTAAGAGGAATTTGAGGCTGCCAAAAGTGCTACCTGTCCAGGAGGAGTATTGTGCCTGAGTACAAAGCATGAGTATGTATATGGAATAGGCTAATACAGGATAGAATCCTAGTCTGCTTGCTTCTCCCACAAGAGTACTGAAGGAAACCAAACAGATTACTTCAATGTCAGTACAGTTCTGCCAACCTCAGGCTTTCCTGAATCAAGACAACTAGCTTAAAAATCAATACATTTGTGGTGTGCTTATTTTTTTCTTCCCCCCAGGGGCTATCTCATAGCAAGGAGTTAGTTTGAATTTTTAACCTTTTATCTACAACAAGGCCTAGAAATCCACTTTTTTTTAAAAAAAAGAAAAAGAGAAAAACTGAGATTTGTTGATAATAGGCCACTAAGGAAGACAAACAGTATCATGAGACTTGTGATTAAAATTAGGGTAGCTGGTAACACTGCTATTAGCTTTGTGTGTGCATTTCTTTGGGTTTAATGTATACCGGTACTTGTCAGAAATTCAATTGCTTGGGCTGTTGTGAATCTGAATTTAACCCCCACTCTTTACCTCTCTGTGGCTGATGCTTTGATGTGGATGATCCACTTCGTAGGATATTGTGTTATGGAGGGCTATGTGGGCAGGATTGTTTCAAGCCCATTTCTCTAAACTGCAGCAATGTTAGGTCTTTGAAGTACAAAAAGCAAACCTTTGCTTATCCTTTTTTTTTTTTCAATCCCCATCTGATACTAATGTAAAATGACTGAAAAAGTCAATTTTTAATTAAATTGGAAAAACAACAGGGTCGATATGCGTTAAGATGCATTTGGTTTAGGTCACACTTCACCTGCCCATCAATGTTTCATGCTGAATCCTCAGTGGTTGCCATTCTTGAGCCTGTCAGCATGTCCTAAGCAGTAATTCCCTCTAAGGAGGTGGGTAATTCAGGTAAGAGGTAAGTGGACAGCTAGGCAAGTAACACACTATTTTTGTCATGAGAAGTGTTTAGAAAACTGTTTACATTGGGGGTTATGACATGATGAGAGACTTGCAAGTGTGCTCCATCAAACAAGCTTTATGGTCTTGCATCATCTGATTTATTTATGTATATACTGGTAAAATAAGCTATCTTTCAAGCAGGTGCTAGAGAACATATGGTTGTTGGTCTTCTGTGTTAAGCCTCCTGCAGAATGTACGAGATTTCTCACCTTGCAGGGAGACAGCCCTGAAGAGCTTTGTGGAAGGGATGCAGCTTGTATATGGAAGTGCTAACTATCACATATTAATGGCATAATTTGTCATTTGGTGATTAGTACAGTACACCCCTGTAGTGAAAACCAGATGTTTGTCACATCCCTGCTAGCAGATTCTCCCTGTGAGGTGGCAAGGAGGAGGTAAGAGCTGTGAAACATTGCTGTGGAGCAAAGTGATTAAACACAAACAAATTTCTAGAAGGACGTGTGCCTGTATGGTTCAGCCTGAGTGAGCTTCTAAACAGGTAGCACAACAGACTCCCTTCCTGTGCTGGATTCTGTATCTAAGTTAAGAACAGATGTAGCATTGATTATAGGGAAAAGATAAAGCCTTGAATTACTCTTTATGGATCTCAGCACTGCTTGCCAGCATCAAAAATACTTGTTTCACACTGAATATGGCCCTTCAGGTGTGGCTTGACAATGAACAGCTCTAATGCAGGTGACTGTAATAATTTTAAATAACCTTGATATCCTACCAAGCAATTAATATGCTTGAGGTGATGCTTCAATACCCCTTCCTGCCCACCCACCAAGGTCATGGCCACATCCTCCAGTTCTTCTGCCATCTGTAAGCTGGCTCTACATGGCTGTGAGTTCAGGCTTTGGGGGAATGCAGATTTCTTGCTGGTGTAACGATGGGTGTAGGAATGATGGTTGCGGCAATCAGTATTCAAAATGTTTGTCTACAAGCTGAGTGACTCATTAATTACAGGATATAAAATGCTACTTTGCTTCTCCTGCCCCCCTCAATCTAATTTGCAGGCATTTAACTGAGCCTTCTTCCAGGTAATGTATGGATGCAGACAAAGAAAGAATACTCAGTAAAATGCTGGTTTAGCTCTGTGAAATTGCTTCATGCCTGAAATGACCCCTCATGAGCACAGGTGAAATACAAAACTAAGTTAGGTGGATGAATTGCCATGGATGGTTTCTGTAGATGAGGATTGTTTATATTTCCTCTCCTCCTGCTTCCTTACAAGTGGGATTACTCTTTCATTTTCACACAGACAAAACTGTGTTTGATCTTCTTGATAATTATCTGTTGCATGTTGCCATACAGATTTTTTTCTTTTGCCTTGAATATCCCTGAGAATGGAGACTCCACAGCATCTCTAAGCAACCTGCTCACTGTTTGATCAGTCTCACAGCAAAAAGGCGATTTATTTTAGATGGAATTTCTTAACTCTTATCTTGTGTCTCTTTTGTCTTGTGCTCTCACTGGACACCACTGAGAACCTGGTTCCCTCATTTTTACTCCCACCCATCAGGTATTTATAAACATTACTAAAATCCCCTGGAGCCGTCTCCATCCTGAACAGTCCCAGCTCTCTCAGCCTCTCCTCACATGGGAAATGCTCCAAAGTCTTCCTCATCTCTTTGGCCCTTTGGACTTGCTCCAGTACATGGATGCATTGTACTGGGGATCCCAGAACTCCAGGTGTGGCCTCATCAGCACTGGGTAAAGAAGAAGGATCACTTAACCTGCTGGCAACACTACTAATGCAGCCCTGGATGGTGAAATTCTACATGTTATGTTTAATGTCTATTGAAGCAGCATAAAAAAAAAAGGCGGGTGGAGGGGTGAAGATAATTCTTGTCTTGAATAGCATCATTACTCAGAATCTTTGAACATCAAGATTTATCCTTAACAAAAACTTCATCTGATAATACGTGCATGCTGTCTATCTAACATGAAAAAACATATAGAGGTATTCTTGCAGTAAACTAAAAGTCTAGTCAGAGGTGAATGTTGAGATAAAATATTGCCTTCAAATATATGTTGTGGAGTCTTGGATGAAGAAAAGGTACTAAAGTCTGCAAGCCTTTATTTGATACCTCTGATGTGCAATTGTGTTAGCTGTGCACAGGGAGAGTTTATGCTGTTAAGTCTACAGATTCAGAGCTTCCATCCCCACAGGGCTGGGCTGCTGTGTGTTCGATAGATGTACCCCCTAAGGTGAATATATTATTTATTTAAAAAAAAAATCTCCATCATTGTTAGGTCAAGGTAAAAACAGGTCTACTTAGTCTTTCTTTACTGAAAAACATGCTGTAGCTTCATTTACAATATCTCATATGATTTGTCTTGGCTTGCCATGTATATATTGAAAGGGTTTGTTATAGAGAAATAGTAGTGCATTTAGGACACAAAAAGGATACAGAAACTTGAAGGTACCCAACAGATGTCTGTCTAGATGATTGCTTATAAAAAAAAAAGCAAAAAAACCTGCAAACCCAACAAAAAAGCTCAATGCTCTGTGCTTGTTTATCTCAGTCACAGAATTGATCAGGCTGGAAGGGTCAGCTAGAGCAGGTTGCCCATGACAGTATCTATTTGAGTTTCAAGCAGCTTCACACATGGAGAATCTATAAAGTCTCTGGGAAACCTGTTCCTGTGTTAGACTACCCTCAGAGGGAACAAAAAGACTTTTTTCCCCTATTTCCATAGCAGTAGATCCACTAACAGTTAGAGGTATAGTTAAAACAGAGTTTTTTAAGGCTAACTGCTTGGAAAACTGTAAGAGGTACTATATATACATATATTTATTTTTTTTTCCTCCTGCATGGATTTTTGGAGCTAGATTTAGAGGAACCAGAGTGACTTCAGACCCAGCTGGACAGAGATAAACAGACTAAACAGATAAACTGCTCATGTCCTTTAAGATAAACTCCTGCAGTGTACCTTGCAATATTACCTGTAGTTGTAACCTGTGAAGTGGGATGACAACAGCAGATGCTCAGAGAAGCTTTTCCAATCTAATTTACTCTCCTATGTGTTAATCCCTTTGGTTTACTAATAGTACTTCTAAAAAAAAAAAAAGACTTTATGTGCAAAAAGCCAGCTTCAACTGAGAAATCCTCAGATCTTTTAAGGAATAAATCTGTTGGGTTTTTTTTTTTAAATTGTTTTGGATCTTATAGAATAATGCATGGTTTGTTTTTACACCCAATTTCCACTCATTGCCTATCAGTCCCATGAACTTCCAAAGAGGAGAGGAAAAATGTAGTTCCTTTTTATTTATCCAGGTCATTTCAGACAACAAGTTTGAGCTGTGTTAGGCTCCTCATTGAGGATGACAATCATCTGATGAGTTACAAATTTTTATCAGGGCGGGTTTTACAAACTTGTGCTGCTCCAAGCCAACATAGCCCTATTGTTATTAAGGGCGTTGCAGGAGGGATCTACAGCAGCTGAAATCTGGACTCATTGTCTTTTATTAAATAGATAGCCATTGTCAAAGCATGTGGCAATCAAAAGCTTATTCTTTGAAAAACAAAACGTAGTATCATTTGTGTGTCAATGGCAGCACATGCTGCCTGCATTTCAAAATCCTCAGAAGTGTTCAAACCCGCCACCTTCCTGGGTGGGAAAGTTGTGCTGACAAAAGCAATGCTCTCAAACTTCCCTGTCTCACAGAAGAACTTGACTCCTGTCCTTAAGATGTCTTGTTTCCCTGCACTCCTGGTATTTTGAGGCATGTTGAGTTCTGGCACTCTGAAATGTTCAGGCATGGGAAGAATCTCTGTCTTAAGCTGTTTTTTGAATGGTAGAGAGGTAGCATTAGACAAATAGGTGAGGTGGAGTCAGGATTGCCTACTTTGGGGATATTTTCAGTGTAAATATATAGAAAAAGAAATACTGAATTATGATTTGATGTTGGTTTTTCTCCTGCGTAGCAACAGGACCCAGTTCCAGTCTCAGGCACAAACACCTGTAATAGAACCAGAGGGTCAAATGAAAGATACATAATTATCCCAAGCTCACTATAAGGCAGGAGGAGTAGGATAGCATTCATGCATATGAAGTGAATTCACAGCGAAGTCATCCTTCCTTAGTGCAGTAATTAATGCAGTGAGATTTTTTTTTTTCCTTCTGTGTTTCCTTTCTTTGCATCCCAGTATTTCAATGTCTGTGCTGATTTAGTTTTACATTATCAAACCTTCATGCAAGTGCACTTAGTGCATACTCTAACCCTAGTCAAACTTGTCTTCAGTTTTTGCCCTGGTGAACTTTAAGGTGAGAGTGGTTCAAGCAAAGCATGCTAGCCATCCACATCGCTTGTTTGTGGTAGTTTTGCAGTGAATGTAATGCTGTGTCATCTCTCTTTCTCTGTGTTGATCCGCTTCCCTGTAAGCTGTAAAGTCAAAGCAGTGGGTCTATCCAAGCTCTGGATGATTTTCCAAGGAAGCTCTAGTGACGTGACCATATCTAACAACAAAGCAAAAAGCTGCCACAACACCAGTTGGGAGTGTTTTGCCTCTGCCCAGCAACCACCAGGAGGGTTGGGTGCAAGGTAAAAGTCATGTGAAGGCACACTGCCCAGTTCCCAGTGGCACGAAAGCTTCCTCAAGCACGTTCAGTTTGCTTGTTTTGCAGCATTAGGACTCCATTGCTGTAGCCAGCATTACATTTTCAGATAGATTGAGAAGGTATAAACTAGAGAGAGTGAAAAATATAAGGACAGGTAAAAAAAAGTGCAAACTTTTGTGCCTGTAAATCCAGAGGGAGTAATGTGGGCTATTTCTTTCCCTGACAATGTGAACAGCTAGCACAGGTCTCTGTTCGCAGTATTCAAAACCCTTCTGTCTCTAGTCTATGAGTGAATGTGAACAATGGTCTTTGAAGCCAGTATTACAGGCATTGAAATGCTTTTTTTGTATCTAGAGCGGTCTTTCCTGTAACATTTTTTTTTTGAGGCTTTTCCTCCTGTGGGCTGGGCTGTATTTCATGCTTATACTTCATCTGTGGCTGTATGGAGGAGGAGTAGAAGGGAGAACTGTAGTCCTTCAATTGTACCAGCACCCCCTGAATTAGAAATCCATGCCCCAGAGTCATTAAGGTCCAGGTTAGTTCTGTTTTCTTTGGTGTCTGGAAGCCAATGGCTTCCTGATGACTGGTCAACTCTGAAGTCCCTGCTAGGAAATGGCATAAAGTTACATAGCATGCTAAATGTGTTTATTTCAGTCACTTCCCACTTACCAGACTGGTAATTCTGCTGAATGCTGACAAAGAATACAACTAGTTTATGCATTCAAAGAGACGTATCTTTTAAATGGCTACTAAATGCATGACAAGGGTAATTCAGCCACTGGCAATGAAAGATATGAGGGCTATTGAGAAATGTGTATCAGCCCAATATGTTTATGCTGTTCAACATACAGAATTTAAAAAAGTCACAAAGTCGAGTGTGTGCAGCAGTAAATATGGAGGAGAAAGATGAAGGGTGGGGATATAAGAAAGTCAAGTCTCTCTCCACTAATTATAGCCTAACAGTGCTGATCCTGAAAGAGGAGAAAAAACCCTTGGAAGGTAAGGGAGCAGCAGTCGGGGCATTTGCTGCAGAGCTCAGTTTGAATAACAACAACAGTATCCAGACATACAGCAGAGAAGTCTTTTCTTGTGATCTGCATCACACTTAGGAAAGAATTTGCGTGACTCCTCGTTGTGAGTCTCTGGATCACGGCAGGCAGTATTGATATGTGGTGCAGAAAATGAAAGGCAGAGAACAAAGACCGTGCTGGTTGAGAGGGGAATAGCAGATAATGAAGAGGAACACAGCAGATAGAAGGCTTTATATCATTTAAGGGATAATAGATGAGAAAGATAGTTCACTGCAGATAAATGTGGAATAATGATGACTTTGATGAATTCTTTTCACTGCAGCCTGTGTTTCACAAACCAGGGCTTTTTGGAGGGGGAGGAGGATGTGGGATAAAAAACCCATGTCAAAAGGCATAGCTGTGTGTGCTGTTACCAAATAAGGAACAGGGGAAAAATGGATCTCTGCATCAGAATGGTACTGCTTGTGGTGAACTTGATCCGGGAGACTTAGGAGTGGGGCAGAACAAAAAGGAAGAAAGGAGGGGGAGGAGGGAGGGAGTGAACCCCAAAGGCAGAATAAAATGTTTCATTAAACTAAAAAATGAAGAGTTGGGAATAGTGTGCTTGTGTTTGTGGACTTTTGATGTCAAGATAACGTGCACAAATGAAGTAAATTGGTCCTAAAAGGGTTTCCTGCAGTTTATTACCAGCGCTTGCATTTGGAAGCAGTGATAGTATATGTATTTACAAGGCAGGTTTTGACTGTAATTCTATTTTATTGGGCTGAGGAGACCCGTCTCAAACTAGAGGAGGAATAGATAATGCTAACTCAAACGATCCAGTTTTCCCTTTTGATGACAGGAGTGGAGAGACCCCAGGTGCTTGTCTGGGTAGATGGAGGCCAGAATGAGTTAACGTGACTTTTGTTTGTAGTGTTTTGGGGGTGTGCTCTCTTGTTTTGTTATTCAAACTCCCAAAAGGAGACTCCTTTGCTCCCTTCTAGTGTGCAGGGATTTCACATCACAGCATACCACATGTGTGTTGCCGTGAGGAAGGTGTTAGCTGCAATATTCATTGCTTTTTCCTGAGGCTTTCTCAGCACAGCAGAGATACAAGGTAGAATTGCTCCCATACCTGTGGAAGCAAGCATAGCTTGCAAAGCTCCTAAACTGCTTGAAGCGTTGTAGTCTCAGCTCAGACCAAGGATGACTATGTTCCTAGATTTGTGATCCATGACAGGGAGCACGTTTATGGCCATTAATTTCTTTGGGGGAAGAGAGGGCTTGGCACAAACTGCCAGGAGTTGAAACAGATGATGCGGCTTGATTTATTTGTAATAATTTTTTTTTTTTGAGGGGAAGAAATGTCTTAGCTAATTGTGTGTGTTTCCTAGAAACAACAAATATTCACAGAGAAATACAGTTATTTCTAAGCCGTTCTCCAATTTGGAGCTGAGTTTTGTTCCAAAATACCGTAATTTTCAGAGGAATGAAAACCCCTGTTTTCACAATCACTGATGCTGTTTTCTGTCACCTGAACACAGAGCCAGCCCTAGACAGTCCTTGCAGCTCCCTTTCTACTGCTTCCCCTTTCCTCTCTATTTTGGTGCTGCTCTAACACCTCCTACCACTGCCTAGTGTGAGATGCTGTCTTTTCCTCATAGCTTTTTCTGTAGCTTCAGCTCCTGCATATTCAAGCCTTCCGTGACCTCACGAATGGTGTGAGCTGACCTCATCTCACTTGAAACTGAAGCTTGTTTGAGTGTGCTCATACCCTGCCTTTTTCTTCTGCTGCTCCCATTCTCAATCTTTTTCCTTATTCTAAATTTGCACGGTATGTCAATACAATAAACTCCATGGGAAAAATGCTGAGGCCTTGTATGCCTGATCATGGTGCTGTGGAGGCAAGGCTGTGCACATGTCCATTGCCAGTTTGAGTTAAACCATATTAAGCACTATTAGTTTGATTGCGTGTCTGAGAGTAGAAATACTTGTCTTGGAAAATGTCTTTGCATCCAAGGTGGTTTGAGGTGTAATTGCTTTTAGAGCACCTTAAAACCATTTGCTGGTTATTCTTAGTCTGGCTGATCTTTATGATTTTTCCTGTCTTTTTCAGGGCAAAAACAGCTGCTTTAGTCTAACGTCCAATTACACTGATGAAGTTAAGCTTGATGGCTTTGAATGAAATAGATTAAAGTACGATCACACTCTCTAGTCAGAAATAGGGATGACACAGACTTCTAGCCTGTGGTGAGGGATGAACATTTGGGATACTCAGAAGCTGGTATTTCAAGTATTTCTCACTTGGACAGGTAAGGAAACAGGAATAGGAATTTTTATTTTTGCCTGCCTACTTTCATGGATAAGTGGCCACTTTGGATGTTTAGATAACATCTTGGTGACTTGAAAGCCTAGATCCAAAATTTGAGGTATTTGTCCAGAACCCAAGTAATAAGATGGATGTTGAGTTGTCCGACTCTCAAAGTCAGTGAATATGTGACCTGTAGTTCTGTTGCACTCAGCTCTGGGGTTGACAAACCTTTCTGCTTGGGGCAGATGGAAGTTCAGAGCTGAAGCAGAGGAGGACACTGTCTATGTCCTGTGTGGAAGCTTAGTGACAAAAAAAACTTCCTTAGCTCCCACTGAAGTGAATTTAGATGGGAAGTGCTATAGCAGGCTTTTGAGATGTATGATACAGGTGAGAAAGATTTGAACTGTGTGTCATTCAGTTCAAAGTTCAGAAAACTGCACTGGAGTGTTGCTACTTGATAATTTTAGGACTGTCTTTTGAAGTGTAGAGACTTTGTATTTTATTCTGATGATGTTTTCCACACTAGTGGTATTTTAATTTTGGAGACGGCAGTGATTATAGAGGTGTTCTGGGACAACATTTGATACTGACTTTAACAGTTCATGATAACATAGCTGAAGTTGTTTTCAAGATTTTGTGTACTCCTGTGGCAAATGCTCTGGATCTCTTCTGAGTATGGCTACCATTCTTTCTCAGACAGACAAGCCTTAGTAAGGACTTCAGAAGAGGGGTTTTTTTTAGCTGTTTACATGTAATTTTGGTTATTTTCTACAAAGCTGAACCCCTGATAAAGGAAGTGGAAGCAAATATATATGTATAAATATAAACTGACATGCTAGGAATCAAACAGTTTTTCCACACTTATGGCAGTGCGACCCAAAGCCTTTTAACCATTTTGTTTAGATGACAAGTGGAGATTTAAAAGTAAAACATCATGTTTCAGCAAAGGCATTGCAAATTTTGTGGCGAAACAGAGTGCCTTAGTGGTTTGCTTGCTTGTCACCATTTGAACTAGGCTGAGGCCCATCTATGTTACTGTGACTATGGAATCATTTCCATATATTTTGGTTGTCACCTTTGTGCAGATGCTGAGAGGTCCTAGGAGGTTTTGCGTGATACTTTGAGGTAGAGATTGTAAGCACTAGAAAAGGACAGTTATATGTAACCCTGCCTTAAGTGTGCAGTTAAATTTCTGTGTTATTCTGTGCATATTAGGGCAAAGAAGCTGGTGTGAAGGATCTGGAGCACAAGTCTGATGAATGGCCAAGGGCACTGGGACCGTTTAGTCTGGAGGAGGCTCAGGGGAGAGCTTACTGCTCTCTACAGCTACCTGAAAGGAGCTTGTGGTGAGCTGAGTGTCAGCCTCTTCTCGCAGGTAACTACCCATAGGATGAGAGGGAATGGCTGCAAGTTGCACCAGGAGAGGTTCAGGTTAGAAATGAGGAGAAATTTCCTCTCAGAAAGAGTGGTTGGGCATTGGAAGGGGTTGCCCAGGGAGGTGGTGGAGTCACCGTTCCTTGGGGTGTTCAAGGCAAGGTTGGATGAAGTACATGGGGACATGGTTTAGTAAGTAATATGGGTGGTAGGGGGACAGTTGGACTTAGATGATCTTGGAGGTCTTTTCCCAACTTTAATGATTCTATCATTCCATGATAAATGATGTAGACATAAGATTTTTGTCTAACACATTGTTAGAATATAATGAGGTATCATTATTGTGCTATACAAACAGGGAATGATAAATTGCAGTCAGGAAGCCTCAATTCAGTTCATGTGTAAATGCATATTAAAAAATAATAAACTTAATCTTAAGTGTTCCTTATCCTACAGCTGATCTTGAAGCCATTTAGTTTGTTAATGGTAACTGCTGTGTTTAGTTGCTTCTGGCATCAGAACACAGGGAACGAAACTAGAAGGTTTTAATGTTCCTTTGTGCATCTGAGCTGTATGAAAGATGACTCAGCTTTAAAAGATACTTCTGTACAGCTGGTAAAAGAACCGTGTGCATTCTCAATCATTCTGGTGTAATGACTGAGCAAGAGAGCGCAATTGAAAGAAAAGACTAGTTCTGTGTAAACAAGAAAAGCTTGGCCAAGGTCTGACTGAAGCAGGAGAGGAATTATTTAGGATATAAAGAGAGAAAACCGTTTCTTCTATAGTAAATTTCCAACTTAATATAATTTAAAAGAAGGAAGTGTGCTTATTGATTTTCAGCAGGGACTAGAAATCTTTATCAGCGATTGGGTTGATGGAGAATAGATTTGTACCTACTGAGTCTGCTGGTCATATTTCCAAACAATTCAAATTAAGAAAGCACATTTCTTTCTCTTGCACTTTCTCTTCATAAAAATTCCATATATATCTTTTAGGAAGGCCTTGATTTGTAAGGAAGCTCTACACAACCAGCTGAAAAAAGCTAAGATGCAAGGGGGAAGAAAATGGAGACTGAGCAGCTGAGAAACTCAAGCTTTCTGTTCATGATCCAACTAAAATCTACTTTTCATTTCTGTATGAGGCTAGATTCAAAGTTCTGGTGACATTAGGAAAGAGAAACCTACACCATTGTAGGAGCCACGTATATCAAGTAGCTATGATTCCACACTAACATTTTTCTTTTAGTCAGAATTGCTTTCCTGGGACATATGTATGTATGCATGTGTATGTACACCCACTCTTATTAGACAAACTCTAGACCTTCATACCATAAAGGTCCAGCTATAAGCATGTATCTGTTCTCCACTCCTTCCCCTGCCTGTTGAATTAATTTTGGTTAGCATAATCTGTTTTCTTAGGTTGATATGGCAACATAGAGCCCTTCCACATTCAGCTTCTTTCTTCTTGCTATCACCCCTGCTTAATACATATTACTTGTGCAGTGTGATCCTGGTTGATAGGTGTCAACAGAATCACAGAATCACAGAATTTTTAAGGTTTGAAAAGACCTAGAAGATCATCCAGTCCAATCATTCACCTAGCTCCCACTAAACCATATCCCTCAATACAACATCCAGTCTTTCCTTGAACACCCCCAGGGATGGTGACTCCACCACCTCCCTGGGCAGTGCATTCCAGTGCCTGACTACCCTTTCCGAGAAGTAGTGCTTCCTAATGTCCAGCCTGAATCTCCCCTGGCGCAGCTTGATACCATTCCCTCTAGTTCTGTCACTGCCTACACGGGAGAAGAGGCTGACCCCCAGCTCACTACAACCTCCCTTCAGGAAGTTATAGAGAGCTATAAGGTCTCCCCTGAGCCTCCTCTTCTCCAGGCTGAACAATCCCAGCTCCCTCAGACGCTCCTCGTAAGGCCTGTGTTCCAGACCCCTCACCAGCTTAGTAGCCCTCCTCTGAACGCGCTCCAGGGCCTCAATGTCTTTCCTGTAGTGAGGGGCCCAAAACTGAACACAGTACTCGAGATGCGGCCTCACAAGTGCTGAGTACAGGGGGACAATTACCTCCCTGCTCCTACTAGTAACACTATTTTTGATGCAAGCCAGGATGCCGTTGGCCTTCTTGGCCACCCGCGCACACTGTCGGCTCATGTTCAGCCGTGCATCAATCAGTACCCCCAGGTCCATTTCCTCCACACAGTCCTCCAGCCACTCCACATGTCATTCAGTGCCATAAACATGTAACATTCATTCCAGAATAAGCTATTCCCACAATAAAGAGCTGACTTGCAGGGGGGAAAAATCCCCAAAAAACCAAACCCTGACAAAATCGCAAAACCATATAATTACTAGAGAAAAAACATCAGAACAAAATCTTTTCAGGGGATCCCAGAGAGCTGGAAGACCCCTGTTAGAAACACTCAGCCTGTGAAATGAAATCAAGAGAAGAGTGAATATCTTGTGCAAAACCATAAAGAATAAAGCTGTCAAAAATACTTGTAGAGGTACTTCAAGGGCTTTGTCCCAGAGAATGTGTACTGTGCTCTTTGCCTGAATTTCATACTCAGTGCATTCAACTGTTTTGCCTTAATCCAGTCTTCACTGATCCAACAATAGAGTTAAATAAGAAGTATTAGTAAATAATCAAGCAGGGCATGCGTAAGAGCTATGCATAAAGGCTCACTGCTTTGAAAAGCAACAGAAGACCTGAAGAATTCAGTAGCAAAATAAGATAAACATAATCCTACAGCCTGGAGAAGGCAGAACCTGACAGTGATTTTACTGAAGCATTGTGATTTTTGAAAAGCTATAAAATGAGAAGTTGAAAGGTTTTGATGATCAGTCACAGTTCATGAATGAGTAAAAGAGAGCTATTTCTGCTTGTATTTTTTGCAGGGAGAGGAGAGCTCTGATGGTCTCTGCCCTTCAGGACACAGTGTATTGTTCACAGAAAAATATTGGGTTCTTTCAATAGATGTAATAAAAGTGTAACAACGTTATTTTCTATTTGTGCCAATGAGAGTAGAACAAAGAGTTCTGTTCTCCAGCAACATTTGAAGAGTTGCTGCTTTTGGAGCTTGGGATTCTCTCTTGCATAATGGAGCCTAATGCAATTTCAAATGAGATCTTTAAACTGAGCTGTTAAAATGTGATTTACAGAAAATACGTAGCTTGGTGTCAATGTTTTATAGCCATCTTGAAGGTCAGGTGAGATTCTGGTGAATCTTTTCCGAGCTGTTTCTATGCTTCATTGCACAGTACATATACACTTATCTTTTTATTATTCTATTATACAGCTTTATTATACTATTATTGGCTGAAATTAGTCAGCACAGAAGAAGAGGGGCTTAGTATCCCAAGTGCAATCCTTGTAACTTTGATTTTTATGGTGATGAAAATGGAGCTGCAATCATGAGCACCTTTAGGGAATACTGATAGTCCAGTGGAGCTGCCTTTCTAGCAAAGGGGAAAACTGTATCTACCACCACTCAGGAATGCTTATCAGAGTTTAGCATTAGTGAGTGAGCCAGCATGTCAAAGGAGGAGGCACAAAAATGTGATCAGTTCTGGCCCAACAGGCATTCCCGGTTCCTCATTAATATAAAAGAAACAAAGAACTAAGTATTAACTGTTTTTGTGACAGGCGGAGAAGATAGGAGATTTATTCATGTGCTAAGGGGAGATGAAGCTCTGGTTGACCTGTTCTCTTGTATCTCCTAGTCCTTACTTCCTCTGAACTGCAGTTTCTGATGGTAGCGATCTCTGCTGTTGGTGCTGTGGGATTTGGTGTGCCAGGGATGATGCAGCACCCTCCTCGTGTGCTTCTGGAACCTTGCTTGCCTTCTAGGAGTAAAGTAACAAGAAGTTTTCAACCAATTTGTTCCCTTGCTGTGTGCAGATCTGCTGAACAGCTGTTTGGGTTTTAATCTGTGACAGAGATGCATCAGAAACAGAAGTGGAAGCTTCCTTTGAAAGCAAAGGATTAAACTATAGTTTGAGTGGGAACGGAGGATAATATCTCCTGAGCAGTTAAAATAATTCTGAAGGGCAACAGCATATGGCTGTGCATCTAGATCCTGGTTATAGCTGTTGTTTCAACTAACACGTTCTAAATGATGCTTGGAGAAGGTCAGAAGCTCAGAAAGCAGGCGTATTTTGAGGTGGAAAGGTCAATCTCATATCAAAACCTGTAATGTCAGAGTAGGAATCTCTACCCATTGTGGGAACTGTGGACCTATGTGAAAATGATCTCCTGGTTCCTTTACACTGGTTTCTATTTCCTCTGGTGTTTATGTGAAATGCAAGACACTTAGCATCTGCTTCTTTTGAGTTGGTGGGCTATCCATATGTTCTGGTTTTAACTCTCCATTCTTCTGTCTTTTCCCAGGAATGCTTTTCCTTATGTGTTGATGGTGGCAATGTCTTCCAAGGGAGGAAACATTTTCATGAACACTCAGGTGTTATCTGTTCTGCGTTCTCCCACATGGCTCAAAACCCTGGACACTGAATTGAGGTATTTTCAGGAAGGAAATTATTTTGCTCAGTTCAGCTTTTCTGGTAACAAGTTATATCTAGAGTTATAAGCTAAGAATTGCCTGCCCTGAATAGTCCAACCTTTGATCTTAAGCTTTTTTAGCTCTTATTCTTGTGGAGCACTGCTATTTTCCTGCCTCATGCTGATAACCCCATTCCATGTAAAGGACTCTTAACCTAAATAATCAGTTTCCTGGATGTACCAAACAAGCTTTTCCTAAAAAACTCATGTTTGAAAAAGGGAAAAAAAAATCTCCCCAGTATATATTTTAAATTGGGAGTCTTAGGGGTGGGGATACGGGGACAATGAGAGTATTTTTCTAGTGCCAGGATGGCTGTGGCATTTGGTACTATTGCTCACAACTTGTGTGCTTGGATATATTGATAATCCAGATGGTTATGAAAATTTTCTAGGAGATAGTCTTCCATCCCATAGAAAGAAATTTACTAAGTCATGATCCAGATAATTTTGTCTACTTGGAATAGGACTGTTGATGTTTCATGATATGACCCAGCTGAAATCTTTGCTCCTGGAGAAGTTATTCCCTTCTGAGAGAGCCATATGCTAATATCAGAGGTTTAACTGAAACACTGTACAGCTAAATATGTACTTCTACAAGTGGATACAGCATGGCCTGAAGGATGTGTTTTTAAATGATAGAGAGATAGGAGGTACTTACCAGCTGAGGCAAAGTTCCCATTTTATTCATGGATGAATGGGAATAATTTTTGTAAGAGGATAGCGATGTATGAATCAAATGTTTTTCTTCTCAGTGACAGGACAATCTTTATAATTGCAGATGGCCATGCTTCAGTTGCCTTACACTATCAGCAAATGACATTGAATATTAGTGATTCTGCCGTATCCACAGGAAGCAGTTCAAAGTTGCAATTCTGCAGAATGACTGCATATTTGGGAGTCTTATGCTGCTAAATTTAAGTCTTTCTGACTTGAAAATTAGATCCCTGGTACTGCAAGTGGTTCCAGAGTGATTATTTGTACCACAGCAAAATATGGATAAAGTTGTGATAATGTGGGTCTCTTTGCATATTGTATTTATAGAGAGCAGCTATTTTAGTATGAGATATGAGGAAGAAGTGGTTTTGGACTTCTTAGAAAATACTGAGATGTGACAGAAAGGGAAGGCTTAGGGGTATTGAAATGACTGCTTCCAAAAACAAGGATGCAATTGTAGGAATGGCAAACTAGGTAATGCAGAACTCTTAAAAGGACGATCCTCCAAAATGAGTTAACCTTTCCAAAGGGCTTATGGGAGAAGGGTGTTAATGTGGACCATCTGTGGCAAAACATGATCTCTGAGGGGCCTCAGGAGAGATGCTTCGGTGCAGTGAGCACAGTCCAGGTCAACAAAGCGGGACAAGGAAGATACAGGGATAGGCAGTGGGAGTATGATGAGTAGAAAATTAATTTCTGCTGACAGCAGGAGCAGTGTTGGGCTAGAGCTGTGTAAGCTGCAGCCAGGACTCTTAACCAGGGGGCTGAGCAGATGTGAACGACTTGAGTGTTGACTTTAAACTGCAGCCTTTAATATCTTTGTAGAGTGAAGAAAAGTTTGTTGTCTGGCTGTTTAAGAAACCCCCATCATTAGCTTTTATTTTACAATCTGCCTTTAAACTCTGGAAAAAAAATAGCATGCTTTTTGTACTTTACTGTGAACTGTGTAAGTACTATCTGCTCCCCTTCTTCTGAGTCTTTTTTTGTCAGAGTCCCTTCCTGTGAGCAGACTCTTACCCAAAGCATGGGGAGCTCCTTGCCACCTGCTATCTTTACCTGTCATTGCTTATTTTACAGACATCCCTGCTCTATCACATGCTGCTTCATTGTTCCTGTCATGATATTATCCAACAAAAGCAGGTGGATGAAAGATCCAGAGAGCAGCTTGGAAATACGAGCCAAAAATAAGTCAATCAGGTCTCTCTTCCTTTCATCCCCTTATTTATTTTGCTGTGGTACCTCTCCTTTCCCTATAGGAAGTTTGTTTTAATGGATCATCTGAGTCACTGAAAAGTGATCTCTTTTTTTTTTTTCTCTCTACACTGGTGGTGTTCTGGACAGAACATCTACCCTGTTGATGGACATGGGGTAGAATAAAGGACATGAAAGGGACTCTTGGGCATGCCTGATAATTTTTGTTACAATAGGCTGCTTTGGCCCATCAAAGAGAGCAGGGGCTCCAGAATTGTGGCTTCCCTTTCCTAGCGTGACCGGACTGCATTACAGTCACCACACACTCTTAACCATAAGTGATATCAGTCTGAGGAGAGCTCTGCTGCTTATCAGGCTTATTCCATGAGCTGGAGATGCTGAGTGTGCTGTCAGCCTGTCTCTGGAGAGCTGTCCACCCTTTGCTTGTGTTAGGCAAGTCCGGAATATCAGAAAGTGATTGTTTCAGAGTACAGCATGATTACTGAAATACAAATGGCTATGCATACTCATGTGTGATACTACAGTTTAAAATAAAGCTTCATATGTGGGAGCTGGAGAGAGATGTAAGTTCTCTTTGTGCATTTATACTCAATTCTTTTAAGAAGCTCTGGTGGAAATTGTTTCTGATATTGCAGTGGGTTGTTTGTGGTTTTTCAGTTGGTGGGGTTTTGTTTGTTTGTTGGGGATATTTTTTGTTGGCTTTTTTCAAGTGTGCTTTTGTTCCCCTTTTTACTTTCCCCAGTGAAGTGGGGGTGATGGACGTGAAAGTACCCTGAGCATTTGTACAACTTCATTGCTGACCCTGGCTGAAGGTTGGCTGGCTACACAGAGGTAGTATTGCTTTCTCATCACCACTACAATTAGCTAAACCAGTTAAAAACAAGTATGGAGATGAAAATATCTGTTGCAGTTGGGAGGTATAATGGTGTCATGGTCTAACCTGGATGGCAGCTAAAACAACCAAAAAGCTGTTTGCTCACTGTGCCCATCCTCCACTTGCCCCTCCTTCCCTGATGGGAAGGGAGAGAGAATCAAAAAGGAAAAAATCCCACCAACTGGTGGGTTGAGATAAATTTAATATTTACTATGACAGAAAAGGATAATAAAAATAATGGTAAAAGCATATACCTACTTTGGAAATATGTTTGCATCAGAAAAAGAATCAAATACCTTCCCACTATTCCAGACATCAGCTGGGCTGTTGTGGTTTAACCCAGCTGGCAGCTAAAACAACCACACAGCCATTTGCTCACTGCCCCCTCTGTGGGGTGAGGGCAGAGAATAGAGGGGGGAGAAGTAAAATTAATGAAAGAACATACAAAGCATGTGGTGAACAGCATAATTTCTCTTTCTGAAAGCTGATGCTCAGCCACTTCCCTAGCTGCTCCACCACCTGACAGCCTCATCTCTGCCTGGGAAGATCATGGAACAGATCCTCCTAGAAGCTATGCTGAGGCATAAGGAGAACAGTGAGATGATTTGTGACAGCCAGCATGGCTTTACTAGGGACAGGCCCTTCCTGACCAGTCTCATGGCTTTCTACAAGGGAGTAACTGTATCAGTGGACAAGGGAAGTTTTACAGATGTCATCTCTCTGGATTTCTGCAAGGCCTTTGACACAGTCCCCTATAACATCCTTCTCTCTAAGTTGGAGAGATGGGTGGACTGTTCAGTGGATAAGGAACTGGCTGGCTGGTGGTCAATGGCTCTATGTCCAGATGGAAGATGGCGACATGCAGAGTTCCTCAAGGGTCAGTGCTGGGACTGGTGATGTTTAATATATTGACAGTGGGATTGAGTGCACTCTCAGCAAATTTGCTGATGATACCAAGCTGAGTGGGGACGTTGATGTACCAGAGGGATGGGATGCCATCCAGAGGGACCTGGACAGGCTGGAGAAGTGTGCTCAGTTGAACCTCATGAGGTTCAACAAAGCCAAGTGCAGGGTCCTGCACCTGGGTCAGGACAATCCCCTTTATCCATACGGGTTAGGTGATGATGTGCTTGAAAGCAGCCCTGAGGAAAAGGACTTGGGAGTACTCATGGATGAGAAGCTGGACATGAGCCACCAATGTGCATCTGCAGCCCAGAAGGGCAACTGCATCCTGAGCTGCATGAAAAGTGTGGCCAGTGGATTGAGAAAGGTGATTCTGCCCCTCTACTCTGCTCTGGTGAGACCTCACCTGGAACACTGTGTCCAGCTCTGGAGCTCTGTTTTTAAACTAGAAAATGGGAGATTTAGGTTGGATATTAGGAAAAAGCTCTTCAATATGAGGATGGTGAATAACTGGCACAAGTTGTCCAGAGAGGTAGCAGAGACCCCATCCCTGGAGATATTCAGTGTCAGGCTTGATGGGTCTCTGAGCAACCTGATCTAGTGAAGATGTTCCTGCTTACTGCAGGGGGCTTGGACTAGATGGCCTTTAAAAGTCCCTTCCAACCTTACACATTCTATGATTAAATCCCCAGTTATATATGGACGATGACATCATATGGTCCTTTTGGCCAGTCTGGGTCAGCTGTCTTGGCCATGCCCCCTCCTGGCTTCTTGGATGCCCCCACCTTCTTCTTGTCAGGGCAGTATGGGAAGCTGAAAAGTCCTTGACTGCTTAGCAACAAGTAAAAAGTAGTCAATGTTATTCTCATCCTAAATCCAAACTACAGCACTATACCAGCTGCTGGGAAGAAAATTTAATGCTATTCCTGCTCTAACCTGGGAAGATGACAATGCAGTTCTTGCCCATCTCTCCCATAGCACTGGGAACCTGAATTTTTCTGCTCACCTCTCACATCCGCTCTTTTGGATGCACATCACTTGTCTTTTGCTCTGTGCCATTTCCTCTGGTTGGTGCTTGATAGATGAAATGACAGTTCTGTCCACAGAGCCAACCAATGATCCCTGAGCAGGATAAGCTCTTTAGAACAAGGACTACACACTCTTCCCTGACAGCTGCAGTCTTGTATCTTGGCATAAAAGCTTTTTGCTTGGTCTTTTGCATTTGCATTGTGATGAGTACCTTGCTTTCAGTAAGGAGTTTCTTGTAACTGATAAAGTCTAAGTCCTTGTGTATGCTTTTCTGGTGCATACAGAGTAAAATTTTCAAGATACATTTAAAGAGTCATAAGGACACTTCTGTCTTTATAGGGCAACACTTGAGTTGTGAGGGTCAGAACATTTCATGGTTACTTATGAAATATAATAATTCAGCCTTAATAGCAGCAACTGCATGCAGAGCATTTAGCTGTACAGACACAGCTGGAGATAGGCTGAGTAAATGGTTATGGTTTTAAAGCTTATGTCTTAGAAAGCAAATTGTTTATGATGATTATTTGGAAGAGTTGCTGGATGGGGATGGAGATAAATGTTGGGATGGGAAAATAATGAAAGGGAGTTAACTCAGATAATGCTTCCCACTCAGTTTTTCTTGGGTGCCCTGCATGGATTAATTACATTCTATTCACAACTGCTTCCATGTAAAAGTGGAAAGAGCAGAGCCACTTCTTCTTTACAGCATTGTCACTTGTCTGGCTTAGATATCCTTAGGTTAATATAGTCTTTATAAATGCAGTCTTTGTATTTTATTTTTTCCTTTTTCCTCATCAGTAGTATACTGTTTCCTTCAGGGATTGCCTTGATTTACTATCTTTTGTCTGTGGTGACTGTACTTTTAAAAGATACCTCAACAGTTATTTTGAACAGTCCTACCAAGTTGAATCTCAATGTTTCTTTATGCTTCTTTTTCTTATTTTTATTTTATACCTCTCAGTCACAGAATCAAAGAATTGTAGGGGTTGGAAGGGACCGCAAGGGATCGAGTCCAATCCCCCTGTCAAAGCAGGGTCCCTAGGACAGATCACACAGGGAGGCATCCAGATGGGTCCGGAATATTTCCGGAGAAGGAGACTCCACACCCCTCTGGGCAGCCTGTCCCAGGGCTCTGGCACCCTCACTGGGAAAAAGTTCTTCCCCATGTTGGTGCAGAACTTCCTGTGCTCCAACTTGAGGCCATTGCCCCTTGTCCTGTCCCCACAGACCACTGAAAAGGGGCTGGCCGTTTCCCCTTGTCTCACACTTGAGGTATTTATGAACATTAATAAGATCCCCTCTTAGCCTTCTTTTTCCAGTGCTGAACAGCCCCAGTTCTTTCAGCCTGTCCTTATAAGGGAGATGCTCCAGGCCCTTAATCATCTTCGTAGCCCTTCTCTGGACTCTTTCCAAGAGATCCCTGTCCTTTTTATCCCAGGGAGCCCAGAACTGGACACAATACTCCAGGTGGGGCCTGACCAAGGCAGAGTAGAGGGGGAGGATCACCTCCTTTTACCTGCTGGCCACACTCCTCCTGATGCACCCCAGGATCCCATTGTCTCTCTCAGCCACCAAGGCACACTGCTGGCTCATGGCCAACCTGTCATCTATCAGGACCCCCAGGTCCTTCTCCACAGAGCTCTTCTCCAGCAGGTCATCCCCCAGCCTGTACTGATACAAGTGGTTATTCCTTCCCAGGTGCAAGACTCTACATTTGCTTTTATTAAACCTCATCTGGTTTCTTAAATCCTATCTGAGAGCAGTCGTATTTTTAGAAGACATTTATGTATTGCTTTCACCTGCCTATTAAAGTGCATCACCTTATGCTGCCCTTAAACTTGACCAAAATGAATTTCAGCTATATGTTCCCCATCTCTTATGTGTTTCTTCTTTCTGTAGAGGGTTTTTCCATGCATTAGCAATGCAGACTTGTACTTTCATTGGCTCAAAGCTAAATGTCAAAATCCCTTGTGCTCTTCCTTCAGAGGTTACTGTCTCCAGAGCCTTGTCAGCAGAACATGTTGTGTAAGTGTACCCTAAACCACTGCACATACAGTCCTCTGAGCTATTTCAAACAGTCTGAAAGATTTGGGCTCATATCTTGGTATTTTGCCTAATAAACTTGTGGGAGGATGGGGGGTGGAACTCACATGATTTACCCCAGAAAAGAAGCACGTGGTACCATTTTCTGCCTCCTTGATGATACATACTCAAGGTGCAATCTCCACTGGCAGCTCTATATCTTATTTGTCCTTTGTATGTCATGGACAGTGGAACAGCTGAGCAGAAATGGCCCCTGCCTGAGCTGATGTTAGCACAGTGACATTCCCATCCAGAGAAGACTTTGAGAGAGGCAAAGATGTGTCTGTTGCACTGATTATTGATGCGGATTGGTGCCAGGTGGTGGATAAAGCTATACAGCCTCAGGATACTCTAAAATATTTATGTGAAATTTACCCGCAGGCTGGAGGGCCCAATGCGGCTCCCTCCACTTTCTCTGAGGCAATGGTGCTCCATGCTGGTGATTCTGTGTCTAGGCTGTGCAGGTCTGTCCAGAAGAGCCTGGAGCCAGACCTGGGTATTCATCTCAGCAGGACTGTGATGGCCAATTAGGTTAAAGTACAGTGTATCAGTACAGACTTTGGCTGAAGTTTGCCCTGAATAATGAGCTTGAGATCAGTCTCCCCTTAGCCTGTAACACCTGCAAGAATCAAATTTTGAACAGAAAATTTCTCAGGTCTTTCTCTTTCCAGTTGGCAATTTATTGCAGGTTAGCTATATAAAAGAAACCCAGGGTTTTTGTGGCAAAGGTTTTACTTTGCTGACAAGATGTTCCTGGAATTGCTGTTGGTTGTTAACAGGTCTTAATGCCTCTTCCCAGTGATGTGCAGAAATCAACTCTACAACTCAGAAGTTATAAAGTAGGTATGTTTATTGCGTGCAGATGCATGGGGGATCGCTCCACCACAAGCGTGCACCCCGAGGCAGCAGACCGACCTTACATTTATTATGTATAGGCATTGATAGAATATTGATTTACTGTATAAGTACCTGAACCCACCTACTCTGGCTTCTCATGCTAATTAGCTTATCAGCCCTCTGCGCTTGCGCAGGTCCTTCCAAGGATTGTGGGCAGGAGTCCCCAGAACATGGGCAGTGGTCCTTGGGAGGAAGGCCGTATGTCTTCCTCGTGATGTACTTTCACCTCTCGCCTGGAATGTGAGGATCTTGCAAGCTTGCAGTGCCTCTATCAGTCTGTGCTAATTTATGTCCTTGTGAGGAGGCCCATGGATGTATTTCAGCCATTTATTTTTCTTTGGTGAAGAGATACCATTCCATCCTCGAATTCTTGCCTTTTACCTTTTCCTTGAGTTAGCATGAAGTTGTCACAAATAAGCCCTCTGCTATGGGAGAGAGAAACAGATCTCTTCCTCCTCCACAGACCATTCCACATGATTATCTAGCTGAGTTTCAAGCGCTATGCTACATATCTGATTGTAATCCTATACCTGCTCCTATACCTGCACATCACCAGTCTCATCTGGTACCCCTGGCCATATCCTCTGCCCATGGCACCCAGACCTTACACTATCTTGTAAGGGTAGCTGTTCCTAGGCCTGTTTCTGGATCATTGTTTGGGTTTCCTGAACTGTCCTTGGACCTGATATAGTCCTTTACATCTGCCTGATGATCACTGGACTATTGATAAGGCACATTGATATTGCCACCCCACTTTGGTCCCCCAGTTCTGATGCTGTGGTGTGGAACCCTGATGGTGGGCTTACAGCCCATCTTGCGTTGTGGTTGCTACCAGCTCTTGTCTCATCATCACCTTAGGAAGTAGCCCCCTGACAGTAATAAGTAAAGTTTTATGCTTTATTTTGTAGGATTTCCAAGTGTTTTCTAAGTAGCAGCATGACTTTGTCTACTTCTGAGATAGAGAGGAGATAACCAGGTGGTGGCCATGCAAGAGTGGAGATGCTGATCAAGAGCAAGTACCTATTTCTGATTTATCAAGTGAAAAGGCATCTGTGATGCCAAGCACATGAGGCTGAGCTTTATTTCTTGTGGCCCTCTGGAAAGGCTGGTTCTGACAGGTTTTCACATCCTCATTTCTCTCTCAGTGCTCCTTTCCTCCTGGCATAGGAGAGCTGGGATACTGCTGGGCTCTGTCACTGCCTGTTTGATCTGCTGAAAGGTGATTTGAGACAGAGGCTGTCATCTCTGTGATTCCAGCCAAGTCCAATCCATTGACTTCTGGTGCTGCATTCCTTATTCTTGTAATTTTGCAGCGCTCTGATGATTTTGCAGTAATTTTAACTTTTTAGCCTCTGAAAATCACCATTCCAATACAATTTTTTAGGCTGCAGAAGCTGAGAGCATGGCAATTTGCTTTGTAGCACAATTACTAATTCTTGAAAGCAAAATAATCTCTAACTTTCAGTTCTAATAATGGCTTAAATAAAAAGGCACAGCATACTGATATTTTAATATTACCTTGATTTATTATTAGATGAGTGGAAACAGATCTATTCAGTATCTTCTGGGATTCACTTAGGATTTTTCCTTAATTGAGCTATCTGATTTTGCCCTGGGTTTTCAAGAAGGTTTTGCTGACCTTGTAGGATGTGAAAGGCCAATAAACTGTCATTGTGTGAGATGTGTTCCTCTCTTCACAGGGAGCAAGCAATACGTCTGAAGGAGGTAAGCCTGAGGAATGGCTCTGTTATTACTCACTCCATTGGATAGTGCCTGCCACCAACTCTCTTGCTACAGGACGTTTTCCTTTTGGCAGTGAATACTGCTTCCAAAAGAATCTCAGTGTATTTATTACACTCCCTGAGGAGACAGGAGATAACACAAGCTTGATCCTCAAATTTTTGGAACTGAATGGGGGCTAGATTATCCTGAAACAACAAGATTTGGGCTAGTTTTGCTGTTTTGTGTAAATTCTCAGAGAATGGTGCTGCCAGATGTTCTCATCAGGAGGAACAACAGTTGTTTCAAAAATAATTAAATGCCTTCTGTTGACATACAATTAAACCTTAATCCCATTGTCTTCTCTCTTAACCTTTGGATGAGCTACAGGATACTTATCATCCAGTAAAGATCATTTAAAGAAATCCATCAAACCAAAAACCTTTACTTTGAAAGTATGTAACACAGATCTTAACTAAGAAAGCAATTTTCTGGAGCTGCTGGTCCTTCCAGGGAGGTGACAGCGAGCTACAGTGACGGAGAAACTTGCCAAGATTTTTCAGTTGGTTGTGATGTAGGTTGTCCACCTTTTCTGGTCTTGTAGTCAGGGTGATGATGGGCAGCATGGGATGTTGCCCTGATATCTTCACTGCTAAAGCAAGAGCAGGAGAGCTCAGCATACACACATCCCTTCTCATTTCTGAGTGTAGAAGCTCACTGCAGACCTGAACACTGGGGCACTTGTGTTAACGCACCGTATGTGTGGGAATCAGAGATGCTTTATTTATTAAAGTTTCAAACACTTTAAAGATGTGAGCAGATGAGATCAGGAGAGACTGTTAAGCTTTCATAACTCAGAATGGAATTATTTAGGCCACTTGCTAGGATAGAGGTTTAGATCTTACACTGCCTGGCAAGTTAAAATGTCTCTGTAACCGAGACAGCTGTAAGATCATTTGGAGAGAGACGAGTTAGACTAATCCTGTGGTGAAGGGCAAGGGATGGTTCCTTAATAAAGATTAGTTCCATTTTTTTGGTTAGATTTCAGTCATGAATTATCAGGGGAACTGAGGATGACATTGTTAAATTAACCATGTACTTAGTTCTTTTGTTGTATGCTTTTAAAAAATTCAGTCTTTTATTTCTCCTTTATAGCGTTTTATAGATTGGCAATGTGAAAAAAAATGTTGTGACTATAACAGGGCCTTATAATTAGCTGCAAAAGCTGGTGGGGAAAAGGAAGGCTTAAAATCTGAGACTCAGAATTACGTGGGAGAACTTGGGTCAGTTGTTCCCATCACTGGTGCTCCACTTCCAGCCTTCCTACTGGCAGCTGGGAATCTTTCAACCCCAGTTTCCTCTGTAAAGTGTGATTCACTGAGATCTCAGCTTTCAATAGGCTTTTACAGCCTCATTAAAAAAGATGGGGATGTAGAGGCATAGTACTGGGAGGCTGGAAAGGGGCAATTGTTCAACACCAAACCTCTGTGAAAATACAATGTTCAAACTTCACAGTGCCTGAATTGAAGCCTTACATGCACTTAATGGAGTTGAGGAAGTTCTGATCACTTCAGAAAAGCATTCAAGCCTAGGATATGGAGGAAGGTGTACTTTTATCAAGCCTTAACGATAAACAGAAGTGGCTGAATATTCTGGCTGCTGGATCCAGGTCTCCTGGTCTGCTCTTCAGTGGTTACTATTTTCTTCAGACAGGAGAAACTTGTTCCAGGTCCTGGGGAAGTCCCTTAGACCTTGTAGTAAGTAGAAGTACTTTATCTTACAGATTACTGGTGGCTTACCCCATCACCATGAAGTGGCAAAGTAAGGGAAGACTTTTCTTCCCTTTTGGATGTGAGTGGAATTTGGGATTGCAGAGGTAGTTTTAATCCATGTTGTTTTACCCTACTACATGTAGCTTGTCTACAGCTGCCCTCAGTAGATGCTAAAAGTGAAGTTTGACCTGCAGTATGTCATCTGAGAGCTCTTCTTTGAGTGGGATTACCTTAATAACCCATTGAGAACAGGAGCTGTTACGGTAGAGCAGGTAGGCCCACCTGCCCCAAAGTTAATTAAAGCCTGGACTGTAACATTTTTTGTCACTTTCTGTAAAAGACTCCTGTCTCCCAGCTTTTAAAGCTTTATATCCAATGGATCAGACTTGAACAGAACAGTCACAGACTGGTGAATAGGATTTTTGTAATTCCTAGACCAAAGCTGCAGGCTTTGTATCAAGAGGATGATGCAACACGCTCTCTGGGTTTGCTCCAGCCGGGCTGATTTTAGCTATGATTGCCCAGTGGTCAGATGATCATGGCATCGTTTGGCTTCAGTTTAGCTTTATTTTATAGTAATAGCAGGCAACCACCTGTAAAAATAAAAGATTGTGGAGTGGAGTGGAAAGGGAAGGTGATGTTGGAGGACCCAGGCAGTTAGCAGTCACCACAGGAGAGCTGCCTTGTCATTGGGTAAAGCCAGCGTAAAGGTAACAGAGAGCACCATCAACAACAACAAAACCCCAATGGATAATTGGGAACCAAAGGAAAGAAATATTATATAAGCCAGCTCTGGCAAGGAAACATTAAAACATGACCCTTCGTGGATTTGAGGACTGAGAAGCAAGAAGAAATTGGCACTGTCTCTACTGAACTCCTGCTGGCGAAGACCTCAGGATGCTGATGACTTGTCAGCTCTACCCTCTGCCTGAGGAAAACTGATGCCATCAAACAGATGGGCACTATGAGGATGAATACCACAGAAAAGATGCAGATAATATATATTACTATGAGGATTTATTATCCATGTAACAATTTAAAATATATGATACTTTTCTGTATTCTTGTGGACTACAAGTGTTAGTATTATTGCAGTTGTGCTAATAACTAGTAAATTTTTAATCAGCTTGGCAAGATATTAATTAAGCTAATGATAGAATCTTGTTTCTCTATGTAACATGATCCCATTTGGCCCATAACCAGACTTTGAGAGTACCAGTTGCATGTTTCCCACAGCCTCCCTTTGCTTTTTAGTACTTCAACTTGCCAGAATCTTTTAAAATTGTCACTACTTATAGAGATTTTTTTAACCTCACCCTGCTACTTAACATGCCTGAGGAGTACCGTTTCCTTTTAATTGCCTGAAGCCTGTGAATGGTACAAGCTCTGTTGTCCCTCCAAAAATAGGATTTCTTCTATAATTAAGATTTGTGTCAACTGCAGAGGTCTGTATTTCTAGAATGTATGAAAAATAAACATGAAAAACTGTAAAACCAACGTAAGGGATCGCAGTGACAGAGGCCAGGGAATTCTCCTTGCTGTCATTCAGTCTTCCTCAGAAGCTGCATGATCTGCCATACCCTCTGATGCTTATTTAAAGTTGCTGCTTTTTTCTTTATTCTCAGGTTCTGCTGCCTTAAAGAGGAGAAAGGGGAAAGAGTAAATATAAATTTTAATTCTCGTTGTTTGAAGTCAGAAGGAATAGATCTGTTGCTTCTCACAGCCATGCTGTAAGTAGAAAGATCTGAATTTTATGGGTTAAATTGCTAACTGAATCACAGCAGTGTCATGAATGCTGTGACTCATGTGGTTGCTCCTTGAGCATGATCACCTGCCCAATGCATCCTTCCTACTGAGTGGAAGAGGAGATAGCAACATCTTACGTTGCCACAGCAAGGTTCCCCGGGTGCACATCTGAGAGGGGCCAGTACACAGAAGCTCCTGAGAAGCTGCTCCACTGTCCAGGGCTACAAAATTTACTTCATTACAGGCTTCCAGCAGATGAAGACATCTTTATGACAGAGTTTGACATGGGACAGATAATGTTTTCTAGGCTGTGTTAGGGGTTCTTGTTATGCTCTACCAGAGAGCGTGTTGTCACTGCAGTGGATAAACAGTGGTAAATGTGTGTTTTTGTATGTTTTATTTCAGCATAGTAAGTCAAGCAGATAGCCAGAGTGTAAAGTTTCTTTCTGCCTGCATTGCTTGTGCATGTTGGTGTTAGTGCTTTGAGGGCAAGGTGTGCTGCATTTGCACTTCAGGAATTATAGCAGCATGGATTATGACTCTATTTTCTCTTTACGTTGCTTGAGCTGCCAACCTTAACTCACAGATTCTGTTTGCTGAATTAACCATGGAGAAAGCTGCAGAAAAGGCCTCTTTCCTTGAAGTAGGCCTGCCCATTGCAATATGTGTTGTTCTTTTACCTCCTTTCAAGGACAAAAATGACAAAATTACTCAGTAGCTGCAGGGAAATCTAATGATATCTTCAGCAACAGATATTTTTTTCTTTTAATTAAAGAGCTATAAGAGTGGACATGACTTAGGTGCTTGGGACTTCACTAGATAAATCTGCATATTCCTTTTCTCATTAATTTGTGGATTACATAAATCGGGATGTTGCAAAGTGCTCACAGAACTTGGTGTTCCTTGTATCCCTTCCCTGCTTTTGGAGACAGTGAGCTATTATACATCTGTCATATTAAAACATGCCTCCTGGTAACAGCCCAAATGCTGTGAGCTATTTTAGTGTACCTGCATATTGCCATGGAGGATTTCAAATACCTCTTTTGAGCGTCTTTGGAGCTGCTTTATCCATTACTGTCAGCAGCGTGCTAGCTTGAAAAACCACTCCAGACAAACATAAGCCAAAGTAGGAAATGCAGGAAAGGAATACAAAATATTCATATTGCATTTTTACATTAACCTATGTTACGGTAGGCTGTTGAGGGTTTATCATATAAGGTAATGTTTAATTTGTGGGGAAAAACAAAGAACTAGCTTTCACAGAAGGCTTTTTGTTTGTCCTGAAGTATGAGATGCCTGTAAAACAGGGCCCAACTCTGTGAAAATAAGTGTGTTTCCTAGGTGGGTCTGTAAATTGTATTTGAACTGAGTGAGCTGAATCATCCCTGAGGAATGTTTTCTCTGACCCTGGTGTCTCCTAATAGCAAACTATGCAATCCATACAGCTCAATATTCAACAATTCATTGTCCTGAGTTGTGACAAATACCAACCTCCTTAGCACTGCAGACCAAAAAACAGATCTGGCACTTACCTATATGGAATTTATGGAGTAGCAGAGATGGTCATAGGATTATGTCAGAGGGGGTTGTTCCTGTTTGGTAGAGATAACTGGGTTTTGTGGGCTCATTTTACTGAGATTTTTTTGCAATCTCAAAGGTGGTTATGCACTTGGATTTAGTTGCAGCGTATGAGGACAGAGTTCAATATTACTCTTCCTTCTACATGGCTGTGACTAGCAGAAGACATGGGAATCATTGCACTGGATTAACCATATAGTCTGTTTGTTCTGGTATCAGTCCACGAGGTCACCCGCTCGAGCTGAAACAGCCAGAGCTGCAGTGACAGATCCTGAGGTACAAGGAGGTTTGGGGGGATGCCTTGCCAGGGGAGTCCCATGAGGGTGGAGCCTCCCAGCAGCACGTGGTAGCCCTCTTGTGAGAGAGGCTGACATGGTGTAGGTGTTGCCAGGACAACAGAGGCCACACCACTGCCCTTTGCCTTGAAAAGGCCTCAGGGAGGGCAGCAGCTCGTCAACATGTTGCTACCCACCTGATGAAGAGAGGGGAGGTCAACACATGCACACAGCTGACCTTGTAGCTCCTGTGGCTGGGCAGGTAAGTTTTCTGTCTCTCATCACCTGGGGAACTGTCTCACCTGCTGGCAGTCTCTGAGGCCACAGATTACCATGGCCTCTAGCAGACAGAGGGCTCGCCCCATTAAAAGCATGGCGACCCAGACGAGGGCCTGCCCAGGACTGTGGCTGTGCAAGTAATAGGCAGTACCAGGTGCTTCAGATGAACATCCCTGGAACAGGTTGCCCAGAGAGGTTGTGGAAGTCCCATCCCTGGAAGTATTTAAGGACAGGTTGAATGAGGCTTTAGGCAACCTGATCTAGTGGAGGGTGCCCCTGCCCATGGCAGGGGTGTTGGAACTAGATGATCTTTGGGGTCCCTTCCAACCCAAAGCATCCTATGATTCTATCTGGGGAAAGGTAATGCCTTCCCCTTTGGTGTCATCCTAATCTCTAATTAGTAGAGTCTGATTGGTGCCTTGAGAAGTTAGGGTTCATATCCGTCCCAGGTTTGTTTTGTTTTATTTCCTTAACCAAATTAAATAACATGTAAGACTGTGACATATATACTTAAAATTTTTGGTCTCCTTTTGCTATGAAATGGTACCAAGCATGTGTGTGAGTTATGACTGTTTCAGTAGATTTTAATATTTCTCTCAAATACTTTCTGGACAATGTAATCTTTCTGTTTATACAATCTAGATGAAACAAAAGAGGAGCGCAAGCTTTCCCCCACTGGCCTATCATTATGCCACAAATCAGGAAAGGGCCATTTTAAATGCAAATTTTGTTTTCTGAAAAGATTGCCAAGCTGAAATGTGCTGAGTAGTGCTGCCTGCATTCTGAGTATTCAGAATGTGCTAGGTCTGGTAAAAGACTATAATTTTCTGCTATAATAATACAGCTGTTGGGAATTACGTGGTAGCCAAATTCATATCAACTTCACCAATAATTAGAAACAATCCTACTCAACCCCAAAGACAAAGACAAATAAGAAGGTAATTACTGGATGATCATATAGTAGACTGTTTTGAAATGTTACCAAGACAATATGAAAGATGCGAAGCTGAACCTGACTTCATAGTCCCAGCTCTTGATTGTCAGAAGACAGCAGGAGAAAGAGCTGATAACTGATTCAGTGAGGATGGCAGATTACCACTGATTTGAAGATAAAAAACTAAAAATAGTGGAAAAAAGGAGGAAATGGTTGTTCTGATGGTAGTTATGGAAGCCATACAACAATTTTAGGAAAAAAGCTCCATAGTCAACTACTTCTTGTCCTTATGAAAAAACTCATCTGATCATTTCACTTTTCTGGTAAGTGAAAAAGATTGATTATATTTTCCAGCACAACTTTGAAAATCAAAATCTATCAGTCAAAAAAATTGTGGGTGTTTCGTAGTGTTTTTTTTTTCCTGTTAGATGATTAAGAGTGGAAGAAAACCCCAAATGTTGAAAATAAAATTTTTAGGGAAACATCTGCCAAAATAAGTCTCTGAAATCCAGTTCTGAGAAACATATTTGAGTTAGTGGGGCTACACACTTAGGCTAAGAAAATGCCTAAATACTTTATTGCTTTGCTCAAATTGTGATATGGATATAAACCACACAGCTTGAAAATGTGAAAGGACTAATGAAAGCAAAAGAATAAATAGGATTGTGATGAGTAGCAGGGAAGGCAGAGCTGAAACCTGCCATATTAAAAAAGGAAAGCACTGAAGTGGGTGAGGTCACTGTGTTAGAATTGCGGGGGGAGGGAATTACACAGCATCCTGTACATTAATTAGCAGTAATGAAAATAATTGTTCCCTCCAGCTCGAAAATGTGGCTAATTACAATTAAGTGTTCATTACTAGTTAACATAATTAAACCTTCACTATGTTTCATAAATACGTGGCTTAAATTATGCGGGGAGGGAGGAAGTGTCCTTTGTAGCTCTTTCCTGTCTGTCTTTATCTCCTTTTCCGCCTACTTCCACAGCTGTTTCTTAGTCTCCTTTCTTAGGCAATCCCACTGTGTGTGCTAGACCTGATTATTGAGGCAATTTCTTGACAAGCCTGAGGTACATTTACGCTGTTTGTCCCCTCCTGTCAGGCAGGATCAGTAAGACCTGGCTTTGCAGGGGATTTCAGGAACTACAGCCTCACTGAAGCTGTGCCTTTATGCCTCTGATCCCAAATGCATAGTTTAAGTAATAAGCTTTCGTAAAATGAGGGAAGAAGGCCCTAAAAAAGAAAGGGGAGGGAGGAGGGCAGAAAACCCCAACACATAATGATTTTCTGCCTTTCTAAAAATAGTCTCCTTATACTAACAGCACATCCGGTACTTTAGCTGATGTAGGCTACTGTGTCTGCAGTGGATTTGTGCTGATTTGTGTTTTCCACTGAGATCTGGAGGATAGCAACCTAACAGTGCATTTCATTACTTTGGGGTAGAAGTTGCAATGCTTTTTATTTCCATTGGGAATAAAATAACGTTCACTTATTCTTCATTGTTTTTCTCTTATGTCCTAATTTAAATTTATGTTGCAGATAAAAATAGTTCCACTTAGCCTTGTCCCTTTTCTCTCTCTCTCTTCCACCTTTATTTTCATTGAGTCTTGAAACTAAAAACTTAGATGTTCAGTAGGAAGCAATCATTAATGTTTAGCTGTTCTGATGCTTATCTGGCAGCTAGAGGATATACATGTTCTAGCACATTGCTGTCAGAAGACCTGCTGCTTGTCTCACCAGCTCACAGGTGAGGTGGGATGTGACCTCCATCATCATGTGATCTGTTCTGGTCATTAGCTCTGGAAGAGCTGGAAGTGGCAGAGAGATTTGGGGGTGGTTATTGCCAAGTAAGGTGTGCAGTGATGCCTGCCTAGGGAGAAAAGATGGAGAATGGAGAGCTAATTGAGCGTAAAAACAACAATAGAAAAGGCAAATAGTGGAAGAAGGAGGGAGAGTGAAACAGTTGGAAATGAAAACACTCTTCAGCAGAGAAAGCAAATAAGCAAACAAAGGATATGTTGCAGGCAGTGATTCCACTGGACTGAGCAAAATAAGCAAAACCGAGCCTGGATGGTGGGTGGCAAGAGACTGTGGGGCTTCTGGGATTCACCAGGGCTTGTCCTTTGCCTGTGCTGGGCAGAAGCCTGCTGCTCTGCCAGGGAGCTGCCTTTCAGGTGAGGTGCAACAATGCAGATACAATCTTGTGCTTGGTTATCTGAGACCTTAATGGCTGTTTTTGTCAAAATAGAGATTTTTCACCTTGAGTTCTGGCTTGTTTTCAGTCTTGGCAGTTCTGTTCTGGTAGTGATCCTAATACTGTGTTGATATTTCATTTTCTAAAGGCTTTATTTCTTTGGTTCACCTCTTGTCCCAATGTCTTGTGTAACATTGCTGTGGACTCTTGAACTGCTGTTGTGTGTTGAGGTGAAGTGCTTGTTTTATCCTGGGATGAGTAGCACAGGTCAGCGATATCTGATAAAGGTTTTCCTTTGTGTAAAGCTTTTAAACCTGAAGTGGGAAGAGTGATTGCATTACAGAGTAATGATAGAGTAAGGACTGGAACTCCCATAGAGTTGGGAAGATTCTATGAAATTCCATGGTCAGGCTTTAAGATGAAAGGAGGTGATGTCCTTTACAGGCTTTTCAGGAAAAGTCACAAAGCCATTCAGGTTGGAAGGGACCTACGGAGGTCTTTAGTCCAAACTCCAGCTTAAGAAGAGTCAGCTGGGCAGACAAGTGGGGCTATTCAGAGTTTCGTCCAGCCCTAAAAATATCCAGTGATGGAGGCTGCACATCCCTGTGTAACCTCTGCTCTGCTTGACTATCCTAGGGTAAAAATACTTTTCCTCATGTCCAGGAGTAACTGTTCTTGTTTCAGTTTATGCCCATTGCCTTTCATCCTTCCACAGTGGTCTGAAGGTCTTGGTTCTGTGTTTTATTTAACATAGTGAGACCTCTCTTTAACATTTCTTCTCCCCAAACAATCTATCTTCCAAGCTGAACAAGCCCAGCTCCCTCAGCATCTCTACCTAGGACAAGAGCTCCAGACATCAATCATCACTGTGTCCCTCCACTGAACTTCCTTCAATTTATTGATGCCTGAGTGGCACCAGAGGCCTGAACATTGAACGCCATGTTTGAACGTGGCATAAGAAGTGCTGAGAATCACTGCCCTTAATGCACCATCTGTGCTGCTGGTAATACAGGCTGGGATGCTGTTGGCTTTCATTGTGGCCAGGGGCCCCTACAGACCAGCATCCAATTTGGTGTCTACCAAGACCTAATGTTCCATTTCCACAGAGCTGCAAGCTATGTTATTATGCGAGGGATTCCTCCTTGGCAGGTGCAGGACTAGGCATTATTTCTTGTTGAATTTCACAGGGCTCCTGTTGTCCCATTCCCTCTGAACAGCATATCAGCTGCTCCCCCTGACATGACCACCAGTTAGGGACCACATGCAGGCCTAATGAGAGTGACCTCCATGGCTTCCTTCCTCCAGGTCCTAGATGAAAGCGTGAGGAGGACAGATTGCAGAATAGCCCCCAAGAGCATTCTGCTTGCTACCTCCAAGTACAACCCGTGAATCTCTGTCCTCTGACCATGCCCATCCTACTACTTTCTATCTGTGGTAATGAATCTATGTATCCAATGTAATGTACAACTGTAAATATGTGTTTGGGGAGGAGAGTGTTAAAACCTAAAGTTGAGGAACATGTCATACCTTGCTGTCCCCAGATCTGTTAGTTATCACCTAGAAGGTGATCAGGTTGGACATACATCATTTCTCCTTGGTAAATGCACCAGCACTAGTTACAATAAACAAAGAAACAAAAACATTGTTCTTCTTTGTGCAAGAAATCGAACTTTTCTCTTTATTGGGCCAGTTAGTATCTTGTTACCTCTGGTAATTCCTTTTGCTGGTGGTCTCTTTCCCTTTTTGGAAATTCCTGTGAATCTGAGATGGCCAAAAAAGGGGAATCTGAATTCTCTCCCCCTTGAAAAATGCAGCAGAACCCTTTGTTTATTCCATCTCTGTGCTTGACAGCTTTCTAGGCTTCACAGGTGTCTGTGGAACGTCATGTGAAATTCCTCTTTGTCTAGTTGGTTCAGTCTGTCAGCCAAACACCCAAAGAAGCTTGGCATAAGAACAAAACCAGTCCCCTTGCCTGATGCCCTTGCGTAGTTTTGTGTAGTTTGAGCCTGGTACTCTGCTTGCTGATGGCTGCATCTCAAGACCCGCTCCTGGGTGCAGCAAACTCCAAGTCCGGTAATTCCTCATGGATTGAAAACAGAGCCGAGGTTATTTTTCTTTGGGAGGCTGACCTCTAGTGTTTCAGCGTGACAAACTCAAGAAAAGATGAGCAGGAGAGGAATGAATGCTCTGTGGATTGATGCCCAAAATATGCCTGCATTGACTGACATTTTATTTATTTAATAATTAAAAAATGAAGTGTTGCTATGGTATCTGAAGGTGTATTTATACTGCTATGGCCACATAAGGATTCCATGATATTTTTAATCTTTGTTTTAATTACTGAGTTCAGATTTTTGAAATTGCAGGGGCCTCTTAGATTTTTTTTTTTTGATTATGCAGTGTTCTGTGAGATTGAAATATTAATTGAAACAAGAGCTGTCTGTCTCTTTCCTGAGAAGAAATCAAATAATCTCTGAAGCCCCAGCTATATGCAAGATTTGATTAAAAGTCTCGTGGAGGTCACAGCAACAGCTACAGCTGAAACACAGTTATTTTTTATACATGAAAAGCATGAGCTTAGTCTTAGAAGCAAGACAAGAGATATCTATTATTCATGGTGGGTTTGTGTGTCTGCCTATGCAAAAATCTAAAATACAGGCACGTTTTTATTGCTGCAGGTCAGACCCCACAATACACCATGGTTCAGCTGTGAGGTGTTGGGCACTTTTGCATTTTCACTGGTTTAACATCCTTCTGCTTCTACTCTCCTGTCCTGTTTTTGGCTGGCATAGAGTTAATTTTCTTCCCAGCAGCTGGGCTTGGATTGAGAATAATGTTGATAACAGGCTCATGTTTTTAGTTGTTGCCAAGCAGTCAAGGACTTTTCAGCTTCTCCTACTGTCCTGTCAAAAAGGACAGGGGCACCCAAGAAGCTGTGAGGGGACAGAGCCAGGACAGCTGACCCAGACTGGATAAAGGGATATCCCATCCCTTATGATGTCATACTGGGGCTTGTCTGGGATGTAGGACAGGTCCAGAACTAGCTGAACATCATCTTCAGGGGGTGAGAAATTGTGCTGTTCATCATTTGCTTTGTTCTCATGTTCTTTCATGAGTTTTACTTTTTTTTTTCTTCACTCTATTCTCTGCCCCCATCCTGCTGGATGTGATTGTGTGATTGTTTTATCGGCCAGCTGGGTTAAACCATGACAGCCCAGCTGATGTCTGGGATAGTGGGAAAGGTATTTGATTAATTTTCTGATGCAAACGTGTTTCCAAAGTAGGTATTGATAAAGCAAAATGAGGAGTTATTAATTTCTTACTATAGTACTCCAGAGGAAGCTGTTCCATTGTTTGATCACTTTCATGTATGTTTTATAACCTTTAAAGTTTATGGAATATTTTTGGTATGAAAAAAGATAACTTAATTTGTGGTCAGAGAACTAACTTTTCAAAATAAGATCAAGAGCTTCTCCAGAACTTATTTAAAAAGCAGCACAAACATCTTTGTATAGCAAGCCAATGCTAGCTGTTCTTGAAATTTCTGCCTTAGACTCCTTCCCTGCCTTGAATGTGAGTGCTGGAGAAAGTCAGGACCAAAGGCATTGGGAAGCCACCTATTCAAGCCCTGAGTTCATTGACACATGGCTTGAACAAGACATGCTGATGGGTGGTGTTAAGAGTGGTAGTCAGTGAAGGATCTGGAGAAGAATTAATTCTTCTGTCCTTTGATCTCTTGAACATATGTGACATCACCTGAGCCTAGGCTCTCTATTTGCTAGCTTCAGTTTCCTGGTACTTTGTCCTGAAGGTTTGTGAGGCAGTTTTGTATACAGGAGTTAACAGCTTTGAACAAATCTGTTGCTGTAGTTGTGGTTTGCTGCTTTCCTCCACAAAACACTGTCTCATCTAAGGTCCACATGCAAACAAGATACCTTATATCACTATATAAACCAGCAATAGCTGCTGTTGGGAGGTTCTTGTGGAAGGGCTTCTTTTCATTGCAGTGTATTATTCCCCTTCCACCAATTCAAATAGCTCCAATTTTTTTTACCTTCTGATAATGGTGCTAGACAACTTTTTTCTTTTTTAGCTATTATTTTAAAGGAAAACTGCTGATAAAATCAATCTTGTTGAAAGGGCAGTGTACCATAAGCATTTCTCAAAATATCTGCCTTACTTTTTCTGAACCAGGTTTAGGGACCAGTGTGTTCTGGGGATGTTATGTTGGCTTGTTTATTCAATTTTCACTAGGCACAAAAGTGAGAGTTAGTTTAAGAAAAATGAACACCCATTTTTCACATAGAAAAGAAAAATTTAAGGAGGAGTAGTACAATGTAAGCAGGAGTAAGTATGTAGGGGACTTCTAGAAACGCAGGGACAAATCTCTTGGCATCTCTGAAACGTCTCACACCACAGCAATAGGCCTGTGGCAGACTCTTTAGCATGATTTAAAAAATATGCATGTTACTGTCACATGGAAAGTTTTGTAGTGCAGTCATCACTGTGTTGTTTTTACATGTCTTAGTTCTCTGGAAATTGTTTGTGATGATCTGTTTGTGTTGTAGTATGTCTCTCTGCAAGAGAGAGAATTACACAGGACTATTCTTCCCTTGTACCCATCTCACACCACTCCATGTCTGCGGTGTTAGAACTGACTAGAGCTTTCTCTTGCAGACTTCTTTCCAAGGCAGCAGTCACTGAAGAGATGACCAGAAATAGCTCCCTTCATGTCAGGAAATTCAATTAAACCATTCTGAAAATGAGCATGTAGATGCAGAGGCATCACTTTGCTTAATTGCACCTCTTCTGCTGATGTTACTGCTGCAGTCTGGTTCTAAGACTAGGTTAGATATGCACCAAACATATGGTGTTAGTTACATCTTAAACATGAAGGGGAAAGAGAAGCAGTGCTTGGCTCAGAAAATTGTTAGTAGGATTAAGAAATACTCATCTCTGCTGGTAGTTTAAATCCAGGTGACTGTAGTATGGATAGCAGCAAGGTTCCTGGTTTCAGTTAAAGAGAAAACAATTAACAGCTTCACTGATAAATGACGCTAGTGCTGAACTCAGTAGAGACCAGATATTTGGCTGTAGAGCCTAATATCCCTTCAGGATGTGTTTTTGGAGAGCATGGAAGCTGCATGAAGAAGTTTGCATCTCTTGTGCTACTGCATCACCTGTTTTACACAGAACCAAAGCCTTGCAGTCTTGCCTATCACTGCCTTGGGTGTGTTTTATGGCAACAATCCATTTAACTTTTAGGATTAAACCGTGTTTGAGTAAGATAGAATGAGATCCACAACTTTTATTGTGAAGGCCTAAAATTACCTACAGATCTAGAGAAAACATTTTGAATTTCAACTTTCTTAACTTAGAAATTGGTAACTGATGATATTAAGATATCTGCATTGTACTGATTTCTGACATGTTTGCAGTTGTCTAGTTATAAACTTATGTTAAAAAGTTGCATGTAAAGTCCTGATGACTTGTAGACTTCTTTAATTAAACAAATAGATTTTTGCACATAGACAGCATGGAGCAATTTCTATTTTGAAGACCCCTTTGTTAAAAAACATGAAATCAAAAAAGTTTTGAGAGAAACATCATTTTGTCTTTTTTTTTATTTTAAGGAAACTTCAAACTAGTCAAAGTAGGTAGTTCTATTCTTTACTCTCTCAATTTCCTTTCAGGCTGAATGGGTAGGGTTCAGCTGACACTGCAGACATTTGTACGAAGGCTAGATAAATTAGATTCCTGTCATAGTCAGTGGGGAGAAATTGATTTTTCAGGTGTCATTTGTTTCTTTTGAAATATATACCTAAATTCACTGAGATAAACTGATACCTTAAGAGCACAATTTTTTTCTATTAGTGACAGAACTTCATTAAGTTCCATTTTACACTGATACTTAATTCTCTTATGGGTTAAAAATCAGTATTTCAATCTTTGTAAATATTGCAGAAGATGCCATGTTGGTTCTCATTGGCTTAAATCTTTCCTTTTCTTTAAAACATCACATCCTCACCCTGTCCATGCCCTTGATGTGACCTTCATATTGTGGGTGCACCTGACCTGCTTTGGCACAACCTTTTACAATCCTATAATTCTCCTTGCTCTTCTCTGTGGTCCTCTCTTTCCTCATACTAGCTTTGGCACCCAGCCTTTCCTCATCCCTGTTCCATAACCATTCACTTCTGGTTTGTATATCTGGGCCTGACCTTCTATCTTTTAAGCATGGTTTAACTTTTTCAACTTCACAGTTCCTTGGTTAAGAAGAGACCAGTTCTAACATTCAACATAGTGCTTTTGTCTGTGAACCTGAACAAAATAGGTGGGCCTCATCAACCACATTGCTCCTCTGCAAATAAAGCTTTATCACTGTTAGTTACTTCAACTGAACCAAAAAGTTTGGAACCTGTATCAGAAATTACATAGGCTCACAAAAACAGAAGGGTTTTGTTGCTTTTTGGTTAGAGATGTCCTTTCATCCACCAAAAAACCCCACATTGCTGCAAAACATTTTGGTTTTGAGAATTAAAAAAGGGTACCATGTTAGTAAAACTCTCCCAAATACAGCAGCAAAACGCTGCTTAAAGGCAAAATTGAAGAGGTTGTGGTTTGGCTTCTTTTTATAACTGTCAGAATGTTTCTGCCTCTCTAAACTTTTTAAGGGGTGGATTTCAGCTGAAAAGAAATCTGCCAAGTTTGCATGCATCCAAAAATATTTTATGATAATGCATTTTGTATTCATGGTGGGATGTTGGACTTAAATGCTACTGTTTCTTTAGTTATAGAAGTCTTCCTGGTACTAGAGGTTTGATTTATAAAGACAGTTGGGCTTCTAGGCTAGGGGGAGGTTAATGCCATCAGAGGTGATCTGCCTCTAGACCGAAATATGGATGAGTAACTATGTCCTGACATTATACTCCTCATTGATTTGAATCCACATTTAGATGGAGATACATGTGGATCAGTTAATGATCCTACTATAACCACAAAAATAGAGAAGCAGTTCTGGATGCCTACAAAAAGTCATCTAGACCCTTAAAATCTATCACTGTTGAAGTGATTTGAACGTGAATGATGTTTTATGCAAGGTATTTTATGAACTGTAGACAACTAAACAGTCTCTTTACAGCATTCTAACTTTCTGAAGCCTTGGAAAAAAAAATGGAGGGGAGAAGGAGGAAGCTCAATACTGACTGAGGGGAAAAAAAAATCATTGAAAGCTGCTGTGAGCGCAGGGCTCTGCCATACCCTGGATCAGACCCAGAGTAATCTCTTGTTGCGCAGCAATAGGGTGTTGTTAGCCTGCACTGTTTTTGAACCAAATCTAAATGCAACACACTTTCTTTATTATTAGCTGGTGGGTGATTTATTTTCTTTGTTTGCTGTCTCAGATTGCTCTCTGGAAAAAAAATTGACAATGATGATGTGCTCATGCTCTTTCTTTCTCTGTCAAGCTGTCTGTTTCATCAACTCAATTTTTATGTTTCAGGCTGTGTGTGAACAGTTGTTGAATGCCTAATAGTACTTCCATTTGCCAAGCTAATCTACTTCTAGTACTTAAAATTCAACTTCACATGAAATCTTTGGCAGCAAAAAGATCTATGCTCAGTAGAACCTGTGATAGTTGACAAAGAATCTTTTGAAGTCCAGGCTGTAGTCAGAGCTGTGACTACGGAGGAATTAAGTCACAGATTTCATCACCATGTTATTTTAGGAGAGGGAATTTAATCATCAAATATTTTTTTTTTTTAGAAACAAATATAGATCATACTGACAAGATCAGAGGGCTCTTGCTAGTCAGAGTGTTCAACAGTGAAAGTTATGTAGACTATGGCTCAAATGTAGAGTGAAATACAGGAGTAGCAGTTTGTCTTCGAATTGTTGGCTTTCTGAGATACTCTAGTAGCTCACGGTACAAAGTCTTTCATAAGTTTAAGTCTATAGCAGTGGGTTGAAATAATTACCCTAGTCTAGTTAATGTGTAAGATCTCATGATGTATATATATATATATATATATTACATAGCTCAAAGACTAAGAGCATGCATATCTATGCCAATTTTTTTTTTCTCTTGTAAGAACACCTCTCCCATCATGTGGTGAGATGGCATGTAGCATTTTCTCAAAGAGCCCAGCAGTTGTAGCAGCCCCATAAGCCTCCATTTTATCAGGCAAACAGTGCTTTCTGCTGCTCCTCTGCACTGGTGAGATTGCTGGTGCCACTCTTCATTTAATCACGAGCTACATGTCCAATTAGCATCTGGACCTCTGATTCTACCAGGTTAAGCTGGTGCAGTTTGAAACCGCAGTGTTCCTCTGGCTCCTGAGCCCTCAGATTCTTCTCATCTTGGCAGAGATTTTTTCCTGCATTCCTTTCCACCTCTGCAGACTTTCCCCTCTAGTTCAAACCTTTCTTTCTTGAACATGCCCTTCTTGAGTCCTTACGCTGGCTGGCTGCCTCATTTTGCTAGTCTTAACATTTTAGTCACTGAGCAGTTTCCAGTTATTGGCAGGATAAACAGAATACCCTGTGTCAAATCTCACCTGTGTTTTTACTGCAAGGTATTGAGCCAGAAGCAGTATGCTTCCTGCTTCCCAAAAGTGTCAGTCCCAAACTAATGCTATATGAGATTTGGAAAAGGAAACCAAAGCAGAAGAGGAGCATAAGACTGCCCTTAAAATGGCTCACTTGAGGCCATCAGGAAGTCAATTGTAAAGTATGGATCCTTGGTCGGTGTTAGACTTACCTTGTTCCCTGGGCATCCAAACTGAGGGACGTGCTTTGGAGGTACTTTTCATATTGGACATGTGCTAAGCCCCAGGATTGCTTTGTTCCCTGAGTTTGGAGTGATGATAGGGCTTCCTGGCAGCACAGTGGGGCTGGTGGGGCCAATTAAAAAGATTTTTGTCATGCCTGTTAGAGTTAAAACAAAAAGGAAAATAGTTTTCCAGAAGACTTTTTTACCCTGATTATAGTAGGTAAGAAATAGTTGGTCAAGGATCCTCAGGGTTACTAACAGTTTCAGGTGATGGTCAGGTTACCCACCAGAAGGAACAGGGAAAAGATTCCCCTTGGCTTCTTCTCTGACTGCTAAGTACCTGGATAAGGTTGGGGCTGCTTCTGCGAGTGAAAAAATCCCAAGCTTTAAAATCTGACCTGTGAATTATATTTTCTTTAGATGGAATTTTTATGGCTATTGTTGGGAGGGAATTAACAAGGAAGCAAATTTGATGCAAAATAATAATTTCCCTAATTTAAAAGTTTGAATGCTACTCTTTCTTACACAGACCAGGCACAGCAGTACGTTTTGTTTCAGATCTCAGTGTGTAACCCTCCTTTTTCTTAATATAGTGTAATCAAAATGCAGCAAATTGCAAATGGGAAGAGTGTGTTGCCTGCCTTTGCCTTGTACCAGCCAGGTAACCCAACAGACAACATGCTGCAGCTCTCAGTGAGGCAGCAGTGCTTCTTGGCACTAGGCTGTTTCATTTGACTTTGCCCTAGATAGAAATGTAATTCCCAAGTGTTAGTCTGTGCTCTGCTGGTATGATGGTAAGGAAGAGGAAGGTGTAGCTCAGGAGCTTCATTTTTTATTTACTTCCAATTTTCCTCCTTTTAGAAAAAATACCTTAGGCAAGAAGTTTTTCTGCCCTGCTCAGGTGGGATTTGAGTTCTTACTGAAATAAGATTGTTCTAAAATTCAAAATTTGTAGGTGTGCAAATAGATCTTTTAATTGTTGTGCAATTGCATGGGGAGTAAACATATCAGTGCCTGCAATTAAAGACTCAGTAAGCAGTTGAAAATGTCCTTATAAATTTTCAAGGGCATTCCTAAGCGCACAGGTATACCTATTACAGCATATCCTTATGACTCTGGAGTGTACAGGGGAACCTGATTTTAGCATGCATGGGTAGGTTGAATATTCTAGTCCCACAGACAACAGTAAACATGCATATTTTATGTTTAGTGTAAATTAGCCATGCAGGATATCAAATGAGTGCCTGAGGGGAGGTGCAGTGTGGTGAAATCAGAGTGCAAATGAAATCTGTTTAGTACTAAACCCGTCAAATCCTGAGCTAGCTTCTTCACTGGTGTCGATCAGTCCAGCTCCATTAACTTCAGTGGAGCTGTGCCTTCGTGTTGGCTGGGGACAAGGCCTACCCTGGGTATTTTGGCATAGTTCTGTTAATAGATGAAAAATGCTTTTGTGCAATTTTTGGAATGTAGATTTACTCTTACAAGTTCAAAATTGGTCTGTGAACCATTCTGCTGGGGCGCTGTCTGTCATCATGAAGAGCTGCTGGAGAGAGGGTCCAAGTCTGATAGAAGAGGGGAAGCTCTATATGTGCACCAAGTAGGATTTGGTTAGATGCTGACCATCTGCCCTGGGAACTGCACATCCTTTCCAAGGGGAAGACTCGTGCTTAGCACATCCTATGAGCTTTCTTATATTTTAATGGCTGCAAATTGCACTCAGGCTGGCATTTTCAAAACACCTAGATGACTCAGAAGTTGGAGACACGTTCCTTGTCAGAAGGACTCGGGGTCCTAAATACGTAAGACTTTTAATTGTTGTTTCTTGAAGCCCTGAAGCCTGAAGATATTTTGAAAAATTTTATCCTCTGATATGAAAGTGATAGGTACTTTCAAAATGCCATGGTTTAATTAGCTGACCCTAATAAAATGAAGTCAACCTGAGCATTCTTTCCGTCTGCCAGTTTTAATTACCATAGAGAAGAAAGAAGAACAAAGACTTAGGAATTCATTTGTCCTGATTGAGTTTGATGATCTCTCAAAACATCAAGCTTCCTGGGAGGGGGCAGAAGGTGTCCTCATAGCAATGAGACAAGCCCTCTTTAATTAGAATAGGAGGGATTTTGAATGTTTGTTCTCTTGAGACTTGAGTTAGCATTGGGAAAGTACTGAAAAGCAGTTGTGCTAGAAATTAGGACTGAGAGAAGTGTTTGAAAGGAAAAATTAAATTTCTCTTGTGTCTAGATGTAGAGAGTTCCTTTGTTACAGACATCAGGGCTGCAGTATATATATACTCTCTCTAATATCATTCTAGAGTAAATGAAATGGCTTAACGTCTTCACTCCTTATGTGTAAACTTCTTAAATGTGGGCTCAACTGTTTTGGTGGCTTTTGGTAGGTATTGCTAAACTAAGTTTGGGGCTTTGCTAGATTTAGCAACTAATTCTTACAGAATTTGGTTTTGTATGTTTGCTTTAAATCAAGGCAGAGGCCTTTGTATGCCAGCACAAAGCTTTCACCAGGGTCCAGTAATCACTCATGTCGTGCACTGCATGCTCCATCACCCCTAAGCAATAGCAAACAGCAGCATATCCTTAATTGTTTACCTCACATTCTTGGAGTTGTAAATACTCCCATTTTTTTAAGGGCAGATAATGAATAAATTATAGCTGCAGTGTCTCATTTCCACCCTGGGGTTATGTTTATTCTTGAAGCACAAAACAAAAAAATAATGAATGTAACAGTAACATCTTTCACAGAGAATCAGTACAGGCATATATGCTGCCCTTGAATTACATTAATTATTGACACATGATAATCGTGACCGTATTTGAGCTGAGGTCTTTAAAAAGCAGAGCTTCTCTTTAGTCCTTCTGCATGCAGCCAGTGAGGCTTTGTGTGAACCTGAGATGTGCTGGATTCCCTGGGCTCTTCCTATGACGCTCACAGACTATGCAGGAGAGCTCTGGGTGCTGATGCCAGGTGTATCTTCTTTTCAGGAGGGGAGTCATTAACTCCCTTATACCTAAATCTCTGAGGACACCGATTTAATCCCCCTTTCTAACTTGTGTTTTTCCCTGGCACCTCTGCAGTGACACTCTACTTTCCATCACTGCCTCCTGTACTCATTGGTGTATCTCACAATCATTCATATGTCAGCTCACTGGTCTTGCTTTTTCTTTTGTTGCTTGAGAACGAAGGGATCTGCTTTTTGCTGTAGTGAGATATACAGAGGTGAGGGACCCAAGATCACCTCCAAGTTACTGTGTTAAAGTAAATACATTGTGAGTTATGGCACTGCACACACTATAACCTGCAGTTGCTTATAGTTTATGAAGCTGTGACAGGAAGCAAAAGTCTGTATAGAAGATCATAGAATCACAGAATGGTCTGGGTTGGAAGGCACCCCAAGGATCATAGAGTTCCAAACCCAGGCAACCAACCTCCAGGCCTGGATCTACACAAGGTTGCCCTGGGCCCCATCCAACCTGGCCTTGAGCACCTCCAGGGATGGGGCATCCACCACCTCTCTGGGCTGCCCATTCCAGCACCTCACTCACCGCTTTCTCTGTAAAAACCTTACCCCTAATATCTAATTTAAATAATCCATTCTTCAGCTTTAGTCCATTCCCCCTTGTCCTGCCATTGTCTACACTTTTAAAAAGTTGAATCCCCTCCTGTTTGTATGCTCCATTATTTTTTTTATATTATATTATAGCAGGCCTGTTGTCTCGTTTAGGAAATCCTATCCATATCAAAGATAGATTTAGGAAAACAAAGTTCTGAATGGGATGGTCCAAGGCATAATACAAGATCCTCAATAGAAAAGTTATTTCACATGCCAGCAAAATTTGTGGAGGGGTGTTTTCTTCTTAATAGCCTGATCTGCATGCGTTGTTCTGTGTAGGAGCACCTGTGTGGCCCTTTGACAGATGGGGAAGCGTGTGGTATTTGAAATATTAGAAGAATACCCATTGACAGATGGAGAAATAATGTGGTATTTGAAGTATTAGAATAGTGATGAATTTAAATTAACCTTTTTATCTTTCCATTTGCAAATAATTAATATTGCGCACATCACCAGTTGCCAATTCTCGGATAAGGGGTGGGAACTTCCTGAGAAAGTCTAATTTGGTTTCTTGCAGTTTACTTTCTACAATAGGATAGTAGAAACATCTGGCATATCATGAAACTTTATTTGTGACTAGTGAATTAAATGTGATAGGTGTCAGAGAGAGCACTCTCCCAATCTATAGTGAAATTTTGATCTGCTGAATAGCAGCGTAAGCTCTAGTCTTGGTATTGTCACTTCATTTGCTGACAGTCAGCAAATCACATTTAGCTCTTCTAGCTGTGAAAATAGGATTCAAAGTTAAAGTGACTTTGGAGGAACCCTGTGCACTAGGAGGACTATAGAACAATATGTCTAGAATGAATCATCCAATGGTGTAGCCCAGTTGGGTGGAATTGTATGCAAGGTGATTAACACGCAACCAGGCCAAAGGCTGTGTGCATTGAGATATACTGGGTATCCCAAGGATTTTATTCTAAGATTATTTCTCCCACTTGGTCAAGCCTGGACAAGTTGGAGAAATGGGCCTATGTGAACCTCATGAGGTTCAACAAGGACAAGTGCAAGGTCCTGCACCTGGGTTGGGACAATCCTCATCATCAATACAGGCTGGGAGATGATATGATAGAGAGCAGCCCTGCAGAGGAGGACTTGGGGGTGATGATGATGGGGGTGATAAGAAGCTTGACATGAACTGACAATGCATGTTTGCAGCCTGAAAGGTCAGTTGTATCCTGGGCTGCATCAAAAGGAGCATGGCCAGCAGCTCGAAGGAGGTGATTCTGCCCCTCTACTCCACTCTCATGAGACTCCACCTGGAGTACTGTGTCCAGTTCTGAAGTCCCCAACATAAGAAGGACGTGGAACTGTTGGAATGGGTCCAGAAGAACTCATGAAGATGATCAGAGGGCTGGAGCAGCTCTTCTATGAAGACAGGCTGAGAGAGTTGGGCTTGTTCAGCCTGGAGAAGAGACAGCTCTGGGGAGATGTTATAACGGCTTTCCGGTACCTGAAGGGAAAGCTGGGGATGAACTTTTCAGAAGAGCGTGTAGTGATAGGACAAGGGGGAATGGTTTTAAATTGGAACATGGTAGATTTAGATTTGATATTAGGAAGAAATTCTTCACTATGAGGGTGTGACTGCCTCCTCCCTGGAGGTGTCCACCAGGTTGGGTGGGGCATTGACAGCCTGGTCTAGTGAGAGGTGTCCCTGTCCATGGCAAAGGGGTTGGAACCTGATGATCTTTAAGGTCCCTTCCAACCTAAAGCATTCTATGATTGGTCAATAACATAATTGTAGGTACCTTCTGTGAATATTCATCACTCAAGAGAATCCCAGATATTGCCTGTCTCTTGAGCACCCTTCTGGAGACTATTAATAGGATGCTCAGGTTCCCTCTTGGAAGGAGGAAATATTTTTCTAAACGATCCCCAAAAGTGAATAAACATTACAGATTTATTACTCTGATACACACGCAGTGTTATGGAAATATGTAAAAAGTAGGAAGTATAGCTCTGTAGAGAATCTAAATGCCAGTCTCTTCAGAAAGTAAAAAGTAGTTAAGTGCTGGATTCTGATCATCTTGATGTTTACTGGATTATACTTCCAATATGGATTCTCCAGAATTTAACAAATGATATTTTTGTGTTTCTTTGGTTACTAATATTGCCATTAGCCAATTAAATTCTCTAGGCAAAATCTTTAGGTAGTACTGGTTGTTAGTATTATCTTTTTTGCCTGCTATTAAACCATGAGGTTTACTTTTTCTGTATTTTTCTATTCTCTCCACGATCCCACTGTGGGGGAGAGTGAGTGAACAGCTGTGTGGTTGTTTTAGCTGCTGGCTGGGTTACACTACAACAGGTACATACAGAGAATTAGCAGCTCACCAATGACCATGTTCTTATATAGCTCTCATCAGTAGGGAATATCAGAATACAGACATTTAATTAAATCAGCTAGAAATCAGGTCATTTCTGTAGTCAAACTTTCCACATAATGAAAAAGGCTATTACACATGGCTTTGATTGGTACCTGGTTGAAATGCAGGAAGAAGGATTGACATGGGTTTTAGGTGGACTTGGGGCTATTGCTGTTTTTTGAGTTTGAAATCTCATCAACATAATCAATTAAGCAATTCTCAGTAACACAGGTAGACCAGTTCATACTTTTTATGAAAAGAATCAGGCTCCCTGTCTAATATAATTTTACAATTTTACATGTAGCTGGGCTTTTATCAGATGGATATTACTTAGCAGTTGAATGCTGGTGTAAGGCTTTCAGGTTACGCCAAGAAAATCATAAATTCAAATAGTGGAGCTAATATCCTGTAACAGCTTCTTTCATCCCCTGCCCCACCTCAGTCTTCCTCCAAAGCTGGAATCAGAAGAGCCTATTATAAATCTCTAAATGCAATATTTTATTGAAATCACACACACAAAAAGTTAAAAAACCCTGTGGATTTCAAAAATGGTTTTGTCTTCAAAATAACTGCTCACTATCAGGTGGCAGAACTGAATTCTTTTTTCTGTCATGAGAATAATAATTTTAATTTATGTGGTGTCTTGACCATCTTTTTCTCCTTGACAGAACCACAAATGGCATGAAAGCAGGATCTAGTAAAAAATGTTTTAAGTTTAAGCCTTCATCCAGCATTCTCTGCTTGTTAGGAGCAGGTTTTGATTTTCTTAAACTGTTTGTGGGAATATGTAACTTGAAGTAGCTGCTGAGAAGGTAGGATAGTAAAACATTATCAGCTCTCAGTAGATGCCTACGAGATAAAAGACAGAAATGGGACCTGGTGTATGCAATAAACAACACTTCAGGAATAAAGCCCTGGTGACCAGGAAGGCATGTAGCCTCTGGAAACTGTGTTTTAGGTGAGCAACCCCAGGTTGCAGTGCATGGAATTGGAGGGAGCTTATGGTGCCATAAAGAGAAGGAATAAGCATGAAAATAATTAGTAAAAAATCTCTGGTAGGAAAACCTTGGTGACATAAAAGCAAAGTAGTGGAGGCATCCTTCTGAGGAAAATAAAACAGATTTCAGTGTTACATTTGAGAGTGTTAACCCCATCAGAAAATACTAACATTCCACAGCCGTGCTATTCTCTGCTTGCTTTAGCTGTACTATTTTCTGTCTTGTTAAAGACATGTCTACATAGGGTGCTTCTAATTGTCACTTTAATGTAAAAATTTTTATTGTGAATTACTGGCTCTTATTTTTCCTCTCATTGCTTGGAGGAGTTTGCTGTTGAAGCATCTTGCTCGGTGTGATGCTCAGTGCAGACTGCTCTCGTATCGCAGCTGGGAGCCAGGAGGTGGATTCCTTTTCCTTAACAATACAGAGCTGTTTTGCTTTGTTCCTTGGAGGGTTATTGCAGGCTATGGAGAAACAGAAAGGCAACCATAGGCATAAAGAGAGGGAAAGGGAGAGAGAGGCAGCTGTAAATACGTTGTTGAATGACACAATAATATTCTGGTTACAGTGTAGTTTTAATATAAGAATAAGGCTGATAAAGACTCAGAAATTGGTTATTTTAAGATCTTGAAACCCAAAATGCCTTAAGCAATTTCACTTTAATTTGCTCTGGTGAGTGCGTAGACACACGCGTACACACAGAGCTATAATAAAACCAGACTAACCCTTGTTCCTGTGTGTCATTTCATCTAGTTCCTGGATGTCAGGGGAACACCGAATAAAGTCAATTTTTGCCTTCCAGAACAAAGACAACACAGTTCTGTGCTATCAGCAAAAGCTGGGTATAAATGACAGCCCCCTTAAGGCCATTCTTCAGGGCTAAAAGGAAAAACAGAAAATACCCTTTTTTCTCATAGATAGTAATCAGCATATTTGGTCCTTTTTCCAGTTGGTTCGGTTCAGGGTGATGGATGCTCCTTGGAACTTCCTCAGCTCTTGGTGCTCCAGCTTTGCCACACGCGGGAGAAGGAGAGTTTGTTCCTTCTCTCTGGGAATTCTGGTCAAATAATGGCTGGTTCTTTTTATTTTCAGCTTTCCAGGTATCTCAAATAGTTTTGCTTAAAGGTCTGGAAAATAGAGCGACTCCTCAAATGTGACACATCTAATATAATTTAAGAGTATTTTTTCTGTATCTCTGGGGATTGCTATATCTCTATGGGATTTCTAGTAGTGATATTGCACTGCAGAGACTGAGCCTGTGCATGTCTGGCATTTTTTTCAATTTTTTCCCCCTTTCTCTTTAATCAATGGTGGTTACAAGCATTGTTCCACTTATTTTCACTAAAAATGTTTTTAGTATCCTAGGGAGTGAGTGCAGTGCAAAGCTGAAAATCTTTCTCTTCAGATGTCTTGAGGACCTCTAAATCCTGCAGAAAACTTCAGTTGGCTTTGTGCTTTTGCCAGACTTGTTGAAAGGTGATTTGTTGTTGTTGCTTTGTTTTTGTTCTAGCAATTTCTAGGATTCTGTACAGTAGTGTCAGTGAGGCTGGAGTCTAGTAATACAGGCTGAATACACTGTAGAGGTGTGTCTTCAGTATGTTATGTCAGTGTGTGCACTGTTGTCAGCTCTAGATGTGGTGTGGCACTCTGTGTAGACCAGTTAGGCTTGCTGGAAATTTTTTAGAAAATAAAAGATTTTTTTTGTGGTGCAGATTGAGTAAACCTAAAATACTACTCAGAGTTAACAACACAGAGACTAATGCATATATGGCTTGCAAAGGCTCATAAACTTTAGCTAATTTAGTAGGAGGCTCTGTCCACCAACCTTATTAACAATAAAATATTTTACATAAACTCCAATAAAATGCTTGCAGGGTTTCTCCTGGTAATCCTTAATAAGGCTGTTGTCACAATGCAACTATTAAAGGAATGGCATTTCAATGGTAATACATCTGTATGCACGCAGTAGTCAGATGCTTCGTTGTGCAAGCCCAATTATACGTGCCTTCTGGTACAGAGGTCACAATTACTAAGGTAATGTTTGCCAGCTGCTTACACTATAGTGGTACTAGTGAAACTGATTTTTTTCCTAATGGCAGCCAGCTAACACCCAAAAGTACAGGTCCTTATGTGTAAGGTGAAAATATCTGCTGTTACTGCGAACAGTAGTGTTGCTGCATGTATAGCAGCATTATAGATAGCTGCCTATTTGTAGTAGCTGCTGGCTACCAGTTTAATGCCAGCACTGCTGTAGGGTTTGAATGTGATACCTTTAAATCAACCAACAGGAATCACCACAGACGTGCATTGCCAGCTATAGATAGCTGGCTCAGACTAGAAGCCTAACTTGTAGGTAACTATGAATTGTTAAGTTGAATCCCCTCTTTGGGAATTGTGTAAAGATACAATCCTTGATCTAAGTTTTGGAGTATCTGAAGACCTACTCTTTCTACTGACTAAAGAGGTTTTAAATTTTACTTACTCTCTGATATCAGATTTGGGACTGTGCTACTTAACATAGCTGATTCATTGATTTATAGAATTGTAGAACAGTTCAGGTTGGAAAGGGACTTCAGGAAGCTTCTAATAAAATATCCCAAAACTTTCTGTCCTCTAAGCTGAACAAGCCCGGCTTCCTCAGCCTCTCCTCCCTCACAGGGCAAATGATCCAGACACCAATCATCACTGTGGCCCTCCACCGAACTTCTTCCAGTTTATTGATGCCTGAGTGATACTGGAGGCCCCAATATTGGATGTCATATTCAAGATGTGGTGTAACAAGTGCTAGGAATAACTGCCCTGGAAGCACAATCTGTTCTGCTGGTGCTGTTGGCCTTCATTGCTGCTGTGGGTCCCTCCTGATCTGCATCCGATTTGGCATCAGCTGCTCCCCCTGACATGACTGCCAGTTAGGGATCACATGCAAGATTGATGAGAGTGACCTCCATGGCTTCCTTCCTCCTGGTCATAGATGAAGGCATGAAGAAGGACAGATTGCAGAATAGCTCCAGGAGCATTCTGCTTGCCACCTCCAAGTAGAGTATGAGCCACAAATCGGAATGTGCCCATCCTACCACTTTCCATCCATGGAAATGGATCTATGGACCAAATATAATGTACAGACTTGAATATGTGACTTTCTTGGGAGTATTACAAGCTAAAGTTAAGGTAAATGTTGTACATTACTGTCTCTGGATCCTGTAGTTTTCACCTAGAAGGTGATTGGGTTGGTCAGGCATAACTTGGTAAATCTGTGCTGTTTTCAGTACCGTCTCTTTCCTGTGCACAGAAATGCGTTTCAAGAGGGACCTGCTCCAGCAATCCTCTGCATTTATATATTCCTAGTTCAGTAAGGTTAGGTACTGTTTTTTTTCCTAAATCTATAGGTACTAAACTTAGTACGTATGCTTAGAGAACCCAAAGATCTTTATTAGTTTTAAAAATATTCTTTATTATTCACTAGGACTGCACAGTCCTTCATACAACTGAAGGCAAATCTGTTGTTGAAAGCCATTAACTCCTGCTGATTTAGCTGAGCAGCTGATGATGCTTTTTTTTTCAAATTCCATTGAACGAAGTAATTTATTATTTTTAAATGCAATTTCTTTGTTAATCATACAGGGCCGTTCAGCAACGGAAATTGTTACTTTTAAAATCTCAGATTTGATCAATACCTTGTTCCTTGGGGTACTGTTTTATTTTACATTTCATACTGTCATTGTGCATATTAAAGAAAAAACTGCATCTACTACTACTTTAAAAAAAAATGTTGTGTGTTTTGCATACCCTGTGGTGTTCACTTACACGTTTCTGTTATTCATTGCATATCCTGTGTTTAGCAGTAACCTCATTCTGAACTTCTGATATTTCAAGTATAGGTTGTAACATATTCCTGTGAGTAAATCAGATGCTCTCTGCTCTATGCAGTATCTACTTAGTGTTGTACATTAATTAACCTGAATCATGCTAAAGAAAAGTAAAACCTCTCCTCTGGATTTCTGTTATTTTTGTGGATTTTTTTAGTTATTTTTTGTGGACTTTGGGGTGTATTCTGGATGCGTCCTGTGTTATCACTGTCCGATGGACCAAGCTTCTTACAGTGGAACAATAGTAGTAATGCAGCAGTTTGGTGAACCTGCACACTTAAAATTCTTTAGATCCCAAATTCCTCCCCCACCCCATACCCTTCAGCTGCCACTGTTGTCTTACTGTGGGAACAACCAAGCAGCTTAATTCTAGGTGTGGCTGTCCCATCCAGGAGCTGTGGTTTCCTGCTTGGTGCTCTTCATTACTGCTGAATTGTTGGAGGCCTTGAACTGTCAGTGAGAGTATATGTATATGTATATGAGGGAAGAGAGAACTCCTAAACTGTTTCAGGAACATAAAACTATTGGAGAGGCTCCAAAGGAGGGCAATGAGGATGGTGAAGGGTGAGGAGAGGCTGGAGGCCCTTTGGTTTCTTCAATCTGGAGAAGAAGAGGCTGAGGGGAGATCTCATCATGGTCTATGGCTTCCTGATGAGGAGGAGTGAAGGGGCAGGTACTGATCTCCTCTCTTTGGTGACCAATGATAGAACCTGAGGGAATGGTATGAAGCTGCGACAGAAGATGGTTAGGTTAGGAAGAGGCTCTTTACTGAGAGGCTGGTCGGGCACTGGAACAGGCTCCCCAGGGAAGTGATCACAGCACTGAGCCTGACTGAGTTCAAGAAACATCTGGACGATGCACTCAGTCACGTGCTCTGACTGTGTGGAGCCAGGAGTTGGACTTGGTGGTCCTTATGGGTCCCTTCTAACTCAGGATATTCTATGGCTCCATGGTATTTTGCAGTTGGGGTGGGGGGAAGAGTGGTGGCGGGTGTTGGTTATAACTGCTAACTGCTTCCATCAACCATGACCAGCTAGACCACAAGCACAAGTGCTTTACATGTGTGTGCTGTCATTTAACACTAACTAAATTTTTGACTGGTTATTTTGTCTGATCTAAATTCAGGACATGTATGTCCTTGATGACTACTGCTTAGACAGTAAGTGACAATAACAAGTGCCTGAGGAGACAGATTGGAAGTGAATCTCTGTTATTGCAGACATTAGCACAGGATAGCCGTACTGCATGTTTTCACTGTGGTGTAGGGATGGAAGCTGCTAAGTTCAATCATGCTTTTTGTGGCTGTATGGAAAACAGATGTGCCCTGTCTTCTCTAGCACTTAATTCAATATCCTTGTCAATTTAAGATAGCCATTGGCAAAAAAAAAAAATTCATCATCAAGTAGTGGTTATGTGATTTGCATAAAGTCTTGATCTGCTTGTTTAGTCTACAGACTCAGTAAAGAGTTGATACATTTAATATGGGTTCTGCTGTGCTGCATCTGCTAGTGTGTAACTAAAAAAAAAAAAGTGAAAAAAATAAGAAAAATACCAGAAGGAAAAATTGGAAATTACTTCCTTGGAATATTGGAAGGAATAATGTGTGAATGTTAAGGTCTGACAGGATTGTATCCCCGATTTAAATACTTAGTTACAAATCTTGTCTCTGACAGAATAGCCTTTTAGCCAAGAAAAGAACCTACTTTGCTGAGAAACTAGGAGATTTATCATCAGTCTTATGGACACTGAGGGGAAGTGTTGATCTACCAGAGGGCAAGAAAGCCCTCCAGAGGGACTTGGACAGGTTGAATGGATGGACAGAGGCCAATGGGATGAAGTTCAACATGGCGAAGTGCCAGGTCCTGCACTTTGGTTATAGCAACCCCAGGCAATGCTACAGGCTAGGGGCAGGGTGGCTGGAAAGCTGCACAGAGGAAAACTATCTGGGCGTGTTAGTTCATACCTGAACATGAGCCAGCAGTGTGCCCAGGTGGCCTAGAAGGCCAATGGCTTCCTGGCTTGTACCAGGAATAGTGTAGCCAGCAGGGCCAGGAGGTGATCACCCCCCAGTTCTCGGCTCTGGTGAGAACCTGGAATACTGTGTCCAGTTTTGGGCCCCTCACTACAAGAAAGACATCGAGACCCTAGAGCATGTCCAGAGAAGGACAGTGAAGCTGGTGAAGGGTCTGGAACAGAAACTTCATAAGGAGTGGCTGGGGGAACTGGGATGTTTACCCTGGAGAAGAGGAGGCTCAGGGGAGAGCTTACTGCTCTCTACAGCTACCTGAAAAGAGGTTGTGGTGAGCTGGGTGTCAGCCTCTTCTCGCAGGTAACTACCCATAGGATGAGAGGGAAGGGCTGCAAGTTGCACCAGGGGAGGTTCAGGTTAGAAATGAGGAGAAATTTCTCCTCAGAAAGAGTGGTTGGGCATTGGAACAAGTTGCCCAGGGAGGTGGTGGAGTCACTGTCCCTTGGGGTGTTCAAGGAAAGGTTGGATGAGGTATTTGGAGTCAGGGTTTGGTAAGTAATATAGGTGGTAGGGGAACAGTTGGACTAGATGATCTTGGAGGTCTTTTCCAACCTTAATGATTCTATGATTTTGTTTAAATGCTCAAAGTAAAAAAGCAGAAAGATGGCTAATGAGACATCAGCATAAATGTTGTTTAAAGTCCTGGGGTTATTTGTTGAAAACAGGCAGTGACTTTTACTGAAAAATACTGAAAACAATGATAGATCAGTGACTGTCATAGTTGATTGTTATTATTGATGATTATACATTTTTTATTTATTAATTTTCAAAATCTCAATAGAGAGTGTGATAACTAGAAGTTAAAAGGGCTTCTGCAGATAACTGGTATAATTCAGAACAATAGAGAAAGTGGTGGTAATTGAGTAGAACTGTACTGTGAGAAATTTAGTAATAAGCATAAGGACATCTGTGGTATCAATGATCCAAGCTTAACATGACCAGAGGCTGAAAGCAGGGGAAAGACAAGCTGATGTACACAGTTTAGAGCGACTAAGGTCAAAACTTAAACCTGAGAAAATACAAGTTATCTGTTACTCTTGCAAAGCCTAGTTAAAAAAACCCCAACAAAACAAACCCCCAGCCGTTAGGCAGAAATTCAAGCTCCCTGCTTTACTAGTAACCTACATAAAACCACAAGAGATTTTAACTAATGCTTACTTTCTGCGTGAGCATATGTATGTTTGAATTCCATCCTTTTTCAAGATAGGCACTGTCACACTTAAGTTATCTACCTGTGACATTGCGTGATGCTGGATGACAACTTCCTTCATTTCAGTTGTGCATTTGAATTTGCTAAGCATACTCAGTTGTCCAGTGGTGATTTCCATGTATTTATAAAAATGCATTTTGGAAGGGGCAACAATGGAGCACTTCTCACTCTTTTCTTTTCTGGTATGTAAAATTCTTCTATTTCCAACATACACAGAGATATCCCTGAAAAAATTAACTGTATTAATTCTGTTCTGCATCTGCTTTCTGCTTGTCCTCCTTTAATGACATATAACTTCAGTGCAGTTGCCTCTCTATAGCATGGCTGTCATCTTCAGTAGAAGGCAGGGTCCCGCTTCTTGCACCCTTGAACACTCCAGTTATAGAGAACATGAAGACTTTTATAGTTTATAAAGTAATTAGTTTAAGGACTCTCTTAGTTTGGAAATCCACCTGTACTTGCAAGATGGAAAGATACTGAAGAGAACAGGTAATTGAAGCACGCCAAGAAAGGGATCCTCAAAGTTTATTCCTCTGTATGTAGCTAAGAGCAGAGAAGACCATGGTGAAGGAAAATGAGAAGACAGAGATGACAGTTGCTTTTCATTGTTTTATATAATTTTTCAGTATTTCATCATTTCTGTCTTGCACCCAAGAAAAAGAAGACTCTCTAGAGGCTGGAGTACACATGAGTAGTTTGATATTCAGGTGCAGAAAGGCATACATTATAGAGGGTGTTTAATATTAAAAGGACACATATCTGGAAATAGTTTGGTTTAAATATATGTAAAAACTGATTCATTGCAGCATAATTTTAGTTTTGAAGTCAGTTGATTTCAGTGTATTTTGGGACTGGAGTAATGCAAGAGTGAATCAGTTCCATAATTATTTTGGGAAAAAATATTATGCTAGTAGTTCTGGACAGTTTTTTTCTGCATGAGTCATTACTGTTTAGGGTGGGAAACTATACCTTTTTTCATACTTTTAAAATGAATTCCATCTTGTGTATGCAGAAATGTTTCTTTTTAGGTTTCATTGGGGAAGATTTTTTTCCCCTCTTTAAATAGTAGATGTCTCATACAAGTAAGAGAATTCTGTCATGCTTTTATGTGACAGAATCCCAAAAAAATCTGTTTATTGTAATAAATACAGAGGGACTGAAGGTTTCAAAAGCTTACTTTATAATAGTTCTAAAATTAACCTACTAAAAAAATAAATATTTGCTACCACCTTTGACAACAGAAACTGTTAATCAAAAAAGAAAGAGTCAAGTTCATAATGATTTCTTAGTGACAGAGAGGAGAGGGAAATGTTTTGGGTGTATGTTAATGGAAAACATGACATTAGTGAGGGAGAAATGTTAGTACTTTTATTAACTGCTGTAGAAACACTGGCGTTAATGCAGCTTGTAGGGGGATTTTTTGAGATTGTGGGTTTAAAAGACTTTAAATTTTTTGGGGGTCAGGCTTCATTAAGGTGTATGAATTGCATTAGTAGATATGCTATGTGTAATTCTTTAATTAGCTCTAAAATGCACACGGATAAGCGTGTGGTAACATAGCTGTCACAAATCTTAAATATCTGAAATATTTAGGTTTTTTTGTTTAAATTGACTGTAGTAGATAGACAACCAGCAACCAAAACAGGAAGGTATAGGAAAAAATGTAAATATATTCAAGTAGCACAGAGAAATATTGAAACACCAATGAGGTGTGACCTCTGTATCTCTTGTCAGCTAAATACTTTTACTGAGAATATTCTAATTCTGCATTTTCCATGCAGAAATGTAAAATCTTCCTCTCTATTTATTATAACCATAACTTAGTGTGAAGAGACAGATGTTTCAGGAATAATGGGGAAAGATACATGACTAATTGTGACTAGTATATATTTGTATTTAATCTAAATCTACCAAGTACCAAAGGACTACAGTCTGTTTGCCTCAGAGTTTCAAAGTTTTATCTCTGCAGGCAGGAAGCACTCAGTTGTGGTCAGACTTAGGATTTATGTCTGACATTGTTGCCCAGATTTCGGTTGGTCAGTTTTAAAAATTATGCCAGTGCTGTCTTATTCAGAGAGAGAGATAAAGAACATACTTCTGGAGATCCAAAATGAAAAAGTTTGAAAAATTATACTGGTGTACACAGAATACTGGTAGGAACATCGTGTGGCATTGTATAGCATTGGAAAACTAAAGAAAAAATATTTTCTCCTGACAATGGAGGCACATAACACAAAAAGTGGGGGAAAAAGGGCAGAACAGTAATAGTATAGACAGCAGGTGAATATATTTGAGAGCACCAAGAGTGCCACGGGCCTGTTTTATCTAGACGTGTTCGGAGAAGAACGATTGATAACAGACCTGCACGGACAAAAAAAAACCAACCAGCCTGAACCTCAATCTGAGGTGAAGAGTCAGATGAACTACTCCCACACAATGTCATCAGCCTTTATGGAGGGGCTTTTTATGTAGTAATGAAAAAGATTATTAAAAACTTACCTGACTGTGCAAAGACTTATTCATTCATCAAACCTGCAGAATCATGAGATTACTTGATTTAGTAGGTGCTAAAATAATATTTTAATATTAAGAACCTAGAGAGAAACAAGAAGTAAAAAACCCCAAACCAAGGGGAAAAAGAAATCAACCTCAAACTAATCTACCCACCCTTCTCTCCAAAACATCTGACAGGAATAAGATGCTGATAAATAGACCTTTGTTGGCTCTTAATCCTTTGGCATGTATGCTGTTTCAATACATATTACAGGTGGGTTTGTGACTGAAGCATGAAGGATTCTTATTTCGCCTGAATTGCAGAAGTGCAGCATGTTTCTTCTTCCTGATAGCAATGCCAGATTGCATGCAGAAAGGAGATGCTGACAGTTGAACCTTAGCTTCTATCATTTGGTCATCATTGCATCAACAGTCATTCCTGCAGAGTTCAGATAAGCTGCTAGTGAGAAATAAAATAGTTTCCTTTAGATTGTAGGAAAGGGAAAGCCTATCTTGGCTTAAGAAGCCTTCTCTGGTTGAAGGACAAGCCACTGAGGATCTACAAGATTCCAAAAGTTATATTGTGGCTATTTTTTTTTTCTTATGGATTTTCAGTAAAGGTTATGAAACATTGCACCTTACCATGGTGGTATCTCACAACACATGTTTATGGCAATGTACTCCTTTCATATTTTATTAGATGCGGTTGCTGTCTATCTTCCTAATAATTATTCTAATTTTAAGATTTCTAGTTGGCAATTTTAGTTCTTTCCCCTTGTATTTTATGTTTGCTATCTATTGATAATTGGTCACCATTCATTGTTGATTGTAGGTGACTGATGTATTAACCCATGGAACTTCACTTTTTATTTTGTACATTTAAATTTGCAGGTGTATATGTAAAACGCTGAAAATAACACTTGAACACCAAAGCTGGCTGGGTGTCCAAAACTCATTAGTTCCTGGTAATAATTTAGAGTGATGGCTTTTCAAAGATGCTATGTTCTGCTTTTGGATTATGCTACTTATATATGCTATATGTTTTCATAATCTCTTTACAGTTGGGAAAAACAGAGTAGTTTTTCAGGCAAAAAATGCTTTTAAACTGGTTGTATCTGATGAAAAGGTTTAAGGATGAGATGATGTAATTAATGGTCATAGGTAGTGGTAACAGCGTTGTGGCTAGTCTAGCTCATTTTAAGCCTTTATTTTAGTTAGTATTTAAGAAATGTGCCTAATATTAAGAATGCGTTTAAACACTTCCTTTCTGGGTGTTTGAATCTTCACTTGGTTTAATGAAAATTAATGATCTGTTCTGCCTTTAGGCCTCCAATGGAAAATTGCATTAGAGCCTGCTCATACACCTCTGTCCTGGCAACATTTGTAGCTGGGTTGTAAAGAAGTCACAGTTCAACTGTCGTCTGTGGGAAAAGATCTAAAGGTCAACATAGAAATAGTCCTAATCTACTAAAAAAACTTCATGTGTTTTCTGCAGGTGTTGTCCTTGACTTAAAAGTATTATGATCTGCTGTAAAAACTGCCCTTTTGCTTTGGGTGGAAAAAAAAAATTAGGAAAGACCTGGAATAATCACATCAAGTTGTTTGGATTTGTGATCATTTTAAATGAGTGACATGCTGTGTCTGCTCAGCAGAAGAGATGGTGGGAAAAGTCAGAGGAAATAGAAAAGACTTTAGTGCCATTCTGTTGTCCACATCTCAGCCAGGACGGAGCTAAGAGAAGGTTTGATGAAAGGCAACCGAACTGCTGGTGGTGGTGGTGGTGTAACGGCTGCTGTTTGAAGAGGCACTAGGAAGGCAGGTTTGACATACCTGTTTCCAACAGTGTGAGGCTGAAAAGGTGTAGGACTGAGATTATGAACTCTAGGAGGTAGTGAATATAGCAAATGTAACATTTCTATGCTAGGAATAATACTTAAAACGATTACTTGAAGCTATTGAAGGAAGTTCTTCCTTACTCAGGGGTTAGTGAGCATCTGGAATTTGTTGCCAGAGGAGGACGTTGGGCAGGCTGTGTCAGCCAGATCAGAGAGGCATTAAACACATTCATTGTAGGTGCCCATAAAAAAGCTGGGGAAGAACTGTTCATGAGGCGTGTAGCAATAGGATGAGGGGTAATGGTTTTGAACTAGAAAAGGGGAGATTTAGGTTGGATGTTAGGAGAAAATTCTTCAATATGAGGGTAGTAGATCACTGGCACAGGTTGCCCAGAGAGGTAGTGGAGGCCTCATCCCTGGAGATATTCAAGGTCAGGCTTGATGAGGCTCTGAGAGACATGATCTAGTGAAGATGTCACTGCTTACTGCAGAGGGGTTGGACTAGATGGCCTTTAAAGGTACCTTCCAACCCAATACATTCTATGATACTATGAACAGCAGGTTCATCCCAGTGATATTAGTTATGAATTCTGGAGGAGTGTGAGGGGAACCAGTAGGAGTGTGTGACCAGGCAACCCCTGCCCAGTGTCCCCTGCTACCACAGTCTAACTGAAAGAGGGCTGCCCTGCAAGGATGACCTATCCAGTGGAGTGTGGTATTTCTTATACACTTGGCTTTGATTGGATTTAAGTCTAGCTAGGATGGATATCTCTAATATTCTGTCCATGGTAGAACAGGTCTGTGCCCAAGACAGTTTATTTTACTACTTAGACAGCTTTTCCATCCTAGACCAATAGCCTTGATGCATTTATGTAGCCTCCAGTCTCTTTTTTATGTAGGTCAATGAAGCAACTACTTTACCAGGCAACTGTAGGAAAATTGTAGGAAAGTGTTTTTGTTATGGACACCAATTTTGAGGATGCTCTAACATTTATTTGCCTTACATGACTATGAATTATTCCTTCTGCTTGGTCAGAAGTACACAAGAGAGACGGTGACAGATGGAAGGTTGAACAAATCATTCTCAAAAACCAGGAAGAAGTTTGCAAAAGTTGCTACTTTTTTTTCTCCTCAGTAGCTGCAGCCTCTTGCTCCTTGGATATTGTTGTTACACGAATGAGAGGTTAACATCCTTCTAAGTATTTAGAGACATGTTCCACCCTTTTTCCAGGACAGCCAGGGGTGCTCCAGGGACCACTGCTTGCTGTAATTCCTAGATTTCCATAGTCCTCCATATTTACAGAGGATATAAGTTAATATTAAATGAAATAAAATTAAGATAAAGAGAGATGACCAATGGGAGACTTCATGGCTAGCATGTATAAAGATGACTGGCAAGCCCTTCGAACATATTTTTGTACCAGCACTCAGCCAAATGACAATCAGGTGAACAGTGACAACTGGTTTGAATTTGGGGAAACTGGTGAAATTTTACTCTTTGTAATCCAGGATGTATTAATGCGAAGACCACAATATCACTAAGGTTCCTGGTGGGCTTACACCTTCGCATCCTTAGCCTCTGCATAATTCATTTGCAATATTTAAATATACATGTAGATTTTAAGTTTGGGTTTTTAATCAGATATACCTTTTGTGGACGAAAAAGAACGATGAGATTTACACATTGCGAAAAAGCAGGTAACTGAAAAGCTCCCTCTCCTCCTTTGCAGCTTTGGGTCCCCGTGGTCCCTATCACCTAAATTCAAGCCATTATACTTTCTGTCTCGTATGCCCTGGAAGGCATTGGTATTCTCTCAGGCAGTGCAAGTCGATTAAGATCCCCCTTAAATCACTGGGAATCCTTCTATTAACTCTTGTCTCCCTGAATTGGTCCAGACTGTCCAGGATCCCTGATGTTCATACCTAGATCAGAGCAGCAAAATACTAGTTGTTTTTACTGAGATTGCAGTTGAAAAAGTACCTCTGAAACAACTCATACTGCCACAGATATCAGCAGAATTACAATACAAAGGTCTTGTTGTTGTAGAAATTGAAATAGGAACGAAAACCTATAAGCATACCCATTATTTAACAATAGTAATTCAGCCTGATGTATACAGTAAGCTCTTTTAATAGATCCACAGGTTTTTTTTTCTCTGTGTGTGTATCCTTTTTAATATATTGTCATTCTCAGATTTCTTTCTGCTTGATCTCGGGCCTTGTGGTATGTTCTCCTAAAGACTTAACAGCTACTGCTTCCCTTAAAAGATGGATATGAAACCTGTTGTCTGGTAGAGGATCAGAGGCAGTGCCACCTGGGAGAAGAGGCAGCCTATCCTGCAGAGACCAGCCCTGTTCTGATGCACCATTCCTGCTGGTTTTTTTTTTTCACAGCAGCGAAATTGGTGGCTGCTACCTGGTTTGATTTCAGGCTGTTGAGACAAGAAGCTCCTTCTGCTCCTGCTTCATGTATTGCAGCAGAGATAAGCAGTACTGTGTCTGGTTTGAAATGATGCTAAACAGAGACTGTTACGTGACAACATAAAAGCAGACAGGAGTGCAGGGAAAGCAGAGTGTGACATCAGTCATTATGTAAGATATTCTGGTGCCAACAGTTCAAATCCCTATGCAAATAATGCTGGAAAGAATAATCTTTCAGAAGACCTCTGCTATCCAGTGCTGGATTTCTGCCTCCATTTTGCTTTCACATTATCTTACTACTCTGCTTCTTTCTTCCCCAGAAGAAGTGTTTTCTTGAAAGCGTTCTTTAAAGAGCCTGCACTGTATTTTGTATGCTTTTATTCTTTCTCTTTGGCCTATGTTTAGACCATGAACAGAAAGAAAAGTCACTGGTGTAGGACTTCAGAGTGGTCTTCCCTCCCCAAATTTGTTAGCATGGAAATAGACAACATTGCAATATAGTGTCATCACTGGCTTCTGACATTATGCTTAGGGTATCTTAGTGGTGAGAGCTCTTGTACATTCTTTGCAAGATCAGACAGATGACCCTGTTCCCCTTGTGTTCTGTGTTTTCAAGGTTTTCTTGTATTTTCAGCTTTTAAAATGAAAAATCACAACAAACAGATACACTGGAGAACAATTCTCCAAATGTTTTCCTAGTTAGTCATTCCCCTGTATTAACCATACTGGCACTAGTCTGAAAACTGTTGGCAGGTGGTTGGGTTTCTGCAGCTTCTCTTAGATGTCTGCTTGTGAGCTGATCACATCTTGACAAGTTATTTTTCTTACGGTACATGCATATTTACCCATCATAGGTGATGGGATTTCTCTCCTTCCCTCTTTCTGTTGCTGTAACTTATGAACGTTTGTGAGCTTTCTGCCTTTCCACTTACAGTGCCATTAAGGAAGAGGTGAAAGTCAAAACAAAAGAGAGACTGTGTTTACACTGAGGTTCCAAAGCACAGACCTGTCTGACCCAGCTTGAAACTAGCAGGGTCACCTTCAATTTGGAGTCCAGTACAAAAGCCACATAGCACCTGTGTCCCCACTCAGGTGAGTCACGCCTTGTGAGCTCTGTGTCACATCAGCTAAAGGGCTACAGTGCTCATTCTAAACCTGGTCTGGTCTTGACCTGTAGTTGATTTTTGGATTAAGTTGCACTATACTTAGTCCCAAGTGTCTTACCCAAGGTCACAGAAGTGACCATCCATTACATGTTATAGCAGAAACCAGCTGCCTCAAGTCTTAGCCTTGGGCCCTCAACACTGAACCATTAAGTTCTTTTGTATGACACACCTTAGAAAAGCTAATTGCGTCTATCCAGGTATTTCATGCTTGTATTCTTTCACAGAGAAACTATACTAATTTTGGCAGATCTGCTTATTTAATCCCTTTTCAGCAGTTCTCCTGTCTGTCAATACTTCTGGAAATGAGTGGTCTAGAGGAAATGCCATTTTAAATAATAAATGCAGTTTGTTAAATGATGCTCACAACATTTGCAACATCCAGACTGAATAGGGAAGGGAATAGTCAAAAGGGGATCTCGCAAACCCTTATAAATATCTGAAGGGCAGGTGCCATCAGGATGGGGCCAGGCTCTTTTCACTGGTGCTCAGGGACAGGACAAGGGGCAATGGGCACAAACTGGAGCACAGGAAGTTCCAGCTCAACATGAGGAAAAACTTCTTTACTCTGAGGGTGACAGAGCACTGAGACAGGCTGCCCAGAGAGGTTGTGGAGTCTCCTTCTCTGGAGATACTCAAAGACCTGCCTCGACACTATCCTATGCAATGTGTTCTAGGTGATCCTGCTGCAGCAGAGGGTTGTACTAGATGATCTCAAGAGGTTGCTTCCAACTTCTGCCATTCTGTGAACATAATATATAATTAATTACTCTTACAGTAAATACTATTTTCTGTCAACTATAAAAGAATGTTTAGGAAATCTCTCTTCTACCTTAGTTTACCTGTTGGGACATACCTGTATGACAGATTACTTCAAGGACTTATCCCTCTCTATTTATACATTAATTCACAACTGGTTGCTGTTGTCATAAATCTATCAAATTAATTTCCTGTGCAATAGCTCTTATCCTTTTCTCCTGCTTTCTCAGTTTTTCTTTGTTGATAGTTATATGAATTGTGTTTAAAAACCAAACAAGGGACTTGATTAAAGACAGCGAGGAAAGTTGTTGAGATATTATGTGTTAGTCTTTTTAAAAGTGTACATAATTCAAAATTTGCATATTCATGCCTGTGACATGATTTGTGTGCACAAATGAATAGCATCTAGAAGCTTAATTGAATCATTATATGAACAAATACTGGTTTCGGTTTACACTGGGAATACAAAAAGGCTTAGCTAAAAAAAATACCCACCATCTCCAATTCATAGCCTAAGGTTGGATATATGGTCTGTTGTGCAAATCACAGATGTGTTCCCTTACAGGTACAGCCATTGCATTTTTAGTTGTGGGCTGTGTTAAGGCAGCATTAGAAGAGAGCTAGGGCCGGTAAGGATGACAAAACCATTGCAGCTGGGTGTAAAGGTTCTCTGTAAACCAGAGAAATAATAAAAGAAAAAAGGAAAACTCTTATCACACTGGTGAAAGCATATCTAGCATGCTTATTTTGCTGTATTAGCAATGGAGATGTGAGACTGAAAGTGAGACTGATTCAGTCTTTTGCCTATTTCAAAGAGACCTAAACATATTTTACATGCTGTGTAGACTTGGGACCTGCTACAAAGGATGGTTCACCCTACAGTGTGTTGTAAAATGTGCAGTTGTGAATGGCTTTCAAGAGAGATTTGAATTAATCTTGTGTCTTGAATATAAATGGTATCCTCAAGAAGGACTCACATTTCCTATGGAATAACTAAGCATGTTTAATATTCATATCAATAAAATTCTAAGGCGATAATGATGTGACCCAAATATTCCTTTATGTGAGTTTTGCAGCCCAAGAAAATTGTTGGTTTTTTGTTTTTTTTAATAAGTTTCTGTGTAAAATTCAGCTTGGGGGAAAAAAAATCAAGATGATGGAAATAAAAGAAAGAAAATCACTTAACATACCATGTTAAAAGAGAAAAATGCCTTTGCTATGTCAGTTGCTCTAAATTCTCTAGCAATCATCATGCAATTGTACTTTAATTGCTGTATAATTATGTTCCCATATACGTTTTTCAGTCTGAATTTCATTTTAATGTTTGACACATTAGCTTTTTTCATCAAATGTTAAAACTGATTCAAAGCAAAATCTGTAAGAAATTATTATAAGATGATTAAATTATAATTATAGGGATATTATTTGACATAAATTAGGATTTATATACCCTCAGAAACAGAGATGTGTATTTATTATAGGTTTTACATATGGTTACTATATCTGTGATTTTCTTTTTAAGAAAGGAGATAGAACAGATCGTTCTCATGGAGAAAAGTGGAGGAATAAGTCTTGTAAACAGAGCAGAAAAGTTCTGCTAAAAAGCTGATTTTTAGAAGAAAATATTTCTTGTCCTATATGCCATTGCGCTTGACTTCTACCCCTCTTATTCTGGCCAGAATAGTTCCTCTGGAATTAATTTAAAGCTCCTGAGCTTAACTCTAATTGTATGAAATTGAGTTTTCACCTAAGTATAATAAGCCAGAAAGATTTTTCATTGCATTTCATGTTTTAAATTGTGTGAAAAAAAAAACCCAAGGAAGATAATGAAACAGTTGGTCTTTGCAGCAAAAATATTGCAATCTGGATTTTAAGTGGGATGCATGGCTGGGTGAAAATAAGGGTGAGATTGGGTTGTTTGTCCCCTTCTGTCCTGGGCAAACTACCGTCAGTTTTCATATTACCTTAGCCCCTCATCAGTCTCATCATTACCTTTCCCCCAAAGGACATAATTATTAGGCTTGGTGGTGGTGTAAGCAGCTCAGTAGTCTGCCTGAACCTCTGGGCTCAGCTGTTTTGCTGGCACATGGTCTGAAAAGCCTCCTTCCTCTCAGCAGCTCTGAGGAGAATGTGCAAAGCCTAAACCATAGAACTACTACTGGCTACAAACTCTCAGTGCAGAGTCCAGGATGCTCAGATGGTTGAGGGTTAGTCTTTAGGAGGTAAGAGCCAAGGAGAGGTAGAGTTACAGGTAAGACTATGCCTTGTGGGACTCGCTATCTGGGTGCTGATGGGGTGTTCTTGTATATGTAAGGAAGGAAGGAGACAGCACAGCTTCTGCAGGAACAAAGGCTGTTTCTCCTTTACCTGCTATATTCCAGAACTGGAGTTGAGTGGTTTGGGTTTCTTCTAACCAGGGTGACAGGAACGACACATGATGCAGGAAGTTATACCTGGAAATTGTAAAGGTGTGCTTATATGTAAAGATTGTGCCTTATGCATATCATTTTGTGCCACATCCTTGGTTGGCTGCTAATATAAGTGTCTGTCTTTTCTGGATTACTTACACAAAATTCTATAGGCAACACATACATTAACTGTATGTGAAAAGGCAAATTCTGTTTTTCCTTGTGGAAACAAATCAACAAATCAGGATTTTTTTTTTCATTCACTTATATTTATTTTAGGTAAATATATTAAAATCATCACACCATCTACTGCCTGTGTTCCAGTTTAAAAAAAAAAGGAGAAAAGGACCTGCCCTTCATGTGGTTGTGTATTTTGGCTTGGGTAGGTTTTGCCTTTCTTTAATCATGAATGTTTTGCAAGTGGCTGTGGTGTCACCTGAGTTTATAATAGTTTTTTTCAAACAATAAAAGCTGCAAGAGCCATATGTACCCTCATAACCTTGTCCTTCAAATTAGCATTAGTAATCTGAGGGGGAGTTCATAGGTTTAATAAAGTGCTTTGGCAGCAAATAATCTATTTAGAGGATGTTTATAATTTAAGAGCATCGTGCCAGTCGTTTTGAAACTGCATGTCAGCAGGAATAAAAATATTGGATGTGAAAGCAGAAACTGCAGTGACAGAACTGGTAGGGAAAATACCTGTGGTTTTTAAAGAGATACAGAAACCTTCATGTTCACTGTTTGAAATGCTCTAAAGCATGGATGCAGAAATGGGTTACTAAGTGAGATTCCAGTGGGTGCCAGGGGTAAAATGCACGTTCTCTACATACTAATGTATTCAGTGAAAAGCAGCTTACAGCACTAACAGCCTGCACTCACAGGAAATCACAAGCAAATCTACTGAGGGGCTGTGAGAGGTTAGAAAGCTGCAAAGGACTATTTGTGTGCAACAAACCCCCTGTCACGTGTTGTAGGTGAGAAAAAGCTCCTTGCACAGGTGGTAATTGGGTGAGGAAAGTCCTTGACTTCATACAGGCAGCTCAGAGGGGACAATGAAGGTGATGGGGAGGCTGGAGCTGGGTGGTGTACTGCGAGCCTTGCTGTAAGGTGTCCATAATTATAACTTTGTATGTAAGTTATCCTTTGTATTCGGATATCCCCTTTGGTCTCCACAAGTATCCCATTGTACCGGTGCTTCTATTATGCCTATGAACTTCACAGGAGAAAGAAGACAGGAAATTGAATGCCTTCAGAATGCTTAGCTGAAAATTATTTCAGATTGGTTTATGAAAGGTGTTGTTATGTAACCTGAAAATTGGGATATTCGGTGACAGCTACATAGGAAAGACGAGTAACTTTCAGATCTTACTAAGGATCTTTGTTATTGATCTGGAAGAGAAATAAAATGGAAATTCTGAGAGGCAGCTTAATCAGGTAAAGTGGTGAATGCCGGTGAGGGTGGAGAAGTTTTACAGAAGCAGTTAGAAGCTGAAGAAAGGGGCAGAAAATTTATTTAAAAAAAAAATTAAAGTTCAAGGAAGTGAACTTAATATATCTGGAAAATAATTTAGCTATTCAGTGGGAGGAAAAATTCAGCAAGACATCAAGGAATGAAATTGAACAGCAATTTTCATTTTATTATGCAGATGAAAATCTGGAAGAACTCCATTGATTCCTAAGAGTAGCAAATTATACCTTCCTGGCACATGAATGTGATTCCTATTGATATGTCTGCATGCAACTCCCTTTTATATCTGAGAACGGGGATTGTTGTTGCAGAAGTACAGGTGGTCTGAAATCGGGAGATGGCTGTGCACCAATTTGCAAGCTTAACTGAACCTCTCCCCAGCCAAGGTCTTAATTATGTGTTTAGCTTTAAGCTGGCTGAAGTCCATGACCTTAAATTTAGCTTTCTGGATGAGAGTTTTTGTGCATGCTGTTCACTGTGGAGGAAAAGCATGGTATATTACCCTGATCTGATCTCTCAGCAAAGTAGTTCTCATACCCCACAGCCCCTGGGGAAAAATACAAATTCCCTCCTTAAACTAGATTAATCCCAAGGAAAGTGCATAGATTTATTTTGCCATCAGACTTCATCCCTGACCTTGGGCAAGTCACTTAAACCATCTGTACCTCTACTCTCAGTGCATGCTTTTCAGCTTACACCTCTTCCATTTTATGTGCTGTTTATTTCAGCTGGAAACTCAACTGTCTCCTGTTACTTGTTTTCATGTTCTAAATACTGTAGACTCTGGACATTGCTGTAATATAAAAAAGTGTAATAACAGGATGGAAAAGACTTCAAACCAGAGGTAAGAAAGGAAATGAATATTTTGTGTCACTTAAACAGAAGCATTTTCATTATTTGGCCTGGAGAGTGAGGTGTTCAGCAGTGTCCTTTTCTGAGGTATAACTTTTTTTGCTGAGGTACACACTGCGTAACGACAGCAGCACTGGGTTCTGCCTCTCTGAAGCACCAAGAGGCACTCTGTGTGTAACACACAGCCTAGGGGTCACTGGCAGACTGCTGTCTTTAACTGAGCTGCTGATTAGATAGTATCCTAATTATAATACATTTTATTTTATTTTCTATTTGCATAATTTTTAAAATGCATGATTCAGTGCATACTTTCAATTTTGGGGTTGCTTGATAAAGAGTTCTTATTTTTGTCAAGACTGAAGCAAGCACAGTTCAATGTTCATTGAAAAGCTTGAGCGGACCGAAACAAAGAAACTTCTTGTATTCTTGATCATTGGCTCCAAATTATATTCTAAAATGCCAAAATGCCTTTTCACCAACCTCCCTTACTTTTCTTTGCCCATCTTGGTGACGGAGTGCAGCACACACACCCTCTCCTTCATTACAGCCTCATAAATCCATGAGCAACAGTGATCTAGGGAATAGACAATATGTCCCTTAATGAGAGATAATAACTTTGCCAACCCCAACTGCTCCCTCTGTGTGGGGGGAAGGAGGAAGGTTATACTGATGTGCCAGCATCTGGGTAGACAGGTGATCAGAAAGCCCTTGAAAGGGTCCTGTGTTACTCTAAGTGTAAGTAGAGTCCAGAAGTCCTTAGCTATTGTAGAGCGAGACACTTCCTTGCTGGGAGGGGGCAAATATACTCCCGTTACTGATGCCACTGTACAGCTGACTTTTGGCAGACTCTTTGTGTCCTGACTTCATTTATTGCTGATTCAACAGGAATATTAGTCTGGAGCTTATCAGACTTTCCCATGCTGATTTCTCAGCATTTACTTATCTCAATTTGACTTGCAGTTTTGTGGTCTTATCAGAGAAGGGGTCTTCGGGACAGAGCTTCTCTGGTCAAACACAGATAGTATGTGACCGCTATTTCCCTCTCTTTGTTTTGAAATGTACTATGTCTGGAGTGCATCTTTGTTTTTTCTTTAGTAATGATGGACCAATATAAGGCATTGTTGGCCCATGTGGATCACACTTCTTTTTGTATGGCTTCTGTAGGTCTAGGTTTTGAAAGTGCGAGTTGACGTGGTTTCCCCCCGGCTGTGGGCCGAGATCCACGCAGCTGCCTGCTCCTTAAAGAGCAGGGGAAGAGGGAAAAAGGGGGAAACAAGGGAAGGGAAAAGGAAGGGGCAAAGAACTCCAAAACCAAGAAACTAAGAGGCCCGTGGGTTGGGATAAGGAGAGTTTACTAAGAGAACAGAAAGATCAAATATACCAATGCTAACAGGACTTTAGAGCAAAAGAATCTGAAACTCTTGATCCCCAATGCAGTTTCTCCCCGACCCACACAACTCAGGCCGGACCACCCAGAGCTGTCCCAGAACCCGACCGTCCCCCCAAGCAGCACGCGTCCCGCCACCGCCCCTCTTCTTCCTCCCCTCAGCCCCCCGTTCTCCTGGGCAGGACGTCATTGGCATGGAATACACTCTTTGGCCCATCTGGGTCACCTGTCCTGGCTTCGCCCCTCCTTTCTCATGACTAGAGAAATACGAAGAAGCTGAGAAAGTCCTTGACTGTCTGACTGCAACTAAGAACATCAGGGTGTTCTCAGCACTGCTTTCATTGTAACTCCCAAACACAGCATGCCATCAGCTGCTACAAATGAAGTTAACTCTATCCTGACTGAAACCAGGACAGAGTCCTCTGGTGGAGGATAAAATCGATATGGCCACTGGGATGTGAAGAGGGCCTGCTGCTCTTTCTTTTACAGGGACAGATGCTTTCTATGAGGGCTAGGATTTTGCTATTGGGAAAGGAGCTGTTAGCAATGAAGGTGGACATGAACTTCAGAAACTCTAGGTAGGAGTATTGCAAAGAGTGTCTAAAAGGAAATCAAAGTTTTTTACTCTTTGCATTGTCTGAGCTGGGATGTTTTCCCTGTGACTTACTGCCTTACTATCTGTGGCTTGAAGTCTGTATTCTTTGCAACCTGCTGCTTTCTCAGGGCTACATATATATTTATAGGCATAGGCTTTTCAGACATTTATTTCTAATTACTTTTTTAAGTGTTAACTTCAATTTGAATTATTTTGCATTTTGACTAGGACATATGTAAGCCAACACATCTGAAAAAACTGTGACCTGGCATGTAAGTGTATCCAGTGCTTGGTTTTGTTCAATTCAACAGGAAACTGTAGTTTTGGTTTGGCTTGGGTTTTGTTGGGTTTTTTTGTTGGTTTTTTTTTTTTAAAGCTTTCCTGAGTCTAGAGACTCTCAGCAATTGAAGTAAACTCTTCTTTTTTCTTCTCCTTTCTTGAACATGATCTCCTATGCCTGCCTGGTTTGCTCAAAGTGAGTTTAGCTCACTGTAGTTTTCCCTGTCATGTTCAGTGTCTCCTTAACCGGGAACTCCATACTTGTTGCCACTGGACATGCATCCTACATTCTCCTGCTCAAATTGCTCCTTGAGCATGTTCCCCAAAGGAGTCTGTTGACCTTGGCTATTTATAGAATAAAAATTAAAGTTAATACATTTAAAAGACCCCAATACCCTACTGCACTGTCTCCCGCTCATATGTATTAGTTTCCCAAGTGGCCACATAATCATAGTGTCCTTCTGACTTGCCTTTCCTTCTCCTTTACTTTGCTCTTAACTTTCTCTTTATAAGCTCTTTTTTTTCACTGGTGAATTCATGTTTACGGACAGTCCTGAAGTCTGTGTGCTATTCTGTATATATGACTACTGAAAATTGTCTATGCATGTGAGAATCCCTTTGAGTGCTCCCTGACTACCCTTCATCGTTGCAACCTTGCATGTCAGCTTTTCTTTGTGTTATTACATAAAGACTTGCTGACTAAGCAAGTAGATATTGTGCCCTTCTCAAGTTTGCTGCTGCAGGATCTGGTGATGGCTTTTAGTATCGTGAGGGAGAAGATTAGCCAAGAGTTGGAGGTGAAACTAATAGCTAAAATAGAAGAGGGATTTGGTCCTATTCTCACTTCTGCAACTTTTTGTTATCTAGCATCCTCTTACATCAGATGTTGCTGCTCTCATTCAGTTGTCACTGTCATTCTCAATTTAATTCTAAAATTGTCCATGGCTGATCATAACCATCGTGTCACTGGAGTGATTAGTTTTAGAACTCCACAATCTTGCTCACCTGGGAAGACAGTAAAGACATTTTGCCTGCCTTTTGCCCTCAGAGAAGGTTTGGGTTAGTTGCTTGGTGCTAAAGCACATTCATCATACATTCTTCATGACTTTTTTTCTTTCTTGGTGTAATTTGATGGAACCCAACAAGTTTCTGGCCTGTCTGCATGGCAAACATAGAAATCACAGCTTCAAGATAGAAAATATGTGGTAATTGTTTTCTCGGTGACAATTAGAGTAGGACCTTTAAAATAGGGCAGATGGTAACTGTCTTTTCAAAAACTGGAAATAACTCCACTGTTATGTTTAGTGAACAATATCCTGTGTCTGCAGGCACAGATGAAATGTCTAAGTTAGAGAAACAGGTTCTTGTGGTTGGATTTCTGGGTCAGGAAGTCAGTGGATGCATCTGCCACTACCTGTTGTCCTACCATTATCATGAGCAGTTCAGGTGTGTGCTTTTAAAAATAATACTTTGACACAGACACATCATCTCAATTACAGTATACATCATCCTAACTACAGTACTAGGCATACCTCTGGGACCATAATTACCTTGTAATCCTCTGTGGTGAGATCTACTGCAAATGAATAATTCACAGTTGCCAAACAGAAGTGAATGCTTCTTATTAATTTGGAACTTTCTGTGGATGGGCTTTCTTCTGGAAAGTATCACAAGGGAGCAGATCAAGGATAGCCTAAACCTCAGAGAATTTCTGACTATTAAGAAAACAATTGAGTTCTTTTTTTATTCATTCATTATGAAACCTAATTTTCAGTTCCTTGATTTGAACCTTCTTGCCAGACAGCTTTTCTTTTTTCCCCACTTGGGTTATTGCCAAAAAATAGTATAAACAAATTAGCACTTTCTTTTTCAAAAGCTTTAATCTCATTGCTTGTGCCATACAAAATAGGAAAGAATAGACAAACCAGAGGCATGAAATCTTCTTAAGTTTAAAGCTCAAATTAATTTAGTCTCCTTGATATTTTTAGCTTTGAAGCGAGTAGATTGCTTTTGAAATATTATGTTGCGTATTTCATTCTAACAATGTTATCTTTTTCATTCACTTTCTAATGGGAGTGCAGGGATTTTGGCAATGTGTGATGTTGATTATATATGTGTATTTATAAGGAAATACACATACACATGTATATAAATTTGTGTCTAATCTCCAGAAACTCTTTAAGGGGGAAGATCTGGAATCATTACTAAATTATGTCTTTGCCTTGAAAAAGCCTCTTTATTATCAGCTGTAATGTGATATCATCTAGCTCAATGCTTTACACATTCCAAACGAAGTACAATTATTTAGATTCTTGTGGCAGAGAATCATTCAAATTATTGAAAAATATATATATATATTTCTCCCCTTCAGTATGAAACCCTCCTTTTATTTGAGCAGGTTATATTTTTAATCAGAAAAGAAAGCTCTCACAAATCAATTATTGCTAACCAGTTTTATTCATGGTAACTTGATATGGAATTAAATCCTAGTCAAGCTCAGAAGTTAGTGCTAAATTGCTATACTTTGAGGAGTGATAAGTCATTGTGAATTGCAATTCTAAAGTCCTATTTTCCTTTGTTTAAGCAAATCAGGCTGGTCTGTATTCTAATACAGAGTTTTTGGTGTGCAAGTATTTACAGGTACAATGGAACTTTTGCACACGCTTACAAAACTGCATCATAAAGATCTTGCATTTTCTATTGCATACAGACAGATTTACACTTGCAAAATCAAGACTAACCTTGAATATATTCCGTTTTGCTCTGCCCAAAAGATAGAGAAAGTTTGCATTTAATATTTATCTCATTTGAGATTAGATGGAACTGCTGAAATAGTGTTGAGAGGTGCTGATTATTGTAATATTAAATCAATATGAATAACCCCTGAACATTTTATTTTATGCTGAGCTTTTATCTTTTGTTTTGATGAAGACAGAAATTTGACCAGCATCCTGAGGCTTATCAATATAAATCAGCAACTATGTATAACTTCTATTTGCCTGAATGTTAACATTTGGAACAAACTCTTGGAAAGTTGGAAGGAAGTCCAAGTCCTGGCTCTCGCATGATTTTTGTAAGTTAATTTACTGGCCTATTTTCCTGTTCAATTAGAATGATAAGAGCTGAACTGCATTAATTAGCTTGTTTAGAAAATGTCAAATTAGAAAATTAACATGAAGGCCTTTGCCAGTGAACATGGCTCTGTGCTTTTTTGGGAACTTATAAGTGGTGTTCATGATACAGCTATTTCACATGAAGCCCAGGGAATGGATTTGTGTTCCTTGGAAATGGCTAGTAATTAGTTTTTTGAAGGCGTGGAGGTTTGGTTGGATCTCAAAAGCCAATGTAGAACTTTCTTCATGTGGCAACATGCAAAACTAGTCCAACACTAGTCTAAATGGGACCACATGCATATGTGCTTGTCCATGTGCATCTGAAAGAAGAATTTGTTCTTTCAGCTTGACATAGGGCAGATCAGTGTGGACCATTAACTTGTATCTGTCTTGTATTCTGAAGCTCTGTAGGAATGATAGCATTGGGAAGGGTGTATCAGGGAAAAAAGAAAGGGTGAGCAAGTAAGTACTTTGAATATCTGACGTCTGTGTTAATTTCCCTGGCTGACATCTTTATTTCATTACTTATGCAACATGAGGCTAAAGTATACTGGAACTGGAGCATCCAAGTGGCTCCTGCCAGGCCTCCTCTTTTCTCCTTTTACCAGGCCCTGCAGGGCTTAACATTTCATCTTGTGTGGTCACAATACTTGTGACTGGCTGCCAGCTGGATTTGATTCCATCCACCACCAGTCTTTGGGCCCAGCCATCCGGTCAGTTTTTTACATAGTGAGGCGTATGCCCACCTAAACCATGAACAGACAGTTTCTCCGGGATAATGCTGGGGGAAATGGTGTCAAAGGCTTTACTAATGTCGAGGTAGACAACATCCACAGCCTTTCCCTTATCCACTAAGCAGATCACCTTGTCATAGAAGGAGATCAGGTTAGTCTAGCTGGCTGGGCCTGTTCATGGGGTTGTTCTGTGTGTGCCATGTGAGGGCACTCAAGATGATCTACTCTATAACCTTTCCTGGTACCTATCTCAGACTGACAAGCTGTGGATGTGTGTCACATTGGCTAACCTCCAGTCAACTGGAGCCTCCCTAGTTACCCAGCTTTGCTGATAATAATGGAAAGTGTCTTGGTGAGCACTTCTGTCAGCTCCCTCAGTATCCTTGAGTGGATCTCATCCAGCCCTATAGACTTGCGTATGTCTTGGTGGTGTAGCAGGTTACTAAGCTTTTCCCCTTGGATTATAGGGTGTACAGTTTTGTCCCCATCCCTGTCTTCCAGTTCAGGGATCTGGGTACCCGGAGAACAACTGGTCTTACTATTAAAGACTGAGGCAAAGAAGGCATTAAGAACCTTGGGTTTTTCCCCAACCTTAGTTGCCATAATTCCCCTCACATCCAGCAAATCATGGAGATTCTCCTTAGGCCTCCTTTTGTTGCTAATGTATTTATAAAAATTTTACTGTCTTTTATGGCAGTAGCCAAATTAAGTTCTGGTTGGACTTTGGCCCTTCTAATTTTCTCCCTGCATAATCTCACATCATTGTAGTCTTCCTGAGTTACCTGCCTCTACTTCCAAAGGCCATAAACTCTTCTTTTGTCCTGAGTTCCAGCCAAATCTGTTCAGCCAGGCCACGCTTCTTCCTCACCGACTTGTCTTCTGGCACATGGGTATGACCTGCTCTCGTGCATTTAAAATTTTATTCTTGAAGAATGTCCAGCCTCCCTGAACTCCTTTGACTACCCCCCAAGGGACTCTGTCAACTAGACTCCTAAACAGCCCAAAGTCTGCCCTCTAAGGTAGCTGTTCTGCTGACCTCCACTCCCTAGTTCTCTGAGAACTGAAAACTATAATTTCATGACTGCTATGCCCAAGAGCCTCCGACAAGTCCTTCTGTGTTTGCAAGAAGCAGGTCCAATGGAGCACCTTCCTTCATTGGGTAACTCACCAGCAGTGTGGAAGTTTTCTTCCACATGCTCCAGAAACCTCCTGGATGCTTTCCTCCCTGCTGTATTATATTTTTGGCAAGCATCTAGACCTGCAAGTAGGTGTAATACCCATGGGAATACCTCTATTGTGCTTGTTCTGATTGATTCCAGGAACTGTGTTTAATCTTAAATCTAATTCTCTGCTTTTTAACAGAGACACTAATTGCAGCAACTAAAAATAAACTGATCAGGCTAAATTTAAAACTGTATTAAATCAATTGTCAAAGCTTGACAGCAGGATTTCCTGCTGATTAATGCAGGGATGGCTATTATTGCAGTTCTCTTATTTTGTTTTTCTTCTAAAACCTGCTTTCAGGTGTCATTTTCCTTAAAATGTTCTTTCCTTCTTCATTTATGCATATTATCTGGATACCCCCTTCATGAAATTTTGAGGTCAGGTTGGATGGGGCCTTCAGCTGCCTGGACTAGTGAGAGGTGTCTCTGCCTATGGCAGGGGGTTGGAACTTGGTGATCTTTAAGGTCCCTTCCAACCCTAACAATTCTATGGATCTCAGCCTATCTAGAGGACTTTAAAGAGTAAGACACATGCTATGAAGGCAACCACAAGAACGGAAGATAAGGGGCCCTAACATACACTGTACTTCAAGGACCTCACTCTTGTGATAGATGCCATTCCCCTTTTGGGAAGCTTATGTGATCAGTTGGTCAAGGATAAAGTCAATAGCACAGGCACATTCCAGGTCTTATTTTAGCTCTTTTTCTGAAGGAAGGACTAAGTTTACACTATGCCAAAGGACTTCTTCCCTTCCCTGTATTCACACACACACACCTCTCCCCTCAGCAAAATACCTAAGAACTGTAGACAAGTTTTAACCACTTAGGAAAAAAGTTGAGGATCCCAAAAACCAGTTTCTACAAGTTTCATGAAAATCAGTGGCTTTGTAGATATAAGAGAACCTGACTGTTGTATCCTCAATGAAAAAATAAGCAGTGAAAAAATAGGTTGTTTGTTCTGTTTGCCCTGCTGCTTCATTCAACACAAGCACGTTTAGCCAATTAGCATAGGTGTGTAGTTTCTGAACACCTACAGAAATGCAGCCTCATGTCACCTTGCAAACAGGGAAAGAAAACATTGCTGTGATTTCATGTCCTCTGGGCCGAGTTGAGGGATCACAAAGTTGTCCAAATATATCTGAGTTGTCCAAATATATCTGAAAAACATCATAGTAAACATTGATTTAATTATATCTGTGGCTAATAGACAAAGTACAGAGAAGGAGTTCCAGTTTTGTCTCAGAGTTACAAATTCAAATACATTTTTACTCTGAGAGCTAATATTAAACTTGTGAAAGAGGTAGATAAAAATGCTGCATACATTAAGGGTCTTAAGCTGTGGTGTTTTGTTATTCTTTTTTATCAAGAGACCGTTTAATCTGCTCTCCTGAGTACAGTAGCCTTCCCTCTCTTGCCTCATCTTTCTCCAGTATAAATAACACATTGGGCACACGGAGATACAAGCGTATTGAAAATTTCTCATTTTCTGTGGGCAGCAGTGAAGGTTGCAGGCATTTCAATTGAGCCATTTAAAAATGTATGAACACTTCTGCTACATGGGACTGAAACTATTGTCTTTTGCTTTCTGTATCCTCACCCAAAGAAATATTAAGAAAATAAAGTGTGTGTCCAGCCCATTGACTTCTGATTGTGCATAAATAAATACATATTAACTGTAAAAATTCCTTCCATCAGATACAAAAATCATCCAAAAATTAGTGTCCTCTTTCATTGCAGTTGATATACGTCCAGTAAGATAGTGACTGAGTGAGCTTGAGCAAAATCATGCTTTATATCAGCCAGTTTAGATTAGATTTGTAAGACAATTGTGGGCAATTCTCATATAAATTAATGGTTAATTTAATTTGACCTTTTAAAAATGCAAACACCGTAAATAACTGCCTTAAATATCTTGCATAAATTGCTTGATTTAATAAATGTGGTTTGCTTTCTTTTATTTATTTTATTGCTTATTGTGTGTTTTCAGCGTTTTCTCCAGTCACTTCCCTAATGTAATAGAATAGAACTGGAAGTCAGGTGACTGCCAAATGGCTAAGCAGCTCTGAAGCTAATGAAAATAACTAGACTTGGGTATTTATCTGCTGTAAAATCAATGTCTTCACATTGTTCTCTCCCAGGAAGAGGCTCCTGTGGCCAACACTCACCCAGGGCACTTGGTGAAGAGGAGGATTGCTGCCTGAGGAGTGCTGGGCTGCAGGGCCGACACTCTCCTGTCCTCCTCTGGGACCCCACTGCCAGAGTTCATCCCTTCTGAAAGACACAGATACAGCTCCATGGCCATTGTGTAGGGCAAGTAAGTAATAGCTAGCATTTTCAAAGCCCCTTAGTTGCCCAAATAATGCTTTTAAGCTGTCCCAAAGAGAGGTCTGAGAATAAACTACCTAAAGGCTCCACAGCTCCTCAGGGTTTTGCCATAGGTATTAGCCCTAACCTACATGTGGGATCTCCACCTGCTGCACAAAATGAAGAACAGAACTACTTTGTCAAAGTAATTATCTGCAGAATTACTAAGTTAACTACAATGACAGAGATAAAAAATGCCAGGTATGTACCCTTTGAATAAGTCTCTATAGTCCTCAGTATCTGTGAGTAGATGAGGGGAAATGAGGTGAGGCCATTAAGTCAAACATTGTTCAGAGGTAACACACCAAGGAGTGAAAAAACAATATGAGCTTGCAAGAAGGAAATTTCTTTTTATTTAAAAGAAGTTAGAAGATGCCTGAAATGAAAGAATTAGGAAATTAAATCCCTGGACTCAGCATGGAGGCATATAAAGAGCACTTTGTTAGCATCAGAGATGGGACAGCATGCACACTCTAGAATGTAGAAGAAAAAAAAAACAACCTGTGGAAGGTAAGAGCCCAGTAATGCATTAAGAAGGTAAGATAGAATAGTTCATTAAAGCTAAAATCTAGCCTTAAGAAATAGACTTGGAGTTCAAACATTCTCATGAAAGGGACTTAGGCAGACAAGAGAACCAAAGCAGAAGTTTGAAGAATGAATATTCACAGGTACAAAGACAAGGAATACATGATCTGAGGTGATCATAAGTAATCTGCCTGTGAGGAAAAATGTTGGATCTGTTAGACCACTAGAGTAGAGAGAGGGAAGCTGAAAACCTGGCAACATGCTGAGCAGTGTATGAGTGTTTCTTTACAGGTCAAGGTGTCCTGCCCTCCTTGAGCCCAGGAGAGGTTAAGTGGCACTTCGTAAGGACATTGACAAGTACCTTTATGGAGTGCAAAATACAGATTATTTTGGGGGAAGAAACTTTAAGTCCAGATAATCTTTATTTTGGGGTTTCCATCTTTGGGATAGCAAAATCTAAAATGAGTTATTAACAATTGCATTTGTATCATATCCTATATGTGTGCTGATCCATGGAGAGGCAGGTAGGATTGATTATTTTAACATACCACCCACCTCTTCAGCTTCAAACTGGAGACCTTTTTTTTTTTTGTTAACTTCTCTATGTGCTGGGAATATACTGTAGAAGCTTTTCTAATTTCTGACCTCAATCAATACAGCCTGCAACCACAGTTAGTGGGTTCCCTCCCACACCCATCTTAATTTTCCACAGTCTAAGCAGTCTTCTAGTCTTTTAAAATCTCGGTGTAATTTTAATCCACAATAAATCTCTCAGCATTTTGCTGTTTTGCCTTGAGATTCCTTATACAACTCCTTTATAAATGTGACTGCCATTAAGTTGGACAGAATTATAGGACTGATTATGTTCAGTTGAATTCAGAGAGATTTTGTCATTAATTTAGATGGAAAATGATTCATACCTTAAATCTGTGGAGGGAAAAAACCAACTATTTCCCTGCTGTTTGGTAGTAAGTAGTTCTCAAATTACCTGAATTAACCTTATACCTATTCACGCTCCTTTCATAGATCTACTTCATCAATTTTGTTACTTGTCTATATTTAGCATTTCTACCTCTTAGCTTTGCTGCACAGAATCACAGAATCAGAGGGGTTGGAAGGGACCTCCAGAGATCATTGGGTCCAACCCCCTGCCAAAACAGGTTCCCTAGGACAGGTTGCACAGATAGGTGTCCAGATGGGTCTTGAATATCTCCAAAGAAGGAGACTCCACACCCCCTGGGCAGCCTGTCCCAGGGCTCTGGCACCCTCACTGGGAAAAAGTTCTTACACATGTTGGTGCAGAATTTCCTGTGCTCCAACTTGCAGCCATTGCCCCTTGTCCTGTCCCCACAGACCACTGAAAAGGGGCTGGTCATTTCCCCTGTGTCCCACATTTCAGATATTTATAAACATTGATCAGATCCCCTCTTAGTCTTCTTTTCTCTAGGCTGAACATCCCCTGTCTTTCCTCCTGGAGATGCTCCAGGCCATCTATGTGCCCCTCTGCTGGGCATTTTCCAGGAAATCCCTGTCTCTATTGTAGACTTTGTCACTTTCTGCAGCAGGACATGAAAGAGATTTGAAAGATTTTCTTAATAGCATTGTGGGACAAGAATTGTGTAAAAGTGGTCCGTTACTTCACGTTTAGAATGAAACACATCTGGTAATATGCCCAGCTATTTCCACAGTGATACGAATAGTTGTCTGCCCATTTATACTTTTTAGTTTTTATTTAAAATAATTATTTCAAATAACTCTGTCATTTCTTTGTGGCTATATATGGGGATTTTGGTAACAATACCCAATTTCTTAGCTCTTGGGAACAATAATAATAGCTGATAATAAGAGTTGGTTATATACAGCTGTCTAAATTACTTTATTCATGTGCTTGGCTTTTACTCATTAAGATTTTGCAGGTTCATCAGAGATTAGTTGTCTGTCTTTATTACAGGTATGGAAAAATCAGGCTATTAATAAGCTCCAGCTTATAGTATGCCTATTTATGCTTTAAGAAGTTAAATACTTTCTGGTTTTATCTTATTGCTATTGACAGACTGACTTATTTAATTTTCACAATCTAAATAAAATGCTTGTTAATTCTAGAAGACATATGTCCAAAACTGTGATGTTAGCAGCTTTCATTGTATTTTTTCCTTTTTTTTAACTTCACAAATTAATCTATTTATTTTTTTAGCCCCCTCCAAGTTCTGACTACCTCATCAAAACAGTTCTGAACAGCCCTGGTTAATCAGCAGCTGACAACTTTCTAGATATAACTGCAGAATGATAAAGGCTGATTGAACCGAAGTTAATTTCCATTTGGCTTTTTTACCTTCTAATTATTTAGCAGCTGAGCATCAAACCCCCTTTACCACGACATGCCTTCAGGGCCCTTAGTAGACAGCACATAGCTCAGTAGAGTTTAGCTACCTCAAAATAATTGTTACAGCTCAAGTGATATTTGAAAGCTGAGAGACTTCGCTGCTCACGAGAGCATAATGAAGAATATCAATTAAAATACAAATATATTGCAAAATTAACATTCCAATAAGCATATAACCAAGTTAACAACAGACTTGTTACCACGCAAAATGAAGGCTCTTCTGAATATTGAATTAGTACAAGCAAGAAATGCTATCGCAAAACAGAAAATTTGTGACACTGTACTTGGTGAAAGGAAGGCATTTTCAGGCTCATGATTTGATTTTTCCTAAGATGTTGATAGGAACTAATCCTTATTGCATGGAGTAGAGCGTGGAAAATATTTTGGGAGAAGGGGTAGTCTTAATGCATTTATGGGATTGGATTTGCTTAATTAAGTTAATATAGTTCTCCTGACATTCAACCTAAAATGCACAAGCAGAGGAAGCTACCAAATTAAGTCTAATGATGTCCTTCTGCCTAACAGAATCTGCAAAGCACCTGCACAGGCTTGGGGAAGACTAGCAAGAGAGCTGCCTGGCGGAGAAGAACCTTAAGGTGTTGGTTGACTGCTGACTGAACACAAGTCAGCAGTGTGGCCAGGAAGGCCAATGGCATCCTGGCTTCTATCAGAAACAGCGTGGCCAGCAGGTCCAGAGAAGTGATTGTGCCCCTGTACTTGGCATTGGTGAGGCCGCACCTCAAATACTGTGTTCAGATTTGGGCCCCTCACTACAAGAAAGACATCGAGGTCCTCGAGCGTGTCCAGACAAGGGCAGCCAGGCTGGTGGAGGGGCTGGAGAGCAAATCATATCAGGAGTGCCTGAGGGAGCTGGGGTTGTTCAGCCTGGAGAAGAGGAGGCTGAGGGGAGACATTATCACTGCCTACAACTATCTGAAAGGAGGTTGTAGAGAGGTGAGTGTTGGTCTCTTTGCCCAAGCGACAGGTGATAGGATGAGGGGGAATGGCCTCAAGCTGTGCCAGGGCAGGTTCAGATTAGACATTAAGAAAAAGTTCTTCACCGAAAGGGTCATCAGGCACTGGCACAGGCTGCCCAAGGAGGGGGTTGAGTCACTGACCCTGGATGTGTTTAAAAGATGGGTAGATGAGGTGCTCATGGGATCCGGTTGAGTAGAGGACAAGTATGGTTGGATTTGATCTCAAAGGTCTTTTCCAACCTAGTTGTTCTGTGATTCTGTAAATTTACCAGGTCCAGTGCATGTTCTCTCGTTAAACTGGAACACATCCTTGCAAGGTTTTCCTTGAAATGCCATTTCAGTTCAAATAATCATAAAGGCTCCTTGACTCTGTCATGAAGAAACCCCAGCATCTGCCCTTACAATGGATTATTTACATTCAGGATTCTGTCACAGCACATTCCCATAGATTCTTACCAGACTACCTGGCTGTATAAAGTGAGAAGGTATGGATGGCTCTGTTTTGACTCAGCTGAAAATATACTGGATTTTGGGATATACAGAATCTGTCTGATGAGATGTTTTTTCATTGGTGTCAATGATACGTATGAGACAGGACTATGAGGATTTAAAGGGGAATACTAGGGTTATATGGATTTATCAAAAAAAATATTTTAAGAAAGTAGTAAATAGTATTCTTGCTCATTAGCACTTGAAAGAATATATAAAAAAATGTAATTGTAAGGAAAAATGTGTTTGGTAAAACTTGAGATGGTTGAGGATTGCATTTTCTTGCAAATTAATGATAGGAGTGTTTCTACGTGGCTTTTTTGTTTCAAATATAATTTGTTAGAATTAAGAAGATGTTGCACTAATTAAAAAATTCAGTGAGACTCCGGGGAAAGTCACAAGTGATATAAGCTGTTTTAGGAAGTGATGATCCTTTATTCTGAAGTAGGTAAGAGTACCTCTGCATTTCTTCTCCCTCTGTGTGCACATGTGCACGTCTGTATTCATACACATTCATTGAACTAAAGGATCTCTTAATTTGCTGGAAGAATTGAAATACAGGAGGTACTGTACCATCTTTCAGATCTGATGTAAAGTTCAGATTCCAGTGATTTATTGTCTTTAAAACTCTGCTATTTTCTGCAGGAATTAATCATAATTTTGAGAGTAATTCTAGTTCAGGTAATTACATTCTGCCGACCTGAAACTCCTCCTGTAGCTTCAGTTAATTAAATATTCTTTGCCATTTGTCTTGAATCACTGTACAGCATATCTATCTGCAGGTATAAAAAAGAAACATCAATTAATTTTTAATCGGAAATTTGCTTTAAAACCAAGACCCATATACAATAAATATATGAATTACTTTGCACATTAAATAATATTTTCAAATGGATTCCGTAGAAAGTTTCTCACACATTATTATATGGGATTCAAATGATACAATTAGTGTCTCTATCAATAAATTATAATTGAGTTAGACCCACCAAGAGAGCTAAGACCTCTCTGTATTGTATTTACTAACACTTGGATGTCTCTGAGCAAGCTAATTCCCTTGAGCTACGTGGTCAATAAGGTGGTTTGGGACCAACTCCCTGTTACAGGGATTGTTATTAAGAAAAATCAAAGTTGTATTAAATGCTCATATTAATACTAAATTTAAATATTCAGAAGACAGAAAAATAAGCCACCTATCAAAAAGATTTTTTTGGTACCTACGTACATTATGGAGTTTAATACTAACTTTGAGAGCTTCTGTATTTTTTCCTGATTGTCATGGCAGTAAAATTATTCTGGAAGGCTAAATTCCAGCACTTTTTCTCTCTTTTTTTTCTTTACATGTTAGTAGATGTTCTGTCCTGAAACATACTGATGGTGCTATTGAGATTGATGCCCCCAAGTATCTCAAGATTAATAGCTTGACGTGTAATGACAGGCAGAGTATGAGAGAATGAATTGTGTAAATACAGATGCCATTGCAGGTATCAGAGAAGAAAACATTTTGAGAGATGTCTTCAAGGACAGTGGGGAACCTAGAAAAAAATTAATCCTTTCACCCATCCCATATGAAGATTCTTGGTGGTGAAGTGGTCCATGGCAGTGTCCACTCAGAACCTATTAGCAAGTAGACATGGAAATGATTTCTGAGAGACACAGTGAATCTTAAAGGAGTTGTAAATTTGGATATTAAATGCTCCTTTTATTTCATCTGACTGTAAAAACCTACCAAAATCCCAGAGTTATCCAGAGAAAACAACCAAGGTTTTCTTACTTCCAGAGAAATCTCAGTGGATTTCCATACAGAAGAGAACAAATAAGTAATGGTGATGAAGACAGGGCTCATTCTCTCTTGGCTGTGCTTACTTTGCAAACTTCATCAGAATAAAAAGTAGCAGCTGTGTGTCCCCTTTGTCATGCAAATCTACAATCCTGACATGAGCCTGATGGGTAGGAAAATATGATTTTTGCTTTGTGGGAGACCCTTTTCCTGAATCTTATAATAATTTTCCATGTTTGCTGTTAGAAAAAAACAAACCCAACAGCTTAAATTCTCCCTTCTGCCCCCAGCCTCTTTCATGGATGTTTAAGGTGTCTGGAGAAGTCAGTGTTGGATGGAGTAGATTCATGCTGTTCTGTATTTTTTTCACCAGTGTCTACATTTTGTAACATTCTATGGAAGTAAATCTAAACACAGGCTTTATGCTGTTCTGCTAGGAGAAGTCAAGCCACCTGCTCCACATGCTGGCAGTTAACACAATTAATTAATTTCTTGCAGCATGGATGTTCTGCCATTTCATTTTAGCAGCCTTAAAGGGACCCCACATTAAAGGTACTCTGAGACCTTTGTTTCCATTCAGGGGAAAAGAAAAAAAGTACAAATCACGTTTGGTTAGATGAACACCAAGATGATGTGTGCGCTTGAGAGAGGCTGCATTTTTTTTTCCTCTTCTCTTTAAAAGGAATCTATAATAACCCATCTGTTCTCACAGCTTCCATGTATTTTCTGACATCAGGGAATCTATATTTCTGCATCTTGTTGGTCTTTGACAGTATAAGGTGTAGTAGAATCGTAGTTAGTTTTTGAATAGTTTTTTCCTTTAAGTAAGAGGAACTTAAATTTGAAGAACTTTTATTCTGACATTTTTGCTTGAGTAGCCTGGTAGCTGACAGGCATTTCTAGCTCTTCAGATAAGTCTTTTAAGATGCAGGAAGAATTGCTTGTTGAGATTTAATTGTTTAGGAAAGGAGTATCTCCAAGGAATTATAATTTCTTTTTATAGGTCTTAATATGGAAGCAGTCTTGACTGTCAACATAGATTTCTGTTTCTGAAGGTGTTGGCAAAGTCAGGCATGTGACCCTTGGGTGGCATTCATCTTCTTTTTTTTAAGTAAAACAATCCACCACTGGAGAATTGTGTCTTGAAAAATGGTATTTTCTACAATAACCTTTTCAACCACTAAAGAGATGGGAATCATTAATTTTCTCCTGTTGGAATGCAGAGATTCAGACTGACTTCTCTCATGGACTCCCTTACATCCAGTATTTGCTGTTGCTCTTTAGAGTATTTTTCAGAGCATTCCCTTTGCTCGGTTGCTCAGCTTGTCCCATCAGAAGGAAAAAAGTGCTAGGACTGTTTAGACTGAAAAAATTTTCTGTGATGAAGTGGTATGTTCACAGACTCACAGAACAGTATGGCTTGGAAGGGACATCTGGAGAACATCTAGTCTAACCCTCTGCTACAGTAGGGTCATCTAGAGCAGGTTGCACAGGATTATGTCCATACAGGCTCTGAATATCTCCAGAGGAGACTCCATGACATCTATGGGCAGCCTGTTCAAGTGCTCTGCCACCCTCAGAGTAAAGAAGTCTTTCCTCATGTTGACATGCCAGTTGCCCCTTGTCCTGTCAATGAGTACCACTAAAAAGTCTGGTTCTATCCTCTTGACACCCACCCTTCAGATATTTCTAAGTGTTGGTGAGATCCTCTCTCAATCTTCTCCAGGCTAAACAGCCCCAGCTCTCTCAGCCTTTCCTCACATGAGAGATGCTCCAGTCCCCTCATCATGCTTGTAGCCCTCCACAAGACTCTCTCCTTGTCTTTCTGGAACTGGGGATCCCTGAACTGGACACAGTCCTCCAGATGTAGCCCCACCACAGCAGAGAGGGAGGATAACCTCCTTCAACCTACTGTCCACCCTCAGCGTACCAAAGACAGGGATGTTGACCAGTACCCAAGGGCAGCTGACAACAGCCTTGGAGAAAATCTAGATGATACCAAATAGTGCTGCCAATGAGCTTATGCTCATATTCTACAGAAATACACTGTTGCAGTGTATTTCTTTAGAACTCAACCCCAGTAATGCTGCAGTGCTCCTTAGAAAAGGGTTAGGTGAATATCATATTAAAAACTATGCATCTACTTTAGAGTCTTTCAGAGATGAGAAGAGGTTGGACAATGTAGGTGATACCTTTACTATTTGGATTAAAAGATGTGAGGAAACACTAAAGGCTTCTCAGACAGAAAACCTCTGCCACCAAAGATCAAGTATGACTGGTACCAAACAGACTCTCAAGTGATTGTGACTATCATGACCAAGGATGCAGAGAAGTATGTTCTGGGAGCTGTTCAGAACTGAGGTCAAACATATCATGCAGTATGCAAAGGCTGTCACAGTACGTGGCAGGGGTGTTCTGTGGGGCGTGCATGTATTGATATGTGGTGCCTATGAGAATTCTTATACACATGTATATCTTTAAGCTGTAGGAAGAGGAAAAAAAGCTGTTTGAAGAAATTGTACTTATCACGCAAACTTTCTTCCCAATGGAATTATAAGACTGCAAACAAGGTAAAACATTCTGGGGCCACTTGAAAGGGAGCTTTTATATACAGTATGCATTTGCCTGACACTGTTGTGAAATGCTCAAACATACAGATGGGTCTTAGTCTTAAAACCTGAAGGCAGAATGCTTCAGTAGCATAAGCATGAAAGAACTTTCCCTTTTTCCCCATAGCAAATAGTGTTACTTTTGCAGAATGTACACCCAATGTTCTTTTCTCCTCTGCATCCATGTGTTTCACTTCCAGTAATACCAGTAAGCCTTTAAGGGGAATCATGTCCTCATGAGTCTTTAGAAACTGACAAACTGTGTTTTTTCTAATTTCCTTCCTATGCCAGCCTCTGGTTTAGATGTTTAGGGTAGGTTTGTTCAAGACTATAGCTTGGGGGGATTCATGTAGTAGAGGCAGGTTAGTTAGCCCAAGCAGTTCCACATCACTCAATGGCTTTATTTTCTTATGGACTTCATTAGCTACTTTCTTATCAGATGTGGGTTACTGACAACAGTCTGTCTTCAGCAATTTATAGCTGCCATACTTTGTAATATGACTTAAACAATGTCTTAAGGGGGTGTTTTTGTTGTTTAGTGATGGTGCAGCTAAATTCTGTCTGGAAGCTCACACAAGAATAAAAGCAGTTATAACTTAAATGTATGTCTTTCCTCCTATGGAAATTAAGTTCTTGTTGTCCTAGAGCCTTATTTGCAAAAGCGTATATTTGCAGTGCTATTTATCTTCTGGAAGAGAATTGTATGAGACCCTAGAGATGAGTAATGGCTTTTCTTAATCAGCCTTTTGAAATGCCATTGTCTTGTCTGTCTTTGTTAGAACATCAGCACAGTGGTGGGTGTTTTGTAGCATAATACGAAACAAGGTGCTTGCTGCTAAGGGCTTGTAATTTAAACAAAGAAGCAGCAGTCAGAAAAGGGACTGGCATGCACTAGCACTTGAAATTCAGGGGCTGGATGCTTTCTGCACTGAGGACAAGAGTGAGGGAAAGAATGAACAAACACCAAATGGACCGGAGTTGCCTTGTCCATGCCAGTGTAATCTGCCAGGTGCTATTTAGCAGGCAGTGGTTGCATTGATTTGTACATTCTGGGTTTATGTAGCTTCTCCTTGCCTGCCTATTTTGCTGTTAGATTTTCTTTGATAACTATCTCAGTGTTACATAAAGATTCAGCCTATGTTGGTTTTAATATGATTGGTCCCTGGTTTTGTGGCTTTTCCTGCTCTGAAAAAAAAATGGTATTTCTCAAAATCTGAAATAATTGCAAATTAAAATGGAACTACAAAATGTTCAGTACAATGAAAATGTGAATTTTCCCATCTAGGACCTAGGCAGGGCAGAAAGGGACCACCATAGGTCATCAAACTGTGTTTTAGACATGCCAGGGTTAAGTGCACCCTACCTTATCCCTAACTGACCTTTTCAGTATAACTTTCCAATTAAGGACCTGTCACAACAGCCCTACCCAGTTAGTTTCCATGTTTTATCATTCTGATGACTAAAATAATCATAATCTCTAACCCCACTCCAAATAAGGTACATCTTTCCTTCCTTTCAGAGCAAAACTGTTATCAACTCCTTCAGTCTTTTATCGTAGGTTGGTTGGTTGATTTTTTTTCCCCTCTCTGATTTATCCTCTTGTTTTCCTCTGGATTCTGTCAAATTGGTCTCCTTGTTATTTTAAAAACTGGCTATGTAGTGAGGCCTCATCTGAGTGAGGAAGAAATAACTCTTAGATGGTGTGTGACTCTGTATTAACATGCTTAGAGTTGAAGCTTGCTGTTCTTTCTGCACTGTCGTGTGGTCAATCTTTGTGTTCCAAACTTAGGTGTCATCTTTTTCTGTTGCATGGCTGCATGACCAGCTACTTCCCATGTTATGTATTTCTGGTTTTGATTTCTCCTTATTCTGTGTTCTTTATTCTGCAATTCTTTTTCAACACTTTGGGCTTGTTTTTATTGAAATGAATCCTGTCAATTTAAAACGCTCTTTCCAATTTATAAGGTAAATTTTGGATTCTCATCCTACCTCTCAGTCTGCTTGCACCCCCTCTCCTTGTGCTGATTTTACAAGTATACACTCTAGTCCATCATCCAAGTCATTAACAAAATATTGAACAGAATTTGGTAGTCATAAGATGACAAGCAGAGATAAGTAGAGTATTCAAGGCCCAGAGATGTGGCATGATTTTCTAAGTAGAGGAGGGAACCAGTATTATGTTATTTTTCTTCTTTCCCACAGGGCTGGAGATGGACTTGTTAGTAGTGATGCAAAACCGCAAGACTTTTATTTTGTACAGGCTTCACATTCTAAATTGGTTTAAATTGCAGTAAACACCTTTATCTCTGTTTTACAGATGCATAGGACCAAGTTAGGCAGCTGGCTGGTGACAAAGCTAGTTCTGACAATACACCTTCCCTCAGTCGCACCAGTGATGGGATGCCTCCACTGATCTGCCCCACTTCTCATGGTGAGTGCCTTCCCTGTTTTTCCATTTGCTCTGCAAGAAAGTTGGTGCAGTAAAATCAACTATCTGCATCAACAGGGCATGTTCTCCACCTTGGTTAGTATTCATAAAATGGCTGTGAATTGGTTGGTGAAACTGATATTGCTGACAAAAGAAATACAAGGGATAAAAAGGAAAATCACATAAAATTCCTTAATTCTCTCTCCACTCCCTTGGTGTAAATGGGTGATGTATAACACCCCTGTGAAAGCAAGTCGAGTGTCCATCTCATCTCTATTTATAATAAATAGGTGAGAGCTTGATACTGCTGATTTCATGACTATTGATTCAAGATAAGTGACTATGTTACAGCACATGGATTTATCTGTTGTCCTTCAGCTCCTCCACCCATTGCTGTGGGAATTATATTATGGGGTTGAGCTCAGTGATGAGTGCTAGGATTTGAAGGATGGAGGATTGCTTTACTTTCAAAACAAGTGGTAGTAAAGACTGGTGCTTTCTCTCTGCCTTAGTTATTTGTTAAATTCTGCTATTCTGTTCTAGTATGACAGAGGCAAGGCTGTTGTTTTGGTTTTTTTAAATCTACACTGTTGACTCTGGGTAATATTATTACTTTTTTAAACTGAATGACAGTACTTTCACCTCAAATTTAAATGCATTTCAGCAATGAGTTGGCTATTAAATAAGAGAGGATACTATTATTTGAAAATAATAATTAGAATAGATTGAAATAGAACTGACTTTAGTCTTTCCACATACTAACATATATTGCAAGAGGTATTATGACACTTCATAACTCTTAAAGTCCACTGAGACAAAAACAGGCTTAGTATGAAGAAAAAGAACAGTGATGTGATTGATACAAGTCTTCAAAGATGTCTCCTCTCTTAAGATATGAAGGGTAAAGATTTAACCCTGATCCTAAAACTAATCCCAGGTATTAGAATCTGTGGCAGAGTTTGCATTCATCAATGCCAGGGAAATCTCTATAATCCCCCCAAAAGATTAGAGTAATGGGGACCTGCTTAGAAATACAGTTAAGGAAAAAGAAGAGTAAGTTAGTCTGTAAGCCTTAGTCTGCACCTGCTAAATTACAATGCTCAACATTTTTCAGCCAAAGTTTCAATGCAGAGCATTTTTTCATGTGTTCTCAGCCAGGGAGCCCATGGAGGGATGTAGATCTTTCTGTGGTAGAACCAAGCAAGGTTGGTATATAGCTCTGATTTGCAATTTTAAGGTTGCTCTTTATTGCTGAGTGCACAGAATGCTAAGGAAAATCACAACAGGACAACTAAAACACCAGCCTTCTCTTTCATTGTGGGATATTTATTGGAGGACTGCTGGGAGCCTCTCTAGCCCTGTGAGATGAAACTGCTGGCAGACCTGACCTTAACAGAGAGGCATGTACCTGCTTTTCAAAGGGCTATGTGCATGCATGGCTGTCAGGAAGTTCAACAGGGATTTCTAAATTTTAATGTGTTTCCTGAACTGCAATATTAAGGTCAGTGATGACCTTTCTTACTTAGTGTTGACTGCTTTCTATGGGTAGATTGATGCAATATCAGCATTGCTATTTTTCTGCTATCTTCATAACTATCACAACTATTTACACCAGGAAATAGTGGGGTGCAAAACACCTAGTCCTCTTTCTGGAGAAAATTTCCACTTAAAATATGCTTCCATTCTGGGAGATGTGAGAATAATGTGGGGCTTCGGGTGGAAGGAAATTATTTCTGTTATCAGAAAATAATTTCTAAATTACTTTAGCCTAGAACTTGCTGATTTATTTAGCCTAGATCTGTGAGCCTAAGGCCAAACCACCAAGTTCTTTCTTCCAGTTTTGTGAACAGCCTGACACAATACAGTAAATCTGTTTCCTGACTTGTGGATCATAGACAGTAGAAGACGCTCAACAGGTCAGATGTAGTCCCAAGCTGAGTCTGTCATTTTACACCTTCAGTTCTACCAGAAGTGCTGGAGAAGGGACAACTGAGGACAATGCTGCTGAGGAAGCAGGTACCAGAGGGAAACTTAGTCTTCTCTTTGTTCCATAGCTGGCAGCAGTAAATAGAGTTCTGAACTGCAGGGTGGGAAAATATCACTATTTCACTGCGTCTTCTGAGAGCTGACCATTGCTTTGTAAGCATTATAACAAAAAACCTTGCACCTCCCCTTTCTCTCTCTCTCTCTCTCTCTCTCTCTCTCTCTCTCTCTCTTGATTTCACACATTGTTTCATTTGCTTGTTTCAACAACTTAATGGCAACTTTCTCCTCTCAACAGAAAGAAAAATAAAGCTGTTTGTTTCTACACTTCCCCCTGCTGCTGCTTGTCACTATCAGTATATCCAGCACACCTGAAGGCAGGCTGTGGACAATCTCATCTTCTTGTTATGGTTTTGACCCTTTTTCTTCCTGAACAGTCACATGCATACCCTAAAGGGGTAAAACAGGGCTCAGTGCTGGGTCCTGCACTTGGGTCTGGACAACCCCATGCAATGCTACAGGCTTGGGGAAGAGTGTCTGGAAAGCTGCCTGGCAGAGAAGGACCTGGGGGTGTTGGTTGGCAGCCAGCTGAATATGAGCCAGTAGTGTACCCAGGTGGCCAAGAAGGCCAACGGTATCCTGGCTTGTATCAGGAATCGTGTGGCCAGCAGGTCTAGGGAAGAGATCATCTCCCTGTAACCTGCACTGGTGAGGCTGCACCTCAAATACTGTGTTCAGTTTTGGACTGCTCACTACCAGAAGGACATTGAGGAGCACATCCAAGGCTGGTGAAGGGTCTGGAGTGCAAGCCTTATGAGGAGTGGCTGAAGGAACTGGGGCTGTTTAGCCTGGAGAAGATGAGGCTGAGGGGAGACCTTATCACTGTAAACAACTACCTGAAAGGAGGTTGTAGCCAGGTGGGTGTTGTCTCTTCTCCCAGGTAGCAAGTAATAGGATGAGAGGAAATGGCTTCAAATTGTGCCAGGGGAGGTTTAGACTGGATATTAGGAAAAATTTCTTCACCAAAAGGGTTGTCAGTCACCCCTGTAAGAGGCTGCCCAGTGAAGTGGCTGAGTCACTATCCCTGGAATTATTTAAAAGACATGTAGGTGCAACGCTTCACGACATCATTTAGTGGTACGCTTGCTGGTGACTTGATCTTAAAGGTCTTTTCCAACCTAAATGATTTTGTGTGCTGCATGTTGTGGGACACCAACCTGGAAAGCAAAGGACTTCTGGAGTTTGGGTCATCTCTTGTAATCCCTTTGTCACTTGGTCATCTCTTCTGTTTTGCAGAACCAGCGCTGTTTTCAAAGCAGTGCCCAGCAATAAGGAGGAAATGTCAGACACTATGGCTCTTCTAAGCTGATAGACATTCACATGACCCACTTCATAGTGTTGAAGTTGCCAGTGGGTTATGTGAATGTCCCTTCACAACGTCTCAATATGACTATTGACTGCAACTGCTTGTTCTTCCTGGTTAATGCTGCTGTGAGGGGGTGAAGCTGTTCAGGGTTGTAGGAAGTACAACTGTCATAAGGCTTGGTAATGCACTGGCTCTAAATATAGGGTTACACTACTCTATTTTTTGCACTTGAAGTCTAAGAACAGCAAATAAATATCTCATTTGGAGCTCTGTTTGCTAGGCAGTTCATGCTTAGCTTTAAACTGGTTGCCAGAATGTCGGTTAATACATTAACAGTACTGAAGGTGGCTGTATTAGGCTGTTCAGATGAATTAGGAGGCAAGATGATGTCTTGCCTCAAAATATTTTGGAAATCTGACCAAGTGTGCAAGTTCTGACCGTCCTTCACACAATTGTCCCTTGCCCATTTTGCAGCAATATATCTTACTAGCCACAACAGCATTACAAGGGTCATTCAGGGAGTTCAGAGAGATGAACTGCTTTTAGACTTTTTCTCTGGCCCATTAGGCACAGGCTCTCTGTCTTCAGTGGCAAATGTGACTGTCTTTCTGTGTCTTTTTTTCCTGAAAATACACATATTTGTGGGCACTGGAAGGAAAATTACAGTCTCTGCTAATGTTTAAAACCTGTCTGATGCCATCACAAAGCCATGACTGAGTGCAGTAGGTTGTTCAGCACTTGCAATATGTCTTTTCCTTTGGAAAGGACCCACTTCAAGAAAACACAAATGATAAAGGGAAGCCGGTGAAGTTTAATACTCTGCTCCATCAGAAGTTTACTATCCCCTGTACCTCTGTGCAGAGGCAGATCTATCTTACTGTTGCTAGTGAAGATTCAGAATGGCACGAACAGATTTTTCTTCTAAGCACGCAGAGTCTACCTTTTTTTCTTTGATAAACCTTTTCTGTGGAGATCCTGCAATAATGCTAATGATTCTACCTGGTCTCTCTTTCAACTTTTCTCTCCTTATACTGTGGGAGCTGATCAGAACCCTATAGCTGGGGCTACTAAACTATGTCCACTGTAATTCCAGGTTTACTGCCTGTTAACATTTGCATGATGCTCAGCTCGCATAATGAAATAATCTTAGTCCTCAGATAGATTCTCAGGCAACATGACCACTTAAGGAAGGGTAGAAGTTGGTTGAAAAAAAAGTCATCCAAGAATACCCTTCTGTACCTTCCTCCACTTTTGATTCAGCCTGTTTTAAGACTACAAGAAATCATCAGTGGGCTGTATCTAGGCATGGACTGATGATCCAGGTGAAGTATATAGGGAAAATAGTTAACTAACAAGAATTATCTTCTGAAACAAACACGTTATTGATGTTGCCTCATCTAACTTAGCTGCATTTTTCCCATCTCCAAGGCTCATTGTTCCTATGCACACCTGTGTGAATCAGTGATAGCGCAGTGCAGTGTTATGTCATGTCACATCACCCCTTCGGCAGTGTGACATTCCCTTTTGTAGTCTGATTTCTTCCATCATAGCTACAGCCTGCGGTTATGTGACACTGCATAGCATGTTCATGTGGTGAGGCTGGCATGGTCACTCACTTCATAAGTTATTGCAATCTAATTTTAAGCCACTTCTCCCTACTAAGAAGGATTTAAAAAATAATTAAATGCAGGAGCTAGTAAAAGTCATTAGAAGCCAAATTTCTTAATTCCAACAGTGTTCATTCTCACTTTTGACAATTCCCTAAGTAGGAGATTACTTACATAAGAGGGAATGAGAATAATTCTCTTTATATAAAAAATTAATAAGTAGAAAAAATATTTCTCAGAGGTTGAGGATAGTGTGGGAGCACATTCTTTCTTCTTTGCTCTATTACCAGTTTAGAGTTTTGTCTTTGTGCTTTTCTGGGAGAACAGCGTCTTTTATTCAGGCAGTTCTCCTTGTTCTGACTGACAGTGATTTGAAGCTCTTGGAAATAAAAAGATCTGTAGGCTACCCAGGCTTTTATTTCTTCCAGATGTGCTAATATCCGCTGCTGAAATACTGTGTGCTCTGCCTTGTGGCTGATCTCATTCACCAGGACTCGTCTGGGTCTTCATGCTATTGTTGCTCCCCAAAACCCTGGGGGGGGGGATTTCTCTGCAGCTGAGTGTCTCTAAGGGGAGAGATTTCACTTCATTGTGGTATTTTTAGACATGCTGCTTCAAAAAAAGTGCTCACCTACTGATGCCTGATGATTTTGAGTGGGGTGGAGCATAGCATCTCCCAGCAGTGGACATTAGGCTTCCCTGACCCAAGAGCAACCCAAACTGCTCTTCCCATAAATAAGCCCAAGTGCCAAGTCAAAATCTAACAGAATTAATTCTAGTTGTGCTCTTAATTGAAAGCCTGCTTTAGTTTAAACGTACCTTTCTGACTCAACTCTCTGCTTTTCTGTACAGCTGTATATAAACACCCATTGTACTTTTTCCCTCCTCTTTCCCACTCCCAATTTAATTTGCATTTATCTGTTATAGTAGATGACACTTCTGCAGATCTTAAAACAGCTTTGATGCGTACATGCTAAGGTATTTTGCAAATTAATGAATTAAAGCACTTTTGTAGGTAGGAGTCAGATTGAGCAAACAAGTCATTAAGTAACTTGTAACTGATGACACACAGCAGCATAATTGCTATGATAGATTCAGCAGAGTTAGGCAACAATTGGCCTTTACAATGATCATGTATTTTTCACTTAATTAAGGTAACACTTTATGGATCCAAGGACAATTCTTTCCAGCAAGGAAATATTTATTGACTCTCAAATTCAGGTGCACATATAGATTTTTGGTGATGTTGTACCAGTACGTGCACAAATCCAGGCAGCAGTGCTACATGCTGAGCTGTGTAGAGGATCGAAGTTCTGAAATAAAATGCTGCTTGCCTTCTGAATCTGATTGAAGAGAGATGATTTTTTTAATGCCTGGAGTAAAAAGGAAATGAAGCCTTCTTTTTTCTTTCTTTTTTTTTTTTTTTTATGATGGTGGGGTTGTTTGATAGAAGTATTTGTTTAATTTTGCTTTGAACTGGCTTTATAATAGCAAAGATAATACAGTACAAAAAATGTTTAAAATATAAAATAGTATTGAAATGAGACATACAAATGTTTCGATGTTAAAACAAATCATTAGGGGATATTTTGCAGACCAAAGTCCTATTTTTGTGGGATACTGAGGCTGAATTTATCTCCATATCCTGGTATATAAAAGTAAATCCTTTGAAATGCCTCTGACTAGTAACTGCTCGGCATCCAGAGCAGAAGCATATGTTCCTTTTGTTCAGAGTTTGGTGCTGAAAGCTGGAATTTCACTAGGAAGACCTCCAATGGGATGTATTTCACTTTCACACACCGGGTAATTTGTTTTAAAGCTGACCCTAATTGTAGGTGTTGAGGTGTTCTCTCTATTTAATGCTGCGGTAAGGCACCATGCACCCAGCGGAATGTCTTTTGGGTAAGCTGGAAAGCCTATGTGCAGACCACTTTTGAGCATTTTGATTTAGGTTCCAGTCATGATCCCAAACCTCTAGAGAGTGCAGAGTACATAAGACCTCTCAGCTCCAAAGCAGCCTTAACTAGATGGATGCATTTAATGGGGTTATAAAAAGTTATCCAATAAGCTTGAAGATTTTGTTATATTTTTAAGATAACAAATACTACAAAAGCCTTTGCAAGGTGAAAATGCTACATAGGTATGAAAGTCAAGAAATGGTCACAATATAAACAAAGATGACTTTTTTCCTTAAAAAGAATCTAAATGAGAACAGCAGGAATTTATAAGTAAACTGAAACTAATTTCTATCATATTAAGTCACTATGATACCTCTTATACAAAGACTGGTACTGACTACTGATTAAGATATGTACATTTGTTGTTTAGATAGCTCTGGAATACAAATATGAGACCAGAAATATGAAACATTTTTCAGGAAAGGGCTTTGACATCCATCTAGATGAATATCCTCTGACTTGGAGGGGCAAAAGCTCCTAAGATCTGAATTCCTCTAAGGACTTCAAGATCAGTATTTTGGTCTTGGTGTGTTACCATTAGAGGTGGTTGTTTCCAGACTAGAGCTGAAAGCATACATATTGCTTGAAACCTGCAGTTAGAGAGCCCTTGTGATCCATTAGTATTTTATTTTCTGTGAAAACCCAAGATCTAAAATCCTATTATTTATAGATAACAAAACATATAAAACATATTCACTGAGAGGAGAAAACAGCCTTTACTCCTTAATCCTGCCATAGCCTCATCAGTCACCTACCGTGGTCTCTGGAGAAGCATGTACTTCATTTTTGGAGATTTGAGCTGGAATTGTTTTTTTCAGAGCCTGCCTTTGCACCTGTTGCCTGAATAAATTCCCATTGAATTATAAAGAAGACATTGCTGTAGTTTATCTGTCAGGAGATACAGTTTTCTGGCAGGACTCTCTGCCCGCCTGCTAACTCTATATGGTAATGTGTTTTGATACTTGTCAAAAATCTATGGTTGATCACAGTTCAGGGGCAACATTGAAAGCCTACTTCAGTCAGGAAGAGACAAAGTTTGCTGTGAGGGGATTTTCATAAACATATTGCTGCAGGCTATATACACATCCCATCTCTCTTCCTTTGCCTCCCCAGCATCTCCCTCAGCAACTGTTAAAATACACAGGCCAACAGCCTTATGTATCTGGACATGTTCAGGGGAAGGAATCTCAGCGTAAGAGGGGTAAAGGGATAAATGTTTCCATGGCAATACATTTAGAGTGCATGGATCAGAGGCAAAGATGGATCTTATTGTTACTGTCACATCAAGTGCTGTCAAGTCACATTCGGTGTTCTGTACAGTAATTGAACAAGTCAATTAATCCAAAGGAAATGGTCTTACACATGGCCAAGACTAATCAAAAGGCTGCTATTTAAGGCATCACTTACGAATGGTTGCATCATGGACCTGGTTTTGGCTGCTCTTATTTAACATCTAGAGGCTTTTCAAGAAATCCTTGGAAGAAAAGAGAAGTAGTATCCTTCATTTTCTTAGGAAATCAAATTATATACCATCACAGATTCTAGCAATGACTGCACTGGAGACCTTCAGTATATTTCAATACTTGGAGTGAAGGGGGTTTCTTTTCTGCAATTTAGATAAAGTGAGAAAAAATTAAGTGTAACAGAATCTTTGAATGGTATGAGGGCTTTTGATTTATATTTACATGAAAAATATTGTTCAGAGACAGTCCAGGAGTTATCTTCTACCCCAGTGCCTTTTCTTTGCTAATAGCCAGTGTTGGATGCTTATGGCAATAATATGGGAACTGACAAGTTGCAGAGCTGTGTTTTTTCCTACTTTACATTCTTTCTCTGAAGTGCAGGAACTTCAGGAAGTTAGATATGCATTTTTAATATCCCTTGATGGACTTCCATTAAATTATCTGATGAGGTTTTGAGCTTACATATTCCTTATGTAAATCCACGCTGTCTGATTTATCCCTTTATATTTCCAGCATCTTGTGGCATTGAATTCAGCAATATTCATGGCAATTCTGAAAAAAATTCCTACCTGAGTTAAACAGGATAAGGTGTCAGCACGAAAGCAAGTGGATTTAAACTGGTATGAATATATTTTAGAAATGAGAAGAACAGTACAAGCAATTCTAGTCAGATTGTTAGGGGTAGTCCGAAGAAGGAACATGAGAAGTTTATCAGAACAATTATAAAATGTATTTGTAGGTGACAGAACTCAATGACTCAGGTATTTTTCTACAGTAAGTTCCTCTCCTTTTCTAACTTTTAAACCACTGATGGTACATCTTTCTTGCTACAAAGCATGAAAAATTAGGGAGCACAGCTCCTGTCAACATTAATTATAGCTGTTATGAAGTCAAAAGACTGTTAGGAAAAAGGCTTTTAAAAAGCATTTGTAACTGTAAAACAAGGACTGATCTATTGTTGCCATTAAGAGCCTCATATTTCGAAATGCGCTATAAATCTTATGAGTTGTGAAGACCTATTATGTATAAAACATCATTTTGGCACCCTGGAAAATTGCCAATTGAGTTTTAGTACATTCCCTTCAGTCTTTGGTTGTGGACACAAGAACAGTCATAAATTACCTTAGGGCATTTTTATTTCCTGCCTCGTCAGGATGACTCCTCTGCTGTATTTACCCTTTCAATTGACTAATTTGTATACACTTTCTGTGAACTCTGTAATTAATTGGCAGGCGAGACTACACACTGGCTGGAAGTAATTGAAGATTACTCTTAATAGTAAGAGCACACTTTTGTGGATGGTTTAAAATACATATGCAGATTAGGGGCAAATATAAACAATAATTAATGTGGGAATGCAAACAGTGCATTGGTTTGGGAGGTCTGCCATCAGACGTTGTCTGCTCTTCCAAACCTCCCTGCTCCCAGCCTGCTTTTAGGCTGGGGTACAGCGCTGTGGTTGCTGCTCCCTGGCAAAGGCTCTGGGGAGGTGGAGGATGGTGAACGTGGTTTTGGCTAATAACAAAGTAACCCTCAAATTTAAGGCGTTTCCCTGCCTGGCAACTACCCAGCTGAATTCCATCTCTGTCTCCTGTTATCACTAGCTGAAATAAATCAAATGCCAGAACGGGTCAGCAGAGCTAAGCTAACATTTCTTTGTAGGGCTGCAGTAAATGCTGAGCAGTCTGGGCCTGCAAAGGCACCTAGCCTTCTTGTCAGGAAGATAGATTATTATGTAGATATAATGAAATTCTGACTTAAACTGGTATAAATCCAATTGGAATTGGCCCCTCTAAAGTTGGCTGGTTGAAAGTGCTGCTTTTTATGTCCGTTACTTTATGTGCTTTCCTGCAGCATTTCCTGAACTACATAGGTGAATATATTAGACTAAGAATCTGAGGATTTCTACATCACTTTAGCCAAGCAGACAGACCTAAGTACACAGCTGGCAGCTGTACACCTGATGTGCTGGTGCTAGTCAAACAATAGAAAAGGCAATTTTCCTGTACAAATATGAATACTGCACGGGTGCCTTTGGGGATAGGTTTGAATCCTTGATTCCCTCTAGAGCTATTATTATTTTAGTAGACTGCACATACTTTTGCTGAGGCAGTCTGATTTTTGATATTTTGTTCATTCAGACTGTTTATTTATCGGTTTGTGGAGTGGTCTGCATCCTCAAAAACTTGCTTTGATTAAAAATCCTAGATAGCTTATTTCTATTTAAAGCTGTTGGTAGGGCTAAAAGTGATTCATGCTGCACATTAAATTTGGTATTTCTGCAAGTGTGGACATGCAGTGCTGTAGTAATTTCCAAGTATTTCCCAGTGTCATTCCCCTTGACATTACTTCCAGAAGTGATTGAAATCTTATCTAAGTAATCATGTTGTAAATATTTAAATGATACCTGCTTGAATTGTATCATGCTGTCAAAGAGCTAGGAAGACGTTTCTGTGCAAGCTCTGCAAAAATGGGTGTGTCATATTCTGGTTATTCTGTGTGATACTTGGATAAGGTAAATTGGTAGATTTTGGCATTTTTATTTTAAAAGTCCTTATGTTTTCTTGGAAGTGCACACTCAGACATTAAGCATATGTTTCAGTCAAAACTTGTGTTGATTTTTGTGATTTATCTGTTCAGAATGCAAATCAAAATCGGAATTAAGGAAGAATTATAAGAGTCTATTGCACGTTGGGTAAATTCTCACAGCTTGCTTTATTTTGGAGATTTTTTTCTGTGAGATAATGGGTGCTATATAAGAACAACTTATTTTCAGACCTGCAGTTTTTTATGCTCTGGTTTAAAAGAAAGGTTTATTAATTGCTTCTCTGTCTCGTTGAACAAAAGGTGTGCATTCTGACTGGAAATGAAACCAAAACACAAAAGTAAAAGTAGCCAGCCAACACTGCTTATAATGTGACTTGCTAAATTCTGCAAAAATAATATCCTTTGAAGAGTTTCCCTCCACTATCAACACTAAAATGAATTCTTGTTTTGGGTAAGAGAAGGTGAAAATATCTTAGCTTTTCTCTTTTAGGTCCAAGAAAACTTAAATAGTAACCAGAATTATTTGGACCCTTAGCGTGTTTATTACAATGTATATATATTGCTGCCATTAAATTTCAAAAGATGTCTTCTTTTTTGTCTATTTTTTTCCTCTTCCTGCTGGTTTCCTGCAAAAATGTTTCTGTCAGGCAGAAGTTGCACATTTATATAGCAGCGTATATGCTCGTAGAGTTAGGTTTATATTAAAACCTGTTGTAATTACAGAGGAAGCATGCAGATTTTACTGAGGAGGAAGGCTGGAGACATGCTGAGATACAGAAAAGCATAGGGCATTCCAGACCCAGCGTATGAATTCTATATAAACAATATAGTTTCTTAATACTGGGGGTTTTTTAAACAACATTAATGTGATATGGATTGCAACTTTTTTCCCCCTCAAATATCATTTTATATCCCAAATAGCATTCTTGGGAATAATTATTGACCAAGCTGTACAGAGGCCAACCAAGCAGCAAACAAATGTATTAAAACAGCATGAGCTGTAGTTAAATAACGTTTTAACAGTTTAGGTATAAATACTTGTTAGTATATATGTTCACTGGGCTAGAACATATTTTAGACTATGAAAAATACGTGATTTCATCTTGTCTCCGAATACCATGTTGATATGGAGTCTTAATCACAAAGTGAATTTTTAGATTTGTATTCAATTTCAGGCTCCTGTTATTAGATTATAAAAAAAATATGAGTCATTGCATTAAAAACTTGGATTGCCTTTGACAAGGTCCCCAGTAAAAACTGTTAGCAAATTTAACAAGAAAATATCTGAAAATCTATAGTGGTGTACAGATAGACAACACAAAGATTGAAAGAAAAATTGCCTGAATTACTCACTGGGGTAAATGTAATAATTATTAATTAATTTCTCTTGCCCTGCCTTTTGTTCTGCTATAAAAAGCTTGTTTCTAATCACATTTATGGATGTTTTGTCAGTTATAGTATAATTTTACTGCATCTGTCAACTTGGAGAATCTAGTAACATATGTTTTACCCAAACACATTACCTCTCTGGATTGGCTGTGAAATACTAGTTGCAAGTACTGCTTTGAGTATTTGAAATCTGAAGTACAAAATCCACGTTGAATAGCATGAGCCAAATTATTTCAGTTCTCTGCTTTTTTTGCCATACCTCTTCCAATATAGTAACGTACAAATATATTTAAAATACTCAATACCCAAAATATACATAGTGTTCAGTGGAGTTTAAACTAAAATGTTGTCATCTGAGTGAGGCCACTTGAAAAAGGCGAGGCAAGAATGGGCTTGCTTTGAATCCAGTGATGCAAGAGCTTTCAACCAAAATGCCCACCTCCTGATCCATTGGCTTTTTGGTACTCTTTCATGACCACAGTCTTTCTCACCTTACTCTCATGTTTCTGAAGGAAGGAAATCTGCATTCTGATGGTCAATGTATGTCATACATTGAATGCATCCTGTTCAAAATTCTTTACCTGAGGTATCCACTTTGCTTTGTTTTAGATGAAAGTGCTCAGGTGGATTTTGTGTTATGCTCAGTGGCTGCACATAGGGAGAGGACTGCTTTTCCAACACAGGATATCTAATATGCTGCATGATTCACTGCAGAGAGTCTATCCAAGACTCCTCTTTATCTCTTGATAGACTTGCTTTCTAAATGTAGAAATAACATGTAGCTACATGCATTGGTTTGGGCCGAAATTATATTCAGCAACTGGCAAGATTAATGGATAAAGATACTTCTGCAAGTTTGCTAAGTTGACAGTATTGGACATTAGCATGCAAGTTAGGATACTTGGGCATCCTATTTGCAGTTCTGTCACTCACTGGCATTGGGAAATTGAGAACGTTACTTATTGCCAATTTTTCAGAATTGTTTTTTTCCTTTTTCTCATTATTTTCCTATCTAGCCAGAGAATTGCTGTGTATTACATTTGGCCAATAGCATTTTAGCTGTCTTTGGTCTTAACGTCTCTGGCCTTGTATTTCCTCAGATGTAAGGTACAAATAATCATCCTTGCACTCTGTTACGGATGCTTTAATATTCTGAAATAGCCAGATTCCTCTATAATGATATTTCATTTTTAGTTTTGGTTTTAAGATGTACAGGATATCCTATTAGGTTTACTTCAAGAACTGTTGCAAAACCAGGTAAGATGTAATAAAATTTTGGGTTCAAAACCTACTTGTCAGCTGGAAATGAAAAACCACCCTTAGTTTATTCAGGCCATTTGTGTCAATGAGAAATTAATCAATCCATTGGCAGGGAAGCTGGCACATTATTGTCCTAGTTGCAAAATAGAGTTCTTATTAAAAAAACCCGACCAGTCTGATTTCTACTGCAAAGGCATATAATGCAGCAGCCTAAGAGAAGTTCAAAAGAGATTTTTTCTTCTGTTGTTTGGGGTTTGGGTTGGTTTTTTTTCTATTTTACTGAGCGTATTTTATCTTTTATAAATGACAATAAAGTAATATTGCTTCCCACAAGATTATAAATTATTTCAAAAATTCATGTTTTTGTTTGTAATGTTAGGAGAGGAGAATTTTATCTCAGGATCTAACTTCAAAATCTGTTTTTCTCTGAGGTGGCAGTAGCACTGTTAGCATGCACAGTCCCAGGAACAAATTAACATATTTTTGCAGCTTTAGAGACTCTGGTAAGCAATTCTTTTGTGGACTGTCCAACGCATCGTGATCTGCACACCATAGATGTCAGTCTTATTCTACTTCCCATTTCAAAGTCGGCAGCAAAACTCATGGCATGCAAATTGCAGACAGTGTGAAAATGTTCTTGTATAAATAGTTTCCCTGGTCATTGTCCATATAAAATGAAAACCAGAAAATATAGGAGCATAATTCACAGGATTACATGGTTTTCATGGAATAATTTGTTATATGGATTTCATTCTCTGTCTCATGTTTTTCCCTCTGAGCGGGAGCTGCAAACAGTTTTTTCTTAGACTTGCAATTAAAAATAGTGGGATGATTATTATTCTTTCATTTTAAAGAAAGATTCATGTTTTGATGATAGGGAAGACTGGTCAAAGTGAAGTGACTGGAGATTATGGATCATATCCAAGTATTCAGGAAAGCTGAAGCTCATAAACATAGGGTCAGTCTGTGTGTGCTGATTGATGTTCTTGTGGTGCTTGACTCTGCCTGATCAAATCTCAGCCTGGATCAAGGGAGAAGATATTTAGTTACAGCTATTTACCTATGCCAACTTGTATTGTATTGGATAATGGTCAAAGGGAAAACAAAAGACTATGGCTTGAGCAATTACTTCTCATTTAGATCATAAACATTTTGTGATAAGGGGCTATATTTTCATTCAGTGTTTGGGAAGTATAGTACACTTGACTCTTTTTTTTTTTTTTTTTTTAAAGGATAATACTGATGTATGTCTTTCTGGAAATGCTCTGAACTTAGTTTCCCAGATAGTAGATGACCAGCTGTGGGTAGTCCTGGAGCTCTAAGAAGCAACTTCACTTTTCCCCTCCATTTCCATTTTTACTTGCTTTCTACCATGCAAGTGTGCATCTTTAAGATGTAAAAACAAGGGATTCAGCCACATGTGGTGTATATGGTGTATTTCTTATGATGCTGCCTTGGGATGACGTGTTACCTGGTAGATACTCTGCAGACAATATGGGAGTCATTGGTGGGATTTTCAGTCTACAACTTTAAGTGGCTCCTGCAAAAGCTACATTACTATGCTAAGTGCTGGAATCATTGTCAGATGCAGGGTGGGCTGCTCTCAGCCTTCTCAAACTTCTTTTGTTTTAAGCCTCGTAATTGGAGGGGGTTTTAATTCCGAAATCAACTGGCTGTCCTCTTAAGCTGTTTGGTGACCTTCACCATTCCCATACATAAAATTTCAACTGGGGTGAGTTTCAGAAATTTAATTTGAAAGATAGTGATATCATCCTACCTTAGTTGGTTCACCTATCAGGACTATTTAATGAAAACACAGATGAATTTTAACCTGCATAGGCCCATCCTCACACAAAATACATCACCCCCATTCTCAAGCACCACATGTTCTACAGATAACCTTAATAAGAATAAACTTAGAGCATGTATGTGGAGAAGCAATTAGCTGTGCCTCTTTTGACTTGAGTTTTTCCATTCCCAATGATCTGGTGTTGCTTTCAGATATCCAGATTTCCTTCTCCCCGTTGGGTGTTGCGAGTTAATGAAACCATGAGTGGAACATGAGTACTGACTGATAAACCAAGAATATTGCAGTATAAAATAATTTGCCCATGATTTTTGGAATTTTACTTACTGCTCACTTCCATTCTCCTTCCTTCTTTGTATTTCTTTGGCTGTGCTTTTTGGTTGTTTCTGTTTATTAAATAAAAAAGGCTCCAATTAGATGCTTATTCAGATTTTCATCCAAAATCCACACAAACCAGAGTCTTTCAGTTGGGCTCTGGGTTACATCCATAAATAGCTGAAAGTGAAATCTGACTACAATTCTTTAACATGGAATATATGTGAAATCCTGTCCAGGTTGAGCTTAGTAGCAAAATCACCTAGTTCAGTAGGGCCAGGCTTTCAGCAAAAATTCACATCCTTCCCCTTCAAAAACCTTGCTGTGTTAAAATATTTTTTTTATAAAGTGGTAAGCCATAATAAACTGACAAATATGTTTGCTTTCCTTGTCAGGAAAAGGACAGAATTTAGTTCTTGACCACTAATTAGTAATCTCTAAGGCAACATAAGATTTTTCTTTATTTAATCACTGAACAATATTTTTTTTGCTAAAAAAAGCCATGCCTGGCATAAAAAACACCCCTGGGGAGCTTTTGTTATTCAAGAACCTGTGTTTCTTTTCTACAATCAACAGATTTATAGCTGATAGCAAAGTTCAGAAACCAGGTCATCAGTGGAGTTCTCAACTTAGTAGTAATTGAATTCAGTTGATCTTCATGCAGACTTGAAGCTGTCTGCCTTGTATTTTCCCAAATGTATCTTCCCACACAGATGTCTTGCTATTGAGCACTATGTTCAGTACTGAAATTTCCTGGAAAATTGCTTCTCTTAGCACCTTATAAAATAATTGAAGGACAAAACATTTCAAATCTATGACTACCAGTTTACCATTCAGTATCTAATATGTGTTTATGAGCATAAATACTGTATCTTATGACAAAATTCTCCTAATTTTATTCTTAACGTCATGGTTTTGTGTGTTTGTGTTTCCTGGAGTATGTGATCTCCTCCTTCTCTGTATCTTGTTTTAGGTTTGTCACTTTTGTAACTTCAGATTCTTATCTTCTCCTTGAGTTTTGTATAAAAGGGAAGAAAGAAAAGTACAAAGATTGCAGTTGGGCAGCATTTTCAAAGTTTCCCCCTTTTCTAATGATATTAGAGCCATCCAATTAGTTGTCTTCTATTAGTTTTTCTTCTCATCCACATATATGAGATGGAGATTTTCATCCCAATTCTCTCATTTTCTTTGCTGATTTTAGGAAACAATTTTGTCTTCTAATCTTTCTATTTCAATCTATATGGAAAGCAATTTTGACATCAGTCTTTTCAGTCCATTTCAGTCTCTTTTGCTAGTTCTGCAGGATTAGAACTACTTTACTATTTGTTTGATACTAAGATTTGTTAGTTTTCCTCACCAAGTGGCATGGTTGGAAATAGAGGCATGAAAGACTGGATAGAGGCTTCTGTGAATGAGTTATGGATGTACATTTTTCATTTCACTTGGCATTCATTCTAGATAACACTGAAATTAAGTTTTATGCACCAGTGATGTTGCTGAATTATGAATGGATATGATACACTATGTAACTTGAACTGTGGTTGTGGACATCAGTAAAAATACAAGGGTAGATGGAAGATACGGTAAAAGTAGAGGCTTTACCATAAACAGGAACATGGAGGGCAGACAGATTTAAACACTGTTGCATAGGATAGCAAAATGACCCTTTCTGCATGGATCCCCCTTGAAATGGGTGCAAAGTGTACTTCTGTCTGTCATGTATGCTGGCAGAGGGGAATTAATCATACTGGGCCAAGAAGCTGTGCTAGTGGAGGAGAACATATAGCTAATTATTTATATCCATGGAAACTGATCTTAGACACCACAGATCTTCTGACAGCTGCTGCAGAGTCTTTCTGTTCAGGAAAAGAAAAGAAAAAAGGGTTGTCTACTGAATGTTGCTGTTAAATATGAAAATTCAGGCACCAACATTAGGTATTAAATTAGCTATGGAATAGGCAAGTAGTTAGTATGAAACAATTAGATTAGTGATGTGAATGAGATGTCTCTGGCAGTTGGAAATTGTAAATTTAGGGTAATTTGTTTAGTCTGGTTTTTTTGTTGTTTTTTTTTAACACAGTCCTCAGGATGGGAGAAAGAAATAAAGTGATGGGGAGGGAGACTGCAAGCATTACATTGAATTCATTCACTATTTGGGGCTAATTTACAGTGATGAACAAAATTAATGGTATTTGCCTTTCAGGCTATTGAGGAAAACTTGTAGCAACTAATAGCTGGATAAGCAATTTATTGTCTATTTTATCTTTTCAGTGGTGATAAACCAGGTCAGATATATTTTATGTCTGGTACCCCCTTGCCAAAAACCCAGCCAACCAAACCCACACACAAATCAGAGCCTTTATTTTATTCACCTGTATCCTACACTTTTCCTCCTGTGGCTTTTCCCTTTGAGCATGAAGATCTTCCAAGCAGCACAGGTGTTTTCTGAAGCATGTTTCACAGTTCTCTCTTCCCATTTAGCACAAATGAACAGAGCTGGTAGGTTTTGGTTTTAGATGTACCTTGTAAAGATTTCTGTCTGGGTTCAACTTCAGTCTTGACTGAGGGAAAATGAGGGAGTGGCTTTTTGCACTTCTGTCTCACGCAGCAATATCCCTATAGTTATGGCTAAATGAAAGGCTAGTTATTGCTGAATAAAAGAAGAGCAGATAAGAGTTCTTGCATTTAAGGCTGAATGGTGTTGACTGGCATATCTAAACACTGCTTAGAGCTTTCTCCTTGGATAGTAGACTCTGGAGAGCTCTCTGGTGCATATTAAAACAGATCTAAAAGTGAACTAACAATGAAGCAATGCAAACAGTCAAAGGTCTGGTACTTGGATTTGCTCCTTGGCTGCCTTTTTGTTTAGTGGTACAAGCATAGCTTTAGAGGTTCATGAACCCTTGTTAGAGTGTGTGACCTACAGACCCTAAAGGGCATCCTATGCTTCCCTTATAGTAGCAAGTAGAATTGGATTTCTTGTTTGTCCAAAATTAAAGCTCTTGGGGATGGTGTTAATGGGCTGTGCAGGAACAAATAATGCTGCCCAAAAAGTATGTTTTTTTTATAATATTAGCACTAGAATGAAGTGTTGTAAGCTATTTAAAAATGTAGAAAACCGTTTATTCAAAATATAAGTTGAGTGAAACCAAACCTTTTCCTGACATGATTATAGCTGTGTGGGAATCTCTGCGCCATCACTCAGCTGTGAGCAGGCTGCACTGTGACTCACAGATGCCCAGGATGATGGGTCATCAAAAATTGCTTGGAAAATGGATGAAAAGGCTTTTTTGATGCTCATTAATGTGTCCCTTACATACAATCCTGGAAAGTGACCTAACTACTGTGAGTAGAGCAGCCTTATATCCTGACAAACATGAGGCACACCGAGCAGCTTTGTTCCTCACAGAAATTCAGGGATTGTTAGATCCTGGATACAGGAACATTTGGTACAGTGCACGATTCATATTAACTTTGTTACCATCTAAGTCTTTGTGAGTCATGCTATTCATCCCCAATGACTAAGCAGCATATTTTTGAGATTTTCTTCTTTAATTTATAAATGCAGCGTATAAATATTAATATCATGAAGTGAAGGTTAAAAAGTAACTACTGATGCTTAATATCTCCTGCGTGAGGAGAAGATACCTGGCTCTGGAAATTTCTTTATGGAACAAAGACATACAAAAATCAGCTAGATGAGAAAAAGAAAAAGCAGAAAAGGATATATTGCTCCCTGGGCACGATCTTTAAATGCAACTGGATGCTTTTTGGCAGATACATGTGCTAGTGCATCTGTGAATTATTTTGACTTGACATGGAAATGACTGGAAGACTCTCTACAGCTGTTGGTGTTCTGCAGCTCAGCCAGGCGATTTTAATTGGGCCCTTCTATCTTTAAAATCTAGAAGGAAAAAGCTTGTTCTCATTAAGCCTTGAGAGTTACTGTCAGCCTCAGTATAGCTGGGACTGTGCCATATGAATTGATGACAACATATATATGAATATTGTATAAATGTACTATTTTGATGGGTAATGTTCTTTATTGTGTGCCAGAGGTTTAACATTTTTAACTTTCTTGGTTTCTTTTTCTGGAAAGTCTTGCAAATGTTTCTGGTACATTTACTTCCTAAGAATGCTGAAGAGGCTTGGTTGTTTTGGTCAAAAGACAGAAACGCAGCATTAACTGGCTGTGGTTTTGGAGAGTATTCTTCTTACTGAAGTTTTCTTTAAAACATTGAGTTTGATAGAAGAAGCAAGAACATGCATGAGAGAAGAGCCTGAAGGAGTACTTGCAGGACAAAGTGAATATAATACCAAACAGGAAACACATAACAACACATCACACCTGTTAAAGTGTTGTTCTTATAACTTATTCTGGAAGAAAAGGCTGTTGATTTAGAGAATTTGAGTGTCAGAAACAGTGTTTCAAAGAAAATTTTTTTGAAATGTTGGTTTTGTTGTCTCTGGTTGTTTCAAAGCTGTATATGAATTTGGATTACAGTATGTTAGCATAATACTTCATGGTTTGTAGATCCCATTTGAATCAGAAACTGCTTCAGGAGATGGAGTTGATGTGTCTGAGGGTGAAAAATTGAAGGATGTTGATAGTAATATTTATTGCTGATCTTAACACAGGTAGCATTTTATAAACAGCTTTATAAGTAGCTTATTTTGAACATCATCTGGAAAAGTATATCCAATGTGTTCCTTTCCTTCTGTAGGCTTCAGCAATGTCTGTGTATAGTGAGAAAACACAAAAATATATACAAAAAATCTACAGAGGCTATAAAGGGGATGAGCGCCTTCTGAAGGGGAAAGAAAGAGCTAAGCAGAGGGAGGCTCTGGAGCAGGTCTCTCTGTGTTTAACAGATGCCTTGTTCTGCTGTTACATGTGCTTTTTGGATTGTGTCTTACAAAACGAAATCATCTTCTGTGTATGTGGCAGCATCTGGCTGTGCCTCTACCACTTCCATCCCACCAGGGTGCTTCATGCACATGCTAAAGAGAATGAGAATTCTCTGTTTGAAGGTTGATGAAAATGAAACTTACTTGAGATCTTTGTTTCTTCATAAATCAACCTCAAACCTGCATCCCCACTCCACTTGCAGAGGCAGAGGGAACAGCCTGTTGCCCTGTAAAATGCCGATTAAAATCAAGAACATTCAGAAAAAAATTGGGATGATCAAACAACCAGCTTCAGTAGCAGGCATGCCTGCCACTCTGATCATCATGATTTATCGATTCCTCTGCTCTTTGCCAAATTAATTACTTGAGAGAGCAGTTTATAAATGAAAGAATGAATTTCTGGGCTAGGAGTATCACTGTGGCACAACATGAACAACTAGGCCTCGAGTTTCTAGGGGTGGTTAGTGTCTGGCATTTAATTTCTTATGCCTGTTCTATGGCTAATTAAACAGCTAATGGACTGGTTTGTATTTGGGCATGGTCTCATTAAACAGTGAGACTTAGACCTACAAGGCAGTAAGGTTCCCCTGTTGCTCGTGATTTAGTAAAAAAAAAAAAGGTGTTAATGCATAAGGCTGGGCTTGATTTTGGTGTACACTATTCCCACTGTTCAGCTACGTGTTTGGTAAAACAGTATCATCACCTACATTTACACCTTTGTCACGCATCAACGTTTGCAGAAGATCAACTTTACCTATGTCTTTCTAGTGGCATTTTAATCATAAGGGTTGAAAGCATCACTGCTTTATCAAAGAGATAATGGGTGATGCCCAAAATTCTCTTGTTTGGAGATAAGGGACCTGTCAGTCACTAGACCGGTAGTAAAATCTAAAGGCATTTTTTAAGTTGTCTCACCCAAGGAGGCAATTAGACTGGATGATGCTCTTCCTTGACCTTTTGGCAGAAAACATAATAACTGTATACTCGCATGAGAAAAGTTTGAAGTTTTGTCAGAGCATGAATATTCATCATTTCACAGAGAGATCCGTGGCCAAGCTCCAGCTGATTATGCTCTAGTTGACTGAAATGCTCCATTGTAATGGCCTGTGCTTCTGTGGGCCTACAAGGAGAGGCAGCAGCTGGTTGCAGGTGAGCATGAGCAGAGAGGACTGATAATTACCAGTCAGCACAGACTAATCAAGGCTTGGAATATGCTGGCCTGGCCAGTGAGAGGGTGCTTTGTTGCATGGCATCAGGAATGGAACTGGCACCAGTTTGGCATGAAGTTAATTGCTACTATGTCTTGAGGCACTAGTTCTATAGAGGGGTCTGATTAGCTAATAGTTACAAATTAGAATGGGTATTTGAACCTGTGTGTGTATATATATTAACCAACGAGGAGGCACATCCTTGTACTGCTTGTGTTAAAGCTTGCAAGGGGACATGGCCACGGGGATCCTAGGAGAATGCTTGAACTGGTCTGAAGCAGGGTGAAAGAATGACAACAGCACTCAAACAGCTGGAAATTATTAAAAGAGGAAGAATTACCTTCTCCTGAATGATATATTGCCAAGAGGTTTCCAGGTGAGCTAATAACATTGCAGTCTAATTAGAGAATGTCCCTTACATCTTGTCTGTCTTACTGGGTGGGCAAGATAAATAGGATGAGTTTGTGCTGTAGGGCTGGTGGAAAGAGTGAAAAATAATTTAGCAATTTCATAAACTGTTGAAGCTAAAGCCAATGACCAATTGCAGTGTTTATGTAACAGATGGCATGACTTCTTAAAAGCCTGTTCGATGTGGTTTTGGCACAACTATGTTTCTAGTTGAGAAATCTTTGAAGCTCTTGAAGCATTAAAGCTGTCAGCTGGACTAAACGACTGTTTAATATTTTCATAGAATAATGCTTTATCAGAAAGATGCCTTTCTCTCTCTCTTAATAATAGGATCATAACCAGATCATGTAGATCCTGGAAAATAAACTGAATACCTGTAGCATTCCAAAATAAATTTAAAGGCAGAATTAGAAAAAGGCACATGTTTCTGTATTTCAGACTATTTTTAGGGACTTAATTTTTCACCAGTGAAGAACTTTGAACTAAGAATCCAAGATTTGAAGCAAATGAGAACTCTATTCAACAGTGTGCCCTGGTGACTGAGAGCCAATGGGATCCTGGGGTGCATCAAGAGGAGTGTGGCCAGCAGGTCAAAGGAGGTGATCCTCCCTCTCTACTCTGCACTGGTCAGGCCCCACCTGGAGTATTGTGTCCAGTTCTGGGCTCCCTGGTATAAAAAAGACAGGGATCTCCTGGAGAGAGTCCAGAGAAGGGCTACGAAGATGATTAAGGGCCTGGAGCATCTCCCCTGTGAGGAAAGGCTGAGTGAGCTGGGGCTGTTCAGCCTAGAGAAAAGAAGACTAAGGGGGGACCTTATTAATGTTTTTAAATATATTAAGCAGGGGATGCAGGGGGAATTGGCCAGCCCCTTTTCAGTGGTCTGTGGGGACAGGACAAGGGGCAATGGCTGCAAGTTGGAGCACAGGAAGTTCTGCACCAACATGTGTAAGAACTTTTTCTCAGTGAGGGTGACAGAGCCCTGGGACAGGCTGCCCAGGGGGGTGTGGAGTCTCCTTCTCTGGAGATATTCAAGACCCATCTGGACACCTATCTAGCTATATGAGCTAGGGAGCTGCTTTGGCAGGGGGGTTGGACCTGATGATCTCTCAAGGTCCTCTCCAACACCTGTGATTCTGTGATCATCTACATAAACATCAACTCACTTGTGGATGAAATGAATAGAAATGTTATCAAGCCTTTTAGATGTTTTAATACGGTAAGAGTGTTAGCAGAGGAGGTGTATTATAGCAGTGAAGCCCATATAAATAAGGTGGTCTACCAGAAGTGTTGGGAGAAATTTCTGCATAACAGATTATTCAATTAAAAATACGACCGATTCATTTTTATATATTTAAAAAAATATTTTTCTTAATTTTGACCAAAAAAACCCTACAACCAAACCCTTTTCTACCAGAAACATAAAACTGAATATTTAATTTTTTATTAGATCATTCAAACAGAAGTATCTCAGTTTTCTTCATTAATTCAGAAGTGTATGTCTTGAATCACTTCAACATTAAACTGCATCTTCTTGTGTAGCTTCAGTGTACTATGGGAGTTGTGTTTCAGATGATATTTCTCCCAGTTATTCAAAGCTCCTCCTCAGATCCTGCATAAACATAAAAATCTCTGTTCTGTCCAATTCTGCCAAATAGATATTTCATGGGTTTTATCTGTGTTACTACAGATCAGGCTTTAAATCCAGCCCAAAAACCCCCACATTTGCAGGTTCACGAAGTTTTAATGTTCCCTGAGAAACTTGGGGAAACACCTGCTAAAAGCCAAATATTGCAATTTCGTACAGAAAAATGAAAACTGGTATTAACGTTTGTTTTCTTTTCCAATAAAGAAAACAGGATCTGTGGTTAGGCCTACAGCCAGAAAAGCCCTTAAACACATGTTTAACTTCAAATTCATGAATAGTCTCATCAGAGTCAAAACATTAAATTTTTTATCCTGAAAATCTGTGGCTTTTTATAATTGGCAGTTGCAGAAGAGACTGATGAATTAGAAGCAGATTCAGGATTTAATAAAAACTCTTACTTCCCATATCCAAATGAAAAGGAATTTGTTAGAATTTCATACAGTCTGAAATGCTTTGGCCAGATCCTCCATGCCTGAGACATCTCTTTGTTGAAATGAAAGCAGAAAAACTGGTCCAAGTCTGTTTATGTAAATATCTAGACAGCTGTCCTGTTTGGGTTTGTTTTGTTTGTGTGTGTGTCATGTTCTGCCCCTCCTCTCCCTCCCCACATCCCCTGTGCTTCTGTCTTTTAACTGAATAGATGTTTAATGTGTCTGTTCGGTTCTGAATCTGGTTGAGTACTCAAGGATGTGATGATTTTTTTAAAGCTGCCTTTAAATCAATGATTTAAAGCACATTTTGCCCCTGTGGTCATCTCAGGCCACCTTTAGTAACTCACATTGTGAGTTGTCACTAAGCGCTCTGATAACAGTCTCCTACATACTGGTGACATCTCCCTCCTGACATGTTTTTTCTGGTTAAACCTCATACAGTTGAAGTTTCCAGGCTTCCAAAATAGAATAAAGCCCTTTAGAAATGAAATTATCCTTGCCCTGAGGAACTGTGACTGAAAATACAATCAGGTGTAGGTTACTGGTAATTCTGGGGTGGTTTTCCATTTTTTTGTCTTTTCTTAGTTTTTTGGATGAGCTAGGTATATCCATCTGTGTAGTCTAAGCAACTGAGAAACATACACACCCAAGGAAAGTCCTCATGGCATGGAATACAGAGCATGGCTGCCACCTGCCACGTCAGGCTCTCTGTGCTGCCCATTTTCTGTGTCCTTCCCTGCTGGATAGGCCAGGCAGGATCCCAGCTCCATTCTGACCACAACTTTTCATTATGGGAGCTGTCTTGCCTTGCAATTTGTGGATGGATCAAGCACATGTTTTAGAGCTGAGGGTACCCTAAGTAGTGGCATGCTTGTGATGATAGGTTTTACATGCCCAGATAAAACCAAGTTTATGATCGTGGCAGCAGATTACTTGTTAACGCTGCGAAGCACTTCAGCTTTAAAGAAAGACCTTTCAGTTAACAACAGCAGCCACAAAAATGTAGGGAAAAGGCCATGGGGGTGGACTGGCTGAAGGGAATTAGTGTTGTTAAAATCCCATTTTACCATTGCTATTGAGAAGCAGTTCCAAGTTTTCTAACGTGGTTGATATACTCCAGGAGTGCGCTCAAGTTGGTGAATTTAGATTTGGAGGATTTTGATGCTCTGCTTTGAGCAAGGGGAGGAAAAAAAAGAAATGCATGGTTGGGAAAACTTTGGGAGGGTTTAACACTGTGCTAGAAACCTGGCGATGCTCCCACTCCAACTGGGAGCCGTGCTCCCCATGAAACGACCAGAAGCTGGCTTACACATTTCCTCTGACTGCCCTGCAAGAGTTCTTGGGGTCTTTGTTATTTAGGCTTGAGCTGGGAGAAGGGCATGCGAAAGGGTTGAAGGATTCATTTCTCAGCGTGAGCCAGCTTCAGCACTCAGTGGCCTGCTTTACACTCAGGCACTTGTCTGTCAGGATTATAGATGATTTCATATTATCAATTTCCTTGCCTTTGATAGTGAAGGGGAAAAGAAAAAAAAAAAAAGAAAAGAAGAAAAAGGCTTTTCTACGAGTTTGAGCATCTAATGGTACTTCAAGCTCAACGACTCCAGTAGATGTCACTGTGTGCCCCCGAGTCACAGCCACCCCTGTTTAGCTGTTTGCGGTGGTGTCATACACCTGCTGTCAACAAGGCTCCAACATCTCGGTCATGATGGTCCCGAATTCCAGCTGTCTCGGCGTTGCTAATTTCAGCTCTTTGCTGAGCAGCGTGAGGACAGATAACCTGCCAGTTCGCCTCTCCATCTCGGCGACAAACGTGAAGCCGGGAGGCAGCGCAGGGTTTGATCGACTGCAGCAGGATGCGCGGGGATGGGGATCCCTGTGCAATGCAGGAGGTAGGCATAGGCTAGTGTCAGCAGGGTTATGAGCAGTCCTGAGTGGGTTCCGACAGCCTTAGTGCCACAGCAGGGAAATAACAGCTTTGCTCAGTGTAGCAGCAGAGCCTGGGCATGCAAATAGAGAAGCTAAAAGAAAAAAAATTAAAATCTCACCAACCCTCAAGAGTTTTCAAAATATCTTGTTTCCAGGGATCCTGAAATTATTATTATTATTATTATTATTTTAATTTGATTGCTTTGATTGATTTGCACTGAGGATTTTCCTGGGACTTTGCACAGGAATACTGGACACAGAATAAAGCTGGCAGTATTTTGTAGGCTTTGAGCTTCCTTAAAGCAGATAAAAATTCATAACCTGTGAGGGAAGACAAAAGAACAGATGAGCAACTAGGATAGAGCTAAAAGTACAGAGTGAGCATGACCATTGAAGAAGAGAAAGAAGAAAGAGGAGGAGGAAATACATCTATCTTGGATATGATATATAAGAAAAATCAAAAGAATTCTTAAACTGTTTGTTGGGCCCAAAGCTTCTGAACCTATAAATGACTCTTCAGGAGTCTCAGAATGTGATTTTTACAAGACTTGAACTAATATTCAATCCCTTGTCCACCACTTTTCCTTTATAAATTTCTTTAATAGCCTGATTTTTCCTCACTCTATCCTGGTGCTAATGCAAAAGTGAGAGAGCTCTGCCTGGCTCAAGGAGAAGCTGTGGCCTTTGATGGACATTTCAGCTATGAATTTCTTCTTTTGTTGGTCCCCAAAGTGAAGCTCTGAAAAGAGGCTTTATTACTCATATGAATTTTAAGGAGAGGGCATTTGTTTGAAGGAATGGGTTTGATGGTTTAACATGAAGAACTTTGGTCCAAATGTAGTAACTTTATATTAAGTAGACTCAGACAAGCTTGTTACAACAATTCAAGAAACTAGATCCAGAGTAAAGCAGAAGTTGTGTTGCTTTAACATACCATTTGTTGCAGGTCTGCCCCTGTGTCATGAGATAAAAATGTCTGGGTGGCTAATGAGAAGATATTTTCAGCCTCTCTGGGCAGTATGTATTTTCACCTTTGGGAGGTTTAGATCACTGAAAGGACAAAGCAGCAACTAGCTAAACACTCTTATGAGTCAGCAACATAGGAAATCGCATATTGTGAATTTCTGTGATTCTTTAGATGCTTTCCCAACTGGCTATCCAGTCCTTGTTAAGATATCACAAAAACCCAGTATTGAGATTGACAGTTGTGTAGTCAGACATAGGATGAATACTTGCACATTAACTAAAAATGGTTTCAGAATTACCTAAGGTTTTGCATGCAGTGGTATAGTGGGGTTTTTTGTAGCTTTTACTAGGTGTGTGTTGAGATTCTTGTGAGGTAGAAACCAGTATATTCTATAGCCAAAGACAAGGAGTTTGATTTTTGCAGCTTCATTCTGGCTTTCTGCAGCACATGCCTGGAGGAGAATCATCTCTGCTGGGAAAATTTCTTGCTTCACTAAAGCCTCCCTGGTAGAGAGATGTGCAAAGACGGGTACAGGTTGTGTTTGCATGTATGGCTGTCCTCCAGGTATGAAAATCCTTAATGACCTCAAAGGAATGGCTGGAGTTAAAGCTGTCTGGCAGCAGAATTTATGTGTGCACAGACTGCAGCTGGAATTGAGTCAAGAAGGTGAAATGATTTCCTAATTTGTCTTCCTCTATTCCTCTGTCATGCAATCCCATCAAGCTGCGGTCTCACCGCAGCCTTAGCTGAGTCTGAAGAAATCCCTGAAAGCACAGGGGAAGCTGTGAGTTCATCATACTATAAAGATCTATAAAGGTTCAACTTCACTTTTAGCGTTCCCAGTGACCAATTTGGTGTCAGCTCTTCCTTGATATTCATAGCCTTTAGTGGCTCTTTATGGTGATTATCAGTAACAGCATGAAGAAAGAAGGCTTGTTGTTTCATCCTTAGCAGTGTTAGGCACTGGATACTCTTAAAATTTTCTTCTACCTTTTTAAAACATTCATAATTTTGATTTCCTTCCCCCATAACTAGCTCTGAGATAAGCAAGGAAGAGAAAGGATCAGGCTTTTGAAATCGCTAGCACCTTCTAACTCAGCCATTTAATGACTGCAGTAACATATTGACTATTACACCAGATTCTCGGCTCATCTAAATCAGCAAAGCTGCAGAGGCTTTAATGGAGATAGGATGTTTTGTAGCAGCTGGAGATGGCACTCAGAGTGTTACCTAGACCAGACTTCTATCTTAATTGTCTTAGGCCGTTGAAAGTAGGCTGTGTGCAAGGTGTCTGAGTTGATGGTGAAGAAGTAATCATAACACTTGAATTCCCTGATTTTTGAGTGCTTAATTTCTCAACTGTGATATTGCTTTAATGTTTTTTTCAGTACTCCCAGTCTCATATAGCTGCTTTATGGCTCCCACTCCCAGTATCTCAGAACTGCACCCTGCCTTGTGCCATTGCTGGGCTTCACTGGCTCTGGAAGGGATCGGGACTCCTGTAGGATGCCAGATTTTCATTTTGAAAAACACTGAGCCCTGCTGATTTAGACAGTGCAATTCTAAGCACTTTCCTCATGCACTTTGTCATAGAAAGCTTATGCTGGAGGTTCTCAAATAGAAAGCCCTTGAGTAAAGCTATAATCCTAGCTTGGAGCAAGAGGCAATAGACCTGTCAGTAATACAGTGGCATGGGAAATGCTGCTGTAATTAAAGTTCACTCAGCTTTTCCTTTATAAATCTCTGTAATAGAAGCTTTGTGTGCTGGTGCAGCCATTTTAATTTATGTTGTTTTGAAACTAGGTAATCAGATTGTCAACTTTAGTGTGATCATTGCTCCATGAACGGATTTTGCAAAAGTATGCTTAAAACCATCAAAATGAATTCTTCTGTGTGCTGCTGTAAAAATAACCAGAATGGTTTTCAAACCTGCCACCCCAAGTTGTTTGGGAAGCTTGTAAGCTCAGCTGCCAAAGTGAGGAGACTGCACATAATGGTGAAAATGGTGGAAAATTGGTAACAATTAATTTCCTTTAGGTGGGTAAGATTCACCCAAAACTTAGCAGATGATTTGCTTGATAGCTCATAGGCTTTTTTTTAAAAAAATAAAATCTCTGTATGCTGGTTATTATTTTGCAAAATGCATAAAAGATCTTTATTTTGGAGCTTATATAGAATGCTGGGGTTTTTTTTTCTATTTTCAAATATTCTATAAATGCTGGATTTTAAATAGCTGTTGGTACATGCACTGGCCTAATATCCCACTGAAGTCAGATGCTGGGTGGAATTAAATGTAAAGCTTTTAAATATTTAATCTCAGTATTATCGTTAACTTTTTTTCAAGGGTAGTGAGGAGAAAAAACCCAAAACCTGTGTACTGTGCTTTCATGTGAATGTTTGTTTGCTTGAATGATTTCTGTAATAAAAACCCATAGAGAAATTAAAATCTGTTCAGTTTGCAGCAGGAGAAATGGCAAAATTTTCCACGCATGTTATTAAAAATGAGTAGTTCTCCTGGCTGTAGGGTTGGCCTACTGAATTACAATAAAAAGACTTCACAGCCTCACAGAATTTTGTCTCTGGGAAGAAGTAGAGGAAATATTACTCTCCTTCCTTTCCTCCTTCCTTTCCTCCTTCCTTTCCTCCTTCCTTTCCTCCTTCCTTTCCTCCTTCCTTTCCTCCTTCCTTTCCTCCTTCCTTTCCTCCTTCCTTTCCTCCTTCCTTTCCTCCTTCCTTTCCTCCTTCCTTTCCTCCTTCCTTTCCTCCTTCCTTTCCTCCTTCCTTTCCTCCTTCCTTTCCTCCTTCCTTTCCTCCTTCCTTTCCTCCTTCCTTTCCTCCTTCCTTTCCTCCTTCCTTTCCTCCTTCCTTTCCTCCTTCCTTTCCTCCTTCCTTTCCTCCTTCCTTTCCTCCTTCCTTTCCTCCTTCCTTTCCTCCTTCCTTTCCTCCTTCCTTTCCTCCTTCCTTTCCTCCTTCCTTTCCTCCTTCCTTTCCTCCTTCCTTTCCTCCTTCCTTTCCTCCTTCCTTTCCTCCTTCCTTTCCTCCTTCCTTTCCTCCTTCCTTTCCTCCTTCCCCCCCAGCTTAACACAGTCTGAGATTGTCCTACCTATGTTTAGATAGCATTGTTTAACTCATTCTGAATTATGTTCAAGTTCATATTTATATCCAGAAACAGCTGCAATTTAAAAATAACAGGCAGCACACAATGCTATAATGCTATTTGAAAAGTTGGAATGGTGTCTTGAGAATGAAATGAATGTTAGGTAGTTTGCTGCAAGCGGCCCAGATCAGGCAGAGTAAGTTAGCAGAAGTCAAGGGTCCTGATCTAGCTTTGCTGGCAAGCTCTCCTTATGCAGGTGGAAATAGCAGCAGCTTTTTGATAATAGATGCCTGGGTGAAGTGAGCTATTTTGGGAGAAAAGACTTTAAAATATTTTCCTAAGTACAACTACACTACCTTTGGCTAATACTGAAATACTATTTAAAAAAAACAACTTCCCCTACCCCCCATACTGTATTGTCTGGAGGCAAAGTGCTAACAAATGTGCTTCCTTGGTGCCATGTTTACTGGACCTGTGACTTACTATATTTTCTGGAACAAGTTGCACATAGGTCAGATGGGTACCTTGGAAATCACCCATTTTATTTCCAAGTCAGGCAACCCTTCTAACCCCCTCCCCACACACTATCCCCAGACTTGGTCCTTTTTTGACATCACGTTTAGAGCTCAAAACACAGTGCCCATACATGACAAGGAGATAACCAGGCAGTGTATGTGACCCTGCAACACACACTTATTAAGACCTGGTGGCTGTAAAGTCATGCCTGGTCAATCAGTCCCCATTCAGTTCATCAGGAAATAGTAACAAGTAAAAATTGCTGTTCCTCTTTAATCACATTTTAATTCCAGAAATAATGAAATGGGAAACAGATACTTAAACGATACCCTCTGCTGGGACCAAGGGATAGGAGTGGATGGAAGGCCAAAAAAGTGTTAGCAATCAAACAAATGGAAGAAGGGGAAACTATGGAATTATATCCTCTTTCATAAGCAAAGCCACTACTCTTTTGAAGGTCACTGTCAGTACCTACTGACGGGCAGGGCTGCGAAATGAGAAAACAAACAACTCTTCCTTTGCCTGCAAAGATAACTTAGTCGTAAGCGGAATAGTAAGAGGTCATCTTGGTAGCTTTCTGGTGGATCTGAGCATGGTGTATCCTTGTTAAGATAGAAGCATGTTGACAACATTGGTAAAACATGAGCAAAAGTATTTTACTATTCAACTACTTGCGTTTGTTCTGACATCCTCCCTTACTCCTTGTGCCGATGTGTAGGGACCTCAAGGGGGGATCTGTTCTCCATGTCACTTTGTCCTCTGATTCTCTCCGCCTTCAGTGGGGCTTTGACTTTGTGTGGAGCCAACTGTGGTTTTAACTTTGGTGCGCTGACCATGGTAGGAGAGACATGTTGAAGCTTTCGTGTGTCGAGATCTGCAAGACAGCCTACAAATTCAGTGGCCTGTTGGGCTTATTAAGTAGCATCACATCACTAGAATTTCAGCTACACAAAATAAGATCATGTTTTTTTCCCCTAGCACTTTTTGTTACAATGAAACCACAAGCAGGCAAAATATATTGTTTTTAACAGCAGATAAATAGTCTAGAAGTGCCTTTAACTTCTTGTGTGCTCTCTCATGACACGTCTTATTGCTAAGACCATATGAAATATTCTGAAATAAGTTTAAATAGTAATGCTAGAAGTCTTCTCTTTGCAAGTTTGACTAAAATTATCCCTGGGTTTATTAAGAATAGTCTATAAGTGACCTTGTAGCTGAACAATATTGCTGCTGCTTTTTGCTACTACTATACTTTTTTTCTTCAACAGTTTATGTAAATAAAATCCTTTAACAGACTAAGTAAACACAAAGTTTGTTTATTACCATTAAATCAATAAAAGCTCTTGCTGAATTTTATTATCACCTTAGTACTTGTTAAGTTTAGTTGTTCAAACATAGATGTAAAAATGGACTCCATATGAAAATTAATTCCATAGCAGATTTTAATCACGTAAAGACTTCATGAACACTTGATTTGCTTTTAATTTTAAAGAAGTTGAAGCATCACTCTTTGAGGTTCTGCATACCACTCTTCCATGACCATTACTATTCGACATATAGTAATAGAAGGTATGGTTAAGGGCTACTTACTACTTCTCTGAAATGGTCAAAATGCTGGAGTTAAATGTAGGTGAAAGAAAGAATTATCTTGTAATGGAGGGAGGGTCTGCAGTGAGTGACCTGCTGGCTACTCACAAAGAGTGGCAGGGAAATAGTTTGCTCTCTCAGTAAAAACTAAGTCAGCTTGAGATCATAGCTGAGATCCTTTCCGCTGTGCCATGTTAAATGATTCATGGTCTCCCCTCCAGATGTCAGCGAAAGATTTCGTTATGTTGTAGCAATGGTAGCAATCATAAAGCAACAGCTACACTAACATTAAAGAATGATTACAGTCTTTATCCTTCTCTAGGTTAAAGAAGAGTTGGCAGGGAGCTAGGTGGTCTGAAGAGCCAGTAATGGAATGAGGGGTTGGTCCTCAGCTGAGCTGCAGCATCTCCATGCTGCCTCGGGTCAACACCAGGCACGGAAATGACAGGGAAAGACTGTGAATCACCAGGGGGTTTTTAAGCTCTGAAATGTTTTGAGGTAACAGTTCAACTGGAGAAACAATTGTATTTTAGATCTGAGGTCTCTCACTTTTTACAACTAAAGACCTGAGGTCTTAGAAAAATGATCATGTATGCTTCATTTATTGATAGCATCTCTACTCATATGGAATTACTATGTGTGGAGTTTTTTTTACTCTCTATTGATAAAACTGACTAAAATAAGGTGCTTAAAAGTGAACTCTTGGGGATAGCTATGAAAGAAGAAATTACACTTTGTTTATGACTGAGGCATGAGGCTGTGTGCAAAGCTGATCCAACAGAGGTTTTTTCATTGCATTTTGTTTCAAGTAGGGATGTTCCACAGCATGGCTCTGATGTTTACTGTGTAAGTACTTTATTTTACTACAGCAAGTGTATTATTTGCTATCACTCCTCTTATTTTCTGTCATAAAGGTCAATATTTCCCCCATTGGAAATCACATAGCACCTCTTTGATTGTTGTAGCTTTTAGGAAAGTGCAATGTTAAAGTAAGATCTGTTAGAGACAGTCTTGGCAGCTCTAAGTTCTGGACAGTCTGGAAGGAAAAAAATAATTCATTGTCTTCATGTGACACTTCCTCTTTTCTGTGGTATCAGTGGGGATCTTTACCCTTTTTTGGCATCCAAAGGAAAAAATGAGCAGCCACTGATGTTCAGTAGCATGTGAAACTGCTAATTTTGCAATCTTGCAGCCACTCATTAAAAAGTGCAATTTTCAAAGGTTGGGAAAACAATAATTATTTTGGTTGAATGGCTTTAGAGTTTTCAGCCTGAACATTTTCTTTAAAGATTCTTTGAAATTTCAGTCAGAAAAGAGCTGATGCAATTAGTGGGAATATTATTTGAAAATGCTTTTATGTGCCAAATCATATTTAGCAGGGTTTGAATGAAACAAGTTCAAGTTTGATGGTGTATCCTGTGGTGCTCTTCAAAAAATATTAACCACCTTTACAGTGTAAAAGTGCAAATTATTATTCCAGGGTATGTTATTATACCGCAGTGCTCCTGTGACTACAGCAGTACTCAGTGTACTATAAACGATTGGAAAAATTCTTCTCTACACAATAAGAATTGTACTATGGTTTTAATTAAGTGATCCATTTCAGTAGAATATGGATTTCAACTGGATAATAGTCCCCATCAACAAGATAAATGCTAATTCATAGGCTGGAAATTATAGAAAATAAGCATCCAGGCGAAGTGGTAAACCATTAGCTAGTCGCAATGTTCAGTGTCACTGACATTATTGCTATTGTAACTAACAATTCGCATAGAAATAAGAACATAATAAGGAGATGACAGTGGCAGGTAGACCACATGTTGGAGTAGATGATTTGTAGCAGCTTTGAGAGTATATAAAGATCCCTTTGATTTGTCCTGAAATCACATACCTTTTAGTCCCGAGGCAGCCTGAAACCACTCTCCTGTACAATTGTACTAAATTCCACTAGTTCCAATACTGGCAAAACATCTGAGATTGGTACAAATGTCCAAGCAAGCTGCACAGAATCCTCCTTGCCTTTCTGTATAACCTCACTGGGTCTATCAGTGAGTGATTGTAATAGAGCAACAAACCAAGGCACCAACTTGGGAGAACATGGGGTGGAGACACAAAGAAATGCAATACTGTTGTAGAAGCATGGAAAGAATATTCAGTCATTCATGTTAGCATCATGGGAGGCTTTTGATTGTGGAGGGGTGTTAATGAAGTCTAACTACAAGGTAACTAGAAATTTTACTTCAGTAAATTGCTTGTACTGAAAGCAAATCATTCCCTGAATACCTTGAAACTACCTGCTTTTTAACTGTCCATACTATCAGGTCTCAGAGCTATGACGCTGCTATAGGACAAGCCCCATTTCAGAGCTGTTGAATACTTGTGTGCTCAAGTGCACCACTGGTCTCATTGATGCTTCATTGGGTATGGGTATTGGACTGGCAGCTGTGAGATTGGGAGGTTGACAGTTAGTCCCTTGCATTGTCAGGAATGATCCTTTAATATCTGGGGCTCACTGGAATATGTGAGAGTCGTGGGGGTTTGACCCCTACATGGTGCTGGCTGCTGTTGGTGGTGCCCAGCTACTGCACAGGGGAGCAGCCTCCACTGCAGTGGCACCTTCTGCCTCCAGTGGGGCTTGGTTTACATCTTCAGGCTGCCAGGCTGTACCGTGGAGGTCAAAGCAGGTTGAAAGAAGAAGGCGGCCTCAGAAAGTTCAGAGAAAGTTTAGAGAAGGACTGGGGTCCCGGTCAGGGAAAGTGAGAGGTATGGACAAGGTGGTGAAAGGATTAAACAGGAGTCCTGCCTGGGGCAGGTTACATGGTACAGAGAAGGAGGGGACTAGAACAGCTCTTGCATATGCCCTGCGGCTCAGGGCAAAACTCAGAGGAGATGTTGTTGCTGCAAGTGATATGGGTTAGGTCTTCCTTCAGATTTTAATCTCAAAGTTTATTTTATGTGTGTTGTTCTTTCAAGAAAGTTTGTTTACAATAGAAGGCACTGATGCACGTTTCTTTTCAACAAATGCAGTGAGCAAGTCAAAAGAGCTGTCATAATTTGATCTAAACAGTGCCCTTGCAAGGAGGGAAAGGGGATGAGTTAAGGTTGCACAGAGAGTTGAATCTCTTCCATTTCTTAACTTGTCACTGATTAAGAGAACGCACCATGTTGTTCATCTAGTGTTTATCAAATAAGCTGTGCCATCCACCACCCCTTGCCACCTACACGTGGCAGTTCCTCTTGATAAGCTTTGGTGAAGTGTGGTCCCAAGGTGGCAGGCCTGTTGTAAGGAGGTCTGTGGTGCCGGGCCCCTGGCAGCTATCCTCAGACAATCTGCCGATAAGGAATAACCCTGCATACCAAGAGTAAACCTGCTTCCATGGAGAGATTTTTAATTGCAGGTGTATTTTTCTGCTGCTTGTTAGAAAATGGCTGGATGATGTTTTCTTCCGTACATTTCGGATAGTACCAGATTGTGGTGCTTTCATAGCTTATGTAGTAATGCATTCTGGAGAGGGAGAGTGCTGATAAAATTGTTTATTAGGCAGTAATCTGTTAAACTCTTCCCTTGTAAAACCCAGAAATGGATCTGCAGGTATTACAAATACATAAGATTTTATGCAGATTTGGAAATTAGAAGAAAGAGTCATTAGTTAAAAATCACATAAAATAATTGCATTTCAGCTTAGTTTCGGGATCATCCACTCTAAGATTGCTGCCCTTCTACTCTGCTCTCTGCCCCTCCACTCTTGTGAGATTCTATCTGGAGTACTGTGCCCAGTTCTGGAGTTGCCAACATAATAAGGACATGGAGCTGTTGAAACAGGTTCAGAAGAGGGCTACAAAGATGATTGGAGGGCTGGAGCACCTCTCCTGTGAAGACAAGCTGAGAGAATTGGGGTTGCTCAGCCTGGAGAAGGGAAAGCTCAGGGGAGACCTTATAGCAGCCTTCCAGTACCTGAACGGTGCCTACAAGAAAGCTGGGGAGGGACTTTTTAGAAGGGCATGTAGTGAAAGGATGAGGGTGATTGGTTTTAAATTGTAAGGGGGTAAATTTAGATTGGATAAGAGGAAGAAAATCTTCATTATAGAGTTGGTGAAACACTGGAGCAGGATGCCCAGGGAGGTGGTGGCTGCAGCCTCCCTGGAGGTGTTCAAGACCGGGTTGGATGGGGCCTTGAGCAGCCTGGTCTAGTTAGAGGTGTCCCTGCCCATGGCAGGGGGGTTGGGACTTGATGATCTTTAAGGTCCCTTCCAACCCTAACCATTCACCGATTCTATGAAGATTGGCATGCTGTTTTGGCTATTAATGAAGACTGCCAATATACCTTGTTCTTGGAGTTAGACCTCTGAGGAAGTGTATGAACATTATATTAAACTCTGGAAGGCAAATGTAATACTGGCAGCAGTAATCACACCTTGTTTCATGACTCAGGCACACAGGGAATTATTTACATATAAGAACGAGAACTTTGAACATAACTGAATCTACTGTTGTCCAGCTAATGTTTTTTAAAAATCATGTATTCTTAGGTTTTGTATGGTTACTTTAGGGAACAACAAGCATATTGAAACTTCTAAACTGCACCTCCAGTCTCTTTGTAGGGTTTTAAGTCAGCCATGAGATTTTTCTGTTTATCCCAAGTTAAAGGTATTGTTTTATGCTTGACTTTGTCAAAGAAACAACTTCCTTTTCATAAACAAAACCAAGCCCATTGAAGAGGTGCCTGTAAACACCCAAGAAGGTGAAATAAGTGAAATGCAGGTAAAATTGGAAAGCAGCGGTTTTTATTAAACACCACAGTTTCATGCACATAGATTTTTTTTTTTCAATGTGCCAACATCTATTTTTGAGATTTGCTTGTTTTTTCTTATCAAGCAAAGTCACAAATGAGTGGACAGGATGAAGTAGCTTTTATTAAATACTAATTAAAATGTATGATACTCTTTCAAATGAAAGAAATAATGACTATGCTGAAAATATTTACCTCCTGAAAAAGGGGCTAAAGTAAATTCAATCAGTAGCAGACAAGCCAGACAGCTGTCTAAGGTAATCAGGAATACAATGGGCCATGCCAATTACACATGACAAGAGGTAATTTGTATATAGATCACTTTTGTTAACTGGACCAATTTTGATTCCTGTACTAGCTTTGAGACCTGACTTTGATCTCATGCCAGTGTTAGCTACTTGCTTTCGATTTTTCTTGACTGGCAAAACAAAAAACAACATACACCTTGTATCTAGAGACAACTGTGAGTCTCCCTGTGTCAAAACACGAAGTAAAATAATATTAGGACAGCTTTTTTTGGGAGGTTGGACCCGATGATCTCTAGAGGTCCCTTCCAACCCCTACAATTCTATGATTCTGCTACCTTGCTCTGGGTGGTCTGCTTCATGGACAGTACTGTCATGGACATGCTATTGATTCAAAAGTCTTTTCTACATCAAGTGAGAGAGGCTATTTCCCACCATCAGATCAGAAGGTAGACAACATTTACCATGTCCTCATGCTGCAGTTACATTGAATACGACAAGGGGTAATGGTAAGAGGTATACAAGGGAATAGGGGTAGGAGTAATAGGTAAAAGGGGTGTATATACAAGAGGTAATAAAACTCAAGGAAGGTAGGAATAGATTCGATATTAGGAACAAATTCTTCACTGTGAGGGTGTTGAGGCCCTGGCACAGGCTGCCCAGAGAAGCTATGGCTGCCCCCTCCCTGGCAGTGTTCAAGACCAGGTTGGATGGGGCTTTGGGCAACCTCGGCTAGTGGAGGGTGTCCCTGCCCATGGCAGGGAATTGGAACTAGATGAGCTTTAAGGTCCCTTCCAACCCAAACTATTCTATGGTTCTATTATTATTTACTCTGTGTGATATCCAGTCTGTCCTGAGGAGTCACTGAAACAATCCAAAACCTCCTTTTAATTAATAAATTATAGTAAAAACTGTGATGTTCGGTGTAGCAAAGCAAAAATTGTATCCTGAGTTAGCAAGACATAAATATTTGGAATTTTTTTCATTATGATGAGAAAAGATGCAGGCCATATTTTCTGCATATTTTCAAGACCTGCATATATTCAAGACTTCCATATCAGATGTGTCACTGGAATATAAATTGTCATTTAAGTAGATAGGGTAGTAGAGGTCTCACTTTTAGTGAAGGGTGACACAGGATAGGATGACTTCTTAATAGGTTTCCCCTCTAAATACACAGGAGTGTGTTTACTTTAACCCCCTGAATTTTGTGAGATAAGAGTTAATTTATCTGAAAGGTACTCTATGTGATAGTATGGATCTGAGACCTCAGGGACCATAGCTGCATAAAGGTGACAACAGCAAGTGAGAAATGCTGTTCAGTTTAATCGATATTCCTGAGGGTAAGTGCTGCCCAGCACTCTGGAGGACCTGTTGTGCATGAAGTTAGCTAAGACCTAGCCCATCAGAATATCAGTGATATTTAGAGATGCTGTCCTTTATTAAGGAATCACATTCTGTCTGGCTTGTGTATTTTTGACTGCTTCTAAGCTATATTTATGGTTTACTATAAAAGGTTTTACATAAATTTGTCAGGTAGTGACAGTAAAATCAATGCACTCTTGTGATTGCTATCAGCTCCCCATAAAACTTGTTTGTTTGTTTTTTCTTTTACTCCTAATTGCAATGATGTAGGTTTGAGTCTTCTTGAAACCCCAGGAAAAACAGAATACTTATGTCATCTTTCACATAAAATTATTTATATGAATGAAGGCTTCTTTAATAGAAACTTCTATGAAAAGTTCCAAGTCAAAACCCAAAGACTAGAAACGACTTTAAAATACTTTCCCATTTCAAGTAATTTCCTACTTGTCAGTAAATATAACTGTACCATATTTCAAACATTGCCAGACAACTTTAAAATTTTATTCTGCTTTCTAGCTCAAATGAAGCTATGTGTATTTCAAATATATCTTTTATATGTTTCACAGACTTATTATGGAAAGGTTTAATTTGCTTTTGAGTATTTTTTTTTCAGGCACCTCATTTAAAAACTGAAACAGCATTTTAGTTATTTCATGTGGAGTTGTGGCCCTGTAATTAAACTGTGGATTTAATTAAACTGTGAATGGAGTTAAAGGAGAATTTATTACAGAAATGTGTGCCATGGTTTCTGGCTGCTTTTTGGTGCAAGTGGTGGTCCTTTGCTCACTTACTGTTTAAGCTGGTCTTCTGCCAAGCCTGTTTTTAGGTATGGGTCTGACATCTACCTCCTTAATAACATTCTTCTCTTCCAGAACACAAGTGACATTGACCACTCATGCCACAGGAAGTGATAACTAGCAGATAAATTGTTACCATTTCCAGTTTACTTGACTTATCAGACTATGTTCTAAACTAGATGTGAAGGGGGAAGGGTAATATGCCAGGCATATTACATAGTGTGGGAGGATGGACTGTGGTTGAAGGAAAGGGGTACAGGTGCAGACCTTCCACCTGTTCCCCTGGGGCATTCTGGGAATGCTGCAGTACAGTTAACGTAGTGTAGAGATGAGCTAGGGGATCTTCTAGTGGTAGAGGTCAACAAGGAAAATTCCATAAAAAGTCTTATGGGAAATAAGGGGTCCCCAGCTAGGAAGGTAACACAGCCAACAGCCCAGATCAAGTGTCTCTACGCAAACACATTCAGCTTGGGCAAGAAACAGGAGGAGTTAGAAGCTACTGTGCTACTAGAAAGCACTTCATTATGAGGGTGGTGAGACACTGGAACAAGTTGCCCAGAGAAGTGGTGGCTGCCCCCTCCCTGGAGGTGTTCAAAGCCAGGTTGGATGGAGCCTGTTCTAGAGAGAGGTGTCCCTGCACATGGCAGGGGGTTGGAACTTGATGATCTTTAAGGTCCCTTCCAATCCTAATCATTCTACAGTTCCATGATTCTATGTTAGAAGCTTGTCAATAGCAAATTCAAGGTTTGAAGAATTATTATCTAGCAGTTTTATTATAAAAGTATTTACTAAGAGGGTGACAGGTCTTGATTTCTTTTCTGTCTTGTAATGGTGGAAGACTTGCTTTTTTGTTAGTGCTTGGTGTTTGTTGTTGTTGCAAGGCAGTTGTTTTGAAGTGAAGAAGTTAGCGAAAACAGCTAGCTGGTATTCAGGTGATTGCAGCTTTGGCTGTGGTGCCTGCTGTGTAGGAGCTCTGAAGGCCTGGTCACTGGAAACACAGGGCATAGTAACACAAGAGGAATTGTGAACATCAGCGTCAAGACTTTGTCAAATTCTTAGTTTATGAACTGCTGCTCAGATGCCTGGAATAGCATTAGAATAAATGTGGTATGTGACAAGACTGTGTGTGAGTGTTAGAGGAACGTATCGTAACATTTGGAATGGCGGTTCTGAAAGCACCGTTTGTTTGTGTAATGTCTGTGACCAGCAGTTAGTCCACTTCTCAGAGGTTTATGGTTGGGTAATCCTGTACGTTATTCATGGTTAATGGAGTTTTTTGAGTTGGGGGTGGGATGATACTTTGATGTTGTCCTGTCCCCAACCCCCCACCCCACCCTGGTCAGTCTTGATCATAGTGAGAAGTTTCATGCAAGTTGCTCCTGCTTCTCATATCAATTGAGACTGTAAAAGGAGAGACTTGACTTGTAATAGATTACCCCACTCATTGGCTAATGAACCAAATTCTTAATGGAACTGTTTGAGAGAGGAAAATGAGAGTTTAATCCTGCAGGCCCAGTGCTTGCCGGAGTACAGGTACCACCTGTGACTGAAGGTGATTTATAAAGGAGTTAGAAGCAGGTCAGAGGGAATGGGGTCTGGAGATTTAGACTGTTACAAATTCTGATCTACCTGCATCTCAGTAAACCTGACAAATAGCAGTGAAGTCTGTTCACTTCTCAGGGGTACTTTTTGGTTGGTTTCTTGTCAGATTTGCAAGACCTAACCAGCCTTGTAACAGATCGGCAAACACAGTCTAACCTTTGAAAGGAAACCTAGAGCAAAGTCCATTGAACACTTTTAGCAGAAAACGTGCCATCTTGCAATGTGTAGGTTGCAATACTCTCTTTTGAAGAGTCATGCTTTTCTATGCAGTGGGGTCTACCCTTATTTCCTAATGATCTATTACCATATCACATGTGTTCTTCCCACTCTGCTGCGGTGAGTGAAACCAGGGTTAAAGCTCCGCAAGTTGGCTGAAACGGGAGCTTAAAGTGAAGAACTTTTAAGAGTATGGTGTGCCTCAGCATAGACCTGGCTTTCAGCTGAGAATTTGGGCCAACAGTAATGAGACTAATTGTGAAGATTAAGGACCCACTGGGATTTTTTAAATAATTACGTTGTCTACTGCTAGCTTTAAGTACCTTTACAAATCAGGCCCTGGTCCTCAAATTTGCATTTAGGTGCCTAGCTGCCATAGAAATCAAGGGACTCTGAGTATGAGCAGATAACAATGGAGGTCTGCTCCTGGATTCTTTTTGGGCTTTGGGTTTTTTTTTCCCCTCCCCTATTATTGCTATTAAAACTATGTAGTTTAAAAATGCGAATAGCTGTCTGAATGCTTGGAAGGTGCTGATGTGAGTTGTTTTAGGCTACATGAGACATCCAACTTGTGTGCTCTGAGTAGGCCATAAAATTCTTAAAGGAAACCTAAATGCTTATCCTGTCTGTTGATTCGCACCAGTTATAAACAAAGTAGGCTAGTGCAGGCAGTTGTCCTTTCTACCCTGCTCCCCTGAGTGTTGCCTCTTAATGTGAAAGGCAGCAGGATTTCACCTCTGCTTTAATTTTCAGACAGCGTAGAACATTTGCTTCCTAAATCTGTATTTAGGTCCTTGCATTTAAGCAGCCTGACGCTAAGAAATGCTGAACGCTCTCACTTCCTAAGGCAGGGCTGCCTGAATTTTCAAAGATGCTGAACATCTGCCACGTATTTTAATTTCTTTTAGAAACCAACTGTAAACATGTTGTTTTCAAAAACTTTGTCCTGATGATAATGCAGTGTGGTATGGGGTAACATGAAGGAAAGGTGAATTTCTGCTTTGGCTGCGTGTCCTTCTACAACAGATGATTCTTATTTTTTCGGGTTGTTGAAGTATTTTGCTTTGTGCAGCATGATGGGAGGGAAAAGTACTTCTCAGGCTTGCTTTATTAAGTGAAAATAGCCACTGGATGTCTGACTGGCTTGATTAAAAGAAGTGAGACAATCTGTAGCGCAAGAGAAACTGGGAAATTGCTTCACAATGTTATTATAATACTGAGAAAAACATTTTGCTTAAAATAGTGACTATGGAATGTTACATTATATTGACTTTATTTTGTGCTTAAAATAAATTATGTTTAACTTTGTTTAATTAAAAATAAATATTTGCTATGTCACAATCCATTACATTTTAATTTCATTTGGTAATTAGGGAATTTATTGGAAGGTGAATTTTTTTTATTAAAATTGTGATGCTAGAGTGTATAATAGAAACCTCATTTAGGGTAGTAACTATATGATGTGTCATATCTGTAACGACTGCTGGCTATGAGAACCTCTGGTGTAAATTGTTGCTACTGTGCTGGTTCCACTGGTGGCACCTAAACCCAGGTGGCATCAGCTGGTGAGAGAGAAGAAAAGCAGTCTGGAGTTGTATTAGGTTTTGAGAAGGAAATCATCCAGGAAAACAAGAAGATACTGGATGTGAACTGATGATTAGATAAGTGGTTTAGATGAAGAATTTGGGATTGCAGAGGGTTTGGATTTAAAAACAAACAAATAAACAAATTTTTAAATCCTGGAACTTTGAGGAGAGAAGGATGAATACTTTGGAGCCTTTATGTCAATAGACAGCTAACTGATTTTTAGGGTAGAACTACAGAGAAAAGATAACACATGGGACCATTCCATGGAAAATCAGTATAGGAGGTGAGAGAACAGACTTGTCACCAAAGGATATGGGGAGAAAGTTTCCTTGATGGGCAAAATGCTGGTGAAGCCATCTAGATGGTTAGCAAGTAGGACTCCTTGTTTGTGAGCTTAAGCGTGATGTTATTGGTATGAGGCCTAGAAGAGACACTTGACTGCAGCTTCGAAAGCATCAGGTGACAGAACAGTCAAACTGTTGCTCTTTGTCATGTTAAAGTTGGAAGCAAATGATCTTGAAAATTTAGAATTGAATCCAGAGTGAAATGTGGTGTAGTAGTGCATACTGCTGGCAGCAAATGGGCAGACAGTTGTTAAGGAAATAATTTATTTTAGATCTGTCCTTGGTATATAGGGAATATTCTCAGACCAGATATTTTATGCAAGGAGAATGTAATGTTTAATGTCAAACTTACCTATTTTAAGGTATTTGATGCTACATGTAATTTTTGATTTAGCAGTGTGATAGGAAATATACTTGAAATCACAATACAAATACAAATTACACTGAGAAAAATATAACAATTGCAATAAACAATTCACAAAACTGGTGTGATTCCTGTTACCAGTCTTAACAATATGCTCACCTTCAAAATGGTGGGCAGCCTCAACTGCCAGGAAAGAACACGTGGGTTGAAGCCACCTCAAGCCTGTTTGCTCTGTTGGAAAGTCTTTTTTTGGTTAATTTATGCTCTGATTAAGCCCCTTATTCACTTGACCCATCTTGGTCTGGCTAACTCAGGGAGACGTTTATAGCACCAGTTGATCCCCTCAACTGTTGGTAGCCATTTATCTTAATCAAAGGCCATCTTCTGACACCCTTTGTTTTATTCTCTGAGTCTCAAGGACACGTCATCCTTGCCCATCTGCTCTAAGTGTTGTTCCATTGTAGGGGTCCATTCAGTGACTCACGTTCCACCCTCAGGGGTTTAGTCAGTCACAGATGTCTATAGGGGTTTGGACTCAATAACCCATGGCATTTCGATAAAAAAATAGTATTCCCCTAGCTCATGCTAAAGGAATGAAACAGGCTAATGCACCTCAAAATAGAATTGTAAACTGACAATTTTTACACATGGGTGTTTCTGGTGGAGTGCCTAGAGGGATTTTCTTTTTAACCCTAAGGTATTTTACATTTTTGTTTTCATCTGCAAGTGAAAATGCAAAATCATCACCAATTTAAGTCTGCAGGCAACTGCAGTTTGGGAGAAGTGGGTCAGTGGCAAAGAGAACAAGCTGAGTGCTGCGAGTAATGCCTAATCACTGGGTAAGGCAGGCATGGGGAGAGGGCGTTTGGTATGGCCAAGTGTAAAGTCAGGCTTGTAGGAAGGAACAATGAACACACTTTAGGCTTGGGAATCTCTGTTCTGTGGAAAAGTTTAAGGGTACAGACCAGCTGAAAGGGATTTAGTGTATGACCTTGAAGGCTAATATAACAGTTGGATTTAAGAGCAGCTGAATGCAGAGCTGGAGAAAGTTACAGCACTTGAAATGCAGGAGCAACTCATCCCTTGGTGTGTTCTCCCTTGCCAGAAATTTTCATCAAGAGTGTTTTCTCTAAAAAAAATAAAATAAAATACCTAGCTCAGATTAATTTGGGAAAAACATGTTTTTGCACACCAGCTGAGGCCCCAAGCCTCTCATCAGTCAGAGCTGCTGCGTGAAAGAAGATTGTTTCTCTCACTCTTGCTTTGTGAAATCAGTGGGCAAGGTAACCCTCACAGAGTGCTTGAATTGCTATTTTTGCTTTCCAGGACACTACAGAACAAACAGAATGTCCCACTATGTCTTCTAAGGGTGTGACATTGATGTCAAAATTTACATTGTATGTCAAAATATTGCAGGGAAATTCTATTTCTTGTGCTGTTTCTTGGGTGGATCATCTTTCAAGTGTTGAATTTTTGCTGCTCTTCTACATTCATCACTTTTTCTAGGTGCAGAAATAATTTCTTTCGTCTAGTTAAAGAGCTGTGTCATACCTGTCACAGACAGCTGATGCTCTGCTTTTCCTTTTTCTGTTGTTCTAACTGCCTCCATGTAGTTATTATCACTAAATTATTTTTGTCTGAAAGAACTTTTTTATTTATTACGAGTTCAGTTTGTTTTCAGTTCCTTGTTTGCCAACATATTCATCCAAATCTCTAGTGTTATTTGAAAACCAATGTCTCCTATGGATAGTATTTATAGCTTTAATATGAAGTGCTTCAAATATTTTAGGAATCTTTGACCCCACTCCTCTGGTCAGATAATGTGTGGATTCCCAAATGAATTTTAGTGGGCTTTAAAATCTGTTTGGTTTTCATGTACAAAATTTGAGGGAATCTTTTTGTGTTAGTGCCACAATTATGTTCAGACTATGTGTGTGTATATATATATGTGTGTGTATATATATATATGAATGAACATTGATAAAGCTTGATAACTTCTATGTAGGGGGATTTATACTCATGTAAGTATACAATCACAGAAGTATCTGCATATAAATATGCATCTGTGAATTTGTTAAAGGATGCAGCCATCTATAGCTGTAGGGAGATAGCACCGCTATCTGATGAGGCTAATGTCTTCAGCAGTGTTTTGTTAACATCTTTTTGTTCCCTTCTGAGCTTTTTAAGAAGGAGAAAGCAAGCATCTGATTTCACTGAATCACAGAATGGAAGGGGCTGAAGGAGACCTCTGGAGATCATCTAGTCCAACCCCCTGCTAAAGCAGGATCAGCTACAGCAGGTTGCACAGAATCGCATCCAGGCAGGATCTGGATGTGTCCAGAGAAGGAGACTCCACAACCTCTCTGGGCAGCCTGTGCCAGTGCTCTGTCACCCTCAGAGTAAAGAAGTTTTTCCTTATATTGAGATGGAACTTCCTGTGTTCCAGTTTGTGCCCATTGCCCCTTGTTCTGTCACTGGGCACCACTGAAAAGAGCCTGGCCCCATCCTCTAGACTTCCACCCTTTGCATATTTATAAGCATTGATGAGATCCTCTCTGTTTTCTCCAGGCTAAACAAACACAGCTCTCTCATCCTTTCCTCACATGAGAGATGCTCCAGTCCCCTCATCGTCTTTGTAGCCCTCCACTGGACTCTTTCCAGCAGTTCCCATTTTTCTTGAACTGGGGACCCTGGTATTGAACCCAGTATTTGAGATGCGGCCTCACTAAAGCAGAGGGAGAGGATAACCTCCCTCGACCTGCTAGACATGCTCTTCTTAATGCATACCAGGACACTACTGGCCTTCTTGGCCATGAGAGCACATTGCTGGCTCCTGGGGAGCTTGTTGTCTGCCAGGACTTCCAGGTCCTTCTCCACATTGCTGCTTCCCAGCAGGTCAGCCCCTAACACATACTGGTGCCTGGGGTAATTCCTCCCTAGGTGCACAAGACTACAGTTGCCCTTGTCGAATTTCATTTGGTTCCACTTTGCCCAATTCTCTAGTCTATCCAGATCTTGCTGAATGGCAGCACAGCCTTCTGGTGTGTCAGCCACTCATCCCTGTTTTCTGTCATGAACAAATTTGCTGAGGGTAGTTTCTATCCCCTTGTCCAGGTCATTGATGAATATGTTGAATAAGGCCTGACCTAGAGCTGACCCTTTGGACCCATCACTGACTACAGGCCTCCAACTAGACTCTGCACTGCTTATCACAGCCCTCTGGGCTCTGCCATTCAGCCAGTTCTCAACCCACCTCACTGTCTAGTGATCCAACCCACAATTCCTAAGTCTGTTTACAAGGATGGTACGAGAGACAGTGTCAAAAACCTTGCTGAAATCAGGGTAGACAATGTCCACTGCTGTTCCTTCATCTGCTCAGCTGGTCATGCCATCAAAGAAGCCTATCATATTGGTCAGGCATGATTTCCTCTTGGTTAATCCATGTTGACCGTTTCCAATAATCTTCTTTTCCTCCGCATCCTTATGAATAACTCCTAAAATAAGCTGTTCCATCACCTTTCCAAGGGTGGAGGAGAAACTCATTGGTTTGTAGATTCCTGAGTCATTCTTCTTGCCTGTTTTGAAGACTGGAGTGACGCTGGCTCTCTTCCAGTCCTCAGGCACCTCTTCTGTTTTCCCCAGTCTCTCAAAGGTGATTCAGAGCGGCCAAGCAGTAACTTCTGCCAGCTCCCTGAGCACTTGTGGGTGCATCCCATCAGGGCCCATGGATTTGCAGGTGTCAGGATTTCCGTATATATTCTCTAACCCTATCCTCTGTCTTCCTCAAAAAGTACATGGCAATCCTTGACAGCATTCCAGTCATGCAAGCTATCCCACCATGTCTCTGCAATTGCAACGAGATCATGCAGGCCTCTAGTTCTTCCTGTTTATTCCTCATGTTGTGTGTGGGGACTAGATTTTTTTTCTCCTTTCATGAGAGGAGTGCATTGATTTCTTTTTCCATAAGCTCTTTTTTTGTGTCCTTGATCAAAACACTGTCCAGAGTGGAATCTTTCAACCTTCCTGTGTGTCTCTTGGCACCTTATGCCAACCAAACCAAGTGAGAAATTTAGCATCATGAATAGATGCTTGTATATTATTGTAGATCTGTATATTCTAGTACCTTTAACATATATATAAAATGTTTCTATCTTTTTCTCACTGTCATAAGTGACCAAGAAAAGTTAAGGTAAAGACCTTTTCATTACTTGGGCTTTCCATGTGAGGTTGTGTGGAAAGCTTATTTGTATGTGTTCAGAATGTGTATTATCAAGAATTATTGAATGGGTATATTTCAAATTTCAGTAAAGTTGCATAATGAAAAAAGAGTTCTTGTTGTGGTAAAGGAAACTATTGGCAAAGCTCTAATTGACAAAGACTACATGAAGTACTCATTTAGAAGTATGTTGATGTTTTCTGATCAGTGATAAAGGAAAACTTAAGATTTATCTGCACACAAATTTGCACTAGTTCACTTACATTGGTTAAAGCAAAGCGATACAAATTGTTGTGGACAGACTTAGTTAAGAAAGGCTGCTCCTAATTAAATTGAGCTATACTTAAAGTCTGGATTTAATGGAAATAAGAGGTTCCACATTCTTGTTTTTACAGCAATTTAGTTTATGCTCTTTAAAATTTAACAGAAGCAAATTATACTGTAGATGGGCTTTTATAGATTTGAACTGTAAACATAGGAATAGGCTCTCAGTGGGTGATACACTCCTGCTGAAGTTCTCACCGGGTTCATAGTGGTATCTGTAAACTCTGCCTCCTTTCCTGGGTATTTTGTGCTGCTTTAGGCTGAATGCACAGAGGGAATGGATGAATTCCCTGTGAATGCGAGGTTTGACTTGGTACCTAGGGAGACTTAATTGCCAATCCAAAGCCTTGTTTCATATGTTTTAGCATTGTGTCACCTCTTGTTGAGGGCAGATTGCAAATCTTGTCCTTTCACACTGCTGTCCATTGTCCCTAGAACATCTTGTTGAGGTCCACATGTATTTAAATGATGGGCACCATGTTGCCCAGTGGATTTGGAACCTTTATATAACAACACTTTTTTGAGAGAAGCATTGGCAGTTACATCCATCTGCTCACATGAATAAGCAACCATGAAATTGGTTTGTTTAATTAAAAGCAATTCCCAGTCCTCCAAAACAACCACCCTTTTACAAATGCAGGAAGCCTTTAACAGAAAGGCAAATGCATGAGTTTATCAGATTTCCTGAAGTCTGCAACCCTTATAAACCTATGAAAAAGTGATTGTGTGTATGTATTTACAGAGGTGCTAGGAAACTTAGCTGCATGGCTGTTGTTACTTTTCACAACAGCAGTAAGATAATTGAAATTCATCTGCGAGCAGTAAAATACTGAAGGTCTTAACTTCTTGCATAGAGGAGGCAGCTGGTGGTGTCACCAGAAGGTCCTGGTGATACAGGGGACTGCCAGAGCAAAGCAGACTCTTGAGGTTAGTAGTGTGCACATGTAAATATGGAGGATATCATAGAAGAGTGTGTGGGGTTTAATGCATAGGGAACGCAGAACTTTGGATTCAGACATTGTTTGAATATGCACAATATAAAATGTAAATAGTATGCAGTATAGTAGCATCATATACTTTTTAGAATAATGTATCCTTTTACAGGCTCAGAATGACTGTTGAGGGCACCCACAACAGTGTACCTCCCCATAGAGGGAGGGGGACACCATGAAAGGAATATTTTAGGCATCCACTCAAATGTTTCAATTGGTTACTTAGTTAAGATTATAGCTGTCAGTTGTATAGTTTAAAAATACATTACTGAGGCTGTAATGCCCTCCTCGGTTTTAATAATTTTCACCAAAGCAAATGCCACTCCAGAGATTTGTCTGCTCTAACAATGCATTTGATACAAAGTTCCCTAAGGCACAAAGCAAGATGGGCAACCAATTTGGAAATTATAATAATCCAGTCAAGGTTAAGATTGCCTTGTTCTGCTGGGATATTATAAAATTTGAACCATGTACATACATCTAAAATAAATTAGCTGTGGGTGGCTGCTGGAGTCTTATCACTCTAGGGAACTCTTCCTTTAAATTTGAGATGCATTGGACTCCTATTATCCGCTAATACATTAATTTCGGTGGCATATATTTTTAGATTAATGTTGGCTCCAAAATTATTTGAGTATTTGGATAAAATGGGGTCACAAGAAGACAGTTTGAAAGGCAAAGAATATAATTATTATTTTATAGTCCATGACCACTGGCAATGAGATGCTTGCATCTCTCCTCTCTTTAAAATATCTGCTACACTCTGAAGGAGGTTACAAAAAAGCAGCTTTTCGCTGACTGGTGCTGAGGGTCTCTGATTGCTTAAAATTGCTTTGAAATAGCATATGCAATACATTATATATTTTCTTTCTAAAAATATAATTATTTGAAGCTCTGTAGTCCCTAAGCTGGGGTATGTGCTCCCTGCTAAGTTCCAGTGTGGGGCTGCAGAAGAGCCCACAAATCCCAGAGCAAGTTCAGGGCCTGAATCTGTCAACTGAGACACAGCAAGGGAGCAAAAACCAGTTTGAAGGACTTGGGATCCAGCTGTAATGTTTTATGAATACTCTTTCTATTGTTTCATAATTTGTGTTGTAGGTACATGCTGAGAGGTAGGCCAGAAGGATTTGTTAATGTTGTGGTGATTCTATTAATCCAAAAGAAACTTGAAAGCTTTGATACATGCTCAGGCTGCCTCTGAACCACCCTGCAGGTGTGCACATTGGTGTGAAACAGGGTCGTGTTCTCCTGGTTGACTAGTGGTTACCATCCATTCCCCAGAAAAGGAAGAAGTAGTGTTGGTTCACATCTGTCCTATATTTAGGATCTGGCTATGGCATAACTAGTTTAGATACAACCTCTGGGACTAGTCCTAGTCATGTGACCTGTTACGAAGCCTTCTGATAACTCCTTAGAAGAGAAGGACATGGAAGTGAACTTGGCATTCATTCTTGGAAAGTGCTGACCCCTTTCTGGCTTCTATCAGGCACCTGTGGGATTGTGAGAGGATTTCAGACCCTTTCAATATGTCATAAGAGATTATTAGTGATGCAATTAAAAGGAAACTAAAGAGAAAGCTGGAGGGACACAGATCTAGGCAGCAAAATAAACAACCTGCTTGGGGGCAAACAGAAGGGAATAAGATGTGGGTGAGGAAGTGAGACTCAATAATTTTTGTCTTTTTGTTAATGTTGCACAGACCAGATTATGGTTGAATACACCGACAAAGAATCCTTAGAGGTGGGAGAAGGAAAATAGAAAGGAAGGAGGTCAGTGCAGACACAGTGCATCTGTCTACAAAAAGCAGATACTAAAAGAGAAAATTAAACTTCAATTAGAAGCAAGAAACATTGCTGGGTATTTGTTTGCTTTTAAGGCAATGGATGAAGTGCTGTGGAGCATGAGAAGGAGCTGATGATGGAGAGGGACAGAGTGTAGGCAGGAGTCTGTGGGGCTAATGACCTAAGAAACTGCAGAGAGAGGAAACAAAAGATATTTAGGAGTGGGAGAGACAGGATGAGATATGAGATGAGGAACTCTGAAAGGAGAAGTTGGTGCAGGCGTGGAGCTTCCCAGGAAGTGCTCAGCAGCTGCGTGAAGAATGGAAGGCAACGGCAGCCGATGAGAAATGAAGTACGGCTCAGGTCCTAGGTGTGTGTTTAGGGTATGTGTGATAAATTGCCTTCATTTGTCCAACCATCCCGCCTTGCAAAGGGCAGCACAGTCATTTTCTCTTGCTGTTAACTCTGCATTTCTCATCAGAGTATCTCAGAGGAACCAGGTCGCTCTGGCTTCTGCAACCTCCCCAGACAGCCAACCGATCAAACGTAATCAGTGTAATCCCCTTCCTGCTGAAAATTGTAACAGGTCTTTGTGACAAATTTTCAAGGAACCCTGTTTTTCAGAACAGAAGTTTTCACAGAATGTGATGAGGATATTTTTGCATGTTCACTATAGTTACTCCTTTTTTTCTTGGCATTTTATGATCTGTATGACAACAGAGATATACAATATCTTGCCTGTAAATCTGTTCCTATTTAGCTGAACTCTTATGCATAATGTGACTTCAGATAATTCTTGAGGCTGAGCTATGTTTTCTTTTTCTTAATGGTCTCAGCCTTCATATGAAGTTGATGCAATTAAACAAGCAAACCTGGCCCAGGTAGCTGATTACCACAAATATTTCTGCATCCTGAAACTGGTGTATGTGTTGAAAATTTTGTGTTTCTTCTCTGGCTTCATACATTAATAAACAGGTGACTATCCCAGAGCCTCAGGCATTTGGACCAAAGTATATATGCTATTTTTTTCCCATGTGCTCACTGAAGAGCATGTAACTCAGAGGAGCACCTCTCCACGAAGGTGCCTTTAATATAAAGTCTCACTGAATTAAAATAAAGGCTTGTCCTTGCTGTGCACATCAACCCTCGCTGACAGAAGCACTCCATAATGTGCAGCCACTGTAACAATGTGGTCAGATGGAAAACAACATAAAAGCCATAAAAACAGTTAATAAAGTAAGTTATTTAACATTAACCTTAAAGTATTTTTCATGTTGAAGTATTTTAAAGAGACTAGAGCCTTTATGTCCATTTGTGCAGAGAGAAACTCTTTCCCAAGGGCCACCAAGTTAATTGGCTGCCACGCCAGAGTGTGAGTGTGTGCTGCAGCAAAAAGGAATAGATGTAGAGTGTTCAGACTTCTAAGCCTGATAATCTTTATTTCCCCTTGTGAGACTGAAAGGGTTTGTCCTCAGTCCCACAGGGAATGGCACAGTGCAGCAGTATTTACACAATATGACCAATATTCAATATATTGCAGGGCAAATTGAATTCCACTTCATAAAGCTCTCACTATGTGTTTCCCTAATCAATAGGAATAATGCATAATAGTAAATATTATATACATGTCATTTTGCATCTCTGTCGAGTGGCAGTGGGTGTCCTGAATCTTGCTGATTCTCTTCCTAGCGTAAATACTGTATTTTTAAACTATTTTTGTAACCCAAACCCTTGGGTTCTTGGAGAGAGTTCAGCAGTTCCCACATTATCAGTTTCAGCCCAAGCTTTCCATCATTTCTAGAGAGCAAAATCAGCTCTGCTCAGAGATCGAGCCCAGGCTCAGCTCTTACCTCCTGTGCAGAGGTTGTGTTCTGAAAACGATGTCTGTGCAGACATGAATTACCAAAATGAACTGATGTGTTTTTCCAAGACTAGATATGTGGTTTCAAGCTAAAAATGGAGTAACAGTGATACCTATAGACCCTTTTTTTTTTTCCTTCTTCTTCTTATAAGCATTGTAAAGCATCAGCTGTCCATAACTTTTATGTCCAAAACCTGACCTGATCTTTCATGATGAAAGGGAAACTGATAAGAACAATTGTGTTTGTGGTGTTTACAAGCACTGGGAAGCATCTGTTTGGAGGCTCTCACTTTTTGTTTCACTGTGGAGGGTTACACTGACATGATTTGATACAGAACAAACTTTAAGTGTGGTGTCAACCACTGTTTATCTCAGAGCAGCAAAGCTATTGCAAGGGTGAAAGCAGTCCACTAAAAAGGAGAACACGTACTGTGGAAATACTCTACATGAACAGAAACTGAAGAGATTCCCTGTTTAGTTGAGAAAGAAGGTTAGGCAGGGGGACAACAGAGAAGATGGTGACAATGTGTTCAGTGAGTAGTTAAGGTAAATCAGGTGCCCTTCTTCGTAAGTCAGAACCAAGATCAAAAAGTCTTAAAACCTGTGGTCTGTGTGAGGCCTCCAGTTTTCAAGTATGGGTTGGATGATTCCATGCTTTAGGAGCTGAACTCCTCTTGCATTCCAAGAGATGTCAATATAAAAATGCCATTTGAACTTGAAGCTCTGGCTTATACATCATTAATTAGCTGCTGATTTCAGTGACGTCTCTATGAGACCGGTAGGGCTCTTCTTTTTCCCAGAAATGTTGAGCACCAGACACTTCAAATGACACTGGTGAAAATAATCAAGGACTGGCTTCCCTGAGAAGTTAATCCTTAATTTCTTTTGTAAATCACAGTTTTATACTCTGGAGTACAATTAGTAAGCAAGTGGACCATTTAATTGATTCACCAAAAGGACTCTGATCATAAAATGTGACTCTCAATAAATTTGATGGAGGAGAGGCACAGGCATGGCTTCCTTGTGAATATTCTGGTATAAGCATACCCTCATGATAGCGTGTGCGATAACTATAACTGGTTTTGGATCGTTTATAGTTTGGACAAAAGGATATTTCTGGATGCAGCCTTTGCCAGTAAGTAAAGATTTGGTTTGCTAAGGTGTCTTAGACTGCTGTTCCATTTTTCAGTGCCAGAACACGGTGTCAGAGGGATACTGAGGTTCTAAATTCATGTGAACCGTGCATCGCTTATAATTTATTTGACTTCGAAAGAGGAAAGGGGGATTGAGTAAAATATACAGTAGAGTTAGATCTTCCTGCTTTTCAGGGACCATTTTTTCCCTCTTTTGTTTCTTTCCCCTTCTGACTTCTGTAGCATTGAGCATTTTTGATTTTCTCTTGAGGTATAGGTACTGAGTATTTGAATTTTTCAGATTCTGGACTTTTGGACAAGGTTTACCCGACTAGATTTTTATTACATTTATATCTACTTTATTGTTATTATTTTTTTGACAGGTAAGATTAAGAAAAGTGTTAAGGTAAAGGCTGAGCCTTAATGTTGCATTGCTAATGGCACAATTATTGAGCATAGTTTAACATGATTTCAGATGTAACATAATTTGTTTGTGTTTGTTTATTTCAAAAGCATCAGTCTTGCTGGAATGTTGTACAGCAGGGTTTCCTGAAGTTTCCATTTAGGGACAGCAGTGACAAATTCTGTGCCAGGATATAATGCTTTGAAGAAGGTTGCAAGGGACTGGTTGTCTGTGTATCAGGGAAAGCAGTGCGTGCGCTCAGACTGCTTCCTTGGAGGTGTCTACTTTTGGTGGTGGTGGAAAGGAGGGTGCCTGTTTGACCAGTACAGCAGGCAGGATCTCTCCATCAATGCAGCCAGCTCTGTGAGGTTCAAACTTGATACCTAGTGGTGGGGAACAGACTCCAACAAAAGCACGTGTGTGCTTTGAGGAGGATGTTGCTTCTTAATCCTTGATGATGCTGCACATCTCACTGCAAGAACCTGGCTGTGACAGCAGCTCCTGACCTTGTGCTGAGCACGTGTGAGTTGTAGCTCTTAATGTGGACAAAACTGACTTAACTTAGACTTAGGATAACCACAGGTGGGAATTTCCTGACACAGCTGAAATTATTCCCTCAATAAAGCCTTTATCTCAAATAGTTGCATTTCTTTTGAACAGCACTCAGAGAAGGGGGAAGAAGAAGAAGAGGTGGGGAAGATCACACTTTCCTTCCCCATTGCAGCAGTCAGCTGGAGCTGGAATCTTATTCTAGTCTGTGGTGGATAATTTGCAGTAGAGGTAGCCTCTTTTTAACAGCGGTGAATAGCTGGCTGTTTCCTTTGTGTTTTGAAGAGCTCTTAATGCAGCAGAGCACACTGGCAATGTTTGTACTCTGCAGCTTTGCCAGCGGTGCAGTTCAGTGGCGCCTGTATCACTCCTAAACCCACCACTTTCCAGTGCTTCCCCCACACCTTCCTACTGTTCTGTTCTTGATTTATAACATCAGGCCTTTTAAGTCACCTACTGGTATATAAAATCTCTATTTCTTTACCCTTGCAAATCTTAACTGCTCAGTTGCAAGTCTGTTTTGAAAATCTGATTTTTACGGTGGAGTCTTGATTGTCTTTCTTTGGGAATAATTTTTGCATTTAATTCTTGTTACAATCTGTGAGAGAGAATGCTGTAATGGCAACTCAGCTGCAGCTAGTCAATATTTTTTAATGTCTGTCTGGTTTATCATTCAATATCTGTGGTATTTTTTGCTTATTTTTAATGGACTGTATTATATTTTTTAAAATGTATTAATAATACAAAGGAAAGTATTTGGCCTTATGCTATGTTGTTACTTAAGATACAGAGAGGTCTTGATATCTTCCCAAATACATGCAGGATATTTTTATCCAGAGCATTTGTAGAACTTTTTTTCATCTCACTATGCAGGCCAGTGAGATGAGAAGGGCTGAAAAAACCCAAACAGTACCCACAGCTCCCAAACCTCCCACAAAACTACAAGTCTGGTACCAGAGAAAGAAATGTATGTGTAAGGATTTCTGTTGCACTGTGCATTGTGCTTAGTCACACTGTGCTGGCATGTCGCATTACATCATGTCTGATTACATATTGCACTCCCATACGTAACCAAAGTAAAGCAGTATCATGTGGTTAGAAACTCTTCCAGTCTTTAAAAGTTGAAAATATTTATATGTTATTTACTTTTTCCAGTGTTATTTAAATAAAGTTTTGTTTTCTTTCCTTTTAAACAGACATGGGGGATAGTAAATACAGCAGTCCAGAGTAGATATTCCCTAACTTCTGTTATCAGAGAATGTCTTGTGATCTCTCCCAGACCTGTGGTCATTTCATTCTGAAAATAACTTGCCACAGCACTTCTGAGCCTTTGTTCCAGCTGGAACATAGTGACTAGCAGAAGGGCCTCTGCAGATGGAGCAAACACCTATATGGCAGAAAAAAACCCACCAAACCCCCAAAAACTAAGGCAAAAAAAAGAACAAACCTCCAGCCATTTCTCTCCTCCCTTCCCTGAGGTCTTACTGCCCTGCTATCCTATTTTCTGCTTGTTGTTCCTGGAAAGGGGCTGTTGCACTTCTGGGCACAACACCTGTACAGTGTAGCAGCACATCATCTGTCTTTAGAGATGTTTATGTAGTTGCTGGAAAGCGGAGCCAGAAAAAAGCTGCAGCTCAAGGATGTACTTAGGACTATGTCTTGATCATGCACTTTGAAAAAACAGGTTTGAATTTCTTTAATCCTATAATCTTATCTGCCTTTATTTGTTTTTTCCTTCTTCCTTTCTGTTTCATGTTCCAGGTTTAATATCTGTGGAGCGAGCAGATGAACTCCATCTCTAAAAGGCTTTACCAATACCTCACTGGCATGGTCCTTGGTGCAGAAATACTTGTGTCTAGAGGTGGAAACTGGATCTTACTGGTGGAAATATGTTTGTTGGTACATAGAGTATAGCTATTTTATTCTGGACATTTTGTTAGTTACCTTTGACCTTTGTAAACACAAGATGTGGATGGAAAGATTTAATTTCTTTTTGACTTGTTTATTAGTTGACAGTTGTCTTTCTAAAATATTGTGATTGGAAAAAAATTAAGTGAATTCATGGTGTCAAAATAGATACCAGAAAAAGCATTTTAAAAATATCGTGTCCCATAATCACTGCTGAAATGATTTAACTTCATTTGGAGGACCTTAGGTCTTTTTTCAAGCTATCTGGAACGTGTAGTAACTGGTTATTATTTTTATTGCATCTGTCATCCAGCAGCAACTGGAGCATTATTAGGTTAGACGCTGTATCTATACATTGTGAAGGGTTTCTGGACATGAAGAGTTTATATTCTAAAGCAACATGACAAGAGGAAAGATTTTTGGAGGTTCTTGTTTTCAAGAAGAGGGAGTGATGCTCAGAGTATCACATGATTTTCCCAGATATCACTGTAATAGTGCTGTCAGAGCTGGGACGTGTGCCCAGCTACCTTCAATCTGAGTGCAGCTGCCTCGGATGCGCAGCCCATCTTCCTCTCTGACAGAAAGTTGTTTGGTTATTTGGAGTTATTTGGAGTTATTTGCCCCTTCCTTTTCCCTTCCCTTGTTTCCCCCTTTTTCCCTCTTCCCCTGCTCTTTTACTTTAAGGAGCAGGCAGCTGCGTGGATCTCAGCCCACAGCTGGGGTGAAACCACGACATTGTTGTTCCTCCAGAATTGTTTATAGTATGATTTCAGATGGGCACAGTTTAAAAGGAGTTTTATGCTTAGCTCCTGCTATGACTTTGAAAATTGCCTGCTGGCCATTTTCCTCTCATAAGAGGAGCTCTGAACTTGAGGAGCTCTAGCACTTCTAGGGCAGCTTCAGACCTTGTCTTGGACTGACTGTCTTTGTTATGGAAGGAAACAAATGGGATTTGTGTCATAACAGATTGATGATGTAAAAGGAAGATGTTCTCCAAACATTTTTTGATATAATACTGCAGAATTGAGTTCTTAGCTTGAAAGATGCATTTGAGGTTCTAAAAAAAAGCACTTGATTTTATTCCTCACTTTTTTTTTTTAATTTTTTTTGGCCTATATCTGACTTTCTGTAAGCTACATTTGGGATATTCAAACAACTTTGTTCAGAAATTATTTTTCCTTTCCTGCTTCTTTGTATTTGGAATTCCCAGCACTAAGCAACGGAAGATATTTACCAGTGGCAATATTTTATTTCTTGGCAGAAACTGCAGGCAAATGAGGTAATTGTTCTGCTAGCTTCTGGAGTTGCTTTTGGAGTGTATCACACAGTTGATGTAATGATGAGCTGCTAGGGCTTCCTTGTCCACCTGGACACACTTTGGCTTTGATTCTTCATTAATTCTGTAGGAAAACAAGCTGTTGTGCCAGTCCTATTCAGCAAGGGACTGTCACAGATGACTGTTCATTATTAAAAAGAAATAGTATTCTCTCCTAGCCATATATATTCTTTAGGATTCCCTTCTGTGTCTTTCCAAAAGCCCATTTGTGGCCCTCAGAGATGGTGTATATAGAAGCTGAACTTTGGAATTCAGAAAGGGATTGGAAAACTAATAAAAGTGTGACAAAAGAAGTGCTTATTCTAAAACGAAAGGTACTTGCACATTGACAACCTTGAAATTAATAATAGAAAAAAAAGATAGTGTACTCTGGATTAAGTGCACATCTTTCTAAATAAACCCAATATGAAACTAGAGCTTAAGATATTCTCTTTCCAACAGAAGTAGTTTTCTCCATTTGCTTTACTGGGAACTGAGACTTAATCAAGTGTCTCTACAGCACTTGAAATTATTGTCAAGTTATTTATGTTTTATTATCAAAATGCTCAAATTAATAAAAACCACATTACAATGACAGTAAACAATGCAAAAGGGAAAAATAATTTATGACTGCAGTGTAAAATTCAATATAAGTGATGAGAGGCATTCCTGCAACGTGTGAATCCTCTATCATTCCTCTCTGTGGAAGGAAGTATTGAAATTTAGCCAATAGGCAAAGTGGATGATGTTATGTAGTCAAACATTTTGAGGAATAAATCAGGAACATCAAACAATTTTGGGGTTTTTTTTGTTTGTTTCTGTCTAAAGCCTATCTAGTTACATTAGGGTTCTCTTGTCTGTCAGAACTATATATGTCAGAGATGCAGACTTCTAGGGGTATGCCTGTAATTTTCACAGTTAATTGGGAAATGTACTTTCCGCAGCCAAAAGGTACAGACCACATGGGTCTATCAGAAGTAACCAATAGCTCCTTACTGTTAGACCATTATTCCTCTTTTCTCATTCCTTTTCATTTCAGAGTGAGTTCCAGGGGAGTTGTGGCACTCACCTTGAGTTCACATAATACTCTGAGAGGAGGAGGTCATGGAAATAGATGGTAAAATTAGAGCAGTTGGCCAGGGATAGTGAGAATTTGATACTTTACAACAGAAAGTTCTGGCATGTCCTGATTTTTTTCCTCCCGTGTTTGCAGCAGAAAAGAGAAAAATGCAAAATTTGGACATGGTTTTTAGAAGGCTTGAACCAAGAACGTGTTTTTGGGGTTCATGAGACTTCACATTGATAACTCAGTGAAAGGTCCTTTTGGCTGAAACCTGCTAGCCAGCAAAACCACCTGGGCACACAATAACATATGCATTCAAGGAATTCAGAACCAGATAAAACATACAGAGTGACCCTGTAACATTTAGCAAAATGCTTCCCTTCATGCCAGGATGCTCTACTGAAAATCTGAGCTGTGTCTCATGGCGTGCAGGCATTTTGTGAATTCTGGTCTGAGAGAACTGGAGGGTTTGGCTCATTGTGTAATTCATTCATTGAAAATAGTCACTTCTAGTGTTTAACAGTGCATGGGCAGCTTAGAGCAGGCTGAGGAGTATCTAACCTAAGGGAATAGCAAAGGGAATTTAGGGAGGCAGGAGGCAATTACCTCAACTGGAATGCAGCCAGGAGATAGGAATAAGCATTGCAGTGCTTATTAAACCCCGTGAGTAATGAAGAGCTATCTTTTACTGCCAGATAGTAATGGATGCTGTAGATGTTGGAATGACTCAATATGATTCACTTTTTCTGGCAAGAGGTGAATGACTGACATTGTCAATAACTATGAAGTAGTCACTGGATAAAGCAAGTCTTTTGCCTACTGTCTTGTGGGCTTCTCTCTGGCAAACTCATTTTCCTCTTCTAAAGCCATGGTTAGAGTACCAAGAATTCTGTAAAGAGCATTCTGCTTGGTTTGCTAGGCGTGCAGCTTAATTCTTTGTTGCCAAGAACTTGTCAGGCGTTGTGAATAATTTCTGAAAACTGGCAAAAAGGAAGTTTGCAGGTTTTAATTTTCTTTTCCAGGATATTTCAAATAGTCTTACTGAATACTTGTATATAATTATTTACCAAATACCATGTATTATTCGAAAGTTATTCCACAATTTCTGTAAATATACCATTACTATTCCTGTTGTATAACATTTTTTTCTTTTTAACATGAAATCACAATGTGTATGTATAACAGATTTTTAAATATTTAATCATGATGCTGAATCCTGCATTTGAGCCTATGCTTTTAACTTACAGGTTTACATGATTTTTAGGTTCATCTCTCCCCCTTTATTTGAAAATTCTTTTAAAAAAAAACCCTGAAAAACTCTTGCCCAAGGCATAATGTAGAGCTACTCATTTTTTGTTATTTTTTAAGTAGAGATGAAATAGAATTATTTCAAAGGCTTACATTTCTCAGAGGAGCCTCCAGACCCAACTGATTTCAAGGAATTCTTTAGGAGACTTGAAGAAATCGAAATTAGCTTTGTCTGTATGTTGTGTCTCCCCATAAACTGTTAGAGGAACTAGTAAAATTTGCCTGGGGAGGCAATATGGTTTTGTTGATAACCCAAAGCTCAGAAATCTTCATTTCTCTTCCAGTTCGCATTCTCTCTATATATATCTCTCTTTTCTCATATTTTGTTGCTTTTGTTTAATTACACTGCCAGACCTTTGGTCAGGGACTGTTTTCCTGAATTTTATACATAGTGTATAGCATAATTGTAATCTTATGTATGTAGCTTAATTATAATCTTAACAGTATGTTTGATTCTCAGCACTGTTGGGAATAAATTTCAGGTACTTCAAAACAATTTGAAATTACTGATTTCACCAAGATTCTCTCATTCAGCAAAGCACTTGACTGTGTGGTTCACTTTAAACCTATGAATTCCAGTCTTGATTATTACTGAGAACATTTTAAGGCTTGAATTTAAACACCTGCTCAAGTGCTTCATAGTAAGATATATGCTAGAGCAAAGCTGCTCAGAAATGCATTCATAAACATAGTTTAATTCATTCTAACTCTGTCCCTCTTTTGAGACAGACTGACATAGGGAGGAGCTCAAAGCTCTGCTTCAAATCAGACTTGAGAAGTCTAAAAAAATGAATGATTTTTTTTTCCCTTGACAGTTAGTAAACTTTTTCCTTTATATGTGTGCGTGGCTATGAGATGTATTTAGTTGCAGTGAATTTCACTTGCCTAAAGAAAGACCTCTAATAGGTATGCTAATGCATTGTCTCCATATACTTGACCTTCAGATGTTTGCACTCAGTGTTTCAGTATTTGGTATTTGAAATAAAATTTGCTGGTGTTTTGGGGAGGTGTTTTTTTTGTTTTATTTTGTTTGTTTGTTTTTTAATGTGCAAGTGGAAGAGCTGGTTTGTAAGGAAATAAATGTGAAATCTGGAACGTGGTGGTGTTTGTCAGCTGTTGTGATGGGGTCTTGATATATTTAGAGAAGGCACCTTGAAGCAAAAAAAGCCCCTGAGTATTTAAGTTAAACAAAATAGGGAGGTCTTGCTTTGACAAATCCATTTGAATTTGAAGAACACTTTGATCTGTGGGTATATTCTACTGCATAGCAAATTCCTTCTCCTGGACCATGTGGCTGGATGAGCAGCATGTAGCCGAGGGAATGCATATGACTTGCTATAATGTCCCAAGCATTATCTTGTATGCTCCCTTTGCAATTCTGTATCTCCCTATCTTCACAGAAATGGTTGTCAGGCACTGGCACAGGCTGCCCAGGGAGGGGGTTGAGTCACCGACCCTGAATGTATTTAAAAGATGGGTAGATGAGGTGCTCAGAGATATGGTTTAGTAGAGGACAGGTAGGTTGGACTCTATGATCTCAAAGGTCTTTTCCAACCTAGTGATTCTGTGATTCACTCAAGTGTTTTATGTATAGACTGAAGGTAGGTGTGGAAAGTCCTCTCAGAAGCCCTTACAGAAAGCAATAGCAAAGAATGATGGACCAGTTTTCTTACTGGTGGCTGTCAGAGCTGGGAGCAGAATGTGGATCTCTGAGCTATGGCCACATGGCATTTTTGAACTTGATCTAAAATGTATTAAAGCCAATTCTGTAGTTTCATTCTGCCACTGATTTTAATAGTCTTGGCTGGTTAATTGAAGTGAATGAGAAAGCACAAGTTGAACCTGGATCATTTGGAATTAGCCATTATTGCTTTCCCCTCAACACTGCTTATGGACTGCCAGTCTTTAACCTCTTTCCCTGCCCAGCCAGCCAGCTACGGCTCAAAAGGTCTCTTCAATCTAAAGGCATCTTTTTTTTCCTCCCCTGCTATCAATTTTACCTATATTTTAAGGCTCTTGGTTTACCTGTAATAAAACTCCATTTTCCACAACTGTCTTTGGATGCAGAATGTTAGCAGGAAGATGTGTTAAATTTTATTGCAGCATTTCATAAATGGCTGCTGCTTATTCAAGAAAACCCATTTCAGCCAGCTAAGTGAAAATAAATAGAAAGATATGCATTATTTACAGGACATAATGTGAATAAGTAGGCTGCATGCACAAATAGCAGATGAAAAACCAGCAGATGTTGATAGGAAAATGGCTGTTAGGGAAAAAAGCTTGTCTTCAGGCACACATGCTGTGTGTGTATATATGTATATATACACACACACACACACACTTCATTAAACACAGGTAATCGGTTTTTCATAATTGTCATCCACAGACTTCACCTTGAGAAGCTGGAGACACTGGCATCCTCTTCCTTCAGCAGCAGATTATATCTTTGAGTTCACCTTGAATACAGTGTTCAGTTTTGGGCCCCTCACTACAAGGACACTGAGGTCCTGGAGTGTGTCCAGAGAAGGGCAGCCAGGCTGGTGGAGGGGCTGGAGAGCAAATATTACGAGGAGTGGCTGAGGGAGCTGGGGGTGTTCAGCCTGGAGAAGAGGAGGCTGAAGGGAGACCTTATCACTGCCTACAACTACCTGAAAGGAGGTTGTAGAGAGGTGGGTGTTGGTCTCTTCGCCCAAGTGACAGGACGAGAGGGAATGGCCTCAAGCTGCACCAGGGCAGGATCAGATTAGACATTAGGAAAAAGTTCTTCACCAAAAGGATTATCAGGCACTGGCACAGGCTACCCAGGGAGGTGATTGAATCACCAACCCTGGATGTATTTAAAAGCTGGGTAGATGAGGTGCTTGGGATATGATTTAGGTGCAGCTGGACTTGATGATCTCAAAGGTCTTTTCCAGTCTTGTGATCTTAATTGCCATCTTCTTATGTAAATAGGAGGGAGTAACCTGTTCAATTAGATCACTTTCTATGCTGACTAAGGCTTTTGCTTGATTTTCCTAGCTGGTATTTCTATCTGTCCCAGAGAATGGTCAGCAATCAGCATGGTATGCATAGTGCTGGCATGTAGGATTCATCCAAACTATTTCTTGCACCCATGTATTGTACATTACTTGAGGCGTGCAATTTTCATGCCTGTTGCAGGGTTAATCTCTTCATGTGGAGTGAATGAGTTTGAAAAATCTCCCCAGTTAATCCACCTTTGCTAGAGATAACCTGTCATCTTGGATGTAGAGTGCATTATGTCATTGTCAGCTGTCACAAGTTAATTAGGATGGGTAAGGCAAGGTATGAGAAGCTACCAACATCCCTGAGAAGCTGAAGAGCAAGAGTCAGGAAGCAAAAAGACAGAGTTGTTCTGCAGGGAAAGCAAGATGGGAGCAAGGGTGAAAATTCTGCATTCAGGGAAAGGCTTCTCAGAGGTCTTTTTGTAGCAGTCTGATTGCAGGTTGCACACCATGCCATAGCAGAGCAGCCTTGAGGCCAGCCTTCAAGGATTTGGGTTTTCTGCAGCTTTTCTGACCTTACCAGAATTTCTCCATTGGTAGGAAGTGGCCAAGAACCTTGCAGACATGAGTCTAAGACAAGAGATATGATGCTTATGATTCCTTTATGGTCTAAGGTGTCAGATTTTGTATTTTTAGCTGGTTTGGGCTTTCTGTGAGGAATTATGGAACTCAAAATTAAGAAGATGGGATAAAAATATTAAAAATATTGAACTAAATATTAGGCTGATTTTTGTTCCACAGAAAGTCATTTACCCATGATATGACAATGGGACAGATGTGTTTATATCTGTGTCCTGTGGACCTAACCCAAAGCCAAAAGCTACCATTGATCCTGCATCATGCCAGAGGGCTCAGAGTAAAGAGAAATCTGTATACACTTAGAAGGAAAAGGAACAGAATACATCACATTTCTCTGTACACATCTGAATAAATTCAAGGTTTCTGTTGGTAAATACACTGTAGCTGCTGTAAGGAACATTTATAATATGCTGTAAATATAAATGAGTTCTGGGATGAAGAGACACTATCTTGGAGGATGAATCGTGAATGCATTTTTCTCATACACTGGGGAAAGCGATATAATTATGGCTTAGTTAACTCATAATAAGAAAATTCTTAGTCTTCCTTCCCCGAGTAAGCTACTAAAGAAGCTAGGACCTGGGGAAACAGTGCTTTGCTTGTTAAATGGGCTTCTTGACAAGAAGGAGAGCTGTTAACACCGTTCACTGATTACATTAAGGGACAGTGAAAAGATAGTTCATGAACAAAAAGCAGCCATACAGTAGTCTTAAATACAAGTATCCTCCTAATTAAGATATAAGCTAATAATAGTTGCAAGTTTTTCTTAGTGTAAATGGTGATATGTGAATGAACTGCTATGCTTTTGTAGGAAAGTTCAGGACAAGCACCTCAAACTCTTCAGCTTTAAAATCCCTGAACATTTCAAGTGGAGATGGTTTGGTTTTAATCGGTGTTGCCTAACAAAGCACTCTGCAAAAAGCTACAACAATTTAATTTAAGTGTTTTTAGGTTAATATGTCAGGCCTATCTATTATATTGCAATGTATTGTATATTGACATGCCTCCTCTTTTGACATTGAAATTAGTATTGAAGTATCAGATGTTCCCCTGAGATTGAAATTCTGTTTTCTACATGACTCTGAATGGATCTGCTTCTCTTCCTGTAGTGGTTTGATTTCTTAATTTCTTTTTAATGCAATTACTCTTGATTTATACCACTAAACAAGAAGGTGCTTTTAAAACCAACAAACATGAACCACCTGGGTTTTCTTAATTGCCCAAAAAAGTTATTCACATATGCCTGTTTTATATGTGATGGAATGATTTTACTTTATGCCCAGGTTTCCATTCAAGAGAAAGAGGAGTGTGTATTTGCAGTGCTGTGCCAGCTGAAGTGATATGTCTGTGTACTGCAGTGCAGTTTTGTGTGGACTTTCTATCTCTGCTAAAAAGCCATGCCTTTAACGGCATCTTTACAAGGCAGCGTCCTTGTGCCATCCTTTCCTCTGTTTCTGAACTGCCTTGAACAGGTACCAAAGCAATCTCAAGCTAGCTAAGTGTAATTCTGTTTTGTGTAGGCACTTGAACTCCATTTTAAATTTTAGGTTTGGGACAGGTGTGAGAGATCCTGCCAGAGTGGAAGCACAGTGACTAGAAGAAACCTCTTGTATGTTTTCTGTTGCAAGGTCCAGTGTGTTCTTCTCAAACTAGTGTGTCTGGGAGACAAAAGATTATAAACAAGACATTTTAAAGAGAAAAAGATGCTTTAATTTGTGCATCTTTCAAGGAGCATTGTACAAAGATTTGGAGTTGCTCTGTTTGGAAGATGAAGAGAAGTAAATCTGAGCACTATAAGGACATTCTGTTCATTCATAACTATTTTATCCCTCATAAAAGAAGGCCTAATTAAGGTAATTAAAGTAATAGTTTAAGCTCATTTCACTGACTTACACTATCTTTAGTGTATATACACCCAGAATGAATATCAAATTAGGTAGGGGATCTTTATCCCACTTGCTTTACATCTGGTGTAATAATTTATTTCTGAGTGACACCAAAGTAGAAAGAGCTTCCTTCTTGCTATTCCTTTCCTTCCTGGTCCCATTTCATTGCCATCAAACTTTTTTTGATGGCACCTAAATAATATCACCAAGAATATTTAAACTCACGTGATAAAAAGGACATATTCTACACATAGACATCACACTGTTCACTTTCTGTATGGTTGAATTTAGGATTTAATAAGCACACTAGTTCCACATTTATACTGATGCTGTCGACTGACAGCGATTTAGTCAAAAGGGTGAACCCAGCTTCTGTTGAGGACAGCTCTTGTTACTCAGGCAGGTGGAGGACTGGCCTTTGTGAAAGTAGTGATGTAGAAGGCTACAAATGCTGGCAAGTAAGAAATCAAAATCCTCTCTAAAACCATAAAGTCTGAATCTGTCTTCTGATATAGACATAGACACCATCGCTGCTGAAGGCCAGGTTTTCCTGAGTCCATTATTTCTCTTAGTTGACTGTCGCTTTCAGCTTTTGCTTTAATTGACCATAACTCACAAAAACTGCCTCTTCTTTCACTCTTAGTTCTGTTTCTCTGTTTGAAAAATGGGGACCAACACTTGTTTTCGGTCACAGGGCCTTACAGTTGTTAACAGAGGCTTTATCTCTGAGGAATGAGCCCTCCTGTTTTGCTGAGACCTTGCCTTGTGTCAAGCGGCAAGGTGACATCTGGGTCAAACCTCATGGCAGCCCGTGGTTCCTGCTACAAGGGATTCTTCTTTCTGCTGACTGGGATTCGGTTCTGTGTCTCATTAGGGTGGTTGAGTCACCATCCTGGATGTGTTTAACAGACAGGTAGATGAGGTACTTAGAGATACGGTTTGGTATGGGACAGGAACAGTTGGACTCGATGATCTTAAAGGTCTTTTCCAACCTTGTGATTCTGTGATCTGTTGTCCCTTGTGCCCCTCTCCTTTCAAGTAGGAGCATTCTGACATAGTTTGCTCTGGCAGTGTTCCAAGCTAGTTTTTGTGATGTTCTCTTTTATGTTATGTGTGTTACCAGTGAAGATGTGGTGCCTAGAGCATCCCAACGCAGTGCCTCTTTCCAACTGAACTTTGTGAAGGGTTTATCTTTGCCTTCTCAAGTCCTTGCCATTCCCACCTTCAGAGCTAGGTTTCCTTGTTATTACAACGATGACATTGACTACTAAGGAAGTAGTAGCGATATATTATTACTTTTAAGAGTATGTTATACTCTTCCTTTTGTATCTAATTTGTCTGTTGGGACTTTCTAATACTTGGATACATCGATGAATAGCAATTTCTGGACAAATTAAATGTTAATAAGTCCTTGTTATAGCTGTCAAGAAAAGTAACACTAATTTAATAATACATGATGGTTCACTGATAAAAATTACTGATGCAGTCCATAAAGCCTTAAAACTTACATTCAGGTGCTTGCTCAGGACAACTTAACATGGATTCCTTGTTACAAAAACAGCCAGGCAGGCTTGTTTGCTGCTGCTTTAGTACCTTAAAAGATATCTTAGTGCAGATTTTCTCTCATTTCACTTCAGAGATTGCTTTCTTTTAAAAATAAATACCTCTTTTCAAAAGCATGACCTATTAAATGCAATTTAGCTATTAAATTACATAGAAATAAAAGGAGAATATTTCCATTAGCTTTAATGGAATGAAGAAAGGATTGTTGGAAGTGTGAAGAATTGTTTGTATAGATAGATGCAGCAAAATGTTTGTGCATTGTTTCTACCACCCATTGTCTGTGGCAAATGCTGGGTTTGTTTTGGTTTGTTTTTTTTTTTTTAAATGCAGCTTCAATAACAAAACTTATAATCTGTCTTTATTGCTTTCTCCTGCAGGACTCTGTGATTTGTGACTGCTTAATGGTTTGAACTTGCAACAATATCCTATGAACTTGATAAAAATTATCTTTCATAAGAAGGACAACAGAGGAAGGGATGAAATAATACAACTTACCAGAGTTCACATCACGGGATGTGAAACATAAGTGTTTCATAATGCCTTCATTAACGAGCAGCATTGTTCTCATTAAGCTAGGGAGAATGGATTGGTTAAGATTAGTTTAGAGGTTTCTTTATAATGTTTAAGTAAGAAGCTATTTTTTTGCTCATACTGCTGGTTCAGAGATAAATGCATGGTCTGAGAACGAGTCTTCTCTCAGTAGTACGCTGATGTACTGCCAATGAAGAGACAATGTTCCTGTCATATTTATATCTTGATAAAAATATTTCATGAATCTAAGGGGAGAAGCATGCAGAGTGTTTTTATTAGTTTGCATATACGTGACAAATGGCACAATTTTGGAAAGCCACTTAGCATGCTTTGTAAAACATTATTTTATTATCCATACTTATAGTTTGATACCATCTTGATTTTTTTTTTTTTTCAAATTTCTTACTGTAGAATATTTTCAGTGTATGAGTTATTAGTTTACACACATTTTCTTGCCACTCCTGGGATTTTTGGAACACTTTCTTAATAGCATATGATATTGTTGGTAGATGTAAGTGGTTACCTTTGCTGCTCATCCCTGTGGAATTACTACAGAAAGGTCAGAGGGATTTGTTCTCCAAACTGTTCCACAGTTTATCTCTGTTTCTACTGAAACAAATGTGGTGTATGAAGGTGAAATCAATGCATCTTTTACATATTCTCCCTCAGATCTGTTGCAAATACTTAAATAGAAGAATGTAGGTTTGTAGGCAGACTTCTGACCCTTTCTGGCCTATGTTTTTTTTTAGTAGTTCTTTTTCTCGTGATCTGCTCAAGTGATTTCACTCTAAATTTCATTCTTTGCCTGCAAATTGTTATTCTTGGTATGTAAATTGTTACTGGAGATGAGGACAGTTGCAGTCATCTGTGTTGGCCTGGGAATGTGCTCTGCTGCGTGGGTACCTGCTGAGGTGCCCTTGTGCTCCTTTTAAGAGTAAGACAGCCATTTGGGATGCATGGAAACATTTCATGGCAAATTCTGCCTAAATGGGTTTGGATGTCTTGTCTGCAGAGGGAAACTTGGCTTCTTCCAAATTTCTGCCTAAGATAAGCAGGCCACTAACTTAGGGAAGGCTTTAAAAAATTAGCTTTGGTGTATTTCCCCAAGCCTCTAATTCCACCCTTTGTGCTTCCTTTCATCAAAAGATCTCTAAAAATGCTAAAACTCCCTTTTTTGGCATTCCTATCAAGTGCTAAGGTCATAATGAGGTCAGGGGGAATTTAAGCTGCAAAATAAATTATTTATCAACTATCTCTTCAGATTGGAACAGCTGGATTGTTTTTTAAGTAAATGCACATAACTCCCAGCGCCCTGTAAGTTAGATGACAGCAATATAATAATGACAGGTTTGATCCTACTACAACTAAATTAGAAGCAAGTACAAGGAGTTTGGATCCTTTTTTACATTGGCAACTTTATTGTTCTGCAGCTGGGTGAAGAACATAATGGAAATGTTCCATCAATGTTATAAAGCTTAACCCAAGTTTATTTTCCTTTTTCATCTGCGTTAGAAATACAGAAGCTGACCTTGGCTTCTGTGGGACTGCTATAGTTGTACTTGTCTTAAGGCAGGAGATAAGGACAGAGTCTGCTAAGGTCATTGAGCAGTGCACAACATGCAGAACAGCTGTGTTTGAAATTGCAAGTAGAAAGGTAATAAACCAAACTGACAAATGGGTTCATTTTGTCAGAGTGGGAAATGTGAGTGAGTCTGGTGAAAAGGTAATCTAACTACTTTATGCTGTGGAATTGTCTAGTTAAGCAGCTTTTGTACATATGTGCATGACATATGTGTACATTCAGATTTCTTTAATCTGGTAGAATGAACTCCAAATCTGACAATATCTAGCAATCTTACTTCATTTGAGGAAGTAATCCTAATTTGAGAAAAATGTGGGTCCAGAAGGAAAGAAGTTTCTTTTGGCCTTGTGTCCTGGGCTCAGCTAGGACAAGGTTAATTTTCACTGGAAGCTGGGAGGGGACGCAGCCAGGACAGGTACCCCAAACTAACCAAAGGGGATAAGTATTCTATAGCATGTTACATTATGCTCAGTATAAAAGGGGCTAGTGGGAGTGGGGTGGTTTGGCCCCAGGATGTGCAGCTCAGGGATGGCCTGGCTTTGGGATGGGTCTGAGCTGTACTGTCTGAGTTGTGCCATTCAGAGAGAAACTGCACTGTGTGTCACCAGTTCTGTATATTCTGCTCTAAGTGCTGCTGTTGTTCTTTCCCACTCCCTGTGCTGTCCCAGCAAGCTGTCCCTACCACAACCCATGCGGTTTGCCTGTGCCTCCCCATTCTCTTCCCCATCCCAGAGAGGGGTGGAAGCAAGCTGCTGCGTGGTTCTTGGCTGGGGCAGGGGCTGAATCTGGCCACCTTGATTTATCTGGTTTCATCAGGGAAATTTCTCTTGGAATTTTACTTCTCTAAAGTGATATCTAGGGGGAGACCAAGATAAAGAGCTGAGCAGTCAGGGGTTGTGTGAATTCAGCATAGAGAAATGCTAGGAGCAGTCAGTGGCCCTCCACAGCTGTCCAGTGTCTGTGTGGAGGTTGGAGCTGGAGCTCTCACCTGGAATCCACCAGATCAACTATATTTTACAGTACTATATAAATCTACTGACCTTAATTCTGGAGTAGAGTTACTGAAGCAGAGCTGGACAATATTTTCCTGTACTGAGCATAGGAGAAACTGCCTAACAAACTAAAGAAACGGAAGTTTGTGATATAAAATATCCTTCCCTTCAGTGTCTCTCTTGAAGTGGTCCTGCCTAGAACAGCCCCATACATCTGGTAGATACACATGTACTTGGTTTACAGGACCTGTCAGCAGAACACCAACATTTTATGCACATCTTTCCTGAAGACAGTGAACAAAAAGGTCTTTTTGTTCTGGACTCCTGTTCATGATGCTGATGTTATTTTATTTTAATTGTGTGATAAGGAGCACATTAAATTGAATCTGTAGTGAAAAAAAAAATCAGGTTCATGCACATAAAAAATGTTCACAGGGAAGAAAGACAAAACAGAATATGATGTATAGAATGCTCCAAATAGCCTTGAGATTTTCAGTGTTTCTGCTAGTGAGAGTTTGATGGACGACTGTTTAGCTGTTATTGATAAGCTTTTTCTTGCAGGCCGGATGAAAGTGGTTTATTCCCCACATTGAATCCCTCATGCTAGTGGTGGCTTCCTTTCCCACCTGCACCACCCACATTTCCATCATATTCTCCCAGTTTTTTCTCCCATGTTCCACTCCTCCATTCTGCACCTCCCGGCTTATAAATAATGTCCAGTTGCAGTTAATGTGGTCTTGGCAGAGTATATAATTTTCGCAGTAGCAGGATACTTATTTATGGCCTTTACCATCCTCTACTAGTTCTAGACAGGTTCCTCCTCCCCCCCCTCCCCCCATACCCCTTCTGCTCTTGACAAAATGAAAAACCTCAGCTTCACTGATCTGTTTTGGAGCTTGTTTGAGCATCTAAATTTTCCATTCGTCTTTGAGATGTCGGTACATTCTCAGTTACTTTTAAACTAACGGAGTGAAACCATCCAAACAGTTATTCCCAAAATTGTTGAGTCTCCAGACAGAATAGATCTAAGTGGCAATATCTCTTTAGAACACAAGAAACTTCCAGTGTAAAAAAAATACCAAATTATGGCAGCTATCTATCTGTCTGTCTGTCTATCTATCTATCTATCTATCTATCAGTCATCTATCTATCTATGTTACTAAGGCTGGGAAAAACTTATTATTTGGGGAGATATAAATACAATGCAACATTTGTAGCATGAAACTGTTGGGGAGCTTGCATGAAACTGCAGGAAAGCATGAAAGAAATTCCAGATGCAATAAAATTCTGTGCAATATTATTGTCAACTCAGTGTTTTAAATGAAGGTATGCTCAGTAATCTTATGAGTCTCTGGTCTAATTGTCATAAATATAAATAGTGACTTTTTATACCAGTAAAACCAACATCTAGAAGCATACATTAATGAGTATTTCTCTGTGACTTGGAAAATCAGAATTTTCTTTGCTTTGTATCCACATCTACTTTTATACATTCAACTCTACTAAAATAAGAATAATATTGCAAGTGCGCCAACTTACTGAAGCGATTTCTGGTAGCTAAGTTGTGATAAGTAATACTTTTACTTGAGAATAGGTTAGGACAGCATTTGAAGAACCCTGGCCTGATTTTGTAGGTCTATTGATCTTGCTGGCTGTCGTGTCGCTTCTCAGTAATCTGCAAACAGCAGGCTATATTGACTTTGTTTAGCCTCAGCTCTTGTGGCAACCTCTGTTCTGATCCTCTCACACATCTTTTGAAAGATAGCATTCCTGGTACTACTTTAGCAGCAATTTCCTTGTCATGTTTTATCTGTGTGATGCTTTTTGCATAATCACTTTCCGCTGCATTTTGCATCCTTTCTCATACACCCTGTGGGAGTAGTCTGTTAATTTTGCCTTGGTATAGGAAAGAAAGGTCCTGTTTGTGGCAAGCAGGGCAAGGCTTGGCAGGGAACGGTTGCAAAGTAGCGCTGAGTTACTACTGTGCTTGCAGCATTTTGATTTTGCCTGCTGGAAAAAAATATTGGGAGGTAATAAAAAATGAAAAAAGTCTATTTAAAAGAAGCCCCAAAGCTCAAGTCACTAGTTTGTAATTTTTATTCCTGTGCACTGATAGAGGGACTCAGCAACAAGCACTGGGCAAAGTTGAGACTAACCTCTCGTTGTGGGGTGGATAGAAGGGCTGCCTGAAAAAAATCTAGGTAAAGTCTTTAATTTGGTAAGTTCCTGATGCTGAAAGGTGGGAAAGGAAATAAAAAATGTTAAAGAAATGTTTTACTGCTCTGTTGTTAGCCAGCATTGGTTGGGAAGCTACTGGCGGCTGTACCCTCTTGCACAGCTTTGAAGAAGAGAAACTCCTATTGAGTCCAGGATACCAAATCCTGATCTTGCTAATAAAAAGGTCATTTTTCTGAGTGCCTGGTATGTGTCCTGAGTCTCTGAATAAATCTGGGCTACTTAAGGAGTACCATGCCAAAAGTCAAACTTCCGGGGAAGTAACTAGATTGACTTCTCCTTGCAGGGTATTTTGCCCTTCATAAACGTCCTCATTATTCTCATAGTTAGAGCTGACCAGAGTGGGGATTTTCCTGTCAGTAAAAAAAAACCCCAATCCTAAAAAATTATGCATTTTTGAAACCTTTCCTTCATCAAGAGTTACAGCCAAAAAAAAATATCCAAGTGGATGTGAATGGTGGGGGACAGGCTGTTGACAAGCAGGGCTTACTGGGGAAGCAAAATGAGAACTAGTAAACAGAAAAGTGGGTGTTGTTTGACTGGTGAGAATTTTGGACTGAAACCAAAGATAGCACAGATGAGGTCTGAGTTATCTTACTGCCCTTCAGCCAGACTGTTCAATGGTGTTGATACGGTTCCATGGAAAATGCAGTTGCAACTGAATCAGCATTTTCTGAGATGAACATTATTTTGTCAGTATTCATTTCTGAATTTTCTTCCCCTCACAAGACCCATGATCATTTCACAATGTAGAAGTGAATGTTGCTTGAGAAACACACACCCTTTCAGTGCTTTGTTCTGTGACTGAAAGGCTCACTTCCTGAGCTCTGACCCTGCTTTGGATGAAGAATGAATAACTGCTGACTTTTTCCTCTTTCTGAGAGAAAATTCTGTCAGATTAAAGAAAAGTATAGGAAGTCAGGATGTTATTTCAAGAGAGGGAAGACTTGCTAGAACTTTGGGAGGATTTGGGACTTTATGCCAATGTATATTTTCCTGTAGTAAAGGAGCACAAAGGCTGTTCTCGCTCTCAGATGGACATCATGAGCTGTCCTGGGGGATGTAACATTTTCAAGCTCTTTCATTTCAAAATGCTTAGTTTCCCTTTCATCAGCATCATTAAAGTTACTTCCTCCCCACCCCGAATTCTGTATTGCACAGTATTTATTATTTCATAATTAATGGATAAAGAATATGAACAGGAACAACAAGGCCCACAAAGGGTCTTTTAAAATGAACTTATTTAAGATTGTTATTTAAATACCACAGGGCTACAATTGATTGAAAATAGAGTCTTGAATTCCTCAATGCACAAGCCAATAGAAATCTATAATAACCTCTGGGGAGTGAAAATCAAAGTTTGTGGATTCAGTGGCTGTGAGGAGGCTCATCAGCTCCAAAGCTGAGTGTGCATGGTGTCAAAGCAGTTTTGTACTAAACAAAAGTATGCTTTCTGAAATAATTTCCTTTGTTTTATTTCTGCACTGGCTGATTCTTATTAAACTGCAGAAATGAAGGGAATGCACTCCTGCCTGTAAATTAATATCAAACATTAAAAAACACCTTTAGAGTGTAATGATATATCTTTTGTGGTGTTATGGACAATGCAGAAAAATACAGTAACGTGATGGTTACTCACTAGCATTTCACTAAGAAAAGGAATGACAGTGATTACGGTAATTGTGATCCATATCCAAGAATATGACAATGTAGACAATTAGAGGGACTGTCTTGAAATAGTTCTATATCTAATTCTTTTATCATGTCATGTTTAACTGCAGTTGAAGAATCAAACTGATTGAAATTAGAAGATTGAAATAAACATGATTACATTAAAAAGGGAAATTCAGAACTGATAAAAGGAAATAATTTTCTGTACAACTTCTGATTAAAGTGTAGAACTTTCAGGCACAGGAAGCTATTGAGGTCATGAACATAATATTTATGAAATGAAGAAGTAGGTATTTATATTGGATATCCATAACTGCTCTAATTAATGACAAGTACTCCTAGAAGGATTTCAAACATTGAGCTTCAAGGTTTAAACAAATATTGGTTGAAGATGAGGTTCAGGCACACATTATTCCACATCTTCTACCTCGTTCTGGAAGAAGGGATCCATTGAATGAAAAGTTGGGTTTGCACTGAAGAAGTCAAGCTGCATGCTACCAGTCAGCAGGCTGAGGGAAGATACTGTTTTCCCTCCATCAAGCACATGTGAAACCACACCAGTATGAGAGATATGGACATAATAGGATGAGTCCAGTGGAGGCCACCAAGATGATCTCGGGGCTGAAGCAGAAGGTGTGCAAGGAGAGACTTAGCGAGCTGGTTTGTTCAGGCTAGAGGAGACAAAGGGCAGATCTTACTGCTGTTTAAAAATACGTAATTTGAAAGAATAGAGAATATGGTGCCAGAATCTTCTCAGACATAAGCAGTGATAGAACTGGAAGCAACAGACACAAGCTGGAATGTGGAAAATTCCTTTTCAGTAGATTCTGTTGGTTATTTCTTTATTTAACCATGAGTGTGGTCAAACACTGCCTCTGTGAGGGTGGTATACTTTGTTTGGAGAGAGTATGGGATCTCAGTTTTTAGAAGTACTGAAAATGTCTTGGCATATGGCTGTGAGCAAACTGGGGTAAGCTTACTATAATTCATAGTTAAATGAGCATCATATAAAACTATTTTGGAGAATATATTGTTTTCAGAAATGAAACTATTGGTGACAGTTATCTTCACTTTTAGTATTTATTACTTGTGGATAACTAGGCAAATTTCAAATGTTTCCAGTAATCCCATACATTTACAGGAGGTTTTACATCTGGCAAGGGTTTTTGGAGCTGTGATTTTTTGTGTGGTGGTTTCCTTTTATATTTGCTGGTTTGTGTTCATTGATCACTCAGGAAAAAGGAGTAGGATAAGTCCTGGGTGACATATTATTTACAACATGAATGGCTAAAATTCAATGCCTATTCTTTTGAAGAGGCTGGTGTGTGACTTTTTTTTTAGGGTAAAGTTTCCTAAAGAAAGTTTCCTAGTTCAAAGACTATATAATAATGTCAATGTTGCTCTTGTGCATTTATACTGTAATTTGTTAAATAATCTCTTTTTAAAAAGTTGCTTCTGTATTAGAACTTGCATTCATGCAGTAACTAGTTACAAGCTATCTATATTAAGCCTTGTCGAAACAGATATTTTAGAATTCTGAAATTGTGTGCAGATTATATTATATTCAACTTTATAACACCTTCAGTTAAATTTTAAATGTAATTTTTCAATAATTCTGTCACTCAGTTGTCTAACAAGTTGCTCACAGCATAATGAAGTTTATTCTTAGACAGTGAAAGAGAACAGCCACCTCCACGGGGCTTATACCTGTTTTTTTAATGAGAATATTTTTTGTTAGGATAGAATGTACTTGAAGGTTGATGCCTTGGGAAATTGATTTATGTAGTGATATTCTGGAAACACAGCAGAGGGGTATATGAGAGAGTGTTATGGATAATGGGGTACTGTTCTAAGGAAGGTGAGGGACACTCAGTGCACTACTGAGCTAGCTAGCAGAAGGAAAGGAGTTGTTTCAGCAGCACTGGAAAGATGAAGGTAGAGCATTAATGAACGTGAGGGGTTGAGGCAGAAGAGGTGGTAAAAAACAAAGGTCAAGAATCATAGGATGGTTTGTATTGAAAGAGTCATTAAAGCTCTTCTATTCCAGCACCCCCTGCAGTGAATCTTCAACTGGATCAGGTTGCTCAGAGCCCTGTCCAACCTGACCTTGAAAGTTTCCAGGGATTTGGCATCTACAACCTTTCTGGGCAACCTGTTCCAGGGTTTCACCACTCTCATTGTAAAAAAATTATTCCTTATGCCTAGTCTGAATCTACACGCTTTTAGTTTTAAAACGTTACCCTTTGTCCTATCACAACAGGCCCTACTAAAAACTGACCCATCTTTATTATAATCCCCCTTAATGTATTGGAAGGCTGTTATAAGGTTTTGCCAGAGCCTGCTCTGCTCCAGGCTGAACAAGCCCAACTCTCTCAGCTTTTGTTCATAGGAGAGGTGCTCCAACCCTCTGATCATTGCTGTAGCCTTCCTCTCAACTACCTTCAATGGGTCTCTGTCTTTCTTGTACTGGGGACCTCAGAGCTGGATGTAGTACTCCAGGTGGGGTCTCTCAAGAGTGGAGTAGAGTGGGAGAATAATTTTCCTTGACTTCCTGGTCATGCTGCTTTTGCTGCAGCCCAGGATACAGTTATTTTTCGGGCTGTGAGCACACATTGCTAGGTCCATCAGTACTTCTAACTCCTTCCTCTCAGGGCTACTCTTAATCCCCTTGTCTCCCAGCCTGTATTGATACTGGGGGTTGCCCCAACCCATGTGCAGGACCTTGTACTTGGCCTTTTTCCAACCACATGAAGTTCTTGAGTTTGTCCATGTCCCTCTCCATGGCATAGTCAGGTGTGCCAACCACATTACTCAGCTTGGTGTTGTCAGCAAACTTGTTGAGGGTGCACACAACCCCACTACTGGTCCCAGCTACAAACCCCTGAGGGTTACCACTCATCACTGATCTCCATCTGGCCATTGAACTGTTGACCACTACAGTCTGGATGTGACCATTCATCCAGTTCCTCACCCACTGAGTAGTCCATCCATTAAACCCATATCTCTGCAATTTACAGGGAAAGATGTTGTGGGATACCATGTCAAATGTCTTACAGAAGTCCAGATAGATGACATCCATTGTTCTTCCCTTGTTTACTGATGTAGTAACTCTAAGATGATCCTCCTGTCTTGGAGATGAGAAGAATAACAGAGATAGGAGTTTGAAGGGAGACAAGTTAAACTTCAAAAATCATTCCCAGGGAGAGGGGAGCTGGACCTATTCGAGAAGATGAGGTTGTGCATCTCATATCTGACTGTCTTAGTACAGAGGGAACACCTTAAAGCCATAAGCCCTGGTTCACATCAAGGCAAAGTAAGAATGAATAACCATTAGATACTACAAAAGATACTAATATATGCCACATCCATAGGAGAGGAAGACACCAGTGAGAACACAACTGAAGAACCGTGTAGAAATAGGCTAAGTAATATAAGAAAATAAACTCAAGTAATTCTTCCTTGTATTGCTGAAACATTGCCCTTGCATTCATTTTGTAATTAGTATGACAGTAAGAAATGCTTTGAGAAAACATACTGAAAAAATCTAGGCTATTCAGTACAACAAGCTCTTACATAAAAAACAGCTTCAGCCTCCAGACTTTGTAACCTGTAAGACATTTGTATTCAAATGGTTGAATTGGAGCAGCTCAACAGCAGTACTGAATTGAAAGTAAGCAATTGGCCAAATATGATGACTTTTTTTGTGGAATTTATTTGTGACCTAAACTGCTATGGAATCTCAGTTCAGCTGTGTACAGAAATGGGAAGCACTTGAAGTAGTGTGCAACTTGTAAATGCCAAGTATTTTCCCTAAGCCTGTTTGCATTTCTAGCACATTTTTGTCTGTTGCTTCTAATTCCATTTGATAGGAATACCAAATGAGGCATTACTGTAGTTGCAACTATATGAAATGCACTGTGTTCATTTGTCATGCTGCATTAAACTGCAAAGGCATTAATGACCAACACAGGGAATGGTGTCATTAAACAGAGGCTTAAATAGACAGAGCTGAGATCATTAATGAAGCCAGTAGATAGGAGATACTAACTTCTGGGACAAATTACCACTATACCTAATTTATTACTGTATAAAGTCCACGAGATGTGGAAATTGTGTTGAAAATCAGCAGGGATGTAATGCTAGTCTTGTTTGAAATTAAGAGATAAAGGTTATTTGTTAAACAGACTAGCATCATTACAGGTTTTAGGCGTCGCTTTCCATTGCTGGTCCCATGGGGACTGGGCCGTATGCAGCTTAACCCCTTAAAATGGAGTGCTGGATTTTCAGCCTGTGTGAATCTCATGATAGCTGTTTACGTAGCTGTGCTGAAGCTACTGTGTAGATGTACTGTCTCAGCGGATAACTGGATAACTGAGTACTGTACAAGCAGTTTACACTCTCTTTTACAATGTAGCTGTTTATATAATCTCTTACTTAGCTTATCACAAACACACAGGCCTTAAGAAAAGCATCATGTAAGGTTTTATGAGAAGACATGGATTACAGTTTTCAAAACACTTCAGCTCTGATTCCAAAGGAGCTGCTGGCAGCATGATGCACTCATCACACAGATGTGTCTTGGGTGGTAGGTTTTGGGAATGCCAAACCAAGTTTGGCATCTTTGTGCCGTGATTTTACGGAGTGAATGATGGGGAGAGGGTTGCCTGCTTAGGATGAAGGGTTGTTAGTGGCACTGATCCATGTCTTATGAGGTAGCACCATTAGAAGGCACAGCCACCACCCAATTTTTCTGTAATGGCTGGGCAGCAGGTGCAGTCACACAGAAAAACAGGGACCTCAGATATGAGTCCTTTCTCAGTGAACACACATCTCCTCAGAGAATAAACCCCTCGCCTTCCTAGCAGCCAGGCTAGGTAGTCACCATTGTTCCATCACTTCTCCTGCTGAGCTGGAGTTGCTGGGCAGCCATGGCACAAGTTCATGGAGCTAGGCAGCAGGAAGCTCAAGGTTTTAGGTCCCTGTAAGTCAATCATGGAAGCTGACAACATCTCCCCTCCCTTGTCAACTTGTGTAATTTAGGGAGCAGAGCCATTGCAAAGACAGAGTGGTGTGCCCTGAGCATTGCTGTGGGAAAGCAGCAGAGACAGCTCTCATGTTTTACCAGCTGCTGCCACTTCTGCCTCCTACTCCAGCTTTTTCATGTGACCACAGACAAAGTGGTGTCAGCCTCCTCACTAATTCTGTTGTGAGCAGAACCTAGAGGAACCTGGGAGGAATGGGTGTCCTGGGTGTGGAAGCTGCTAACTGCAGATCTGTGAGACAGCGATTGAATCAAATGCATGAGCAAAGCTGCTGCCAGATAGCCTACTTTAAGGACCAGAAATAGCACAGCGCCTTACCATTGCTTGGGCCACAGTGGAAGTGGTGCAAGCACATTTTACTTGTGATAAAGAATGTCACCATATGATGCTGAGGATATCTCCCCTGTCCTGTGTGATGTAAAGAGGCTCTTGGATAGTTCACTGTCTTTAGAATGGTGCTACCCAAGTGATGAGACAGGTTGGGGTTTTTTTGTGAATCCTGTTTCTGAATATCTAACTCCAAACTCCTCACAATGCAAGTTTTAAGACTTCTTAATATGTTTTGCTTTGCTTGTGTTGCCTGGGCACATAAATGCATCTCAAACTCAGACCAGAATGAGAGTCAGTAGACAGGGTCCGGAGATGTGGGATAGTCAAGGCCCAGCTCACTGACGTAAATAGCAAGGGCTGAGACAGGGCTAAGAGTCAGCCCTGTGAGCAGAAAGACTTGTGAGGTTGGAGAGGCTATGAAGCGTTAGAAAATGAGCAAACCTTAGCTGTTCATCAGGGAGTATGTGCTCCATCCTGTGCTGCACGCTGAAGAGGACCCATTTTGGAGATGTGAGGTAGATACACTTGATGTGAGACACTTACCAACATGGCTGTGTCTACCGTCACGTTTCAGCCTGCTATTTCAGTCCCGCTCCAGGGGCCTGTGTAATCCTTTAATGTAGTCAGAGCCAAATGAACTCGGTGAGGGAGCAGAGGAGACTGGCTTGTGATAACCCCAAAATTAAGAGACTGGAAAGGGATTGGCCTGAGGCCAGCACACTCTAAGGCTGCAAGAGGACCTTGCTGTCATGCTGTTACCTGGAGAGCAGGGTTTTGAAAGCCAGGGTCGAGAGACTCTAAGTCCAGAGGTCGATTTGAGTGGTTTAATCACCGGACAGACTAGGTCCTGACCTGGGCATAGCAAACATTGGGAACAGGCTGGTGTTGAAGCAAACATACCTTGGATGCCTAATTCTCTTAAGTGCTCTGGGAAGTGAGACTGTCTGGAAGGTGTACATTGATGTTGTGGAGAGTGAGATGAAAACTTACTTTTTGCTTTCTGAATCATGTTTTCTTGTGTGTAAATGTTCACTGTCCCTGAAATGATCCTTCCAGAAGGAAACAGAAGCAAAATGAAATTAGTAGTACTTTTCCTTAAGAATGACTACTACTTCAGTACCTCTTCATGTGCTGTCTGTTGGCATGGAAACATGATGCCGAAGCTTTAAGAGCTCATCTGCAGAGACCAGAGTTTCTAGCAAGACCTCTACCTCCCCTGACTGTCTCCAGCTGATCTGTCATCTGCAGTTAAATCCTCTTTGGAAACTGAGCACAAATTGGGGCAGTGTTAAGGGACAAAAAGAAGGAAGAGTTTGAGCGTCTTAATAATGAACGCAGTAGGGTGTAAGGAAAGAGCAGAGGGTAGTATAGGAAGCAGTAATCTGAACTGTGGAATACTATCTGATTTTCTCAGTTAAATTTACGTGGCTGCATCAGTGGAAGATTCTGTCCAGTTTCTACACTTCTTTGGCAGCAGTACACATTGATCAACATTTGCTTTCAGTCTGATCATATGACTGTGGTTATAATAATGACCAGGATAAGAATTAATATCTGCCTTTTTGACAAGAGAACATTAGTGTATTTATACTTTTAAAGACAAATGAGTTAGATGGTCTTAAGAATTTTATTGACATGTATTTATTAAGTCAATTTATTTGACTAAATATAAATATCTCTATCACATCTCATTGTAGAAAATTTCATGAATGCTGGTCTCTGCTTCTAATACAACTACCCCCCATACTTATGCATAAGATACGTAGGTGTCTGCTGCCCCTAAGCCCAGAAAAAGTAAATTATATAAAAATGATTGAGAACATGTTAAAGGTTTCTCTTCACTGTAATACTTTAACTTAGTTGTTCTTTGACCTGCTGCACTGTGATTCTTCTCCTGTGAAATACTAGCGAAAACCTGCTGGATAAAATAATTTTGTCCCACTTTGCCCGGTGCCTTTTTCAATCGTGTCATTAACATGAGATCTTTAGCACACTTGTGTGAAATTGTTGCCCAAATATTTTCAGCATGTCTCTGCTGAAGTACTTTGTCACAGGGATTCATTTAATGGGAAAACTCAAAGAGGGTATCACTCATATCTTTTAATGCACTGCATATTTGACACAAATCCACAAAATTGATGGTTATAGCTTCAGAGCAGCCCACAGTGGCACAAATAGCTCGTCATTCTGGTGGAATATTGTTTTAACATGTCAAAGTGTATTTGAGAAAAAAATATGATTACCCGTGAATAATGCTCTTGGCCTCATTGTGGTGATTAAATAGATGCTTGGTTTGCAGCGAGTTCTGCAGCCCTCTGTTAAGCCTGACCTTTTCTCCTGGCTGCAATGCACCATGGCACATTAGCATGTGTTCTGCTCGTTACAGTGAGAGGCAATTGCTGTCCTGAAAAACGTCAGATATCCCTGTTAGTATACGATCTGCTTTCCTTCTCCCTCGGCTTAACCTACTGTCACTGAGTATCCTGAACAAAGGATGAAGATACTTGGCAATATTGCAGAAAAATTGATTCTGGCATCTGGCACGATGTGTTTGGAACGAGCTCACATTTTAAGAGTGAGTGCTGTTCCTCTCTCTGCCCCTCTGCCTTCCTTAGTCTTGCATAAGTATTTGTGTCTTTAATTCTGAAACCCTCATATAATTGGAGGAGCATAATGCTAAGGTACCATAACTGAGCTTCAGAATGAGTCTTGCATATAAAACAGTAAAAAAAGGACCATGTGTATACAGAAAAAGGGAAGTCTGAAAGTCCCAAGTCTTGCTTTACAGCTTAATGAGCATTTCTTGACTGTTCTAGCAAGCCTTTTTGGTGCTCTTGCTCGTTGGTGGCATGGGGGTAGGTCATGACAGAAAATTGGTATCACCATGTTACAAGTAATGATGGGGCCTGAATCCTGATCTTGTTAAATATGAATTAACTTCATTTGTCACAGTGGAGACGTTTCAAACCAGTGCTAATGTAATAAAATCAGAATTGAGTGATGCATCGTTCAGCAACTGAAGAAGACCATATTGTTGACATGGCTGAGGTAATAAGATAGGACTGTATTACCTCAGCCCTTCCTACTTTTGGTGCCGATCTTCTCATCCCTCACCCCATCCTTACAGGGCTATTGCTGCTGTTATTGCATACTGCAAACTGTTGGGCCTGTCAGAACCCCCTTAGGTGAGAAACTGGAAACCACTGTTCATGTGATTGACATGATAACAATGGATGTGTCTCCTTGGAAGGAAAATGTGTGCAAAAAAGTGGTTTAATGCTGACCAGTACAAGTTTCTCAAATAAGAAGTAGTGTATTAACTCCTGTTTCCTACCACAAAAGCTCTTACAGGAATAACAATTAAGTATATTAGTGAAGTGTTAGTTTGTCTCCCATGTAAATGCTGGCTGGCTGAGCTACTGTAACAATAGGTCAGCTCACACTTGAAATCCTAATGCTTTCAGATGCTGTGCAACCTTTTTGTGGAGGGGTAGGAGTGCAGTGCAGTTGGCTTTAAGTGATGGGACTGCTTCTCTGCCATGTTCACTGCTTCTCTGTATTGTTAAGCATCCTTAGCAGAGCCTGCCTTAAAAGAGGAGTATTTCAACTCTGCTTTTATTTTCTCCTCATGTGAAGTAAAAAGCTGAGTTCACTGTCTACAGAATGGGGTCCAATTCTGAATTTTCATCATCATTACATTAATCAAATACTTTAATTAGTTAATTAAAATTAATGTGGTTCATTTAAAATAGGTTTCTACTAATGTAATAAAAATGTAACTAGGCGAGGACTGGAATTATGCATTAGAAAGAACATGGGTTTTACTCAGAACTTACATAGCTGCAAAGCTCCCTCTATCTGTCTATGTAAATTATTCTGCTGTTTTCAGTGTAAGATAGAAATAGTTGGATAATTTGACCTTTTGAATCTGTTCTAATTGGCTTCCTGCTGCTAAGCAAACTATCCTCTCAGACACTGTGTTCTTTCATTTGGAGAGGCTTGTGTCACACCACTGAAAATAGAGGTCATATCCTCGGTTTGTGTGTATTATACAGTTGCCTTCAAGTTAATAGTTATATCTGTTTTCTGACCTGGGAGCTATCCCACATTGTCTCATAAACACGTTGCGTGTATGGAAATAGATAAAAGCAACTAAGTGGGAAGAGATGGTTTCAATGTGTAATGAGGTTGATAGGCTTGGTTTCTGTTAAAATCTCCAGCATGATCTCTAACACCACATTATTCACTCCAGTGTTTGTTCTCAAGCACCCGGGCTCCTGCTTTAGCGATGTGTTAATGCTTGATCAAGCCTTGAAGCTTAAAGGTTTTAAACATAACACTGAAAACAACTTCAGCTAAGAGGTGAATTAGGAACTTTGATACTCTGGTCTATCATCTATGCAGGAGAGAGATGCACTGTGCATACGAATGCTCCCTATAATCCCTGCAAGTTGGAAGAAATTGGCATTCCTTGATATTAAATTAATCTTTTCTTAAAAAAATAAAAATAGGGTGAATACAGAGCTTAGAGATAAAAAATAAATTACTGTATTTTTGCTGCAGTGCAGCTCTGAAGAATGAGCTGTGTACTGAAGCAATGGACATTTGAGAACAGCTAAATTCCTATGACCTCCTTCTGTTAATCCCACCTTTTAGCTGCATGTCCTTCCATGTCTTATTTTTTGAATGACATGCATTTGCAACAAATGGCTGCAAAAAACCCAACCCAGTTAAATGAAAGCACCCTGAGAACTGAGTTTCCCTAGTCCTGTGATGACCCCATTCGTTATTGTCTGAACGTTAATACTGTATGTATTTTCCTTCCCTTCTGCCTACATGAGCATCTCGAGGTGTGACTTTCAAAAGTACATGGGGAAATACAGTTCTGCCTTATTCTCAACTTAGTTATCAATGTCTCTTTCTTTTAAATGCTTTTTAGAATTCTCTGGAGAGGAAGAGAGAAAATTATATGCTTTCTCTGAAAGGTAATATGTTTTCTGTTTTGAGTTTTGATCTGCATTAGTGGTTTGAACTCTTAGTTCTTCTAGCTGTCCATTTAGCCTAAAAGAGGAATGATGGCTTAGGTTTGTATGACATCTCTGATAAGGACATTTGCTGTTCCTTCTGCAAAGCCATTAGCTCTTTCTCTGCAATTCAGTTTTGGTCTTTCTGGTAGTAGTTGGACAACGATGTGACTATAAGGCAATGCTTGCTGTTCATTTTTATCTGTGATATTTAGCTTGGGATGACAGATCCTTCTGCTGCCTCGCTTAATTTCCAGACATCAGGAAATCTGGTGTGATGACTAGACGGACTAGAGAGATCTGACTCCTGGCCCAGTTGTACAATTTATGAACTAGTTCACTTCTGCAGCTAGAACTTTTTCATTTATTTTCATCACCTTAGCAAGATCAGGGCTGTAAAGAAGAATGTTGTTGAAAACTTCTAGTGAACTTTTGGACTCTAGTAGTTTGCTATGTGCCAGACTGCAGCCCAAGAGTTGAATCAAGACTGTTTTTTGTGTCCCTGAGGAAGTCACCAAACCAATCCTTGCCTCAGCTGGTGAGGAACAAACAATTCATGTTTCAAAAATACTTTGAGATTGTCATCTGGATGGAGTCATAACAGTGCAAAGTGTAAACAGTGCACCACAGTCTATGGCTCAGCAAACTAAAGAAGCACTGAGGAGCAGATACGGCTGAACACTATCCAGGTATTGCTAAATCATCTTTATGTCCCTAGGGACTGGAGTGCTTGAAGTGTAAACATGTTTTTCTTTCTTTGAAATACATTGCAAAAAAATTAATAAGTTGTTTACTTGCAAGAGGACTGTGTCTTTGAAAGTCTTCATACCCCATTTTAAGTGTTGCAGCTGAGATGTGGTGTTGCATTATTCACATATGACTCCTCACATGTGCTTTCAGTAAAAATAATTTGTCCGTAACATGTTGTTTGCAAAGTAAGTTTCCACCTCTTGGGTTAAAATTCTGAGAAGGCATCTTGCTTTGACAGGAAAATATACAAATACAATCTTAGGTCGTTTCTTCTCATGCCCGTTGCTATGCCTGTGTGAAGAGCACAGATCTGTGGATTCCTGCCGTATGTAATCGGTTTAAAAAAAGTGCCAGTCCAAATGTCAGAGTTTTCCAAAACGTCCCTCCCCTTTTTAGATCTATATATTCATTATTGTCTTCTAACAAGGTTTTTCTTTCACGACCTGAAAAGAAATATTAACTCCAAAACATGTATGTAATTTGCAGCAGGCTCTAAGTAACTTTAAAATATAATTGGAAGAGAAAAAATTGTTTGCAAAGATTAGCATTTAGGAGAGTGTTCCTTTTAGCATTAGCAGTGTATTTGTCAGCAGACTGTGGTCGACTCAGGTTTTTCAGTTTTTGCAGCAAATGTTTTTGAATGTTTACTCTATTGATTGACGGTGAATATTCAGTGTTTGAGCTCTGTGCCTAGGAGCTGTGTACCTCTAGGCTATTGATCAGAAGCATTTTATAATAGTTTTTCTGCTCCTTGATTTAGACAAACATGCAAGCGCTCTGGCACAAATAATTGTGTGGGTGAAGCTGAGGCTCGGTTGCCAGGAACACTCTTTCTTGGGTTTTTTAAATTTCTCCAAAGCCTTCGGCCAGAAAAACAAGGTGACTCAAACATTTTCAGAGAACTAACCCAGAGGGCTCAAGAAAAGCTGAAAAAAAAAAAGGACTTGAAATATCCAGATAAATATTTGCGGCTATATTTCTTTCAGCAGTTTCCTTGTATTTGGAACAGTGAAGAAGGTCACAGAGTATGCAGATCCAAACGGTCACAGCTGTAAATAGCACAAGCATTAAAGATTACTGCATAATCTGGGAGAAGCACTTCTGTTGATCCTCATCCTCCAGCTGTGATCCACAAAAACCCCAGTGGGTTTCACACACACACACCCCCACCCCCTTCCCTTGTGTCACGACCCACAACCTGGACGAGACGTCCAATTGTCAGGTGTTTTATCCTGATCAGTTCTCAATTAAATTCTCAGAGAACAGAATTAAGACTCGAAACGGAGTCAAGGTTAAGGTTGCTTTATTTGGAACAAAAGTGCAGGAAAAAGAAGGGAAGGAGGAGAAAAGGGTGGAAAAGAGAGATAGAGTGGGAAAGAGGAAGAGAGAGAGGCTGTGAAAGGTGAGGGGGCTCTGCTATATCTACCACCACAAGGCTACAGCATGCCGTCTGCTGGCAGAGTCTTCTTCAGTGTCTCTGGGTCCGATGGAAGGGAAGAGCATTCCCTCGTTGTCTCCATGTCCCTCGATGCATGTTGCTTGCTTCCTTCTGTTGCTTGCCTCTCATGTTGCTTGCTACATGGCCGCTTGCCTTTTTCAAGGCCGAATGCTCTCTTTTTGTAGTCACCCTTTGTATGGCCACAAGCTTCCACCTGGCTTGTGGGCCTCAGGGTGGACAACGAATGTCCAGTGTGTGAATGGCTCCTGATGTTTCCTGATAATGGAATGAATGGCTCCTGATGTTTCCTGATGTCTTCTCCTGATAGTGGAATGCTCTTCTGATGTGTGCCTGATGTCTCTTCTGATAGTGGTCTCCTGGTGTGTGAATGGCTCCTGATGTCTATCTTTTGGGTGGCTCCTTGAATAGTCATTAGGTCTTTGGAAGCCTTAGCTGGTGGTGGTGATGTAATGAGGTGAGAAGGAAAAAGGGGGAGACAGGGACGACATACGACCCCGGTTCTGTTGGCAATTATTGAGGCATATTTCCAGTCCCTTACACCATGCCACTGGGAAATTGGTCTGCACTGCCTCCTTGGTGACTGAGTCCTTAGTTGACTGATGTCTGGGGGCATTTAGGCAGTAAGCTAAGATACATCCATAGAAAGACTTGGTTTCCAACAAAGCCAGAGATTCCTGTTGTGCTGAGGCCTGGGAATAAGGGAAAACTATTAGCTAAGGTCTCCTTAGGGAAAGAAATGCTGCACATTCCTTGTGTACTGTGAAAGCCCCTAATAAAAAAATAAAGAAGACAAGAGCTATTGAAAACACTGTTAAAACTCTGATCTGGATCCTCTGAACTTGTCAGCTTTATCTCATAAAGCTGGGGGTCATGCAGGGGGTCAGGGAGAAGAGGAAAAATTGTGCTCTTCATCCATTGAGCTACTGGGAAATGCCAGGCTGTCAGGTTCTGATGATGGGTGCCAGTGGAGCTTCAGAAATCATGTAGCATAAGATGGTACCTTTTCTCTGTGGCACTGTTTGAAAATACAACCTCAGCTACATGGATAAGCTGAGGCTCAAGGCTCAGGGACAGTATGAGAAGGGTGAATACCAATAAAACACTTCTCACATTCAGTAGTGTGACAGCGTTTGAGAGTCGGAGCAAAGGCCAGTTTACTTCACCCTAGCACAGGTTCTTTCTACCAACTGTCTTTGGGCACATACCTGTGTATTTTTACCACGGTTCATAACATGGTTTGTCTTGGGAGTGATGCAGACTGAATTAATTTTTTCACTTAATGCAGATTTTCATAAATTGTTTGGGAACAAACAAAGGCTGAGGATTGCAAAATATCTGGTGTTCTTTGAGGTTCTCCCTTTCACAGTGAAGCAAGGACAAGGATCTAGTGAAACTAAATGAGAATTTTGCTCTTGAAACAGGTAGGCCTAGGACTTGTGATGTGTATTGATTGATCACCCTGATTGGGCTACTGAAAAAATAATAAAATAATAAATAATAAAGTAATAAATGACAAATGTTTTCTTGCATAAAGTCTTTATACATCCTTTTTTTTTCTGGTGTGATAAGCCATCCAGCTGACTAATACAACACTCCTTTTGTTGCTTTGCTTCTCCTGACTTTCAGCAGTGGTCAATCTGTCCATAGTGGGTTTCTCTGTTGAGAGGCACCATCATTTTGAGGCTATCATGGAAGTGCCAGCAATGTGTGTGAATAGTATGCTGTCAGTCCCTTGTAGTGAACAGGGAGCAAGAAGGCTGCTGCATGTGAACAAACTGAGCTGCCTTGCAGAATAACAAACAGACAGGTAGATTCCTTTTTGCTACATGACTTGTTGCTACAGTGGTTTCCCTTTCATTTAGTTACCTGTGTTTGCTCTGAAGCATAGCCGTGCTACAGCCATTTTTCACTCCTGTTTATTTGCCAATATAAGGCATACATATGATATTCTTCTTGCTCAAACTGAGAGTAGCACTGAAAACCTTTCTTTTAAGTAGCAGAATATACAAAGTGCTTTGAAGGCCCTTCAGTGAGACAGCCGTAGTGATCTAAGACTTCAAGGCACACAGAACGCTCAAGGACACAGGTTGAAATTCTGGTCTTGGCCTTGAGCTTTGCTTTTACGTTTTCTTGTCAGCTGTTGTTTTTTTTTCTACCTTCCAGTTTTGAAGTTGCTGATATAAGATGATCATGCTTCCTACAGTCTCTCTGTAGTGCCAAAAATTGCCAGACTTACCACCGAGAAAGAAGTGCAGGCAAAACTAAAAAGAAAAAAACCCAACCTAAACTCAAAACAAAAACCCCAACAAATGAACCAAGCAAAACCCAAAACTTTGACATTCTGATGCCTCCTACAATGGCAGTTGTGGAGCCAGTTCAGTCTTTAAAAAGATCACAGAATCACAAGGTTGGAAAAGACCTTTAAGATCATCAAGTCCAACCGTTCCTGTCCTGTGCTAAACCATATCCCTGAATACCTCATCTACCCTTTTTTAAACACATCCAGGGAAGGTGATTCAACCCCCTCCCTGGGCAGCCTGTGTCAGGCCCTGACAACTCTTTCAGTGAAGATTTTTTTCCTAACATGTAATCTGACCCTGCCCTGGCACAGCTTTGTGCCATTTCCCCTTGTCCTATCTCCTGTCACCTGGCTGAAGAGACCATGGCCCACCTCTCTACAACCTCCCTTCAGGTAGTTGTAGGTGGTGATAAGGTCTCCCCTCAGCCTCCTCTTCTCCAGGCTAAGCATCCCCAGCTCCCTCAGCCGCTCCTCATACGGTTTACCCTCCAGACCCTTCCCCAGCCTGGTTGCCCTTCTCTGGACTCGCTCCAGGACCTCGATGTCCTTCTTATGGTGAGGAGCCCAGAACTGGACGCAGCACTCGAGGTGCAGCCTCACCAATGCTGAGTACAGGGGAAGTGAGATCTTTGGTGAGTCTTCCAGCTTTGTGTAGTGGTCCCTGTAGACGACTGAAGAAGCTGGAGTCATGGTTTCATACTGCTTTGATCACAGTATATGTTCATTCTGTTTGCATTGTTCATACTCCAGTTTGGCTGGGCATTGCTTCTGCTGCATGGTACGATGTGTAGCTGTGCAGTCATGACCAGTTTTGGTTTACTGGGAGGGAAGCGTGGCTTCTGCTAGCCTCTGTACCGTCTTTGCTAGCCCACCTGGGAGAAGGGTCACATGTGGAAGTGAATCAGTTCTGTGAAATTTAGGCTGAATTACTAAAATCTGCCAGCTGCGTGCGTCACCATACAGTTAATGGGAGGTTTGGAAAAGGCTTTTACGTGAATGTAAGGGTGATTATTTTGCCTTTGACTTGTAAATAAGCTTGCACACTGCTCTGACTTACAACACAGCTATTTCTGGTTCTTATCTGTTACATCTCATTATATCTTGTACTTTACATTTCTTGAACTTTTAACTTTTTCAAGAATGTAATTAATGTGCTTCTGGCAAGCATTTGCGTATCATTATTGACATATTTCAAAGTAAGCTCATTTCTCATTGCTTCTTTGAATCTTTCTTTTTTTCTATGGAAAGAGAACACTAGGTCCAATTCCTAAAGGATGTAACCTAGATACCCAGGGCACGCATTTATCTGCTGTTTGTCTATGCAAAGCTGTAATCCTAAATATAAATACTCATCTATTAGTTATTTGCATGCGTGGAAGATGGTGGATGCATCCCCACAAAGCTCCTTCTTTTCCTTTATTTTTTTTCCCTTTTCTTTTTCCTCTCTTTACTTGCATTGAGGAAGAACTTTGTGATGCTGAGTTATCATAGAGTGGAAAAGGAATAAAATTATCTACTTTTTTTGTCAGCAAGAACAGTAACAGCTTAATTTATATCAACTGTACACTGATATTATACACTGACTATATTACTGATGTATACTGTGGTTTTTTTAATCCTATTATTCTTCCAGTTTGGGATTTTTTTATTTCTTTGGGTTTTGGCCTGGAGAGTACACATTTTTGTGTGTTTCCCTTCCTTGTGGCACTATTCCATTGTTTTGGGGGGCTAGGACAACCACAGTGCCAGGACTTGAAAAGGTCAGAAATAGCCACAAATTTAAATATTCTCACTTTTTTTTTAAGGCTCAGCTTTTCTAAGAGAAATCTGGGTTTTTTAAAGATTCTTGAGAGTTATTTCAGTGACATGTAGGCTGTGATGTAGAACACCAATTTCATTAATTTGTTGTAGATATACCTGAAAGCTAAACTGTTGCTTGAGATGCTTATTCTGACAAATCTCAGCCTCATAGTCTAGATTCATTGGTTACAGGCAGAATTTATGAGTATGATGTTTTGACCCTGCTGTGCTGGAGACCTATGAACCAGTTGTGCCTTGTGAACTTGGTGGTAAAACTTCCTTAGGATATATACTCAGTCTTATATCAATATGACTAAGTCTGTGTGAGCCATGATGCAGAGAACAGATGTCTCTAAGAGCATGGGGACTGCCAAAATATAAATGGGTAAGTTATAGTAGTACTTTATAACAGCTAAGCCATAAAATAAAAGAACAAGGCAACTATGTAAGATAACTGTTATGCATGATACTGGTAACGCAGCACCAAAGCCACGGTGGAGTTTGATTACTTAAAGGAAATAAATTAAACAATTTTCAAGGATTGCTAATGCCATCTTGCTTTGGGAGAGCAGTCAAAGCACGTTCCCAGTACTGAAAGAACAGCAGTCAGTGTAGACAGTGAGCAAGAAAAAAGTCTAAATTGTCTCTGTAGTTTATTTAGTCACCTTTTATACAATATGAAATTTAAAAATTTACAAAATTTTATTGTGTATTATCTCAGAACACCCAGTTGTGCCTTTTCTGGGCTGGAAAAAGATCTCTGTTCTGCTGCTATTAGTGATTCCTCTTTCTTAAATAGCTTTCAACTCTGTCGCATGGGGAAGAATCAAAATCAAAGTGGGATTTACAAAGTACCTGTTCTGTTGAAGCTGGCTATTACCTTTGTTTCAGTGCCTTAGCTTTTAAGAGGTGACCTTTGCAAATGAAGGACTAAGGTATATATATACAAGAGGCAGGGAAGGATTTATGGGTGCATGCATTTTCAAAGTTTTGAAGGTTTCTTCATTATCTTCTGATTGTCTCCGTTCAAGTGGTAGACATTGTAAGTCAGGCTTGTTTTTCCTTTTAGATTTAATGGAAGCTAGAGACTGTATGGTGAAACGTGTGCTTGCAGTAGTGAGGTTACAACATCAAGGCACTGAAATCACTAAAAGAGTGCCTTCTGCACTATTTACTGGGCATATAACACATGCTTGAATATGAGTGTTCTTGAGTTTCACTGCGCCAACACATTCAGATGCCAGTGGAAGAATCACTGCAAGGAGGTGCCTGGGCTCTCCATGACATCTCAGACCTGAAGTTGTCCCTTCCTGAGGCTCAGCTAGGACAGGGTAGATGTTCCACTGCTTGATTTTGCACACACAGAACAACTGATTTCATCCTCCACAACACAAAGCAGCCACCACTTCTGTCACCCAGAGGGTAACATGGTAGTGCTAACACTTGCTTTTTTTTCTTCCTACCTGTGTCAGGCTCCAATCTGGATGGTTCTTCCTTTGCTTTCCATAAGAACTATCTCTCTGTCTCTATCAGCCAGGAACTGGAGCCCAGATAACTCTCCTCAGACCCTTTTAATTGCTGAAAGCTGCCATCTTTTGGCTTCCTTTGATTACTTTGCGCACCGTGTGCTAGTCCACTGACAACATGGAAATGAAGCTTTTTCTCCCCCTTCTATTGCCATGCTATAGAGTTTGAGATATTGCCCTTTTCCTTAAGGCCCAGTGAAAAATCTTGTTTGCACATGTTTCCAGTCTGGCCACTTAGAATTCTGTCTTTATTCCGGTTTTTCCCACTGATCCATAAACATAGCCTGTGCCTTCTTTCTATATTGTCTTATGTTTGGAAACGATCTTTTCAGGTTAAGCTTGATAAGACGTTGCGTTTTTCTCATTAATATTCCATCTTAACATTTATCACTTCCACAAGCTAAGAAGGGATGCGTCTCTGCAAATAAAACCCTCATTTCTGGTTGAACATCTATGTGCTTGCTTGACAGCAGAAGCCAAATGATCTTGTTCTGCTTTCTCTTTCTTACTTGCTGTCGTTGTTTCCCCCCCGGCTGTGGGCTGAGATCCACGCAGCTGCCTGCTCCTTAAAGTAAAAGAGCAGGGGAAGAGGGAAAAAGGGGGAAACAAGGGAAGGGAAAAGGAAGGGGCAAATAACTCCAAAACCAAGAAACTAAGAGGCCCGTGGGTTGGGATAAGGAGAGTTTACTAAGAGAACAGAAAGAGAAAATATACCAATGCTAACAGGGCTTTAGAGCAAAAGAATATGAAACTCTTGATCCCCAATGCAGTTTCTCCCCGACCCACACAACTCAGGCCGGACCACCCAGAGCTGTCCCGGAACCCGACCGTCCCCCCAAGCAGCACGCGTCCCGCCACCGCCCCTCTTCTTCCTCCCCTCAGCCCCCCGTTATCCTGGGCAGGATGTCATTGGCATGGAATACACTCGTTGGCCCATCTGGGTCACCTGTCCTGGCTTCGCCCCTCCTTTCTCATGACTAGAGAAATAGGAAGAAGCTGAGAAAGTCCTTGACTGTCTGACTGCAACTAAGAACATCAGGGTGTTCTCAGCACTGCTTTCATTGTAACTCCCAAACACAGCATGCCATCAGCTGCTACAAATGAAGTTAACTCTATCCTGACTGAAACCAGGACACTTGCATTATCTGCATCCCTCTGAAAAGCTGACAGTGAGCTCTTGGCACCAAGTCTTGTGACACATGTGAATAGCACAATGTAAGACCTTGTGTACTAAGCATGAGTATTTATTTTAGAAAAAAAAATGAAGTGGAAAAGAAAGCAGCTGAGTGTATTGTAGAGCTGGTACAATAGAGAGATTCTTGAGGAGTATAAAATCTTATGACATCATTTGCACAACAACCATATGGTTGTTTTCTGTATAAGAAAAGCCTTGTTTACCTGGATGATGTTTTTATGTTAGCCATCTGATTTGGTATCCATACTCCCAAACAATCCTATTTCTGAATTTCCTGGATTCAATAGGGTGTTTTTCACCCAGTTCTGTTGTCATTACACTCGTTAGACTTGGCATGGAGAGGCTGTCAGGTATGGGGATGGAAATGGTTTAGTGGAAATTCAAACTGAGATGTTTCTGGGATGCCTTGAAAAACAAATAAAATATTCTGAAACTGAAACAACACAATTTCATATTCCAGCTGTGAATGTTTGAGATGTTTGTGTGATGTGGTACAGATTAGAGACTATGTGATAACGGGATGGGAAGTAGGCAGTGGTATTTTTCACAAAGAGATTAGTCCTAAAACTCACTGCTTGCATTAGAGGAAAGAAGTGGTATCAAGCTGGTGAGATTTGCTGACAGTTTTTGTTTCCTAAGTCTTGATTCACATCCATGGAAGTTAATAAACGCATGTTAATTTCTGCTTGACCTCGCATGTAGGTGGCTAGAGGAAACTCTCATTGCTTATTCTGTGTCTTCCCCTTCTTTTCTCCCCAAGAGAGCAACACAATGCTCTGTAGCATTTCTACTCAAGAAGAGGAAAGGGCCTCTCTTCTGACCTGTACTTTCTTGGCCAGTTGATGAGACATGTGAGAGCACCCCAAGCTATTCACTTTTACAGTTCCTCCATCTGTCAGGAATCCTTTCTGCCCATCTTGGATATAATTTCTCTCAGCATAGGCCCACAGGAACTCTCTACAGTTCGTCTGTTCAATGATGAGATATAGATAGCTATATTGAGATAAATAAGTATACACACACACACACACACACACTTCTTTTCTCCACAATGGCATGCTATATAGTGTGATAATTAATTCAGATAGCTGCTTTGTTGCAAAATCCTAGCTGGAGTCAAGTGGTGAAATTAATATATTGTCCTCTTAACTGCAGTTGGCCTCAGCTGCTGTATTAAGATGATACCTGTATATCTGGGTTTCTTACAGTATGTTTTAGCTTGATCAGATTAGTTGCCTTGCTGTCAAACAGCCAACTTTTTTCTGGCAATGAAAATATAAATTCAGTGTACTGATAGTAAAGCAACTCCATCAGATGGAGTGAGGGTGGTGAAGGTAGAATTGCATGTTCTTAAGAAGTGAATAGAAAGTATCCCATTTGATTGTTTCTTAAAGGGTGTTTGGTTTGTTTGTTGAGTTGGTTTTTGGTTTTCTTCTTTTTTTCTCTCCTTTTTTGTAAGGAGACCTTTTCTTTAAGAGAAAGATTATTTTTCCTGTGTTGTAGTATATTAAACAGAAGCAAAAGTCTATTTGGGTGAACCTCATAACACTTTTTTTAGTATGCAATATATAATCCTTTTCTTGGATCAACTCCCTTTTTTTTTTTGGGTTGGTTTTTTTTTTCTTATGCTTTACATTTGGTAGCAATATGGAACTCATGGGTGTAAATTTAACAAGAGCAGGGTTATTGGTATGGTCCAGATTATCAAGTTCCATATGTATTTTACAGTAGTAGAAGTGACTTGTGAAAACTAAGGCATTGATGGCATGAGTATTGCGTAGATGTAAAATAAAATGTAGTGAGGATTCACATAATGTGCTTTCTTAGCAGGCAAACAAAGGCTGAGATAAAGAACAATTGATGTGGTTTTAAATTGAGATTGCTTGGGGGTTTTTAACTTTTTTTTTTTCAGAAAAGACCTGAAACAAGGAGAAATTCAGTGAACTATACAAGGAATGTATACAGGTATCCTGCTACAGTCAGGAACTGAGTGCAGCTCTTCAAGTCTTAGGCATGTGTTTCAATAAAAGATGGGTTTTTTAATTGGTTTATGAGACTCTCTTTTGATCATCCATGTGATATCATTTCAGTAGTATTGGGAAGTTGTTTGATGGCCACTGAATTGAATGTATTTAACTTTTTCAGTTAGTGCTCACTGTTCATTTGTTAATGATCGTTCTTGATTCCTCCTCTTTCATTGCTATTTCTTGTACCTGAAAGGTATTCAATTGTGCAGTAAAATGATACATTTGAGAGCAGTAGATTTTAAAAAAGGAAGAAAAGTTTTGCAAAACAACCATTTACCCCAGAAGGAATAATGTTGTGCAGTCCCAAAACCCAAATCCAAACCCAAACCCCAAAAACCCCAAACCAACAAACCAAACAAAAAACCCACCCCAAACCAAAAAAACATTTCAACATTAAGCAAGTAAAAAATACAAAGATTTAGGTTGGGGGAATAATAAAATAAATTGCCTGCATAATGTAGTTGCTAATGGTACTTGATTTTTAGTATGTCAATTCCTTGCTGTTTCTACTCAAAGATCACATAAAAACATAGGAAAAACAGCATATAAAGCACCTATGGAAATTCTTGCCTAATTCCTGAATGCAATGTCAGAACCAGAACTTAAAATGTGACATTTTAAAACAAGTCAAAATAATTCATGTGGCGGTCACCTGACTTCAGTTATATGTTAAGAACCATTTTTAGAAAGTCATTCCCATTTAACTGCTCTTGCGGATTGCAGATTGTTACCTAAGGAAAGAATGTGTAAGATTTCTTGCTGATGATCTAAAGAATGTAAGATAGCTGGCAGATGGCTTACAGATATCATTCTGAAATATCTTATACTGACAAATAACAACGGTGTGTATAATTAGCACTCTGCAGATGGTATTCAAAATGATCTGCACTTAGTACAGAAATTATTTTTCTTTTTTTTTCTTTTTTTTTCTTTTTTTTGGACAGGTTATTTTTGAGAGTCAATTTTGAATACAAGGCTTGTAGTGCTGCTCAGGATAAACCCAGGCGTAGCTGAGAAACATATTCTTCCTCTAGTTCTGTGTGAGAACCAACTCTGTGGCTTTGGGGTCCTGGTCCATGTGTGGGATGTGCTGCCACAGTATAAGTAATAATGACACATAGCTAGATGATATTAGACTAACATAAAGTTTTCAGACTTGAGAGGAGGTTGAGATGAGGCCCGTTTTTCTTTTTTTTCTCTGAATTTAGTGAATTATCAGATGTTTTCAAGCATGCAATGCATTTGCAGCTCCAACGATCCCTTCCAGCACAAATGTTTGTTCTTGCACTTTCATAATGCTGATCCCTGCTGAAGGTTTTTTTCACCAAGATCTTGGCAAGTGCAACTGGCAAAAAATAGACTTCCATGGCCACTTACTGTAATGAGGCTGGGACTGCCATTTATTTGTATATCGTACCAGTTTGGGGCCTTCATCTCTGATCAGTTCCTATCGTGTTTGGAACTATGGAAACACGAAAAAACCCTAATGCCTTGCTTTAAGGAGTTTGCTACTTTGTGTAGACTAGAGGCTACACAGGACTGTAAGGAAGGAGGAAAATGGGATTTTGTTATCTTAAAGTATGATGTTTTATGTCGTATTTCTGCTGAGGAGAATATAGAGTTTAGAGGGATGATGGCATAAGGAAACGTAGAAATGGAAAGATAATTCCAATGCCCACAGCAAATAATGATGTCAGGAGATGCCCTAAGCCTAACAGGGACTATAAGTAGCCTTTCATCAGGTAATTTTGGAGAAGAGGTAATGAAATACATGAAAGTGAAGGAGGAAAATTAGCTTATGATTTTTGCAATAAAGGAGTCCATAGAGGGATACAAAGTGAAAAAAAAACCTGGTGTAGTTGAAGTGATTGGCTAGGAATATGATCCCTCCTGCTGTGTTTGGGATGGCTATGAACAGGTACGAGCTTTGTTTTTCAAAGCTAGAATAAATGATATTACAGTAAGCAAGATGGGAGTGAGAGTGTGAAAGTGAATTTCGGTTGCATGACAGTAGCCAGACAGGAAAGATTATAACTCAAAAATGATACACGAGGTATCCCTACAGAATTTGGATGTGTGCTCAGAATTGAAGATGAGGCAGGGTTTTATCAGCCTGCACAAGCAGCAAAATGGTGACTTATAATGATCAAAAGAAGAAAAAGGGACGGTGGAAAGGAGAGGTCAGGAACTCTTCTCAGGTTTTCTTGCACTTCTGTTCATGGCTAAGAATCGCTGAGAAGTCAGCCAAGATATGAATTTACCTAGGAGACAAATATGAAGGATTCACAGGTCCTTGGTGTGATGGCAAGGTGAAGATATCAGCATTTCTGATCTCACGTTACCCTGGGATGTGCCGCAGAAGCGACTTCTTGCAAACATGAGGGGAGTTAGACAGATGTGCTCAGGGAAATATGAGAGAAAAGAGAGAAAATAAACCCACAGAAACAGGAAAAGCTGATACCAGAAAAAGCATGTCAAAGCACATGAAAATTCAGTTCTTAATTTAAAATCAAAATTATGAAGCAGCCATTAGAGACTGGGAAGTGCTGAGCAGAGCATGTGAGCAAGAGAGGCAGCAGCTAGATAGGAAGGGATTTAGGCTGAACTGTAGAAAAGGGATTCTTGATAGCTGGTACCAACAGTGTGTGTAAGGGTCTCAGAAGTGAGAGGTCAGAAAGGAAGGTGACAAAGGGAAAGAGGCAAGTAGGGCATGGGCATGGACACATTAAACATGTCTGCAATTTAAGGGGAAAAGCCAACAGGGGAGAGAGGTTATAAAGGGGGAAGGCCCATAAGGCTAGGTCACATGAAGGAATTAGAGAAGAAAATAAAATGCTAAGTTCTGCATCCTGTTGGAGGAAGGTGAAGAAAAGAGGAAAGGAAGCAAACAAAGAAGAGAGAGATGATAATGTAGCATGTCAGTGCTCCCTTGAAGTCATTCAGCTTCCTGTGCAGAAACAGGAGTTGAAGCGGGAAGGTGCATCAGTCTGAGGAGCCAGAGGTGGTCAGAAGTTTGCAAGGATTATAGAAATGTGCAAAAGGATCCTGAAGTGACCTTCTTACAGTAAGCACGTTGGAAGAAACCAAAATGGCTTGTAAATAAAATAGGCAAGTTTTATTAGAACATAAACTATAAGGAAGTCTCTGACAATAGAGAAAACTTCATCTGAGACAGGTAAGAAGGGTTGGTAAACAAAGCTGCTCCCTTTTGCTCTGCTTTTTCAGGTTGGTAACCTTCTTTCATGCTTGCTTCTTAACTACTTGGAGGCCTTCCTTGGAGAGAGAGCTCTCTGCAGGATGCTCAGTGGTTTTTACATCTGAGGTATGGCTCTGTGGCTGGTTCAGGTAATGTCAGTCTTTGCTAGCTTCTGTGTCTCTGTGTCTCCTGGGCTGGTTCTCCATGCTGACCTCTCGCATTTCCTTGCTGCATTTCTCAGCCTACTCCACCCAAGCAGGCTGGGTGCTTTGCTCCACCAAGACTGCACACTTGCTCCCAGAAAGTCCACCCTGACTCATTTGTACACGGATTAAACATGAACATTTGCATGCAAAATTGGCATGGCACGTGGCAACATGGGATTTCATTCAAACGGAGAGAGATTTGCTTAATGAAATGCTGAGGCAAATCTATCTATAGTAGACACCCCATATTGTTTTTTCCTCCAGAAATACTGAGGAGGCAGGAAGTGCCAACATCAGTGGGTGGGACTGAAGAGGAAAGAGTCATCAGCGTGCAGGAGAAGTTTGTGTGCTTGAGCACAAGAATCAGCACTACTGAAGGTGAGAGAGCCCAAAGGAAGGGTAGGCAGAGATACAGGAGTTGGGAATCATAGCTGTAAAAGAAAGATGAGAGGCAGGAAAAACAGTGTGTCTTGACATGCTGCAGTTACTGGAGTGGAAGGACAACCAGTGAGATGAGGAACCATTTGGCTGTGGGATGTGTGGGTCACAAGTGTGAGAGAGAGCTGAAGGCACCAGGAATTGCTGGGAAAGGTGTGTGTATAGGGAGGAACAGTACAGTGGAGCAGGGGGAAAGTCTGTACTGCTTGTGAAAGAGAGAGGAAGGTGTTTAAGCAGCAAGCAACATCAGAGAGGCAGCTGGACAGGCCTGGTATGGTATGTGTGTGTGATGAGAGGTGAGAGCTGATGGTTCTTTAAGGGACAGATGCTTCATAGAAACCTTGTTGCAAAGCTGAAGTGTCTTTGAAGTGTGGGTCATCTGCTGTACCTGTATGTAATACAGACCTCACAAAGCCTGCAGACACATTTCCTTGATATCCTTTTCCACACCAGCCTTCCTTTCTGCCATCTATATCTATCTGTCTTGTCAGGGAGGGAAAGTAGCTGGTGGAATGAATTTCAGCCATAATGAAATCGATGTTGGAAACAAAGATAGGCCAAAGTGGATGATGTGGCTCTGTTCTACAGGGACATCTAGTGCCTGAGCGTCACTGGTTTCAAAACACTTGCGGGGAGAGCTAGCAGCTAAAAAAAAAAGAGTAGGCCACCCAGTTTGGGAGATGAGAAGGACCTTAAAAAGAGCCACCTGAAAAACAGTTGGGATAGCATGCATCTAGAGAGGAGACAGTTCTTTATGACACAGCATGTTGGATTCAAATTACAGCAGTCTGTTTTCAACGGCAGGTTCAATAAACCAGATTGATCCACCTCCACCCAGCCCAGTATGCAGTCAGAGCACTGTATTTTAGTACTCCTTTGTATCTTCCTGCTGCTACAGCTATACTCACCTCCCAAGATACGAGGTCAGCTGGATTTGTTGCTCAGTGAGACTGAAATGAACACTTGGAGATTGAATAATTTTTTCCTTTTCAATGTTTAGGTCTATTGTGCCCACCTTTTCTGTTATTATTCCTGGTGAGGATGAATATACCTGGTTTGACTATGGCATTTAGCAACACTTTCAGAGAGTTGTCAGAACAGCACACCCAGGGAGACATCCTCTTTTAGCTCTTCTTTTGTACTCAGGTCTTCTGTAATACCTTGTGCCATTCCTATCAATAAAGCCTCTTCAAATGATGGTACGTGTTGCTTAGCCTCTCCTTGAATTCAGAGGGTCAGTTTTGGTTATTTCTGGTCTGACTCCAGGAACACATTTAACTCTGATCTGCACAGCTATTTACAATGAGTTTACTTAGCAGAGTGAGTGAAATTGAGAGACCTGAAAACTGTCTTCGGGTCCAAGGATCTACAGGAAAAGCTTCAATGAATTTCAGTAACGTGGGATTCTTAAATACACCCTTGAGATTTACACAGTGGTATTTTCCCCAGAGTTTGTGGCACATAACTTTATAGACCAATAAACTGTACATCTCTAAATGTTCTTAAGTTATATTAAATATACTGGGCTCCTACAGGTCAATGGAGGGTCATCACCTGATTCTACAATTCTAGTTTCCATTTGCATTTAAAGCTTTCGGGAGTGGTCAATGAACTGAAGTCATGATGTGGCTGGTTAATCTAGTTGTAAGTGCTTTTTATATTGATCTAATACTTTGGATTCAGTACCAACCACCATAATGGCACGAGTGCACCTGTGTGGACTGCAAAAAGAATTGTAGGGGTTAAAGTACCTCAAAGCCACAGACACTAGAAAAAAATAGCTGACATTTGGAAAAGGTATGTGAATATAGTGGAGCACAGGAGAAGCCAAACTGACAACTTCTTTTCATTACATGGAGATTCAGTCTAAAGACTTTAACAGTTAAAAACACAAGAGAGAAGAAGGTAATGTTCCATGTTGGTACATTAAACCTCTTGTTTATGTTTCACTTAGTTGGTTCTCAGTTTTTGCAGTGAGTATATTCACATCTGGAGGACTTCCTACTTCTTAACAGGGAAGAAAATGATAGAAACACCCTTTGTCTAGGGAGTGTTGTGGATGAAAAATAGCTTAAGGGGTGTGTGTGTATGTAGAGAATGTCCAGTGCTGGGCTTTTGAATATTTATGCAGAAGCCTGCTACTTGCCAACTGTAACCAGTATGGGATGGATTTAAATTTTGATAATCTGGACTAAACTGAAGTGGCATGGCCTGAATCCTGCAGTAAATATGGAGAGATGAGAGAAAACCACCAACATGGGTGGGGATCACTTCCTGAGCTTCTGCATATGGAATATCTTGATTCAGAAATGGTTTTAGGAAGGAGGAGGGGGTCTGGAAATAAGGTGAATGTCCTGGCTGGAGGAAAGAACTTGAAAATGGAGAAGAACTCAGAGATCAGAGAGAAGTGTGAAGATGACTGCTGGGGGGAACTTTGGCTCCTAACAGCTGAAGTGGTTTTCTGTGAGCAATGGAACAACATGAATTGATGTCACTTTCTGCCTAATGTTTTCAGACCAGCATTGACCAGGAAAGGGAAATCAAAGAGGTAATGCAAGAGAGTGTGTCAAATAATCTAGTAGAGTAAAAGCATTAACCATATCGCTCATAAGTAAAACCCAGTATCCAGAGCCATTACAGGTTGTTTCCTTTCTTGCCTGGAACACAAAGAAACTTGGAAAAAATGAGATGTACCAACACATGAATTCTTGGCCTTAGTTTTCTCAGGGTAAGGGGAGTGCAAGTACTGAGGCACTTTTAAACTTCCCAATGGACCATCTTTGTGTACACACAACTTTCGTACCACCCAGCTACCGAAAGGATGTGCTGTGAAGTGCAAGACTACTGGCAAGTTTCAAAGCTCCATCCTTGACAGCAATTGTATTGTCTGCTTCTGATTTTCTTCTCTGTCTTGGGTGACAGCAGCAGATGGTGTAGTCAATGTTGAGTGGTTTGCATAGACTCTGTCAGCGTTGAAACACCTTGATTTTGTGTAGATGGCCCTAACAGTGATTGAGGACTTCACACTGATTTTTAAAAGGCTCGCACCAGACCATACAAGAAGTATTACAGGAAGACTGGGATCTCACTGCTGGCAAATTCACATTCCTGAGGTAGGGTTTGACTGTATGCAGGCTTTGGGATTTGCTTTTTCTTTCTCTGCAGAAGATCATAAAACATGAGAGTAGGAATTGCTACAGATCAAATGTAGAAAGCAGTCTTAAAGCTATTTCCTTTCAGTGGTCCTAACTCCCATCTGTACTACTTCATAGTTAATGAAAAGTAATTCCTTTAACTTCATTGGAGCTTTTCCTGATCTGAATGTCTGAGTAAGGGAAGTCTCACGTGAATAAACCATATTACATACCTGAGATCCTTGGGATTTCTTTTGCACTGTTACATCTGCCAATCTTCACAGTTTCTTCTTTGCAGTAGGCAAAAGTCACTCCATATAACCCTTTCATGTCTTCTGGTACTATGCCACAAATACATAGGTTTCATTATTTCTTTGCACATTACTTCATTATTTCTTAGTGCTTGGTTATATTTCCCAAAAACCATGGTTAGGATTTAAACTCCAAAGAATGAAAGCACAGATCTGAGGACAGTCCATAAATAGAAGGGAGAAAATTCTTCCCAAAAGCCAGATTAGACAAGAAGTTAAGAGATACAGGAATAAAATGACAATTGCCACAACTAGAGAAAGAGACAGTTTGGAAGAAATGTTAATAGGAAATGGTAAAAGATTCTTCAGCCTTAGAAAGTAAAAAGAGCAATGACTGAAGAATGGTTGGGTGTCCAGAGAGGGAGAGAGGAACTGTAACACAAGCATAGCTAAGAGTTGAACTTGAATTGTTTGTGCTGGGATTTAGCAGGCCTAGGATGTCGACTATGAGAGCAAAGGCAAGATGGCTGTGAGGTTATGGAAATAGAAATTAACGCTTTCTAGATGAGAACCCAAAGAGCTTAATGCTTTCAAGTCAAGAGACCAACTAATTTCCATCCAGCAATTTTGAAGGAGCTGGCACATGAAATTGCAGGACTGCTGGTGAATATTTTTAATAAATCTCTGGGGAAAATGGATATGGCAACAGAATAGCAAATGCAGTACCTTTATTTAAAAAGGGCAGAAGAAGTGATGCGAGAAAGGACAGGCCATTAATCTCACCTCAACTGTGCATGCATGGCTTAGAACAAAGTTTGAAGGAAGGACTAATTAAGACACATGAGAAAATGAGCAATGGGATAAGGAGCAGCCTGGCTTTATGACAAGTAAGCTAAAGAAAAGACAGACTCCTGACTCTTCTGTCTTAAAGAAATGTGCTCAAAAATTTGAAATAGCATTTCTAAGCACCTACTTTCTGGAGAAGACTCTTAATTATTGTTCCTTAGCACTTCAGACTTTACAGTGGTACTGCTGAGCATTGCCTTCCAGACTTACCTAAAGTTTCCTGCTGAATAAACTGATCTTCAGTAGTCATTTAAAACATAGCTGTGTTCTCCACCCTGCATACCAAACACCAAAAGCTAGATGCAAAGCTGAGCTTTGTAGTATATTACAATATTTTACATGATTGTTTCTGTAGTATTTTGTTTTTAATGTTGATAATAGCTTTGTGTGTGCAGTTAAGTGTCCTCATTTTGAAAGGACAGCGTGTACTGAACCAGACAGAACATTATTAAGAGATTTTAGTGGGGTTTAATTCTGCTTCAAAACAAACCCACAATGTTCAACATTTTTCAAATGCTATTTTAGGTACAGCCTTCAATCTATGTTGTTATGAACAATCAGTTGGTCAAGCAAGCAAACTGAAGAGACATTTTTTGGTGACTGTTATGCAATTTAATTGTAGTATCTTAGAATTACTTAGCATATGTTCACACTAGAACTATTTTTATGATTCTTGTGTAGCGTAGAGAGGTATGAAGGAGAGTCAGGTTGTATCAGGTTAAGTGCTCTCTCACTTGGCTTCCACCCTTCATTTCAGCTCAGGTATTTCTACAGCACATTGTAATCTGCATTACAGACACGTGGATATCAATTTGGCAACCTTGGCTGAAGCATGGATGATTGTACTGGATGTCATGCTGAATCATATGTGACTTTTTGCTTCTTTAAATTACTAGACCTTTATGCAACAATAACCCTATATACTGATAGAGCTGTGCAAAGTAAAGGAACTAAATGCTTCTTGAAAATTGCTGTAATCAGCAATATGTGCTTAAAATGTGTTTCCTTTAAATGTTAGTTTATAATTTTTGCTCTGTATATAAATGATCCTTATGCATTTTGAGCTGCTTAGGATGTTGCTTCATCAGAGAACTTTAATTGTGACATCCTCATTAAACTTTTTGATTTTGAAAACACTTCTGATTAGCTGCAAGTTATCTTATAGACTGCCAAGAAACAGGAAGCGTACTGCTGCTTGTAGGTAGAGGGAAATAGCAGTGGTGACCTTCACCTGCTGTCTACCTAATGAAGCAAGCGGACTTCCTGAGAGGTTTTCAGAAGGATTTGCATGTGATGCCCACATAAGTTAGGTAAGAGTGGCTTTTACATCTAACTCCAGCTCTCTGGAGATGAAGTATGTCAGAAAATGCTAGACACCAAGGAGGAGGACCAGTACTGTCCAAAGACCGTGCTAAGCCAAAGAACTCTGTGGCTGTCATTCAAAAAAGTTTACAATGAGGGAGAGAGGAACATGGAGAAAACACTAACTTGTTCTAGGCTACAGATGTAACAAATAAGTTAAATGGTAGAATCTAGTAAGGGTCAGGAAAATTGCAGTCTACTTGGCCATTCCAACTACATGTGGTAAGGTGATTTTTTATTTTTTTTAATTTCAGTCAGCTGGTAGCAGATATTTTTATTTTTTATTGTCCCTTACAGTCTGCTGAAACATATTTCTGCAGTTCCTAACCTCAGATTTCAAGTCCTGTTTGTTTTGCTGAGAGTGTATGTTTCTTGTTTTGAAATGCCTGCAGCAAACTAAGATTTTTCCTCCAAGTTTAGCCTTTAATCGTTTCTGTCCATGGAACCACTTAGCTACATGTCTCTTGTCTTTTAGTCTCTTGGCTCTTATAGATGTCTTTCTGCTGTTCTCAAGATTAAATTTAGCTGATGAAGGTAAAAGGAAGAAATTCTTCCCTGCGAGGGTGGTGAGGCCCTGGCACAGGCTGCCCAGAGAAGCTGTGGCTGCCCCCTCCCTGGCAATGTTCAAGGCCAGGTTGGATGGGGCTTTGGGCCATTTGGGTTAGTTGAGGGTGTCCCTGCCCATGTCAGGGGCTTGGAACTAGATGGGCTTTGAGGTCCCTTCCAACCCAAAGCATTCTGTGGTTCTATGATTATGTGTTAGGTAGGCAACGTACATACTGATAACCTGGATGTTGCCAGATGGCTTCTGAATTCATTCTGACCTAGAGATATTCCTGATTTCAGAAATATGTAAAGTATTTAGGGTGGAAAAGGGGATGAAGTTACAATATTACCTAATACTTCCTTTTGTGATAGGTTGACTCTGGCCAGCAGCTGCACACCCACAGGGTTGCTTAATTACTTCACTACTGCTCCCACCCCTGCAGGATGTGAGGAAAGGATAGGAAGATCTAAAGTGAGAAAACTTTTTGGTTAAGATAAAGGCAGTTTAATATGTGAAGGAAAGAGGGAAAGAGCCAAGAAGTGATACAAGGGCAAGGACTCAACACCTCCTGGGCTCCCATTGTCAAGAAGCAGATACTTATGTTGTACCCATCTCTAACATTTTTGGTTCTTGAAGAATCCTCCTATTGTGTCAGGATAGCACATGCTAGATTTCTAAGCCCAGTCAGTAGTAAAAATGCCCTCTTATGCTTCATTTTTAGGTTGTGAATTGTCTCTCTTTGTACCTCTTTATTTTGTGCATCTTTAACTTACTGGAGAGAGGATTTCATATCTGCCTATTTAGAACATTCAATCACCCTCAACAAATGCTCTGATTCACTTAAAGATTAAGTTACTTTTAATTACTCTTTCCCTTTGAAATGGGGACTCTCTTTCTTCTCTGCTTTAGATTGAAATTAGTCCAAAACTCCATGAAACCCTGTCTAAGATACATGTATATCGACCACAAAACCACAATTTAATGTTCTGCATTTGTAACTGGGCAATAGCTATTACCCACTGTGACTTCACAGAAGATCATCATCTGAAAAATAAAGGGATGTTGAAATAATTCATGTAGTTAGTTTACAATTCCATACTAGATTGATTTTTATTAATTTACAGTTTTGCACACAGACTACAAAATAAACAAGTTTAAGTGGAAAAGAACAAGTATAAATTAAAACTTGAAAAATTAAAGATGGCTAATGAGTGCAGCATCTTGATGCCTTTGGTTTTTAAAGCTGATAAATTATTGCTATAAAAGTATGAAAAATGCAGAGGTTTTCACACAATAACAATTTAGGTTTTCTGGTTTTGCTCTGAACACTTAAGTCTTTTTCTTTAGCTATTCACAAGGAAAACAAAAGAAATACTAGAAATCTCATTTCCTGGTTTCATGAACATTGAGAATGAAGAATAGCTTCTACTGTATGACAAGTGAAGGCTCCTTGCTATCAACTGAAAGAAAGTTTCCTACTTCAGACCTGTGTGTTGACTCAATGGTAAATTTTCATTTAAAATAATCCTTGGTATAATATGCTAAGATGTGTGTGAAAGACAATGCACCCGAACAGATGTTTGTTTGCACATTTTCCAGTGGATGTAGGAAAGATTCATTTTGGGCTAGGAACAAACATGATTAAAATTTATAAGCTTGGAACTGCGAATAATATATGTGATTACTGGTAGAATATTTTCTTAAAAAAAAAAAAGAAGGCAAAAGCTATCAAATTTAAGCCAGAAGGGAGATGGAAGGATGAAACTCAAGTTTGTCTTATATTTGTAATGGTACTGTAGCTGGGTGTCAGGGCTGTACCTCTGTGCCCACCTAGTGCATTTAACTTATTAATTCCCTGAGTGGTCCAGGATCTCACTGATGTGTCTTCCTACATGTGACAATCAACCTGTTTGAGACAACGGATTGACTGGAGACAAGGTGATTTCCAAATTGCAACCACTTTCTCAACAAAGTATATGACTAGAGAAAGGCCTGGGGATTCCCCCAGGCAGCTCCTGCATGCCTAGATCAATTTATCTGTTGCAGTGTGCAGATGTTAATCAAGGTCAGAGCTGAGTGAGGAACCTGGCTATATTGGAAACGGGTTTAGGTGTTTCCTACTGAAGAACCAAACTGAACATAGGTAAGACTCTTGTAAATACTAGCAACTGTTCTTGAAAATGCAGAAATGGTCATTCAGGACAGTCTTTTGTACATATCTAAGACAGATAGGAGAAGCTTTCTGTACAACGTAGGGTAGTAAATAGTGATGCATCATGCAGAGCTGGAGCAGTCAAGGACAACCAGGCCAGATGGCTAAAAGAAATCAGACAAAGAGTAGTTCAGGGAGTTTCCCCCCAATTCATCTGAAGGCACTGTTGGAAGGATGTTACTGAGTAAGTCTCATTGTCAGTCAGAGAGCAACAGACCCTTCCTATGCAAGACATCTGGTGGCCCACCTAAGTATTACCCCATGTAAAATTCTCAGTAAAACAGGGTTTATTTAAACATTCTTCCTGTGACTTCTATGTAACAATACTGATATATATTGCATCATAACCCATCACAATGGAAGTGCAGGGTTTTTTGCTAAGATACTAAGTGCTGTATGGCTGTACAAATATTTACCCAGAACAGCACTGACCACTTGACTGCATGCCTAGCATCAGTGGAAGAATGATCAATATTTGCTGCGTCCCCAGGGTCCCAATGGCTATTCTGAAACCAAATCACCTAATAGAATTTGTTGAATAAAAGTTATGTTATTTCATTCTGAAAACCTTATTCCACCATCCTTCAGGTTATCTAGTCAGTAGCAGGGTTTGTTCTTAAAGGCTAAAGGCCTCAGACAATGGTGATCAGTCTTCGAAATGCTAAACGTGGGTGATGGATAGCTCCTGAAACTGACAAGGAGGCCTTTTTGTTAATGGAGTAATTCCACAAACAAAGACAGGAAGGTATTAGAAAGATGTTAAACCACAACAGAAAAGTGGGAAGTGGATGGTAGAGCCAACAGAGTACAAATCCAGAACAGGCCCATGCATTTACAAAACTAATCAAAGAACTTGAACTAAATTCTTCCATATGCTGCCTTATTCACAGACATTAATTTGATTGAGATACTATTAATGACACCTGGGGTGGGTGTTATTGCTGGAGTAAAAATGATAATCAGGAAGTAACGAGTGAGAAAAATTGGATAGGAAGTGTAAAATTGCACCACAAATGACATATCCTGTTGGCAAATGACTAGTACCTCAGAGACAAATCATGTTCAGCGCTTGCCAGTTTCTCAAAGCTGAAACTGTTATTAGCCATGCAGACTGAATTTGGGCAGAAAAATAGGATTGACAATTGGGAACTATTTAGAAATATTTCAGGAAATGTCTACAAATTGATGATGCAATCCCTGACCAAGATACCAAGTATGACAAGTGCTCATGTTAAAGAAAAATGATGTCCCTATACAGCTAATGAAAGCAAGCTTAATACCTTGTTTCCCTGTCCAAAGGACAGATATTAGCCATTAAACCAGTCTGTACTTCACTTAGTTCACTGCTTGCTTACGTCAGTGAAGTAGTTCAGTTAAACATAACTAACTTCATAAGCACACTGCTAATGCACTAGTGCTCTTAGAGGGACCCAAAAGAATAACTAAAAATTGAGTCATACCCCCTCAGTCCATTTTTTTTTCATGGGCTTATGCAGTATTATATACATGGAGCTCTGTGCTTTATTGAGTCTGTGTTCAAATGGGGGGAAGAGGGGAAGAGCAAGTCAGAAGGTTCTTCAGCAGCAACTGCTAAAAGGAAAATATGCCACATCTGCAGATCCACTCAATTTGCAAAGAGTCTTTCTGGTTCATTGATGTCAATGTTTAAAGATTAGAAGTTTTCAAAATCATAACATACTTCCCTGAAATGAAAGAAAGCGAGTTTGCAACACTTAAATACACTAAAAGAGACCATTCTTGGTGGTTCTTGGCCTATCAGGCTGGCATCAGTCCTGGACAAAATACTGCTAGACAATATGCCTTTACTATTGCTACTATTTAATTCAGAGGCATTGATAATTTAATGGCAATGTAATTAAACTTTGATAAGACAATGCATTAATACTACACAACTTTTTCATTAGGAATAAAAAGGTCACAAAATCAAATTGTACAATACATGGATGAAAATAGCTAAGTGCTGTGTCTCAAACCTGAACTGTAAACAGGAAGACACAACTCCTGTCTGAAATTGTTGCTATTTTTGTGTCTCTTTTTAGAGTTGGCTTAACAAGATGATGTGTCTCGCTGGTGAAGTTTCAAGTGATGCAGGGATTGGTGCCATATGCTGATGCTATGATTTTATTTGGAATATGGCAGTTGCTAGAAGAGAGAAGACAGCTGATGCAGAATGACCTGAATTGCTTTGTTATACTGAAAAGGGTTAGGAGGAACCATCTTTTAGTGTGAAATTTGTCCTGTGAAGGTAACGAAAATAAGGGTGGAGAATTCATCTAGCAAGTGATGTTGGCAAGGTCTTGAAACTCTTGTGGATTGTCACTCAGGTGTGAAATGAGTGTGGTGTCATGACCATCAGAATTTGGCTGTATATACAGGGAATTATCACACATTTGGGGTACAGAAGGTACCTTATCTGTACATTTGGTATGTATGGACATTAGTGGACTAGAGTATAAATCTGTAAGTGACCCAGCCAAGTCCAGCCCTGGAAGCCACTTGGCTGACTTGTTGCATTTGGCTGTGCCATCATGGGGCTGTGAGAAGGTCTCTACATTGTCCTCCTCTGGGAGGTCTAGATGCATAATGCCACAAATGATATACAAATAAAGAGCTCATGCTACAGCTGTTTAGTCAGGCAGGTATGGGAACAATAAAGTCAGGAGGCTGGGAGTTGAAGGTGACAAACGCAGACGTGAAATAAAACATGAACAGGGAGGACAATTAACTTTTCCCTTAGCATGAAAAGCATGGTGGTTGTCTGTCCACCTTTAGGGACTTGCAAAAACATAGAATGAGTTTCCTCCCAAAGAGTGCACATTCCTAGTCCAAGAAAGAACATTTCAACAGAGCCCTCATGGCTTACCTTATGCATGAAGCCTGTCACAGACCACAGCAGTCCCTCCTGGCATCACGACCTGGGTTAGCAACCTCACAAATAAAAAAAATTGGAAAAAACCATAAAATCCTCATACTGTTGTATTGACTGACGCAACAACAGAGTTGGGATACACCTTTGTGAGTCTCCCAGTAAGCAAAGTAAGCTGGAGCATATCAGAAAACATTTCAAAAATTCTCTACATGGGAAAAAGAAAACTTCAGGCACAGAAATTTTATGAGTGGCAGATTACCAAAAGGTAAAAATACAGCAAGAGAACTTGCATAATTTACATTCTTTGAATGGGTTCAGTTTAGGAGGTTAATATACAATACATGGAAACCCCATAGGCATAGTGTCTGCTATCAGAGAACAGTACCAAATGCCGGATGTGACAGCCTGTGAGCTAGAAGGTCAGGAATTTATCACCTTTTCATTAAATAATCAAAATGGAAATCGAAGAATAATGAAAAGGGAGAAAATCAGCAGCTATAATGCAGCAAGATTAAAACTAGCTCTTTCAGAAGGATTGCTGTTAAAGTCCTCTAGATTTTAACAGTAAATGGCAAGGTTCTGTTTTTTGCTGGGGTTGAAAATTCTGAGCCACTTTCTCCAGTGTGATGACCTTTCCATTGTAATTTTCCTTTGAGTAAATTGATAATAGGAAAATAAGAAGGAAGATAATCTTGCCCTGATGTGCTCGGCCCATTCACTGCCTTGCTAGATGCTCAAGACTCTTTTTTTTTTTCAAATGAGAAAAAAGCCCTTCTTTCATTTGAAAACTTATGAGCTATTTAGCTTTAAATCACAGGAGATACAGGAACTTCAGTGATTCTAGTAGTTTGCATTGTGTGAATAATTATGTTTTTCCTATGAGAAAATGAGATTATTACTTGGTTTAATATGTTGCTTCTTAATTCAAGGAGAGGTTTGCCTTTTTAAGCTTTGTTGCAAAGAATGAATTTTTCATTTGCTCTTTCTTTTCCCCTTTCCTCTCCTGCCCTTTTTACCTTCCTTTTTATTATGTCATTAAGAGAGCTAGCTATATTTTGGCTGCTATTGGCTCAGATACTGCAATACAAAGAAAAGAGGGGGTACCTTCCTCTTGGAAATATAGAGTTGATCGAACGAAATGTGAATTTCATCTGCCTGTAGAATTTAATGACACTTAGAGATGAAACAAATGCTAAATCCCTTGCCTCACTGCAGAAGTCAGGAAGTGTCAGTTTTCCATATAGGCCGTCCTATGTTTGAATATCTATACTGATTAAGGCATTAAATTGATAATGCAACTGCCTCTAAAATAAAGGCAGAGTTCTAGCAATTCTGGCAACAAATCTAGCCTCATAATAATGTGATTATTTTATAGATTCTTCTTTTGCTTGGCTTTGATTCTACTTAAGGGAAAATAATATATTCTGCTGTTCTGCACAGCAACAGGGGGAGTTGGGAGTAACAGACTGTTCTATTAACTGAACTAATGGAGCAGCTCTTTCTGCTAAACTTGTATAACCCTTTGGAAACACCATGTGCTGCTTGTTCACTTTCAGTCTCTTTCCTAATCATTTTAGCAAGTCAAGTAAGGTCCTTTCCTTCTTTAAGGATGTTTCCCTACATCACATTCTTGAAGCCTCACTTGCTGCTAATTGCAGTGATTGTAAATATGTTGACACTTAAAGCTTGGTGAGTGCTGAAAAGAAATCTGCAAATATTTATTTGACTTAGTAAGCACATTTGCTTTGGCAGTGTTCACACCCCTTGGAGATTTTCTTTCACTAGCGAGCTCTTAACAGCATGAATGGTTGCAAAGCAATGTATTTTGAGTAAATAATGCACGTTTCTGGAAAGCAAATTTCAGAATCAAATTGGTAAATATTATTGCCATGAAACTGGCTCTTAAGCAGACTGTTAGACCTGCTGAAGTTGGTGTGCTATCCTGTAGAAGAATTAGCTTGTGAGTTTTCAACAAAGCTTATGAGAGATCAATGAAACTGCCAGTTTACACCAGCAAAAAGCTTGACTGCTAAGCCATATCCATAGAGCCATCTGGGCATCATTACTTGAGATGTGCACTCTTTGTCCTTGGGGAAATGAGGGATTTAAATGCCAAAATAAATGTACTGTGCTACAGTTTAAAATATACACTGAACTCTTTTACCATTCTCATCTATCTTTTCTTTTAGAAGCTGCAGAGAGAGCCCTGCAGTGATCAGTTTATTAGTGAACCTCTGTGAAAAGTAGTGCTCAAAGGATTCACATTGCTTTATGTCTTTCAAAACTCCTCCCATCTTCCCCTCATAGGATTTTTGCTGTCAGCTCTACATACTTGAGAACGTAACAGTAAGAAAACATGCAAATGAGGCTGGAAGGGAAGAATGATACAGTCAAGGAGATAACAGTGAATAAAGGAAATAATCCTTATTTCTAAAGCACTGTTGTTTTAAAGAGGAAAGGGAATAGATAGATCTGTAATTTTTGACTGGTAAATTTCACACTTGTACATACATACCATGAAAGGCTGGTAAATGAAGTTAGAATATTATAAATTGTGAAGCCTACTTTTTTCACTGCCCTTCCATCCCTGGTCTCCATTCTTTTAATTTTAAAACATCATCAGGAATATTACCCATCGAGGCTAACCACAGGAACAAGGCCAAACATAGGAACTAAAATGACTTTTTTCTTCTAATTCATCTCTAATACATATATTGCAATGTTAGGGGGAAAAAAAAACCCAGAATATTAGTTTTCTGCAGCATTTCATCTTGCACTGCTCTTTAGGCTCAATTTACTGAATCCTCCTTCGATAAAGTTATGTATAAAAAAAAAATTCAAATGATAAAAATGTACTGATATTCAACCTTCCAGAAATTGTATTTCAAGCTTAAAGAAAGCAGTTTTCTCTTTTTTGTGGGTGCAAAATGTAAGATGTTGACCAATCTCTAGGAGGAATCTAAGGCAGAAGAAGAGAATTACAGTTCTTTGGAAAATGGAATGGTTGCCACGTAGTTTTTTCTTCAGATGCTTCCCTCTCCTTTGCCTCAGTCCCTGTGTTTAGTTTCCCTGTGTTGTTAGCCAAATGTCTTACATCAATTTATTGTCAGTGTATACAGCTTTTCCCAAAGTATTATAATAAGAAACCTAATCACCTGCAATGTTTGCAAGCAATTTAGTGTTGCTGCATGTGTATTCAGTGTCTTGTAAAATGCAGTTAATTGTTTTAATCGTTTATTTAGTGGTATCTGATTAGACATGCAGACATATCACCATAATTAAGCTAGTTCTGCTCTGAACTTGATACATAGCAGATCAGATGCTGAGGTCTAATTGCTGGTAGTTCTAGGCACTAGTTGCACTAGTGAAAGAAATGGATGAAAAGAAGCTCAGGAGGGGAGTTTTTACCAGGCCTGCAGAAAGCTATCACCCTGGCATTAAACGGTGTGAGCAATAAAATGTACTTCCTTTTCAGAACTCTCAAACTAAGAATGTTTCTTCTTTTTTCCCCTCCTTTTTTTTTTTTTTTTTTCCTTTCTTAAGTGACGTGCAATATTTCAGTAAGATACTCTTTGTCCTGAAGATCATACCTTTGAAGTGTACAAGACAGGCAAAAATGTGGCAGAAGGCAAGAACTGGTATAACTAATTTACAGGAAACTGAAGCTCAAAGCTGTTAACTTTTTCCAAGATCAGAAAGGAGGCTGGAACTGTGAATCAAGGTATGGACCTTAAGGGCAAGATGTTCCTTCTGGATTTGTTTGCTTAAGTATTGGAAATAAAATGTTTGTGATCTCCAGATTTGACATCGCAGGGATAGTTCTCCCTTTGCAAATCTCCATGGAAACTCATGATACAGGTTGAAATGGAAACTGCAAGGCAAAAGTAGAGCAGCTCTGGGCTCTGTAACTGTAGCAAAGAATTTTCTGTGAGGTAGCATTTTCCTAAAAGTGGACTAGGAACTGTGAATAAAGGAAGTGTCTTTGTCAAGGGCTGAAGGCAGGACTTTTATTGTAGCAGCATGCACCTCTATTATAGGGTTACCAGATTCTAAGGGCTAAAAAGTAGGACAAATCTAAAAGAAAAATCACTGTGCCAGTAAACCAAATTTGCTTACAGCACCTGTAGGGTAGGACTGCCATCGTGCATGCACAATTTATTCTGTATTTTTCTGGATGTCCACCAACCAGAAAAAGCAGAAGTCTTGACTGACAGACTTTCCAAACTGTCAATATGAATGAAGGTTTTGAGTTTCAAGGCTGTCTGGCAAACCTTCTTCAACTTTCTTCAGGTGTTCTGGCGCATAAAGGACAGACTCGATCTATTCTGGGTGCAGTGCCACAGAGTAGAAATGTAGTTTTCTTATGTCAAAGACCTCAAGGTGGCATTGGGCATTGTGGTCCTTTTAATGCAAAAGTAAATACTTCAGAGACTGATGTTGCTTCCACCTGCCCATATATGTCTTCATTTAAATCATAATTTTTAGGGGTCCTAAGAAATACAGAATTGGGCCTTATCTGTTCTAAACTTAGCATGGAAATTTATTATTTCCTTTTTTTTTTTTTTAATTTTATGGTGCTGCTTTGTCAGTTCTATCAGGACTGTGTATATATATGTATATAGTTTACACATATAACCTATGTTTTTTATCTTCATCGTTACGCTATTACCCTTATATTCTGACCACAAAGTAATGGCTAATGAAGCTTTCCTTTAATTAGTACATTTTTATTTAATGTTTTAAAGCTCATTTAAAACATGAAGATTTGTTATTTGCTGATGTTTATTTCTTTTCTATAAACTTATGTTCCTTTGCTGAGAAACAATGTTAGCTGTAAATGCCACTTGGCTTTTTGACTTTTAGTTTTGGTGTTTTTTAGTTACCTTTAAGAGTGCTCAGAACAGCAGCTCTGAATTTCCCCTCAAAGATAGAGTTGATAGTTGTGCAGCGGCCCTGATTCTGCAGTTTCTTGTGTATTAGATGCTTAATATTCCTGCATTTAAAATTCATACCTCCAAGTGCTGTATTTTAAAGGAATGGGGTCTTTGCACAGGCCAAAGCATGCACTAAATGATAATCAACATATAATAACTCCAGGAAGCTTAGAGATAACTCCCATTGCATGAAACTACTTAAAAACTTTTGAAGTCCTATATAAATTACCCTGAATTAATGAGACTTTGACTGAAGTAGTACTGACATCCTTGCTGATGTTAAATGGAACCATGATTGTTACTCTTGTACACTGAATAAGGAATCTGCCTATTGCAGTTTAAGAATTTGGGGCAGGGAAGTCTCCTGATAATCCTTTCACAAGCAGAGGAGGTGTGTGAAAACTGTTTAGTTGACTGTCCCACTGGGAGAGCATTCTGTGCAGTGATGGCATTGTGTCCAGGCACAGTGCTATTGTGCCCAGCTAGCACACCTCTTACTCTTAAATGGGGCATTGCTCCCTGCAAGCTTTGAGGCATGGTCTACTGAGGGAAGTTGCTTTGAATTTTAAATGAGTAGATGATAGTCTCACTTTCTTGTTTTAGGCACACGGACTGTGCAGTCAAGGAAAGGATCCTCCTACAGAGAGCAGGAGCTAAATGCAAGTCTGAAACTCCTATTTGGAAAAACTCCTCTCTCTCCATCACCTATATGGTGAGTCCAAGAACTGCAAGTCCAGAACTGCCAAGAGTTTGGCAGCTGAAGTGGGATGGTCAAATCCCCTGCTGCATCCCTCAGCTAAAGCTAGAATTTCTATTGGAACATCCCAGTGAGAGAAAGAAACCTTTCAAGCAATTTTATTAGTTCAAGTGAACACATCACTTGTGTTACAGCAGGGAGCTACCAGACTTCTGGCTCCAGACCAGGATGCTCCATGCTGCTGTGTTCCTGTTTGGTCCTCCTGGACTGCAGGGAGGATGGATCCTGCAATTGTTGCTGAGCATGCCATTAGAGGACCTGCAGTCTCTCACTCGGTCTGCTGTCAGTTAGGGTAGGACTGAGTTATTCTGTGCTTGCCTTTGCACAGAACAGCTCAAAATCTGCCATCTTATATGGAAAAGCTTATTTAACAAGTCAAACAATATTCTTGGAAATTATTTTGGGAACCCAGTGAGAAATAGGGTCAGAAAAAAGCAGAATCTTGACTCCTTCTAATGGGCAAACGTGGGTGTTTGCCAGAAAAACGTGCTTTCCAGCTTGTACATAAACTTTGTCTTGTCTCCTCTCACTAGTCTTCCTATCTGTTGAGACCTGTTACTCTACAGTTACTCATTCCTAAAGCAGAAGACTCCACCAGGAGCAGTTTCTTCTTTTAACTACATGGACTTCACGACCCCCCTGCCTTCCCCCACCCACCTTTTTCTTTACAGATGGGTTAGGTTGTTTTTGTCTAACATTGCAGATGTTGATATTTCTCTTTATGGGAAAGGTCTTTCTTTTTTTTTTTTTCTGTCTTGTGGTTTGTTTTTTTTTTTGTGGTAACTTGCCCAGAGTGGGAGTTGGAACAAATTCATTTTCCTGAAATCTAGTTATGGGAGGGCTGCACCAGAAGATGAGAGAGAATATGAGAGGATCTCCATTACTGTGTTTATAGCTACCTGTCGCTATTGATCATTAACTAATCTTGCTAGAAGTATGGCTTCAATTTTCTTTTTTCAATGTGGATTAAGCAGTGTTGCCAACACACATTTTTCTCTGTCAGACATTCCAGTAAGTATGTGGCACACAAAAGTTTGAAAGCCATCTCCTCAGATTGCTGTTTAAAAAGGACTTTTGAATGACTCAATTGGAGATTTCATGCTTTCTGGTATTGAAAAATAAGAATTTAGACTTTCAGCTGCCTTAAAAGGTTGCAAAAAGGATATAAAGTGGACAAGAGAATTTGGTTATTTGAAAGTAAAAAAAAGCAAAAAAGGTAAATAGAGGGTAGTGAAGGAGATGTTTGCTTTTGAAATGGCTTGAATTTGAGCTCCTATTTTGCATACAATGTTAACCCCACAACCCCATCAGCAAAACAGGAACCATCTCATATCTGCCAGCCTCAGGGTAGCACTGAAGGCAAGGCAGTTGGATATTCTCTGGTCAGCAGCACCCCCAACCTGCGTGAGGCACCTACACAGACACAGGTGCAAATTTATTCAGAGGAAACAGACAAGTGCCCGGGCAGACTGGGATTTGGAAGAGGAGCTTAAGCAGTCTACATAAAATGTCTAAAAGCAAAGGGTAACACTGTAAAACCAGTAAGTGTCCATGTTTTGCCATGTATAGCCAGGGGACTCTCTGTACCCTGAATGTCTCTTCTGGTCTAGATCCATGGGATGCTTATTTCTAATGTTTCATAGGCATGGTGTTTCTGAGTGCATGGTGTAACAAAAAAAGGCAGTGAATAACCAGGGGTGGCAAAATGTCTGTGATCTTTTTGCTTAGCCAGACACTGGTACCTCACTGTGGGGAAGAAGACCTGGGCTGTGGGTGGCTGGCTGGCTTGCAGGATGGGTGCCAGCTGGTATCCCCTTTCTGAACATCCCTTTGGTCTCCATCCCACTCTGTTTTCTGTGCCTCCCCGTGCTGTGAGAGTAGTCCCTTGGCACAAGCCAGGTGTTGTGGTGGCTGGGCACATTAGCAGTAACTTGGTCCTCTTTGAACCAGCAGATGTAGCAAAGAACTGCCACAGGAAAATGCTGTCAAAGCATAAACTGTGGAAATTCAGTAGCCTCCTTTGTAGGACTGTCCACTACAACCCACACGGGAACTGAAAGACGTTATTGGGACATGTTTTATCACTGGAAAGGGCAGCTGATCTCTCAAGCAGAGAGAGTGTTGGCAGCCAGTTAGCTAGCAGTAATTTATCAGGATTTTAGCAAGTCAGTTACTCTGGTTGTATGGTACTACAAAGCTGAGGTATTACAAGTAAAAATCTGTAAGAAACATAAGAAGGAAAAGGTATTTCATCCAAAGGGAAGCAGTGTGGGAGGAACTTCATCTCCAAGGGCTATGGGAGCAAGAGGTTGCAGTGCTGACACTTCTTGCCATCAGATGTCTGTCTTGCAGCTTGGAGCAGGCTCCAGACAGTGCAGCTGTCTCTGTTTTTATGGTGCTGCAGTTCATGTGTGAAAATCATGGTAAATCCTCAGCCCTTCCTCATTTTCCCTCTGCAGTTAGCACTTTCCATGGCCGATTTTGGTGGGATGATTATCTTGTGGAACTGAGGCGTAAGGTGTCAGGTATGTGTGCAGGAGGCTACCTACCCTTCAGAGGGTCCTGGAGGAAGACCTGCCCTGCCTGCTCTGCTCTCTCTGTAAATAAAATAATAAGGAATCAGGAATTTTGGTGGCATGTGAAAGGATTAATTCCTTTGTCTGAAGCAGAGGTGGATACTAGCTACAAACTGGTTGCTTCTCAGTAGTGAAACAAGAATCATTTAGTAAATAATACTAAGTGCTACTTCAGCAGTAGCAGTTCAAGAGGATGGTGCATGTTCTCCACTCAAAGTAAAGACAGCTGGTTAAGTGAGATGCCTGACACTCCTGCGTGTTCCTCAGCTGGTGCTTAGGAGTGAGGTGCACATGCAATCCAGCTGAGGGACCACAAATTACAAACCAAACTCCCCAAAGAGCTGAAGACAGCCCTGAGTTTAAGAGGCATGATTCTTTTAGGTCTTTCAGGTTTCTTTTACTGTCTTTTCATTTGTTACTCATTTATTTGTGGGTTTTTAGGTTTGGTTGATTTTACTGAACAGCAATAAAGGAATGCTCCAATTACTTTCCAGCACACGATAATATATTATATAGAGTACCATGAAGTGTTAGCAACCTTCCCAGAGCTATCTCAGTGCAGGGGAGCATATGTAAGAAACACACAAGTCAAAGATTAGAGAATATACAAAGGAAGATGGAATCTGCCCTCACAAAAGGAATGCTATAAGTGAAAGAAAATATGAGAAGTTATGCAACGTGCCAGCAAAAAAACCCTAAAGCTTCTAGAGACAAAACAAATAACGTCAAACCATTGAAAGTTATAGTAAATGCAGAGGTTATTTCAAAAGGAGAGGTCTACCTGTAAGTTTGGAATAGAGAGTTTCTTTCATATTGCAAGAATGAATGAGGAAGGCAAGAGTGGCACGAGATCAAAGGGCACTTACAGGATGTACTGAACAAACGAGGGAGAGACAGGCAAGACAGAAAGCCGGATCAAAGGACACTAATGATAAAGAAGCTCTGCTTGCCATCTCTTACAAAGAAACACAGTGAGTCAGCAGAAGTTCACAGAGTATTAAAAGAAAAAAAAATCTGAAAGGAGATCACATTAGCAGAAAGCTACATGTGTTTCCTGACCATCAAGGGATGAAATAATAATGGGATGTGGGTGACATTCTTACACAAGTTTGAGTGCAAGTGCCTTTAGCTTTCAATCTATGGATTAAAAAACCTTTAAGGGAGTAGTCTGAAAGAAGCTAAAGCAGCTGGCACATTAAATGATGGTCTCATTATGGGGCTTCGTGGAGCCTTGTCTAGAGTGCTTTGAGTTCAGGTCTCTTCCTAGCTAGTGCCCGACTGTCAGTAAATAGAAATGGTGCATGTGTTTATTTTTTGTCCTTTTGTTTTCCTCTGGGGCAATGACAGAACTAATATTACTCTTGTCTACTTCTGGAAAGCAAAGCCAACTCTATTGATTAGCTAGGGGATGTGCTGTTGAGTGTGTAGTGAAAAGAGGCTTCAAACCATACTCTGGAAAGGCACTCAATTAAGGTTATCAAACACTCGATTAGAATAATTAGGAAATTGCACAGTATAATATTTAGCACTTAAGTAATATTTGTTATCCATCAGTCTCAGAGGACTTCATGCGTAGCATATGTAGTGTCTTTATAGTACCTTTACTGCTGTTTTTCAGAGGCAGGCCTGTTTGTGCCCAAGTCCATGAGTGACATGTGGAGGGCTGTGCCACAAATCCAGAGGAAATCTGGGAATATAACTCATCCATGAGACTTGAAAGCAAGGAGGGAAATCAGCCATTTCAGACAATCCACAGCAGTACATTGTATGTAGTCTGTGAGGAACATTGCTGTAGGGGAGCATTACTGACTCTCTCTGGAACAGGAAAGGGAAAAAACCGTGATGATTCTTCTCTGAAACATGGGGTTTTGGTACGTTTAAGCCTCTCTCCATCACTGGCCCTACTAGCAGTGTAGTGCTGGTCAGTGTGGCACAATGGGAGAGAGGCAGCTTCTCAGGAAATTCACTGCACTATTCCCTTGAAATAAACTCTGCTTTCCATTGCCTTGGGAGACTGATGGAAGAGGTGCTCCTGTGACCAGCCTCCATGTGTGTATACTAGAAGTTGGCATGGAGCAGTCAGTAACAGCGAAGTGAGGGACTTTCATCCCAAGGTGCTGGGTCAGGTCCTTGGTATAGCTGAGGATCTTCTTGACTCTTTTGCACTAAATTCCACTAAATCTTCAGATTTGCTGATATGAATGAAGCTTACTCCTTGTCAAGCTGTTTGTTGAGTAGGTGCAGGTAACCAATGAGTGCTTCCTTCAGAGTCCCATTCCTTTGTGCCACTGTGTACACCTCCAGGATGATGAGTATAATCCAATATGATGAATATAATCACTGAACCTTACGTCTTCACTGCTTTCTCCTCAGTTTATTGTAGCTGGCTTGCTTTTTGGTACTACCTCAGATTTTTTTCTTGCTCTTGATTTTTTTTCTTATTGAGTACAGTGTGGAATGAAGCAGCATGAACTAGACTTAGAAACACAGAACTTCCTAAGCACTTATTCTGCTCTTCTACCTCTCAATTTTAATGCATTCGAGCTCACTCCTTTTTATCCGTGATCAATGTTCTAGTGCTCTTACATCTCATTTTCCTTATCTGCTTAAATAGTCCCTGATTTCCTGATTTTGCTGTGTTTTTACCCTAGAAATCTCTACAACTCTTTTAGTGAACACTTCTCTGTTGAAGTAGTTAGAAGAATATATTCCATTTCGCTACCTCTTTCCACAGTTGAGAGAAATCTCCTCATGTGTTTTGTCAAGTATAAGATTGTACCTCTATCATCCACCACTTCTTATACTTAGGATTTTTGATAGAAGGTTGAAAGTGCCAGAACTGCCAGAGCATAAACTAAAACTAAGCAATCTTTAGTCCTTTTAAAATTTAATTTATTTTTCTGTTCCTGTCCTCCAGTATTCTGATCAAGTTGTGTGGTAATTCTTGAATGAGAGGGATCTGCTTAATATGCCTTGTTTGTTTATAGCTGTCTACCTTTTAAAATTAAATGAAATTCACTGAATTAAAAGTTTTAGTTTGGGTGGGACTTTGTATTTAAGATATCAACATTTTTAGCTCACTTTTAGCCCTGTCAGACATGGTAACAATGAGAAAGAAGACTCAAAGACTTGGGGATTTTTTAGACACTGGAGATGTGGCAAAAGATACAAATTTTATATATTTCATACAATATACATGTAATATATAGTAATGCTGTAACATATATAAAACTTTTTGAAGATGAAAGGAAAGAGCTATATTCTCTTTCACATGCAAGGGCCATATGGTGCAGTCTCATATATTGCTATGCCAAAATGATTGCTTTCCAGAAATTATATTATGAATTTGCAATAAAAGGAGTCCTTGCCAAGCCATTTGTGGTGGCATAAAAAGAGGATAAATGAGCTTCCATAGAAAAAGTGAAACAACTCATTCCAGTAGTGTGTGAATAATTGCAATTAAATTTATCATGCACCCTAAACCCATGGCAGTTTTAAAGTTTTGCTGATGTAAAGGGTGTTTGTAATTCATCTGCCATCTCCTGTGTGTCCATCAGCACCGGCCAGCAGACTTGGGTGTTTTTCCTGTTTGTTGCCCACTACTCAATCCCTGATGGTGCTACATGTCTGTGCATCCTGGCCAGAAACAGCTGAAGGTTAGGAGTTATGTTCCATGTCATAGAGCCTGAACAGAGGAAAAGATATTTTTGACTTTTCACGTTCAGATCATCAGAAAATACATCTTCCTTCTTCAGTGATAGCCTCCCATGCTTTCTGATGCTTTTCATTTTCTCTGTGACCTTAGCTCTGCCATCCTTGTTCACTGAAGCAATGGGACCATTTGGATCCCATGACTTACTCTGACACGGTCAATGCAGTGCTTCCCAAATCAGTGGTTCTTCCCTTACACTGTTTTGGATTATGGGCTTCAGAACTTCTGCATTAGGTGACAAGGAATGGGGTGTATTTGCCAAAAGTTCTGGCTATTGCTCTGTGGAGAGAAATGGAAGAAAATATGGAGAAAGAGGCTTGAGATACCCCTGTATTCTTCAAAGCAGTAGTTACTGTGGCTTAGACAAGACTAATGACATATTGTTCAAACAGACTTGCATTCAAGTTCATCAAGATTTTAACCATGATATTGTAAGAATAATGTGAAATCTGCACATAAAACCATCATCACACCACAGAGCCCTGAATTCTGTTTCTTGAGCCTTCTGAGCATTGCAGAGAGCTTTTGGAGCTTCTGACTCTGAGAACATAAACCAAATTCCCTTCCCTCTTCAGCTGGGAAAAACATTGATCTTAATGGTGAGAAAGGCTCTGAGGTAGGTTGCCAGGGTTTTCATTTGGAGCATAAGAACTTGTGTATTTCTACTTTACCCTAGAGATACCTAAATGCTCTTGCCTGAATTTAATGTATCCAGTATAATCACTGATGATGCATTCATTCAGTTTCTGCTGGTCAGAACTATATGTAGAATTAAAAAAAATCAGTCAAGTAATAAAAAATAACTCCAAATGTTTTAACAGAGAAATATATGTTGTCTCTATAAAGTGAACGGAACACGACACAAGATCCAGTGAAATCAGAAGAATGCATTTTGGTCAGGTTCTGTGCTTGGGGGCAGAAAGTGGACATAGGTCAGTTGATGTTGCCTGAGTATCTGACCTTTGGATGAGGTAAAATAAAGGAAAAAAAAAAATGTACATACTACAGCTAAACTAGCGTTTGTTAAAGTGAGTGCAGAGGGGAAATAATAGTGCTAGAACTACAAAAGAGATTGAAAGGGGATTGAAATTGAACTGTACAGGCTTATTGGTAGCACATTATCAGCCCAGGGTACTTTTTCATTATGGCCTAGCTGGTTAAAGTAAAAGAGCATTAAGAGATTGAGGAAGGCATTTTGAGCAATCACCAATAAAAAATACGGCTAATGTAGCATTCTCAAGACAAACAATGGCTTTCAAGGCAGAAAGAAATGAATTTGCAGGGAAGAAAGTCCACCCCAAAGCCTAAAACATGCAGTTTAAACAAACCAAACAAAACCCTGAGAAATAGTTATATTATGCTACCCATTTTAATGACAGGCAACATAGGTTCTTATCGCTTCTCCACTTTCTCCTTATTATTACCACAGATTAAAGATGACCTAACAAAACACAGCCTTCAGCTGGATTGCTCCTCATTTCCTGCATCTTTACAAGATTCCCTCCATTTTGTCCTCCTAAGTTGTGAATTCCTGTTTATTTCTGCATCTGCACCTGAAATCACCTCTGCTTGTTGTGGAAAACTTCACACATTATTGATAAATAGAAGCCACACTCTGGTTAGAAAACCAATATAAAATGTATAAAGGTCAGAATAGCAATGCCCTCCTCCCAGCTGTCTTGCCACCCCTTTTTTGGCTATTCCTGATAGCTGAGGATTCACAGTTCCAGCTCTGAACTTTATGCTTTATTTTTTTTCACCAGTCTTGATGTTAGGGGTATTTTCTGAGTACTGGGAGATACTCACTTGTGTGAGAGACCAGCACTTTAATTTATGGACTATGGATAGCTCCTTTACTCCTTCTTACACATCCCCATTAGTGTCACCACAGTGTGTACCACAAGGAAAACCACGGTTGAAATCCTCATCAGTTTCAGAAACTGTCAGGATTAATTGTGAATATGTTTCCCCTGAAAAGACAAAAACCTTAACCTGACTGTTCAAGGAGAACTGGGAGCCCTGGAGAAGTCTCAAAATCTTTTCTCAGTGCTGTGTTGTGAAATGCCACAAAACAGGCTCTATAAGGAACGCCTGGGATAAGTATAATTTATCTTCTATGCATGCAACTTTACCAGTGTAAGCTGATATGTTAAGTAATGGATCTGGTTAATTTGACTGTCAAAATGCTAAATGACATCACATTTATAATCCTATAATTAAATTGTAATCGAGAGGGGTTTGAATCAACTAGCTAGCTGTAAATGTGCAACAGAGGCTTGAGAGTTAAGAGTTGTATGAGAAAAACTATAATTTCAGTGTATACATTTCTCCTCCTTCATGCAGCCTGTTTGTGTACCTCGATTATTAACTGTTGCAGGGTCAAACTCACTGGTTGTGACTCCTAACACCACTGTGTCGTGATACTGTGCCATGATTTGCAATCAAACTCCTGGATGAGGGGGGCAGGGGGAAGATGGATAGATGTGGGGGAGTCATTTTTAGAAAAAAAAAATATTATTGGAATTGCCCTGCAGTCGGATGGAAATCATTCAAATAAAGCAAAACAGAGTAACAAGTTAAAATAAACAAAAGAATATTAATAGCTTAAGAAGGATAAAAATGTTAAAAAGGGAAGGATGAAAAGCTGACTGGAAATCTTATGAAATATTTTCTAATGATTGCAAAATGTGTTACTGACAAGCACTGGGAGGTAATTTTACATTGTTGTATGCATATAATATTTTTAACATAACAGAAATAGGTATAAGAAGTAATTGTACAGCAATATACGTGCATAATAATAATAATCCTTGGCATAAGGTGTGTTATTCGTCTAGATCTTAGCTTTCATGAGTTGCTGTGATCATAATACCAAGTACACCTTCCTTTGTAGGAAAAGAGGCTCATAAATCTCCTGCCCAAAGCAGTACAACAGGAATGTTCTCCACAATCCATTGTTTACATATCAGCTTCTTTACTACCCTTTTCAGGTAGATCTATTAAAAAATTGTCCCAACATTTTCAGAAGTTGAATTCTGCTACAGATTATTTCTTTAAAAGTTATAAGAAATTAACTTAGTTCCACCTCCACCTGAACTGTCATCGAAGGCGTGATTAATGTTAAGTAGGTTTGAAAAGCCTTCAGATGAACTTGAAAGATTTGCACTGATGTATTCAAAAGCAGCACCTATTCCCTACATGGACAGTGCAGAAAAGGCAAGTAAGAAATACATATCCAAGATATAAATGTGTACCTTTTGGCTCCATTTTTTTTTCCTTTCTCATGATGTTTCATTTCTCCCTTTATTCTTTACCCCCATCCCCCCTTTTTTTTTTAATTTAGATCACAAACAGCTAGTGGAAAAAAGGTGTATGTGAGTACTTTTAGAAACACCCAAGGTCATAAATATTATTTAAAATTAAGAAGAAGAAAAAAACCAACAACCAAACACAGGTGCCTTGAAATTGGGAAAACTGTTGACATCCTAGCCAGCTGCTTGTTAAAACTCAGCTGCAATGGTTTTTTGTATCTGTAACCATGTGACACGCAGGGCAGAAATAATAAATGGGTTTATCTCAGCAGAAGCCCAAAAGATTGGTATTTTAGAGCTCAACTGACTGAGCACAGGAGTGTCCATTTAAAGTAACAGTGTTTTCCACCTTTTTCTTCAAAGGGCTTCTGTGGAACTTAACCTCTTCATAGCAATGAACAGACTTGTGCCCTTTTTGAATCACTGAGCAGGAGGGGAATTCCTCCTGTCTTGGTTTTAAAGTTAATGCTTTATGAGTCCTTAATCTATTTCATCTTAACCCACTGAATGAAGAATAAAACTACTGTCCAGTAAAACTTAAAAATAAAAATACAAACTTTAGGACATGGAGTTTTAACTTGAGTTTACCAAGAATTTCAATAGCTGAATACATTTTACATGATTTATATGCTAAATACTTGAGAGTTTGGACAATACTTGGGAAGAATCTCTATCAGCAGAATGAAAAAATTACTAGCTGATTAAATACTGCTGGTTCAAATGTTAACATGAAGAGCCTAAGACCTTTTGTGAGAAGAGAGTACAGTGGATAGTTGGGAAATCTGCCTTTTAAATCTGACTGATAGTTGTGGCATGACTGGATTAGGCACAGATCAGTGCCAGAAAAAACAATGACAGAAGTGACTGGATCATTCTGAACCCATGAACTCAGATTTGTCTAAATTACACCACTTTGAGACTTGTCTCGTCAAAACCCCAAGAATCCTGGTTTATATTCCAATAAAACCCAGCTTTTTGGTGGACAAAAAGCCTCTTGGGCATCTTTCAGGAAATCACTGGGGGGAAGGACTGGGTGTGTCAACCTCAGACCTCTGTCTCTCACTTATGTGAAGAGATAGAATAAAATTGTAACTCTCTTAAAGCATAAGTGAGGGCAGCTGGACAGCCCACAGGCTGGTTGGGGATGCATGGGATGGGTATGAGAAGGAATGGGCATTTGGGAAACACAGCAGTAATGGCTTTTTGGCTTAAGAGGCCCAAGTGTTTCTAGTCGTCTAAAAAGGAACAACTGAATATTCATACTTCGGTGCAGTATTTAGCTCCCTAGGTCCCTCTGGGGAGATGTCTTAAAAAACCAACAAAAAAACCCCCAACAACATCAAAAAAAAGGCAGCATAAGAAATTAATCATAGAATCACAGAATCATAGAATTGTAGAGGTTGGAAGGGACCTCGAGAGATCATTGGGTCCAACCCCCCTGCCAAAGCAGCTCCCTAGGACATTTCACTCAGATAGGCATCCAGATGGGTCTGGAATATCTCCAGAGAAGGAGACTCCACACCCCCTGGGCAGCCTGTCCCAGGGCTCTGTCACCCTCACTGGGAAAAAGTTTTTCCACATGTTGGTGCAGAACTTCCTATGCTCCAACTTGCAGCCATTGCCCCTTGTCCTGTCTCCACAGACCACTGAAAAGGGGCTGGCCATTTCCCCTGCATCCCCTGCTTAAGATAATTATAAACATTAATTAGGTCCCCCCTTAGTCTTCTCTTCTCAAGGCTGAACAGTCCCAATCTTCTCAGCCTTTCCTCACAGGGGAGATGCTCCAGGCCCTTAATCACCTTCGTAGCCCTTCTCTGGACTCTCTCCAGGAGATCCCTGTCCTTTTTATAACAGGGAGCCCAGAACTGGACACAACACTCCAGGTGGGGCCTGACCAGGGCAGAGCAGAGGGGGAGGATCACCTCCTTTGACCTGCTGGCCACACTCCTCCGGATGCCCCCCAGGATCCCATTGTCTCTCTCAGCCCCCAGGGCACACTGCTGGCTCATGGCCAACCTGTCATCCACCAGGACCCCCAGGTCCTTCTCCACAGAGCTCTTCTCCAGCAGGTCATCCCCCAGCCTGTACTGATACAAACAGTTATTCCTTCCCTGGTGCAAGACTCTACACTTGCTTTTGTTGAACCTCATCAGGTTTCTCCCTGCCCAGCTCTCCAGCCTGTCCAGGTCTCGCTGGATGGCAGCGCAGTGTCCCTGCGTGTCAGCCACTCCTCCCAGCTTTGTGTCATCAGCACTTGCTGAGGGTGGATGCTATTCCCTCATCCAGGTCGTCAATGAAGATGTTAAACAGGACTGGACCCAACACCGAGCCCTGGGGAACACCGCTAGTCACAGGCCTCCAGATGAAGGAAATAATGATAATAAACCTACAACTGTGTGAGCCAACACTGGAATAAATTTTCCTTTTCCCTGTTCAAAATGTCCTGTCCTTCCACGTCACGAAGTTATTTCTTTTTTCTTCTTTTTGCATCAATCCTTTTTTGCTGCTTTCTCGTCATCTTTATTTACAACAAGCGTTTTTAACTCTGTCATCATCCTGGCAGAAATAACATGGTATGTTCATTGATTGTTGAATTAAAAAAGAAATATAGTTCAGTAAAGGAGGTTTGAAATCTTTGGAAATATTGTGAGGTTACCAAGAAATGGAAAGAGAGCGGTGGGCTTGCTCCTCAGTTACAGGATTTATTCTGTTATTGTCAACAGGCCAGTGATGTTAAGAACAGCTTTTTGAAGAACTTGGACTGATTGAAGACAATAGAAAGGCTTGAGGCTTTAAAGGGTCTACTTGGGCACACACAGGTTGTGTGGTTTAGGAAGTGATTTTGCACTGAATCATGTTTTTTAAATTCTTGGAGCTGGAGGATATCGAAGACTGTAATATCTACCAGATAACCTCCAACTGATAGCCCAGTTTGAATGGAAGTTGTTAGGTCCCAGATTTCCTCTTAGAGCAGCACAGATACCCTAATTAAATCTGTCCAAATTAGCTTGGGTACCAGAAGCAGTGTAGCTGCAGCAGTGAGAAGCATCTTTTCTACATGGTTTCTAAGATGCTGGTTGGTTTACAGCTGAGTCTGGTACCTTAATGTAGTATTGTTGGTTTTAAGGTAGGTTCCTCCTAGAGAAATAAAGCAGAATTGTTTGCATTTGTACCATTACTTGAATAAGAAATTCCAGACTAATATTCTGCTTCCTTGGAAACCCTGAAGTATTGCACCTCTATATTAAGTAAAGTAAAATTGCCAAAGCATTAAAAAAAAACCAACAACAAAACAAAAACCCCAAATCCAAACCACCCCACAACTAATCAGGCAGAGTTCCATTTAAAGGTCACCTACTAAGTATTTACAGAGCAAAAACAAACAGCAGTAGGAAGTCTCAAGAGATGTATGTGCTAAGTCAGTAGGACATTTTATTGCTAAAGCTCTACTCTTTTGGAGAAAACCAGGATTTTATACCTTATTTTCACATTATTTGGATGCAACCCTAAAAGCTGCCCAATGTTCTGGCTTTTCACTGTATTAGGTATAAAAAGGAACATGAAATGACCTGATAATTGAAGGAGTGACAAGTGCTCTTACAACCCCATTATGTGTCCAATGTAGCATGTATACTTTGTGGTTGCCTATGTTTTAGAACTGGGTGAAAAAAGTACAAAGCATTATGAAAAGGTACTATGTTTCAAATCAGATGAGAGGAAATAATAACAGGAAAGAGAAAAGGCTGGCATTTTACAGCCACCTAGGTTTAGAGTGTATGATTGCTCATTATGCTTAACACTGAACCACGTCCTCACTGAATGACCTATCTCAGGTCACAGCAAAATATACACAAATTGCAGTATCTAACATTAGTTTTGTCCTTGTAGCATATAATTTACAAGTTAGAAACAGAATTTCAGTGAAAACTGGACAGGTCCTGCTTTGCTTTTGTGATATGGGTTAAATTACCTGTGTGACACTTGTAACAATGTCTGATTCACTGAAAATCTTTGCCCTGACTCCAGTGACTCCTGGGGAAGAGTTGCCTTCTAATTAACACTCTGCCTTTCTTCAATTATGTTCTCTGTAAGTGGATGTTTATGGCTTGTCATGTTCTTCTGTTGGGCTTTTTGTTGTAAATATCTCTCTCCCTCTTTTTGACAAGGGATTAGTAATTATTCAGGGTTTTACAAAATTAAGTTATTTTTACTGTAACATCTATAAAGCTGATTTCATAATAGCTATTAATGCCAATAAACATTTAAATATTTTACAGCAGCTATGTCAATAGTGGATTACTTGTGAATTTACTAGAACATAGTCATTTGTCATTCTGCAGATGACTCCACTCATTGAAGTGCTAGAATACACTGGTTTTGCCTTTTTCTCTCCAGCCTAGGCAGAATGAGGTTCTTGAAATAAAAGGGAACTTTAATAAGGGAATTTTTTACAAGATGCTGCTGTAAGGAGGGACAAAGTCTTAGCAGAAATACATTGAGCTACATTACAGAAATTAACTGAGGGGCAATTAGATCATTTCACAGATAAGAGACTTTGGTGTTGCTTCCTCCTCAAGGGAAAATCAGCGCATCCCAGAGTGTGGAGCTAGCCTGGGAGATCCCTCAAACTGCTGACTGCATGGCCTGGGATGATAAACTCGAATCAGAATAGAGATTTGAGCTATTCCCCATGCACCCTGTGAAATACACACTAGAGTCACCCTCCCGTATTGCAGAGTGGCTGGAAAGGGCCCAGATTGGCCTCACAGGACCCTCTGACACGATGAAGCCACTGGACATTTGGCAGAACAGAGTCCCAGTATGGTATCTGGCTTTTTCTGTTGACTGCACTGTGACTGGAGGCAAAGCATCAGTGGAGAAACTTGGAACGAGTGGTGGGAAGTGATTTCAGCACAACACAGCGGAGGAGCTGGAACGCTCTGCGGCATCTACCGTTGCTGGCAGCACAACAGTAGAACGTTGAGGTAGAACAGAAGGGGATGAGCACAGAGGAAGTGAGAGGGTCTAAGTGGGGATTAAAAAATGCTAATGAAACAGCTGTAACACCTTAGCTTAATTTTGTGTTTTCCCTGGTGTTCACTGATGTCTGCTGTCCTCTATAATCTCTACTGCATGAGAGCAGTTGCTTTTATTTCTTTTTTTGCCATCTTCCATTTTGCATAATAACAGTTAAATTGTAATAATTAGTACAATTAATGAAACAATAGTATATATATTGCCAAGAATTTCTTTTTTTTCCTGACTATTGCTGCTACCCTGCAATGTGGGCCCATCTGTCTGTGCACTTCACCCACACAAACTGCTGGTAGACCTATTGTTAAAGCCACCATGTGTGTGGCAGCAGGGTTTAAACTCTTTTCCTGTGTACCCAGGCAGGTGTTCCTGCCACCCAAAGAGTTCTGATGACCCTGGGGATAGCTGACATTTGCTAAGTACTACTTGTCTTGCACTTATCTTGGGTGAAATCCCTCACTTTTTACCGTTGCATGCAATTTTTGCATGTGTCATTGAGGCCTTAGGGCATCAGAGTTACACGTTTTGGTAGATGAGTTTACAGGACAACTTTCTTCCATTTCTTTTCTCACTCTATGCTGGCTGTTGTAGGCTCTTCTTCTGAGACAATCCCTATTCTTTCAATGATAGATTTAGATGTCACTTTCCCTTCTTCTGATGTCCCTGCAGAGAAGGAGAAATGACTTTCAGAAGACAAGCCAGCTGACAAGGCATGTGATTTTAAAACAGTCACAGACAAGACTGTTGGAGAGAAAAGTGCCTTTGGTGAGTGCAAAGGGAGTGATGACTGACCCTCATGGCAATCCAACATGCTTTGTAGCAGTTCCTGATGAGAAAAGCCAAAACCTTCCTCGGTCTTAAGACCCATATGCTACCACTGCCAGGGAAATACTCCGCTATTAACTCTTTTGAACATAGATCAGTTCAACTGCAAATCAGCTTTTCTTCTCTAAAGTAATGCCAAGTAATGACAGACAGCCTAGCAGAACCAAAACCTGATGCTTGTTCAGTTTGCCTGAATCCGTGGCTTGCTGTTCTTCATACGGTGTGGATGCTTTTCTTTCCTGCTCTTCACATTCACATATGCAGATGGGCAGCTTCTCTCTTCAGGGACACACAGAGAAGGCCTGGTATGTCTCTTCTGACTGTTCTGTCACCCAGCAAGGCTCTGTTCTTCTGAACCCACATGCAGTTTGACAGGAAGAAGAAAGAGGCAACCTCTTTTCTCTAAGAGAACAAAGGCATGCTGTGTTTCAGTCATCTTGTTTTTATCCCCCAGATATTACACAGAATACTTCCTCCAAGCCTTTCTTGTTTTTGAATTTTAGGATCAATGAGCCTTTGGTTGTTTCTAGTAAAGACTGAAGAAGACCAGACACACAAATTCTCCATGAAATAGAGGTAGATGTGACAGGCTGTGATTTGGAAGATGTTGTGATTCAGGAATGTGAACAGACAAGAGGAAGTAGACTTGTTTTTGTTAGAAAGGGTTCATGACACAGTCCATACAGCTGCAGGTGCATTCATACAGAAGTTACGTGTGTCCACAGACTGACGATTCAGCAAATTCCATTAAGTTGCCAGGAAATGAAAGGTTTTACTGGATTTGTGCATGGATCTGGTCAGATGTTTTCAGAAAGGGGTATGTGGCATTGCAATGCAAAACGGTAAAATGTGATGCTGCTCCTTTTCTCAGTGGCAAACCCACAGATATACTCTCTGTATACCAATACAGCTTGTGTGTGCTGAATTTCTTGATGTAAAGTTCACATACAGAAAACACTCAGTTGGTCATGGAGTTAGGACCTAGATTTGAAAATTTCTGGCTCATTGTACTGTGCAACCATTCTTTTCTGAAGTGAAATCCCTGTTAGATCCTTTTTATTTTGCTAGTGTTTGTGGTAGCGACTTTCAGTTCTCTCACTACATACAAGGGAAGAGTTAAAGTGCCAACTTTAAAACACTTAAATTAATTTTTGTTACTTTTGACTTCCTTACTACAATATTTGGTTTGTATGGTAGGTGGAAAAGATGACATCAGGTTTTCTTCCTGTTTCACCATGTTCCCAGACACCTGGCTACTCAGAGGTTTGCATAGCATGGGTGCATGTTTCTTTTTCAAATCTTTCAACTCTTATTCTTTCCTCCCTCTCTTCAATCTCTCTCAGCTTCTTTTTTACATTACCTCTTTATTTGTGCAGAGGTTTTTATTCTCATCACTTGCCAGTTTTCACCCTTTATTTCATTCGATCTCAACTTCTGTCATTTCTTTCTTGCTTCAAGAAGTACCTGATCCACCTGTCTTTCACAACCTATCTACTTACCCCATCTACTGATTTTCCACAGTGTTTTTCACTGCACTGATCAGCATTTTTTAATTTTGTTCCCAAAATGGTTTTTTTCCCCATTGTTTTCCAGCAAGCATTTAATCTGTTATCCTACCTATGCATTACTGTCTCCTTTTACCTTCACCTGCCTTTTATCAGGCCATAGTGTGTAGCCTCCAAAATTCTCTGTGCAAGACAAAATTTCCAAGCTGGGAAAACTATTTTTTTTAAAAAACTCGTGTTAATTTTCCATTATGAAGAAAGCATAAAATTAGAGACTTTATAGAAAATTATTTTAGAGGGCTGGAGCACCTCCCCTACAAAGAGAGGCTGAGGGAGCTGGGCTTGTTCAGCCTGGAGAAGAGAAGGCTGTAGGGGGACCTCATTGCAGCCTTCCAGTACCTGAAGGGAGCAGAGAAACAGGAGGGGAATCAACTTTTTAAAAGGGTAGACAATGGCAGGACAAGAGAGAATAGATTCAAGCTGAAGGAGGGAAGGTTTAGATTAGATATTAGGAGGAAGTTTTTTAAAGAGAGAGTGGTGAGGTGCTGGAACAGGCTGCCCAGAGAGGTGGTGGATGCCTCATCCCTGGAGGTGTTCAAGGCCAGGTTGGATGGGGCCCTGGGGAACATTGTTTAGATCATACCTGGAGGTTGGTGGCCCTGGAGGTTTTGGCAGGGGGGTTGGAACTCTGTGATCCTTGGGGTCCTTTCCAACCCAGAATAATTTTATGATTCTATGATTTTAATTCAGAAATATTATAATGTCCCAGGTGGTTTCTGTACTTGCATCCTGCATTTTGTGCCTTCCTTCTGTCTTTGTTTTGATCTTGGAAAGGTGAAAAGCATTTGCTTGGGGGGAAGGGTGGGAGGGATCACACCAGAGAAGCTATTAGCACTGATTGCTATCTTAAGCTGTATCAGAACTAGGAGTTTGAAAACAGTTTCCTCTATCAAAGGTAAGTGTACAGCATGTGCCCCTGTCATATGCACAACCTCACTTGATCGCTTATCATTTCCTTATTGAAAGTCTTCAGATTCCTTCTCCTGTAGGGCAATATGAAGAGAACAGAGCAATCATGCCAATTGGCACGTGTCTAATTTTGAGGTTTAGGGTACAGTAGGAGCTTTCTGACCCCAGGTCCTAAATTGGAAACCCCTTTGAAGAAATGGCTCAAACTGCACTGTAAAACCCCTAGGGTTTTGCTGGCATTTGCCCTGCTGATGGGCTTTATCCGGAGCTATGCTGTTCTGCTTGGTACTTTCTAGTCATGACCAGGTTGTAACTATTTGGTTTTGTCCTTCAGTTCTCATTGCTCATTCCTCTCCCCAGTGCTTCTCTCTTCTGCTGCCTTGCTTTCTCGGTCTGTGGTTTGCAATCTGATTCCTTCTCAGCCTTCATTTTATTATGCTAAGAAAAACAAGCTCTTTTAGTCTGCCCTCGTAACAGGCTTGCCATTCTCCCTGCGCTCCCTCCTTTCTACCTGCTAAGGTTTCTGCATACCCAGTTCAGCTGGAGCTGCAGGTCCCCAGCATGCCTGAAAACCAAGCCTGTCTGCTGATAAGCTCAGTTCATTTTTTTAAAAGATGATGCCTGTAATCACAGAATTTACATGGCATTAGCATGGATGTTACAGAGAGATAATGCTAGTGCTGCCACAGAGACCCAGCACTGTCCTGTCCTTGATGTTAGTTCCCTAGGCATGTGCCCTGTGCCAGTGCCACAAAGGTGGCCTATCTTTTATGCATTCCTTCATGTGGCTGCTAAAATAACACCAGCAGGCATTATAAAATAATAATGAATAATAATGATCCCAGGAGTAGCCTGCCCCTCTATTAGCTCAGCTGGAGGGTAGGATAAATTGTAGCATGTTCTAGTTAAGAGTTTAAAGTCAGAGGTGGATAGGAGACAGCCCTGCTTTATGCAGATGCTTCACACGTGGATGTCTGCAATGCTGTGTCTCTGCTGGCTGCCACCAGCTCTCTCTGTTAAGATGTTTTTGTGCCCAGTTATCAAGGTGTGGTAAGAAAGCAACTCTGTGTCCTTGTCTCTGTATTCCATGCTGCTAATGGATGCCTGATGGAAAATCTTTTAGTAGTAAAGGAAAGGGCGCAATCATAGAAGATCTCATGGACATCTCTTGGGTGATTCCTCGTTATCCCAGGATATCTACAAGTAGAAAGAGCTGTTACAAGCTACATGTTGGCTCCGTTTCAGAGGAAACAAAAATACTTGAGAATCAGGACAAATGAATATACGAAGCTATTGCCTCAAGTCTCTTCCACCAAAACTTAATGTCCACTGATGGGGATTGTGTGCAGCAGTCTTCTCCCTTATTGAGTACATAGTATAAGGTGTTGTGAGGCCTTGCACAGTTACTCGGATCAGGCAAACATCATATGCATTCTCTCTGTGCTGTCAATGGCAGTGAGACAGCCAGACCCGACCCATATGGCAGCTGGCTATGCATTTTATTTTGGTTTTGGCTTCTAGGATCATGCATAGTACTCCTGTTGGCAGCACAGCAAAGCTGCTTCCAGATTAAAAATAATTTCACATGTTCCTGAAGGAAATATCAAGGAGTAACATCTCTGATAAGCCAATAAATGGCTTTTCCCCTGCTGATACTCTTCATTTCTCACATGGGAGAAGTATAAAAGAAGAATATTTTTTCTTATTTTAGGAATTTGTCAGTCATTGTGGATTCAGAGAAAAGAGGTGTGGAAGAGACTAGTGAGATCTAATGAGGAGGCAGCATCATGCATGAGGCCAATAACGAATCGTATGATCACTTCGGTTAGCTTGTGCATGCTGGTGTAATGTTATTGTTTTTACTATCATTTATTTCACAGTTTTGCCTATCTCCTCAGCTGTAATTATCATTCCATCGGGTTTCTGTCTAAGAAAGCAGAACCATCTGGGGAAATCAGCATTGCTTCACTCAGTCTCAGCTGGAATTAAAATGATCTGCTGTGAAGACGAAAGAGGAGAAAAAAAATCTCAAGTATCTTGTCATGGGAATTAACCAGGTCTGTTGACCAGCATCTACAGTTCAGTATGAGAAGGGAGTTTTATTTAATTAGATACTGGAATGTACAACAAAAAAAAAAAAAAAGGAGAAACTTTGCTCCTGTTTTTATATAGCATATCTGCTGCCTTGAAATTGTGGTGCACGTGTACTTTAATGAAAACGAATGAATCGTTCCTACTTATAAAGATGACAGGATGAGGCCAGCATGTGTTAAAATCAGTGAAATATATTAATTCTATTTCCTAAAATATGACCTCATATTCCCAGGACTGCAGAAATGGAGGATGTGCAGTAAATTAGCCCAACAGCCTCTTACCTCTAGGTCTGAACCCGGCTTAGATCACCGGCTGAAATGAATCTCTGCCTTCATCTGAAGCAAGTCTCCTCTGAATATTTATTGACATCACAAAACTGCTTTGGCATCTGGCACAATTTGACATGATTAATTGTCACTGTTCAAAGAGAACAGGGATACAGTTGGAGCAGAGTGCTGTTGTTTTGTCTGGGTGTCTGCACAGCAAGTGCTAAACTCATGTTGCTGTCAGGCCTACGCTTTCCAAAACACGCAGGAAACTAATATTAACAACAAAAGTTTGTGTGTATGTGGGTGAGGGAGCAGGATAATCAACAAACATGTTAGCAAGACACTCAGTCATTCAAAATGACCATTGATCACACAGAATTCAGCACCAATGTCTTATTTGATGCTTCCTGCTTATCATTTGAATTTGTCTTACAAAATTATCAGTGGAAAGAATATAACGGCTAAATGATCAAATAATATGAGAATTAAAGTCACATCAGGAAATACTGTTATATGAGTGCTGGAGCAAAAGAAGCCTGGTGTTTTATGAATTTGTATCCCCTGTTTTGAGAGGACAGGATTTATTAAAGCATGAGTTTTTCCTGTTAGGATGTTTCTGTTGTTTCTCTTCCGAGCAGATCCTACAGTACCTGGTAATAACTTATTTTGTTGCCTGTCTCTTGGTGAGGACAATACTGTCTCTCCCCTATCCCTCCTCAGTCATCAAACATCTGGCAGCATGTTGCTGACTCTACCTGCATAGCTGGGATAAGCTGGAATCTGGAGCTTTTACTCAGTACTGCATTTTTTTGATAATCTGCATTGCCCACGTGATTGGCTGTGGCTGCAGTGAGTCTGCAGCGAGGCAGACAAGGAAAGACCTGGGTGGGAGAAAAACCCAAGCTCTCAGTCATAAAGGCAATGTGGGTGCAACTTGCCCAGACCATTCAGCTCCAAGAACCAGAGCACAGCCTTTCTGTTGAGTTTAGGTGAACCGGTTCAGAAGATGAGTGCTGCAAGATTTTGTCACTGCATAAGCCTTGCTCCCCAATAAAAGCAGGTCAGCCATCCTGCAGGAGCTGGGAGGAGCTCATATATTCCTGGTTTTACCCTTTTTAATGAATTGTGGGATAGCAGGTGATGACATCTGTCAGTTTCTGGAAAATATAAGAGTCTCATTAAACCAGCATCACAGCTGCTATCCAGTGTTAGCAAGGAAAATGCTTTAACTGATAAAAAGGCACAGTAAGGAAGGCAATATCACCACCACAATAAGGTTAGAGTTTTTATTTGTTTTGTTGTGTGTTTTTTTTGTTTGGTTGTTTTTTTGGGTTTTCTTTTTCTGTTACGTGATTTAGAGCTGGAAGGAGACTGGTGGTTCACTGCAGAAGAAGGTCAGAAAAAATGACTGAGATTGCCAGCCAAAGTATGGATGTAGAAAGAATGTTTTCACCCATCAACTTTTACAACAGCTGAGCAGAACGAGAAACGTAGGCTTCAAGTTTTGGAGAGCAGCTTTCCTCTGCCAAAACCACTAGCTAGCTGACTGCCCTCAGTGGGTGTTCCTGGCACACGAAAACAAAAGGAAGAAGAAACAAAACCCACAGAAAATTACACTCCTAAAATTTGACCCTGATACAAGAATATTAATAGGGAGCACTGTTTGTTAGGGACATTTACTTTTGTACCTTTGTTTCAACTCTCTATTATTTGTAGTGGTAACACTGAAGAGCTGTTTCTGTTTCTGCGGATGAATCTTCCTATGCTGTTGATTTAAAAGCACTACATGAAACATAATGGAAAGAAGTGGGGGAAAGAGCTTGTTTCTTCTTCTGCTGTTTTGAATTGCCACTTCAGGTGGCTGCACTGTCTCCACTGATAGGCATGCAGGCACATCTCTCTCTGAACACATGCAGGCATTTTTCCTTTTCAGGAAAAAAAAAGTCTTACTGCTTTGATGTGATTTGGTTTAAGTTTCAAAGTTATTTTATATTTTATGAAAGTATGGATTCATAAAAATACATCCCTTTATTAGCAACTAAAGAGGTTTTTATTACATTTATTATCTCAAATGAGGTGGCATATAGCAGTGAATTAATTGAGCGCAGCACCTGTATCTCAGGGGCTCAGATGTTTAGGAAACATCTCCTTTCCCTCAGCAGCTAAGTGCCCTTCATCACGTATAGACTGGGGTGAGGGAAGGGAGGGCAGCCTATAGACCTCAGAGAGGGGTGTTACAGATATGGATCAGTGATGAAACTTAAAAAGCTATGCTTAAGAAGCCACAGAATGAATGAATGTCACTAGACCTTGTGTCTGCAGCTATCCTGATCTCACTTTGCCAGTTACTCAGATCTTCCTATTTTGTGTTCAGCTTGTGTTGTAGATCACACCTGATTTCTTTGGTCACCCATCCGACCACCTGAGCCAATGTGGACTGATTCTGACTTGTGACCTGATCCTGCTAGTTGCATTTTGAATGAGGCTACAGTGATCGTTCCCAAGTAGGATTTGTTCTTCCCTTTTTTTTTTTTTTGTGTCTTTTTCTTTCTTTTTCTTTTCCAAACAAAGGGCTCTAAGCAGCAATAACCAGCAAAAACACTGCCAAATAAGCGTATTTGAAGTGGAAAGTCCCCTCTTTTATGCTTTTCTTTATGTTCTGTGGTGCAAGCTGCCCTCCTGTTAAGCAGAGTGATGATGTACTTAATGGGTACTTTCTTTCCATGATGCTGGGCTTTAGGTCAGGTGCAGTACAACCATCAGAATTGGGACAGTGCAGTTCAGGAGGGAAAGATGAATGCTAATGCTTTTAGATAGGTGGTTCAGTCTATTCTGGGATATTGTATGCAGGTATTTAAAACTGTCTGTAGGAATATGGAGGGTGTAAAGAAGTTATCTTCGTGATTTGAGATGGACTGTTGGAAGGAAAAGAGTGATTCATTGTCCTGTACATTTTATTTATTTGAAAAGAGGTTGTTCTGGTGCTCAAGTTTTGAAGACTCGTTCTCCAAATTCTATACATAGAGGATGCAAGCTCTTCTTGGGCTTGGGAAGGGCAAAGTTCTGTTATCTGCAGAGGATGGCACTGGGAGAAGTATGGCAGGTCTTGACAGACACACTGCAAACTGTAGGAACTGTAACAAGGTTAAAGCAGCCTGAGGAGCTGATAAATTGTCTCACATATGTGGGTAGCTCACAGGGATGAAATTTAGAGATACCCATTGGTCGATCACACTCCCTTGCAGGATGAGACAAACTGGAACTGCTCATGAGAACCCCCCCCTCAACTTTCAGTGTTCCCTGCATTAAAAAGTGGAATCACCCCCTTTTTGTGTTATTTCTTTTGCAGGTTTAGGCTTGGATGTGATTTGTGATGGCAGAATATCCTGGCAGAACAGCTTATCTCTCAGTCCACTTTCAGAATGAGAATGTCGTGACAGTGGGCCAAAAGCAACATCAGAGCATGCAATTTGGAGCGGTTTCTTGATTGTAGGATGGTGTTTCCCACTGAATTACCTATGGATTTCATATGAACGCCTACAGAACTCACTGTAAGATGGAACAGAGTGGTGTGCATCATATAACTATTTGGCTCATGCAAGTAATTGGTTGGTACATCTTACAATGCAAAATTCAATTACTACGCTGTGGTCACTAGGAGATCTTGGTCGTTAGAGGTCATTCAAACACATTCAGGACTCTGAAGGCACCAGTTACCCTTAATAGCTGTGATTAGCCCCACCCGGAGCCACCCCACCCCCGCCTCTGCTCCGTCCTTCAGGAGCTCTTTTTAAGCAGCACTCTGGGTTGTGCTCTTGACCTGAGAGGTGCTGTGAGCGTGTTTCTTTCAGGTCCTAGTTGTTCTTTAGATTTGTGGGCTCGTTGCCCTGCTTTTGCCTGACCTGCGAACGGGATACCTTGCTGTTCCCTGTTTGCCAGGCTCCGGCGCTATGGGCTCTGCTGCCCAGCCCGAGTTGCGGCTGCCATCCGCTTACCTTCCGCCTTGGTGCAGGTAGGAAACCGCCCGGGGCCTATCGAACTGCAATGCCTTTCCGCTCGCGTTATTCTGTTCTCAGTAACTTCTATCAAGCCTGGCACAAGCTAAAGGGTTGCAACAGCTAACGTCTTACAAAGCAATAGCTTCGAGGATAAATTGCTGCGTCCAAAAAACTCTCCAAAACAAAACCCGAAGTGGTTTAGAGTAGTGGTGAGCGTGGCTTAAAGACCGCGTTAGGACAGCTGAAAGGGTTAGCGGTGGGAAGGGCTGTGGAAGCCCCCCCCCCACCCCTCCATCTGTTAATGCTAACTTTTAAAAATTAACTTGGAGTCGGGCAGTTTCATCACGCTTGAAATGCGAATGCTAAATTCAGCTGCCTCATCGTTATTATTTTTTTTGTTGTTGTTATTGATTCTCTTAACTCTTTAACTGGGCTAGTGCAGTTATCTTGGCTGTGTGCTTTCTGAAGGACAAGCAGTGTTGCCTACCTAGCTTTGCAAAGCGTGAAGAGAAGCATATGGAAAAAGGTGTGGGGGTGGGTTTTTTTATGCTTTGGGAAGTTGGGGGAGTCAGTCTGGCTCTGCGCAGACCTGGGAGTGGTGGGGGGGACACAGGGAGACACACGTCTTCCTGCATCCATGCTGCTAAAGCAGTCACTGCAGTGTATCCCCATGGGCCTGTGTGGGAAAAAAAAAGGAGGCTGGGGGGCATGAAGCGGGGTATGAGGTGCTTTCAGCTGAAGCATTTGCATTTTATTCACCCCCTGTTGCACTTTTCAACCGTTGAGCCCAGAGTTGGTGCACTCATGGGCAGGATGCAGGAGAGGAATGAGATGGTTGGGAGCAGAGTTTCTCATGGCTAGGTTGTTAGTAGTGGAGAACAGGGAACACTTAATTCCACATGCTGTAGCTTTTGCAAACGCAGCCGGGGCTCCCCAGCCGTTTTAGTTCCCCTACAAAGTTTGGGGGCCCAACAGTGGCTCTAGACACATGCTGTTTTCATAGGCTGCAATCTCCTAACAATTTATGAAGTGGCAGATGTACTTGCAGCAACTTAGATGTGATTGCCAAAGAACATTAATATGGCATCCTGTGCTGAAAACTCTTGGTTTTAATGCCTCTGCTATTCACTATCATTCTACTGTCACATCACAAAAACCCTTCGGTAGTTGCTTGCACAGTTTGGAGCCACCCTGAAACAGCTGAGTCAGAAATCATCCATGTAATGCTGCTGTGTATGTTTAAAGCATCGAAGTTCTGCTCAAGAAACTAACGAGCTTGTGGGTTTTCCTGGGTTTGTTCTTTTTGTTTGGCTGGTTTTGTGTAGGTTTCTGGCATTTATGTGGTGATTTTAGTTTTGTGTGGTTTTGTTTGCTAAGACAATTTTATTTAAAGGATACCCCCCCACAAACAAAAACATTTATCCAAAAATTCATCTGTGGCTCACCAACAAAGAGAGCTGACAAGCCAAATTGCCCTTGCTTCTTTCCTATTATCGCAAGCAAAGAGCTTAACTGTAACACTCAACTATGTGTTTGTTTGGTTGCTTCAAACATGTGACTGAGAAGCCAAATCTATATGCAACCATTTACCAATTCTGCCATTGGATTTAATAAATGCTGTTTGAGCTTAAATTCCCTTGCTGGCTTATTTTGGGGAATTGCCCACCACTGTGAAATCTGAAAGTTCAAGAGAAGAAACTATGAAAGGGAATAGCTAATGTCTTTACTCTAGCTGCTGTTTCATTGCATTGATTAATCTACATTTGCAAGTTCCCTCAATTTATGAAAAATTATTGGAGTGGCAGTGTGCAGTATGCATAGTTGAAAGCTGGATTTTAATAAATGTGGGCTATTTAGTTCATAGGCTGGCCTTTGAAATCCATCAAGGCTTGTCCAGCCTGCTCTGAATAATTTTAAGAAATCTGTGTATAATTAATGAAAAATGCTATCAGATCTCTTGCCTGTGGGCTATCGTCCTTATTTCTAGCAAATGTGAGGTTTGTGCAGCAGACTGGGTTAAAATTTCTGAACTTATCCCCTTCTAGACCGGATCTGCTTGCTCACTAATATGATTTATCTTTGAAAGATCTAAATTGATAAATGGAAAACAGTTGTTCAATAGTGTACCTGAACTAGAGATAAAATTATATAATGTGTCTAGTGGTAGTCAGTGTCTCAAATGTATTTCAAACAACATGCCTTGTCTCAAATCCAGATTTCTGTTTGATGAAGTAAAGCTACAGCCCGGGGGGAGGGGAGGGGGGCGGAAACAAACCCATATTTGAAAGATTTAATCCAAAATGTTGTCCTCATCACTGAAAGCTTGGGTGCAATACTAACTTATATCAAATTTGTATTTAGGTAATTTGTCATAAGGCCTTGCTTGTTACAGTCACAGTGACCATGTTGAGTTATTGCTGGCTATTAACTGGACATTGTTCAGTGGGTAAGCACTCTTGGCATGTCTGTGTGCTGGCTTAGTCCTCATTTGCCCAAGGAGAGCTTTTTGTAAGCTCTGTGTGAAGTTAAGAACATCTGGGAGGCATTTGGTTGCAATGGAGTGATTGTCTTGCTCTACTAATAGCAGGATAATAGTATTTCCAGAACTTTGTGGAACATGTTCTGCATTGAATCACCTTGTAACTATTTATGTTCAGCTAATAGTTGAAAATAGTTAACCAGCATTTTACCCTGCTCCCATCTTGTAAAGAGGGGAGTGTGTGAGGAGGTGACTTCTAAAGGATCTCTGGAAAGTCATGAGGTGCAGAAATTGGGGTGGGGGCTGGGGGGAAGAAGGCAGTTCTAGCTAAAGGTACCTATGGGAAGCCTGTGGCAGGCTTGTCTGGGTTGTGGATTGGATGAGTCAACACCTGCTGTTCCCTCTGAGACAGTTAAGGAACTGAATCTTCTCTGCCCTAATCTAAATATTTGATTGCTTCTACTTAATAATAGTTCTCTTTTTCTGTACAACTTGAAATTCTCCACAGATATGGCTAGAACAGGGAAGGAAAGGGAGGAAAGCAGATACTTATATATAGCTACCAAAATTCCCATTTTTGGTTGTATAATATGTAACTGTAGCTTAGATATAAAAAAAGCAACTTCAATGTATTAGATTCTGCTTATTTATACATTTTTATATTTGTCATAGTGAAGCAGACAATTGTATTTAATGACTTTTTTTTTTTTGAAAAAAAGGCAGCTATTTTTGCCCTAGATTGCTCTTAAAACCTCTGCCTTTGGGACAGCTTGTCTGAAGGTCACCAGGCTAATCTGAAACCTGCTGAGTTTTCCCTTCCACGTATTTTCCCCCAAACTCTTTTTGATGTGCAGTTCTGGTTGTTAAACTTGCTGAGTCACTTGAAGAAAAATAATCACAGAAGGGCATGTATTTAATTGTGGAGAATCTAGAAGTGGAGTCTGTGAATGTGAAATGAAGCTAACGCTTGTGACTGAGGGAGCTGTTGCCTAGCCCTGTTGGTTGCATCTATGGTGCTGTGCTGGGCCTGGCCAAGCATCCTCCTTATTTACAGGCCTGGAGCCTAGATTTCCTTTGCCTGTCACTTAGATTTCCACATAATTGTTAAAGAAGGGCTTCTGCCATACTCCCGAGGCTCAGTAGGAAGTAACTGTGCTCAAGTAAAGATATTTTTATCTGGAATGTCCTCTTTTGCCTCCATGATGGGTTTCATCTATTTCCCCTAGTGCTTGGCCTCCCTTCAGCAGCTGAGGGATGGATCAGGATATTCTCCATAGGTAATGGTGCTGATTTCAATTAGACCATCTGAAAGTATGAATAGAGGTTGCATAACAGTATTTAAAAAAAAAAAGTTATTGTATAAATGTTTGTTTAAAGAAGGCCTCAGTCACAAATAGTTGATAGAACTCTAAATAATAAGGGGGGAGGGGGCAGTCAAGCCAAGATGACTCTCTGTAATGAATCTCCCACTTGTATTAGACCTCCCTCATTTCCAACTGGAAACACAGAGGCCACCAATAGCTTTCCACCCCACCTGTTCTGGTGCCCCTGGGTGTTTGTGCCTGGGTGACCATTTCCAGATTTGCAGTGCAAAGGTGTTAGGGGCCAGTGGTATGTGTGGTGGGTTTTTTTTTCCCCCTGTGTTAATTGATTCCCACACAATCTCTACAATTGGCAGAGGTACAATGGCAAGTCTGGGAGCAGAGTCAGTCTTTCCTGCTGCACAAGGCCATCTCCACTGAGTGTCCCACACTAAGCCCATCTCCAAATTATAAAACTGTAAACATACAATTTTATTTTGTTTAGTGTATGTTTGCAATTTACCAGCTACCTGAAGAGCCTCTATTAACCGGTAGAAACAGACAGTTTCTCCTTAAAGTAGAAGTGCAAGAAGGAGAAGGAATTTTATGCCATTGGTCTTGATCAAGAACTATGATCTTATTTAAATCAGTTCTCCCTGACCTCTTTGCTTTTCTTTTCTCACTGGTTATAAAACCCAGCCCATGTTATGACCGAAAACAACGCTGGCAATGTATCATGTCAGCTGTACCACAAACCAAACAATATTTTATGTTTTTAGTCAAAGTTTAGTGGTTGAAATGTCAACCTTGTAGCTCATTAAGCTCTTCAAGCGTTCAGAGTTTATAGGAAAAAGATTACGGCTTTCTTCTTGATTAAAAATGAACTATTTCAGACTTGAAAACTGCTCCTTAATTAAAAGGTAAATCATATTATATGTTCACTGTGATGAACTGATAATAATTGGAAATTATTATTTTATTACCTTACATATCAATAAAATGGAATCTTATTTGTGAGTGGGAGATCAAAAACAACCTTAAAAATCTGTCTTGGTAATAGGTTCTTTAATGTGTATAAGCATAGGCATTACTTTGTGTCTATTGTGGCTTAACACTTTTATTATCTTGAATGTCATATAGAAAGAGAAAATTATTTTCCATCGCATTTTAAATATTATTCTGTAATAAACCTTGACTGTGCCATTAAATCTTCAGGAACTATTAACTGCTCTTATAGTAAAGGAATTTGCATTTGGGCATACTGTAGCTGTTAGCTAAAGTACAGGACGTTTAAGGGTTGATCTTTGTGTCTTAGTATAAGATACTGTCCAGCCTGCAAATGAGGTGACAGTGCAATGCTATTATCAGTGCCATGCATGCAGGTGTGGTAGGAGTGGTAGTCTTTCACCAGTTACCATTCCAAAACAATTCTGAGGGCTGTTCAGAAGCACTTAGCATTAGGTGTCAGAGCTTGTATGTGGGCCCTCTATGTAAGCAAGAAGACTTAAGCAAATGGAGACTTGTTATGCAGTCAAGTTGAAGAGTGTTATTCTCTAATATTTAGAAATTGGGTGCATATGCAAGAGTAGCATCTCCTTTAACAATGAGAACCTGAACCTGAGTGTGGCGTAAAACTACCTATCCACCCAGGTAGAGTAGGGATATAGAATTTATTCATCTAAGTGTGATTTCAGAATCAGGGGACTCTTCAGTGCAAATGATACACATCAGGGAAGATGACCCAGTCTTGCGTAGTAGGAGTTTTGGATTATAAGAATCCAGATAAACAGGTCTGCAGCATATAAGGTGCTGTATTTAAATACAAACTTGTCTTTACCACATTTTTAAAAAATAATTGCTTCTTGTACTAACTATCAAAATTACAAAGTTTCTGTATGGGGGAAAAAAACGTTTACTTCTACAGTCCCTTCTGTGTTCTGTTGTGAAGTCACTGTGATCAAAATTTATGGCATTACAGGTGGTTTTGGGAGTAAGAGCAGAATCCTAAACCCTGTATCCTAATTTCAGTGCAGAATAAAGAACAAAGTAAAACCTGGTTTAGAAGAGAGTTGTTTATAAAACTTCCCATAATCAAACGCAACAGGGATAAAGGAAGCCGGGCATGGTAAATTGTTTTTGTTTCAACTTTCTCTTTATTCAAGCTTGCCCCTGGGTGGTATCCATTGTTTTAGTGTGAATTTTCATTAGTGAAGCCCAGAGATTTCAACAGAACTAAATGGGGAACTGTTAGTGTCTCTCAAGCTCAAACCAATTTCTCAGTCTTCTGATTTTGGTCAAAATAATCCCTTTTAGGGGCTCCTTGTGGAGGAGGGAAATAAAATTCTGATCCCTGACCTATAAGTGAGTAGTCATAATTTTACTGATGGCAAGGCTGCCAAAACATACCTAGAAGCCAAAAACTGTACTCACATGTAGCAATGTCAGATGCAATGTTGTGTTTGTATAAATGTACATAGGTAAAATTATCTGAAAAGTGATTTATTTTAGCTTGAGCTCTGTTATCTAAAAAGGATTTTTTTTTTCTATTTGGAAGAAGTCAGTTTCTTTTTTTTAAGTCTCCTTTTTATAGCAGAGTAAGCGTGCATCTGTGATGCAAGATAGTCACGGTATAGTAAAGGGCTGCTGGAGCTGCACAGCGTTTTAGTAAATCTGTGTTCCAGTCAAGGGATATTTGAAGTAGAGTATTGGTCATGGTGGCCTTATGAAAAATCGAGTGTCAGATGCAATTAGGCTATTTCCTGTTTAGTATAGAAATATTACCTCACTTCTACTGCTGCTTAATATTGCAAGTGTCCGTGGTGACTGCTCGGTGTATGTGGGGGTGGGGTGGGGTAAAGCTAATAGAGGAGTACAAGTGAGAATATGCTGACCCCATTCAGCCCTTCCCAAAGCACTCTTCATGCTTGGGAGCTTGATCAAGGAGAGCTCTGCAGGACCCCTCCTTCTGCCTGTTACATCAAAATGGACCATGCCACTTCATAGAGATGAACTGGTCTTGTGAGGTCATGCTCATCTCCATGCAGAGGCAGGGTTTTCCCCAGGGACGGAAAAAGTGGAGAAGCATGGAGCTGGCTGGTTTGGTTCTGCAGCATCTGACACAGAGCACTAGTCCTGACAGAAACAATGGCTAAAGCCAACATTGCTCTTATTTTCTAGCTTATTGGAGCCTAGTGCTGTTTATCCTGCAGTGTGCCCAGTGTTCTGAGTGGCTCTCCTGTGAGTTTGAATAGCACTGAAATCCAGTGTTTTGGTTTGGAAACTGAATAGCTGAAATGTAAAGAATATTGAACGTGTACAATTCCAACTTTCAGGTAATATATAAAGTTGATGTTATACAGAGAGCCTGTATGATCTAAATGACATTAAATTACAGTTTTTGCATTGCTGAAAGGAATTAAAGCATTCATTTTACATACGTTTATTGCCCTTTGAATGTTTTGTAGCTTAGGAATGGCTGTATTAAGCTCAGATGGCCATACTGTGTTTTCTGTTTTATAGTGTATATTAGCAAATGGAATAAGTCTCAAACTGACTTTAGTATGAACAAGATTGTGAGACTGTGTATTAATGTGATAGACTTAGGTAGTGAGGGCAAGTGCCCTAGTTTGCTTTCACATAAGCAGCTCTGTTTTGCTTTGCTGGTTTCAGCTAGCTTACTGTCCTGGTTTCAGTCAGGATAGAGTTAACTTCATTTGTAGCAGCTGATGGGATGCTGTGTTTGGGAGTTACAATGAAAGCAGTGCTGAGAACACCCTGATGTTCTTAGTTGCAGTCAGACAGTCAAGGACTTTCTCAGCTTCTTCCTATTTCTCTATTCATGAGAAAGGAGGGGCGAAGCCAGGACAGGTGACCCAGATGGGCCAAAGAGTGTATTCCATGCCAATGACGTCCTGCCCAGGAGAACGGGGGGCTGAGGGGAGGAAGAAGAGGGGTGGTGGCGGGATGCGTTCTTGGGGGGACGGTCGGGTTCTGGGACAGCTCTGGGTGGTCCGGCCTGAGTTGTGTGGGTCGGGGAGAAACTGCATTGGGGATCAAGAGTTTCATCTTCTTTTGCTCTAAAGTCCTGTTAGCATTGTTGTATTTTATCTTTCTGTTCTCTTAGTAAACTCTCCTTATCCCAACCCATGGGCCTCTTAGTTTCTTGGTTTTGGAGTTATTTGCCCCTTCCTTTTCCCTTCCCTTGTTTCCCCCCTTTGGTGCATTGGCCGGGAAACGAACCCGGGCCTCCCATGTGGCAGGTGAGAATTCTACCACTGAACCACTTACATTCTGACTTTTTAAACTTCAAGGCTGAAATTATCCAGGTATCTCCCCGAGTTACCTAAGTTACAACTTAAATACGAAACACATGGACCAACATTTTAAAAAATGGAATGCTAAAAGATGTTTATTCCATTGCACAGACACAATCGTGCATTGGTATCTACCTTGCTTCTCTTTATCTGCAACTCTAATGTTTTAAGTCTCTAGGCATTTTGGGGGTTTAGTTCTTCTGTGCAGAATGAGTGTCCTGGTAAAAAAATCTCTAAAATAAGACTGAGACACTGTCTCTCTATGTCCTGCATAAATTCACCTGTAGTTTTGTCTCGTTATTAAGAGTGAAGGTGGAATTTACTATGGAAAATTTAGCCTTTTTGTTATCATGGCTTGCAGAGGTGCACACTCTGTCCCAGGAGATACAAATACATTCAGGAATATTCTGAATATTGTATGGTATGCAAGAGGAGGAAAGTGCTAAAAAGTAGATGTGCTAAAGGTATTGTCTGTAGGGTGGTGGGGGGATGCTTGTGTGTTCTTGTCATAAAGTAAAAACTTAAATGTGATATCTATAGTGTATCTATAGGATATCTATATCCTTCTGCTTCTTTCATGGTTTGCTTTGGCCCACTGATAATGTTTCTTAACACCTCTTGTGACTGTCAATTTTATAGCTGTTTAGAAATAAGGAAACAGTAGCATTGTTCCCCCAACTTGCCCTAGGATTTCACTCCCAAAGTAGTCTGATTTATTCTTAAAATGTAGGTGAGACTAAAGTCTCACCATCCCTTTCAAGCGTCACATAAACCTACACAATGAACACAACTTGGTATTTATCTACTTTAAACTCAGGTAAACTTACTGTGGAATTTGTGGTCTAGTCATTATCTGTAAAGTTTCTTACAAAGATGCTTTCATCAAATTGAAGCACTGAGTATGAATTGATGGGTTTAGGTACTAATGATAGTGTGCTTTGATCTCCTCATTTTAATGTTCACAGGTTTTTAGTGCTTGGGGTTTTAATAACTGGTCAATAGTGGCATAGTTGGCAAGTTACAATTAAGAATCCAGATAATTCTGTGTTAAAATTATTTTTTACATAGATATTTAAAAGTAATCCCCTTTTTAAACTATTTGGTTTGCTGCTACTTGCAGAGATATTGTAGGGTAATTTATGTGTGTACAATATTCTCTTAATACAGAAAATTCCCAAGCAATAGAGGCAAACCTGAAGGTTGCTGTAGTCATTTGAGTGAAGACCATTTCTCTCATAAAACATACATTTTCTGTTTTAAATGCTGAGCAGCTTACTATGTGGCTTATTTGTGGGTTTTCTTTATTTTTATTTTTTTACCATCTAAAATTGTAAGCTACTACATAAATATTTGTTCAGGCTTAGTTGCAAAGTGACAGAGTAATGTTTCATGTAGAGTACTTTTATTGATGGAACAACTTGATGGAAGTCTATAGGGAAACTCTGACTACGAAAGGAATTATTTCAATGCTAGCATCATCTCCAGGGGGATTTGAAGCATCTTTTCAGCCAAATTTATATAACACAGCATATACAGAACAGGTAACAATGGAGACATGTTATCTTTCAGTTTTGGTATTCTCAATGGTATTTCTGCTCTCTTGTAAGATGTTCAGGAACGTGTGAAATTTCCAAGCTCTTTTTGAACAAGTCTAGAAGTCTGGGAAATCCATGTGTGTTTCAGTGTAATGAGCAGGAGTTTAATCTCTGACACAAGCTTTCTGCTTCATTTATCACTTTCACGTTTCAGTCTCCTATACACAGTGGATCTGTGTCTGATAGTTAAAAGCAAAACACCTCACTGGGAGACGTAAAAAGAATAAATGTCTTGTTACTGCTCTGTACAAACTATGTCTGTGATGGGCTGTAGATAACCCTCTTTCTTTAGCTGTTCCCCTAAAGACTGCTTCATAAATGTGAGGACCACAAAACAAGAGAAAGGCTCATCTTTTCTTGTAGGAAGCTGGGGTACTGGGATCGAGCATTTCAAGTGCTCTGTGCCTAATTCTGCTACAAATTATTGGCTCATTTTGCTCAAATAACTATAACTATTTAATTTCATATAAATAGTTGAGACTGTAATATGAATATAGTAATTTGACAGTCCAGCTGTGAGAATCTGTGCTTGAAGAACTCTGAAATCCTGAAGTAAAAACTGTTACATAAATTCAAGGATGATTTATTAATGGACCTTTTTTGGTATAAATTTGGGACAGGTGTATGTGTCTGGCTGCCCATGAATCACTTAATGTAGCTATAGTGACTTGATTGATGTTATGTAGGAGGTTGATGGTAACACTTCAAACTGCTGTACCATGTAATAACACTTGTGGACTTAAGGCTGCCTCCATCTTTTTTAATTATTCATTCCATTCAAAAAATACCTCTTTTTTTTCAAAACAATATTTAAATATATCTTTCTCTGAAGATTGTAACATGGCTGTTTCTTTCACTGCAGATACAAAGGAAACCAAAAGAAGCACTGACTGAAATATTTTTATTTCAATTTCTATGCAAAAAACAAGGTGTTTTGGTATGTCACTTGGGCCAAAATATCTGCTAGAGCGATCTGGGGTGTTAAAATGATGATGAATACAGCTATGAGTTCACAGGTTTACCACTCCTTGGAATTTTACAGAAATGAATAGTTTAGGGGGGAAAAAAAAGAATTTGAAAGAATGGTAGTACTGAAAGATCTCTAGGTCACAAAGTATGTAAGAGGGTTCCTTACTTTCATAATTCTTACTTATGAATGTCTTGATTATCTGAGAGGAGAAGTTGTGTGCTTGAGTCAATGCACTCTGAATTATTTTCTCTCATGCACCAGTCAACTTCATGATTAGCTGTCTGTCCTGTTTCAAAGCAGACAGCACCTTTATGAGAGAATTTTCCTGCAATCCAAACTCTTGCTGAGTCATTGCAATCCTGATAGTTGCATCTTTCCTGGGGTCATTTGACTTGGATTTGATACTGACAAGATAAACTAGTGCTGCATAATTTCTTGCAGCAGCTTAGGAAAGCCTTTTCTGACATCAGAACCTCTTGGTTTTACCTTTCCCTCAGGCAAATGCACCTTTAATACATGAGACAGTTGACAGGATCTGCCACACTCTGGGATTCTGCTCACAGAATGAAAAGGTGGAAAAGGACCCACAAAGCAGCTCTTGCATGAACGGCCCATTTCACCTTTCAGGGCTCTCCGGCTTCCGTGGAAAGCACAATGGATGGACAAAGCTTGCAGAAAGAAATAATCAGCTCTTGGCTAGCTGAGGAGGAGACCCTACCCTCTGAGTCCCATGAGAGGTTTTCCAATCAACCCTGTTATCCTTCAAAGGTTGTAACAGTAGCAAGGAGCGCTGATCTCTTCATCCTGCAGCTTTAACATGGTTACTATCAAGAGCTTTGCAGATACTTGAGACAAAACTGACCTTTGAGCTTGGAAAATCCTGGATGTTCTGGACTTTCTTGACTGTGGGAAAAAAATGGAAAAGAAAAATCAGCATTGCTTTGATAGATTGGTCTGTCACTCCAGCCTTTTTAAAGGTCACCTTGGAAAAAATAGTCAAACAAATCAACTGGTCTGGAAGAAGCAAGTGCTAAAACTGTAAGGAGAAAACTTTACGCAAACTTTATATTTTAAAGCTTTATGACATAAAACCTGCAGGTGATCTAAAGTAGCAGGAAACAATTGGAAGAGAAGACTATTGTAAAGTGAGACAGCTTCTGAACCTGCCCAGCATGAATTCCCTTCCTGTGGATACATGTGGGATCTGTGTCTCCATCAATCTTATTCCTTGCTGTTTCAGAAGATACTGTTCCAGAAATGGGTAAGTTTGCTTTTCTTTACTCCTAGTCTGCAGCAGTTCATGAGGATTTAAGTGTGGTGTTAGTTAGCAGTGAGGTTTGGTTTTGTTTCTCCCTTAGTATTTGGAGGTACACCTTTATAAAAATTGTGCAACTTTTCAGAAGGCTATGGGTATCCTGATTGATGCTTCCTTGAGATGTTATAGCCAAGCCAGACAGTCACAGTCAGCACTGAGTGTGCAGGCTATTTCCACTCTGGGGTTTTAAACTTTGGTGTTTATTTTTCGTAGGCACTGCAGTGTAACCACCTGGTGGAGTCGTTGCAGTGCCCAATGATACGGTAGAGACTTTTAGACCAGAATTTGGTTCCTCTCTATCTTGCACAGTCTTCTGTGTTGGAAACATTTCACAGGCCATAAAGCTGTCCCTTCTGCCAGCTGCAGTTTTTGAAAAATCATTGCTTGCTGGAGGCTTGACTCTGCCCTCGCTGGAGGATGCATCCCACATTTCAGATCTGTTTAGATGTTGCAGGCCCATTGAAAATCTTTACTCTGTAACAAGGGCTCTCTTTAAAAGCTGGATGTACCTGAAGTCTTTATCTGTTTGGTGTGACCTTCAACACAAAGTAAATATGGTACCCAAGCAAAACATAATTGAAATTACCTGGTGGTTCTTTGATAGCCTGGCTAAGAAAAAACTACCCCTTTGCTGAATATGTGTATGCAGATGCCAATGTTCTCTTCTGATGTTTGGAGGATTAAACAACAGGTGAGATAGAAATGGTTTTCCCCTTCCCTCCCTTTCAAAAACAGATATTTTGACTGGGGCAGATCTACTTCTTGTATCACTAAACATGATGCGAGTCTCAGTGAAAGGGATGCTTTATTTAAAGTAGTATTTCATAAAAAAAGATTAATTTCTGAGGCAAAAAGCAAAGCTTCCTGAAAGAACTGTGATGTTGATCCAATTCCATTACTTTCAAGTTTTTGATGCCTGCTGAAGCATAATGTTGTCTCAGTAGCAAAAAGGACTTTTTCACAGATTGTAAAGAAGTTGTGACATTTCTCAGATTCATAATAGTTTCTCAGAAGTTCAAGCATTAACTCTTTTATGCTATCACACATCTGAACTGAAAAACCCCTTTGTACCTTATACCAATTTATCTTTTGAGGGTTGATCAGTTGTTACAGTTCATGCATGCCACAGGCTCTCAGTTCCTAGGAATGCTTTAGCTTTGCTATGCTCTATCTGTACAAAAGCTTCAGCTCAGCCTTTCCTAGTTTTAATTGTTGTCGTTTGCTTGAATTAATGGATTTTGCATTAACATAGCTGATATTAATGCAATTGAAACACTTAAGTACAGAGGAGCTGATATTCCAGAAAGTGTTTGTGTAAACTGAGACGAGGCTGTTATTTTACTCTTCTAGTAATAGAATAGAGATATGCTCTTTCATCACAGGTTCAGTGGTAATTATTTGCACTGATGAAGAGAGAAATGGGGCAAAATGTTCTGCCCCAGGCTTTTCCTGTAACTTGTTTGAAGCTGAGCAAAATAACTAATGTTTCTTTTTCATGAAGAAGAATGCAGATGATGTGACAAAATGTGACTGGGGAATCAGGTTGTGAGAAGAGCCTATCTGTGAGGAAATCGGGGTAGGATGTTTCCCAGAGGGCCAACCAGTGCAGCTCTGCTGGCTTCTTTAGGCACGAGTCTGTGCAGGAAGTGTGATGATCTCTGGCCCTAGGCTACTGAAATACATTCTTAAAAGTACAATTCTTATTTTCTCCTTTCATGAAAATGTCGTTCTTCTACAGAAATATCTACTATTTTGATGTCAGAAAACAAGGTTGTTCTAAGTCCTGCTGGTATTTAGTACCCCAAAGAACCTGTTGTAATGAACAGGTGAGGCTTTTACATGCTTCCAGGGAAAACCTTAATGAGTAGAAGAATAATGTGTAGGAGGAAGAGTGTTGCTCCTTGCCAAAGGAAGCCAGGTGTTGCTTCGTGGGGCTTGATGCGCAGAGATACCTGGGCTACTGGAGCTTTGCGCTGTAGAGGTGGGAAAGCTGTGTGCAGCTATATTGAGAGCTCTCTGCAGACCTTACTGGTTGTGGGGTGGATTTCTATGGCTCTGCTAATGCTGGTGCCTGAAATACCATACACTGTTTTGCAGATGCATCAGATCACTGCTAACTCTGAGGTCAGAGTGGAAAATTTCAAATCTATACATTCTCTGGCAGGGCACAGAAGAGAGGGACCATTGCATGCTTTAGGTTGTCAGCTGTTGCTCTGTGTGAAACTTGCAGGTATTTATGCATGTACCCCACACTGTGCTTTGCAGCAAAGTGTTATTGATGCCAGTTGTCCTAATGAGAGGAACAAAATATGGTTATGGATCAGATACATTTTCCTCATTCTGAGGCTTTAGACAGGAAATAGTGCCTCCAAGGTCAACATTGTGTATCAGCTAAACTGTGTCGGTGGAGTTTTACTACTGTTATCTTTTCCAAAACATGAATAAAATTTTAAAAGCCACAGAGGATGATGCATGATAATGTTCTTTAAAGCCAAAAGGAAACTGAGTAATTCAAGTCTGAATCCAATCTAGGTTAAAAGACTATACAATATCAAGTCAAATTGGGAAATGTTAAGATGGTAAAGGCAGGGATAACTTGTGGTTTTTAGAATGACTGTATTTAGAAAAGGTTTTGTTTGGCTTGTTTGGTTTTTTTCTGTTTGGTAACTGGATTCTGAGACAGAACAGATGAAAGATGAGTATGTATTTAGAATAGAGCAGTGAAAAAAGGGAATTTCCCTGTAGTGCTGTATTGCATCTTCCAGTATATCCTTGAGGAATGCAGTACTCTGGTTTCAAGAGCACGTAATGGCACGGAGGAGAAAACTCATGAAAAGACAAGAAAGCTCAAGAACAAATGAGAAAAGAAATGATAGATAGGTGAAAGAAAGTATTTTTTATAGAAAGTAAATTGGGCATTAATAGTTAGGTTTCAGTAACATTAACAGCTCAGAAGGCAGACAGCAGTCCCAGTAACCTCCCAAACAATCGAGCAACAAATTCCCCAGAAATACTCTTTATACAGCTTGTAACACAATAATGCTTACAGTCATGCTGTAACTAAATACTACAATAAAGGAAGGATTATTAGAAGAGCAAATATTTTCATGCTTCAGGTATAAGCCAACTGCCTAAGTGCTGGGGCTTTAGATGAAACATTCCCTGAACAAGCTATTCCCAGTTATCTACAGTAAGGTTTCCAAAGGGAAATACTCTGTTAGATGACAAGTAGGGTTTGTGCCATGCTCATGATATGCTGCTGTAGGTAGAAGGAGCTTGGTCATTAAATGAAACAGATTCTGTCAGAGTCTGTGTCACTGAACAGCCCGCTGCCTTCACTCCTCTCTGAAGCACCTTGTGCTGCTTCTAGGATTCTCATCTGGGTGTAACGCTGCTGATAGATTATAGCAACTTCTGTGATCCTTGTTTGTTTCCTTTGATCTCTCCTAACAAAGTACCATTTGTTCAAAACAACTGAAGGAAGCAGAAACTGTTAACTTTCTCAAATTTTTTTTTTGCACCAAGCCCTATACTGGTTGATTGTGGAAATTAGCCTAGAATTGCTTTAAAGTTTGGTATACCTCAAGAACAACTTTGAAACTTGATTTATTTCTAATTAAAATGAAATCTCAACCCATGTGAGGTTTTTGATAATTTCAGCCTTTGTTGCAAGAGCAGCTCTACACAAGTAAAGTTCTTCTATCATGGGAACTAGCTGCTATTGTACTGTTTTATATTATAGTTGGTAAATTCACCCCACAGAGTCTCATTGACTTCAGTGGGAATTTTCCTTGAACAAGGAATTAAATAGTCTTCAGAATTAGTTCCCCCATGAATTCAGAATATTAGATACCAGCTCAAGTTATGTTGCATGCTGTCAGTTTTCCACCTGTTAAAATTCTTGAAGCTGATGCAATAAAATTTCTTCAAGCTTGGTAAGAAAAGTTACATGTAGTTTGAATTACCTGCAGAAGCCTAGGAGTTGGGTTAGTATGTGAAGGCTGCTCTGAGGTTCTCTTACAGGAAGAATTTTCTGTGCAAAGCTCCATATTTCACCCTTGTCAATTCTGCATTACTTTTGTGTTATGCATTTAAATAAAGAGAAATAACTTTTTCTGTAAATGATTAGTAAATACTAGGCAAGAGCATAACAAAAAGAGCACAGCTCTGCATGGGTGTTTGAACTTCAAATACGACCCTTGGCACTTTATTTACATGCTGGGCTTTGTGTGTGTGATGAGACAGACAATATGTAACTAGTAGATGGGAAGTTAAGGATGGGATTGTCATTAGTGGTGCAACATCACAAGAATGCATCTTACAGTGAGTGTGTTCCTTCACATGAAAGCAAGCTTAGGCACTTAAATTGTCTTTCATCTTCCTTGGCTTCTCTACATGTGCTGTGAGTGTAAATATATGCCTGATGCTAGCAGAGGGACATTGTAACATACTTAACAAGTGCCCAGTGGACTTTTTTTCTTTTACTTTTCTGTCTCTCAGATAAAGTGATTGATTTGCAATACTTTTCATTAACCTTGATCTTGCCTGTGAAGGCTCCTTCCAAGTATTCTTTTTCAGATTTTTAAAAATCAAATACTTTTCACAAGATGTGAATTCATACTCTTTATAAATAAAGAATATATTTCATAAATACTTAGTTTTGAGGCTGCAGTGGCAAACAGGCTAGAGGCCCACACATATCTGTTCTAGATGCATAAACTTAGCAGGTTCTGGTGATAAAGTCAAGGAAAGAGAAGAATTTTCTACAGTGAAGAAGATAGTTTAACACTTTCTAGCTGAATGCCTGTGTGTAGTATACCCCTGTGAACTCACATTCTTTTAATCAACCAGAAATATTTGGTGTATATTTGGTTTCTAGCAAGTATCAGTTGTATATGTGGGGTTTTTTAAACTGTATGGTGAAATATATGTGGATGTTGTGCTTTCAGCGCACAGGATCTTTTTTGGGTGTACATTAGGAGCACATCATCTTTAAAATACTTTATCTAGATGGATTAAATAACTTTTTTTCCTGTTCTTTTTGCCTTGCTACCATTTGAGACTGCTACAGATAAATCTCTCCCTTAGAACAGGGTGAAAGTCAGGGGCGAGACATTTAGGTAGAATAGATGAGTGCCTCCTGTCTTGGTTCGCAGGAGAACCTTGCCTTGCCCCTGCTGCTGATCTTGTTCCTAGAACATTTTCTTCATGAAGAAATGCACTCCAGCCTGCCTCTCTTAACAGCCTTGTTCCCCTGAGATGCATGTGGAGTCTGGCAGGTCTGGCCTGGCTTCCAGGGCACTAACAACTTTCTTCTTGTCCCTGCATTGCTCCTCACCAGGCAATATTTTTCTTTGCCAAAAAAAAAAAGGCTTAGATTGCATCCTTGTTTTAGCAAGTAGAAGCACAAGGTATTAAGACCAAAGTGAGGCTTAAGTTTCACCTGTGGGATCCCTCTATTGGGCAGTGTGGTAGTAGAAACTGTGTTTGGTTTAGCTTGGAAATTCTCTAGAAGATACCTCAGCAGTAAATAATCCAACAGTACCTAGTTTTAGTCTAATGTACCAGATGATGACTTTTTAAAATTTCTTCATTGGTCATATTCTGGTATGAGTTTGTTCAAGTGATTCTGAACACAAATGTGTCACCTTGGGTTTGGGTGGTTTGTGTAATACAACTGAAGGGAAAATACTTTCTTACTGTAATAGGCAGGGTACTGAAGATAGTGCACTGCAAACATTACTATTGTTACACAACGTGTGACAAACCAGATGTTGAGTGCCAATAAGGGAGGAAAGTGGTGTGCTGTGCTGATGCTCAAAAAAAGAGAGGATTTTCCTTTTCCTCTATGGTATAAGCTGATATAATTTATCATTTCAAGCTCTTCTGTGCAGATCTGGGTAGCAGATATTGCCAGTACGGAAGTAAGATTTGGATGAAGCCACATGATGTCAGCAGCTGGCACATAATGAAAAATACTAAATATATTGGAAGCTTTCAGTTAGTAGTTCTGCAGGGCAATTTCTGGCTGTTGGGATATTGTTTGCCCAGAACCTTACTGTCCATATGCAATTCATCTCGTGATGGAAAAAGTATTGAAGACCAGGATGAAACGTCAAGATGTCAAGCTTGCTCTTTCCAAATATTGTAGAGTAACTGTTGTGACATGTTATGTTATTTTTTTAATGAATAATGTTGTTGCTCAAGCTCAGCTTAAGTCCTCAAAGTAATTAATTGATGAATTACTAAATTCAGTGTAATTTAAGGATATGCATGTGGGGGAAAAATGGATTGCTGCTATTTACCAAGGAAGTTTGTTGTTTGACACTCTGAAAGTTATTTTTACTATAGTTCTGTAAACCTGCTTCAAGAAAGATATTTATGTGACAGATTCATGATGAGTGTGTTCCAGGTAGGTCTACTTTCTGATTGAATGTGAACTAGGAAAGAAAGTCCCTGTGCTTACTTGATCATCTAGGTTTATTGCCTGACAGAGAGAGCAAGATATTCCTTACCTCAGAGCATGGCAGAACTCTTTTTTTGTAATAAAATGACTGTCTGGAAAAACTGTGAATCATTGGCCTAAGAAAGAATGAAATAATCTATTTGAAAAGGTTATAGGACTGTATGCTATTCCCATGCAAATATTGAAGCTTGGTATAATCTCTGAGCACTGGGACGGATGCATCCTGCTCTTCCTGAATGAGTGCTGGTGTTTTTTTGAAGAAGTCAAGTAGAAATGCATTTATGTATGTTGCTGAGTTAGAGGCTGTTAGCAAGTGTTTCAAGCCAGTGGGAGATAGTGTGGCTCTGTACTTGCAGAACTGTGGCTCCTCCTAATAACGTTCTAGTGGACCTACTGCCTGTTGGAGGTATCCGAGTTCATTTTCCACATGCTTGTCAGGCTTTGTCACTGAGATCACAATTAATAAGTGTTTAATAAGTGTTGACACTTGTCACTTGGCCAAGAAACTCCTAGTGCAACAGAATGCTGTATTTGAGAGCTAAGGCTTAAGCCATTAATCTGTAACTTGTGTGTTTTAAGAGCTGTTGAGGTGAGTATATTTTGGAAAATAAACTTCCCAAGTACATACTGCTCAAGATGACTGTATTTTATGAATCTTCCTCTCATAAATGCTTTTCCTGTACATTCTAAAGTAGACAAAGAAAACTTTTACACCAGAACACTTAATACATGTATATAGTTACTTTTAATTTTCTGTGCCCTTTCCCTTGGAGAAAGCCCCGAGGAAGACAACAGAGAAATGATCTAGATGACAGAAGCATTATAGCCTGCCTGAAAAATATGTATGTTCCTGGGCTTCATGTGGCATTGTTCACTAAATGAAACTGCAGATGAACATGCATCTCCATCCATTTGACTCCTGCTAATACATCCTGAGCTGATCTAAGAGGAATTGAACTGTAAAGGGTATGCTGGCTGGAGTAAGGGCAGGCAGGGCATTCTTATTGCAGCTGAGAACAGCCAAGAGCAGTGCAGCATCTTGCTTTGGCAGAGGGCTGAGCTCTGTTTGCTGGGCTGCTGGAGACAGCCTGGTGAGGCTGTGGTAGTAGGTGAGAAATTCAGCTTGCTCTCACGTGGCCTCGTTAGGCTGCTGCGTGAAGCACTGCTAGATCGCTGTGTGCTGTCAAGCAGAACCAATAAGAATGTTAAGAGGAAGGGACTTGACCTTTACTTAGTGGTAGGGTGACTAAAAAAGAATGGTCAGAAACATACAGGTGTCTGTCTGTGTCTCCTCAGTGCCTAGTCCCTCCCACCCTTTCTTTTTTTGGTGGTAATGGGCTTTTTTGTTTCTCTCCCCCACCCCCTTTTCTCCAAAGACTACTCTGGCTTGTTATTCTTGCAAAGATGCATCTCCTGCAAACACATCTGTGTTGTGGTGTTTTTTTTTTTCTACCAGCACTGGTGTGATGCATCACAAGGGAAAGTGATGGTGAGTGTGCTGCCATCTGTTGAGTACTTCTAAGTTGTGACCCAGTGTTGTTGACCTGTACAATAGTGCTTGAGTTATGCTGTGGCTAGCAAGCTGGAGGCCAGGTTTTCAGGGAGCTTCTTGTCAAAACATGGAGGGCTAATCAAAAAGCATAAAGGGTCGTCTATTCTGTTTTAACATGAGTTTATTGTTAACAAGTGGCACATAATGTGAACAAATCAGCTTGGCCATCTCTGGTTTGTAATAAGGAAGAGCCTTCTGGTGCTTGCAGTGTCATTGTGGTGTTGGTGGTGAGCTTCAAGCCTTGTCCTTTTTGTGTTCTTTGGAGAGACTTGCATTCACCAGGCTTCATGGAAAACTGGATTTGGCTACTGAAGTATGGGCTTATTTTAGATGAGGTATGGCTGGACTGGAGTTAGTCATCTGCTGCTCTCCTCTCTGGTGGTCCCACAATGCTCTCTGCCCCACTGGCCTCTGCTTGCACAGGCCAAGGCCACCATGATGCATGGGCCTTTGCTCCAGAGTTTAAGGCCTGGGGAGGAGGAGGTGACAGAGGGCTCTGTGTCAGTACTGTCACCAGCATCTGTGTTAACCATAGTGGTGTCCTGGGTGCCATTTCTCCATGGCTGTATAGAGAAAGGTATCTGCAGAGCTCTAACAGAGGAATTAAATAGTACCAATAGAAAGAAAAAAGAAAGCAATTATTTTGCAGTTCCAGGCAGCTTTGTTACTACTTCTCTTTTGTAGTCTACAAGTAAAGCAAAGAACATTGCTTGCTGCTTTTCCAGAAGAGGTTTGGCTACAAAAAGGTTGTGACTTAGCAATGCAATGGATTTTGCTAAGCAACAGAAGACTTGAAACTGAGGCCGGTTAGCCTATACCTGTCAGATCAAACTCCTGCAACCCAGTTATACCCCGTGAGTGGGTCACTTCAGGAGAAAGAGTTTTCTTTGGTTAAAAGCAGTGTCCCTCTGTCACAGCACATAAAGGCATAGAGTTCTTGTATTTTTAAAAGCCTTTAAAAGCACCAAGGAAGTGTTACATTAGTGTAGAACTTTGTGCTGTCTCAATTCTCTGCCATGATCCTGTATTTGGAGCAGACAGGGAATAGATATCTGTGATCTTTTTTCTGGTCAATACCACTAATGCTGACTACAGGGTCAGTGAAATGTTTCTTCAGACCTTGCTCTGATTCCTTTCCTTCTTTGTTTTACTTTTTACACTTGGGGGGAAAATGCTAAAAACCCAGTTTTCTAAAAGCATCTGATCTTTTATACAGAGCTAGTTAGTGTTGCAATCCAGCTTTAATTAGGAGGAAAACCCCAAGTTACAACTTTTTAGTATGAGAAGCAGGTAACTTAGCAGTTAGAGCTAGGTATCTCCTAAGGTGCCTTGGGTCTTTGATTTTTTTCATAGTCTCTCAAGGATATTTTCAATTAAAAAAAAAGTATGATGGATGAGTATGTGGTGCTGGTAGGGACAGCTGCTCTTTGTATGTGTGTATATAAATTGGGATAGAAAGTGAGTCTGGACCGTGGTAAATTATGATTAAATAAAGTGCCCTTCTTGTTATTTCCAATGGAAGAAAATTTCATTACTGTATTGATTTACAGTGATTAGTGTTTTCTTTCTCTATTTTTTCTTTCTTCTGAAGCTGCATTGTCAGAAGAGTGGGCATTCACAGCTGCTTATTGATTCTAAACAAGGCTGAAAGATGATTGAGTGCTGTGACTTTTTGTCCCCTGTGTTTTCTCCTTGTGCTCTGGTGGAAAAACAATTAAAAGGTTTCCTGTTCCCAATAACATCTTTGGATGTTCTCTCAACCTCTGAATATACTGCTAGGGATGGAGATGGAAATGCCAATGACCTGACAGCTCAGTCTAAAATGAATGTTCATCATTTTGTGAGTTAACAGCTATATACAGTGTGATCTGGTTCTTTAAAACAAGACTGTGAAGCATTAATTTGATCTATAGAAGTGTAGACATAGAGTAGTACAGAATTCCTAAGAACAAAAAGATTTAACAGTTTAGCTGTACTGTGGATTGTTTATGGTAACTAAAGACCTAGGAACATGTCTGATTAGCTGATCAACGAGAGGATGTTACTATGTTTTATATTATCCTGTCACTGATAATGACATGTAATTGGTCCTATACATATCTGAACCAATAAATAGTATTTAGCTCTGCTAAATATAGATTGAGATTATGGAGCAATATGTTGCTTCAGCATTTTTTGCCTCACACAAGTGTGTTTCTTCTCTCACCTGTGTAAAATGTGGATGAGTGAAAACCTAACAGACTGGGGAAAGGAGTAAAGGAGATACTGGGGGGAAAAATGGAAATTTGAATTGTCAAAATAGTGGCTTTAAATTGTTCTGCGCTGCTATTGTAATTCAGTTATGCTGGCCTGCAAGGCTCCTGCTTACAGCTGGGTGTCAGGCAGCTGGGTGTTCTGTTTGCTTCCACCTCTGTCTCCAAGCATGCTCTTCTGTATTGCCTGGGTTTTTTGTTTTTTTTTTTTCCCTGAGAAGCTGTGGACTCAGTGTTAAGCACTACCTTCTCTCTGATGATATACCTTGCAAAATGACAAGGAGAATCGGGGGCCATGCTGTTGTCTGTGTTGCTCCTTGTCACCCCTAAAGAACATCTCCTGGTGACTGATCTGTGGCATCTCACAGGCTTTGCATTTGAACTTGACTGGTGGTAGGTGTATGCACTTTTGACAAGGAGGAAAAAGCATAACAGTTAAAGAAAGATCAGAAGAATAAGAATGTTTTTACTAACCCAAAATGAAATAGCAGACAGAGCCCAAATAGCTGGAAACTAGTGTATATATGTGCTGCATAATACAGCTCTGTAACAACTTGAATGATCTTTCCTTGTAGGAGTCTGACAATGAAGACTACTTGTTTTCCAGGAGAACCTAGAGTCCTGGAAATACTCTTCTGTGTGCCCTGAACTTGTGCAAGAAAGTATTCTTGATCCTCCTCCCTCTTCTAACAGTTGGGTAGGCATTAGGCATTTATCTTGGATATTTTAAAGACCTCAGGGTGAAGGGAGAGAGCAGAAATTGTGTGGGTATATTTGTTGTGCAGGTTATTCAGTGCAGGTTATTCAGTGCACAGAAAATCTTCCTTAAGACAAGGTCTTCATAGCTGCATCTGGAGGCTCATGAGTACACTGGTGCAAGGGAACGATCACCCAGAGCTATGGGTGTGTGGCCTGTCACGAGCCCAGTGGTGCACATAGCATGATATATAGGCAACACTAGTGTTTGGGCTTTTGGGTGTTACAGTATGGAAAGCAGGCCCTGCTGCTCTTGTACAATGAAGCAAAAATATTTGTCTTCTTCCTTGTGTGTGTGTTGAGTGTGATGGTGGTTTTTCTTTCCCCCATTAGATTTGTTTGCTCTGTCACTAATGTTTTGACTCTGGCAGGTATTTGGAGATCAGGCTTACTTTAGTACTGATGCTGACAGTTCTGTTGCAATAAAACTGTGCTAGTGCCCTTGTCATAAATCACAGCCACTAATTTGGAGACTTAAATTACAGGTATGCCTTAATGACTTGCCCTGTACAATTAAAGTGCAATATAAATACCTGCCATGGATTTCAATAAGGAGCATAGTCAAAGTACTACCAGCTATCTGCTGGTTGGTTGTTAAATTTTTTTATTGCTATTAAATATAGTGAGCAACACAGCTGTTGTCAGTTGTTAGAAGGAACACCAGCATCACCACCAGTGTGGCTGGAAGTGTACCACTGTCTCCTCTGAGGAAGGGAGTATTTATGACAAAGTAAGACATACTGTAGACCACAGTAATATACCTCTGGCTTACACCACCTAGAACAATTGCAATAGCAGTAAAGCTCAGTGCTAAATAAAATTTTAGTAGGCTAGAGAGGTTCTACCTAGAAAACTGCTATCAAGATCTTGCACTAAGCTAATACTTGACCTTTTAACCATGTGTTTCACTGCAAGTGATGCTGCTGACCTCTTTGTGGGTGGGGGGTAAATGGCCAAGGGGAGATATGTGAATGAGTAAGAGATACTGGACTTCTGCATTTCATTAAAGGGAAAAGATACCAGGGTTCCCAGGGATAGAGCATTGAAGTTAAATATCAAGAAAGCACTCATAGCTAAAAAACTTCAGTGACAAAATCAATCTGATATTAGTTAGAAGAGGGGCTGCTACCTTTCTGATCATTTTTGAAAACCAGTACTGAAGATGTTTGCTTTTATTTATATATATATATATCCACTTGGGACAGATTTAGCCACTGCTAGCCTGCCTGAGTTTGCTAATGCATCATCTTTTTAGTGGTTTGGATGAATCTAAAATAAATACTATTTGCTACTGGAATTATTCTATATGGACAGGAAAAGAAAGAGTCTCCCAACACTTTCTTTCCATCTCCTACTTAGACTGCACCGTTAAGGCTGTGGCAAACCTCTGACTTTTGCTCTGTAGCTATTACAATCATATATAAAAAAACCTGCCCTTTTTTTGATCCAATGAAGAACATCTTTCATTGAACAAGGGTGTACAGGGCTGTTTTTAAAGGAAATTGTATACATTCTCCAAACCTGCGTGCGTGTGTGTGTGTGTCTGGTGGAAACATACTTGTTTTGTCCTCAAGATCCTTAGTACTGGGGAATTACCTAATTTTTTTCTTTTCAGTTGAAAGAACTTGCATCATCCCTCTGTTTTCTAGTTAACTCAGAATAAGAAAGGATATATAACATTACAGTATTATTTGTTCCACTCTCGCATTGCTGTTGATGCAGTATGATTGTGCTATGAAGGGGCAGGTAATGTTGAGTACTATGACACTTACTCTCTGGGTCTTGAAGAAGAAACCCATGCCAGCTTTGCCCTGAGCATCTCTGCAATGCTCAAAATCTTCCTCCCCTTTTCAGTTCTGAAGTGACCAGTTTTCCAACTCATCCAACACATGTCTGTATTTCATTGGATTACATGGCCCAATTACTCCTTATTAGTGGCTTTCTTCATAAAGGATGTAATGTAGGAATGAGCAAACTGCCTCCTGTTGTTATGGAGGCCCAGTGAACAGCACCACTGAACTACAGAAAGCTGTACTATGTAATAACATGGGTTTGATCCTTTTGAAATCTGATTTGGGCAACTTCTTGTTTCTCTGGGCTTTAAAGTCTTAAATAGCAAACACACCAGCAAGCAGATTTATGTCTGTTTGAAGAGATCATCCAAGTTTCAGCACGTTGGGGAGGTCTTCACATTGTCAGACTCATGTATCTAATACAGAAACTGAATTGTTCCACTGACTTCTCACTGTTCATTAGATAACTAAGTCTCCTATATTGCTAGATGTAACATAGAGGTACCAAAACAAAGAGGGTCTAATACTGGAGATGGTGAAACTCCCATTCAAAACTGTAAATGCATGCAGCTGAGTAATTAATGGGAAAATAGCCATGTTATTAAGGAAGAAAAAAAACCTATTTCTTTTATCCAGAGAAATTGGCAGATTCCAACTGTAGTGAATATTAGAGGAAAAATACTAAACTACTGTTAATGCCTCATCACTCCTTGCACTTCAGAGAAAACGTTGTGGAAATAAAATTTTAGTCAATATGTTGCAAATACATTTGCATTCTATGTCTCAGATCATGCATAATGTCTTCCAGAAAATTTAGTTATTTGTTGTGAGTTTTACAAAAGATACACATTGATAATCTGTCATAATATTGAAATATTTTGTTTTTTAAAATCTATGCCCCATATGTAGTGCTGTTGAGGCTTTATGTTTCTATCTCCTTGCTGATTTGATTTATTACTAACTTTATTTGAAGGATATAAATGAGAGTAGAATTGGTTGAAGCCTCTAAACTGCACATTTCTTTGATACACTGTAATGAAGAAACAGAGTGTTTTTCTATGTTGTCTTTTTATCCAAAGTTCTGTGTAGCTCATTGGAGATGCATGAGTAATTTTTTATATACACACTCCTGCTACTCTACAAGAGCCTGAGAAAAACTTAGAATTGTCCTTAACTGGAAAAAAAATAAAAATAAAAATTGTTTCAGGGCTTTTGGTTTTCTGCATCATGAGCCAGCATGAATTACCTACCTACCTGGCAATGGAAATGTCTTTACTTCCTTTGCTAGCTAAGCTGCATACACTCAGGTGTTGAAATCAATGCTATCTTTCTTAATTTTCATCTATCATGCCTTGTAGTCTGTGGTAGTTTTCTGCCACGGTGATGTGAAATTTTAGTTAGAAAGAATGAGGTCAGAAGGAATGCCATGTAACTCAGGTAACGGTTTGGTCTTCCAATGGAATAGCTTTCCCCACAGGTGGAGGCCAGTGAATGTTTCAGTGGTTGTACAACACTTTCTGGAGATCTGAAAAATAGTGTTTTTATTTAGAGTATCACATTGTTGGGATGTGACCTCTGTGAGACTTCATAGTACATGAAGGATGTGGGACGGGTATGGAGATGTTCAGATGGCCTGAGGGAAGCAGAAGCCCAATTCATACTGGGGCCTGACCAAAGAAAATGAGATTGTCTGAGAGAATCCTCACCAAAATGAGTTGTTTTGATATTTTGGCTTCTCAATGGAAGCTTAAGCTTGCAACCAACTTTATTTTGTCTCATTTCGCATCTTAGGTTTTACCCAAGGGAGAGGGAAAGGAGAGAAAGGTTTCTTAGTAAACAGAAATTTGACCAGCAGTAAAATTGAGATAATTCTGATTATTGGCTAACCCAATGGGATAGACCTTAGTCAGTAAAGGATGTAGGGGTAAGGTAGTTTAACAAATACCAGTGTTTTCTTGTCCCACATAGCACCATTACCTTTTAGATTGTTTCAAGATTAAAAGAAAAAATAAGAAGGAAACTACCTTTTTCTGACTAGCAAATTCTGACCAAATTGGAATAAAATTGCAGAGTGGGGAGAAAATATTAATAAAATCATAGAATGACTTGTGTTGGAAGGGACCTCAAGGATCATCTAGTTCCAACCCCCCTGCCATGGGCAGGGAAACCCTCCACTAGACCAGGCTCCCCAAAGCCCCATCCAGCCTGGCCTTGACCACTGCCAGGGAGGGGGCAGCCATGTGTGCTGCTTTTGAATACCAAGCTGCTGCAGCTCAAGCATGTATTCTTGACATTGTGAAAGTGATTTGTGTAAACGATCTAACTTAATGTTAAATCCAGCTCATTAGCCAAGTGCTCAGCGTATAGATAATGAATGAACTTCAGAGGCTGTGGATTGACTATTAACAGGTCAGTAGGACTGAAAGGGGTATGCCAGCTTTTGAATTTGCAGAACTTGTAGTACCCTGCCTGTGTTCACATTGGGTAGGAACAGTAGCTGCAGAATGCTTTGGTCTTTCCAAATACTGTACAAAGTTTTTTTTTTGTTAAAAGTTGTCCAGTGTATAGCATATGTTCATACATGGTGTGTTTTTTTCTAATGTAAGTAGATTTTAAGTTCTAATAAATGCTGAAGCTGGGTTTGGATGATGAGCTCTAGTCTTGAGCTGACTCAGTCAGCTAAACCCATCTGGCACCTGAGTTAACATTAACACATTACTGAGCAGCTCTGTCAGGCTGCAGCAGCTTCAATTTGGGTATTATGCAACAGAATACAGCGTAACGTATTCTGAGCTTGGGCTGGGGTGGGATGTTATGTGTGTCTTGGTGGGACTGTGTGCAGGCCATTAGGAACAATCTCAGCTGATCAACAGTCATGTATCAAGTTTGTGTGGTTGCCGACTCCAGATGTGTGGCATGCTTGAAGTCTTGACCACACCTGACTTCCTTGGTGTGGTACCTTAATGTAATGGAGAAGCTAGAAATGCCTAACCATTTGGTAATGGGACATTATCCAGAGGGACCTGGAGAAGTGGGTCCATGTGAACCTCGTGAGGTGCAGCAAGGTCCTGCACCTGGGTTGGGGCAATCCTTGTCATCAATACAGGCTGGGAGATGATGTGCTAGAGAGCAGCCCTGCAGAGAAGGACTTGGGGGTGATGGTGGATGAGAGACTCTATGTGAGCCAACAATGCATGCTCGCAGCTCAGAAGGCCAATTGTATCCTGGGCTGCATCAAAAGGAGCATGGCCAGCAGGTGATTCTGCCCCTCTGCTCTGCTGAGACCCCACCTGCAGTATTGTGTCCAGTTCTGGAATCCCCAACATAAGAAGGACATGGAACTATTGGAACAGGTGCAGAGGAGGGCCACAAAGATGACTGGAGCATCTCTCCCATGAACACAGGCTGAGACAGTTGGGGTTGTTCAGCCTGGAGAAGAGAAGGCTCAAGGGAGACCTTATAGCACCTTCCAGTACGTGAAAGGGCCTAAAAGAAAGCTGGGGAGGGACTTTTTAGAAGGGCATGTAGTGACAGGATGAGGGGGAATGGTTTTAAATTGAAAAGGGGTAGATTTAGATTGGATATTAGGAAGAAATTCTTCATTTCAGGGTGGTGAGACACTGAAATAGGTTGCCCAGGGAAGTGGTGGATGCCCCTTCCCTGGAGGTGTTCAAGGCTGGGTTGGATGGGGCCTTGAGCAGCCTGGTCTAGTGAGAGTTGTCCCTGCCTGTGGCAGGGGGTTTGGAACTTTATTATCTTTAAGGTCCCTTCCAACCCTAACCATTCTATGATTTGTTTCTATTAATGCTTTTCTGAGCCAGAAACAGATTGTTAAAAGGTTGACAAGTGTCTCTATTCTAAGCTAGAGGTTGTCGGCTTCCCACTTGGGTGCCTAGTGGGTTTGTCACGGAACAAAGTTAGTGCCAAACAGCCAAAGACTTTCAGCACAAAACTTCTTTAGGTGGGAAGCTCCTTTCAGGACTGCTTATATAAGCAAAGGAAGCTCACAATATGAAAGAAAACATGCTTTTATAATCTGCTAGAAGTAATCTTGGCATCTGAAACTGATGTGGCTTTAGTCTTAGCCTGGATGGAATTTGTTCCTGCTTCTGGTAAAAGAAAATGTATGCAATAAACACTGCAACAAGATTATAAAATACAAATATAGAGATATTTGCTAGTTGAAAGAGCTATTCTGTTGAACTACATACCTTCTTGCAGCTTGAAGGAACTTGTTTTTGCTAATTTTACAGATGTCTTCATGTCTAACATGGGTGTCTTAATGATACTTCAAATTCTCGTGCAAACACCTTGATTTGCTACTACCATTTTCAGTCTGGCAGATGGAAATGAAGGCTTATATTTATCCTGCATCTGAACTCTCCTGTGTTGTGGTGATGACAGCCACTGCTGAGCTACCTTCTTCCAGTACACTTGTGGGACACTGGTCATCTTCTGCATTCATGATTCATCTTACCTTGTGCATGGTTTGTATAGAAGGTCATTCACGTTCTTTTTGTACTTATACAGTGTGGGCATATATAGGTGTAAGTTTTTTATGGTGTTTAAACATTTTTCATTTTATAGATTTGTCCTTTCTTATTTACAGCTCAGTAGACAGAAATTGGTCTTGATACTGCTGGCTTGTTCTGGCATTTTCATAGAATCATAGAATGGTCTGATTTGGAAAGATCATAAGAGTTCCAACCCTCCTGCCACAGGAAGGGCCATCAACCTCCAGGCATGATCTTAGACAAGGTTGCCCAGGGCCCCATCCCACCTGGCCTTGAACACCTCCAGGGACGGGGCATCCACCACCTCTCTGGGCAGCCTGTTCCAGCACTTCACCACTCTCTCTGCAAAGAACTTCCCCCTAATATCTAATCTAAACCTTCCCTCCTTCAGCTTGAATCCATTCCCCCTTGTCCTGCCATCGTCTACCCTTTGAAAAAGTTGATTCCCCTCCTGTTTCTCTGCTCCCTTCAGGGACTGGAAGGCTGCAATGAGGTCCCCCCACAGCCTTCTCTTCTCCAGGCTGAACAAGCCCAGCTCCTTCAGCCTCTCTTTGTAGGGGAGGTGTTCCAGCCCTCTAATCATCTTCGTGGCCCTCTTCTGAACCCTCTCCAACAGTTCCACATCTTTCTTGCATTGGGGGCCCCAGATCTGGACACAGGACTCTAGATGGGGCCTCCTGAGGGCAGAGTAGAGAGGGACAATCACCTCCCTGTCCCTGCTGTGTTCTGACTTTCTGTTAACATGCAGGGAACACCACATGATTTCTAAAATATCCAGAGAAGAGGCAAAAAGCCCACAGTTTTAAGGTGATGGTATTGATTCAGCCTATTGGCACAGAAGCCTGTGGTCTGTCTTGCTTTTTGAGTGGTCACAATGATAACATGCTATTGCAGCTCTGGGTTTCCCTTCAGTGCAAAATATTTTTGCACAGCGACCCTCAAGCTCCCCTAAATAGTATTCCTTCCTTGCTGGTCAGTGTGGCTCTTCTGCCTTCTGTGCTTTCATTATCTTGCTTTGCAGTTATTTTACCCAGGGGACTCTAAAGCACCTCTAGTTCTCACACATACTTGTGTTGCATGTGTGTGTGTCAATGATTCTCTGTGCCTGACCACAGGGACAAAGCTGTAAAAAGCTGTGTTGGGCATTGTGCTAATTTTCCACATGAAAAGGTACATCTGGGAAGCACAGCACCAAATCATACTGAATTCAAACTAATGTCTCCTCTTCCCCATCAGCCTCTCCTCCCCAAATACAAGACCTGAGCATCATTTCTGGCACGTTCATTAACTACTTGGAGCAGGCATCTGCAGCTTTTGGTGTGCATGGCCTGCAGCTATGGAAGGACTCAGCTATTCCCTTGCTTGCTCTGCTGTGTGTGCTTTTCCCAGAAGTTTTCCTTGCTGTGAGTTCTTAAGGTACTAGGACTGTGGACAGAGCCCTGAGCACCAGTCTGGGAGGTGTTGGGAAGAAAGGGTTTAGTTTGATTTGGGATGGGTCTTCTTTCTGTGGGGTGGTGGCATTTGTAGTGCTGCTATTCTTTGTGAAAATGGGTTTCTGAGTTCACCAAAGGCAATGATTTCTGCATCCTCATGCCATGGTGGTGAGAGAGGTGGGCATTCAGGTTTACTTGCACAAGTAAACCAGGGCACATCAATGGGAATACAGTGGAAAATGGACTAAAATGGTCTGCTGTGCTTGTCAGCTCTCACGTGGCCTTAGCTGGAGAACTACATCCTCACAATGAAGAAATCTTTCCCATTTATTTCCTCTTCTGCCCTTTGCCTCTTATTCTACTACCATACTTCAAAGAGCCTGGCTGTACCTCTCTGTCACCTCCCACAGACACTTGGGGACTGCAGTTGCCACCCAGAGCTATCCCTTCCCCAGGGGGAACAAGCCCCAGCCCTACAGCCTCTTGTTTACTTGCACAAGTAAACCTGAATGCCCACCTCTCTCACCACCATGGCATGAGGATTTTCTTTTTTCTCTTTTTTATTTTTTTTTCCCCTTCTGCTCACTTGGTTGGTATCTGCTTTTGGCCATCCCAGGAGGAAGCCAGTCTGCTGGACCAACACCATGAGGGAGGTAGGGCAGTCATCGCCTGGAACAAGAGGCTGTGGGGCTGGGGCTTGTTCCCCCTGGGGAAGGGATAGCTCTGGGTGGCAAATGCAGCCCCTAAGCATCTGTGGGAGGTGACAGAAGAGGTACAGCCAGGCTCTTTGAAGAATGGTAGTAGAATAAGAGGCAAAGGGCAGAAAAGGAAATAAATGGGAAAGATTCCTTCATTGTGAGGATGTGGTTCTCCAGCTAAGGCCATGTGAGAGCTGACAAGCACAGCAGACCATTTTAGTCCATTTTCCACTGTACTCCCATTGATGTGCCCTGGTACACCACCTGCCTCTTGCATGTCACATCACTCCTGTTCCATGTGTGATTTGCTACTGACCACACATCCTTTCCTAAAGGCAATATGCCTGCATAGTTAATTCCCATGAGAGTCATACCTGGTACCTGTCCCTGAGGCTTCCTGACCAGTGCTTAGAAGCAACTTCTGAGGTAGCTACTTCTACCTTCTATTTTGTTTCTTTTCCATAGCATAATTCAGGTAGCAACTTCTGTTTCTCCCCATCTCTGCTTTGGAAAGTTAGAACCTGATTTTCTCTTACCAGTAGCTCATTTGGTTTTGCACTTTAACAATTCTGAGATTTACTTAAGCTTTTTCTTAAGGACTCGATGTTTATGGAGCCCAGCTGGTACAAAGAAATGTCACCAGTAATTTCTACTAGTTATCTCTGGCCTTCTAGGGTATTTTATACTGATCTGAGTGGTCTTGTTAACAGACACTGACATAAATGGGGTTTTATGTTCTTTGGCCTCCCAGACGCAATTTGCCGATGGTTTTGCTCTCCTCCTGTGGAGCAGTCCTGCACTTGATTTGCTCTCCTTCCCCTGGCTAATCTGCTTACAGACCAGACTTGTTTGTGGTGACCTGCATCTCATTTCATGGCTTAGCTTTTCTCACTAATGAGTGTTGCTTCTGTTCTTCCTTGACACCTTCTTCCTGTGTGAGGTGGGTGAAGAAGGTCTGATTCAGGTGGCGTAGCAGCCTGTGTATGACCCAGCTGTCACAGTGCAAATGGCTGTACGATGTCTGAGGCTGTATTTTTTTTGCACTATGCCTGCATGGGTTGAAAGCTTGGAAGCACTGCCTTCAGCAGAAGAAAGGTGATTTCAAAGCTGTTAGATAATTAGGATGGAAATTCCGGATTACACTCTCACAGCTGTGGATATTTCATATGCTGAACACATTGATTCCAACTTGGGGCAACAGGATTTAATTATAAACAGATTTTTTTTAAAAATAGATATATGACTTCTTATTTTCCTTTACTTCCCTTTTTCTATACTTTTAAAGGTCTTAACAAGTATTATCATATACCTTTAATTTCTTGGGAAAGCAAATTTTTATTTTTAATTAAAAATGCAGGGTAATAAGGATTTCTTGCATCTGAACTTCTTTTCTTAACAGCCATGGTTAAGCTTCTAAACCATTGCACAGTAATTAGGTTTATTGCAGTGTGCCATGGTGTAGACTTATTTAAATTCCTAACATACGGATCTAATTTTGTATCTTGATGGCAGAGAGAGAAAGAGAATATGTAAAAAGGTGTTACACTTTTCACTGCTCTGTTATTGGAAGGTGATGAAATAAAAATCAAACCACCCTAAGTGCAAGGGTAATGTGCATGGGATAATTCCTTTTAGCCTCAACTGTTTTATACAGGGCTTTTGAAAATATTATTGAAAGCGATGCATAGTAATTAAAATGTGGTGATATTTCCCTTCCAAGTAAGCATACACATCCTATCAAAGAGCAATTGGATGATCTTAGGTAAATTAATTTTCTGCATTCAGACATGTTATCTTCTCCCTGATTCATACATTGCTATAGCAACAATTGACTTCACAAGGCCTGACTCAGCTCCCAAAGAAATATGAAATGCCCTGGTTTATATTTTTCCTGTGTAAGTCATGGAGGTGACTGCAGTACCTTATCTTTATACCATGAGTTTTCTTTTTTTTAACTTGAAAACTGTTTATTTTCCCAAAGCTGAACACATGGCTTTTCTTCTGTGTTTATATTTTTACAGTATTTTTATTAGTGTGACTAATTGACAGTTACAGAATGGGAAACACAAATGTGATTTTTAAAAGGTGATTTAAAAGGGTAATTATGCTCTTTTAATCTCTTACAATTAAGGTATTTATGAACTCCTGTCAGTCCCCAGAAAAGACATCAAATAGGAAGAACCTGGATGCCATTTACATGTATGCAGGCAAAATACAAGTATGCAAGATAAATGCCCACTTTCATAGTCCCCAAAAAGCGAGCAGGTCAGAGTCCTGGAGCAAAGAAGATGGAAATGAAATGAACAGAAATACCCTTGACTAAAGTGGTTAGAATTTACCATGGTGCATGCTTGGCTTAAAGACATGTTAAAGGTTTAGTGTTATACTAAAAGCAGAAATTGTTTCATATATGCCTGTATGTGTTCTTTCAGTAATTTAAAATATATCTTCTGTGGTTTTACAAAACAAGGATTGGAATCTCACTCTAGAAAGTTTGCAATGTATGCATCCATGCAAGTTCTGACCTTTAAATGTGTACAAAATACAATCTCAAGGGAAAACCTTTTGAAAGTCAAAAGATCCTGGTTCCCACTAAAATCTAATACTTTCATCTGAAATGCATACAATGAAGTGACTTTTCTTTCTAGTTTTACATGAAATTTGCTGAAATTTATAAATAGAATCCTAGACTATCCTGAGTTGGAAGGCACCCATAAGGATCATTGAGTCCAACTCCTGGCTCCACATATGGCTAGCTAAATTAGAGCACGTGGCTGAGTGTATTGTCCAGACACTTCTTGAACTCAGTCCAGCTCGGTGCTGTGACCACTTCCCAGGGAGCCTGTTCCAGTGCCTGACCACCCTCTTGGTACAGAACCTCTTCCTAAGATCCAACCTAAACCTCTCCTGTCACAGCTTCGTACTTAGCCCTTGGGTTCTACCACTGGTCACCAAAGACACAGATTCAGTGCCTGCCCCTTTGCTTGCCCTTGTAAGGAAGTCATAGCCTGTGAGGTCTCCCTCCAGTCTCCTAAAAACCTAAGGTGCCATGAACACTGAAAATATTGCAAAAAAAATGCAAACACATACATATAGCAGAGTTTGATACTTTTTTCTTAACTTGTACATTACATTTGCTAACTTCATAGATTTTTTTTTCTTATCCCCTCTCCTGATCATAGTAAGTGAATAGTGAATCACATGATTGAGCTAGGTAGACTGTAGACTTACACTTGAACTTGATACTTGCTGTATTTAAGAGTGATGCAGGAGCCAAGTGGAAATGTACCTTGCTCTTGCAGAGCTCTGTGAGGTCTCCACTGTGTCTACAGGGAATGTACATGTCAGCAATGAAAGAAATATTAAAGAAAATAATTTGTAAAGGCTTTGGGAGCACAGTACCTATGGCTCACTCTTGTGTGTCAGCAACTGTACATGGTATGCAGTACATCATCCACAACAGATTTTTGTTGTAGTGTATGACATACAAAATAGATCCATAATGGTATATTTCAGTGAGGAAACTCCCTTTGCACTACCAGGAGCTTGAACCCCTTACCAGAGAGTTTGTCCCATTATAGCTCATCAGTGGGAGAAACCAAGTCCTCATGACCCCCTAACGCTAGCTTTCAAGACCTTGTGGATGTAGTGTGTCATCTCCCCCATGGGGTTTCCTACTGAGTCAAGTAGCAGAGGTTGTATTGATGTAAATCATGATACCTTTGGATGTGGAAGCATGCCTTGCTCTTCCTTGATATGGTAAAGTCCCGATGAAGTCATAGTTGCTATATCAGAAGTAATCAGTGCTGCTACTGATGCTTATAGAGGGCAAGTGAGGGGAAAAACAAAACATAATGTGCTCATGAAAAAATCAAATATAAAACCTCAGACTTGCAATCACCTGCATATATATGTCGGTGGTGGGCACGTGGTCTGCCTGCATGCTTAGTTTCCAGTTACATTGATTTCAGCTGAAGCATATTAGCTTTCATTTAGAGGCTTTTTTCTTAAAGCCCTCTGGGACTATGGATATTCACATTCACTCCCCAAAAGGCTGCATAGCCTTCAACTATTCTCATTCAGTTACAGATATCTCTCTGGATGTTCCTCTGACAGATCACATACCATCTCCTGTTCTTGACTGATGACTTAAATCCTTGCTTTGCTTGGAAAAAGCACTTTTCCCTGACTTGTGGATGACTTTTAAGTGTTAAGGGTCACTGTCCACTCACCTTTATTTTATCAACTCATAAATTGATAGGACTATAAATGGATTTAATAAACGAAGTATATTGCTGCCTCTTGACTTGAGACCAGGCAATGATAATGAATCAGTTTGGAGTGACAAAATGCAGGGTGCTGTAACAATTGGCAGAGCTAACTGTTCTGCATTTGCAGCAAATCCCTTGTAATTTTTAGTGAAACCAGACTGAGTTACTTCATACTCATATGTCAAAGTTCACAGTAAATTGCATTATCTAGGAGGCATTTCAAACTCCTACATCCCTTCACAGAAGAAAGGCTAAACCTGTAATTTAGGTGTACTGTTTATGAGGCAGTGACCTTGCATGGAGTTTTTAAGTATGCTTTTAAGAGTTCTTTTTACAGCTTTTCACCAATTATTAACAGAAATAATTTAATTGAGTTCTACAGTAGATTTTTTTCCCATTAACTTATCATTATGAACTTATAATGGATGTTCTAATTAGGCAGTTTTTCTAGTGGGAATATTTAAATTAAAATTGGGAGAAATACGTTGAACATGCTCACTAGCTCTGACTAGAGGCTTATTGTACATTCATAACCTGCTCAGTAAACAAAAGTAAGCAAGGAAATTTGTCTGAAATACAGGGTGTGGCTTTCATGAGCTTCTCCTGAGATACTGAGGTAGAGATAATATGCTGTTTTTTGAATGCTAAAACACTATCTGCTTTTTCCATTTTTTTTCCCCCTTCCCCCGTTGGAAGAAAATGTTACAGTATTTCCCAGTCAAAACTCCCAGAAGGCTTTTTGGTCATGAAAAGTTGTCATGGTGATGTTTTCTTCTTACCTGTGAAGGAAATGAGTATATGAGTATTGGAATTCCCATGAAATCAGAGCTTTCAATTTGGGCTAGGGGTCTTTTTACTTGGTGTTATAGCTTTCCAAAGAAGCAGGTGAAGGGGCTTTTTTAATTTCATCTATATCTTGCATAATTTTAGAGTCTTTTAAAAATCCTAATCTAGGTTTATGCTTTTTCTACTTACTGTATTTTGCAACCTTGAGCAGTGAAGTTGTAGCTGGACTGAAAAAAAAATGATTTAAATTTAAAAATAAATTGGTGTCTTGTGATATTCTGGGTATCTCATGTCCATCTGTCGTGCTGTGACTAATTAAAAACTCTCTTTACTTGCTCTGGAGGATTCTGCCTCTAGGTAAACTTTGCCTTTTCAATTCACTCCTTACCTCTAATCTACTACAACAAAATAGGATGGGACCCATGTGGGCAAGAGCTTAATATATCAATAGGAGGACAAAATAAGCCATCTTGAAGATGGTATCAAATTGCAGAGGTATCCAGCCATGGGATAGATATAACTCCTGGAATAAATCTGCTGGTCTGTACAGCACTCTCTCTCCTCCAGTGGCCCCTCAGACTAATGGCAGTGGGTTTTGGAAGTAGGCAAGTTGTTCTGGCCTCTTAAAACTTTATCTTTCTGTGGGCACTGTGTACTCTTCCCCCTCCTGCCCACAGCAGTGCTTCCCTGGTGAAACCAGCAGAGCCATCCCATGCAGCAGGGCATGTCCCTTTCTGGAAAGTCTAATTATAGGATTGGAAAGATATTCAGTCTCTGTATTGTGTCTAGAAAAGTGCCCATCATGTGACAGTGGTATCTGCAGGCTGTATGTGCAAGTCCAGTCTGTGCTTAAGAAAGGATGACAAAATAAGGCTTGGTTGTGGTTTTTTGATGGACTCTGAGAGACCGTGTGGCCTGCTCTGGTGGAGGGATACTTTATTACCCATAAAGCATCTCCATAAGGATGGCAAATTAAAATCACAGAGGTAACTTTAATTCTGGAATTGTATGATTTTTGATTAGCTGATATTCCGTTGAAGTAACATTTTGATGGTACAGGTAGTTATTAATACAGATGCTTTTTATAGAGATTCATGGGACAGTCAATAGCGAATCAAGAAATGCTCTGTGAGCTGAAGGATTGGTGCCAATATTAGCTAGTCTGATTAATAATACATGGGAAATCATTGCATGTTACCTATAATATAAATTACCCCAGTAGTACATACACACTTCAATGCACATGCACAGTTTAGAAAATGTGATTGGACAAAAGGGTGCTGTATTATCTTTTTTTTCTTTTAGTATTCTGAATAATTTTGTTTTCTTGGATAGTTTCTGTGACAACTTCTCACCATTGTAAATCTGTTACCTTGTGTTTTTGCCTTAATCATGTGTGCATCAGAAATAATGTTTGGAGATGCTTCTGTTAAACTCTCAAAGTTTGATTCCTGTTTGCAATCAGGTGAGATTGACAGACTCTAATTTACACATTTGTTTTCTTAAGTAAAAGATCTCAAGTGTGCAAACTGAAAACTAGTGAGGGGTTCTCGGAGTGGGGAAATAAAGCAAGGAAAACAAGGGGAAAAGTGCTTGCACTGCCTTGTCTGTATATGGGTTGTTTGTGGTTTTTTATGCAAGACTTGAGGTGTTGTCTCTGCATTGATGATTTATTTTCCTTCAGCCAGCAATGCCCAGAGGGCCAGTCCTCATGCGGCAAGGTGTGAAAGGGCATGTAGCAGAACTGGGATGGACCAAGCCTCCCAGGATGTTATAATAGTGCCATTTGCTTAGCAGTTATGTGTCCAGTCCTGGTTCATTAATTCTGATGGTACCTAGCCTGCAAGTTTCCTCTGTCAGCTTCCTCTGAAAAAGAAATGGTTCTTTCAGGGGGTTGCATTATAAACTGACTCTATATCCATACTTTGTTGAAACAATTCTGTGCCCCCCCCCCTTGCCTTTTTTTTTTGGTAGGATATTTTATAAAGTTTGAATTTCCTATTGCAGTTTTGTTTGTCTAAATCTAGTAATAGTTTATGGAGGTGTTTTGTTGGATTTTTTTCCTGTTGGCATATTTGCAGGGAAAAAAAGATGAAGTTTGCATGCAGGAAGTGCTGTTCTCAGTAGGACTCATGAATAGGAATCATTAAAAAAGCTAAAGTAGTGTTCATGATCAAATATCACAGTTTAATTACCAGCCACAGGCTTTAGACAGAGAAAGAACTGTTTAAGTCATCTTTGCTTCTGGCAACGGCAGCCTTTCTGCTTCTTTTACGTTTTCCAAGGCTTTGTCCAGTTTAATTATAAACCTTTAATTAGCAGTACAAGGTAAGTAAATTCTCCTAAAAATATATGTTTCTCTCTTGAACCTTAAATATATTTGGAAAGTCAGTTTGCATAGGAAAAAATGCCATCTCCAGTAGATATTATTTGCAGTGCCTTATAAATAACATTCACATATGGACCTGGGCTCAGGAATACTTATGTTCTAGGCTCAAGGGAGTAGTTAAGCTGGAGACCACAGCAGGACAGAGCATGAAGGAAATAGTGATTTAGCCATGCAACTGGCACATTTTTTTCCTTCTTGCACTTGTGTGTTGAGTGAAGTTGGACAGATCCCTTTTTTGAATCCCTGTAAAGCTGGATGGTTTAGCTGTGGGTAAACAGCGCAGCCCACTGAAGAGATGAGGCGTCTAGTCCCCACTAAATTGGGCTCAAGCTGTATGAGGATAATTAAAAAAAGTAAATATACTTGAAATAGAAGTTCCCAAGGACTGTATCTGATGGATACCTGACTGGGATAGTGTCTGTCTCCTGGTTGGGAGCCTGGCTGCACCACTAGACCTTCTGGTCTGGGGACCTCAGCTCTGGCACTCCAGTTTGTGCTGTTGCAGCCAAGGTGACTCACTGGTGTTGGTGGCTGTTCATTACCAGAGTCTGCATGACTCCAGAAGCTGGAGAACAAGCAATAAAGAAAAGTCAGTGGAAAAACTGTTGCCAGGATGCATGACATCAGTATCTTCTCTCTCTCTCAAATGTAAAATAAAAACCATATGAAATGAAGTCTTGGCCTCTATCTGAGCATGACTCTCTGATTTCATTCAGCTAGGACTCCCGTTTGTCATAAACTCCTAAGAAGATATTATGCACACTTCTATTAGAAGTATGTAACAGCTCAGTGATGCTAAAACAAGTAGGTTTTGTGGTGTTTTGGTTTTTTTCTGAATGGTTTCTCCCCTAGCTTTACTGACTCTTTATTCTTCCCTTTTCTTCTTGTCTACATAAGGGTCTGTAGTGTGTCCTGTCACTGTGTTCTCCCCTATCTATTTAAAGTAGGGTTGCAAAACTGCTGGTTGTGAAGGTAAGTTGAGGATTTTTCCAGATATGGATTCTAATAATATTAAGGTAGTACTGACAATGATCCAGAGACCATATTAAAATCAACTAGTTGAAAAAAAAAAAAGATACTTAGGTTAAGTATAATAATAATAATGGTGGTAGATAATTGTACTTCTTACAATGTACTTCAATTTTGCATGATTTTTAGTGTTTATACTAGCTGCATTATGTTACTAAACTAAACATTCTGAAGTATGTCCAGTCTTCCTAATGATGCATTTTCCCCCCAAATATTAATCTATTTTCATGAACATTAGTTTCCCATCTTGTATAATGAATGCAATAGGGGGAGAAAAAAGATAAAAACAGATCTCAGGGAGGAAGGTCAAATGTTCCCTCAATACTGTGGACGCTTTAACTTTTCATTAAAGAAGCTAATTTGTATGAGGGATAGGTGAGTTTATAGCAAACCCAGTAGAGGCCATGAAAATATTTGTGCTTAGGCTATAGGCTAAGTCTGTCTCTCACAGAAGTTTTTGAAAACTTTGCATGCTCAAGATTTTTTCTCTCATCCTTCATCCAGGTGATGGGTGTGGGTATGATCTTTAAGCTCACTAAATCTTTGTCAGCTCCTCCTTTTTTGTTTTTCTTCTCAGAAGGGTCACCCCCAGCAACCGAGCAGAAACTTCTTTGCTCCCCCATGTCCCTTCAAATTATTCTGAATTTCTTATTGCAAGTGTGAAAAGGATTTCCCAAACAAGTTCCTGAATACAGCAATAAAGACCCATAAAGGAAGAGAATTGTCTCAAAACATGGGCTGTGTGAACACAGGTCTGTGCAAGTACTGGCACCTTCCTTTGGGGGAAGCAGCACAGTCCCTGTGATAACAATACCTTGGTTTCCTGTGACTTCTTTTGTTGCTGCCCCCATTTTGCAATTGCTTTGTTCCCCAAAGGAAGGGAGTGCAAACGCCTCTTTTAGCCTGCATAAGGGTTGATCAAACAAAAAGATTGGGGGAAAGTTGGGGTTGTTTGTTTTATATATATATATCACTTGCATCTTCTCTCAGTGCTGTCTTAATCAGTGGAAATATGAGGGAAGAATCTCTTTTATGGAGAAGTTCTAGGTTAGGCAGTTATAAAGGAAAGAGCTTTCTGGAACAGGAGTATTCCTCAGAGTAAAGCTGTATTTTCTGTTTGTGATTTAGAATTTTAGTGATTAAAATGTAATTAGTGACCAAATAGGTAAGAGTGAAGCAGAAGTCTCAGTGGCATGAGAGGTTTCTGACTCCTAGAAGGGTGTTAATCCCATTTGAGAGGGTTTTTTTCTTCTTTAAAGGAAAAAAAACCCAACTAGTAATTATCTAATTAATAGGCATCAGGGTCTGCTTTCTGTAACTTCCTTTCAACCTATGCATTCCAGTTATTGAAGGTAGGGTTGGGCACTGCAAAAACATGAGGGCAAACTTGCAAGTAGGGCAAGGCACAATTAAAACTGAAAATTGAGACCCCTAGTATTAATTATGAAATCATTAACTACTGTTTATGATAAGATGCCTTCATGTGCCTCCTTACTCCTCCTGGCCCTCCCCTATAGGAAAAAAAAAACCCAAACCATTCTAATTTATCACTTCATGAAGTGCAATTATATTATGTTTCCATGCAGTCTCCTAACGATGTGGGGAATGCAACCTGTGCTTCATTTCATCCTTAAGATGGCCAAAACATTCTTGTGGCTGAGGAGAGTAAGAAAGATAGATGGTGAGGGAGGGGATTGGAGGGAATGTTTGAGGAGAGGCTTTGGATAAAGAAGCAAATACTGTGAGTGTCTGTCAGTATAAAGATTCAATTGGGATTAGATTGGTTTTTTTGGTAAGCGTGATTTAAATGTGGGTAATTTAATTTGAGAGAGGCTGACAGACAGGCCTTAGCATACAATTGGTTGTATTGAATTAAGTGAAAATACACTCTGTGTAGAAAGTACATGAAAATTGGGGTGTTTGCAAGACTTGTGAGATTTTTATTGGAAAATATAAGAGGGGAGATTTATTACCAGGAACTACGAATCAAAGTAGTTTGATTCATCCAAAGCCGGCATGCACACTACCTATTATTTGTGATAATGTGGTCTTTCATTTTGTCAACAACGTGAATATTTAGTAACAAAGAAAGCTTTCAGGATTTTAAGACACTTCATTAACAGCACTGAAGGTAGAATTGAGTAAAAAAATCACCTCATTTGTTGTTTTTCTTTTGGTTGGCAAAAAGGCAAACAAACCACTATCCCTGCTTAGAATGATAACAAGCTTTCCTCATTCTCAGAATTGTTGATAATTAAGAAAATAAATGTTCTGAGCTTGATAGTGATTTTTTTTTGTGTGTGTGTTGCTGTGATTGGGGTTTTAAAATATTTTGACTTCTAAAGAGGTTTTCAAATAAAGGTTGTTTTCAAATAGGAAGAAGTTGCAGATCTCATTTAGCGTGGGAACTACCGACTTAGAATTGTGTCTGGTGGGTTTTTTGTTGTGTGGGGGTGTTTTTGGTCTGTTGGTTGTTTGGGTTTTTTCTTTGCAAGTGAGAATCGAGGTGAGATTTGAAAATGTTATGTGTTTCTATGTGAATCCTTACTGGGTACAGGATATCCACCCCACCACCCCCATTTCTCCCTGATATGACCACTTGCCACCACCAAAATCAGATTTAGGGACTAGAAGGACACAGAACTCCTTGAAAGACTCCAGCACAGGGCCACCAAGATGATTACGGGAGTGGAACACCTTCCTTATGAGGACAGGCTGAGGGAGCTGTGCCTCTTCAGCCTGGAGGAGACTAAGGTGTGACCTTATTAATGTTTATAAATATATAAAGGAGGAGAGTTAGGAGGATGGAGTCAGGCTCTTGACATTGATGGTCAGCAAAAGGACAAGGGGCAGTGGGTGCAAGCTGGAGCACAGGAGGTTCCATGTGAATAGAAGGAGAAACTTTTTCACTGTGAGGGTGAGGGAGCACTGGGACAGGCTGCCCAGAGGGGTTGTGGAGTCTCCTCCTCTGGAGACATTCAAACCCCACCTGGATGTGATCTTGTGTAATTTAGTCTGGGTGATCCTGCTCTGGCAGGGGGTTAGACTAGATGATCTTTCGAGGTTCCTTCCAACTCCTAATGCTCTGTGACACTTTTCACTTACATGGCAAAATCTGTTGCATGTTGGGATGTAAGGTTCTGCAGTTCATCTTTATATTTGTAATGCAGACTGCATGGTGTATTGCTTTGGTAAATGTAAGCTTGAAAATGGGTACACTAGGTCCCCAGAAATGCATCAAGACAGTAAGTGCCACAGGTCTAGCTGTGTGCAGAGGGTTTGTGTTCATCTCATGCCAGTTTACTAAAGAAGATAGTTTGACTAGTTGTGTTTGAGAAGGATTATGGTTTGGTAATACCTATTAAAATATCTCTATCGAGTCTGGGGACATTAGATGTTTTAGGTGGATTAGGAAATTCCACGTTTGATGCAGCAGAATCTTATTGTTAGGGATTTAACAGTCATCTTTGGTAGCTGGTAGTTTGTAGCATTTCATTTAGATGGTAAAGATAGCCATAAATTGTCATTTCTATTAACATGTGATTTATACAGACATAAGTCATTATAACAACTGAAAGCACTAATCATCATGATAATGGAGGCTAATTGCTAAGCTTCTTAAAAACTTTAAGACAAAATCTATGCTAATACCAATTGAAAGCTAGCAGCAGTTTATTATTTCTATTTTGATCAAACTCCTATTTTGCAGGGGGGAAAAAAAGGTGTTCTAATTATGTACTTGAAAAATGACCTTGGAATTGTATGTTCAAGCAGACAATAGGGACATTATCTTCTTTCCCTCTTCAGTAAGTAAAGAACAGTGAATTCTCACGTACAATCTAATAGGTGAACTTGCTCTTATTAAGAATAGAAAATCAAGCTCTTGGAAAAAAATAATTAAATTCAGTTTGTCTTTTTTTTTTTTTGTAAGGCTACTAAAATAAAAAGGGGAAATAACCCAACCTGCAAATAATCTAAATTTCAATGATCTCCCTTCAGTGCTGATCTCAGCACTTTGGATGCTCTGAAGATGTGTATCCCGTCCATCTCCATCTGTGCAAGAGGTGTTTGTTAACTAGAGAAGGTCAACAACCACATTTCCTTGCAGTGCAAAAGCTCAAATGTAAGGGTGATATTTCACACCAGCACATCATCAGTCTCCAAGTATTCACCTGGAAAATGGGAGCACTCTGCTGTATAAAGGCCCTTTCTTAGCAGACTTTCACTTCGATAGAAAGATTGCTTTCTATGCATGCATTGGAACAGAAAAATCACTCAGCAATGCTTTGTCCAGTCCATGACAGTAATCTTTCTTACTGTGAGACAGTAAATCTGTTTGAGCTGAAGAAACAGTGCTTTTAACGCCTCTTTTGTGCAAGCTAGACAGTACCTTAAAATTGCTTCTGGTTTTCTTGCAAATATCACTTAACACTGTTTTTTCTGACTAGCACCAGGATCTTTGCTGTACTTGTTATGTATGATGCTATGAGCCTAGTGGTTGTTGTTCTGCGAAGTACTTATTCCCTAAATAAATAGTAGGTGCATTTCTAGATAATTCATGCCAATCCTAGTTTGGGGTTCTGTTTTGGGTTTTTTTCCCCTCCATTACTGCCTGAGGTCTTCTCAGAGGGTGTTTGCTACCTCTGGAAAATGAGGACTTTCTCTGTATTTGTCAGCTCTACCTTCTGGTCTGGTCTGTACCATTTGTTCTCTTTTGCGTTCAGCTATCCCTTAGTTTTGTTTTTGGCTTACTTTTTGCTGAGGCCTGAAGAGTGTAAGCAAGTAAATATTTCCCTGCATCATAAAAATGATCTCTTAATCAGTATTTGAATCTCTAGTAAACAGTTCGCTTCAACTCTGATGCTAGGAAAGCTGTCCTGATATACACAGGTGCTTGGTTTCTGCAAGGTTTCATATATACTATTAAGAATTTATCTCAAGCCTTTTACAGGTATTGCCAGTAACACTGATCCAGATCACTCTGCTGTGTGTTTTATGGAAATACATTAAAAAAAATAGATGCAATCTTCTGCAGCAGGCTGTAGCCAATATGCTGGGCTTAATAAGCAAAGTTATGTTTGTCTGGGGGACTTTTTCACAAAACATAATTGGGGATGACAGCTTGGTTATGAGAAGCTTGATGTATGCATCAGTTTAAAAGCTTGTCACCTACTTGATGCATTAATTCAAGTCCTTTGTGCAAGCCAAAGTTCCTATTCTAGGCAAAGCATATGGTCTGTCACTTAGCACATGACATGTTTTTAGATCACTGTGTCTGTAAGCGTACCATCCCTGAATGCCAATGTACAGGCTTGCCCTGTAAAAGCTAGCACCAATTTATTATCTGTTGAAATAGTTCTTCTGTATTATTGGGACTATTTATAGCTTAAATATGGGGAAAGATGTTCAGGGTTTAGCCCACAGCTCTCCTTTACTATCCTTTGAATTTTCCCTGTGAGAAATGACTCCCATTCACATCCACCAGCTGAAATAATATTCATAAGAGCATAAACATATTCATAGGAGCATAAACATATACACTCGTATTTCTCTGTAATAGTCATGTTGACAAGTCTCACAAGTTCATAGACAATTCATTTTGCTTACTGGGTACTGAACTTGATTTTATAAAAATTGCTTAATTTGTCAGGGTTAACTAGACTTTAGCCATATAAAGACAAACTGAAATAAAAAGCCTAAAAATAAAACCCCCTTGAATCAAGCTTTAGGCAACGAGCTGTTCATTTACACTTTTGATCAGCAACTGTGAGTAACAGCAGAGAAGTAGAATTTGTGATCAGGGTTATGCATGTAGCAATGATTTACTCTTCAGTGCATCAGCATCGGTTCTAAAGTTCACTCACAAATCATGCAAAAAAGTAATTGGGGGATACTTGTACTCTGAAATTTCATGCAGTTACCAAAGCATATGCACATTAGATTAAGTGCCTTTGTACAGAATTAGCTGGGTTGCAGGCTTGATGGGAAACATTAAAATCTCCATTCTAAGCTCACCATCAAGGAGCACGCAACTCCGTGAATGAAGCAGGCTATCTACAAATGTACTGAATTCGTGTCATGGTTTCAGCCTGGCTGTGGGCCGAGATCCACGCAGCTGCCTGCTTCTTAAAGTAAAAGAGCAGGGGAAGAGGGAAAAAGGGGGAAACAAGGGAAGGGAAAAGGAAGGGGCAAATAACTCCAAAACCAGGAAACTAAGAGGCCCGTGGGTTGGGATAAGGAGAGTTTACTAAGAGAACAGAAAGATCAAATATACCAATGCTAACAGGACTTTAGAGCAAAAGAATATGAAACTCTTCATCCCCAATGCAGTTTCTCCCCGACCCACACAACTCAGGCCGGACCACCCAGAGCTGTCCCGGAACCCGACCGTCCCCTCAAGCAGCACGCGTCCCGCCACCGCCCCTCTTCTTCCTCCCCTCAGCCCCCCGTTCTCCTGGGCAGGACGTCATTGGCATGGAATACACTCTTTGGCCCATCTGGGTCACCTGTCCTGGCTTCGCCCCTCCTTTCTCCTGAATAGAGAAATACGAAGAAGCTGAGAAAGTCCTTGACTGTCTGACTGCAACTAAGAACATCAGGGTGTTCTCAGCACTGCTTTCATTGTAACTCCCAAACACAGCATGCCATCAGCTGCTACAAATGGAGTTAACTCTATCCTGACTGAAACCAGGACAACTATCTTCAGAGGTATTCCTCCTTTGCTTCTGTGCCCCACAGCAGTGGCACTCCTATCCTCCTCCCCCTGGAGCAGCAGACAAGGTTGGAATAAGCATCCTTCCACAGAAATTCTTTAACTGATTTAGTCCTCTACAATATGGGCAAGCCTTTACCACAAGCAAACAGTCCTGCCACTTTACAACTAGAAGTCCAGTACCTCTAACAGAAAGAAATCATTGCCTCCCTCTAGAATGAGGAACAAAGATCTGGTACAACTTTGTTGTACAAGCCCCCATAAGCCTCATGTCCAGAACAAAACAACAGAGACATTTTCATACACCGATACATAGGAAAACACTGCTGCTCATCTTTGTACTCCTGCATTTCTGTGGCATCTGCTTTAACTCCCCAGTGAGCCAACTCTATCCTGACTGAAACCAGGACAACTTGCAACCAAGATTCCCCTCCCCATGGAAGTGTAGCAGTTGGAAAAGGGACATTTGGAAGTAAAACCCTGAGTCTGTAAAACACCATGGCTTTGAATGTCCATTTGTATTCTGGATTGTTACTTAGTGTTATTAACCTTATTGCATTGCTCCTCTGTCTGCAGCTATTGATATGAACGTGCTTTCTTTGTTTGCATGTGCCGATTAGCAAATGTCAGCAACAGAATGCGACTATCTGCATCCGTACACGTCCTGGAGCACCCGCTTCTGCGTGTTCTGCTATTAGTTATTCACTTTATTTTATCAGGGGTTGTCACCATTCAGTTGGGGAGCAGAAAAGGTACTTTATGACTTGAGTTAAAAAAAAAAACTGCATGGCAGCCTGCTGAATGCTAAATCTTGGGATGCAGAATTGTGGAAAATACATGGGATATGTTTCACCCAGTCCTGGGAGCAAGTGTGTTCCTAGACTGTTTGAAGGTGCAAGCTGTGGGCAGCATTGGTGTAGCTTTTCCACAGAACTGTGCCTCACTTCTATTTTTCTGGCTACTTCTGTGTATCAAAGCAAATAGTCAAGTGTTGAAGTAAAGAAGTATTCAGTGTGGTGCATGGCATTCATATTGGTGGCTGATAAATATATGTTGGTATCTGAATCAAGGTATTAGTACTGACAATGTTTCCTTGTTCTTCCCCTCTGACTTCCCCCCCCCCCCCAAATTATGTAACCAAGGAGGAACATCCCTCCAAGTTCCTACAGGCACAAAACTCAGCATAGAACATGTGAAAATTGAGAAGTACAAGACCTTATCAAAAAAGTAAAGTGTGTCTAGTTGCTTTGGTGTTTCTGAAGGAAGGCTTAGAAAGCTTGTGCAGAGTTGTGGCAGCAGCATTTAAAAAGGGACTTGTAGTAAAGTGCAGAATCATCCCTGAAAATGTGTGCCGAGGCCAGAATTGAGACACAAAATGGAAGTATTAGTTGTTCTTGGATATTCATTTGCAGAGAGACTTGTGCTTGGATTTCCTGAGTCTTGAAAGACAGGGTTTGGCAGGCTGAGGGAGCAAGCAGGGTGTGGGTAACTGGCTGCGACGTGGACATCTTCGACTTTGTGACGAATGCATCTAATGTCTTCTGTTTCCTGGTAACAAAATTAGCAGCCTTGCTAGCTATGTTATTTACAGTGAGCAGTTCAACATATGTTCTGATTAATGTTCACTTTGCTTGAGGTTTTCTCTTGTCTTTTTTTTTAAACAGTATGCCAAATAAACTTCAGGTTAGTAGGTGTTAGTTTTGCAGGCTGTTGCACTAGGGATAAATTCTCCTGGAAGCTGTGAGAGATGAACACATTGCTGACTTCAGAAGAGGCAGTGGATGCAGGTGCAGGAACATCATAGTGGACTGAGCAATCAACAGAAAACTAGATGGTTGTCTTCTAGCTCTTAAAGTAAAAAGTTCTCTACCTGGCTGTGACTCTGGCTGCTGTTTTAAATCACTTGAGCTATTGTTGACATTAGCAGGAACAGACTTAGTTGGGCACAATGCACCAGAGAAAATAGTTTTCCTGTCTCACTGTTTCTTCCCTCGCATGGGACAGCACAGAGGTGAATTGCACTGTCAACAGCTCTGCTCAGCTGAAGTTTGGGTTTTTATTTTTTTAAATAAAAATCCAGTTTTCAAAAACACTGATTCCTATCAGCACTCATTTCATTATCACCTGTGCTAGATATACGTAGGAAGGATACACTTACTAATTTATCTCAGGAAACCAATTCTTGCCTAATGAGCAACTACATGTAGGAGATGCTTATTGATCTGATTTACAGTGATAACATATTTAATGGTGCAGTGCATGTGCTCTGGCAATGGCTTTTGAGGATTTGAACCATTTTTTTCAGGCTGTGTATTTTCATTGTTTGAGACGACTAATGGCATATGGATTTTGTTCTGTAGTAGTTGGAGACTGTTCTCCTGGGTTTGAACAGTGGATAGGAGCTATCACAAACTCCCCAGCTGCATCTCTGAGGAGCCAAATGGGTACTTGAGTGCTGTGATGCTGCTTCTCAAATAAGGCTTTTCTTGGAAGTGTGCGTGCGCTGTAATAAGGTAAATGTAGTTAAGGGTGAGAAAGAGGCATCCTCATAGATTTAGAGCCCAAGCATTAGCTTTGTTTTCCCCTCAGTTAATTATATTCGTATTAAACGCTATCTAGTATTGCTCATGAATGTGGTAGGGTTTGTTTTGGGAGGTTTTATTGAGCAAGGGAGAGGGGGAAGCTTTTAAAATCTTTGGTGACAATTATATCTAGACATATTATTATAAGCTTAGAATAAATAAAAAAAATTTGTAGGAGAAACTTGCCTTTGCAGTGGTGCAGTTCCACTGATTACAGTAGGGCTTTGTGAGAGTGAAATCAATGTAAAATTAAAGCCCTTATATTTATAAAGTGCTCTTTGATCAAGGGCTGCAGCACTGAATAAGTCTTACAATATCTGGAAAATAAAATAAAAATTTCCTATTGAAAAATTACACGGGGCTGTTAACAATAATTTGCCCAAGGCTGAAGATCAGAGGAATCAAGAAACAATATTCAGTTCCCTGTTTTGAAGTGCTCTGAATGAAATTGTCTCTAACATGCTTGACCGATGCTGCTATGGTAGGGTAAAAATATGGGTGAGAAGAAAACCATTGTGAGAAAATCTGTGAGCCACTTTGATTATTGTATTTTGATACAATAGTCTTAATAGAAAGTAACAGTTACTTTCAGGGTGCTATATTGGATTTACATGGAGTAAAGAAAGCCAGAAATGTAACACTCGGGCAAAGACTTGATAAACAATAAACTGCTGTTCCTCACATCTGTTAAGAAACAAAACAAACCCAAAATCTCACCCTCCCCCTCCCAGATGTGGCAGTCACATCTTTGTGGTATATGGATATGTGCATGTACTATTGATTGTACATCAGTACGGTGCTGAAGAGGTACTCTTTGCAGCCTGCAGAAGGGGTTTGACAGTATTTCAAGACTTGCTTTAAACCTAGATAGGATAAAAATCTTTCCATAGAATAGAAAACATGTTGCTGCAAGCTAGATTGATATAATTTCATCTTGCCCTCAGCTTTACTAGCACCACTTGGTAGTTTTAATGCATCAGATGCTGTATCACTGTTTGCCTTTATGGCCTGAGATCTTCAGGTTAGCATTATCGCCCATGATTTGCTGTCGCTCCAATCGTATGACTTAGTTTAGTCAGGGAGCTAAGTTTGGTGTAAGACAGGACGTATAACTATCCTTGCCAGTGGGGACAGTCTACAAAGCAGAATGAGATAAGGGTTACTTCAGCATTTCTAGGAGAGGCAGATTGATCTTGAGTAACTGGGATATTGAATTTCACCTGCCATTGTACCTAGGTGATGCACCCTGGGGACAAAAAATATCTTAAATAAAACAATGGGCTTTGAACAGAGTTATGCTGCTCAAGAACAAGATGTTGTCCTAAATGACAGGATTGACTTGCTATCTTGCTTCAGTCAAAAAAATGTGAATTGAGGTTTAGAATTACTGGAAAAGGAATGGAAGACAGGGCAGAAATCCTTACTAGGCCACTGTATAAATCCACATTTCAGTTGCATCTTGAATAGTGCCCGGAGTTCCATCCTAAATTGGACATTAGAGAATTATAGAAGGGTTAAAAAAGTGTAATGAATCATCAGAAGGATTAAAAAAGGCTTCCCTAGGAAGAAAAATAAGAAGGGAAGAGAGCATAGAGACAAGTGTGATGCAATGAAAACTTCAAGGAGTTATGAGGGGATCAAGTGGGGTAAATGTCAAATTAACTGGTTGTCCCCATTATAAGAAACGATGGGCATCATTTATTGGATGGTTGATTCTTCACACAACACTTAAGTGGATTATGGAACAAGATTTTGGGGGGATAAAATGCTACATAAACAAAACCCCAAAATCAAACAAACAAAATTCCTACCAGACAGATCAATGAAAAACAAAATATCCCATGAAGGATATTAAATCACTGATGGGCCCACCCAGAAGACTCTTTTGGGATGAGTTACTGTTTCCCCTATCCTCATACAGGTCCCTTTGCATTCACCATTGGTCATTCTGAGCTAAGTGTGTGTTTGCTCTCACTGAGTATAACTATTCTCACTCCAGTAGCCTGAAAGAAAACAGTGTTGTAGGTGGACAAATTTCAGTTGTGTGCTGTTGTGAAAAAACTCCTCCATAGTTTAAATGGATAAGTAAATCCAGAGCAATTTGTATGCAGCTTCACTTACAGTTCTTTGGTTTCAGCCATATTAACATCTGTGCTCTGTAATCCTGGGACATATTGATAAGAGCAGGAGTGAAAGTGACTGATATTCCTTTGGCCCATTGGCTCACTGGGGAGTTAAAGCAGATGCCGTAGAAATGCAGGAGTACAAAGATGAGCAGCAGTGTTTTCCTATGTATCGGTGTATGAAAATGTCTCTGTTGTTTTGTTCTGGACATGAGGCTTATGGGGGCTTGTACAACAAAGTTGTACCAGATCTTTGTTCCTCATTCTAGAGGGAGGCAATGATTTCTTTCTGTTAGAGGTACTGGACTTCTAGTTGTAAAGTGGCAGGACTGTTTGCTTGTGGTAAAGGCTTGCCCATATTGTAGAGGACTAAATCAGTTAAAGAATTTCTGTGGAAGGATGCTTATTCCAACCTTGTCTGCTACTCCAGGGGGAGGAGGATAGGAGTGCCACTGCTGTGGGGCACAGAAGCAAAGGAGGAATACCTCTGAAGGTAGTTGTCCTGGTTTCAGTCAGGATAGAGTTAACTCCATTTGTAGCAGCTGATGGCATGCTGTGTTTGGGAGTTACAATGAAAGCAGTGCTGAGAACACCCTGATGTTCTTAGTTGCAGTCAGACAGTCAAGGACTTTCTCAGCTTCTTCCTATTTCTCTAGTCATGAGAAAGGAGGGGCGAAGCCAGGACAGGTGACCCAGATGGGCCAAAGAGTGTATTCCATGCCAATGACGTCCTGCCCAGGAGAACGGGGGGCTGAGGGGAGGAAGAAGAGGGGCGGTGGCGGGACGCGTGCTGCTTGGGGGGACGGTCGGGTTCCGGGACAGCTCTGGGTGGTCCGGCCTGAGTTGTGTGGGTCGGGGAGAAACTGCATTGGGGATGAAGAGTTTCATCTTCTTTTGCTCTAAAGTCCTGTTAGCATTGGTATATTTGATCTTTCTGTTCTCTTAGTAAACTCTCCTTATCCCAACCCACGGGCCTCTTAGTTTCCTGGTTTTGGAGTTATTTGCCCCTTCCTTTTCCCTTCCCTTGTTTCCCCCTTTTTCCCTCTTCCCCTGCTCTTTTACTTTAAGAAGCAGGCAGCTGCGTGGATCTCGGCCCACAGCCGGGGGAAACCACGACAATAGTCTGTAAGAAAATAGTGCTGCTGTAAAATGGAGATGGTCTAGTGGAGGATGTCACTGCCCATGGCAGGGATTTTGGAGCTAGGTGTTCTTTAAGGTTCCTTCTAACCCAAACCATTCTGTAGTTCTATGACAATGGATTTCGCTGGGGGTTAAGACTGAATATTTTATGGAGGAAAGATAAATATTTGGTTGTTTATCTGAATCAGTGGTTGCATTATCTTTCTCTGTGTTGCCAGGGTCTGTATACTGTCTACAAATTGTCTGCTTAATAAATTAAGCATCAGCAATGTTCATAGTGGGAAAAGGGAGATTAAACTGTCTATTGAAATTTTGCCACAGAGAAAAATGACTTCTCCATAAACTAAACATGTTTAAATAGAGGCACAGGAAAGGAAACGGAACTTACTCTTCCTCCAAAAATTCTTTGATGTGATATTATTTCTGTTCTTGTTTTCTGGATGAACCAGCTCTGTTTGAAAATGTGTTCCCATCAAGTGATATGAACACTTTTATCATGAGTAGTAACTTGACTGAAAATGAATTTCCAGAAGAATTGCAATTAAATCTCATTTCGTTCTGCATCAATTTGGCAACTAATTTCTTGTTAAATAATATTGATTTTTTAATTATTTTCTTTTATAAATCAAAACATAGTCTTTTGCCATTTAAAATCTTGCTTCCTTGTACATTTGAAGCAAGGCTTGAGATGAAAAATCTCATCTACAAGCATTTAATTTTATTTTGGAAATTTTTTAGTTTGTCAGGAAAAAAAAACAGCTCTGCTCAGCCAAAGTGAATGTATGGGTGTAGTTTGGAGTTATACTTCAGCAGACCAAGCTATATTTATTGATTCTGTACCTAAACAGAGGGAAAAATCCCCTTTTCCCAGGTCCTAATGTTACAATTGTCACAGAATATTTGTCTTGTGTTAGGAGAACCACCAAACTGGCATTGATGTTGCATGTTTGTTGTTACAAGTTGTTTTTTCTTCCCTCCTCCCAGTGGCAGGCACTGACAGGAATAGGAGGATACAGTCTGTAAACACATGGCTATGTGTCTGGTGTTATCACAGCTGGTTTGGGTTTTTTGATAATGGGATGACCCATATGGCACCAGTTATGCTGGCAGCTGATGAGGAACACCTTTCCCAAAGGGGAACGAGGGTCTTTGCCAAAATGATTGCAGGGCTGATTGACAGCGCTTTAAACTAGATGTGAAGAGGGAGGAGGTTAGTATCAGGACTGTAGTGAACAGCAGGATGACATGCCAGAGTTGCAGGGATGTGGTGGTAGAAAGAGCCCTCAACCTGCTGCCCTGAGGCATGTAGTGGGCATGGTGTCTACAGAAACAAGCCAGAGACTTCTGATGTTATAGGGACAGTTTCTATGGAATGCTCAGGGCAGGGGTGCTGGAGTGGAAGAAGTCTTCCTCTAAGAAGGTGACATGGCTGCTGGCCCAGCTGAAGTGCATCTACACAAATGCATGCAGCACAGGCAAAAAACAGGAGGAGCTGGAAGCCACCATGCTACTAGAAAGCTATGACATAGTGGCCATTACTGAAACTTGTTGGGGTGAATCCCATGACTGGAGGGTGGCTATTGATGGTGACAAGCTGTATAGAGGGGACAGACGAGGAGGGGTGGAGGTGTTGCCCTCTATGTTAAGAAATGGATAGAGTGTGAAGAGATGTCCCTAAAGAATAGTCATGAGCTGGCTGAAAGCTTATGAGTAAGAATTAGGGATTGTGATGACAAGAGGACCCTTGTGGTTGGGGTCTACTACAGGCTGCCTGATCAAGGGGAGCCTATTGATGAAATCTTCTTGCTCCAGCTCTAGGAGGCATTGAGCTCTCAGGCTCCTGCTGGGGGATTTCAACCACCCTGACATCTGTTGGAAAAGTAGCATGGCAAGCTGTAGGCAATCCAGGAGACTCCTGGAATGCCTAGAAGATAACTTCCTGAGACAGGAAATAGAAAGCCCTACTCAAGGGGAAGCAATATAAGACCTGATGATCACCAATGCGAGTGAATTCATCAGGGATGTCAAGATCAGAGGCAGCCTGGGCTGTAATGATCATGCACCGGTGTGGTTCATGCCCTTAAGGCATATGAATCAAATGAGAAGTGTAGTCAGGACCCTGAATTTCAGGAAAGCCAACTTCCAGCTCTTCAAGGAGTTAGTCAATAGGACCCCCTGGGAAACAGAACAGAGCTTTGAGGATGCTTTCAATAAAGCACAAGAGCTCTCTATCCCCAGGTGTAAGAAGTCAGGCAAGGAAGGCAAGAGACCTGCATGGCTCAGTTGACACCTGCTGGTCAAACTAAAAGGAACTACACAGGCAGTGGAGGCAGGAACAGGTATCCTGGGAAAAATGCAGGGATGTTGCCTGGTTTTGTAGGGATGAGGTCAGGAAAGCCAAGGTGTGGTTGGAGCTAAACTTGGCAAGGGATGTCAAGGAAAACAGGAAGGGCATCTACAGGTACATGAACCAGAAAAGGAAAGCTAAAGAAAGTGTACCCTCCCTGATGAGTGACAATGGTGAACTGGTGACAACAGATGAGGAAAAGGCTGAGGTTCTCAGCAACGTTTTTGCCATAGTCCTCACTAGTGACGTCTCTTCTGACTGCTCTCAAATTGAAGGCCCGCAAGACGGGGACCAGGGAGACAGAGTCCCTCCCACTGTAAGTGAAGATAAGGTTCGCAACTATCTGAGGAACCTGAACGTACACAAGCCCATAGGACCTGATGACACCTGCATCCCAGAGTCCTGAAGGAAATGGCTGATGTAGTTGCCAAGCCACTCTCCATGGTATTTGAAAAGTCATGGTGGTCAGGTGTAGTGTGCCTAGTGACTGGAAGAGAGGAAACATCACGGTCATTTTTAAGAACTATTGACCTGTCAGCCTTACATCTGTGTCTGGGAAGATGATGGAACAGATCCTCCTAGAAGCTATGCTGAGGCACATGGAGGACAGAGAGGTGATTTGAGACAGCCAGCATGGCTCTACCAGGGGCAAGTCCTGCCTGACCAATCTAATGGCTTTCTACAAGGGAGTAGCTGGATCAGTGGACAAGGAAAGAGCTACGGCTGTCATCTATTTCTCTTTCTGCAAGGCCTTTGACATGGTCCCTGACAATATCCTTCTCTTTGAGTTGGAGAGATGGACATTTGATGGGTGGACGGTTCAGTGGATAAGGAATTGGCTGGATTGTCACATCCAGAGGGTGGTGGTCAATGGCTTGATGTCCAGATGGAAGACAGTGACAAGTGGTGTTCCTCAAGGGTCTGTGCTGGGACTGGTGCTGTTTAATATCTTTATTCATGATATTGACAGTGGGATTGAGTGCACTCTCAGCAAATTTGCTGATGACACCGGGCTGAGAGGGGAAGTTGATGTGCCAGAGGAATGAGATGCCATCCAGAGGGACCTGGACAGGCTGGAGAAGTGGGTCCAGGTGAACTTCATGAGGTTCAACAAAGCCAAGTTCAGGGTCCTGCACCTGGGTCAGGACAATCCCCATTATCCATACAGATTAGGTTGAAAGAAGCCCTGAGGAAAAGGACCTGGGAGTACTTATGGATGAGAAGCTGGACATGAGCCACCAATGTGCATCTGCAGCCCAGAAGGACAACTGCATCCTGGGCTGCATCAAAAGAAGTGTGGCCAGTAGATTGAGAGAGGTGATTCTGCCCCTCTACTCTGCTCTGGTGAGACCTCACCTGGAACACTGTGTCCAGCTTTGGAGCCCTCAACACAAGAAGGATGTGGACCTGTTATAGCACGTCCAGAGGAGGGACACAAAAATGATTAATGGACTGGAGCACCTCTGCTATGAAGACAGGCTGAGAGAATCAGGTTTGTTCAGCTTGTAGAAGAGAAGGCTCTGGGGGAACCTTATAGTGGCCTTCCAATACCAGAAAGGTGCCTATAAGAAAGCTGGGGAAGAACTGTTTCAGAGGGCATGTAGCAATAGGATGAAGGGTAATGGTTTTAAACTAGAAAAGGGGAGATTTAGGTTGGATATTAGGAAAAAGCTCTTCCAATATGTGGGTGGTGGATCACTGGCACAGGTTGCCCAGAGAGGTAGTGGAGACCCCATCCCTGTAGATATTCAAGGTCAGGCTTGATGGGCTCTGAGAGACCTGATCTAGTGAAGATGTCACAGAATCACAGAATTATCAAGGTTGGAAAAGACCTAGAAGATCATCCAGTCCAACCATTCACCTATTACTACTAGCTCCCACTAAACCATATCCCTCAATACAACATCCAGTCTTTCCTTGAACACCCCCAGGGTTGGTGACTCCACCACCTCCCTGGGCAGTGCATTCCAGTGCCTGACTACCCTTTCTGAGAAGTAGTGCTTCCTAATGTCCAGCCTGAATCTCCCCTGGCGCAGCTTGATACCATTCCCTCTAGTTCTGTCACTGCCTACACGGGAGAAGAGGCCGACCCCCAGCTCACTACAACCTCCCTTCAGGAAGTTATAGAGAGCTATAAGGTCTCCCCTGAGCCTCCTCTTCTCCAGGCTGAACAATCCCAGCTCCCTCAGACGCTCCTCGTAAGGCCTGTGTTCCAGACCCCTCACCAGCTTAGTAGCCCTCCTCTGAACGCGCTCCAGGGCCTCAATGTCTTTCCTGTAGTGAGGGGCCCAAAACTGAACACAGTACTCGAGATGCGGCCTCACAAGTGCTGAGTACAGGGGGACAATTACCTCCCTGCTCCTACTAGTAACACTATTTTTGATGCAAGCCAGGATGCCGTTGGCCTTCTTGGCCACCCGCGCACACTGTCGGCTCATGTTCAGCCGTGCATCAATCAGTACCCCCAGGTCCATTTCCTCCACATGTCCTTGCTTACTGCAGGGGTTTGGACTAAATGACCTTTAAAAGGCCCTTCCAACCTTACACATTCTATGATTCTATGTTGTAACAAAGTGGTTTTTTTATCAGCCAAGATTTATATCCTAAAACATTGTGAATAATTTCAAATATTAGTTGTTTCTTGGAAAATCCTAAGACTGCACAGGCTATTTGAGAAGAAGAAAATGTTACATCAACACAGTTCTTGCACACTGTGGTTGGTCCAACAGCATTAGAGTGGTCTGGCACCTAGTTTAGTTGAAGATAGTTGTGTCAAGAGAATGGGCAAATTAAGGACAGTGTGTGGTGTAAATGTTGTCAAACGTTCTGATTGTTGTGACATCTTGCCAACCTGTGGATTATGTCCTCTTACTTGAATGAGTAACATTATGATGTTCTCAACATCAAAGTGGCAAAACGATAGATACCCTGCTGTTCATGTTCTCTAGTTGTGTTAATTCATAATTAACATTAAGAAAAATAACATTTATAAATGTTTTTTTCTGTAAAGAAAAAAGCACCCTTGTGTTTTGGATGAAAGCACGGTAAAGTTCTGATCTAGGTAAATGAAAGGGTAAATAAGGAGATGGCAGGTGGCCAAGGGAAATTAAGCTTATGGGTATATAAGGTATTTCAAATAAAGGATGGTTCTTCAGTTGTACACGTCAAGTTGATTTTATTTTTACAGGGTAGTGCAGGAACTAGTCTTGTAGCCATCAGGTTTCTCGATCAGTCTTCCAGGAACATGCAGGAAATCTTTAACCTGATTGTGAGAAGGATGACAGTTCTGCCTCTTCTATGACATTGGTAGGTGATTTATATATACAGCACAACTGACAATGACATATAAATTTACAGCATGAAACATTTACACCTGAGCTTTATCCAAGGTTTAACAATAGTATTGAAGCCTCACTTTTTAATGATGACAAGCTAGACAAGTATAAAAAGGTACAGATAGAAAGTATTTCTAATCTGATGCTCCATCAAACACTACTCCATGAAGAAAGGGGGAGAGAAAGGAAGAAAGAGATGCCTCAGCCATTCTCACTGCATCTCCCATTTCTCTTTGTCCCATCAGCTGCTACTGTAAATTGTGGTATACACCTAAGAAGCAGGTAATTTTTCTTGTTATAATAAAACTCTGATCTGTTTATGAAACTCAGTCTGTATGCTTGTGCTCTTATATGTAGACCATCTAGTTTAAATCAAATACTAGGAAGAAATCAGTCTTCCTTTGTATTGTTTTCTGACAAAAAATCCACAAGCATCATGTTTAAATGTTGGTAGAGTAATTTTATCATCTCTTTCATGGTTTATTTTTTTTATAATACCAACTTGGTTGGGAATGATAATCACTAACCTGTGTATAAAACCGTTTGTGCAAAGAGCACCTGAGAAGTAAGCATAGAATAAGCTGCCTTTCATTGAAATGGTAATTTTATTACCACCAGCAATGCTCACAAAGAACTGATGTACATTATTGACTCAGGGTAAGGTATGTTGATGTAATGAAGAGGTTTTGTCAGAGCATGAGCTTGCTACCCATGATTGCTCCCACAGATCTGGCTTCCAAAGTTGAGGTGGGTAAAATGAAAACTTCAGTGTGGCATTGATTTTTCTTACTCATCATGTGGCTCAAAGGCACTGTGAAACTGAAACAAAGAATTGATACAGAATTCAGCCTGGAATTAACTGATGAAAATGACTTAATTTTTATACAGATTCATGCCAAGTTCTAAAGGAGAAGTGTGTTTTTGTGCTATGTCTGAGCAGTTAGAAAATAGATGGGAGAAGAACGGATTTTTAAGCTGTGTAAAACTGGAACAGAAAAAAATAGATGTGGACACAATAGTGATGCTCCTTTTCGTGTTGTTTCAGGGTGACTTTGAAAAATCCTTCTTTTGAAACAGTATCACATTGTGGGCCAGTATTCAATTTGTGGCCCACTCTAAACACCACATTCTTTTTTGGATGGTACAGGTGACTACGTTGCTATTCTTCACTTTATTTTTTATTCAGCTTTCTCTCCATCCTCTTGTGTGGCATGACTTTTTATTTTAATTCTTATTTTATTGATTTCAGACTATTTCTCTATCAAGATCACTTAGAATTCCAAACCAGTGGTCCAAGTGCTTGCAAAGATCTTGTTGATCTGCACAGTCTCTTTATTTTACCTTCAAGGTTATTAATATAAGTTTTGGACAGGTGCAAGCATAGAACACATTCCTAGGTTGAAATGACTCCTTCACTTGACAAAAAATTGTTGATACTAAGACTTGCACTGGTGGCTGAGTGAGAACCCTAATGTTGTCACACAGCTGTGTGCTGTGGGGCCCTGGGGAGGGACAGTATCCATTGTTACTAAAGAGTTTGCAGCAGGCAATGTAAATCAGTAATTTTATATGTGTAAAGTTTTACAGGGTGCTCCTACATCTTCAGCAAAATGGTTATTTATGAAAAATCATTGGCTAAATTGGTTTTACCTCCTTATGTAATGTAATTTCTGCTGTCTTTTAGAAATGCATTAAAGTCAAGAAATAGTGCAGCTCTTTTTTCCATTTTCTGTAGTCCTCTCACAGAATGTTGGATTGATACAGATTGCTCTTGACAAATCCATCTCTATTTAATGTTATATGATATTTTAGATGCTTAACATACCACTTCCTTAATCTCTTTGGGTATCTTTATAGATTAACTCTTCTACTAATTCCCAAGGTTCTGTCTAAAATTTCATGTTGCATTTCCTCTTTATAGGCATAATGACTTTAACTGGCAAGTAAATATAGCTGGGAATATGCTATTCTTATATGTGTTTACAAGGAAATCATATAAATGTGAAAAACTAAACCAAAGAAGGAAAACTAAAACCAAAGTTACCTGGCTCTTGATGTAGTATAATTATGTTCAAACCAGCTCTAACATACCTCAAATATTAATGAATGACTTTTGCTTTTTTGTTTCCTTTTCCTGCAAAAGAAGGGGAAAGTAATTGTGGTGGTTTGACCATGGCTAGAGGCCAGACACCCACCAAAGCTGCTCTATCACTCCCCCTTTCAGCTGGACAGGGGAGAAAATATATAATGAGAGGCTCAGGAGTCGAGATAAAGACAGGGAGAGATCACTCTGCAATTAGTGTCACAGGCAAAACAGACTCAACATGGGTTAAAGGAAAGAGAAAACTCTAATGTATTACACTACACACAGTGAAACTGGAGTCAGATAATGAACAGTACAACCAGGTCTTAAAGCAGCTCCCCCCACCCCTCCCTTCTTAGCATCTCTCCCTTCTCTCCCCCCTGCCCCATTGTGGTATGAGAAGGGGCAGGGAATGGGGGTCTCGGTCAGTTTTTTATGAGTTGTTTTTCTTCTTCCTGGGGGGGAGTCTCACACTCTTCCCCTTGCTCCAGCGTGGGGTCCCACCCACGAGCAACAGTCCTCCATGAACTTCTCCAATGTGAGCCCTTTCCTACAGGGTTTCAACTCTTCACTAGCTGCCCCAGCATGGGGTGCAGTCATAAAATCATAGAATGTCCCTTAGTCACTCAGGCCCAGACTGCTCCAGCCTGGGCCTCTGTGGAGCCACAGGGCCCCCCTAGTAAACCTGCTCCCATGTGAGTCTCTCTCTCTCTTGCTCAAATCTGTGTCTCTGTCTCCCTCCATGGACTGCAAGTGCTGTCAGGGGCTTGCTCCAATGTGGGTCACAGCATCTTCTACTGCATGTCTTCACCTGCTCCATCATGGGGCCCCTCCACAGGCTGCAAGTGGTGTCTCATCTTTTTTCATGGGCTGTGGTGGGGCAGCTGCTCCATCATGGTCTTCTCCATTGGCTGCAGGGGAATCTTTCCCTCTGGTGCCTGGGGCACCTCCCTCACCCCCTTCACTGACCTTGGTGTCTGCACAGTTCCTTACACCTTCTCACTCCCTTCTCTGGTGGCAAAAAGCGGCTGCTTGTGGATTTTTTCCTCTTAAATGTGATTCACAGAGGTGCTGTGACCGTTGCTGATGGGCTCAGCCTTGGCCAGTGGTGGGTCTGGCCTTGAGCCCAGCTGTTGGGCCGAGGGAAATTTCCTAGCTGCTTCTTGCAGAAGCCACCCCTGCAGCCCCGACTCCTTCACCAGAATGCCACCACACTAAACTACAACAGCCACTCAACTCTAGTTGTAGATGAAAACCAATTTATGACATGTCTATCCTTTGACCTGCATCAGAGGCAGAAACTTTTTTGCACAGTAACAACTTGCTACTCAGAAACCTTCCAAACATGACATTCAAAGTTGCATGGTCTGAACCCAGTGTCTCAGTAATGATTAGCACTTCACTGTTAGCTCAGCAGCTGGACATAGAAATGACCTCAAAATTCCCATCTGGGTAGTCTGTTTCCACAACCTGTAGATGCTGTATTGTATTTCTACACTGTATTTCATCCTATTGTAGATGCCCTCTTCCTACCTCTGAAATGATGTCCAGCAAAACTTTTTGATCTAATAAAAATTGAGTATAAAGACTTGCTGCCATATTTACATCTTGATGTTAATAAACCATTGCTCAGGTTGCACCAGTGGAGGATTAGCACCAAGTCAGAGATCAAATGATGAATGCTGTTGCAGTCTAACCAAATGTTATGTCATGGGCAAGTGGAAGAAAATAGATTGTGAAAGCTAAAAGCATTTGAAAATTACTGTAAAAAGCCAGTTGAAATATTATTATGAACTACTGTTTTTTTGATTTTGGTTTTGTAAGAGGCTATTATAGAGTGGAATAACATACTACTTAGGAAGTTCCTTACAAGGTTAGTTGCTAATGAAAGTGGTAAATGCTTTTCTCTGCCATCGTCCCAGCTTTTGTTTTGAGGTCTGGCATGGCTTTCTGAATAGTTACAAGTCTAGGTATGTTTAAGTCATATTTGATATTTATAATACCTCATGAATACGTTTTTACTGCACCTAGCTTGAGAGGTCTTATAGTGAAAGAACTTCTTTCTTCCTTTTTTTTAGTGAAAGGTGCTATCCAGGTTCCTCCCCACTCAGCAACATTCCCAGTTCTCTAGTGGCAGCTTGCGGCTGCTTTTTATTCGCAGCATGCTTCTGGTGTCATTACTTCTCAGTTTCCCTCTTCTGCTAACATCAGGGGTCCTCCCGAGACATGTCATCTCTATCACTGCAAGTCAATATTCATTTGCTTTCTTCAAGGTCCATAGCTCTGCCCCATATAACACCAGGGAGAGTCTCATTCTTGAAGCAGCTAAGCGGGAGTATAATACCCCAGTCAGTCGCTGGTGGGCTTGTGTTCCCACAGTTTAAGTCCTAAAGACAATAAATGGTAATTCACCCAACTGATTATCCACTGTTTTAAAACCCAATCAGCTGTTTACAATGAGCTCCTTTCAGTCATGCACTATGAATCTACTAAAATCATACTGGAAAAGCAGTTTTGCACTATAAGGGCTTGTCTCTCCACGTGAGTCCCTTTATAGTGCCCTCAGAAATCAGGATAAGCAAAGCAGTTTAAATAAGAGCAGGGAAATGTAAATCCTGGCAACTTTTTTTCTTTTTCTTTTTTTTTTTTAACTCCACAAAGGTGAATAATGCCAAATGAAGTGCTGGGTGCATTTTCCTGCTAAACTTTATTGACTTTATTGTATGATTTATATTGTTTTGCTTGTTGGTCATTTTGAGCTAGGCTTACAAGACTGTTTTAGTGTTGCTTATACAGTTGCTTTTGGTGAGTTTGGTCCTTCCCTGGAACCAGCTTGCAGAAGGGTTTTTACTTCAGAGTAAACTTGAAAGAAATTTCTCAATTTTGGAAAAGGAAATGCATATAACCAAGGCTTACATGCTTCCCCCCACCCTGGAGCAACTTCTTAAGGCCCTATGGAGAAGTTTTCAATGTTTCAGTGTTGAAGAAATGTTTCAGCAGCTAACAGACAGAGACCCACAAGGGCTCAGGTGAGGGAATTAATTTACCCTGTTGGCAGCTTCAATGGATGGGAATTTTCTGTGTTCTTGAGGGATATGGTTCACAGGCACCTGGCTGAAATTTTTGCTTCATTTTGACTAAATACCCTAGTCTCTCAGTGGACTCTCCCACCTTGGTGAGCTCATCAGGACTGCTGATAAAGCATCGGTGGCTTTTAGAGTCCCCACAGTAGACCTGATGGTCACTCATGGGTACAGTGCAATTGGTTCCAGGGACTGGAACCAAAAGTGCTATTTTTGCTGAATAAACAGTGCTGAAAGGTCTAAGTTTGAAGCTACTTTTATATGGAAACTGTACTGTAGGTGCTGACACAAGGAGCCGATGTCTCTTGAGTTGATACCTTTCAGTAGCCCACTGTATATTGAAGTGCTGGTGTAGTACATGTTAAAAATACTATGGAAGATGTGTTAAAAATAAAACTTGCATGCAATAGATACAGATTGTTTTCTATTATAACCTTTTTATTATAATATCCCTTTGCTATTATAAACTTCCATTTTTTGAGCTATTAACTCTATTTTTGCATTTAAATTGTCAGGAGAGTGGACCTCTTCCTAATGATCAAGGGGTGTAGGGGTTGGTTGCACAGTCTTGGAACAACTCTCTAGGAGATGAGTCTCCTTCTGAATGTGTAAATATTATCTCAAAGTGGATGACTTCCCCCTAGACTCCACTCCAGAAGAGGGGGTGGTAGCAACTCTGCAGCAGGAGACTTAACATCTTGGCTGAGAAATTGATCCTGGAATTGAGATGTATGAATTTAGGGTTTCTTTTTTCTTACTTTTCCCCTCCATGTGATTTTTACATTAGTGTGTGTACATTACATGTAATGCATACATTATGTGTACAAATAGATATATATAGGTATGCAATTCAAAACAAAAACCAGGTCAGATGGTATTTGAAAGTTACCAAAAAATATACATAAATATACTTGGTGTATACCTTTTATAAGAAAACTAGTTGTTTGTTTTCAGGTTTCCTTAAATCCTAAATTCCTAGAGTAGAAAGTATGCATTGGATTCTGTTGTGTTTGATTGTTTTGTGTTTTATTGAAATGATTATGTATTCTGGGCTAAATCAGTATTAGGAAACACTTTCTTTTTCTTTCCTTTTCTACTTCCTTCCTCCTCAACCCCAAAAGAACACTGAGGAAAACTAATATTTTACTTTAGTCTTTATGGTATGGAGATTATTAGCATTTTATGCCACTGAGGTCACATTGAGACTTCACTGGAAGTGTAGAGGAAATTAACTTCACAATTTTATGGCAGGATCTAACATTCAATGTGGTGTGATTCATAAAATTCTCTCATTTGTGGAGTGCCCTCATTCTCATTTTCCATATTCTCCTCTGTTGACACTTAGAGGCATGTACTGAGGTTTGCTTAAGCTCACTGTACCTCATGGAAGGACCTTATGTGTGTAAAGTATTAATATTATCCTCTGCTGAGGTTATAATCCTATTCTTAAAAGAGTATTTGAGCCCTCGGGTGGGATTGAATACTGGTTCCCAAAGTAATTAGTAAGGGAGTATTTTGAAATCAGTGCTGCAGTATGGATTGGTTTAGGCCACTCAAGTGAATTTTAAGCTTTCTGTTCCAGGCAGTGAAAATCCTGTTTGGCCTTGTGCTGCTAGAATTGGATTGATTTATTATTCTAAGTTCTGCATCTACCTGTAAGTGGTACTTGCAAATAAAGACAAGATTTAAATACTTAAGACTATTCTCTCTGGTTTCTGCTTAAGCAGAAAAAATGCAGCTGATTGACCTGCAGGGCTGCAAGACCCTGTTTGTGACAGTATAAGGGAATCTTGTACTAGTTATAAGGGAACATTATACTACAGTAGGAGGTCTGGCTGCTGTCAACACTTGAAACTCTTCATCTCAAATCACTGTTTTCATCAGCAGCTTTAGAGAAACCTTTCTTCCTTCAGATTCTGTTTTCAGAGGATAAACCTGCAGACCTATGTCCCAATCTGAGTGGGAAGATGGTTGTAATTCCATAACTGTCTGGTTGGCAAGAAGAATAAGGTCATTACCCATTACTGGCAGTGCTAAAAGAGCAGCTGGAATTTATACTGATTGTGAATTTTTGTTGATTGCTGAATGGCTGACTGGAGGGATATTTCATTCTAGGGTTCTCCATAGGTGTTTTCCTGAGCAGCAGCACTGCATGTGGTACTGGGTTTATGAGCCAGATAATACCACGTTACTGTCTTCTGCAATGGGTATTTATTTTATGGCTTTTGATTATTTTCATAGTATCTTGAACCAGTGATCTTTGTGATAAAAAACACTATTTTCAGTAAACTCCTGAAAGAACTGGTCCCTCTTTCATAGTGATGCCTCCTAGCAGCGATAACCTGAACAGACCCAACTTCAGAGTTTTGGGATATTTCTTGAAACTGGATTGTTGGCAGGTTCTGGAAGGAAATGAAGCAGTAGAACTTTATTAAACATAACCATTGAGCAGAAGGCCACATAACCTTGAATTTTGGTTCTACCTGATTGCAAGGGAGTTTGTTCCAGAATAATTAACACTGATCACATTAGAGGTGGGAATCATGATATTAACAGGCCATTTGAAACAATCTTGCTGCATGTCTAAAGGCCATTGTGTGTGAAATAACTAACTCGCAGAAAACCTTCTCCAGCTCTGACTCTGTGATTGCTGAGGTAGGTGCTGTTTTTCCAGAGCCTGGTGGTCAGTGGTGCAAATACAACCTTTTGAATTTTCCTTTATTCCCCCCTCTCCTCTTCCTTTTAAGGTGTATGAACTCCTAGTCCTTTTCATAGTACTCGCTTTCACACCTTAAAACTAACTATGCTTGCAGGTGTTTAACGTACCATAGACTTAATATAAGGTTGTAAGGAATAGAAATTCCCTAGAATTAAGTATTCTGTGAGGTATTATTTATATATTTAGAAGTATGGTTAAAAGGCACTCAGTGTAATTTCTGATTTAAAAAAAATAAAGTGGCTGCCCTTCAGTGTAGTGCAAAGAATAGTGACAGAAATAGAATGAGGAGAAAGGTGACAGACATGGATAAATAAAGAGTGGAAGTCAAAGCAGGGAGAGTTACAGGTAAGGGTATGTTGACCATAAAAGGGATATTTTAATTTTTAATGTCGGTCAAAATAGATTGCACTGATAAAACTACATAGTCACAAATGACAGCTGAAATGGCAAAAGGGTATCAGTTTTTCAAATTGTCCTTCATTAGCAAGAACACAGTTACATTGGTTTTCCAGTTTATTTTCTACTAGTATGTGTCCTGGTTTCAGTCAGGATAGAGTTAACTTCATTTGTAGCAGCTGATGGAATGCTGTGTTTGGGAGTTACAATGAAAGCAGTGCTGAGAACACCCTGATGTTCTTAGTTGCAGTCAGACAGTCAAGGACTTTCTCAGCTTCTTCGTATTTCTCTAGTCAGGAGAAAGGAGGGGCGAAGCCAGGACAGGTGACCCAGATGGGCCAAAGAGTGTATTCCATGCCAATGACGTCCTGCCCAGGAGAACGGGGGGCTGAGGGGAGGAAGAAGAGGGGCGGTGGCGGGACGCGTGCTGCCTGGGGGGACGGTCGGGTTCCGGGACAGCTCTGGGTGGTCCGGCCTGAGTTGTGTGGGTCGGGGAGAAACTGCATTGGGGATCAAGAGTTTCATCTTCTTTTGCTCTAAAGTCCTGTTAGCATTGGTATATTTGATCTTTCTGTTCTCTTAGTAAACTCTCCTTATCCCAACCCACGGGCCTCTTAGTTTCTTTTCCCTTCCCTTGTTCCCCCCTTTTTCCCTCTTCCCCTGCTCTTTTACTTTAAGGAGCAGGCAGCTGCGTGGATCTCGGCCCACAGCCGGGGGAAACCACGACAGTATGTAAGGTGGAAATGGGACCTGATTTTCTTGATGGTACCACTAAAGATACAAGGGTATCTCACCTACCTTGGAGTGGCAGTCACCAGCTGGTCAGCTTCAGAAATCTGTCCGGTTTCCAGGCTGAACAGCTGTTACTGTGAGGGCAAGGTGGAACAAGGGTACATTTCCAAGGGTGCTCAGACTTCCTTAGTGCATCACGGTCTCTGCTGCCATCACTCACAATAAGGAGCAGCCCGGAGATGTTTGCTATTGTCAGAAGTACTGTCTGCATAATCTACTTACGACTTGTGTGATTAAGGAACATATGTCTAATAAACTGGTTATAAACAAACATGTCATCAGTATTCCTGAGCCTGTCTCCGAAGAGATCGTGATATGTCAGGTTGGATATAACAAGTTGACTTCAGTGCAGAATGACAGAAGAGCAGATGTGCTTGTGCCCAGATTCAGCATGCTCTTGGTTAAATACATCTGCAACCTGAAAAGCCCAATAACAACTTAAGGACCTGCATCCTTTGTAAAGCCAGTAGGGATTATAGGCATCTCTAACTATATTTAGTTAGAAGTAAACTAATATATTTTAAAGAAAGAGAGGACATTTAGAAGTCTGAAAAGGGTCTCATCCTTGTTGTAGGCTCTTTCTGTACTCTGAAAACTTGTTCTCCTGGAGAGAACCCCGCAGTGCTGTGAAGTGTAGTTGTCAGTAGTGAAGATGCCCTTCAAAGACAATCAGATGTACTGTCTGGCATAGAGGTAGATCCAAACAAAAGAGGGAGGGAGGGAGCATCTCATTGGGAAGAGGATCATATGGCATACTGCTGTGTATCACTATGCTATGCCTCAGGCTGTGACAGTCACCAGAATTGCAGATCCAGGGACAATTCATGTGCTTTGGTTGCCCCCATGACTCTGGTATTTCCCACCTGGAATTTCTGCCACTGCAGGCAGCTGTTCATAGGGCTGAGCTCCTTCCTCCTGAAGGGAGGGAGTTCAAGTCTCAGCCTCCAGTCTGATACCTGCAAATTGTATTTTGAATTTAGCTTTCTGTAAACTAAAAAATACATTTTTTGTTTAAATATGAAGTATTTATTGAATAGTATGTACAAAAGACAGTACAACGTAAGCACATATTCCAAACCCCTCTGAAATCAATTATAAAACTCCTGTAGGCCTTGGACCAGGTATTAATGGAAGATGACATTAGGCAGAGCACCTGCTTAGACATAATAGTTAATGTCTAAGCAGGTGCTTGGCCTTCCTTCTAGCTGGTTCTGGAGAGCATGCCTTTTGTTGACAAAAGCTTTGTTCTTTTAAGAGGCTGGTTCATTTTAAAGTTTGGATGTTGCACTTGTCAAGTATAGATAACAATGATTATTGCTGTTGAGATATATTATTATACTGTCCTACATAGAACTACATAATCAGCCCCTTTCTAAATTGGCATGTTTATTGGCAGTAACAATAATGGGTTGGCAGAGTGCAGAGATGCTATTGAGAAGACTATTGGGTACACTGGTGTCAAAATCTGGATCTAAGAAAATACTGGCAGGGGAGAAGAGGAGTACCCTGAATTGTAATGTTCACTTTTAGACCAAAGGGAGCAAAAGATTATTGCAACTCACCTGCTGTCATGAACAAAAGCAGATCTCTTGTGATTTCTTGTATGCTTCCTACAGTACTGCAAAGAATATATAGATCGGACCAGAGATATTTCCAGCTGCCCCATTCGTAATTTAAAATACCCTGATTGCCTCTGGTCCTTGACAAGAGACAGCTGGAGTTTGCATCATAGAGTCTTTAGCTTTCTTGAGTGAGGGGGACAGTATAACATGCTTCAGCATACTGTAACAGGTGCTGGTGCCCACCTGGAAGGGCTGTGTGGCTCAGCACACTGTAGTTCTGCTGCTTTGCCTACTGTCATGAAAAGGGCTGGTAAAAATCTGTGTAGGTTTCCCCTTGTCCCCTTCTGTTTGACTTGCAGACTCTGGGGCTCTGCAGAGAGTGCATTACAGTGCTTCACCTTGTAGCCTCCAAGCCAAACCAGTATGTTGCCAAATCTAAGTAAATATCAGGTGGTGCCTTTTCTAGACACCAGCCAGTACAGCTATCCAGTTGTACAATAACAGTGCTTAGGAGCTCTGTAGTGGACAGCTGCCAGAAAGTGGACGCTGATACCCGTTTGAGGAGTTGCCTGCTCAAAACAGAGCTCTTTGCACATTGCTGCTTGCTCCCATCTCCAGCCCTGTACAACACTGGCAGAATGCTGTTGCTCACAGAGGCATAAGCACTTCAGGCTCAAAGAGGATTACTTTAAGATTAAATGGGATGATTCCTTCCTGCTACTTACAAAATAGATTGGGGTGTGGGGGGGGGATGGGGGAGGGAGGAGCAGTTTGAAATGCTACCTTCCCTTTGCATGCTCACTGCTGAGGGCCTGCGACCTAATGGTTTGCCTTGGCAGGGTTCCCCCTCCCCTGCCGTTTCTCCCCCTGCAGCTGCTCATTTTGGAGCCCGCACGGCTGCACGCGTTGTTAAAAAACACAGCTGCTCTGCATCCATTGTAAGCTCCAGCTATTGATTTAGATCCTCCAATTTTTATGTGTTGAAAGAGAAAATGATTGTTTAAAAAAGCATTTGTGCAGGATCCGGAGTCAGCCAGGGCCTTGAGGCACAGCGGCCTCAACTTCTCTGCATGGCAGATGTGCCAAAGCACTCAGAGTGGCTCCCAGACTCTGCTCCTTGTTTTATTATAACAAACACAAACTAATAAGCTAGAACAAGTAAAATACTTTTAGAGAGAATACACAAATACGTTGGGTCGGGCAGATTGAAATAAAAATGTCTGGAAACAGACCTTTCCCCATCTCCAGTGGGTCCTTGAAAAGTTGGATCTTTCTTCTGACTTTGCTCTTGACTTGAGTTGCTGAGAAAAGTGGGTGTCACTGGCTTTGTGGGTTGAAATACGTGCACACCCCCTACTGCCCTCTGGAACTGTTAGGCACCTCTCCTAGTCATCCTCTTTTTGGCCTCCTGTGGCTACGTTCCTCTAAATGCATTTCCTGCTCCTGTCAGAGAGGTACAAATCCATATTTACACTGCAAGCTCTGTGCCTGCCAGTGTCTGTTTCCTACCTGGAACGTGTTACAGTCCGCAAGCTTGCTGTGCTTGGATGTGCTCAGCTGCTGCAGGGAACAGCCTGCTCCCCATCGCTGAAAGGATCTCTGGCACCTGGGTGTGGCTTTTGCTGTGCAGCCTCATCCTTTTTAGCAGAGAGTGTTGGTAGATGTAGCATTTATACAAGCAGCAGGGGAAGCACAATAAATCGTGCTGCTGCCCATCACATCATCTCACACATGCTTTTTAGCTCTTGAAGGTTTATTTAAAAACCTGGAGGATTTTTTGTTTTAACATTAATGTCACCTCTTGTGCATCATGCCTTTCTGCTTTCTTGTCCAGCAGTTAAACACTGCAGACTTCACAGAGCTTTTCACAAGTGGTTATACTTTGTTGATATTCTGGTAGTAAGTGAGGAAGATATGGAATGTAAAATCCCAAGGGCTGGGGATCTCTTTCAAGGAGTCCTGATTCTCAGGAACTCTTCTGGACATGCCCTGCAGAAAAGCAGCATTTACTCAGGATGACTTGAAGTACATTTTCTGGGAGAAATCCCAGGGTTTATTGTGGTTGCTTTATTTAATTTGCTTGCACCACCATTATAGCCCTGCAGCCCTGAAAGTTGCCTGATGATTTGCCCACTGTCTTTATAGTTACGGAGTAGGGCATGTAAGGCTGACAGAGAGGGATGCTAACAGACTATCTCAGCAGCTGCAATGCTGGATTTTCTTTGATAATCTGACACAGAAACATTTTTCCATGTAGGTAACTGTGAAGTCAAAGCAGTAACATGGTTATCTCTCTGCTTTTTCCCCCAAACACACTCCTACTTGCAAGAGTTAGAAAGTTATGATCTAGAAAGCAGATCTGAGCAATGGGGGAATGAAGTAAGAATGCTCTAAATCACTGTGCTTGAGGTCTTTAAGTTAAAATCCAGGAATTTGTGGCTTTAGGCTTTGCTACAGATTTTCCATGTAATCCTAAGTGTGGTTATTTAACAAAACTCTTTTGCAAATGGCAAATGCTGTGCTCAGAGAGACAGCTGGGAGTAGATTTTCAGCTGAAATCTATCTGGCTGGTCCATTAAAAATCAATTTCAGTTGAAATATATCTGACTGATGGGTAGAGGTGCAGTGTTTTCAATATATTTGGAAATTTCAGTTGCATACAATAAATACTGATGCTACAAAGAAATGGAAATATATCCTGTTATAATACCAGAAATGGTATTTTTGAGATGAATATTGCCAAATCAACTTTACTGTGAATTTTATTATAGTAGGTTAAATTATGAGTGTGGTAATAAACTGCAAAATAGATTTGATTTCTTTTAAATTTGCAAGCAGAATGAACAAAGCACCAATTTATATAAAAATAAGTGTTCAAGGTGTATCTGTCTGCCACAAATTTTGTGTACTGTTTTGAGGTAGAATAAGAGGTCTCTATTTAAAGCTAGAGATACGTCTGCATATTCTGAGTTTAGTTCTAGTGTGTATATTGAATGCTGTAAAAAGGCAGACAGACCACATCACTTAATCCAAGGATGTGATGAGGTACAGATCAGAAGCAGATTTCACCCCTGAATTAAGGTAGGGAGCCAGGAAAGGAACTGACATCTCCATCTACCCATTTCTACATGCTGAATGTAACTATTTTGTCCTTAAGGACAGTTGCTGAGTTGTGGGATGCATGTTGTGCACTAGCAACCATATCATTTGGATGGCCTGCACGTGCCCATGTTGTGATTTATGTTGAATCCACACTGGAATAATGTTATACCTAATAGTTGAGAGTTTATGGTGTGCAGATTTAGCAGCTAAAGGTTGTGCATGTAGCATAAGATTTGGAGTTTGCTGTCATACAAAGCATGTTTTGTATGCATTGCTGAACTCACAGCTGACTCCTGCACTGTGGAAATTACAGTGTGGGCACATCTGGGGGAATCTATAGCATTCAGCTATCCATGATGCCTATAATCCCTACTAGCTTTTCGAAGGATGCAGGTCCTTCAGATGTTATTGGGCTTTTCAGGTTGCACATGTATTTAACCAAATTCAGCTATTACATGAGCAAGCCTGTCTCATGTTTGACGCTCCAGCATTACTATAGAAGGGCCAGCTTTTTGGATATGGGTTTGAACATGTGTCTTCCAATTTATTGCTCTCTCAAGTTCCACATATTATCCGTGCCAGTGCACTCACTCGGCAGTCTGTGTTTTGAGCTGTAGCACACTATTAGTGGAATGTATATTTCCATGAAATGTAGGCAAAAGCTCCTTTGGAGTGCTCTTTGTGTATCACTGCATGTGCAAACGACACTACTGGTAACTGTAAAAAGGAATTCAAGAAAGCTAAACAAGATTGTATTATGGAAGGTGATATCTCCTGTGTAGTTAGAGTACCATATTCAGTTCCCTCCGTGTTCACCCCTCTTGCCTGGAACAAGGGAGCCTCATGAGTAGTTCCTTTCACCCCATCTTTCCTAGTGAAGAGAAGTCATTAGGAAAATCTGGTTCTTTGCAAAAAGGAAATTCTACTGTTTATAAAGATTTATCCTAGCAATGTGAAACAGCATCATATATGAATTAAAGATATATCTGGCTCTCAACAGCAGAACATTTACTGTTCAGAGATTTCCAGCGTAGTCTCTCGAGGTAGACATTCTCATTGAATGTAGCATTCTTGGGATTTCTTTTAATTTTGCATAGCCCCTGTAGCTGAGGTGTTGCAATGACTAATGTTAGCTGCTTGACCCACAAGTGACTTCTGGGAAAGCGTGTAAATTCTGCAACTTGAAGACAAAGTGGCTTCTGATCGTGTCTCAGAGAAGCCTCTTTGCAATATGGAGAAAAATATTTGAATCTGGGGTTTGACTATCCTTAACTTCAGATTTTTTCACTAGAGCCAAGAAACTGGAGTATGGGGTGCTTCAAAAGTAATTGCTGTGTTTTTAGTTAATGACTTATCATTCTGGATTTAGTTTGGAAAAAGAAATAAAAAAACCCTTTCACACACAACTTCCCAGCTCTAGCCAATCAAGAGTTATAAGAAAACACATTACAGTTGATGTTGTTATAGAGTTGCTCATTTTTTAGTTAGGAAAGTGATGTTGAATGCATGATTACAACATTTTTTTAAATAAACCAGAAATTACTGGGAAATTAAGTTACTGACATATAGGACCCTTATATATAAATATAAAAGCGCAGCAATGCCAATGCAAATACAAAACAGTATACAGCTTTTCCTGGCTCTCCTAATTATGAATCTTCAGCTGGCATGAGATGAAGATCTGTAAGTCTCCTGGACAAAGTGATGAGAAAGCTAATGGGAATTTTGTAGTTTTTTGCTGATGTTTTATTTGGGATGGAAGTTGTTACTAGGCAAGTGGAACTCAAAAGCTTAGTTTATAACTTGATAATTACTTGGGTGAGTTGAAGACTTGATAGAGAGTCTTGTGTTGGTATTGAAGGCAGACGTTAACTGTTGGAGATGTTTTGAGTGTTCTGTGCTGAACATTCCTGGGATAGAATCACAGAATCGTAGGGGTTGGAAGGGACCTCCAGAGATCATCAGGTCCAACACCCCTGCCAAAGCAGCTTCCTAGGACAGGGCACACAGGGAGGTGTCCAGACGGGTCTGGAATATCTCCAGAGAAGGAGACTCCACACCCCCTGGGCAGCCTGTCCCAGGGCTCTGGCACCCTCACTGGGAAAAAGTTCTTCCACATGTTGGTGCGGAACTTCCTATGCTCCAACTTGCAGCCATTGCCCCTTGTCCTGTCCTCACAGACCACTGAGAAGGGGCTGTTGTGAGGATGTGAGAAACACAAACTGAACAGTGAATCTACTGAAAGATAAGCTGATCACGATGCATGCGCTCCTAGCGCAATAGGCTTTTTTCCAAATGACAGTAAAGGTGTCAGAAACCTACAGATTCTGTAGAAAAATATACAGGTGTGTGCCTATGATGCTAGCTAATAGTTTTAGATAAAGGAATTTCCATGTCTCTTTCCCCCTTCCCATCCTCTTCCACCCCCTTTCCATAAATTGCTAAAGAGACTATCTTTTAACTGTAGCAGCTCTGTGAGAGACAGGCACTTTCCACTGTGGGGAAAAAAGAATTAGTTCGCTGCCTCTGGAAAGCTGATACTCTGCAGCTGAAGTCTAAGTTGTCTTAATGGGTTTTATACAGCTAGATAGCAGGCATTCTGCTCTATGACAACTCTACTTTTGAAAATCACTGAACATACCTAATGGAAATGGATGTAAAGTGTAGTGATTGTTAAACTGTGACGCTGAGAGACAGCACCCTTGAGGTAAAATCCTCCAAATGAACTGCAACTGCAGAATAGTTGCAGGATAAGGAAATTTGTCATATAACCACTAGGATCCTGTATTGCTCCTGACTGGCAGAAAGAAAGATAAGAACAGTCTGTAGCTATCTATGGTCAGAAATAGTTTCCCAGTTTAGGAGTGAAGCTAAAGTCTTTTTTGTGTATGTGTTTTCTATCTTTGTTAATTTTTTTTACATTGATGTATAAAGAAGCTGATTAAAAGGTCAAGTTAAATAGCCACAGTCTTGTCTTCTTAAGATAAAAACCCAACAAACAAACCAGTTTTCTCCCTTCATTTACCTGCTGTTTGAGAAGTTCAGGAAGGATATCATAGATTCTTCCTGACCTTGTTGCAATGTTGTTTGTTCTGGTTTTGGCTAGGCTAGAGTCAACCTTCCCAAGCAGCCAGCCCAGGTGAGCTGAATTAGCCTAGGCTGTTTTCCACACCACCTGACACCACTTCCCCATAAAAGCAGCTGGTTGGGGAGGGGCATGGGTTTGTTGCCTCCAGGACAGTCTGAGTGCAGCTGGGGTGTCAGGTAAGTCAGTCCTTCAATCCATTGGTGGGTTGTCCGGCAGCACTCTGTAATTGTGGGGTCAATAAGGTTCTCTGTGTTAGCACTGGGTGTGAGTGTAACTGGCCATTATTCTACATTCAGGGTGATTTTTGTCAGTTAGCTGTTGTTATCCAAACCCATGGAGCCTCTGTCTGTCTCTCCTGTGGGAGTGAGCAGTGTGTGGTGCTTGGCCACTGTCTGGGGCTGAACCACCACGTTGTTTTTCACTTTCCAATGTATTATTTAAGGTATGATGGGGTGAAAATTTGAGCAATTGAAAACCCTAAACAGGGACATCTTTGAGTATCCAAGTTAATGCTAAGCTGATTTAGGTGCTAAGCTGAGCTTTGCACTTAAGCTGTACTACTCAAAGTTTGGCTTTATAGGATCATGAGGGCTGTGTCCTTGGCTCAGCAGCTCCTTTTAGAGTGAAGCAGGACTTCACTGAACTCCAACAACTTGTGTGTTCCATGTGTCATCCTACAGCGTGTTCTAAATGGGGAAATCTGCATGAAAAGTTAGGTATTTCAGTAGGTTTGCCAGTGAACTCTGGTATGAAGACCATTTCTTTAAATAACTTCCCTTCAGACACCAGATATCCTGGAATCTGTAAAACTGAAGTTGGATTTAGGTGTGTCTATTCTGTATGGAATGGTAATTCATTATGTTACTGTGAAGATTAAGAAGGAATGTTTCTGGGGTATCATATGAATCCTTTAGGAGTCTTGCTGTCATAGTAGTGTTCAAAGAGGACTTGTGTGACAGTGAGAGTTCAGGGCTGCTGTCTCTGAGATACCACTGTGATAAATAACTAAGACATACTTTTTGCTGAGTAGAGTCCTTCATAATTCAGTCCCTTTAGAAAATGTTAGATCAGACTCCTAACTGGTATTCTTCAGGATTGGTCCATGGCTTGAATATAAGTATATGCATATATATATATATTTCATATCTTATGAGATTTTGCTCTGTATTTCTTGGAAGTTCTTCACTAAGCACATCATGGTGACATAAGAGCATTTCTGTAGAACAAAGTGTTAGCTGAAAGGATCTTTGTGCCCTTTTAGATTGTGATGATTATAGAACAGTCCTCTTCCCTTTACGTTTTTGTGGGTTTTTTTTCCCCCCTTTCCATTTGAGGTCTAAGAAATTAGGTTCTTTGTCTCAAATTGAAACTATCCTAGATGAAATCTCAACACTTTTATATGCTCTATCTACTTTAATACGTTTCTGACTATGAAATAAAATGCATCTTCTCAATAAAATAGCTTCTTTACTGCTGTTTCATTCTGCAAAGCATCTTCTGCAATATGTTTAACTTCCCAGTAGCAATTCAGCTCAGTTAATATACTACAAGTGTAGAACTTGTATTAAATCTATGAAATGACTGCTCACCAAAAAATAATCTCACTAAAGAAACTCTGCTAAAAATCTGTTAACATATCCTAATAAAAAGACGTGGCTTTAAAAAGTTTTAAAGAAATGCAATGGAACTGTAAAGAATCTAGGGGGATTTATTTTATTGCACTTCTTAGGTGAGCAAGGAATGAGGACAGTTGCTTTCCAGCTGTGAGAGGCACAGCTTGAGGAGAGCCTTTCTTCTGAAGTTGGTGGTACACCAGCTGAATTCCACTTTTTCCAGACCCCTTTCACAGTCTTAACTGTTCCCTCCAGAACTGTCATTACTATGCTGTCACATGCCCAGTAGCATGTGCCTCTGCCTCTTGGTCTCCCACCCTACCAGACAGGCAGGAGAAATTAAGTACATGCTTGCTTTCACTGTGGTGTTTCCCAAGCAATGTGTTTTAAAGTGCTGCCTAGAGTAGATGGGATGCATCACCATAGTTTTGGGGACTGCTGCTTCCATGGAAATGGTACATCTTTTGTGCTCTTGCTCTGAGGAAGCTGCTTCATGAGACATGATTAAAAGTATATACTTAGTTTAAAAGATAGATTTGCAGTATTAAAGCTATATGAAAAGGAAAACAATAAAAATATTAAAATTATATTTAATAAGGATTAAACAGCTTATAAGGCTGTTTTGTCCTAGGGAAATGTTAGAGCTATATCCTTCCTGCTTCTGTTTTGAAACATGCCTAACAAGGTAGAAAAGTCTCATTGGATGATCTGCTTTTTAGCCTCAGATAAAAAGGCTTCGCTTCTCCTCTCTTCATCTGCCTCTTATTCCTGTGGCTGGGCACTGGAATCTAGCTTGTTATTGCTGGGGATTAAGTCGTTCTCCTCCTTATGATCTTGTGATATATGTATGCCTTAATTGGTGTGTTTGCAGCTTCAGCTTTGCAGGATTTTTTTGCCTATTAATTTTAGGCCTTTTCAGATACTGTAATAAAGTTTTTACAGATTTTGTGTTATAGCTGTTGTTAATCACATGTATTTCTTGGGCACTGCTGAAATTTCTTTTCTGTAATGTGTATGTTTAAATCACCTCTTGGATTCTCAGTTAATGATGAGGAAAAACCCCATCTCCTCCTCCATTTTAGGGAACTCTCAGGGGACTTGTCAAGTGGGGTGTTGTCTTGTATGTTGGGGTGCTTAAAGCATCCTGGCAGCTAAGCTGAGGAAGTGTGATCTGGAGGATTGGATAGTGAGGTGAATTGTGAACTGGTTGAAGGAAAGAAGTCAGAGAGTTGTGGTCAATGGGACAGAGTCTAGTTGAAGACTTGTGTCCAGTGGAGTCCCTCAGGGATCTGTACCAGGACTGGTACTATTCCTTCTATTCATCAGTAATCTGGATGAGGGAACTGAGTGCACTTTCAGCAAGTTTGCTGATGATGCAAAACTAGGAGGAGTGGCTGACACAGCAGAAGGCTGTGCTGCCATCCAGCAAGATCTGGACAGGCTGGAGGGTTGAGCAAGGAGAAATTTAATGAAACAGAACAAGGGCAAGTGTAGTCTCTTGCATCTGGGGAAGAACAACCCCACATAGCAGTGTAAGTTGGTGACTGACCTGTTGGAGAGCAGCACAGGGGAAAGGGACCTGGGGGTCCTGGTGGACAGCAGGGTGACCATGATTAGCAATGTGCCCTCATGGCCAAGAAGATCAATGGCATCCTGGGGTGTATTAGGAGGGGTGTGGTTAGTAGGTTGAGAGAGGTCCTTCTATCCCTCTATTCTGTCCTGGTGAGACTGCACCTGGAATATTGTGTCCAGTTCTGGGCCCCTCGGTTCAAGAAGGACAGGGAACTACCTGAAAGAGTCCAGCACGGGGCCACAAAGATGATTAAGGGAGTAGAACACCTTCCTTATGAGGGCAGGCTGAGGGAGCTGGGCCTCTTTAGCCTGGAGGAGACTGAGGTGTGATGTCACTAATGTCTATAAATATGTAAAGGGTGAGAGTCAGGAGGACTGAGCCAGGCTCTTCTCAGTGATGGACAGTGATAGGACAAGGAGCAATGGGTGCAAGCTGGAGCATAGGATGTTCCATGTGAACATAAGGAGAAACTTTTTCACTGTGAGGGTGAGGGAGCACTGGGACAGGCTGCCCAGAGAGGTTGTGGAATCTCCTTCTCCAGAGACATTTAGAACCCACCTGGACGGGTTCCTGTGTGACCTAATCTAGGTGATCCTGCTCTGGCAGGGGGTTAGACTAGATGATCTTTCGAGGTCCCTTCCAACCCTTAACATTCTCTGATTTCTCTTTCATGAAAAAGAAAGCACGTGGCAACACCTTAAAGCAACAAGAATGAGTTTCTTAGATAAAGATGAAGACTTAGAACAAGAAAGAAGTGATGGGTTTTAATTAGTAGGACAAAAGATGTGTGTGGCTAATGGAAATACATGGAAAATCAAGCGGAAATTAACTTATTCCTAAGACTGATGAGGCACAGAGGAACAGCAACATCATAGCTTCCAGATTTGCTGTTTCTCTCACTGCACTGAACACTTTTGATGGAAAGCCAGACTGTTTCAGCAAGATCACTAGTACCAGAGTTCTTTTGCGAAACATGCAAAGAATAGCATTTATCATAGAATGGTTTTAATTGGAAGGTACTTGAAATATCATCTCTTTCCAACCTCCCTGCTACAGGCAGGGACACCTTCTACTAGACCAAGTTGCTCAAAGTGCAACCCAGCCTGGCCTTGAACACTGCCAGAGAGGGGGCAGCCGTAGCTTCTGTGGGCAACCTGTGCCAGTGCCTCACCACTCTATCAGTAAATATTTTTTTCCTAATATCTAATCTAAACCTATCCCACTTCAGCTTAAAGCTTGTTCTATCTATTTATGCCTTTGTGCATGGTCCCTCTCCAGGTTTCTCTCTTGGTCTTCCTTGTTGGGCAGCATGTAGCAGAGCCCCACTGTAGTCTCACCTGTTGCTGCACTCCTTTTAATCCTGACCTATAAGCTCTCAGTCAGCTCCTCACCTATTCCCAGGCAGAGTCCATGAAGTCCAGCTGGTCATTTACATAGAAGGTGACACCCCCTTCTCATCTCCTCTGCCTGTCCTTCCTAAAGAGCCTGTATCCTTCCATTCCAACACTCCAGTCATAGGAGCCGTGCCACCAGGTCTCTGTGATGCCAACAAGATCACATCCCTCCAGGCTTATGCATATCTCCAACTCCTCTTGTTTATTCCCCATGCTGCATCTGTGGCAGGGGGATTGGAGCTCTATGATCCTTGGGGTCCCTTCCAACCCATGCCATTCTGTGATTCTGTATAGAGGCATTTATACTGGGTCTCTGGTACAGCTGTTCGAATGCCTGGAATTTTGAGCTGCACTGCAGGTTCTTTCCTGCTAACCCGTGGTCCTTCTTTTGGCTCTAGGCATCTATTGCTGGTACCAGCATCAAACTGACAGGAGTGGGATGGATTTAAGTCCCTCTTCCCCTGACAACTTTGGTTTAAAACCTTCTTCGCCAGCTTGGCAAGCCTGTGGCTGAAGATGCTTTTCCCCTTCTCTGACAGATGGACACCAGCAGACCAGATTTCTCAAACTGTGTTCCACAGCCTAAGTATCTGATCCCCTGGCTGTGGCACCAGTCTTGTAACCATTTGCTGGTTTGCTGGATTCAATTGGCCCTTTCAAACACTTTGCCTTTGACCAGGTTGATTGGTGAAAAATCTACCTGTACTGCTGCTCTGTGGACTCTGGAATCCTTGATACTCCTCAGACTGCTCCTGGCTGTATCACTGGTGCTCGTGTGAAACAGTGGCAGCAGATAGTAGTGGAGTGTACAAGGCTTGGCAGTCTCCTGGTGACAGCCCTGATCCAAGTCCCTGGTAAGCAGCAGGCTTCTCTTGAGAGTGCATCAGGTCGGCATGTGGGTGCCTCTCTACCTCTCAGAAGAGAGCTGCCTCCTGCTGTCACCCACTGCCTCTTCTTAGTTGCACTGGTTTTTACATGGGGAGCAGATAGAGTTGCCTGACTCAGATCCAGCATCTCTCTTGATATGGCAGGTCTTTCCTCTTCAGTCTATAGAATGATGAAGTAGGTCTGCAAGGGAACCTCAGGCATTGGGGGAAGTCTTCTTCTCTTGCTGGTCCTTGCTATTGCAAGGTTTCATTCTTCTGGATTATTGGTCCCATTTATCCATATCTTTGTGAAAGGATCAAGACGAATGGGCAGGATTATGTGTATGATCACCTTCTCAAGTTTGAAGAGTCTGATGGCTTGACAGTAGTGGGATGTTTATAGCATCAGTATTGATAAGCAGCTGGCTTATACTTACTTGCACAAACTTTCACTAGTTCTCATTTGAGTATGGAAGATTTTATCTAAATTCCCAGTAGCAGTATTTAGCAGGTCATAATCTTTACCATCACTTTGGCCTCACTGGATTTTTGGCTAAATAGAAAATGCATGATCTTTTCCTCACTTGGCTTCTCTGTGACTAATTTATTTAGCTGTGGCAGGTATAATTTTTTTAATAGCTGCCTGTTTTGAGATGTGCAGCATCTGTAGAACTTGCTGTTGTAATAAACAACGTGAAACGACGCAGAAAACTGTTGACCAGTCTTTGCTTATAAAGAAAAGTTCAGTTTTAGTTAGTATCACTTAATCCAAGTAGGAATGTGAAAACAGAGGAAATAATGTGTATTTATCAATGTTGGTTTCTTTAGTCCTATGAACTTTGTATTTTTGTGTGTATATAAAACTAGATGGAGAAAAGAAAGGTGGTGTTTTTTCTTTTTGCCATTGGAGAGACTGAGTTACATAGATGTTTTTGAAAAGCCTCTCTTAGTTTCAGTTAGCATGCATGGTATTCTAGTAACCTTAAAGGCACAAAGGGGATACTCACTCCTCCTCCACTGGAAACTTCATAATCCCAGATTACAAGGAGAGGGAAGGATTAAGAAATCAGTTTGGCAAAGTAATCCTTTTGTCTGTGTCTCAGTCACATTTGGGAGAACACAGAAGTATATAAATGTGGACTTCTAACTTCATTTTGTTGTTAAAAGTTTTAAAAATTTTTCTGGAGAGCATTGCACAGTGGTTATTTGCTGTTCTGGCTCAGGAATGGAACTTTAGTGATGAAGCCTGGTGAGGAAAAGGAAAGAAGCTTGTTGAGCATGTGGATTTTTTAAGTTTTCTATCTCCAAGGACACTGTTGGTTCATTCAACCCTCCATCTGTGAACCACTTGGCATGGGGTGTTTCCATTAACGTAGACTTGAGAGGAGGGGAAAGACAGATTTGAGCCTCCTACACATTATGACATATTTTACCCTAAGGAAATATTCACACACACACACACACACACACAGGCTTTACGTGGAAGAATTGAAGGTAAGATGGTGTGCTTGCAGCAGTGGAGGTGGTGATATTTGAGTTGGTGGTGTAGTTATCAACACATACCTCTAAGTATCTGCTGATCCTGTAATGTGTCGTTCACCTGCAAAGCTGTTGCTGGTGGGCAAGTCTGTAAGTGCATCAGCAGCTTTGCTGTTCAGTAGGAGGGACACATGAGCACAAATGGACTGTGTTCCCAGGGTGGGTGTGACAATCACATGGCCATCTGCTGAGCAACACAAGAGAATCTTCCACTCTTGCAGTGAGAAACGTGACTCTCATGGTTATAAACCATGTATTCTTTTGTTCTCCATTTTCTTCCAAGTGACTTTGTGGCTGTTTGAATTACAGGTTTAAAATATTTTTGAGTAAATTGTAAAAACCCAAAGGTTCTATGAGGAACAAACCCAAAAAAATTGCTTTGAGGAGCTGCAACCTAAGTGCAGACATCTGAAATGAACAAGGAAGTAAAGAAAACCTCTCCAAGCAAATCTATTGGAGCACAGTAAATAATCTCAGATAAATATAGCTATAATTGAATAAATTTACTCTGGCCCAATCTACTAATCTATATTTAATTATGTAACAAATAGAGTTTAGAAACTCAAATTTAATTTGTAGTTTGTGGCCTGAATGCATATGAAAAAGCTGCTAAGTTTGCTTATCTAAAAGAAATTTCAGTATTTCATGAATTTTCGTCAGAAGTCATCCCTCTCTCTATTTTTTAGTTTCAAGCAAACAAAATTATTTTCAGATTCATTCCTGTTTAAAGTTTTGCAGAAGTACAGCTCTTCAAACTGAATTACAGTTTCTATTTAAACCATGGGATACAGAGCCACATTTATATAAAAGTCGAATGGATTTCATAGACAAATACTACTTTTTAGGCTAAATGTAGCATCACCATGTAACTAGTGGGGAAAAAAAACCCCAGTTTCCCAGGACAGGATGTTTTCTGTAGCCCTGCTGAGGGGGAACACACTGGGCACGCTTGCTTGTGTCAGACCCTGCTTTGCAAGGCTGTAGAGCATAGTTTCTTTTCTGATTAACTGGCTACAAGATTACCTCAAGAAGAGGAATGAAGCAAGTTCCAGAGAAAATAATAACACCACTGCTTTCAGCTCCTGGTATTCAGTCAGATGATTACTGATGTTTGCCATTAATATGGGGAAAGTGTATGATCCTTTTGACTCCAGTTTTTGTATTTTTATTTCTCACTTAGATTAAAATGTCAGATATCTGTAAATGGGATTGCCTAAATAATTAATTCAATGGTAAAGAAACCAGCCAAGGCTGTGTTGCCTTTTAGTAAAAAACCTCAATTGTTTGTTCCAGGTGTGCCCTTCAGGGTATTCTTTTCAGAATTAGTATTGGAATTTTTTTTTCCTCCAGTTCTGTATATTTAATGGTCTTTCATTAATCCATTTCCACTCTTTTATTTTCCCTTTCTCTGGGTTTCAATTATTTTTATGTCAGTACTTTCTGCTTTCAGAATTGTTTAATGCAAGTTAAATTATACAAATTATATAAAGATCTAGAATTTAAAATTAAACCCTGTAATTTATCCATTGTGAATTTTTTGCTGTATCACTTAAAATGTGTGATGAGAAAGAATCACAGATGTATGAAATCACAGGTTTTAACTTTGGTTTCATTAATATATAGCTACTGGAATAAGAATATCAGTATCCCATACAGATTGGAGTGATGTGTATGTATGAGACTGATCAGACTCCGGACTAAACAACTCTGACCAGTGAATAATAAACTGCTATGCCTTTTCAGCTGACCTCAATCTCAGAAAGGTACTGGAAAAATAGAAGAAACCAGCAGATAGCATGTGAATTAAGATTCTGGAAAATATCTTTCCAGTAATCTGATGACATCACTGCATATGAAGTTTGTCAGGGTTGAGGTGAGGTATCCAAAACCCAGTATTACATAGCAGCATTCATTTGGATTTTGACATGTAAACAGTGGACTACGTTAACACTGAAGTCTGGGATTCATCTGCTCTACCTAAGGTAGCTGAAAGTGAGATACCAACCTCCATGTTCATTTTTTCTGGGCCCTTTTTTATTTTGAATGAGAAGAAATAGGCACCTCTCCATGGCTGAAGCTGTCCTAGGATATAGGTGTGTGAGACACCTGGGTGAGATGCAGTGGTGATCTTGTATTCTTCAGAGTAGAAGACATGCATTCCTTTTAAAGTCAGGCCTCTTCTGTAAGACCTTGTATGGGGCGCCCAAGTGAGAGAGCATCTGCTTCTGTTTGAGATGTGATAAGGAGTACACACAAGATAAGGGCATGTTGGAACATGTAGAAAGTCATGAGAATGTTATAGCTAGAATCCAAAAGCTAAGAGAAAACTGAGCCTCTGTGTTGTCACCTGGGAAGGCCCATGTTTTTTTTACATTTCAGTTGGGTTTTGGCTACTGGGATTCATGCGTGTGTAGGGAGAAAGTCTTGTGTTGCTGCTGCTTTGCTTCTTCCTTCAGCTTTTGTCATCTTTGCACTTCTGCAAGTAACAACTTTTTGTCACATTTCTTATGCTTCCAGTGGTTCTTTTTCTTTCTGCACTGCTAACATTTCACTCTGTGTGCTATCATACACAGAAAACCTGGGTCTTCAGATAGTCTGCAGAGATTATCTCTGTTCATTGTAAACACACGGGGACTGATCCTGACCTCCTGTTTACATGGGTTTATGCAGTTCTTCCACTACACTGTCTCAAATAAAGCACTGCAAGATTATTAAAAATCATCTAGCCCATGATGAGTCAGCCTGAAGTCAGTTAAGATAATTACCAGGTAGCTTACAGGAGGTGATGTAAAGAGAAATTTTATAGCATGTCTTATTAGTGATTAAGATGGGAACACCTGAAGCAGTGTGGGGAGTCTCCTGATGCATAGATGTAAATACATGCTTCCCTACCACAAAATTGAGGCTACAAAAGTTTCCATGCACAAAGTTTTGAGGTGAGCAAAAGATTGGCTGGGAGTTTATGGTGTGAACTATTGATTTCCAGGGTGCCTGTCTCCTGTTGGCCACTGAGGATCCTGAGTCACTGCTGATGTTCACAGGCCACAGGTGGCTGTTGCAGAGTATGTTGGTCTCTGTCCTGGTTTCAGTCAGGATAGAGTTAACTTCCTTTGTAGCAGCTGATGGGATGCTGTGTTTGGGAGTTACAATGAAAGCAGTGCTGAGAACACCCTGATGTTCTTAGTTGCAGTCAGACAGTCAAGGACTTTCTCAGCTTCTTCCTATTTCTCTAGTCATGAGAAAGGAGGGGCGAAGCCAGGACAGGTGACCCAGATGGGCCAAAGAGTGTATTCCATGCCAATGACGTCCTGCCCAGGAGAACGGGGGGGGGGGCTGAGGGGAGGAAGAAGAGGGGCGGTGGCGGGACGCGTGCTGCTTGGGGGGACGGTCGGGTTCCGGGACAGCTCTGGGTGGTCCGGCCTGAGTTGTGTGGGTCGGGGAGAAACTGCATTGGGGATCAAGAGTTTCATCTTCTTTTGCTCTAAAGTCCTGTTAGCATTGGTATATTTGATCTTTCTGTTCTCTTAGTAAACTCTCCTCATCCCAACCCACGGGCCTCTTAGTTTCTTGGTTTTGGAGTTATTTGCCCCTTCCTTTTCCCTTCCCTTGTTTCCCCCTTTTTCCCTCTTCCCCTGCTCTTTTACTTTAAGGAGCAGGCAGCTGCGTGGAGCTCGGCCCACAGCCGGGGGGAAACCACGACAGTCTCACAACTACTTTTAGGCTCTTTGATGGATTGGAAATGTAGAACTCACACTAGAGATCAACAAGTATTTGGCAATACAAATAACTCAGCCACTCAAAGCTCAAGCATTTATCTATGTTGCTGCATTGTATCATACCAGCATTGGCTGTTGTGCACCCAATGGGCATCTCTTAATTGGGTCATTTCTATGTCCAGCTGCTGAGCTAACAGTGAAGTGCTAATCATTACTGAGACACTGGGTTCAGACCATGCAACTTTGAATGTCATGTTTGGAAGGTTTCTGAGTAGCAAGTTGTTACTGTGCAAAAAAGTTTCTGCCTCTGATGCAGGTCAAAGGATAGACATGCCATAAATTGTTTTTCACCCACAACTGGAGTTGAGTGGCTGTGCTGTTGTAGTTTTGCATGGTGGCATTCTGGGAGAGGGGGAGGGGGGGCGGCAGCAGCGGTGCTGCAGGGGTGGCTTCTGCAAGAAGCAGTTAGAAGCTCTCTGCAGGCCCCAGAGAGCAAACACCAGCCAGCTCAAGGCCTGACCTGCTGCTGACCAAGGCTGAGCCCATCAGTGACAGTCACAGCACCTCTGGGAATCACATTTAAGAGGAAAAAATCCACAAGCAGCTGCTTTTTGCCACCAGAGAAGGGAGTGAGATGATGTAAGGAACTGTGTGGATACCAAGATCAGTGAAGGGGGGAGAAGGGGAGGAGGCAATAGAGAGAAAGTTTCCCCTGCAGCCCACAGAGAAGACCATGGTGGAGCAGGTGTCCCCCCTCAGCTCATGGAAGAGGACAGGGAGAAGAGACCCCACCTGCAGCCCTCCCCCAACTAAGAAGGAAGCAAAACAACTGGTGAGGAACTGACTGAAACCCCCATTCCCCTATTCCCTGCCCCTCCCTGTGCCACAGTGGGGTGGGGTGGGAAGAAGGGAGAGGAGTCATGAATAAAGTGATGTCCACTAAGAAGAGAGGGGTGGTGGGAGGTGTTTTAAGATCTGGTTGTACTTCTCATTATCTGACTCTGGTGTCACTGGGTGTGCAGTGCAGTGTAATAAATTAGAGAGTTTTCTTTATTCTGTGCTGAGTTGGTTTTACCCATGACACTGATTGCAGAGTGATCTCTCCCTGTCCTCATCTCAACTCCTGAGCCTCTCAATATATATTTTCTCCCCTGTCCAGCTGAAAAGAGGAGCGCTAGAGCAACTTTGGTGGGTGTCTGGCCTTCAGTCAGGGTCAAACCACCACAGTTGTACATGTAATTTGCTGCTAATCTGAGAGTGATGGAGTAGCTGACAGAGAGGTAGCAGAGACTAAAAGGCTAATTATAGTAAGTTTTCAGCTGTATCAATAACAGGTCACAGCTGAGACAAATACTCTTTTCAACTCTGCAAAGCTGATGTGTGATAGGTGAGATCTCTTGAACTTTGCTTGTTTTCCATTGGCCATTCTCTGCAATTGAAGCTATGGAAAGCATTGTGAAACCTAGGTTTCAAGTGGCATAAGCCAGTTTTTAATGTCCTTACCTCAACTAAACTATAGAGAATCAGACCAACTGTTGGAACTATTTGGATCCTTAATTGATACAATTTGGTATGTATAAGTAAGTGTGATGAAGGGAAACTCCCCCTGGTTCTACTTGTTTATATTTACCCATAACCATGTGCATGCAGGTATGCACACAAGCATGGAATGATTTTGAGTTGGTACATATTTTCTGTTTATTCACAAAGCAAGCAAATTTAGCCTTATTGAGACAGCTTATTACTTTCTTGTATTGCTGCAGTCAAGTTCTAAGTGACAGCAGATGAGGGTTGATTTCCTAATGCACGGTTTGACTTAGTTAAGCTTACTTTTCAGAGCTAATTCATCTATTAGTGGCAAATTGAATTTTTCCTGCTTTGACATGCTTCAAAATACATTTTTCATACACTCCCCCGTAGCTGAAGATAAGGCATGCAGAAAAAGGGAATTGAGACAGAAAGCTTTTACCTTCTTTTTCTTTGTCACTGGCTGCAAGACATGATCCTGCAGCAGCTGTCTCATCATCAGAACATTTGTTTCCCATTGAGATTTCTATTGACCTCCACCCAAGCTTTGTTTACGGGGAGAGCAATGAGCTTACAGCGTGTTGTTTGGTTCCACCATATGGAACAGGTCCTGCAAACAAAGAAGATTGCTTAGGTCTCAGACCTGAGCAGAAAAGGCATTAATGCCAGCACACTGCCAAAAGCTAAAAGCAATGGGATAGTTTATGCTTTGGAAGGATCCCATTTTGTGAATTTACTGCATGGGCTCCCTGTTTATTTTGTTTTCCTTTCTTGTGTTGTCATAGCATTTTATTTCTCTGTCCAGCTTTCCTTCTCACAGTCGAAATTCCTTTGTGAGGATCAGACAACTGCTGTCAGATTTTTCTCTGCAGCTGATTTTTATTCAATTAGGAGCAGGTTTTGAGTGAGGCTGCATGGTCCAGTGGTAGAAAACAGACACTGATGAAGATTGCTTCTACTTGTATGCCTTGGTTATGGAATTGAGAAGAGTTACATTCTGACCAACCTGGTTTTATGCAGCTTCATTGACTTTGTTTTACAGTTTGTAATGCTTAAAGCTTTTATTGTCTTGGTATGATGCCAGTTTGCCTTAAAGACAAAATATTTGAAATCTTGGGTCTTACTTCTGCATTTGGAGAGTCTGGCTTCAGCTGTAGTGAGCAGAGATTTTATTGACCCTACTAGCTGTTGAGTCAAACCTTTGGCCCTGCCTTGATTTAAATCTGCCCCTCTTACCCCTCATCCCACCCTACAGTCTCTCAATTCCCCCGCGAAAGGGCACTGGTGTAAGGGAGAGGTGAGAGTCTCAGCAGAGTGATGGAAAGGCTGCAAGCTATGGGGAAATATGAAGACATCATTGTACAGTTTTGGCAGGAGAAATGGACTCTGGAAGTTTACAGCCCAATCTCCAGTTATGCATCGTTTCCCCAGGGAGACCAGTAATTGGTTCTACTATATCCCAAGCCTCACCCATGTGGCTGTGGCCATGACTGATCTCTTGAGTGGATGCAGGCAGACTCAAGGCTTAACTGACCTGTGGCACCCACTTGTCCGCTCTGTGTGTTGCGTGGCCATGGAGAGAGATGTAATACTGAGCAGGATTTGGGCTTTCTGCCTTCCTCTGCATGCAGCGTTGTCTCTTTCATCAAACCTGTCCCCAGGGGAATTTTGGCTCTGTTCATGCATCTCCCACTGGGCAGTCAGCATAACCCTGAGCTTGCTGGCAGCCCACAGGGCCCTGCCTGGGTGCCTGTGCTGTGTGAACAGAGGTAGTTTTGAGAGGGAAAAAGCTATTTACCCTTCCTATGACTTATGAGGATTAACCTGGAGAGTAATCTATGGCTTTAATTGACAAAGGAGCTCCAGGGACTGTGAGGAGGTTGCAAAACCTGTGGTGCCTGCAGGGCTCCCGAGGGACCTGGGAGCGGTCAGTGCAGCTTCTGTATGGAACCTGTTGACAAACCTTTTGTGGAGAATAAAATTACTAGACAATGAGTGATTATGATGTATTGAGGAAAGTGCCACTGTGGCTTTTTCAAAGGGACATAATTCCTCACAAATGGCCTGGCTTTCTCTGTGGAAGGAAAAAAAAAGTAGTTGGTGAGTCAAGGGATGAGCTAGATAAAATTATTGGGCAAACTAGAAGCTGTTAAAGAAATTAAACTGTCATTTGGGAAACCTCATGGGTTAATAACTTACTAGTGAGGACAGATTTCTTTGCACTACTTCTGATTCCTATGTTTTTTGGTTGTCCATCTTTCCTCTGGCAATGGCTAGAGGTAGATACCAGGGTAAAAAGACGTATTACATTAGACTCAAAATATATCTATTCTTAATATTTCTCTATCTGCAACATTTGAAATCTTGCTTTTTCACCAAAATGTGATACTTTTAATCTCTGGAAATACTTTCACCTCAACTGAAGTATTTATTTGGTGGATGGAAAAAACTGATGGAGTGTGATAGGTATAGAAAGCTTAACTTCTATTGAGGGGTTCTCTTTTACTGAAAGGCTAGTTAAAAAGAAACTTTTACTGTAGAGACTGAAAACAGACTAGCAGTAGTAATTAATACCATGTCAGTTGTAGCATCAGATTGAAGTAGAAATAATTTCAGATAAAGTCACTTCAGGCACTGCTAATGATTTCAATTTACTGGCAGGTTTTTTTACAAGCATCATTGTAACCTTTTTGAGGGTAATTTTAAAGAATCTAATGATATAAATGGTTTGCAGTTCTGAGGTTCAGCATACATTACCACTGCTACTTGAAGAGCTTTTCAAAGACATTGTCAGGTCTGTCTGGTTTGAATGTTATTTTCATACAAGAATAATTTCTAATCCCTATTGTTAAGAAATAACTGTTGTATCCTTAACAGCCTTGTTATAGATTTTAAAATAGGTTAGGAGGTCATCTGAGCTTTCTCTTTCTTTACCCCCAGAGAGGTTGTAATAACCTCTAACCTAGCTGAAGAGACTAATGAATTAAAAGTCTAACAGCTGAATGTGCTGTGTGGGTGGATGCCTGGTGATTGTACTGCTGGTAATCCCTGCAGGGACTAATTTATTTCAAAAATGGCAGCTAGCTAAGGAAGCTGACTGACTGGAATTTATTTCAGGAATTCACTTTTGCTTCACTTTAATGTCTCCTGTCAAATGCTGAAATGGAGTTTGAGAAATATAATAGGGCATTGTTAACACAAAAGCTTTATCTGTGTGAAAAATATGATTGTTGATTAAATGCCATGGTATTTGCAATGTTAAATATAAGACAACCTTAAAGCTGACGGTGCCAAACTTACTGATGATTATTTGCTGAGCAAAGTGAGGCCTGCTCCTTCAATATGACCTGGTCTAACTGATTTTTGACTTGGGCTCAGTTTACTTGAGCAGTAATGCTTTCTTGGGAGCTTTGAGGACAGATCATGGAGGTGAATGCTGTATTGTTGTGGTCAACTTGATGTGCTGTTGAGATCCATCTAGGCTTAGCTGTTAGCGAGCATTTTAAACCTAGTGTGGAGATCCAGTTGTCCTCGTGCTGTGTAGCTGAGAGATGAGGATCTCCTGAAGAGAGTCCAAAGAAGGGCTACGAAGATGATTAAGGGCCTGGAGCATCTCCCCTGTGAGGAAAGGCTGAGAAGATTGGGACTGTTCAGCCTTGAGAAGAGAAGACTAAGGGGGGACCTAATTAATGTTTATAATTATCTTTAGCAGGGGATGCAGGGGGAAATGGCCAGCCCCTTTTCAGTGGTCTGTGGAGACAGGACAAGGGGCAATGGCCTCAAGCTGGAGCACAGGAAGTTCTGCACCAACATGTGGAAAAACTTTTTCCTAGTGAGGGTGCCAGAGCCCTGGGACAGGCTGCCCAGGGGGTGTGGAGTCTCCTTCTCTGGAGATATTCAAGACCCGTCTGGATGCCTGTCTGAGTGAAATGTCCTAGGGAGCTGCTCTGGCAGGGGGTTGGACCCGATGATCTCTCGAGGTCCCTTCCAACCCCTACAATTCTATGATTCTATGAGCCGGTGTTGCCCCTCTGCCAGCATTACCTGGAAAGCAACGGTTCCACGAATCTGTGCAGCTCAAAAACTTCACTTCCAAAAGAGTTGTGCAGCCTGATTTAAAATGAAGGTTCATTATAAATGTGCTTCTTTTTGGTGTGAATTTGGGGATATGTAGGTATCATCAATACCTTCGCATTGGACATGTAGGCAAGGGCGTCTTAGGGGGATCTCATCAGTCCTGGCAGGTAGCAAGAGAAACTTCTGGAACAAAAGATGTCACACTGTCTCTGATTACAAAGAATAATAGTTTTAATTAAAACTCTTTCTCTATACAAGCTTTCATTTGTCAATGATATTTCTATTGTGATCCTGCTTTTCAGGCCCTACTGCTTTGGGATAGGTGTATTAGCTTTTCTAAAGCAACAGAGCAAACTCTGAGCGTTGAAGGCAGCTTTTGTGGAGAGGTAACACTTCTTTTCACTGGTGATGTGGCAATGCAGCATTTTTAAATATATACAGGGAAAGATTAATATCTGCTGTTGAATACAAGAGTAGGAGCTGGAATCACTCGCTCTTCTGCTGCCTTCCTTTTCAATATATGCAGAAGAACCTGATCTAGAGGGATTATGTTTTATCTGTGGATTCATCTTCTTTTTTTCAGTTCAGGAAATAACAATGACAGTGGTTGATGATTGCATGAGGTAAACGTTTAAGATCATTGTTGGATTATGGAGGGAAGTGTTTTATGGAGATAATTTCACCTATGTCAAATTTCTTGCTGCTCTTGTGGCCCCTACAGGCAGACTAGAAGGCCTTTTCATAAAATGTCAGTGATTTTGAAATATTAAAAACTAGAAAATATGAGTTACTCCCTCAGACGTGTTGCAATGGCCATTCATTTACAAAAGATGAAAATGGGTCTAAAAGGGGAACACTTTCATATAACAACATCCTGTGATATCATTTGTCTAAATGTCAGTGCCAAACTGACTCTGTTCTCCATTCTTTTCACCAAGGTAAATCAGTGCAACCAGCCAATCAGGTTGCTGGGGAGGGAGGCATAGGTCCTGCTCCACTTGCTGAAAGCCTGGCATCCAGGGGAGCTCCACTCTAGTGGAGTCTGGAAGAACAGCTAAGGCAGGTGTCTTGGTGAAAATTAACTCCATCCTAGCCAAAACCAGGACAGCAGACTGTATGTCTTGATGGATGAACTCTTTTTTTTGGAGTGGGGAAGTGCAAGGCTTGAAGCAGCTCTCTCTGTATATTCAAGCTGTACTGTGGCATAGTAAAATCCTTTAAGGCATGTGTAGTTGACCTAGAGATGAAAAAAGCCTCCTGGTTTTCTTATACTCACCCTTTTCTCAAAGCAAGACTGGAAAGATTTTGCTGTCCGGATCCTCATTTCTGAGGGTTTTTTTCTGGAGAAATATTATGCAGAATATCTGCAGAATAGGTGAAATGTGAATAGTGCATCGCCCTGGTATGGAAAACCAGTGGAGGGCACAAGCCTCTCTGAGCCACAGGGAAGGATGATCAGTTTGTTTGTTTTGTGCTTCATTACTTTGCAGATACTGAAATGTCAAATTTCAGACCTTACCTTTGTATTTTCACAGTCTGGGTTTTTTTAACAACAGAAACAGCTTTTTGAAAATAACTTGCACCTCCCTCTCTTCTGTGTGTATTTTGTGCTCCCAGTTTTTAAACATTCAGTACAAAAATACTGCCCTTGTCTGTCCCCTGCCATGCTGTGACTAACCAGAATATCCACACTTAGAACATAATACCCTTTTGTCCTAAACCAAACCACTTCTCTCCTCTTTTATTCAGTCTCTAGGGCAGCTGTTCTGGTGAGAGTCCTTCTTACTGTGCTAATAGCACAAATGTCTGTTTACAAGACTTGTTGCCCCATGTTCTCACATAATATTATTTGGCAGGTGATAACTACTGTAGCTATCTTGTCAGGGCTGTGGTGACAAAGATAAACCTTAGGCTAATTTTCTGAACAAAATCAGTCAGCTTGAGCAAGTCCTCTTGTTTAAAAATTAGATAATGATGATCTTAGCTGTAACATTTTAAATTATGTAGTAAATAAAAGAGCTGGATGCTTCTTCATATAGTTAGCTCTTAATTGTCATCTCCAGTGGCAGTGATGGGATATGGCAATGTTTATGATGGATATAGAGGTGGTTCAAAAATTTCTTTGGGCGACAGTCTGGAAAATCTACATTTGCTTACACTGTGGAAAATAACATCTGTTTTCCTCTGTCTTTCTTGACAATAGGCACCGACTACATTTTATCATGACATAACTTTCCCAGGGAGACAGTAGGTATTGATCCATAAATTATAACTTGTGTGTGTCTTCAGAATAAGGGGTACTCTATATTAAAAACAAGAAGCTGTGCTTGGAGGAAGGCAACAGCAACAGCTAGGTAGATAGGATCCACCATAGCCAGATGAGAGGCTTTGAGCTGGTCTTGCTGCTCCTGTTGACTATTCCCCAGATGTTTTTAATTGTCAGTCATGTGCTTCTTGGTATCTATGCACTGTTGAATGGATGTGCAAGACAGTGCAGAACACCTTTCTCCTCTGTACCTGTTCCTCTGTACTCGTCAGGAGATGGGCTCCTGAGAACAGGGATGTGTGTCCACTAGTATGTCAACAGTAGAGGTGGTCAGCCAACACAAAATAACCATCTCAGCAAGTAAATCACAAGTCATATCCTAACTTTATTCTAGTGATAATCACTTACCTTTGAGGAAGGCATCAAGGTGTTCAGCTGGAAAAGTTGCTTCAGAAATGAAGGCAAAACATCTGTGTTTTGATATGATAAATGTTCTCCTGGTACTTAACAATTTCCAGTGAAGTCAGTGACCTGTTGCTGTGAGGAAGAATCCAGCTCTTTACTTAGGGATAACCTGTTAAATTATGTGGTAAGGTATTATCACATATATATCATTATACTGTTCTGTAGAGCTTTGCTCCAGCGAAAGACACACACACATATATATATATGATGTGTGCGATGTATCCCTCGTACTGCATACTGACTTACCAGACTAACACCTCAAACAACGACCTCAAAATGTCATTCCAGTCATAGGAGGATCAAGTATTAACAGGAATGTCCAGACTATGTCTTTTCTGCTAGAGTAAGCCTAGCACTGTTGCACCTGAAATGCTACACTTGGGTTTGGTTGCTGTGTATTCACATTGGAGAGAATTCAGCTGAGGATATAAACTCAAACTTGCTGTATTTGTGCTTCTCAATGCTGTGTACTTGGAAGTGTGGAGAGGGAAGATGTATTTTATTTTGATAAGGCTTTAGTGACGATGGTGATATATGAATCTAGAGGGAAAAACCATGTAAATAAAACAATGGTGATTCTGTTGAGGCTGGAGAATACTTTGGTGTTAAAATACAGCTCATGTTCTCCTAAGGCTAAAGCACAGAGAGCAAATACTTGGTCTGGCAAACACAATGGATTTACTCGGTGTAACTAAAATTTTAACTGGGGGATCATCCTTGAAGGCAAATGGTAGGAATCCCATCATTTTCAAGTTTAATTCTAAATGGATCCAAAGTATTTATATTACACTGCACAGCTAGTGATAAGAGAGGGTTTGGTAATGCTCAGATACAGCCCCGAACGAGGTTTGAATCTGGGCTAGTAGCTAAATACTTCTGACTGGTAACATCAAGGCTCTCCAATTAGACCCTCTCTAGGGCTTGTCCAAAGCTTCTCCAAAATACAGACTTTTCTAGGCTGTTGTCTGAGGGACCAAAATCTTATGGGAGCAGGTTTGTAACTCAAACAGAGCATGACTCACAGTAAGGAAAGGCTGAGAAATATGGCAGAGGTAGATTGAAGTCCTGTTCAGATGCACTGTGCTCCTAATTCACTCTTCTCATGTCTAAGGGCTTTTAAATAGGGAAAACTACCTTCTCTGTGGCTGAGGGACCGCATTACTTAAGACCTTGATGTTCAGACCTCATGCATTTGCTTTGTGAACAGAGTTCCAAAACCCAGCTGCTCCCAACGAGAGCAACTGGAAAACCCTGGGAGAAAGGGTTGAGAGCAAAAGCACCAATACTGTGCACACTTGTGTCAAAAAATATCCCATACACTTAGCTATAATTGTGTGGTAACTCTGGACTTCAGGCTGTCATAACTAGGGCATTTTGCAACATCATTTTGTCAGGAAACATAGTTTGCAGCAAATAAGTCACCAACTTTTGGGGTCTAATATATGTAATTTAATCCTATTAAATTTGTTTTCCTCATTTACAGCAGCACCAGCAGCAAGCAAAACAGTGATTCTGTGCCATTAAAGTTTCCCAGATGCAGTCTGTGCCAAAGACTACACAGACACTGCCATTAAGGCTCCCTGAGAGACTGCTCTGAGCAGCAGAAAATGTGCTATATTTTACGGATGTCCTCATAAGGCTGAATGTGAAATTAGACTGATTGTTTCAAAGCAAAGCATGCATATAATGAGCCAATAAATAACAGGCATGCGATGTGATACTGACTCTTGAGAAACATATATCATGCACTTTTCTTCCCTTTCACAGTTAATACTATGGAATAGTGATTCTGCTGGTCCCTTTCTCTGGGCTGATCGCAGATTAGTTATTAAATGAAAATGAACAAATGGTGCTTTTTAGTTTCAATCACCTAGAAGGTTCCTTCCTGAGAAGTCTTGACTTTTATTTAAACTTCAGAAACTCCTCCTGTGTATGGTCTATAGTGTACACTACAGTATGATACAAATTAAATTCTGTGCCATCTAGAATATGTATTTTTCCCTTCAACTTTTTTTTTTAATCACCTGGGTAATTTTGTTTCCAAGGGTGAAGTCAGTGCAGTCAAACCAGTGTTAAAAAATCCCAGCCTGTCTGAAAGGCTTTTTTAATATATATATATATATTTCTTTCACCCTTAGAGGCTGTTGGAGGGCTCTGAAATATTTTTAAAAGACTTTGAACTTGAATCAAACCTGCAATTTTTATTTTTTTTTTAAAAAAAGCCATGTTTTAATTGGCCCCACTGTAATGGCTGGTGAATTGGACAGCATCTCTTTGTTAAGAGGGAAAGTTCTAAGCTTCATTTTGGAGGTGGCCTCGTGTCAGTAGTGTTTCAGCTTCCGCGGGGTTATGGTTTTGATCTGCATCTGAATTTAAGCTTGCTTGATGGCTCATTGTTAATAACTAGAGGGGAGGCAATCTCCTACGGCTAGGTCAGTGAAGTATTTTTAGGTGTGGGCGGCTTCTTAATTTTGCTGCGTTTCAGAGGTGTGCTGGCTGTGGATTGACTTCTCCATCTGTGGCTGTGGTGCATCCAAATCTCTGAAAAGAGCTTGGTCTGTCTCTGAAAGGGGGCAATGCCTTTGCTGGCCTGGCCCTTTGTCTTGAAGTGTAATATTTCACATAGGAGGTTTTTTGTTGTGACAAACTGTCAATTTTAAGAGCTGCCAGAAGTTATCTGAAAGTATAAAAGTGCAGAAGAAAGGGGTTTTTGTCTTTAGATGAAATCTGGGCTGGCACTGCACTTCATAATGATCACTTCTAATATCCTTGGTCCAATGACATGAGATTTGCCTAAAATACTTGTTATTTCTGATCTTAGCTTTGAGAAGGAGACTGTCTTAAAGAAGTTACCAAGCAAAGCTAATTTTGAGCACCTCACTTGATTAAAATTACAAAAGCAAAGACATTGAAGAGATAACAGCTCTGCTTCAGTATTTACTTTCTCTCTTGTGCTTGCCTGGTTCTCTGCTACTGCTTAGTGTAACTGCTGTCTTAATAGATGTTATGGTTAAAGAGATTCAGAGGAGTGACAGTGGTAAGTGCTCCTCAGCTTCATGCAGTATTGTGAGCTGAGAGGGGCTTCCACTTGGAGAGGTCCGCCAGGCTGCATGCATTTCACTACTAGAATTGACATCCTTGCTGGAATAAAAGTCTTGAAGTGTGGAGGAAAAAACACAGCACTTCTATGATGAAGGTGTATTGCCAAGTTCCTGTAGATATCTCAACCTCCAAGAAAAAGAGAAATAATCTTGTGCACTTACAGAAGCACAGCAGGAGTATAGAGCACCATGTCTGGCCAAATCCCTATTCTTAGACTGAACCCCCTTTCGGGGGAGCAACTGACCTATGCTGCCTCTGGATGTGACTTTTGGATCAGTACAAAGAGGATTCAGTGTTGGCACTAGAAGTGAGAAAATTGGAGAGGAACTGGTTTGCATCACTCCTGTCCCGTGCATTGTGCCCACAGCATAGATGCAAACCCTGATGCCAGGACTGATGGAAGTATGGGGATGAGAAGCTTTCCCACAAAAAATGTTAATCCATTCTCTAACCATGCATGGAATATAGCTCCTGACTAGTGCTTAGCTGTATATCAAGCATAGAATCATAGAATGGTATGGGTTGGAAGGGACCCCAAGGATCACAGAGTTCCAACCCCCCTGCCACTGGCAGGGCCACCAGGCATCAAGTGGATACAGTTTGGTTTGGTTTTGGTGTATGGAAAATTGGGTAATTCACAAACAGTCAAAAGGGCTAAAAGCACTAAAAAGAAATTTCTCCTTTTTCTTCTTTATTGTTTCTTAGCTCAAACAATGACCATTAAACATGTTTCTGCAACCTGAAATAATGTAGTAGTAAATGATGCCATGTAGATTTCCCAGTGCTGGGACTTGTCATTTTTTTTGACTGCAGTTCACCTATTGATTGCAGTTGTGTTGCTAGCTCTGGATAGATGATAAATAAGAATGTGAACTTCGCATATTCATACAAGCACTATCAAATCTTCCTCCTCTATAGGGTGCATAGGAAGTTAACATAATGAAAGCATCTATGAATAAGCTGTGCTTTGAAATCAGAGATATTTAGGAGATGTGCATTTGTTTTCATACTAAAAGGGCATGTTTTTAGACTAAGCACTAAAAAGGATTATATTGACATCTGCCTTTTGTTTGTCCAGACCATTAAATAAAAACTTTTTTTTAAGAACAAGCATGCATGGAAGTTACAGATGTTAGTACTCCATTATCAACCTTGGTGGGAACCTGGGGTGCATCAAGAGGAGTGTAGCCAGCAGGTCAAAGGAGGTGATCCTCTCCCTCTGCTCTGCCCTGGTCAGGCCCCACCTGGAGTGTTGTGTCCAGTTCTGGGCTCCCTGGTATAAAAAGGACAGGGATCTCCTGGAGAGAGTCCAGAGAAGGGCTACGGAGATGATTAAGGGCCTGGAGCATCTCCCCTGTGAGGAAAGGCTGAGTGAGCTGGGACTGTTCAGCCTGGAGAAAAGAAGACTAAGGGGGGGACCTTATTAATGTTTATAAATATCTTAAGTATGGGATGCAGGGGGAATTGGCCAGCCCCTTTTCAGTGGTCTGTGGGGACAGGGCAAGGGGCAATGGCTGCAAGTTGGAGTACAGGAAGTTCTGCACCAACATGTGGAAGAACTTTTTCCCAGTGAGGGTGCCAGAGCCCTGGGACAGGCTGCCCAGGGGGTGTGGAGTCTCCTTCTCTGGAGATATTCAAGACCCATCTGGACGCCTCCCTGTGCAATATGAGCTGGGGAGCTGCTCTGGCAGGGGGGTTGGACCTGATGATCTCTCAAGGTCCCTTCCAACAATTCTGTGATTTATCCTTACTGGTTTGCAGACAGAACATTGCAGCCTCAGCTGGTGAGTGTCTGCATACCCCTGTGGATTTCAGTTTGAATTGTACTGACACTTTCGATAGACCTGATTTGAAGAAAAAAAAATTAGTAGATTTTGTTCCCCACATCAAACATGATCTCTGTTGCTTTCAGACTAGCAGCCAGTTCTGAGATTTTTTTTTTTCTAGGTGCAGGAAAGCTTCAATGTTTATATAATGGCAGTGCTCCACACTAGTGCTATGGATGATAATGCTACTATTTCTAAAATAAATTTTCTTTGCCTGAAAGGAATCAGAACAAGTGGAATTACTGCTTGTATATCTTTGGGGAGAGGTGAAACAAAAGAAGTATTCTATGATTGATTTAATTAAGTAGTTTTACAACATTTTGGAAAAAAACCCACCCACCTATTTTTGTATTGTTAAAACCCAACATAAACAGAGCTTATATCTCTAACCACTGTAGCTTAGCAATAGTGAACCCTGCCAAAACTCCTTGTTCATTATGACTATGTTTTGCAGTTTTCCCAAGTATGAGAAATATGCCCCTGTTTCATGTTTGGTTTTTGTCAGCTGTTTTTAACTGTTGTAAGCGCTCACTGGGAACGCATTTCAAAGTCTCCAGTAGGTAAGTTTCTTGAAAGGACTTAGCTTTGTGTAGTGGATGCTTCCATACACAGGCAATCATGGAATAAAAATATTTACATGTGATTTTTCCAGTTATTTCACCATTAATCAATGCAATTTGCTTAGTACAGGCTATGGGTTTAATCCTCAGGTAGTGCCTGTTAGTGATTGTATCTGAAGATTGCAATGAATGTTCTGAAAATGGAGAGATCTTTACAAGATCTTAAAAAAAAAAGAGGAAAAATAAAAAAAATTCTAAAATGTTCCTTTTTTCCCCACTTAACAATGTATTTTCATTCTATGTATGTAAGTTAGCCTGTGAAGGGAAAATAGGTGTCTAATACTCTTTGGGTTTTGCTTCAAAAAGTGCACTTACTGTGAACTTGCAAGGGGGTGAAATCAAGGCTAGCCTTCTAGCCCTGTAATCTTTCTTAATTTCAAGAGAGTTTAATTCATGTAAATCCTAACGCTGGATATGGAGATCTGTAAAATAAGCAAGGTCCTCATTTACTGAAGTTCAAAAAGGACAAGTGGGAGGAGGACAGTTGCAGGGGTAGCTTCTGTATGGACACACAGTAGATATTTTGTATGCTTTGTAAGATAACAGTAATTTTAACCAGAAGGGCAGTTCATACTGTATACCACTGTATGATAAGCGTTATAGTCACCTGGTATGCTAAAGTAGTGGCAGTTCCATATGTAAAATATAATTGTGGGAGTGACTTGGTGCCTGTCAAGCTTTCTAACTTGAATATGTGCATTCTCAAGGAGTCTTGAAACTCTGCAGTTCCAAAAAGTAGGAATGAAGCAGCAACACAGCTGGACTTGAGGTAGCTGGTTTTAGCCTGATGAGGATAATTAGCATCTGATGAGTATATGGTCATGAATAGAAACTTGGAAATCTGTGAAAGTATGTGTCGTGGTTTCCCCCGGCTGTGGGCCGAGATCCACGCAGCTGCCTGCTCCTTAAAGTAAAAGAGCAGGGGAAGAGGGAAAAAGGGGAGGAAACAAGGGAAGGGAAAAGGAAGGGGCAAATAACTCCAAAACCAAGAAACTAAGAGGCCCGTGGGTTGGGATGAGGAGAGTTTACTAAGAGAACAGAAAGATCAAATATACCAATGCTAACAGGACTTTAGAGCAAAAGAAGATGAAACTCTTGATCCCCAATGCAGTTTCTCCCCGACCCACACAACTCAGGCCGGACCACCCAGAGCTGTCCCGGAACCCAACCGTCCCCCCAAGCAGCACGCGTCCCGCCACCGCCCCTCTTCTTCCTCCCCTCAGCCCCCCGTTCTCCTGGGCAGGACGTCATTGGCATGGAATACACTCTTTGGCCCATCTGGGTCACCTGTCCTGGCTTCGCCCCTCCTTTCTCATGACTAGAGAAATAGGAAGAAGCTGAGAAAGTCCTTGACTGTCTGACTGCAACTAAGAACATCAGGGTGTTCTCAGCACTGCTTTCATTGTAACTCCCAAACACAGCATCCCATCAGCTGCTACAAATGAAGTTAACTCTATCCTGACTGAAACCAGGACAGTATGGAGCCCGGGTTGGTATCTCTCGCTGCTTCTGGTGATCTGGATAGAAGCATCAGTCAGAAGCCTTTTCTAGCACAATTACAAGAGAAAAGCATGATCAAAATCTAAGTGTAAGGGTTTCACTGGTCCAGTGTGTACCACTTCTGATGTCGGTGATAATCATGTTCTGATTATCATGAGATTGGACATCTAACAACAGTGTAGATAACTACATTTTGGGAGTCTAGGCACTTTCCTGAATTGAAAGAACAAAAAGTGAGGAAAGTCTAATAAACAGTACAGACATGTACTGTTAAAAGCATGTTTTATACGCTTGCATGTAAACTAATATAGAAATAATGGTAAAGTACTTCTCCACAATATCCTATTTTTAATTAATTCCAAGACCTTTGAGGGGGCAAGGGGAAGGAAGGAGACAATCTGAAAACTGGCAGATCTGAAAGCAACAAGATACGGAATTTATTAAATGAATATTTTGTCTCCAGGGAGGGGGAAAGGGTAATGTGTTTAGGGAAAGGAGGTATTGAGTGAACAAGAAGCATTGTTTGGCTGGTGCAGAAATGGTACGATGGAGACAATAATTGCAGTGCTGGCAGTGCTCTCCATAGTGCTCTAGCACAGGTACAGAAAGGAGGTCAGGGAATTGGTTTATGGATAAAGCTTGCAAGAAAGGTTTTGAGCTGCTTGGAGATCTTAATCGTGCATCTATTGCCTATAAGGGTACAACTCGAGAAGGGATACTTCTTTTGAAGCACAGAGGTGTATTTTATATGCAATATATTAAACAGGGATACAATCTATTTTGGCTCTAACCTTAGTAAATGAGCCTACTGTGACAGACAATGCTGAGGCTGTGGCTGTCTGGGGTTTTCAGCTTCAGATGTCATTGTATTCGACATTGTCATGTAAGTACATTTTTGAGGAACAGCACAAGAGTGAATTTCGCCTTCAGGAGAGCTGACTTTGAGTAAATGTGAAATGCTCTAGGGATTTTTCATCAGAATTCAGTAACATGTTGGAAGTCAACAAAGAAATAAAGTTAGTTTAAAAACACCAGAGTGATAAGTGGGTCTGAAAGAATGCTAATATAACTTTCTTACATCAGGGTAAGACACAGCAATATCTACTTGGCCACAACCTAAAATGGAGTAGTCAAAGTGTATGTAACTAAAGATTTGACATTGTGAAACTTTTATTGTGTTTTAAACACTTCTCTTCCTACAACAAACAAACAAACTTCAAGCAGGAGCAGACAAAATAGGGCATTAAAAAAAGAAAGAGAGATCAATCTAGTAAGTAAGACAGCATACTAAAACACAAAGGAAGTAGACAGTGTACAGATCAATGAAGGTATCTGTGTGGATGGTACTGTAATCCTCAACTAATATAAATCCTTTTTCACACCTGAAGAATCTGGATCATTGTTTATGGGATGTAGGTTAATGTAAAGAAAAGGAGATATCTACCAGCATATGCACAGAAGATTGAAGTAATGCATGATTGACTATAATGTGAATTATATTATAATAGAATAAGCGTTTTGAGAGAGAGATAGATTTTTTTTTTTGAAGCAGTCCTTGCTTTTTGCCATTTTATGAAGCAAGCACAGTGAAAACCTGTTTTGGATAGCAAAAGAGAAGGGAAAATGACTGGTGGCATGAAGGCTGTGTGTCCTGGTGCAGCTTTGTGAGTTTGGATAATGCAGATCCTTGTTTTCTGAACACACTCAGTGACAACTGAGTAACACTCTGTGAATCGGCTGTTTCCAGGAATGCTTATGTAGCAAATGAGAGAGCTGGGTTGTCAAAACGTGCACAAACCCACTTTTTTTTTTTTCCTTAAGAGTTCGTGAGATTGAGCAATTTAGACTGATTTGCTTTAACCTTAATTGCGCTCTCTCTCCTTTTGTAATTATACTAGAAAACCGATTAGGTTTTCAGGAAGCTGATAGCGTGCAGCATTATCTAGGAGCTACAGAAAGCTGAAAATTGCTCTGTCAAACTGTTGTAGAATACTCAGCAATATAATTGTCTTCCTTTGGTCCCTTTTGAGCATTGGAGAGAAATAACCTGGGTGGATTCAACTGACAGGGGATATTTAAGGCAGTTCCAGGTACAGTATATTGGGGAGCTGATTTCAGTGAATCTCAGGGAGATGCAATAGGGATGATCAAAGTTGTGGAATTGTTTCTGAACAAGGAATTGATCCAGTAGGTTAGGACTTTCACTTGGATAAAAGAGAACTGAGGTAAAGTCATTGAATTTTGTAAAAATCAGGGCTACCAGGGAGATCATGAATTGTAGGGAGAACATGAATTGCAGTCGCTTATGTCTCTTCTAGTGTGAGAACTAGAGGATGTTAAGTGGTCACAGATTCAAAGTCAAATAAGATGCTTCTGCATGCAACACATACCAGAACTGGGGAACCCCAAGCATAGGATCCTGGGGTGTCTGTGCTACACACTTGTCTCTTCTGTAGAAAACAATGCTTCTATGGTAGATAAAGAAATTTTGAGCAGAATCTCTTTTAGATAATGAAATTAATGACGCTATTGCTTAACACACATATACACCTCGCAGCTCTTTAAAATATATTAAAGAATTTATGCATGCAGTTAACTTCAAATAAGAATTCTGCAGCCAAGTTGGAGGTATTGGCCTACAGATTTTTTTTCTAACTTCCAAAATGTTTATCTTGATCAGAAAAGAGTGAAGAAATAATCTGATGGGGGGTGTGGGGTTGTTTTTTCTTTGTGCTTTTTTCTTTCATTTTCCCCACCCCTGAGATTTCATGAATCAAAGGAGCTGATATATTTGGAGGAGGACAGAAATTTTGCTTGTAAAATCATGGGCCTATCCAAGTAAAAGTTTTCTTCACTGGCTGCTACATTTCCATAATGGATTTTCGGTTTAGGGAGTCTTTTCTAAAGAGGAAGTATCTCCTTAATATGGCCCTGAGTGACTTAGTGTGTGAAAAGACACTTTGAAGTTAAACAGGGTTATTGAAATATTTTGCTCAGTTGAGGCTTGGTTTAGAATGTTTTAAATAGATGGCATGGCAGATTGTCATCAGATCTGGAGAAGGGAATTGCCTGGCTCTTACCCACGGTAACATATTTGTTGTGCAAAAGTACCTGAGAATTACTGCAATATATACAGCACTGGTACCCCACATTTTATAACAAGCTGTGTTGTAATCTGAATCCCAGAATGGGACCACCATACAGGATCCAGAACTGTTAGTTTTTCCAACTAAACTCTTGCCTGTTGTTGTAGAGGATCGTTCCTTGCTGGTATGATCTACATGAACACCAGTGATGCTTGACTGTGTTAAAATGCCTAGTAACAGTAAATGTCAAGAAATAAAGTGTTTCTTTGGGTGGTTGGAGCCGCTTGATTCTTCAGGTGAATGAAAGATAAAATTGCAGCCACATTTGTAACATTAAGGCTGGGAACAGGAATATTAAATGGGATTACATTTAGTCTCCAAGATTTTTTTTTTTGGTCTTCAGCAATGACGTCTAGTAGATGCAATGTAGGTAAACAACAACAAAACCAACCCACCCTCTAACACAAAAATAGCAAGGAGGGTGGGATAAATCTTTGTGGATGTAAACTGGCAGAGATCCCCAGACACTAGTGGGGCTGACAGCTTGTATCAACTCTCTGAATACTGGGTCTTATCCAAGGCTTCAAAAATGGGTTGAGCCTATTATTCTTGTTACAGAAGCATGTAAATTTGGCTTTAGAAAGTAGGTCAATATAGTTGCTATTGGTTTTAACATGATCTTTAACATTTAAATGTTAAGTTAACCACGAGCCAACAGTGTGCCCTTGTGGCCAAGAAGGCCAATGGTGTCCTGGAGTGCATTAAGAAGAGCATGGCCAGCAGGTTATCCCTTCTACTCTGCCCTGCCATAGCCACAGCTGGAGTTCTGTGTCCAGTTCTGGGGTCACCAGTTCAAGAAAGATGGGGAGCTGTTGGAGAGAGTCCAGTGGAGGGCTACAAGGATGATGAGGGGACTGGAGCATCTCTCATGTGAGGCTGAGAGAGCTGGGGCTGTTTAGCTTGTGGAAGACTGAGAGAAGATTTCATCAATGCTTATAAATATCTGAAGGGTGGATGTCAAGAACATGGGGCCAGACTCTTTGTGGTGCCCAGGGACAGGACAAGGGGCAGCATGCATGAACTGGAGCACAGGAAGTTCCAGCTCAACATGAGGAAAAACTTCTTTATTCTGAGGGTGACAGAGCACTGGCACAGGCTGCCCAGAGAGGTTGTGGAGTCTCCTCTGGAGACTTTCAGATCTTGCCTGGATGCGATCCTGTGCACCCTGCTCTAGGTGATCCTGCTGTAGCTGTGTGGCTGCACTAGATGATCTCCAGCAGTCCCTTCCAACTCCTGCCAAAGTGTGAGTCGTTCACTTTTATATGCTAGCTTAATATAGAAAACTCCTTGTTTTCATTACTCATGTAAACAAGCAATGTAGAGGAATTAACCTTTGCAACTAAATAGTAATTTTACTTACTGTTAAAATTTATAAGGAAACTTTTTGTTATGGTCATGTGTTGTTCATTTATTGACCCCATTGAGGAGTCTAGTAGATCTCCGATATGTGGGCTCTGCTATGGTGAATGATTTGTATCCTGAGAAATGGCTGTTTTGAACTTGAACTTCTTGGGAAATGAAACAAAGTATGGGAGAAGAGACAGAAGAGGTAGCTCTGCTTGAATAGGCTGAAGGACCCTCCAAGGAATCTTGGAATGAACTTGCAAATCACACTTGGCTTCCCTCCTATTTGTACCCTTCAAACACTTGAAAGTGTTTTCCTACTGGGGTCAGTGGTTTGGCTTACAGAAAATTCAGTAAGTGACTAATTAGAAGGATCCCATGTCTACCTCATGTACAGTTGCCTGATTGCTACAAATTTTACATGTTGCTTGTGATTTCAGATGTGTAGAGACACAAATGGAGGCTGGGATCACAGATATGCAAGCATGGATTTAATTACATGAGCACAAATAGAAAAAGCCTCTTGCTCAGTCTCTCAATTGTTTTTTGCAGAGGTGGTACTTCATAATCAATGTCTTGTTTTTGTGATAGTCTCAGCAGAAAATCTGTAAATGAACTTTCTCCATACATCCAAGTCTTTATCTGTATCGTTTTTCTGCCTGGAAGTAGGCCTCATGTGTTTTGAAATCATCTTCTCCCCTTTCCCTACAGTTGCATTTTAGAGCGACTTCCTCTTGCATCTTTTATTAAAGTACCCAAGCAATGAAAGAGGCTTTGCTCATACATCTTTTTCAAGTGAAAAGTACTTAACTGCTGACACTTTAGATTAAGGATAAAGTCCAAACAGATTTAGAAATTAAGATCTGATTGGAAATCTCAGAGTCTACAAAACCCTGTTAAATGGAAGTTGAAGAGGTTCTGATCTTACATTATTTTATAATTGCTTAGATTTTTTTTTTCAACTCAACAGTTTTAATTACAGAGGGAGGAATGCCCAGTTATACCCAAGAAGGTAATTGCTAATGTAACAAGCCAATTACCTGCAAACTTTTTGGAACAATGAGCTGTTAAATAAAGGATGGGATAAAAGTGGGCTTTTACAGAGCTGGGCTTTCATTCCCAGGTTAGCCAAGTGGCATTGAAAAGATATCACTGAAAGAAGACTGTGTGGTCACTTAAAATACTACCTTAGTATAGAAGAGCTTCAGCCTGTGTTTACAGACCCCAGGCTTGACATTTCTTCTATATTGACAGTGTTTGCTAGCCTTCTGTCCTGTGTGTGTTCATGGTTTGTAGAAGCGGAGAGGGAAGTAAGTCACTGAACAGCTTTGAACAGCAAATGGCAGGTGTTTAGTGTGTATGTGCAGTTAAAGGATGTGTAAGTGATACATTAAATAGGCATTTTATTACCTCTCAGTCAGTACATAGCTCCTTGCTTGTCTCTTAAAGCCACTTGTTGCCTGCCAGCCAGAGTTCAACCATGGCCCTGAGTTAATGACCATTTTCCTATGGCAGTCAGTAATTGCTGCCATGAAAATTGTAGATTTCTGGCTTCAGTCCTCATGATGAGGCAAGTTTTAAGTGTTCATGTATTCCTAAGTGATGTTTAAAAAAAAAAAAGAAAAGCAATACCATTGTGATGTTAATGTGTTCAGGACTTCTATAGGAAAAAATTGCAGGTCTATACTATAATATACCAGTTCTAGGAACTTTGTTATGTTAATAACAAATGAGTAATATTGAGATTAATGAGGGTTTGCTAGTTTTGTGAACTCATGAGAGCTATCTAGACTTCATGCAGCTATTTTGATGTAAAGGTGGGACAGGAAAAATTGTTACTTTAGAACAAGATGTGTAAAAAGATTACCCAGATGATTTCAGTGAAATGAGAAATACTGTATTTCAATGCTGCTTCCAAGGCACTGTTTGGCTTTGCTGCTATTGTAGGGAGGCTTTAGGAGAACATGGTTCAAGAAAATAGCTATCAGATGTGTTTCACACAGGAGTCTCTGAAGTAACCGACCAACCTCATGGTCCCACAATGCAATGGCAATACTTTTTTACATGACAGGAGACTGCAGGAGGCCAGACCAGCCTCCTGTGATGGGCTTGTGTCTTTGACTCAGTGTGCTCTAGAAGTGTGAAGCTAAGAGTGTGGCTGCTTCTCTCATGACACATAAGTTGGTTTAGGTGGCGGGGGAGGAGGTTTGGACTGATCTCATCCACATTTTCTAAGCTCACTTAGACCTTGATTAATATTCCAGTGTCCTAAAGAGTAGCAGTTCTTGCATAATGCAACAGCTGTCCCTTGCAGCCCTTGTACTAGTGCCGTGTGTCGAGACAGCTGGTCTTATACCCTTTAAACCCAATGCCAAGCATTGAACAGTTGTGCAGACTAAAGCAACCCTAACAACCATCTCCTTGAGGAGCTTCTTGTCTATTTAGACTGATGATGGTTGGTGGAGCAGTTCAGCAGTGGAGAAAATGAATGAGAGGAAAGGAAAAGGAGAAGGTTTCTGCACAGGACAGAGGTTGCAAAGAATCTGACAGGAAAAATATATTGAGAAAGTGACTGAAAGATCAGGAATGAATGCAGAGTTGTCTGCCCCTGTCTCCCCATGGTGGAGTAAAAAGTTATGGATGTATAAGTAGTTAGAAGTATATGTATATGCATGCTGATGTATGTACTAATATTTAAGAGTCTATTGAAAATAAAAGGTGAATATGAAAAGCAGAATTAGAAAGGAAAATGTACTGGATGGATGAATGTAAGAAAGCTCTTTTAAAACAAAAATAGTTATATATTAAAATTATTAAATATAAAGATTAGACTGTAAGTCTCCATTTACTAAGACTGACTTAGAGAAGCAGATTGATACAAAAGGGTGAAAAGTAGGAGTGAACGAAGATATGAGAAAATGCAGGTTACATGGTCCATTAAAAGATCCTATAAAAGTTTTCACAGCTATTTGGATTTCAAGTGGAATTTAACTGTACTAAGTTGCTCTGGTTTTAATGAGGAAAATTAAAACAGATTTTTGGAAATATTAATATAAATTCACATTGTACCTGTGATCTTTGTAATCATCTTTCCAAGGGAGCTTTTCTTCATTTGTCTGGTAGTGAAAGTTTTTCTCACCTCTTTCTTTCTCTGAAGTATGCCCAGCACACACAAGTTGGAATCAATTTAATGCAGGAAATTTAACTGGATGGCACCTACTTAGAATGTTAAGAAAGCAGATACAAAAGTGAAACTTTTATTAGAAAATATCCTATTTTCTTGTAGTAGGCATGGTTGGGGTTTATTGAAGTGCCACATCTTTCAAGCAGTGGTTGCAATGTTTGAGATGATTGTGAATTCACTACAGTACTACACATTTGACAACCATCAACAGGGCTATGTTTAGAGGACCAGTACTTCATACAGCTGTTTAAAAGCCAAAGTAGCAGTGAAGGGAGTATTTCTCAAAGACTCTTTAGTCAGTAAGTAAATACATGAAGCCCTAGCCTGCCATGAGTTCTGCATGTAAGGAACATACAAATCGTTCTGCTAGATGAATATATTCTCCTCTCCTGTAGCAAAGAAAGGTCTTATAGAAAATAGCAAGCATCTTGTAGGGGCAGATATATAGGTAAAATAAGACGTATATAAACCTGTATGTATCCAGTGTGTAGTCAATTGTTTTTGTATTAAGTACCTGAATTGTGAGTCAGGTTAGAAAGGAATTCTTCTCATCTGCAGTAAGTGTGAGCAAGCTGCACTTGGAATTCTGCCCTGACCTCTGATATCAAAAAGAAAAAAATCGATATTATGCCTTCAGGTTGTTTTCTTTTCCTGATTTGTTATTTAATGTAAAATTCTTCCTTTATAATGTTCTCATTTGCCTATAATTTGATCATTTTACATTTGGAGCTCCTGCTCAAATGCTGTTATCCTTGAAAATGAGTACTTCATTGAGAGCTCTGTTGTCCTCCCTTGTGGTTAAGTTGTAGTTAAGTCTGCATGAAACCTGATTTTCAAAAACCTTCTGATTACTATTTGCTCCCATAATCTCTTTTGAGAGGATGTCTTTGCAATTCTGTTGACCTCACTTTTTGAGTCTGTCACCTAGCCACCACTTCTCAGAGTTTTGTTGGTGAATCATGCTTTGAGAGATGATAAGCTTTGTGGATTTGTTTGTTTGAATAGCTGAGAAGGAGCTGGTAGGGATCTGTTGTTATTAAGTGGTGTTTGAGTCTGAGTGCTTCATATTGTAGCCTCTGAAATCAGTAAAAAAACCTCTCTCCCTCAAGCTATGAAGTTTCCCCCCAAAGGTCAGGTTCTGTGTGAGCCAGACTTCAAACTGATTAGGGAAGAACTGCTGTAAGACTTCTTTGTATACATGACTGCTGAATTTTTTCTCTCCTCAGATATTATCTAAACCTATATGTACAGAGGGTTCATACACAAGTATGTATCTGCAGCTGTAGTGATTACTTTATGTAGTGTATTTCCTTTTTATGACTTTTTCCAAGCTAAATTACTTACTGTGACTGATACAAATTAAATGTACAAAAGCTGCAGTTTGGGTTTCGCTCCAGCAAATCAGTTTGAGGGTTTACATTCACATGAACAGGCTAAATCACAATCTGGAAGTATTTATTGTCTGAAGAAATGATCTCTGCAATCTCTACATGCTAATTTAATTTGACTGGATTAGTCTACAATGTAAAAGGGAAGACTGTGACCATATTTCTGCTTTAAATGCATGTGAGGGTATTAGGCAATGATAATGTGGAGAAAGAATAAAGGCAATAATTTTAGGAGTAACTTCTGGTTCTATTCTTTACGAGTAAGGCTTTTGAGGAATCATGGACAATCTCTTTGATTGTGATGGGTTGACCTTGTCTGGCTACCAGATACTCACCCAGCAGCTCACTCCCTCCTCAATGACAGGAGCAGAAAATAAGATGGAAAAGCTTGTGGATCAAGATCATAGAATGGCATGGGTTGGAAGGGACCCCAAGGATCATAATTTTTCAACCCCCCTGCCACAACATATAACCTGGAGGTTATAGAACACCAACCTCCAGGCCTGGATCTACACCAGGTTGCCCAGGGCCCCATCCAACCTGGCCTTGAACACCTCCAGGGACTGGGCATCCACCACCTCTCTGGGCAACCCATTCCAGCACCTCACCCCTCTCTCTGTAAAAAATGTCCCCCTAATAACTAATCTAAACCTTCCCTCCTTTGGCTTTAATCCATTCCCCCTTGTCCTGCCATTGTCTACCCTTTAAAAAGTTGATTCCCCTCCTGTTTCTCTGCTCCCTTCAAGGACTGGAAGGCTGCAATGAGCAACCCCCTCCCCCCAGCCTTCTCTTCTCTAGGCTGAACAAGCCCAGCTCCCTCAGCACCTGGGAGGTGCTCCAGCCCTCTGATCATCTTTGTGGCCTCCTCTGAACCCTCTCCAACAGTTCCACATCTTTCTTGTATTGGGGGCCTCAGATCTGGACACAGGACTCCAGATGGGGCCTCACGAGGGCAGAGTAGAGGGGGACAATCACCTCCCTGTCCCTGCTGGCCACCCCTCTTCTGATGGAGCCCCGGATGCCATTGGCCTTCTGAACTGCAGGAAGATAAGTACTTGGAGATGACTTACCAATTACCCTCATGGGCAAAAGAGACTTGATTTGATAAAGATTAATTTAGTTTGTTGCCAATTAAAAATAGTGAATGATGGTGAGAAATAAAGATGAAACTCTTCTCCCCTAGACTGGCCTTCTTCCTAGGCTCAGCTCCACTCCTTTACCATTGTCTCTACCTCCCCTCTGTCACATTAGAGTAGGGGTATGGGGACTTCGGTCCATTCGTAATAGTTCTTCTCCACTACCTCTTCCTCCTGTCTTGTCACTCTTTCTTTCTCATACTTTTCCCCTGCTCCTTAAGGCATCTTTTCAGATGATACTTGTGAAAAGCCATAGTAGTATTGAACACATCCCTGTGCAGCTGCAGAGGTAAATGGGACAGAGCCATCTCCAGGTATGGAAGGCCATTAGTGACACGTTACAGGTTGATAACTTACCTACTCTAGAAAGAAGTGGCTGGTTTTTTTCTAGTTAGTTTACTGGAGGCAAATGAGTTGTTTAATAAAGCTTTTGGGAGTCATATTCTTAAGTAATATTTAGGTTCAAAGTGTTTAAAATCACATCATTAGAGGAGTGCATTTTATAGGCTCTGTGTGTCAGTGTCTGTATACAAGCTGAACTCCAAGCACGCAGAAGCATTTCAACCAGTTTTGTACTCCAGTCTGAGAAAGTGTTTCTGAAAAGGCCATGTTGTTGTCTTTCATAGGGTGGTTCTTTTTCTGATGCTTGTTCATACTTCGTTATATTTTAATGCCTTTCTGTAAGAGAGAGTGCAAAACTCTTATGTTTTTGAAGTGCTTCTCTTCAGGGATGTTTTCTGGGCACAGTGTGTGGTCACCTATATGTTGTATAAATTCAGGATGATTGCAACGAAGAGGTGGTAAATCCATGTCATTAGCTCCTTAAGTTTGGCTGTGTTTTTTGTCACTTAGACGTGAAATAGCATCACATTCTTTCTTTTCAAATTCTCTTTTAATTGACGGGGAGTACTGGGCAAGGAGAGAGGACAAAATTTCTTACTGAGATCTATAGAGCCTACTGGAAGCAAAAAACTTACTTTAGACCTGTTATATGATTGTCGTGGCTTCACCCTGGCTGTGGGCCGAGATCCACGCAGCTGCCTGCTCCTTAAAGTAAAAGACCAGGGGAAGAGGGAAAAAGGGGGAAACAAGGGAAGGGAAAAGGAAGGGGCAAATAACTCCAAAACCAAGAAACTAAGAGGCCCGTGGGTTGGGATAAGGAGAGTTTACTAAGAGAACAGAAAGATCAAATATACCAATGCTAACAGGACTTTAGAGCAAAAGAATATGAAACTCTTGATCCCCAATGCAGTTTCTCCCCGACCCACACAACTCAGGCCGGACCACCCAGAGCTGTCCCGGAACCCGACCGTCCCCCCAAGCAGCACGCGTCCCGCCACCGCCCCTCTTCTTCCTCCCCTCAGCCCCCCGTTCTCCTGGGCAGGACGTCATTGGCATGGAATACACTCTTTGGCCCATCTGGGTCACCTGTCCTGGCTTCGCCCCTCCTTTCTCCTGAATAGAGAAATACGAAGAAGCTGAGAAAGTCCTTGACTGTCTGACTGCAACTAAGAACATCAGGGTGTTCTCAGCACTGCTTTCATTGTAACTCCCAAACACAGCATCCCATCAGCTGTTACAAATGAAGTTAACTCTATCCTGACTGAAACCAGGACAATGATATATTGGAATGTTATTTTTACTAGCTCTTATGATCTGGGAAAAAGACTGTAAGATGGGATGTACACAGTCTTGGATAATCCCTGTTGAGAAACACCAAACAATCATATTTTCTAAATTTTACTCTTAACATTTGATACCCATATATATTGTCTCTTGGATGAAACAGGTATGAAAATTTCCCTTCTCCTGTAATGCTGACTTTGACCTCTTGTTCACCGTTGTTCACTGCAGTAAATGGAAATAACTTTACAACCTGAAGGATTAAGATCAAGAGACAGCGTTGTAACTTTAAAACATACTGTAGCAACGTGTCCAAGTGTGAAAAGATTTTGCTTACAGTGTTTTGTTATAAATAGCACCAATGATGACAACAACAACAGTAAGAAAAGAGTAGTGCTGACAGGAAAAGTATGTGGGGTGGGAAGGTCTAGAAACAGAAACCTAGTGATCTTTGGAACATGCTTTTGATTAAAAAAAATATCTTCAACTACACTGATAAAGTTATTCATGTGATGAGTGTCTTGGTACTGGGTTATTTTTCCAGTTTGGGGAATCTGATGCTGTAATATTCCTCTTTTTAGAAGACAAGGATTGTTTGTGCTTTATCATGTTGCCTGTAAGCTACGAGGTGGAGTTTCTGATCTCTCTTAAGAATTCGGGACTAAATTCGGATCACAGCCCTGACCCTTGCCCAAAGCTACCTGGTAACTATTGAACTCATATTTCTGGCCAGGCATGCCAAATCAGGCTTTCAGGATCAGACGCTGAAACCAGATCACTCTCATTTTCCCATCATGAGGCTCCAGTGTAACACAGTCTTGTTTGAAGACAGCAATGCAGGATTTATTCCTCATTGAAAGGGAGAAGTGTTCAAGAGCTGATAACCACAGCGAGCTCCGATGAAGATGTCCACAAACAATGAGGCAAGTGTAATCCAGTCCTCAAAGACCCTGAGCCTCCTGCATTTGTATTTTGCAAGTGTGGTATTTGAGGATTTCATGGCTCCCCACTGCTGTTAATTGCCCAGTCCCCAGAGAGTGCTTTCTCTGTGTGAAAGACAGACATTGCACATGCTTATTCAGGTGAGGACAGTTTTATAGAATACCTGACTGTGGGCTAGAACACCAGCTGTTGGGCTCCACTGAGGTGTGCAGCACTCATCTGTACTTAGTTTGATTACTTTTGCATTGCTTTAGATTTGTTAACTCTTCAGATGCCCTACCTCACTGTCAAACTGACACTCAGGTTCCCTTGTTCCTTTTTTAATTTTCAGTCCTTGCTAATTTGCTTTATAGCAAACAATCTTTTTGTGCTCATGTTGTCAGTAGGTCTGGCCACTGTCTTCAAAACCACTGTAAAATTAATGCATTGAACTTGCTGATTAAGGATAGGAAAATGCTTTGTAAATTCTATTGCTATAATTGAAGGCAGGCAGGAACTGTTTAGAAGGTAGAAACAACGGTTTCTTTAGTAGCTATGTAGGAGATGGATGTACAGAAACACACTGGTATCCATAAGTAAGGCTTTGAATGAGGTGATATCTTGCTTCTAATGGTCTGTTGTGTTTGCATGGTATCATACAATGGTTTGGGTTGGAAGGGACCTTAGAGATCATCTTGTCCCACCCCCTACTATGGGCAAAGACACTTGCCACTAGCCCGAGTTAAGCCACATTCCAGCCTGGCCTTGAACACTTCCAGGGAGAGGGCAACCACATCTTCCCTGAGCAACCTGTGCCAGTGTCTTGCCACCCTCACAGTGAAAAATTTCTTCTCTACATCTAGTCTAAATCTACCCTCTTTTAGTTTAAAGCCATTACCCCTATCATTACATGCTCTTGTGAAAAGTCCCTCCCCAGCTTTCCTGTAGGCCTCTTCAGGTACTGGAAGGCTGCTAGAAGTTCCTCTGGATCCTTCTGTGTATTATGTACAGGTGCAGGTATCTGTGGTGCCTATTGCCTTGAACCTTATAACCTAGGAAATTGAGGCACTTTCTTTCCAGTGTTTAATTAAAAGATGATCACCTCATCATTATAGATGGTTTTTCTCATTGTGATGCTATAGTTGATTTTTGAGAGTAAACTCACAAGAACCTAAGGTCTTAAGTAACTTTAACAATCCTCAAAACAAGACTCTGCTGCCTAAAGCCATTTGACTGTCTCTCACATGTCAATGGTGAGCACAGAGGTGGTATTTTATTTCAGCAGCTATTTGTATCTGTTTCATAACAGTGAGAGACTTACTGCAAAGGAAGTCAATACTGCTCTGAAGCCATAATATATTCTGCCCCTTGCAGCATGTTTCCTGTTAGTTACATGGTATTATCATCTTGTCTAAGGAAATATGCCTTTATTAAATAAATAGTAGAATTTTGATACATTTTCCCATCATACTGATGCATCCCAATGTTTTAGATGTGTCAACACTTCTCTGTGTTGCAAAGGACTGTATTTGATGACCTTTGCTGCTTTGATTCGTGATAATTGTGTGATATCTTACAGATGTTAAATGTATTTGGGAAAGAAGTCTTACTGTAGAGTGCAGAACCACCCAGTCAATACTGAACTGTACTTAGATCTCCCTCTTAGATGAGAAGCTGAATGGTGTGAGAGAGGGTATCTGTGGGCCTCCATGAAGAAGCTCTAGATACCAGATGCAGGCAGTAACTTGTCCTTTGACCATCAGTTGTGAATCATGCTATAGAGAAGGCCATTGGGAAAGAAGGGAAGCTCTGAAATATTGGATGATCCCTTTAATAGACTTAGGTAAATTAAACTAACTTTAGGAACACAAGAAAAACTCCTGGGAGCTTATTTGCTTTGATTGCTAAGCCTTATGAAGTGTGCTTATTGCTGTAAGGAAGGAAATCTGGAAAAGGTCAAGTATGAATTAGGTGAAAAATAAAAAAAAGAATTGCTTGAGATGGTCATTAAATAAGACAAAAATGAGATTCAGGAATAAATGGAACCGTATCACTGTAAAGGTGAAATGCCTCAGTATAAATCAGTAGAGACAGTGAAACTGGAACAAGTCTATCCAAGATGCATTGATTTTGTAGAGGTCCAATTCCAGTCTGGTGAAATTGGTATTTTGCAAGAGCCTCATATTCCGTTCTATATTCCTGTTTGTGAAGACCTTGTAAAGCCTAAAGGTCAGTCTATCTGTCTCTGTCTACTGTACTTATGTATTTCTAACACAGCTGTTGCCATCACATCTAGGTAGAAGGAAAAATGATCAATATTATTGTCTGTGGTTTTGGGGAGTTTCTAAAGCCCTGCTACATTAGACTCTGAGTGAATGATAGAAAGTCAGCCTCAACTCCTGGGACTTCACAATCTAGTGTTCCAGGTTGGAGGCAGCAACAAGTGAATAATCAGATGATCAGGAAACAAAGGTATGAAAATGGCACCTCCTTGCTGTTGGAAGTCTTCAATGTAGTCACAGATGGTTGTAGACTAGGTCTCCAAAGTATGAAGATGCTGGTCTGAGATGGGACCCACTTCATGCTCTGTGTAATCGGCATTGTAGAGTATCAGAGGAAGGCTCTGGGACCTTTCTGATGCTCTATTGCTTTGCTGTCTGCTTTGAATGTGGAAAGACTCAGAGTCCTGCTGATCCTATGTGGTTATTCTTACTCTGAATTTATCCAAGCATAAATTGCAGGTGTATTTCTTAGGTTTGCCCCCTTTTTTTAATTAAGTAAAAGGCCACCGGTGTGAAGCAGATAATTGCTCTGAAGGGGGCTCTGGGGCTCTGGGAGCAGTCGCAGAGATAAAACCAGAACAGATTAATACAAACAAAAACTGCTGAGCACATTACTTAGGTCTCTGTAATATTTGTCTTTTTAAAGTGTAGTTTTCTGTGAGTAATGTTAGTATCAATATTAATATCTGCTGAGATGAGCAGAACTACCAATGTATTAGAAAAAAATCAACGTTAGCCTGCACAATGAAGTTTTCAGTGGCAAGTGTCAGAAAGCCAATGAAAACCTGCAAGGACTGATTGCATCTCTTGAGTTTTAGACTGGTGTCGCTGCTCTACCCAGTCTGCCACTCTTACTTGTTTTCTTCCCCTTCTTTTTGCTTTAGGCAGTGGCAGCTCAATGTCCTGCAGAGAAGAATATCTTTCGTTTGTGTCTGCATGAATGTGCATAGCTGGTTTCAGTACTTAATTGCCTGATACCGTCAACAGAAGAGACAATAACTATTTTTGAACTGTGCCTTTTTCCCTCTAATTGCACATAAAATATGTTGGATATATTAAGTGTACGCTTCCATGGTATTTGCAAACGCTTTAATATGGAGCAGCATTAAGTTATTTACAACAGGAGATGGATAATATTTTTATTCCCCTCTTTCCTTTTTGTTTTGTTTTTCTTTTACACGTGCTATTTATGTTTATACACACTCAGCAGTCTGGAGGTGAAAGAAAATCCTACACAGCTGTACGGTCAGAGCCAGACACAAATGCTGTGTCTGAGTGTAGGTGTCCAGTGAAAGCCCAGAGCTACCTGGGCAGCCATCAGCAGTCATGTTGAATGTGGGCAGTACCCCCCTTGTTTGGGATTGTGGGTATTGTTTCTGGTGACAAGTCCACCACTGATAGCTGGTGTCACGCCAGCTCACACGTGCTTGAACATGCTGCAGTCACACTGAATTACAGCCTAGATCTGCTCTGATGAGACAGCACCACATCCCTGGTGCCCACGAGGTTTAGCCAAAGCGTCCCCTCATGGTCATGAGCTCTGGGCCAGCAATTGCTTGGTGCCTGCCAGCTCCAGGTTGCTGCAAGGTACAGCTTGTGCTCAAAGTGGCACACTGCTCGTAGCCATGCCTTCCTCTGCCAAGTTGCAGGAGGAAATTTTACAATTCTTTTCCCAATTGCTGTGACAGGGAAATCCAGCGTCCTGCGGGGTCTGGAAGCTGCATGTGGTCTCTGGTGCCATTCTGGGAGCCTGAAACCACTCCCTGGATACTTTTGCCTGCAACATTTACAAAGTAGAATTGTGAAAGAAATGGCTGAGGGGGTGTTTTCTCCAATGGCAAAAACTTGGGATCTCAGCAGGAGCATTTTATTCTGTGGCCAGGGCCAGAGGCAGCAGCTGGTGTAAATCAGTGCTGCTTCTTTGAAAAGACTAAGGAGATGCTGCTTTATATTGGCAGCTGCATCTTGTCCTGAGTTTTCAAATTAGGATATTATGCATAAACACAATGAGTTGTTCTCCTGAATGGTGTGGGAAGTACACATTTTGACCCTATTGACCTGCAATCTGTTAGCAGTTTTCAGCAATTACACACTTCATATAAATGATAAATGACTAATATTACACAATGTGTTCATTCTACACTCTTTCACCTCTTGGTAGTTATTTTCTTGCAGTAAAATTATATCCTGATTTGGGGAAAAGAATAAAAACTTTAAAGAAAAATAAGTAAAGGAAAGATCACAGAATGGCCTGGTACAGTTGTCAGCCCCTGTGAATCTCCAGCCATAGCCTAATAAATGCACCAGGGTGATTCCATATTCCATTAATTATCCAGGCTAAAAGGAGAGGATATCCTACCTTGTCCAGACATCTCGTGAGGGTAATTAATTTTTCTGCAAATTCCCCTAGCCAGAATGGGGGTTGGTGTAGAAGGAAATCCCTCTTGCATTTTTAATTCTTTAGGCACTTGGTTATGCTTTGTATTTAGGCTGTTGTGGCTTTTTAGTCAGTTTGTTTTGGGATAGTTGGTTTTTTTTTCCCCCTCATTACATGTTGGCCACAGCAATGTGGCCAAATCCTACCTAGCTTTTCACACAGCTTGGTTTAGGCAGACCCCTGTCTACCTGGCCTTCCCACCATGACCATGTCCTCCGTGGGGCATTTCTCCTCATCAGCCATCAGCTCTTGGAATGGCCTTCGTTTGTGAAACCCTCTTAGGCTTCCCTTTTGTGAAAGATCATGGTGACACAAGAACCTTGTGAGTGCTGGATCTGTCCCTGGTGCTGCCTGAAATGGCTGCTAGTGCAGGCTGCTCCTGATTCATTCTTGGTGGCAACATCATGAGATGATGCAGCAGGTTCTTTGCAGTGTGCTCTACATGCTGTTTTATGTATGTTGTTTGCAGTGCTGTAGTTTGCTGCTTTAGTGCCGGTTTCATCACCTTCTATAAAGCTTAATTTAATTGTTCTTTAATTACCCTTTTGGATTAGTGTATAAATCTCAGACAGAAGCTGTAAGCAGCGTACATAAAGCTATGAATGTCACAAAACTTTGCTCTACTTTTGTTATCCCTGTCTGGGGTTGCATTAGGGCAAACCTCTGCTGCTGTTGCAAAGGTATTCAATAATGGGAGGAAGGCTTCACGCTCATAAAACTTCTTTTTTAGACAATTCTCTGAAAGAAACAGCTTGGAGAGAACTCCAAGTTCTCCAACTGCTTTCTACCAGAGTGTGTATTAACTTTATGTCACTTTAGTGTTTTGTCAAATTACATGAAGAGATCTCCAATCTACTGAACATATGGGGTATTATCTGAATACTGTCAGGACCGCAGAGGTTTCTATGTAAGGAATTTATTGAAATAAACCATATATCCTACTTTGTGAGTGGCCAAAGCAGAAAGGGTTTTCACTTAACTTTTTAAGCTAGGTTCTGTGGTATAAGTAGTTGCACTGAATTCTGCCTCTTTGCAGGCCTTTCTGGCTCTTGAGAAGTCCTAAGACTTACGGAGATTATGGCTTGCTTTCTCAGCTTGCAGGGTGCTCTTCTCACCTCCCTCTATGGCAATCGGGCATGGGAAGCTTTCATGTTCATTTTAGACTTTCAACATGAATCTTTAATGTTTTATTTTATATTAAGTGGTTTTTCCTTTCAAAGATGATTCAGTTCTACTTTTCAATAGCTTTCTATTTGGAAGGTATGTGTTATATATATAATTAAACACAGGGGAATATTTATTAGAAGTGGAGCTGTCATCAGCAGATGCTGTGTAGGTCATTGTTTACAACTCTTATATTCTTCTCTATGTTATGGTTTATGTGATTTTGTTTTTTTCCCCCTCTTGCCTTCCTGTCCAGTCTATACCCTGTACAAGGCTCTGTAGAAGCCTTACCCCTCTTCTAGTCCATTTTTCTTCTCTGACCTCTTGTAGCTGTTACTATTAACTTGTTGACTGAAGGTTTTAAAGCCATGATGTTCATTGGAATTCAGAAATGAGCAATATCAATTTCTTAGCTGTTACTGAATCTGCATTTACAAAAAAACAAATGCACTTGGCCTTTTCATGAGATTTCTAAATTATTTTTGTTGAATGCCTTTGTGCAGTCGTGTTTGTTAGAAGACTGCACAAAAAGCTCATAGAGAGATTATGAAGTTCCTCCATGGTCGTCTGAGGCTCTCAACCCAAATACTGCTACAAATTAGAGTAGAATAGGGATGTTTTTTTCTTCCTCCTTTGCCTGCATATTAGTCTCTTTTGGTTGGTGACTTTGGAGAGACCAAGAGCTCTCCAGTGGTACTCTTCTCTCTGGCTCATGCAGACGGACACTTAATTTTGCTGGGGTGCTGTGCCTGCAAGGACAGTCACCCATGTAAACATGAAGAGATTTCAGTAATGAAACATGTCTTGAAGTCATACATTAGGATTTAAATGTATGGTAAGATATCTTATATCTATTGCTAACTTCTGAAATTATGTAGAGAAGGAATTTTGAAATACAATGTACCCTTTCTACTTGTATTCTGGCTTTTGCTTGACATCTATCCATCTTTAGCTGATGAGAGCAATCAGGCCATTTTACATCTATTTTCAGACAGTTTCTGGGGAATTTTCACTCTCAGTTTTTCCCATACCAGCGAGGTGCCACAGCACCAGAGTGGCAAATCCAGGTCAGTTTTAGATTACTTTAAAATGCTTTTCCTTGTAATTACTACTTAAAAATTCGTAACCGTCTTGTATCACCTCTGCCATTGCTTTCAGACTTCTTCACAAAACCTTTAACTGGGGCTAAGTTTCACTTGGTAGTGTCTCTTTAAACACCAAATTATGCCCAAGGAAAAGATGGGAAGACAGATGTTGTAGTAACCTCCTCTGATTGCTTTCTGATTGCCAGTTTAGTTGTCTGTCTTCAGCCATTGAAGGTGGCCATATGGGAAATAAACAGTGATGATCTTTAATAAAGTACCAGAAGCAAGGTGCTTCACCTACACATACTTTCAGGGGAGGGAGAGGGATTTGAACCCAATTAAAAAATTTATGAAACTGCCAGAGCACGCTATTCATTTAAAATTGCTGAGGGCAGCAAAATGAACAGAAAGCTTGTCAAAATATTGGCATTGTTGCAGGTCCTCTATGCAAGTTAACTTCAGAAGTGGACAGGTCCACATGTTTGCTGCATTTTGCTTTGTTTTTTCTCAAATCAACCTCAACACTTGTTTGTTATTGCATGTGAAACAGCAGGCTAATTAGTGATAAAGGCCTTGGAAAGTTTAGTTGTAAAGAATTTATTGTAATTCATTCTCATTGGTATCTGATGCTTCTTGGCATGTTTAGGAATCAGATTATTTTGGTTAATGTTTGCTTTTCTGACAATCTGGAAATCACAGTGATTTAAAATTCTTCAAATCATACCATAGTGCTTTTCAGCAGGCATGGGGGAACAAGACAAGGGAATTCAGTCTTCAAGGAAAGGATGGGTTTGGGTTTTGGCTGGCCAGCTGTGGCATGTTCTTGAGTTAAAGGAACACTACACTTGCAAAAGCAGGCAGCTTCACTGGGCTAGAAAGTGAAGTTGTTATTTATCTGCCCATTCTGTGCAGCAGAGGTGCCACTATGCCTCAGTGCTGCTGAACTCTTCTTTAGCGCGTATCTGACCTCCTGCTGTAGCTGTGGCTTTGTTTCCTGTATTTATTTTGGCATTCCTTATTTTGGTCCCTCAAAGAAATGAAATAAAATTTGTCACTAACCTGGACTGCTATTTGGGAAAAGATAACACATCCTTCTCTCCCTAATAAGATTTTATGATTTGTCAAGAGTTTGGTGGAGTTGTAGATCCAGTTGTACATCATTCCTTGATTAAAAACAGGTCTTCCACACCACCAATTCCATTTCAATCTCCAAATTCATACCATTTAGATAGGTAGGGTAGTAATTAACCTCTGTAGTCTGTTTGAAAATCTGGGAACAGCTTCGTTTTATTCTCTCTTTTTCATCTGATACTGTTTTTAACAATGCCTGTGCTATAGAAAGCTATATGGAGCTTTCTGCATGAATGTATTTTATCATCTCACTGGGGCAAAAAGTCATCTAGTTCATATTAACTAAAATATCCTGTGTGGTTCCCTGTGGTCAACAGCTGGATGATAAGACACTGAGAGTACATTAGGCAGCTTTCTAATTAAATATCTTCATTGCATCTAAAACACATAGTAGCACTTCCTTGCTAATAAAGAGAAAGCACACTGCAGTCAATTTGTTGCAGATACCGCATTGCCACTCTTATGCCAGACCTCTTGCAGTCTGTTGTAAGGATGGGATGCAAACGTAATGTGTTGTAAAAAAGTAACACTTAGCTGTGATTTTGCAAAGTGTTATCCTATTTATTTTAAGTGTCATGCAATTATCAATTCATTTACTACCTATTGTAATACCATGAATCATAATGAATGTATTTGCATAATAGGTAGTATCACATGAGTTCAATTATAATTCAGTATTAGCTAAATGTACCATGAAAACAAAATGTTTCCTATAAAGGTAGGCTGGGGTTGATGTATGGCCTGTCTTATTCATGGTGTATCACAAATGCTGTCATGGCAAATTTTTCTGTTTGTGAGCTTGCTCAGAGGGGACTGGTTTGCAGCACCAAACATCACCCATTTCCTCTCCTGCCTCCAGCCCCCAGGTTTAAATGCTCTTCATCTCTCCCAGTTTTACAGATGAGGATACAGTTCACAGCACACTCAGAAATCTGTCCCTGCTGTTTGGCTGATATGCTAGTGCTCTGATGGCTCAAGTCATGAGGCAATCTCTACCCAAAAGACTGAGGTTATTGCTCTGGTGATGCTTTCAACAGATGACCGTGCTGTGCTGGGTAACTGAACTGAGGAGTGGCTGCACTGGGGACTTGCCTGCCGAGAATTACCTCATCTCTTGGTAGATTTCTTTGAAAGTCTTTGTTTCCAGTCATAACTCATTTTTAAATAAAAAGATCTCTGAAATCACATGTGCTCCTTCCAGTAGTAAGCTCTGTGTTGCTGAGTATGATACAAGCAGGCTCCCAGCTGCTCACTTACATGGTTTACTTTAGCTATCCTCCATGTCTAGACCAGTGTGTGCTCTCCATTGTGAAGTCACCACTACAGTCAGTTCTCTCTCCTCTCCAGTGTTTAAACCAAGAATGTCTCCCTTTCAAAGTCAGGTACGACCATTGCTATATTCTCTACATACACATATATACACATTCTTGATACACTTTTTGCTAAGTACCAGTGTTATCTGCAGTCCCCAATTTCTGCATCAATGCTATTATCTTTCCATGTTCCTACTGAATGATCACAGGTGATCCACCAGCCCTTACAGGGTTACATTACTGGGGGAAAACAACCCTGCACTTGCACTGATCAGCAGCAGCAGCTCAGACACTGGTACTTTACCCAGACTTTCTCCTTTGCCATCTCAGAGCTGCTTCTCCTACTCTAAGCAGTCTTCTGTATGGTGTCTGTGCTTTTCTCACATGAAGATTTATGCAAGCAGAAGTGAAACGTATAGCACTTTGTGTATAGAGTAAGCAGTCTCTTTCAGGTTTGGTTTAATGTGAAGACGTGCAATCTTGCAGTAGTAGAGCGGTTAAAATAACCCAAATCTGAGCAAAATCTAGAGATTTTTCGGAAATAAATACGAACAGCTCATGCTTCTCATTTGGTTCACTTACAAATTCAACACATTTTCCTATTGCAGTAGCAAGATGTGCTCATGCAGTTGTTTAAAAATGATTGTTGTATGGTTGTGTCTATAATGGATGTGTATAATGTTTCCCATTTCCATACAGAATCTGAAATGCTTACTTTCTAGCTAGTACATATGATTTTTACTTGTTGCCTGAAAGTCAGATTAAGGATGCTGAAATTGCAGAGGATAGAGAGCTATTTCCAAAAATACAGTGTAGTTACTGGTACCTCAAAGACTTTTTTAGCCTGATCTACATGCAGAAGACAACCCTGCAATGGCAAAAGGCTAACACAGTTGACAACACTTAATTTGTTTGGACTCATGTCACCGTTGGCTTTACAATGTGACAGGAGAAATACATGGCAGGAATTGATGTAGTAGTGCCACGCTTACACAATACTACAGCTCTTTACAGTTGTTTAGGGCAAGGTTTCCTCCTCAATATGCAACGTGGAGTTTCTGAGTTTCATCTGTGCACCCTAGTCGGTGTCCAATTGAAGTTGTCCTTTCTTAGCTATAATTCAGTGTTGCTCATGAAGAAGAAAATGGGCAGTTGAAAGGGTGTGGTGTTGTTTCTGGATTTAGGTGAAGTTAGAGCTGTTGCAAAGGAAAGGACTAAATATGTGTTAGAAGGGATCTGTACAATAGTTACACAACAGACGTTCTTGCCAAACATAGAATTGGTAATCCCCCTAAGTGTGACAAGCACTGGACAGGATAGGATGGAGTTGTCTATAAAAACATGCAGGGGGTGGTATGTTTCCCTGGCAGTAGCGCTACTCTCTAGTGAGAAGAGTTATTCTGCTGTCTATATTTTCATTAGGCCAGCTTGTCACAGAGTAGCATCCCTAAAAGAAGTGATCCTTGTAAATCTGAAAGAAAATGTTTGGTCTTTAATGGAGATAGCAATTTATGTTTCCATAGTTCTTTTTGGCTTACTGCTAAGGAACAGGTGGGAATTTCTGGGCTTTGTTTCTTAATAGGAAGTTTGCAAATAAGGACTAAGGGAAAATGAATAGCTAAAGTATCTATGAATTTAAACAGGGATATTCTTGGTGTTTATATTCAGTATGTTATTTCTGTTTCTAGCATGCATCTTTGAAATGTGCCTTAAATGTGTTTTTGTTTTGTTCTGGTTTTGCTCTAAATAGCTTTAGATAGGACAAGTGCTTGTTCAGGTTGAATGCAATTTGAGGAATCCACTGTGTAGGCATCAAATTCACAGATGATTGCAATTGCACTGGAAATGTGGTGCTAAATGTGGTCATAAGCAGGACAAAAATGCACTGGAACTGTAAGAGCTGTTACCCTGAGGTTTTCTGCAGTGTGACCAAACTTATCATCGTGTTTGTACCAACTACTGATGATGCTGTGAAGTGAATCATCTGTGCGGTGGATAATGTGCAGGGATCATCAGCTCATCTTGCTGAAGTTATTAGCTGTCTCTGTGTGATGGAGTTACTAGCTGTCTGGGGTGATTGTATGTCTCTCTTATCAGCTGTCTTATCAGCTTGCACTAGATTTCCAGCAAAGACTGGAAGAAAGTCCGGGTCAGTTTACATACTTCCTCTTCAGCCTCTGGGTAGGGCAGAGCCTGCGGTCTTTTTGAAACTTAACCACACTATATAATTTAAGTAATTTTTCTGATGAAAACTCTGATAGAAATCATCTAGTCACTGAATGAGGGGGGAAAAGGAACAGAACTGTCCCAGGAATCAGACCCAGGGAATTAAAATTATCTTCACATGCCATGTGATGCTTAGTGTCATTTTTACTGATCCATAAAAAGTGAATCTATGCAAAAAATATTGCTTTATGGCTGGACTTTAATGCTTTTTCACAGCTCTAGAGTTTCTCTTCAGTGTTGCTGTTAAATGTTTTGAAAAGAACCCTGAAAACTATGTGTCATTGTCTTCCATCCATGCTGTGGCTGCTGTGATGCCAGCCTTAAGTCTTCTAGTTGCAAGTCAACTAAATCAGTGGTAGATGGCAGTTCTACTGTCCTAATCTTTTTTATTTTGTTTCATTGGTTTTTTTGTTTGTTTTCTTGTTTTCTTTTGGTGAAAAAGTCTCCTCTTTCACTGCCAGCTGCTTCAACAACTAAAACTTGGTACAGGTTACTTTCATTTCTTGATGAAATGGTGTTATGTCCATATAGACACTGGGTCCAATATGGGAACCTGCATACTCTCATTAGTCATGAGCTTTGGAGTGGGAGAAAGCGAAAAATGGAACAATTGACTGTATATGATCTTGAGGTAGGTATGCAGGCATTGCAGGTATCATTCTGCACTTTCACACAGCATGCATTATACATGCTAGTTCCAGTAGAGGAAAGCATGTCTTGCACATACAACTTAAAGCAAAGGGAAGATGGCAACTCATTGTTTTATATAGATTTTTCCTCTTGCTTCTAGACAGGATATTTTTACTGAGACCATCCTTCCTTCCTTAATTTTCCCTACTGTGGTACATCATTCATAAGCATTCTGAAATAAAGATTGAAATGGGATATCTCTCCAAAATAATTTGTATCATTGGCACAGTAACACTTTTATATAAAGTTTTAAGGCTTAGTGAGATGTCTCTTGTCTACTGTAATTATAGCTAGGGAATACCTTCTTGTTTCTAGTTTGCTTCTTCCAGCTTTAGTCTTTAGAAGATAGATTTTCTCAAGTTCAGGTTTTACACTCAGCAAAAGTGCCTGGAAATTTTGGATTAAATAACCTTCTCGCTTTCCCCGCTCCCTGGGGGTGTTCAAGGCCAGGTTGGGTGGGGCCCTGGGCACCCTTGTGTAGCTCCAGGCCTGGAGGTTGGTGGCCCTGCCTGTGTCAGGGGTGCTGGAACTCTCTGATCCTTGGGGTCCCTTCCAACCCAGACCATTCTATCATTTCTAAGATTTTCAGAACCTGATCCATGCACAAGCTGTGTCGCTTGTCAGTCTTTGGCTTGCCAGCTGATGAAGGGCCTTGGAGGTGAGTGGTGGCCTACGCTGACAAACCACATGAACCTCCACAAGCAAAGTGAGTGCTGGAAGACATAATAAATGTTTGAAGCACTTGCTGCATGACAAATTCCATTGGCAAAAGTGACAAAAATGCTGCTCAGACATAATTTGGTTTTATATATATGATTTTTAAGCTAAGCTTGAAGTGTGAGGCAGAGCGCTTTAAAATTTGTTGTGTTTTCAAAAATGCCTTTTCCATCGAACACTACAGCTGTAAGGCAGGTCAAACAATTCTTTACCTTAGCAGTGACCCTGTTAGTAACTTCATAGAATGATATCAAGGATGTCTAGTTTCCTGTCCCCATTAAGTTTCTGCACGGTGCCATTTGTAAATGGCAGCAGGAATGAAAGCCTGCAGGAGAAGCTCCTTTTATCTGCCTGACACGTGCTTTCTTATTCTTGGTCCTGTAGCTGCCTGCAGACATCTATTGTGTTATGTTGGTTTTAGTCTATGGGTGGCAGTCAGTTTCTAAATTTCCTGTGCAATGTTTTCAGTCTTTCCTGCACTAGGCTTATCAAATGTGCTGTTAGTAACACACATCAACAGGCAATCGATAAAATCAGAACTAATTACATAAAGTGGTTTGGGTTTGGTTGTGTGTGTTGGTTTTTTCTTTTTTTAATCTGTCTGCAGCACAAGGAGACACTAAATGAAAGCTAATAAATTATAATAATAAATAAAGTATAATAAAGTAATAAATATCTTTTAAATAGGGGTATGCCCCAGGATTTTATACTGGACAAACTCTGCACCACAAAAGGTGATTTCCATAGAGGTTTGCATGTATGAAAACAATGCCAGCAATGCATATTTGAGCTAAATCTGAACAGTCATTTCAGATCTCTGGAAAATCTTATGAGCTTATTGGAAAGTGAAAGAGATACCAGGCAAAGGCAGCAAACAGTGAAGCTAGCAGGGTGCTTAATAGAGAAGATATACTAGCAAAAAGCCCCGTCTGTTTCCCATGGCTTTGCATATGTGTTCATTGGAAATCTATTATTGGTTTAAAAAGTGGCTCTTTTGGTATGGAAATACTGCTTATTCACTTGAACTTCATTCAAGAAAGGAGAATTTAAACTATGGGCTATACTGGAAGGACAGCATAGAAGAAATAAAAAGTAACAGCTGCCTCCCTTCCCCCCTTTTTTTTTTTTTTGCTTGCTCCACTAATAAACTCATGTAATAAACCTCTATACTGCTACAGGCTATTTTTAGCTTTTTGATTTCTTTCTCTATATGTTTCAACAAAGCTGGTGACAGGCAAATCTCAGTGATTTGGGGCTATGTCTCTCTCTGAGATAATAAGTAAGTGGGCACTGAATCTTGAAGCTGGCTGTCAGGGAGAAGAGCCAGTGAGAAATAGGAGGGGAAGAAAATCCTAAATTTAATGGAAAAGGTGGTTTGGTGCTGCCTCACAAACACTGGTAGATGTCGTGTTGGGAGTTAGGTATTGCTAAGTGCTGTGCATTTGCCTCCTCAATAAACTAGTGATTCCTATAGGCTTGGGATTCTTTCTGATTACTGCTTGCGTAAAACTGTCACCATGAAACACTTAAATGTCATAAGCTACATCCTGGGTGTCACACAGGTAAGTCACTTAGATTTGCGGGTGGGGGTGGAGCTGAAGCATTTATATTTACCATTTGCTTTTGGATTCCTAAGAGTTCACGTTTCTTTAGCCATTTTTTCCTCAAGTCTCTAAGGGGCTTGATTTTGCTTTTGGTTTATCCAAAGATTCAAAGTCTCAAGATTTGGTACCACAGAAATTGGAGAACTCAATCAGAAGTTGTAGCCAGGAAGTCATGTTACACTGACTGACAGTCATTCGGTTGCTCTTAAAGTTGTTGAGAATTTTCATTGATAAAATAGGTGTTAAACTGTAAGAATTACAATATATATTCCTCACACAGGCTTAACAGACTAAAACCATCATCAGCTGAAATGAAATATTAAGACAGGGCTTCTTTGGTATGGTGTTTCAGATTTTTCCTGATTTTGGGACAATTTACTAAGTGATTTCTTAAAAAAGAAGATTTAATTTTGTTATCCCTGGATTACTTTCTTTGAGATAAATGGAGAAATGGTCTCAGACATCAAGAAACAGCCCATTAATACTGAGTCATCTGAAAAAATCACACCCCAAGTCTCACAAGTATGTTTTTCTACTTCTGTGAGTTGTGGTCTCACCTCTATTTGACCCCATGATAAAAATATTCAAAAACGGAGAAATAGAAATAGCTGGGAATAAATAAGATTTTGAGTAATCACCACAATGTTCAATTATTAGTGAATAATGATCAGTGAACGTTTTTATCACATTAATAAAAGAAAAATTGTATCTGAATTGTTGAACCCAAATTTGCTTTGTGAATATTTGTAGTCATTATTCATTTGGCTTTATTTTTTTTGGCCTTGGAAGTGGAAATATCTAAGAAGAAGAAATTTTATTCTTCATGACTTTGAGAACAATTGAAATGGTTATTAGAATGATTTGCCACTTTTGTGTGTCTGAAACACCATCTCCCTCAACACTCAAGCCCCAGTAAAGTCTAGAATTATAACTCAAGCATTGTAGAAGCCTCCAAATGTTGGTGCAGACTTTGAAAATGCAAAATATAATGTGACTTGTAGTTATGGTGTGTCAGAACTTAATGGGGCTAGAGGAAAAAAAGCCTATCACCTTCCAGGAAAAGTGATTTTGAATGAGCTTTTGTCTCTTACGAGTAAAACCCCCTTTTAAAAAAGCTGTGCCATATAGAAGTGCCCTGAGATGGAAATGAAACTTAAAGGACCTTTTGGTCAGTTTAGCAAAATCTTGCATGGTATTTACAGCCTGTTTGAGTCCATCGTCCATCTTGTCTCCAGGGAATTTTGCCCCTGTTCTGACATTCTTCACCTGAGCTTTTCAATCTTGTTGCCATCAGACCATGTCTCACCACAAAGTGGCCTGTTTTTCCTTCTATAGATGGATTGCAGAATGTAAATACAAGGTATCAACAGTGGCCACAGTCTGTTTTTTAGGAGGAAACAAAATCTCAGCGGCTGCACAGCATCTTCCTCTTATCTCTTGTTGCACAGCCAATAGGCTGAATCCATGATGGGAGTTGGACTGAAGCAGCAAATCTAAAATGAAATAAATATATTTATTGGACTAATTTTTATCATAGTAATTTTAACTATGAAATGATACTACTAAAGATCCTAAAGGCCTTGTTAACCTTTCTTTGCTGTTTCCCAGTTTGTTGCCTTTCATCACAATCAAGGCATCACACATAATAACTAATCAGATTCAGAGAGCAGAAGTGCTGTGAGGATGCATTTTAATTGGAAATAGTGAAGAATTTCAACATTTCTCTCTGTGCTACAGGGTGACATTTTTAAATGCTCAAAGGGCATGCAGGTCTTCAACTCCTGGAGAAACTCCATGAAAATGTGATGTGCAGCTCTGATTTGTGTTCTTTGTAGTGAAAAAAAAAAAAAGGTCTTACTGTTATTTATTTATTTCAGATCTGGATTTTTAATTTGCTAATAAGAAAATATGCCAGTCAGTGCCACTCAGAAACAAATCCCCTCAAGGAACTGCACCAGCAGAGCTGAGGGCACACACCTTTCTGTAATTATATTTTATTTAAGGAGAATATACAGACAACTTTTAAGGTCCCATTATTCTCTGTAGCTAAATAAATGTAATTTCATTTATATTCCATTTAATTTGGTAATTATGTAGGTTTCAGGAATTGCCTGTTACCTCCTTTGTATATTCTTTTCATGTCTGTTTGAATTATTTGAATGCTGCAACTGCAAATATCTGTTGAGAGGGAGAATTTCTGCCATGTTTCATGGGTTTGGAAAGGGGAGGCTGCTAAGGCAGTTAAGCACATCTGAAATGTCACTGTGGAAGTTAAATGTATATCACAGAATCACTAGGTTGGAAAAGACCTTTGAGATCATCCAGTCCAACCGTCCCTGTCCTCTACTAAACTAGATCCCCAAGCACCTCATCTGTCCTTCTTTTAACTACATCCAGGGTCGGTGACTCAACCCCCTCCCTGGGCAGCCTGTGCCAGTGCCCAATAACACTTTTGGGAAAAAACTTTTTCCTAATGTCTAATCTGAACCTGCCCTGGCACAGCTTGAGGCCATTCTCCCTTGTCCTATCTCCTGTCACTTGGGTGAAGAGACCAACACCCACCTCTCTACAGCCTTCTTTCAGGTAGTTGTAGGCAGTGATAAGGTCTCCCCTCAGCCTTCTCCAGGCTGAACAACCCCAGTTCCCTCAGCTGCTCCTTGTAAGGTTTGCACTCCAACCCCTTCATCAGCCTAGTTGCCCTTCTCTGGACACACTCCAGAACCTTGATGTCTTTTTTTTTTTTTTTTTTAAGTGAGGTGCCCAACACCGTATTTGAGGTGCAGCCTCACCAATGCTGAGCACAGGGGCACAATCACTTCCCTGGACCTGCTGGCCATGTTGTTTCTGATACAAGCCAGGATGCCATTAGCCTTCTTGGCCACCTGGGCACGCTGCTGGCTCATATTCAGTTGGCAGTCAACAAACACCCCCAGGTCCTTCTCTGCCTGGCAGCTTTGTAACCACTGTTCCCTAAGTCTGTAGCACTTTGAAGCTGTTTTGCAAAATATAAACATGTGGAATATAAACATCTTAAAGAAGTGAAATAATTCAACCATTTGCCCACTAATCTATTGTTGCATGAGTGGTATCAAAACTTTTAACACATGGTACTTCTATACCTACATTCTTCTGTCCATTTTTGTAATCATCTGTCATTTCCACTGCAAAATGGAAACAATGATAAAGATATTTAATGTATCAAAAAATAGAAGCAGGATGAGCTCTATACAGCACTTGTAAAAAGCTCAGCATACTCCACACTGTCATAATTTAACCTCAGCCAACTGAGCACCACATAGCCGCTCACTGGATTCCCTCCTGCTGGGAGGGGGAGAGAATTGGAAGAGTAGAAGTGAGAAAATTCATGGATTGAAATAAAAACAGTTTACTAAGTAAAGCAAAATCTGTGCAAGTAAAGCAAGACAAGGAATTCCTGCAGTGCTTCCCATCAGCAGGCAGGTGTTCAGCCATCCCCAGGACAGCAAGGCCCATCGTGCCTAATGGTGATTTGGGAAGACAAATGCCATCACTTCAAACTTCCCCATCCCTTTCTCCTTCTTCCTCAAGCTTTATATTCTGAGCATGATGCCATATGGTGTAGGATAGCCCTTTGGTCATTTGGGGTCAGCTGTCCTGGCTGTGTCCCTTCCCAGCTCCTTGTGTGCCCTCCAGCCTCCTTGCTGGATGAGACGTGTGAGGGGCAGGAAAGGCCTTGGCTGTGTGTAAACCCTGCTCAGCAATCACAAAACCATCTCTATTATCAACACTGTCTTCAGCACAAATCCAAACCACAACCCTGCACTAGCTGCTGTGAAGAAAATTAATTCCACCCCAGTGAAAACTAGCACATACAAAAGATGGATTGAGATTTAGTTGTTGGAACTTAAAAGTCCTGCTGATTTTAACACAGATTTTAAGACAAAGCCTAGAAACCTCTGTGTCATCTATATTACTCAAACCAGTAACTTAACCATTCAAGGCTATTATTTATATAATATCAAAAGTATACATCAGAACAGGAATGTATAGTTTCTTTAAGTATTTTTCCTTTTGAGCTTTTCTTGTTGTTATGCAACTAGGCAGTTAGGAAATAGAGTATATTATTGTGGTCTTATTTAATTCAGAAGAAAAATGATGTGCTTTATAAGTAATTGCAAAAGCTGTGATTTTTTTTTTAAAGATACTATTCTAAAGGGACTCTGATCAAGACTGTGCAAAGCATACTATTTTCTGCTCACTGGCTTTGGTCTATGTTGAATTAAGTTCTGGGGTCTTGGACAGCCTTACATTATGCATTGAGATTCTGACTCAGAAATTCAAAGGACAATTATGTTGTTTATGTATGGTTTTTACTAGAAGCAATAAATTGGTCAGAGCAAAACTCAGCTAAACTCTTGAGAAACCTGTTTGCTGTTATGGAGTCCTAATAAATAATTCATGCTACTCTAATTGCAGGCTCTAAGGATTACAAACTAGATTTTTACGTTGAAATGCATGCATTTTCTCAAAAGCTGCATAGATTCAAAATTTAAAAGGGAACATGATGATAATCTAATCTGAACTTTTGTGTATTACAGGTTAAAGAATTTCAGATGTTCTTGTTTCAAATGTGACAGTTGATTGGTTTTGTGTAAGTACGTTATGGTTGGAGTTTCACACTAAGAGGTTGAAGGGAACTGGAAGAGGGATGTCCTGAGATGCAACCCATGATAATGACCTCACCAACTTAATTTTTGCTGAGGTCAACAGCATTGTACTGAATGGGGGTTGGATTCCATGTTAAAAATGTGAAATGAGAAAATACATCAAACAGGTTTTGTGAAAAGTGCAGTGGGAGCATTAACACCATGAAAAAGTAGGTTTCCCCATCAGTCAGCAGCAGTTATAAGGAGCTGTTTTGAGTTTGCATTAGGACATGAATGTTGTCCAGTGACAGTATGGTGAGCTGGCAGCAGATGTCAGTCAGATGAACTTGACTGTGATGGACAGCTGAAGACTTTGATGTTTGTATGCTACTCTGCCAGATAGTAAACTCAACCTCATTGTCTTCAAAATGCTTTGGACATTCCTTTCAGCTCTTTCTTTGGGATATACATTTCCCAACCTGCTAGGCAGCTCTGTTCTTCAGTCATGCACTACTCTTACCTGGGATGGACTTGCTCCACAGAAGTGGTGTTTTTTGAAGACAGTGAGTGAGGGGAATTAATTTCTCCATCTGGCTTCCTCTGCTACTAGGCTGTGCCATGTGGCTGGTACCACTTTTCCACTGGGGCATATGCATGGTGTTTCTGCTTGCTTCAGTTGACCATTCTGAAGGAAAAAGGCTAGTAGAGGAAGCATGGTATAGCTCAGGATTTTTATTTAATTTTAATATAATAATTATATATTTTTTAAATGAAATGTTTAAGTTCTAGGAATCATATGTGTGCTTGGCTGCTTTTTCTTTATTTTTCTTTCCTTGAAGGAACCCTTTTAAATGAGGCACTGCTTGCAGATGCATTTCTTAATTAATTGTGAATGCATAGTGTGGTGACAGATGCAGAGGATGTTGCCTTTATCCTGATCACATTAAAATGAGTTGTGTTGAATATTCTATGATGCTTGGGGAAATTGCTTAATCCTATTACTTCTTGGAGAAGATTGAGTACCTCCTAATGTGAAATACGAAACCTCAGAGCTGCACAGTGCAACTGCTGCCTCTGAGAGTGCAGAACAAAATTTATAGGATTTCTTCTAATGTGAGTCAACAATGATTTCTAGGCTTGTTTATCACATAAATGTTATCTGGCAAATTATTAGACAGTTGCTATGGAAACAAACACCTACTACTAGGAGGATTTGCTACCATAAGTACTTAAGACAATGCTCAGACCTGCGTCCCTGCTGCAAACAGTCAGCTCCTAAGGATGAAAGCGACAGATAACAAACCACCTATTTTTACTGTTAACAAGACAATTTAGAAATATTTATCAGTTGCCCTTTGCTTTTCTAGCAAATACATAGATATGTTAAATGAAGCGCAAAGATGTGAAAATGCTAAGGAAAAATATTCTTTTATTTCATATGGTTCAAAAAGATAATGCAGATGGTGTCTACTAGACCACAGCATGTCAGATGTGGAGAGCCTGGACAGGCTTCTCTTGCTGCTCTGTAGCATTTCATGAAACAACATGTAGTTCATGAAACAAAATATAGTTCAGCTAGAGGTAATAATTGCCTGCACTGGAAAAAAAAAATCAAGGTGTTTGGAATTGGTGTGGTGGAAATCTTGCAAAAGGGGCAACAAGAGTCCTGTTAATGGGAAAGATGAGCCATAGTTACATAATTTTGTGTTATCTTCTGAAGGAAGGCAGGATACTGTAGTGAAAAATCTCCATTTTCTACATAGGTTTCAGCGTTCTCAGTGCTTTTAATCTTCAAAGATGTTTCGTAGCATTTTGTGTTTGATCCATCCTTTGGATTGAACAGTTATGTGAACCTCTCAGTTGTCATTTTGGAAAATCTAGTCCTTAATTTGTAGAGAAAACCTTAGAAGATGTGACTGCTAAAAGCAAAACCAACCCCTATAAACCCCAGAAAGTAAAAGATTACTTTGCTTTTCTCTTCCTCTTGCAATATTGAAACCAACAGCATACCTGGAAGGCTGGGCTGGATTTTTTGCCTTGGAGCTGCTGGTAGGCCCACTGTTCTCATGAATGTGATCAGTATTGCCTTGAGTGTGATACTGGAATATTTTCCTATGGTAGCTTCCATCAGCACAGCTCCCACCTTGTGGAGCAGCAGCCACACTAAGCACAGGTAGCAATTACAGACCTGTGAGAGGGAGAGTCCCGTGGCAGTGGCACAGCAGAAATGGGAAGTTGAGCTCCAACAAAAACGGGCTCTTTTGTGGCAACTGACACCAGCTGAAGCAATTTCCCAGTGCCCTGAGCAGATGGGAAAATGTGCAAGAAATACAGCTGGGCAGAGAGTCTGTCATCACCTTTATGATGTGCACAAAAGGACGAAAGGATGGCATTCATTGTGTGAGCTTTTTATTTTATTTTTATTTTTTTCCTTGTAGCTATGGGCAGCAACAGAAGGGAAGATGAATAGGCTATTGATCTAAAAGCAAATAGGATGGCTGTTTATTTTAAGTCAGATGCTCATACACAGTCTAATATATTGCCACAAATTGTGTTCTAGCAATAAAAGAAAAGCCAGAGGCACCGGAGGGTTAACAGACTAAAACAGGTTTATAGAGCTGAATCTCTATGCACTGAATATATATGTTAAATGCGTGAGGAGGGCAAAATGACTCAACTTGTGCTAAGATCAGAAAAAAACCCAACCAGACAACAATAACATTGGATTAGAACTGCATCAGACATTTAGAAAAAGAACAAGTTTTTGGCATGATGAAGAAAAGTAAGGAAATTTGGAGGCATCATCCAGGGAAAGCCCTCAGCAGAACAGTGTCTGGAGCTGAAACTGCTCAGCTTTGCCACGTAGTTGATGCCCCAGGATACATCCTTCTGTCCAAAAGGCAGAAAGAGAAGAACTGCCCAGGCCTATTGCTTTGGAAACTGCTGAGCTAATAGAAGAAACAACAGGATGGATACATTATTTTTTTTTTCTGGGGAGAAAAAAAGGACTAAAAAACCCCCCGCTTTCCACCACCTACAAAAGAAGACTTTTTGGAACTGTGATGCCAAATATCTCTCTATATAAATTTTTAAATGTATATATGTATAGATATATGTTTTATAACAAGCAGAGCAGTAGGGTTCTGGCAGCTCTTTTTAGGAACTGAGCTAGTCTTTGTGTGTGTTCAGCACCTCCTTTGGGGAGACTGTTTCCTCCTGCTGCTATTTGGATCATGTTCAACACCTGAGGTGTAACACATTTTTGATGGTATGGAGGGCTTTAGGTTTACATAGATGAATTTTTTATCTAGGGGAAACCAGTAGAAGAATACACACCCACAGGCAACCAGACATTTTTGCAAGGATGAGAATAGTGGCTCCATTTAAGTAGATATGTGGAGTTTTAGTAACAAAATAAGCTACAAGAGAGAAATTAATCCAGAGACATGTACAGGTGTATGTCTTCACTAACATACTTCACTAACATACCTGTCCTGGTAATCAATGAAAAACATGGAGAGATTCTATATTTTGAGTGATGTGGAGGGAATTCAGGCCACATCTTACAGGCTTTGAGATGCTGTAATGAAACTCGTGACCTCTAGCATGCTGAGACAGAAGTTTCAAAATTAACTGATAGAAATACCAGAGAGAGTAGCTTCATTCTGAGATTCAGCTCTATTTCCCTGAGACTAAGGCATGTATTTCCTGCTTTCAGTTAGGTGTAATGTAAATCTGGAATGTCACAGCTACCACAGGCATCTGACAGAGATGACAGGCTCATCCTTTATTTGAATGCAAAGTCAGTGACAACTGTAAGACAGCAACGGTGGCAGGGAGCTTGGGGTTAAATTCCCTCCTCTGTCTGAGAAAATCATCTATATATTACCTGCTGTTAGGAAATTGTCTTCACCACCCCCTTACGTTCCCCTGGAGATCATCCATCATCGTGACTGTTGAAGTTGGACATCAGATTGACAAGGATCCAAGGAGGAAATTTCAAGAGAAGCAAGCAAGAAAGAGTTTGGCCTTAATGTCTAGGAGTAAGGCATGCAGTATGAGTGGGGGAGATCAGGATTTTGAGTCTCTGCTCTTGAGGATGTTTGTGTGTTAGTCACTGGATAAGCAATATAAAGCAGCTTTATCTGGTCATGCTTGTGCCTGATAGAGGCTGTAGTTTCTGTGGTTTTCATTGACCTCAATGTTTCAGTGTGCTCCAGGTATGTTTTCTGCCTGGCTTGGATTACCCACTGTGCAAATTCTAAAGTGACTTAGGCAAGAGAGAAGAATTGGAGAGATCTGCTTAGCAAAGATGAAGGTCACCCTGGGAATATGCAAGAACAGATATTTGAATGCCCAAGATTTTGCAATGAAATGTAAAAATCTGCAGCCTCTCATATACCTAAGCAGGTTGGGTAGTAGCTTTGTGCATGTGTGATGCAAATTTCAGATTTGGGAATGCAATTCAAGTGTGGGACACGTGGAAATGTCCAGCCTCTCTCCAATTGTCTGTGGGGACAGGACAAGGGGCAATGGCCTCAAGTTGGAGCACAGGAAGTTCTGCACCAACATGTGGAAGAACTTTTACAGAGTGAGGGTGACAGAGCCCTGGGACAGGCTGCCCAGGGGGGTGTGGAGTCGTCTTCTCTGGAGATACTCAAGACCTGTCTGGATGCCTCCCTTCTTCCTGCTTTTGTGTAGAATAGATCCAGAGAAGGAGTGTCTTTGCACTGGAATTTTTAATAGAAAACTGTTTTATGTTTGTGTACATACATTTTTATCATGTACATCACATTAAATCTATTCTGAGGGCTGTAAAGGCTGTATGTGATTTTGCATAAAAACATTTGCGTACATATTTGACTATTAGATGTAATTAGCCAAAAGGATCTTCCAAAGCAACTTAAAAAGTTGAAAGCACATCTCCTTTTGGACTACAGCACCACTAATGTGCCTCCATACCTAATTCACTTTTGAAAGCAATTCTCCTTAGTTATTGCAACGTGTGTGAGCATTTCTCTTGTGGTCAAATTCTGCTTAAACAGTTGAAAAACTGCACCTACATAATTTCCTTACTAAAGTCAGTGTTTCATATTCCCCTATATAATAGCTAATGGCATTATAAATTATCTTGAGTAAGGCAGAGCAATATGAACAAAGAAAAGTAACTTCTGTCCCTTTCTGCCTGGAGGCCAGCAGCTTCACTGAGTCTGGTATAGAAAATGGGGAGCTCAGAATACAGGGTTTCAGGGAAGAAAAATTATTTTAAATATTTCCTTGTGTCGAGTTGATTTTAGTCTGTAGATAACCACAAGTGACTGTAGTGTTTTCATGACTTTAGCCTTAACATTCTTTTTTTCCCCATAAAAGATGGAGTTTATCTCTAAAATGAAACATCCTTTGAGCCAAGCAACTGTCAGTTAGTGTGCTGCTATAGATAGGTGCCTAGGGAAAAACATTTTTTTTTGTGATTTAAGCCTTCATTTATCTTTTTTAGTGTTTGTGTATTTGGGCAAAAGAAAACAATGAAAACCTAGCAACCATTGTATTTTTTTCCTTATGTGCTTCTTTCTCATTTATTAATTTCCTTTCTTCTGCCTTGCATCCTAATACTAAGTTCAAATGCGTCCCCTTTTGTGTGTGAGCACTTTTTTTCTTTGAATCTGTTTTGAGTGGAAAGATAGCAGGTAATTCTCACACATTGTATTCTATTTTCATTTATTCTGTCAGTTAGATGCTCAAAATTAGGAAATGGTGCTCAAAGATGAAGGATGACTGGTGTAAAATGAGATTTCCAGGCTTCAAAGTCTGAAATTCAAGAACCCTCATTGTTTTATTATAATGAAAATCAAGCTATTCATTCAGGTGGAGGTCATTAAGGATAAAAATGCCCCTTTGTGTTGACCTTTGATACTTCAGGTGGAGAGGAGGAGGAAATAGAGACTCCAATGGTGCTCTGAAACAATCAGCTTGAATCTTCAGTCCCTGATACTATGAGAGGGAGAGTTTAACTGAACACAGAGCAAAGGTGGGCACTCAAAAAATGAGTTCTGTGGCCAATTTTGTACTGAAAGGACATTCAGTGAGCTGCATGGGCCTGTTTGCAAGTTGCCAAAGTTAAAAGGCACTTGTGTACACAGGGGAGAACTGACTGAAGATCTGCTATCATTACTGAATGAGACTCAGCATAAGACAGGGTCTCCCCTAGCACTGCACCCCTGCTCATGAAAGGCCCTGCTGGTAGCACATGCTTTGAGCTACAATTTAGAGATCTAGCAAACTGCAGTATCTAGCACTACACGCTTCCAGTGAGTGAACCATGCTTTTGCCTGGTTTCCCAAAGAAAAAAGACCTATATGATCACATTCTTGCATATATGTGTATAACTTAAGCATGCACTTTGTTTTTCCTATCCTGCAGTATTTATTTAATCTATTGGCTAATTTCACCCAAATTAAGTGATTAAGTGATCTCAGAGATGCTGCATTTTTAGAATTTTTCTAAGAACAAGCAGCCAGAAAGAGGAGAAACTATTAGTGCCTTGACTGAAAGACGGTTTCTGTGAGAATTTAGCCTTATTAAACATCAGAAAATCTACACAAGGGAAAGCCACAGGAGACACAAATCAGTAAGATTCAGTTTTCGTTAGCTTTATTGGTCATTAAACTAATCCTCAAAGTTTAGCAGGTTCTTGAGCAGATTTGAGTCTAAATAACTGCTCCCTCAAGTAGTAGTAGTAGGGGGAAAAAACCCAGAACTATGAGTGGGCAAGAAAATGCATTTCATATGTCAGCAGCAATGTTGTGCCAACGCATGGGTACTTGGGCAGGGCTCCAAAGTGCTTTTTGTGGCAATGGTACTGGGCATTTTCCTTGTTTGTACATTCTCAGTGCAGCGTATGAAGACAGGGAGGAAAACAGTGACCTGTGCATGTTGTCTTTCTTACCTCATCTGTGAAACCTATAATCGCCCAGGGTGTGATAATTATTTGTGGTGCTGCTTTCTATAAAGATCATGTTTTCAAGGCAGCTCTTTTCATTAAAAAACCCCACTGATTTACTTAAATCCCTTCACTGTGGGTTTCCTAGGCTGTTTGGTCATTTTTTTAATTACGCTTGTTGCCCTATTGTTTTTTACATTTGAAATTAAACAGTTTCGAGGCCGTGTGTTCAATGTCAGAGTTCCCTTTTCCTGCAGTAGAGCAAATCTGTCCTTGTAGACAGCAGATGGAGATAAGATGGATGCCAAGTGCTTGACCATCACCTCAACAATGCATAGACAACTAAGAAAGATGGTGTGATATTAAAAAACCAAGAAGATAATAATTGAAGACATTTCATTGGGAAGGAATGCTTGGTATTTGATGTGTATTGGAAGAAAATATGGGTACTCAATCCAACAATAGCTTCTGTGAGAGAAGAAGTGTTGAGAACTTTATCTTCTCTGAAATTAAAAAATGCTAGCTTGAGACACTACTTTAGAAAACAGAAACGAACATCTCTCTTAGGGAGGGCTGTCTGTTTAAGCATCTCCACTGATGTACAATGCATGTCTATACCCAATGATCATATTACTGATTATGTGCTTATTAAATAATTCCTATTGGTCACACATTTTCCTCTACGTTGAGAGTAGAAGCAGGTTTTGGCTGATGGGCTACATTTATATGGCAATTAAAAAAAGGTAACCTATGTGCAGTGATTTCTTATTCCTTATCCTTTCTCTGTGTGTTTGGTAACGAAGGACACGTCTGAAATAGACAACAGGCAAGCAAGCCTTTCTTTTGTACTGTGAAGGATGAGGTTTGGAGAGCCCCTGTGGAACATAGCTGATGACACTCTCTAGCACAGGAAGGCCAGATCTGTGCTCAAGGGGTGTTTTTACATGTGTGTTTTGTGGTTTTTTGTTTGTTTATTTGGTTTTTTTGTTTTTGTGGTGGTGGTATTGATTGCTTGTCTTTTTCTGGCAAGGTTTGAAACAGGAAACAATTTTCAGGGAAAAAAAATAATTCAGCTGGTGAAACATGATGTGGCATGTATATTCCTGCATTGCTTGACTTACACAGTCGTTTTTGTTCACCTCAGCAATTGCTCTATTACTGATGCTGCGGGCGTCGCGTAAGGTAGCAGAGCTCTCAGAGGTACCGGCAGAGTGGTGCTGCTGCCGGCCCTTTTGCTTGCTCACTGAGTAGATCAGTCCTGGCTTCTCAAGCTTGCAGCTGGCAGTCTTTGTGCAACAGGAGAGCGCGGGTAGCATGAAATGCTTTGGCCTGCTACCCTGTTCTCCAGCGTGGGAGTCATACCTGTCCTCATTTGTTTCTCTGATGAGGAAAAATTGTTTTGTGTCCCCCCCAAGAGCTCGATGTGGAGTCAGCGGTTTGTTTCAGATCGACTGTTAGGTGGAAATTCAAGCGTGCTGTCTGTACAGCCAATGTCAGCTCTTTCTCTGGGCGCAGACGTGCTGCGAGTAGGTTATTGTTTATGGCCACCGTTGTGCTGAGCTCTAGATGTACCCGTTCGGTTAGGCGTAGGAGAACTTCCAGTCTCATTACAGTCAAAATAAGCAATTCAAGCAGTTAACGTAGCTCCTCCTGACAGAAGTAGGTCATAGAGGGACCTTCTGGGCCGTTGAGCCAACCACTCCAGAGGGGCTGGAGAATCCCACTCCTCTTACCCTGCAACAGGGGGAAGCGGAACAAGCAAGAGGTAGGAAGTGTCCTGGGCAGCCATGCCTGGGATGAGGGATCAAGTCTGCAGCCTCAGATGTGAGAAGTTCAGCATTTTGTCAGTTCTCTTAGTGTGCTTCTAACCCTTTTGTATTTTTTGTTTAGCTAGTGAAAATAGGTTTTGAATGCTACTGTTGTGCTCCATGATGCTGTAGGTTTCAGAAAATGCTTGATACATCAGAGGTTAACATACATGCAGGTGTAATAATAATGTTAGGGGCTAATATGCCTTTATACACTTTGTTACTAATTGACTATTTTATAGCCACCTCTCAATTAACTTGAGTGTGAAAAATAAAGATGGGTAAAGAATCTTGCCACTCATTCACTGTTGATGGGGAGCCAATTACTCCATTGTTTCCTACTGCTTTTTATTTGCACATTCAAGATCAGCACTGTTCTCAGAAGAACAGCTTCAGGCAGCAGTCTGCACCACTAGCTATAATGGCTCTTCTTCCCCTACAGTGATGGTAATCTGCTCCTGGAAAACCTTACTGAATTTCAAAGCTCATCATGTGAAACATAAAGTGTGGCATTAAAAATAAACAGGACGCCTGTAGCCAGGGAAAAAAAAACCCTCTAAAAATTCTGACTTGCTTACATGTTGTAGGTGAATATATATTTGTATGTATCTCTATATATTATCAGGGAATTGGAGGTCACATTAATAGGAATGTTTGGAAGATTGACAAGTTCTCAATTTTAACACCCCCTTCTACTAAATTCATACTGCAACTGCTTGTCTTCACCCCTTTTGATGGTCAGGTTGCTCATGTGCAGGTGGCTCATGTGCTGGTGTACACGTGATACTGCACATGATGCCTGGCTGGCCTATCAGTGCTGCAGAACACTCTTGTATTGCAGTTTGTTTTGCCTTTTTAGTATGCTTGCATTCAGGTTCAATGCAAGTGAATAGCCATTCGCATCCATGATCAGCACACTTAAAATTTATATAGACTTCTGCTTTGGCTTCAAATAACCTCTGGTTTTTTGGTTTGGGTTTTTTTTTGTTTTAAAATAAAATGTACAGTGCTGCTATCACCTGGAAGACCTATCCCTTTAGTTGCCACTGTTTTTTCTTCTCCTTTTGCCTTAGCTGAATGTTTGGTATCAGCTGTGTGGAGCAGGAAGAATAGATATGATGGTTTCATCTGGAGAAGTACGTGTATAGAAAAACCATAATGTTCTACAGCCTTCAGTAATCTGTGCTTTGCCCAAGAGCAAAAGTAACTTGGTGAAATGTCTCAGTATGGCCTTGACATAAGTGGTCAGTGGTTGCATGTTTGTGCCTTGGTGGAAACCACTCAGAAGTGTTTTCCATTTGACTGAGACATTTCACACAAGTCTTGACTGAGTAGTGATCTTTGGGAAGGGTCTGAAGGAAGAATAAAAATGACCCTTGGTTCAGACAAAGTTGACTCTGGGGAAAACATCTGGCTAAGAATTGATGATTGTGCATCTTTTATTTAGGAATGGGGAGGAATTTTACTGCTGTTGAGCCTGAATGTATTGCTCGAGTTGGTTTCCAAATGAGAAATGACTTGACCAAGTGGACTTCTGGCTAAGTGGTCAGAAGATGAAAGGGGAAGGAGGGACAAAAAGTAAATGAACCATTTGCATGTTACCTTCTCCAGCAACAGAGTTGCTACCTTAATTTCCTCTACTGAAGAATGTAGATATGGACATAAATGGTGTTATATGGCAAGTGATAGCTTTTAAAACTCCAACCGAGTTTGATGCTGTACTCCTCAGTCAATCTCAAGTATCCAGAAAGCAAGCTCACACGAGTCCATTTAAGGTTGAAAAAGCCCTGAGTGCTCAGCAATAAATTCTGTTGTGGTGTTAATCAGCTTTTGGAAGGTGGTGTAGGAGGGGTGGCTGGTTGGCAGCTGCTGGGTGTAGCATGTTCCTAGAAGAGAAATTTGTTGAAAGTCCTAAACCTGTAGAACTACCTGCATCTTCTCCATGCCTTTTGGCATACGTAGTTTCTTTGGTTTCCAGTTTTCTTTGAAGTTGAAACTCATGTATATAAGTCCTGGAAACTATGTGAGAAAGTCAGGCAACTCAATACTTGTGTGTGTGTGAGCGTGTACAAGGGCAATGATGGTGTCCTCCATGCTAACATGCTTGTGTTAGTAAACTCTTGGGATTATATTGTACATATTTTAATTTTTTTTTATTACAGCATTATGCACTTTAGTTGAAAAAAGCCTTGATGTTTTCTATAAAAAATAGCCTCTTGCAGAAATTTTTTTTCTTAAAATAATTTTGAGGCTTTGAAAGGATAATAAAACCAATCTCTTTTGGTCACTCTTGTTACTGGTATTCCAAAACACAAATCCAAACACTCGTATAGTGTTGTGTTATTCCCAGGCTTTCCTCTCTGCTGCAAAGGAAAGAATACAGTAGCTGGTTATATTTTAATAAAGTCATTTGTTGAAGTAGGTCTTAAGGGTCTAGTGGTGAAGAAAAGCATAATTTGTGAAATTATTATTTCTGTTATTTGAATAATAGGGGGAAATTAAAATGAAGACAGTCATGTTTAGGAAGAATGGTATTACCCTTGATTGTGCATCAGCATGCAGGGTCTGTTCAAGTGGAAAAGATAAAAGATTATTCAGTGTGGGACAAATAGATTTAGGGCAACATGATTACAGCTTTATTGAATAATGGGCTGGAGTGCGAATGATATAATTTCTAAAGTGTTTCTTTAAACAAGATCTCTTAGCCAAAAGGAGCAATACTGCTTAGGAACTGCTGGAGATGAAATTGAAGATGAAGTCTGTGAAAAGCAGGATATGTAATATTCACATCAAGAGAACGAGTTATAATTCTAATAGGGCTGAAAATGAAAATGAGATAATTTTTTCTCATCCTTTTGATTCCTCTCTATAAATCCTCTTATAATGACAGAAGACTTACTTACTGTAAATCTTACCTACCTATGTGTGGACCTGTGCATATACATGACGTGCATGCTGAGAAATGAACTGATTGATTTAGTTTTAATGATTTGGCTCATTAAGGCACCTGCTCATTATCCAAGTCCTCCTTTTAGAGGTTACCATTTCTGCAGGAAGAATGACAGAGCAAGATTATGAAGTGCTGCCTCAGCTGCTCTGCTTCACAGCCTGGAGTATTAATGTGAGTGAACACTGAAGGCGATGAAATAAAGATACTGTAGGAATCGCTTGCAAAATTTTTCTTCTACAAATCAAGAAAGCAGGAAATAAAATAGAAAATGCTCTCTGAAAAGAAAGGTTCTTCCCTTCTGACTTCTCAGTGTTACATATATATTTTTCAGCGAATGAAAAAAAGCAGAATAACTTGAAAATTTTATTAAAATAAAACTAACTTATTACTTTGGATCTGAATTCAATTATTTTTTGTATTTTCAGTCCTCCAGGCAGGAACTCTGGCACTTCCCAGGTTCAGATATGTGTGACTGCCTTTACATACTATATTTTTTTCCATTGACTTCAATGCACAGGTCATCTGCCCTGGAGTGAAACAAATTCATATAGGTTTCTGGGCTTACTGCCCTAATGTGTATAATTTACTTGGAATAAATTTCTTTAATATACTCACATATTCTGATGGAAAAGAGCAACCTATTCCTCTTAAACCTTTTTTTGTCCTTTTTTGGCAATAACTTTTCTCTATGAGATTGAGAATGTCAGAGTACTTCAAATATTTGGTGATGTTTGTAGGTTGGTGTTTTGGAAAAATATTTTGAGCGTTAGTTTTACAGCTCATCTATCTGGACTTAATAATTGTTGGTTAAATGAAGGAAAAAAACCCCCACAATATTGTTATAGTTAACACTAGTTTGTATTAGGTACTATTCATGAACTGCTCAGACAAATGTTTTAAGCACAGGCTTTGAGATGTGGCTATCCAAGCAAAGGGGAGCTGGCCTGCTCCTCTGGTTGCTAGTGGCAGACCTCCAGCTGACTTTGACAGCCAAGGTTTACCTACTGAAAGTGTGGTCTTTGCTGAAGCAGATGCTGAACAGGATTATAGGAGACACTGTCCTGCACAGTAATATACAGAAAAGACATGTACTTCGTGATCTCTGGTGATGCAGAGCCTGTGGCCCTGTTTGACGTGGTTTATTTGCCAGCAAAACTTGGTCCTTAGTGTCCAAGCTTGCCAAAAAGAGCTCTGAATTCACCATAGTCTCATACTGATGCTGCCTAGGAAGGTTTTTGGGTAAGCTCTCGATTCCCTCTAAGCTCACATCAGAAGCGAACCCTGTAACTTTTCCTAGTGGTGTGCGAGATTATAGTTGAGTCTTGGTGTTGGCCCACAGGAGGCCTGTATCTGTCTTACAGTAAAACTGGCTATTTCAAAATATGAATATTGTCAAAAGGTAAATCAAAAGAACTTGATAAATCAAAAGACCTTGATCAATAAGAATAATTTTCTGCCATAGGACTATATTTTGGAGTGGCTGGACATCTCCTTTCTTACAGTGCAAGCATGTCACCCTTGCCTTTGCCTTGCCTTGCCTTACATGCAGGACCTTCTGGGAAAAAAGCAGGAAAAGCAAAAGCCCAGGGGTCATCTCCCATCTTCCTGTCCCCAGTTCATTTGGGAGCTTTGTTACCCACAACTTTGTTTTGACTTTCATGGGTGTGTGCAGCACGTACCCCCCGGGCAGAGGACTGTAACCGCATGTTATTTTCTTGCTGTGCTGTGGCAAGGGGTTGTCTGGAACAGCAAACAGGGATTTATACAGCCCGGTTTCTCTGGTGGTGCAGTGGGGCAGGGGCTGGTCGCTGCAGGATTTGATTTAACATGGAATGATGGGAACATGCATTTTATAATTTGTTTTTTCAAACTGTACAAGTTCTTTTGAAGAAAAACTGCTTTAATGGGTGCATATGGGCGTGCAAATGAAAACTGCTGAACGCTGCTGTTTGTGTTCCAGACCCTCTGTGTTTTTGGTTGTCACTGGAGCAGTAGATGAGAAATTATTCTATAATTTTAATTTAAATTCATTTTAGTACTTACATTTTTGATTAAAGATTGATCCTTTGTCACTCAGAAGCAATAAATCTAGATAGTGTTATGAGAGGAAATCATTTACACACAGGACCAAGTCCTTAGCAGCTGCACAGTTCTTTTTTGAAGCTGTTTGTTTACACCGTGTGAGCATTTGCCCTGCCATATTTATTGCATCGTGAGTGTTTTGTTTTGAATAAAAGTGGGCCTCTGTTCATCTTCAGGAGAATGAAATAGGCCCTCAGTTGCTATAAACAGCTGTAACACCTCTGGCCTTGGCAGCTGTCTGCTGAAATTATGACTTTGTATTAGGAACATGCATTCACCTCCAGGTTTTAATGGTGGTGGACAGTACATTTCCATCTGTTATTTTCTTTGCATGTTTTTTATACTCTTATGTTGATGTACTTCCAGATATATGCTTATTACCCAGCTGTTATTCCAGGATAATCCCTTTTCTGGGGCAAGAGATGCTTCTGAGGCATGCCTGCAGTGGTGCCAGGGTTTTTCTCTCTCTCTCTCTCTCTCTCTCTCTCTCTCTCTCTCTCTGGCAAGAGACCACCATGGCCAGGGTATCTAGAGCAGTTGTTGCCCATCACAGAAGTAGTAGGGTTTCTTGATTTTTCCTATTTCACCAGTTCCATTGTCTGCTTTTTGAAGTAAAGAAAACTCATCTACTAAAGATTGCCTCCAGTGCATTGGAACAGGAGATGTGTATGAAAGGACCAGGACAATACAATTACTTGCACACAAGGGAACCTAGAGACCATAAGATGTCTCACTAAGGTATTTTACATATGTGCTAGTTGTATCTAAGGATGAAGTCCTACCTCTGAAATAGGATCCAAAATAGTTTCATTAATGCCAGAAAAGGATTAATTGAATATAAATGATTTTGTTATATCATCTAGTCAATGATTTGTGGTAAAACATCAAATCCCCAAGGGTTTATATTGATTCTTCATCTGAAAAAGAAATCCAAGTAAGAGCTAAGACTTTTAGGATTGATGAGTTGCTTTGATCAATTAAGTTTAACTTTATAATGATTCTGCATATACAACCAGAACTTGATGTGGTCATTATCACGAGGGAAGGGAAAGTATAGCTGCTGATCAACTTCAAGAAAATCCACATCAAACAAGAAGAAGCATTTTTATTTGGTTTCTTGCACTTAAAAGATCCAACAACAAACCACCCTGAAACAAATCAAAGCCACTAACACCTCCCCCAACAAAACAAAACAACCTTCTCTACTCTCCCCCTACCCCCATTTAATGTGAAAAAGTAATTTTCCATGTGTAGGTTATGTTTCTAGTGAGGTACATAAACCACCTCAAATCAGAGGACTGAATTTGGGATTTTATTGTAAAACATGTATTTTTCAGCTCGCTGTAATTGCTCACCGAAGTACTGTTTTTCTTACCTCTATAGTCATGTGAAGTATGAAAGAAAAATGCTAAAGTACAAATAAAAATGAAAGCATCTCTTTCATAGATAAGACCATATTTCTGTAACAGAGTGTTCTTGTATTTTTCATACATTGTACACTTAGCACCTATTTTTCTCCCCACTCCAAACCTGCAGTATCTCATAAAAACTGGGGGTGGGCATCTTTCATACTCTAAACTATGTTTTATTTGGAAGTTATTGGGAATGCCCAGCTAGTAACATATATAGAGAGGCAGCAAGCTTTAGAGCTCCCTTCTAATTGGTAAACAGTTAGTGTTGCCACAGCGAAGAATAACTCTCCTTTGTATATTTTACAAATATTTACCTGAGCAATAATACTGTTTACCATTACCACTCCATATCTTGGAAAATTGCTCTTAGGTCATATACATTTAAAAACAAAACCAACAAAATAAGCCAGCTCTTACACAAACAAAATAATTAGCATCTATCTCTAGTTCTCTATCTGCTAAAATTATTGAAAGCCACAATAACTGAATCTGCTAATGTGGGCTTCTCAAATAGCCGTTAAATCACACCAAAAAACCCACCCTGTAATTGGCTGCTGCAAGCTGCAGGCTCTGTTCCAGGTCGCCACACACACACAAAGCATCCTTTGATCCCTTTCCTCGTGTGCCTTCTTAACCCACCCCTTCTTGTTTTAACCTGTAGTCAGCATCCTAATTCCACTCCTTGCTTTCATCTCTCTATCCTATTGTGTAAATCAAGTGATAACCCAGGAATGGTTGTGGCAAGTAACTGAGTCTTAAGTAACAAGGACATCTGTGGTTGTTGGGATGAGCTCCCCTACTTATGTGGTGGCTAGAGAGTGCTGTGGTGGAGCGTGCCTACATTTTCCTTTTGGTTTTAGACTTTTCATCATTTTAGATAGCTGTCGTCCTAAAGCTACGATCCCAGTGATGCACAAGCCTATAGCATCTTGTTAGTCAGGCTGGAGACAGGGCAGAACGGTACAGATGTGAGATCTAATGCTTTTCTCCTCCTAATGTTTGAAAAAGTTCAGATCAGTGTTTGAAACTGTATGCTTGGTTGACCCCACGCTGTGTAGCTGAGATTGAGTTTGTTTTGGGTAAATACGTCAAAACTCAGCACCTTATCCAGGTTGCTTCAGCATACAAAAGAGACCTAGAAATTCCATCAGCTCAAGTCTGTCCGTGAAATTTATGGCCATCAGGTCCAGACTGGGAGGTAGAACTGTAAGACACTTATCTCAACACTTGAAGTCTTAAAAAAAATAAATAAATACTGGAAGTTGAGCACAGAACTAATGCATTTGTGTCATCTTATTCAGTTATTTCCCTTATAACTGCAAACAGAGGCCTGAACTTTGACAAGAAGAGCTGTAGATTTAACGATTGCAGTATGAGTAGATGTTAATGTACAAAATCTTGTAACAAATATACAGATTAGTTGAACAACTGCAATATAGAGGAATGTTTTTCGTTGTAGGGAAACAAACAAACAAGGACAGGTGGCCTTTTGAGTGTAAGCTGATGATTAATGTGATGTGATATGAGTTACAAACTGTGTTGATGGCCCGCTAAACCTCCTCCATATGAGTTCTCATGGGAGACTGTAGAAATGCATTATCTGTCACACAAAATAAGCTGGTAAAGTTTTACTTAAGATTAGCTTTTCTTTCTTGCTTCACTGTTTCTGATCAGACAGAAGTGGCACGCCTGACTCCAATTCTGCCTCCAAGCCAAGTCTAATGAAAGAAATTAGGACAACTAACCATACCTAGAACAGGTAGTGAGATCATCTATTATATGGACGAGCAAAATGAAGACAATTGCAAACCAAGGAGATAAAGGTTAAGTTACATACATTGGATTTGGTTTAGCTCATACCGGGTAGTTTTATTTTTTTTGTGGGTTCATCTGTAGCACTGCATGTTTCACTTTGCAATCCTCCACAGCCATTGCTGGGTGACCCTCTGTAAGGGATCTTTATCAACAGTTTTTGAATTTTTTTTGGGTTCACTTATTTAAAAAAAAAATAAATAGAGGAGGACACAGTGATTCCAGGAGAATAAGTTCACCCTGGGCCCACAGATTTTGCTAAGAACTGAAGGAGTACATTTTCCCAGTGCATCTTTCTGAGATATTATCTGGCCCCACTCAAACTGGCTGCATGCACATTTATTCCTACGAACGGTGATTAATGAAACAACAAATGCAGCTGGTACTTCAGTGACCTTCTCATTTCCCACCTGGAGCCACTCAGTCATAGCTGAGCTTAGAGGTGTTTTATTCATTCTGTCTGCAAAGAACATCTCCCTCTTTCTAGGTAAAACCAGGCCAAGCATTTTGCTGCCTGTGTTCCATGCTGTTGTGAGCCCAGAGCGTGCCTTGTTTTATGCGTATGTTGTTGTTGACTCTCCTAGTTTAAACTGTGCATCTGCTCCTTGAAGGAGTATTAATATTTAAAATGTGGAAAAATTCCATATTCACCATTATTTTATCAAAGAGGAATTCATGTGTATATTCCATGTAGGCTGTTGATTAATTCCCAAGGCGAATGTACCCTTTAGCTTTACCTTCTCACTCGAATTTGCCTGTTTTGTGAAAAGAAAATACAGTGAGCTATGATCCTGACAACTGCAGTTATGAAAACATATTTAATTTTGATATTAGACAGACTTAAAACATTACTGGGCAGCTAGATGGTCAGAACATGCAGAGAAAGAGACTTTGTTTTGCTACACATGGCTGAGCAAATAAATTACCTACACATTTGTAATTTTATCTCCGGCAGTTTTCTTGAGGGAGATGGTGAATACTCATAGTAGTCTAAATCATATTCTTTTCTGCAAAATATTAATGAAAATTAGGTTGTTGATTCTTTAAATAATAACAGCAGAAGCAGCAAATAGAACCAATTAATCTTTATGAGTAAATAGATTCATCATAGTTATCTGTTCATACTGCATTCATGTCAACCTCAGGGAAATAAATTTAATAGAGAACCACTGTTTAGCTGTGAGTGCCTACATGTCTGATGTGCTTTGGCAGATGTTGCCGCCCGAAATGGCTTCAAAGGTACCAAAAAAAAAAAAAAGAGGAGTGGGGAGAAGTTTATATCATGGTTGCTGAAGCTTGAGGAAGCACCTTAAGACTTCCCAAGAATATCTCTCTCCTGGGAGGATGAGGAACAGCTCACCTCAGGAGCTGGGTGTTGCACAGACTCAGGTTGTATTTCTAATGGAGGGAAGCTTCACTGAATGTGGACTAGGGAACCAGCTCTTTGTCTTGGTTTAGAAAAGTCCTTGGAAGAGTTGATTTTTGAGCAGTTGGGCTTGCACGATGGCTTATGTTTGTCAGGTAGTCCCGAGTTTGTGTGTATTCACACTTGATTTTCTAAATGGATGTTTTAGTCATATAGTTGAGCAGCCTATGGGAATCAGACTTTATACAGCAGGCACCTTCAGCTGTTTGCAATGGTAGCAGGGGTTAATGTTGGCAGGAACTGTATTTCACTGTGAGCCAAAGCCATTAAAACCCCGGTTTTTAATTTATCTTTTTTTATTAAAACATATCCTGGAAGTGGGACTAAGATATTTGAAAGCAATAAATTAAAAAAAAAAAATCTGCATGAACACCTATTTACACTATTTTTAAACTGAGTCTTTTGGAATTGAGCCAGGGAACAAATATGAATATTGCCAAAGGCCATAGGTATCGGGATGCATGCTGTTTGCTCCAGGCATAAGTCAAAATGACAACTTGTTTAAGTCTTAGCTGAAATGTGCTGGTTTTCAAAATTAAAATAAAACTGTAAACAGATCCTTAATTATCTTAGTAGGTGGCAGATAGAGCTGTTAAAATACCTTTTGTTGAAAATATTTTACTTGATGAGTGGTAGCATTTATCAAAAATATCCTATCACATTCATATTGAAAGGGTTGACTGAAATGCTTAGCTCTTAAACACAAAGGATTTAATTGTCCGGTGACTCCTGAAACTTTTATCCCCTTAGGTCTGAACATTTTCTTCTCACCCAGTACTTCCCCAGTAATATGGAATTTTTGCCCATCCACTGTTTACAATGGATGGAGTTTAACCAATAGCAGAATAGGTAGAAGTTTTTCCTGTGGGTATACTCCCATTGAAAAGTATCTTAAAAAATTTATTCTAAATTCTCTTCGTCCATGCTCCCTAGGTTATGTACATTTTCTTGGAAGGAGCAGCACTCAAGTGCTCTGAACAAATTTACCTAAGTGAAATAAATAAAAAAAGTATGTGGGTTTTTGTTTTTTTTTTTTTTTTAAATAAAAGATTTCAAAACCCACCTGGATGTGTTCTGTGTGATTTAGTCTAGGTGATCCTGCTCTGGTGTGTGTGGGGTTGGACTAGATGATCTTTCAAGGTCCCTTCCAACTTCTAATGTTCTGTGATTCTGCAGCAGGTTGCCTGTGTGAGCAATCTTTGCTCCAGCAGGACACACATTCATATTTCTTCTGGATAAAAGTGGGGAATGAGCAGTCATTACAAAATGCAGTGTGAATTTACCCCTAATTAATTTGTTCACATCTTTTTCCTGGGTCCATAACAAGAAAATGTTTCAATTTAAATTCATAAGGTACAGTCAGATCTTACCACATACTGCATTGTATCATGCTGACTTTTTAAGCACTCAGAAATAACACTCTTGATCTTCAAAATACAGGTAAAGACCAGACTGCTTTGGACTTGAATAATATGCTAACATCATTGACATAAACCCAGAGAAAGGTCATATATGGCTATACACTATATTAAGTCTGGACACTTTGATGCTAAGGAATGCCATTTTGGCTGCCTGTGTTGACCTGGTTATATGGCAAATGATACCAATAATTGAAAAATATTGGGCCAAACTCTCCTCTCAATGTGTATTGGTAATGTTGCTGAAGTCATACAAGGTTTACCAATAAAAAGGAGACAACCAAGCTCTTGGAGGTTAAGCTTAGAGGAGGGGTAGTAGTGATCACCTTGAAATCTGAAGTCTGACACATGAAGTTTTGCACTATGCCCTTCTTTTTAAATGTAATGGATTTATGACATGACATTTCATTTGCTTTTTACTGTAATCATGTCATCGGTGTCTGCACAGACATCATTATTTTGACACAAGTTCCAGACGATTTGCTATAAGGATTCCTCTGTTCCTAGTCTTAATAGGGGAAGTAGATGCAATACAAAATACCAAAGACTGATTTTATAAATATCCCTCATATAAAATCCATTCATTTCAGTGATGGTCAAAAGTAAGGAGTTTCAATTCCTGTATGTGGAAGGTGAGTTTTGCACATGTAGGTGTAGGGTGCATGGGTACAAATCTCTTTGCACCTAGATGTATCGCTATGGCAGGGAGACAACATTATCATTTTTTTATAGATATATGTGCCAGGAAAGTTGCCATTAATACCCCATTGTCATTAAAATTGAACAAACCCCCCATGAGAGACAATATACAAGCATTCAAATATATTGACTATTCATATGGCAAACGTTCAGCTGCTTTCTCCAAAACCCCCTTTTATTTAATCATCTGTCTTACTCCAACATCATTATCTCTAGACACCATCATTTGTCTCAGAAATGGCACAAAGCTACCTATAGGAAAAGTCAGTTTAAAAACCAAAATCATACATCATTCCTCTTTTGTCAAAATGCCACATTCTCAAATAACACAGCATCTGTCCTAAAGAGAGCATTTATTGTATTTGAAAATTGCTGTTAACTCCTAATATAATTTCTATATCAAAATAGATCAAACCTCAGAATGAAACACCAGAAAGTTATAAAAATGTTTATTCACTCCATGCAATACTGAAATAAAAAAAGAAAATTAAGCAGTTACTAGATAGAGTGGAAAATATTATGATTTTATTTTTTTCCTCAGAATGTCAGTTCTAGGTCTTTAAATAGTTCCTGAACTTGATCAGATTAATCACTGAAAGCAAAATAGCTGTAGATCAACAGACACCAAAAGGAATCTAACAATTTCAATTTTCCAAGGTGCAAAGTGCACCAACACATCTCTGCAACCCTCACAGTGGCAACCTATCTGTAAATGCCTTGTGTGGTACGCAACTGACTTCACTGAATGCATCAAGTGTGGTCTGGAAACGCTGTGGGTGAAAAACACACTGGAATGAACGCATGCACAACCGTCAATAAAGGACAGAAACACTCCTTTGTTTGTGGGACAAACACTTCTTGTATTTTTTGAAGTGCTTCTCCTACCACTACCCATGGTTTTGGTAACAAAGAAGAGTGGGCTTGGAGCATATGAGCTGGATTCCTTTCAGATGAAACTAAAGGGCAAAATGCATTCTCAGGAAGGCACCTGATGTGCTCCAACTGCAAATGGACACTCGGTCCACAGGTGCAAAATGGGCTTCTCAAACCTGAGACCTAATGTCTAGTGCAGATATTAGCTCTCCAGCAGAGCTGCTTCGCTCTACAGATCTGCTCTGAGGGGCTGCCCTGTTTGGCAAGGGAGATGCAGCGTCAGGACACCTGGGGCAGAACAGTCTGTGTCTCAGCCATTAAACTCCTGTATCCTGTTGAGTAGTGTAGTCACATCCAAACCACTTCTGAGGCTAGTCTCAGGCACGTGCTAAGACTCCACTGATGCTTTATAAATGATGGAAGTAATATTAATCAGAACGGGGCACAACCATGCCAGGAATCCTTTTGACGGTGTCATGGTTGTGGCAGCTGAGTTCCTCTTCCAGGACACTCTTTCAGATACCTTGAATTTAGCAGTACAGCTGTAGCCCCTCTTTCCAAATATTGATGCAGCTATGAGGACTGTCTGAATCCTAAGGAGCTGGGCTCTGTGGTGGGAGGGCAGACCCATCTTACAAGGCTTACCCCTTGGTAGTTTCAAGCCTGCTGGGCTGAAGAACCCAGTGCCCAAACGGCCTGAGAAGTAAGAGGACTCTACATGGCACGCTGCCCAAGGCTGGTGGTACGTGGAAGCCCTGGTTGCTACTGGCGCAAATTAGGACCTTTAGGTAGGAGTTTCTTAGCCTTCACAGCCATGTAGATGTTTGCAACTACAGGCAATTTGACTTTATTATTTAGCATTATTTGTATTATTTAGCATTATTTGTGAGAATTTGCAGGAAGAGGTGGCATAAACAAACATATGCCAGTAACAGAGATGAATAATCCTAGCTAGAACTGATGGAAAGATCAAGAAAGGGAAGGTGCCTCCTCGAAAAGCACTGCCTCTGACAAGACAGGGTTAGAAGGCATCTTCTTTACTTTTTCTTTCCTTGTATTGTTTCTGTGTAAACACTGCTAGGTTTGGGAACTGTAAGTGTTTTCTTGCTCAGCACAAAAGAATTGCAGAGACTGAAGATCGAAAGGTAAACTTCTCATTGCTATACGTTTTCATGGGCTGAATCAATACCTATGTGATTAGTGGTGGTTAGTGCATGGGGATGGAAAGAGCTACCAGCTCTTTTCCTATTAAGGAAAAATAGAGATGAATGCAAAAAAAAATAAATACTGAAGAAATGTCAGGTATTTTTTCTTTACTGTGGTGATGTTCTTTACCTTCCTCTTTATGAGAAATAAGAATACTGAATTTTAAGATCTCTTGCTACAAATGCATTGAGTGTTGGAGGTAAATGAAGACAGAATTGGTGTCGGAATATAGTGAAAAGAAAAGCAAAAGAAGAAGAAATGAGCAAGGTGAAGTGAACAAAATATGCATGAGCTTCTCCTGTTGTGTGAACGAGAACTTAAAGCCAGGAACTTACGCCACAGTAACAGGGTGAGAGACATGGCAGGTCCTGTAGCAGTGACATCTGAATCATAAGAAATACCAGCTGTTTCTCATGAGAACTGAAAAATACTGATACTTCAGGACTTGCGATTTGTTTCAGTTTGGAGTTGCTTCTAACTTGAACAGATATGGTGATGTAATCAGGATCTCTCTTGCATTTACTGATGCACTACAGTCTATTCTGCAAGTACTTTGTTGTTTTTTTCAACAGTTGCCACACTCAGTCTCAGAAAGGGCAGGTGAAATCCCATGGACTAGTCTTGAGTCTCTGTCTTGGGCGTATTGACCACTAGCATGGAAATTCTGGACAGATGAGGAGTAAAACTCATGAAAGTAGAGAAAGTGAATTATTTTGGATTAATCAAATGTGTAAATGTCTTAATAAAGTGCTTGTAAATGCACTGAAATAAGTTAAATAGTTAAATGTTTTGAACTTTTTTTTAAAAATTGGCTTTTCTTTGGCAGTGTTCATGGTTGCAGGCCAACAGTAGGAAGGCATTGCTAGCACATTGTTAGCTTGTGTGTGTTCCAGAGACTGGAAGGAACCTCTCTTTGGTGGTTTAATCAGAAGATCCTTGTGGACTCCTCTCTGCCACCCCTCTCTGCTCCAATTATGGCAAAGGCTTATGTCCACTTATGGCACAGGCATTCTGCTTCTGTTAGATCACTGAACTGAGCATCCTTCCTGGTGCCAATTTGTTTATGAGGTAAGTTAGATGCAGTTGATACTCATGTAGCTCTCATGAGTTAGAAGTGAAGCTTTTGTTGCATTTTAAGACTGATACACGTCAGAAGTATTTGCTGTTACTTTTTTTTTTTCTTTTCTCCTTACTCTCTGCAAAATCCTTTTTGAAACACTCTTGGTTTTCATACCCTGGGGCAACAAGTTTCATGTTTTTAATGTAACAGAGAATTTCTTTTACCATTTTGATTTGAGAGAATGCCTACTCCCTGACAAGATACCAGGAGTTACTAGGCCAGAGTTATATGCTTGGATGATATGTTCCAGTTTGGCACAATGTGTACCATAATTCTTGAGACTTAGTGTATTAAATTTGTTACTGGGAAAGTAAATTTATAAGCCAGAAGTAGTTCCAAAAGGTGCAAAGGAAATGGTCCAACTCTTGTAGCATATTGCTGTTGATGTTAAGGTACTATGTGGCATTTCAGAAGAGTCCCAGGGCCTTGCTTTGTGGAGATGGATAGAAGACAGCAACTCTTATGGAAAGAGTGTGCAAGCAACAAGTGCAAAGCCAAATGCTGAATCAAAGCAGAAGATTGAGAGTGGAGTAGGGTGAGATGGGAGCGATGGGAGGAGGTCTCTGTAAGTGTCCAGGTAGCTTATGTGCCTTTTTAGCCTGGAGAAGAGAAGGCTGAGGGGAGACCTTATCATCACCTACAGTTACCTGAAAGGAGGTTGTAGAGAGGTGGGAGATGGTCTCTTCAGCCAGGAGACAGGACAAGGGGAAATGGCACTAAGCTGTGCCAGGGCAGGGTCAGATTAGATGTAAGGAAAAAATTCTTCACTGAAAGAGTAGTCAGGGCCTGGAACAGGCTGCCCAGGGAGGGGGCTGAGTCACCATCCCTGGATGTGTTTAAAAAAAGGGTAGATGAGGTACTTAGGGATAGGGTTTAGCTTAGGACGGGAATGGTTGGACTTGACGATCTTAAAGGTCTTTTCCAACCTTGTAACTCTGTAATGCCAGCTAGCCTTCCTGGGTCACAGAAGTGCAAAGGGATGTGGGTGAGGACTTAATTGTAAGCCTGATTTTCTTTGAGGAGGAGGCTGTAAGGTTATGCTGCTTCCTTGGTGCCTTGATTCCTTTAGTGGTAATAAGGAGGCAGACAGGGTGGTACTGATCAGCATGGCAAGCCCATGAAGGGAGCATTATTGTTTGTGGCTGGGAGAAGAGCTCCAGTTGGGAATGTTGGGGTGAAAGGATTTCCCCCACCTCTTGGGGAGCCTCATGTTGGACAAAGGCCTCATGTGGCATTTGTAGCACTGGTTTTATGAGGAGATAACAGTCTTTCTGCACAGCTGTGCCCTTGGTCAGAGCTGTAATGCTGCCGGTGGTGCAGACAGCAGATACTGACCCGGGAGGAGGACTTTGAGGACTGGGAAGCAAGATGCTTAAGATGAAATAATGAGCTATGTGTTCCAAAGGGGCCACTGATTTTGGATGCCCTACTTTTTAGGTTCTCAGACATGAAAAGTTTCAGTCAAACTCAGGGATTAGAAGCTAGAAGCTCCCACTGAAGTGAAAATGAGTAACCATTTTTGCATGGCTTTGCACAGGAGAAAAATAACATGAAGAGTTCATGGCAATTTGATAGGTGAGCATTTCAAACCAGAAGAACATTTTTAGCATAACAAAAAGACATACAATCACAGTAGGAGTGCTAAGATTAAAAAGAGAAAAAAGGATGGTGAGGTATATGTGGGGAAATAAATATTCGTGAACCCAATTACATTACAAGTAATAAAATTAGTAATTAATAATGAATTATTAATTCTTAAATACTACTGCTACTTAGCACTGGAAAAGTCAATTTATGGCTTAGTATTTAGTGGGATTGTTATGCCCTACAGCAGCAGGTAACTACTAATATATAGATCCATCATCTGAGCTTGCTGCAAGCAGTTCTGCAGTTCTGAGAGGTAGTGACTGTTTTCCCAAAATGCTCAGTATGGGGCTAAATTCTGTCTGTGGTTTTCCATGTGAACGCTGGTATCTGCAATGCAGTGTTTTTGGAGCATATATTACTCATTTAGTACGCATGTGTATTACACGTGCCACTGGGCTGACCTTTCCCATCCCTTATTTCTGTTTCATTTGGCTTGTGTAGAGAATATCCTTGGGGTTTGTTTGCCCTGTCAGTCAAACAGGGGTAAAAGCCTGTTTTTAAATCTAGATTTGCCAACTTTTCTTCCTGGGTTTTTTCAGAAGTATTACTTGGGCACAAACCTGGAGCTGTTGATGGGAGTATAGTTCAACATATTTTGTGCTGTGCTGGCGGCTGCCTTCAGTCTGGGTGAGCTGGGTGTAGGCAGGGCACAGGAATGTGCTGTGGTTGTCCCTACCAGAAGCTATTGCAAGCCACTGTCTTTCCAAGAACAACCTAATTGAGTGATACCTAGAAATATGGAGCAGAATATGTTTTTCCAGGATCACAATTTTCTCTCTTGAGCTTGTTTCTCAACTTGGTGTGATAGATGGTGGCAGAAGGTTGCCAGAAATACTTTTGAAAAGTGGAGCTCAGATACTACAGCTCTCCTTTCTTAGGTTTCTATCCACTAGACATAGAGGAGCTTACCCCAATTTGCTTTCTGCACCGCTGCACCTGTGTCTTGGACATTCAGCAAGATGAATAGCACGTGTGATTTGCATTAGCAGGAGCTCACACACAAGCACTCGCATTTGGTTCACTAAAGAGCTGCCCTTCTTGGCTTTCTGAAAAGCAGAGTCCTTGTTGATTGTCAGTGCTATGCATGCTTGTCAGTACTATCTGTGAGGACCCTATCACAGGTTTATTGAGGGCTTACCACAAAGCTGTGTTATGTATCAAGTTATTTTTGTTGGCTTGGTGCAAAGTGCTCACCCAAGGTGGCAAAGGGAAAAGGTGAAAACCAAACCCAGGAAAGGGCTTTTCTGTCACGAGCAGGTATGAGGATGGACACCAGCATCAAACAGTGAAAACAGGCTTTTTCTCTGAGGGGAGATTATTTTCTGCTTCCTTCCAGTTACCATATTGTCTTCCCAAAGTGGAATAACCAAATAGGAGCCAAAAGCTGTATTTTTACGCTCTTGTTGATCAATGCAGTCAAACTTGAGTAATACAGACTAATGGAAATTGTACTGCTGTTGCTTCTCTGTGTAATCTCTTATTTCTCTTAGGTGTATCACTTCCCAATTGTGATTTTTCCATGATTCAGATCCAGGAAACTCTCATCAGTGTCCGTTCTAAACTATTAACTTTAATGAAATATTATGCAAGTGAGAAGAGATGAGTCCAAGTAGTTGAACTGCACAAAGGTTGATGACATGTCTAAATATAGTGTATTAATACACCGTGTCATCACCGTTGCATACAAAGCATGTATGCAATATACATATATAATTACATTATTATGTAATATACATATGTAATTGCATTATTATGTAATATACATATGTAATTACATTAGTTGATTACAAAAGTGATACCTTTGATACTCAAGCACTGTGTGCTTGATGCAGAAACACAATTTCAGTTGCCAGATGGATCCTAGGGTTTATTTGACGAGTACTACTCATGCAATTTATTTGTAATAAATAGCAGTGCATGTAAATGTTGTTTCTTCTTCTCAGTGAAGTGGGCCTAAAGAACTTTTCATTCTCATCCAATAGAATTTCAAAAAGAATTAGATAACATCAGAGTGGATTCCTATAAAAGCCCTTTTATGCTTGTTCAGGGTTGTGAATATCTTTCAAGAACAGGATTCACAGAATCACAGAATTGTAGGGATTGGAAGGGACCTTGAGAGATCATTGAGTCCAACGCCCCTGCCAAAGCAGGTTCCCTAGGACATACCACACAGGTAGGTGTCCAGACAGGTCTTGAATATCTCCAGAGAAGGAGACTCCACACCCCCTGGGCAGCCTGTCCCAGGGCTCTGTCACCCTCACCAGGAAAAAGTTCTTCCCCATGTTGGTGTGGAACTTCCTGTGCTCCAACTTGAGGCCATTGCCCCTTGTCCTGTCTCCACAGACCACTGAAAAGGGGCTGGCCAATTCCCTCTGTGTCCCACACTTCAGATATTTATAAACATTAATAAGATCCCCTCTTAGTCTTCTTTTCTCAAGGCTGAGCAACCCCAATTCACTCAGCCTTTCCTTGTAGTGCAGATGCTCCAGGCCCTTAATCATCTTCGTAGCCCTATTCCACTGGACTCCTTCCAAGAGATCCCTGTCTTTTTTGTCCCGAGGAGTGCAGAACTGGATGCAGTGTCTCTACAGAACTGGATAGAGTGTTGGTGTAGTGTAGTTAAATTTCGGTGTACTGTCAGTGTAGTCAGGTCTTAAATTGTGGCTCCTCAGCTGACTGAAAGAATTGCACAGATTTCTCTTCCTGTTGAACCCACATTGCTGTTGAAAACAGCATTAAATACTGACAGCCCCTAAGTTCTGTAAGGGGTCACAGCAAGCCATTATTTTTCTTCCTAGTTTAGGGGAGGATTACTTAGTCTGTGACTTATTTTTTGCATTTCATAAGAAAATAAATATGTCCTCCTAAACTGGAGCTTCTGGCATTTAGTGGGTATTGATAGCAATGTATCTCTGTTTCATTTAGTGTGCTGCCATTGAAATACACACATTAACAGCTTCTTTTTATTAACATATCTCCTTGATAATATAGCGAAACATTACAGGTTATTTGTGCCAAATCCTTTGTTAGGCATTGTGTATATAGCTATGCCTCAAGTAACTCACATAAAATAGATTTCAAGGGAAAACATTTGTCTGTCAACATTTCATTTCGTTTCTTTGCCTTATTGAAAAGAGTGAAAGCCATTCTATTTCTGAAACAAAATACATATGGTGTAGCTCCTCATTTTGGAGAGTGCCACTCAATCCATAAACTTTGGTACATGTACTGTAATTGCTTTCAAAAGGAGAGAGAGTGTGGCACACTGCTGAATTAAGAAATGGATCAATTAAGCTGTTTCTCATTTTTCTGCTGTTTATTCCATGTAAGGAGTATACTTCTGAAGTGTTTATTTCTTTTAAATTAAGCATGAAATATTTGTATATATAACTATTTATGTATTGTATGCGTGTTATTTACATATATATTTATATATGTATAAAAGGCCTGAAATATTCCTGTCCTGAAATAGAGCCGATACTTCAGACAAAACCATTTCAAGGTGATTTAAAGCTCTAGGATAAATTTTGCCTTCATTGTATCTTTTATTGACTGTAAACACTATTCTGTCCACACACAGTCATTGCATGAGTGCTTTACTGAGCTGATTGCATTACCCAGTTCCTAGAAAGACTAGGTTTTAAATTATTATATGTGCCTTGGCCTTGCTTATTCATGGGGGCGAGCAGTTTTTTCATATTTTAGACACATTTATATTATTCCCTTATAACCTAAAATAATGGTCATAATATAAAAGAGTGATGTAAATATAAAAGAATAGAAACAATATAAAAATGATAAGTCTCACTTATTTAATCTTCCTTTAAAATGTACTCTTCTATGAGTACTATGGAATGTCACGATCCAAATCCCATGAAGAGCAGCAGACAGACTGATCAGGTCTTTAGAGGAGAATTAGATAGAAATAGTTTCTTTGTTCCTTTTATTTTTTGTTCCTCCTCTAATTATTATTATTTTAACATGTTCAGCTGTGGAAAAATTTACTTGGGAAACACTGAGAGAAGCTGGTAGTTGCAGTTCACTTCATAAGTACCAGGTCCACTCTGCAGTTAACACTCATGGCATTTTTTCCTCTTGCTGTTCACATCTTGGCATCTATTGAAGTGAGGTGGACAATGAGGTATTTTTGAACCCTTAGTAATATAATTTTGAATCACTGTTTTAGCATCCATGGATATTGAGTTCCCCAGCGTGGTGGGAGAGAAGTGCAGTTTGACATCAGATGAGTCCTGAAATACTGTGTTGAAGATTAGTGCATAGACTCTATGTTTATAGGTTCCTACACAGGAATAACTTAACATGGGAGCAAGCAATGCTTTGAACATTATTGAAAACAGTGAGCTAAATCCCCACTTACTACATTTAGTTTCAGAAGCTCAAAATATATTTTTTGGTTGAGGAAGGTAGAAACCCACAGAAACAGCAATGCTACTGTGATGTGTACAGGCTGTCGGTTATGGATGTGTTGAACTGGTCTTTGATGGTTGTTGGCTTGACTGGGAACTGAAGATAAAACTCAGAATTTCTATATTAAAAGGCAATCAGAGATGAGTCATCAACCATGTTTGCCTTGTTAGGAGCTGTTTAGGTTGTGCCTGGTACAGCTGCTCTGTCTACAGTTAGTGCCAAACACTGTATCAGAGCTGCCAGCTCTGTTGGGTCAGAAAAGGACAAATTAAGGACCACTACAGCTGTTTTTGTAAAGCAAAAACTTGGACCCGGCTCTCATGGTATAACTCATCAGTCAGCTAAAACACCCACACAGCCACTGGCTCACTGCCCCTTTCAGTGGGATAGGGGAGAGAATAGAAAAATAAAAAAGGTAAAATTTGTGGGTTAAGATAAAGATAGTTTAATAGGACAGATGATGATGGTGATAATAATAATAATAATAATAATAATAAACAAAGCAAGAGATGCACAGCACAATTGCTCACCACCCTAAGATGATCTAGTTCCTGAGCCATGCTGCCTCCTGGCCAACCCCCAAGTTATATACTGAGCATGACATCATAGGATATGGAATGTCATCTACCTGGACTTGTGCAAAGCATTTGACACTGTCCTGCATGACATCCTTGTCTGTAAATTGGAGAGACATGGATTTGACAGATGGACCGCTCGGTGGATAAGGAATTGGATGGATGGTTGCTCTCAAAGAGTTCTAGTCAATGTCCAAGTGGAGACCAGTGGTGTTTCTCAGGTGTTGATATTGGGACTATTGACCTATATTGGTGACATTGACAGTGGGACTGAGGGCATGCTCAGCAGGTTCATTGATAACACCAAGCTGTGTGGTTCTGTCAACACACTAAGGGGAATGGATGCTGTCCAGAATGATAGACCAAAGGATAGTAGATTTAAGAGGAAAAGGCCAGGTTGGATGTAGCTTTGGGCAAGCTTACCTGGTAGAGGGTATCCTTGCCCATGGCATGGGGGTTGGAGCTAGGTGATCTTTGTGGTCTCTTGCTACCTAAACTATTCTATGTTTCTATGATGATATCTGGCCAGTCTAGGTCAACTGTTCTGGCTGTGTCCCCTCCCAGCTTCCTGGGTGCCCACTGCCTTCCCTTTGACAGGGCAGTAGGAGAAGCCATTGGGGGGGGGGTGGGGAAGGCAGCGCCCCAGGTGCTGTAGAGAAAGATGCCCCAGCATCCCCGGGGAGAAACCCATGGTGGAGTGGGTGTCCCCCAGCAGCCCATGGAAAAGGCCCAGACTCCACCTGCAGCCCATGGAGAGGCTCCACACTGGAGCAGGTGAAGACATACAGGAGATGCTGTGACCCATGTTGGAGCAAGCCCCTGCCAGCACTTGCAGCACATGGAGAGAGACAGAGACACAGATGAGCTAGGGAAGAGATCTGCGCTGGAGCAGGTTTGCTGGGGGGGAGGCTTGTGACCCATGGAGGACTGGGACTGAGAGACATGTGATATTTTCTCCCCTGTCCAGCTGAAAAGGGGAGTGGTAGAGCAGCTTTGGTGGGTGTCTGGCCTCCAGCCAGGCCTAAACCACCACAGACACATTCACCAGCAACCCCATCCTCCTCCTGCTTATGACCATAGAGGGTGGCTTTGGGGAAATCAGCCATGTATGATCCTGTGGGTTTCCAGAGTTTTTCTTGACACTAAATGTTTTCTGGTAGGCAACTGCCAGACAGATGCCTGACAACTTCTTATGGCAATTTCACTAGGATGCATAGCTTCAACGCTAAGAATCTTCTTTAGTTAACTTAGCATTTATTTTCATTCAAATATCAAGGAATAGGAACAGCTTGGACAAACTAGAAGATGCTTGCAAATATTTGCAAGTTTCCATGTGAGTTTTATTGACTCTTATTCTTGAGAAGTCCTATAAAAGTTTTAGCCTTCACCAACATCTGCTGTGCTAAAAATTATCTCTGGTTTTGAATAACCTCCCTGCTTGGCTATTTGTGTGGCTTTTAATTTTTCTCCCTTTACAGAGATATTTTTCTCTTAGCAATCCATAGCTCAAGCCTCTCAACTCTGGAAAGAAAAAATTGAAAGGTTATCAGAATTCCTTGATGTCATTTAGGTGTCCTTTTAGTTGGTTTATTATGATCAAAGATTAGTGGTTTTATGCTCTCCATGAAATCCTTTACTTGCATAATTCTGTATAGCAGTTAATATGTGGTGGCTTGTAAGCTGATCTAACTGGTCTGAATGCTCCGTTTAGCATAATACTTCATGCAGCTAAGCTGTTTATCCCTGCTCTGACCTGCCTATTTACAGAAAAAATAGGTTTGTTTTTGAAAACTCTTCTTACATTTTTAAAATGAGCTTTTTGCATACCTCTGGTCTAACTTTAAAAAAAACAAACCCAAAAAAGCTCTGCCAAATACATCAGAGGCAATTACACTGCTCTTAGGGTTGGGGGTACAGTGCTGGCATAGAGCAGCCACGGAGAGCCAAGAAGCTCTCAGTGCTGAGACCTGGGGCTGTGTTATTGCTGACCATCAGTGTAATGCAATTTTTGTGCCTGGGGATGTGAAGCTGCTCAAGAAGCAGTGGAAGATGGTGTGAACTTGCATCCTCATAAACACTTCTCATCTTTTTCAGTGAATTCAAAGACAACATTTCTATAATGAGGAGGTGTTACTGAGGATATTTTCAGGTGTGCAGATATTTCTGCTAGTTTTCTCTGCTGCTATGTAATGCATGCACAGTACATTACTTGTGTCCAAGAGAACACCAGTCTACCTGTTAGAAGTTGCAGTTGTATCCTTGCACTCGGTATCAGTACAAGTATTGATGCATGTTGGCTTGAGCATGGTTTTTTAGACAGTGGACGCTGTTTAGAAATGTTGCCAGAAATTTGCATCTTGAAAAATGCAGCTGAAGGAGTATATGTTCACAGTTCTGCCTAAACAGAAGCTGGGAAGCCTGGTTAAAAATTTACAAGAAGCAAGTGTATATCTGCTGGTCAGCACTTCTTGGTGTATCATTCTGGAGATGCTGCAAGCAAACAGTACCCATGAAGGAATTAAGCTTTGGTGCAGATTTATTTCCTGTGGTGCTTACTTATTTCTGAAACAAGATTAGCTTCATGTAGAGAGCTGTTGCCTGCTTTCCTGTGTAAATGGAGACTTTGGGGCTGTTTTTTCATGCTTACTATTTGAAATTGTGCATCTCTTCTCTGTCTTGAACAGTAGTTAGTATAACGCTGTCTTTGAAAGTAGATGGTGACAAACGTGTGGAAAAATATGTGAAAGAGGACTAGGGGCAAAAAAAAAAAGTGAATTACTATTAACTGAGACATCACCTGAGTGCCCAACTGAGTGAATGCCAGGTTAAGAGGCCTCCACTGTTTAGAGCAGCAACGGGGTGGTGGCAAAGGTGCCAGTGCAGCCCCCATGCTCTCGTGACCTGCCTGTGCTCTGCATTCGCAGAGCTGGGTGATACAGTGCATCCTGAGTCCTTGTGATATCACTGATTCCCTTAAGCACTGCTAAGCAAGCAGTGGAGGCCAAATTATCATCTCATAAAAATCTTAACCAAATGGCCTTGCCCAGGGTTTTGAGGGAGTGGATGTTCCTGGTGCAGCCCAGTCATGCACATACACGTGTTCTACCACATGGTCACTTGTACTTATTTTACATTATTATCACTGATCTGCCCTATTTGACCAGGCAACAAAACCTGCATCATTTTTGTTTTGTTTCTTTCTGGAAGTACACAAAAACAAAACGTTGATGACAGTGTTAGTGGTACATGGGTATACGGTGTAGGTGTGTGTATATATATATGTGTAGGGGTGTGTGTGTATATATATATATACACACAGAGTAGGTATACAGTCTTGTAGATTGGGTTTTTTTGGTTTTTTTCCCTCACTTTCTGGCACGGATTTCAAGTGATTTTTTCAGAGGTGTGAGCTCTTTTTCTCTCAGGAATGGAAAGGTCAGCATGGAAGGATGTATAGGCTGGAGCACTGCCCTTGTTGGAACTCCACATCACTCCAAGAGAGGGATAAAATGACAAAAAGTGGCCCTAGTCTATTTATACTGATCTGGATTTAGGGTAAATTTGATATGGCATTAGATTTGTTGCTTGTGGATTCAACTTTCATTATAAAGAACAGTGTGGTAGGAAGAAGGGATTGCATCGTGCTAAAAAAAGAGGTGAACTCTCCAGATACTGAGAATTCAGGTACTTACATAGTGTCACATAAGTTAGGTCAAATATATCCACAGCAAAGCTTTTATGATTAATAATGGGGTAAAGCTAATTTACACCAGCTGTGGACTTCTACAAAAAAATTAAGCAACGTGCTGGTTCATTGCTGTTGGCCACATGTCAGAAATGAAGTTTAAAAGGAAACAGATCAGTAGCAGAAAATACGGATAACAATTATACTTTATAATAGGGAAAAATATAAAAAGTAGGAAAAAGAATAAAAAAGGCAGTTCACAGATAATAGGGCTGAGGAACTACTGTGTAATTAATAAAATTCACAAAATGTCAATCAAGTAAACGATCTGATTTTATGCAGATTGAAAATAGAGGCCCAAATTCTTCTTCAGCTGTTCATATGTGGTCTTGTCTCCAAGGCAGAATTTACTTTGTATTCTATTAGTGGATAACAACGCAAGACAAGAGAAAGGATGTTTTAGAGGTAGCCACAAATGACAGACATGAGGCAAATCTGCTAGATTTAACAGAGCTTTAATTGAGAAGGTTGGTCTTGCATAACAGCAGCAGAGTGAGCTGCCAATCCTTGAGCCTATCCTCTAATAAAATATCATTGTTAACCGTTAGCCCTTATGAATACAGCATTGGTTTCCAGCCAGAGAATCATAAGCAGTTGATTGCCCAGACATAATGGTAACAATTTCCACTAATACCGTGTTGCAGCAGTTTAGAGGATGCTGCAGCATGAGAAAGAGATGTAACTGCTTACAAAGAAAATACTATCTTGCTGGCCTATCCCATAAGAAGCTTGAATGGCAAAGGAATGGTTAAAAATGATCAGATTTTCAGAGTAGGCTAAGAAGGTAGATGAAGAAATGTTTGTCTATGTTCATCTGACCCTACAGAAGGCTAGAGCATGTCTGGGTCCTCTGAACAGAGTGGGGAATAGTGGGTAGACACTCTTGGTGGGGTAGCATGAGACTGCTTTTCTAAGATCTTTGTTAAGATGGAAATTGCATATCTATTATATTATTTCAATTGTGGGTGTGCTTAATGAAAAGGATGCAACCAAAATGAAGGGCTACATGGGCATATTTTTTTCCTCACAGCACAGCAGTACAACGATGTATATAAAGTAACTTTTATCTTGCATCATTTAGATATTTGAAATTGTGGAGATCACAGTACTTGAGCATGTCTTAAAAACTCAGATTCAGTACCAGTGGTAGGATTGTCAAAGGACACTGGTGTGGCAAAATTTGTAAGAAGAAGCAGTGTCTTTCTTTTATTGAACAAATAAGTGCAAAAATTAAACCAACAAAAAGTTTATACAATTTTGGAGGAAGACAATTTTTTTTTGCATCATTCTGAATAGGAATAGGATTTATGTTCCAGAAGGTCTGTTACTATTCCTTTCTCTACTGATTTTGGTGGAGATCTTACAGGTTTCTAGTTGCAGAAAACAAGTTGTCTATATTTTGGAGACGAGGGGGTAACCCAAAAGTTTTGTGGAGTCCTTGCCCACACCAAGTACAAGCTATGTGGGAATTTGTGGTTCAGCCACACAGAAATGGAAGGATTTCAGTGACACATCTAGTCTATTCTCTGTTTAAATGTTCACTGGCATGTGTTTCTTCACATATAACATTTTCCTGTGGTAGATATTCTACAACCTCCCTACCTATAACCTGCTCTAATGCCTATTTCACATCATAAGTACAAAGTTCTACCTCATACCTAACGTTTTTCCTTCTTAAAAATCCGTGCTTCAAGTGTAAATGCAGAGAAAGATAGAGAACCCTCAAGTTTATAATGACTTTTTATAGTGCAGGAAATTAAGCAGGTTCTTCCTTAATCTTCTCTATCAGTATCTTTCACCTTGACAAGTCGTGTTTTTAAATCTCCTATTATTTTGCCCTCCCTTGGGATCTTTTCAGTTTGTTTACATCTTTTCTAAAGTGTGGAGGAGAACAGGACAAAGTACTTGAGCAAAGCTGTGTCTGTACTGAGACAAGTCGAATGGAATAACGACTGACCTTGTTGTACTCTCTATGCTCCTGTTAGTACATCTCAGAAAGACACTTGCTGTTTTTGGAGCACGTTGTTTACTCTCACTTACCCCAGAGTCTGTTACAGTCTTTACCAGTTATTGCACATTTTGTGTCTCTGCACTCTTTCTTCCTTCCTGCACCCACTGTGCAGCCTGCATTGAATTTCATCCTATTGATTTCAAACTATTTCTCCACTTGATCAAGATCATTATTGACTGTAAAGTTTTAATCCAGAGTTCTTTCAACTGGCTTGTTGTTGCCCTTGGATTTTGTAGCTGGATTCTCTATTCCATCATGAAAGTCTTTAGTGAGATGACTGAACAGAACCAAGCCTCAGCTAGACCTTCATTGAAGTGCCCTCCCAAACTGAGAGCAAACTGTTGATAATTATCAGTACAGAGGATAATGCACCCACCTTAGACTAATCTAATTACTATTTTCCTCCTTCACATGAGAATGCTGTGATAGACTGTCTCAAAAGCCTTACAAAAGTCAAAATCCATCACATCTACAGCACCTCCACATTCTGCTAAGCCAGTTACCCTGTCAGAGAAGCTAATGAGTTTGGTCTGATGTGATAATGCTCTTGACAAATCTAAGTTGTCTGTTTCTTTTCAACTTATTATGCTTAAGGGGATTAAAAACTGATTATTAATAATTTGTTTCAGTATCTTTCCAAGTATCAATGCAATGCTGCCCTGTCTACAAATCCCCAGGTTGTTCTTTTCCACTTTTAAAAGCTGTTCACTTATTTGTCTTTCCTCAGGCCTCTGGGAACTCCCCATTCTCCATGAGTTCTTGAAGATAATAACTAATGGTTTGGAGATTGCTCTAGCTAGTCCTTGAGCACTCCAGGATGAGTTTCAATGGGGCCTGCTGATTTCAGTTCATCTGAATTATTTAAATACCCTTTTCTATCTCTGCATGTGCCTGTGCTTCACTTCTCTTGCTCAGGCCAATTGTGCTAAGCATTTCAAACATTTTCTGCAAAGAAAGAAGTGTAGAAGATAGTGAACGCTTCAGCCTTCTGTGTGTGTGTCATTATCTGTCTTTTCTTTCTTTCAGTATTTATTATTGTCTTTATCTAGAGCTTTTCCTTGTTGCCTTTGAGCTTGAGCAGCTTGTGATTCATTTTGTGCTGTAGCTACTCAAAGTTTATTCCAGGCCACCTCTTGGCTTGTTCCACACACCCACTGATGCATTTAGCCTACGTGCACTCAGAGTGCAGACTGGCTTGAACTGTGCCTGTGGTGCAGGTGTGCTCACCAAGTACACTGCCTGGAGTTTCTCCTCAGCCACTGTGTAACATACACAGTTTAACATACTGGACTTTCTCTGCCTGTTCAGAAATTGCACCCAGGGTGGCTGGATCATCTAAGACACAGTTGGTCTTTCTGGCTTGACCTGCACAAAGGCAGCAGGAGGGCAATATGGTGAGGGAGCTCATACCTGAATACAGCAAGGTCTGTAGATGTCAAAAGTCTTTATTTAGGCTGTTATATGATTGGGAAGTTGGTAAGTGGCATTATCTTCTCCATCAGTCTGAAATACAGAGGAGAGGATTTGCCTGTCTTCTACTTAGGACTTTATATGAGAGAAATACTGCTATGAAGGAAAAAAAAAAAAGAGCATGCTGCTATGGAAACTTAAGTTGCAACAACCTTCAAAGTTGCCTCTTTACAGGAAGAATTTCAGAGGTATTATTGTAATAGTAGTTTTCTTTACCAAGGAAAGACCAAGCAATAGCTTAGAGGATAGCTTACAATGTACTTCAGAAACCACAGTGGCTGTGCAGCAGAGCTCTGGGAAACAGCATCATAATAACTACAGTTCTGCAGAAGGAAAGGTTTTGTTTGTAATTGTTCACTGGAAAGGTGAGACTTGTTCAGTGGCTGGTGGTGACTTCTGATAGAATATCAGCCAAGCTGCCGCATCAGGGTTCATTCAGAGGACATGCTGTATTGGTGTCTGGGTCCAGTCCACCCTCAATGCTGAGAAGAGTTAGATGCTGAGGGTAGTGGAGCTTGCTCTGCTCAGCTTGCCTCTGCTCTGAACCCATAGGAACCGTCAGAGAAGCTGCTACTCTGACATAGTATGTGATGCTGCTCTGAACTTCTCCTGACACGCCTGCCCTGGGCTGATCTTGAATTCTTAAAAGGCCTGTTTCCTTTCTAAATGTGGATAACTGCTCAGCAGGTGAAACGAAATGCTAGTCAGACCAACAGGTGATAGGCATTTCCCCATTGCAGTAAGAAGTGTGCATGAGCCTCTGAGAACAGTATCTTTGGGAGACTAATTTTTCCTCCCCTCATGTCCTAAGCCACCCCACTTCCAGTGGGACCTGCAAGGACTTGGCATCTCTGTTTATTGGGGCTTTTGCTGTGTAAAAAAGAGGTAGGCATTAATTCAAGGTTGATTCAAAAGATGATATCTCAGGAAGGAGGCTTTATGTGGAGGCATTATTGCTTGGGTTTTTTTTCTCTGGTAGCATTGCCTGGAGACCCGTACCAGTGCTCAGGAGTCTGCATGCATAGGTAATAACATGAGAGCTTGCTGCAGCGCAGGAGAGAAAATATGGCTCGTTAAATACAGCCTATTACTATCAGTGGTGTTATTCTCTATCTGAAGTGTTGACAGTAAAACAAAATAGAATTCACTTTTGCTTTTAAACCTGTGACAGATTAGGAGACAAAGCTGCATCAATTCGCTACCTCCGTTTTGCTTTGTAAAGGTAATTTTGATTGCAGAGCTGCCCTGTGCCATGCTGCAGACTCCACTGAGACTTCATGTTGCACTGAATCAGCAGACTGTCAAGCCTCAAGGATCACCCATTCAGACAAGACTTTCACAAAGAGCTACCTACTTCTTAAGCAAGAAAATCCTGTTTCTTAGGAATCCGTAACAGTCATGCATTGAAACTGAAAAATGGAATACCATCTATATGTCTGTCTTACAGCAGCATCACTTGTGTTGTCACAAAATAAAAGATGATTTGCTTAGTAATCCTAAAATTCTCTGTCTCACATCTAGTAGTTGGTGGTCACAAAGGTCTCAGGCATTGACTGGAAAAAGCTTATAAACTGGAGCTTTGCTAAAAGGTCTGCTCAGACTCCTTGGGTATTTTTCAGGGCACAGGTGTCACTTTGAGGTGTCTTGCTTGTGAAATCTCATTTCTGACCAGAGATGGAAGTCTAAGGTCAGGGAGCGACTCAAACCCCAAATTGAAATAATGGTGTGTAGAGCTGAAAGGCAGCATGTGTAAAGGAAGGTGTGTTTGTGTGGAAGCTGTGTGACACCATACACGTCTGATTTGGCTTCTGCAAGGTCAGAAGCTGCTTAGCTTATTACCAAGGTCCAACTGAAAAATATGCTGGAACCTGGATATTAATTCAGGATTAAAGTAAATGAAAAAGTTAATATAAATGCTACATCTACCATGTCATCTTGTCCAAAGGCTTTTGGCTACACAAATGCAGTATCAAACATATCAAACTAAATTTTATCAACAGACATCTTCGGGTTTTGATTTGAAGCATTGTCTTATGTCTTATGGAGCTTTTAAGCAGATTTTATATGCATCTGTGTTAGATGAATTCTTCCAGAGGCTGGAAATCTCCATGTACATCTGCCTGTACAACAGGCAGCAAAACACCTTTCAGTCTTGCTGCAGCATGTGTGCGGATTTCTTGGGCGGGGGGACAGTTTTGGTGAAATGACCTGGGTATGATGATGGGTTTAAAACACTGATGGAGTCAACTAGGAGACCCACTTTACTGAGCATGAATGCATGATGAACAAGAAAAACCCTCTAATCTGTAAAGGGACCTGAGATTGCATCTTCTCTTACTTCCCTGGAAAACTCGCTCCTCTAACACATGGTGGTGAGGGATCTCTGCTCCTGGCTGCAGAAATCCTGCTGAGTCAGATGGAGAGCAGGATGCAGGTCCTTAAAGAACTGGGACATTTTAAAATTCTTTAAATGTTAAGCATCTTGTCACTGAAGCATGAATCTCTACTCCATGGCTGCACTCTTTGCAAGACGTAGGTTGACTAGAGACAGAATGCTGGGGACCTGGCATTGTCAGGATCAGTTTTTGAGTTAAATGAGCACAGAAACATGATGATTATTGGTCCTCCATAGAAGTGCAACTTTTTTTAAAATATGCTGTGGTCCTTGACATTTGGACAGTTGTGGGTTTTCTTTGAAGCCATTGTCAGCAAAGGACAAGGACATGGCAAAGTATGCAAGCACTCATATGTTTAAATACTTGATTAAGTCTGTGTAAACTTTTTGTCTTAGTTAAATGTCCATTTGGAAGCTTTGATAGCTTACAATGTGAAAACATGAATTCAGGTCTGTGGATGAGATTCTTAAGGTGGCTAGGGAGATGGAGAGGCTGAGACAAGTATTTCAGACCTGTGGTGTGTCTTCCAGTGCCGGTCCCAAAGGCTGTCAGGTTAGCAAGGGCTCAGAATTCGGGAGCATTGCTAGGGTAGGCAAGTGTTTCCCAGCAGTGCTGAAATGTGTTCAAGTGTATGAATAAGACATACTCAGCTAAATAATTTAAAGAAGACTGCTTTACAGCACTGGTGAAATTTTATGAAGCACAAAGATATCTTCCCTCGTATTCATTAGTACTTTATCATTCTAACCCCCCATACTTTTATAAATAACTTGATTAATAAATACAATAGTAGTGAAACATCTTCTTGTGTACAATTATGTTACCTGTGTTGAGCAGTCAGCATGGTTACAAAGCCCCTGCAGAAAGTCTCTAATAACAACTAGCAGTTATATCACTTTGTCCCAAACATATAATAATTTCTGGTACTGGATGTACAGTGGATCATTCCAAACCAAGAAAAGGTAGCCAGATGAATAAGACAATGTGAAAATGGATGTTGTTCCTTGATGACCTGAAACTGCAGAAAGGCATGTCTGACAGCTGAAAGGAAAAAAAAAACCCAAACTCCCACATAAATGAACAGAAGAATTGTTATCTTCACATAGCTTTTGGAGCCTTATAGACTCTGTTCTCATTATGGTCCTTCAGCAATAAAACCAGGACTGAAACGGCAGTGATTAAGAAACTCTAGATAATTAGAGAGATTCTTGAAAGTGGCTAGTGTATGGGTGAAGATGTTTTACATATTTTTTTTTACATAATTTGGTTATTTTAAAGAGATTAAGAAGGATCCCTAGGAGCTGGGAGCCAGGTGTACTAACTTTACTGTTCTGCCTGAAAGAGTGGCTGCAAATCTTACGAACCAGTTTGTTATTATAGCATCAGGAGCTACACATCTATGTCTGCCTGCGCTTCACTGAGCTGACTGCTATCACCTGTGTCATTTAATCTTTCCCTTGCTCTTTCATGTGTCCTACATAAACACACCCACACACATACACACACAGAGGGTTTTCTGGGGTTTTTTATTGCTGTAGGCTGGCTTGTTAATTTGGAAGGTAGTGAAGACTGAATTTTGTTTACAGTGAGATGGGCAGTCACCAATGCATGCGATCAAGGTTTGATTGCCCAGTGCAGAGCTCCAGGAGCTATTTGTACCTTTCCCAAAAGTCTACTCTCTTTAATGTGATCTCTCAGTCTTGTCGGGCTCTGTCAGCTTCACATCTCTTGATGAGACAAAGTTTATGCTTACTGTGTACCCAAGAGGCTTTGCTACCATCATGGGTCTACACTGTTAGTTTAAACATCTTGTTAGAAGAATCTGTGGAAGGGCTCCTACCTGACAAATCACTGAAGCAATAAACCTTCTTTGTGTGATGTTATTTTAGGTTCACATCTGGAAATCTGACAGCTGATGGATTAAATATTTGGCCATTACTTGATGTATTAATCGAGTTTGAAGCTTCCTGAAGGCTTGTCTCACTTTCACACGTTAAAAGAGTTAAGAAACGTGTACAAGTTAGAATGGACAGTGTTTCAGTAGATTGAGTAGTGCAGTCAGTATGAATTGAAGTAATATGATTACCAGTAAATTGCTCTTATTCATTCAGCTGTCTTTGAGGGGACTACTGATCATTCCAAGCCTCCAAGAATGTGTTGTTCCCAGATGCATACACAGTCTCCCATGTCCACACGGGTCACTGTGGCTCAGAGTAAAGCTAATGCAGACATAGAACAAAACTGCAGACAATTTGGCAAGGCAGGAGTGGATGCTGTGGGCTGTTTGTATTTCCAACAGTTCAGCTTCAAAGAGAACAATTCTCTTGTGCAGTCAAGGTTAAAATGAAGGCTATTAATTTCTGGAAAGATCGTGAGAACAGGACAAGTCAAAAGAATTGTGATTTGAGGAGTCTGTTTTTGTTTTGATAATGCTCTTTTGGAGCAATTTAAACTGAAATCAGAGTATATTTGAGGTGTCCATTTTGTAATGGTGAAGGCTGGTGCAGTGCCTTTGGGCTATTCTCATCTGGCATCCTTTGATTCCAATAGTTACTGCCTTTGTGAAAGAGGTAACATGGACTATAATGAGTAAAACTGTACTTCTGCATGCCTCAGATAAATGTATAGAGTGTTCTGGCAGTGGGACCACAGAATCAGGGGATGGTTGAGGTAGGAAAACACCTCTGGGGATCATCTAGTCCAACCCCCCTGCTCAAAGCAGAGTTGGCTAGAACCACTTAGGACATTGTTCAGTTGGGCTTTTTGTATCTCTGAAGATAAAAACTCCACAGCCTCTTGGGGAAACTTGTGCCAGTGTTTGACCCTATGCCTGATAACATATTTTTTCTTATTTCTTTAAATGTTCTTTCTTTTTTTGCTTGTTACCACTTTTAGTGTCACCAGATATCACTGAGAAAAGTCTGGCTTCATCTCCTTTACTCCTACATGAGGTATTTGTAGACATTAATAGGATCCCACCTGAGCCTTTTCTAGGATGAAGGGTCCCTTCTCTCTCAGCCTCTCTTCATGTGAAAGATGCTCCAGTCCCTTCAACATCTTCATGGCTCTGTGCTAGACTCACTCCAGTATGTCCATATCTGTGTTGTACTGGGAAGTCCAGACCTTGCTTCCACACATTATGTGCATCCTTAAGGAAACAAGGCATCCATTGGGGATTGTATCACAGCTCTATGGTGACTGGGGCATCCTAAAGGTTTAGAATAATGTAATATTGCAAAATGTGCAGCCTGTTTAATGTCATGATTTTTGACACAGCTTAAAAATATGTGATTAAAGGCTTGGCTTCTGCTTTGTCAGATATTGGATAATTTTCTCCAGTTTTGCTTCAGCCCCTGTCTTTATGCTCTATAGTCAATTTGGCACAGCAAAACCCCCATTTGAAATTTAGAGTATATCCTTTTCATCTAAGTCTTTTGTGGTAAAATTTCCATGAGTGAGATTCTTCACAGCAACCCCACATTTCATAGAAACATAGAATAGTTTGGGTGGAACGTGACCTTTAGAGGTTGTCTGGTTCAACTTCCCCTGCCGTAAACAGGTGCATCTTCAACTAGGTCCTCCTGTCAGAGCTCTGTCCAATCTGACCTTGAAAGTTTCCAGGGAAAGGACATTTCTAGGCAACCTGTTCCACTGCCTTACTACCTTCATCATAAAAAAATTCTTCCTTATATCTCATCTGAATCTTCTGTCTTTAGTAGATATAGTTAGATAAAACTCTTATTCCTTATGCTATTCCATCAGTCTGTACTAAAAAAAAATGTCCCTGTATTTCTTATAAGCCCTCTTTGAGTACTGAAAGGTTGCAGATTTTGGCTACTATTGCTTGCCTTGGAGTATTCAAAAGTAATTTGTATTTCCCTATGGATTAGATGGGGAGTTTTGAAGTTTTCACAGTGTGTACAACTGCCCTTTTCCATGAGACTAGTAGCTGGGTGATCTTGATAATTGTGTCATTTCTCCCCGTTCCTGATCCTTAACTGGAGGCATTTCTGCCTCTCAGCTTATCTTGGGCTGGTGCAGAGGACTTGTTTTTACTGCAGTGTTAATACCTGTACTGTGTTCTTTTGTGAAGGTTAGAGCAGGGTGGCAGCCCCTGGAGGGATAGAAGGAGCCAGCCTCCCCTTGGGAAGCTCTTTGTGTCTGAAGGGTTATGTTGAGTTGCCCTTGGCCAGCTGCTGGACAGCCACCCAGCTGCTCTCTCACTTCTCAACAGGACAGGGGGGTAGAAAATAAGATGAGGTTGTGAGTTGAGATAAAGGCAGGGACATGACTTATCAATTACTGTCACGGGCAAGACAGACTCTACTTTGAGCTAATTAATTTAATTAATTTATTTAATTCAAATAGATTTGGGTGGTGAGATAGAAAAAAATCAAAATATTTATTTGGGGTGTTTGAATCTTCGAGGAGTTTACTACGGGAGAATAACTCAACATGTCTGTTGTGCACACTCGGGGTCCCAACCCAGACAGAAAATGTTCTTGGAGCCCATTTGGATCATGATGAATTCCATTCTGCCACTCACATTCAAGTTGTCTCCTACCTAGTGGACTTTGAGAGTTTGTCCATGTATGTTACAATTCAACTATTGAAAACCAGCTTTAAGAGATGCTACTCTCAGTGCAGTAAAAAACGTTGCCCTTCATTTGTAATTAGTTATCTGTAAAAGCTTTGTGTATAAGAGCTTTATAAATCTGAATTTTCTGTAACAGCTTTTTCATTGGTAGACCCACTTCTCCCCCTCAAAGAGCAAGGTAAAATGAAGAAAGATTTCACAGCGTGAGGTTGTGGTATATGAATAGAGACCATAACCTAGTTTGCCCACTAACAGAAAGAGATGATATTTGGGAAAAAAATTAGCCTTAGATTTATAAAAGAACCAACAGAGGTATGGGACAAAGGCTGTGAAATGATCTGGATATAGGACAGGCTTAAATGTGTTGAATTCCCATTGGAAACTGTAGAATTTATGCACACACTTAACTACGTTCCCTGAACAGTGGTACCAGCCTGCCTGAATCTGTATTGCAGACCTGGGCAGGAGTGTTTTGCCTGACAAAGCTTGGCTTCCTCCTACAGGAATACACACAAAGAAATATTTGCAATACTTTTTTCAGTATTTTGAAAACTGTAATCAAGAAATCACCTTGAAACAAGTGGCATGTTCTCTAAATTGCCAGTGCACAAACAGAAGACTTTCTAAATACACATTACCAAGTTTTTCTGATGCAGAAACGTATGCTAACAGATAGGAAGTTAATGCTCACTATAAGAATTTTAATATAAACTAGAACTAAAGTAGAGCTGCATGATCAGTCACTTCTATTGTGAAAAAACCAGCACTTATAATTTAGTATAAGGGGGCAAAATGCCTTCAGATTTAGTATGTGAGTTAATGAGATAACCAAATATGAACTTATTGTTCTTTGATTCATAAGATTTTAACAGAAATAAGGAAGACAAGTCAAAGCTAGCTAGGAATTCATCAAATTACCTTATAGGGAAGACAACAAAATTAGCCTCCTATTGATATGATGATAAGCAAACACAGATGCATAATTTTCCAGTTCACAAATCTTCTGTATAAAATGCCATTAGAAAAGGAATGCAAAACTTATTTTTCAGGTGCATTAGTTTTCAGAGGCCTTAGAGGAAGCTCTACAAGAAAAAAACCACAACAAACAAACCAAAACCTCACTTGCCCTGTTGTAGCATTGATAAAATGTTAAAGGCTTAAAGGTTTAATCCATTGCTCCTATTCAAAGATTTGATGGAATAATGACAGGAGAGGCTCTGGATGAGTTGGGAAGGTAGCAGATGACCAGCCTGTGGTCCTGAATTGAAGAGCAGCTGGGGTGAAGATCACTTTGAGCTCTTGCTGTAGGACAGTGCAGCCATGGCCACCCACCAGCTGTGGAGCTCCTCTGCAGTTTGGTCTGTGAGGGAGAGCAATTCTTTGTGCCCTTATCACCCAGTGAGCACACAGGCTGGGGACTTGGTCTGATACCAGGATCTGACGCCAAGTGCAAGCTTTTAACCTTTAGAAATTTCAGTCTCAAATAGTCACAGAAGGCAGCTAGGAGTGAAAATGATTTCATTACAGTTCTCGTCAGACTGAATCACTATCTAAATCACTCAGCTTTTCAGCACCATTCCTCTGTTATTTTCCTTGTTAGCGTGCTCCACTGTCAGAAAAAGGGAGATTATTTAGTGCCCTTCAAAGCACAGCACTTAAGAAGAAAGTTAACTGCAGCAACACATCCTGGGAAAGGGATTGTTTATTGTGCCCTATATCTTGTCCATTCCAACATGTGGAAATTTTAGTGCAAATTTGTTCCTTATGCAATTATTTGGGTCTTTACATAAGATAGTGTGCCTCATGCTAGAGAAGATGTGCATGTGGTTTATGGCTCAAGTAGCAGTGTGTAGTAGGGTACCTGGTTTGTGATTACAGCATGTTGTGGATATTGCTAAATGGACCTATATCAAGTCTCCAGGTTTCAGCCTACCCCTTGGAGCCCAGGGCTGAGCGTGCTGACCTTCCACATATTTATTATGCTGCTGAATTGGGTTTTGCCACTTGAATTAATGCTACGAGGGCGAGACTTTAGTCAGTACCCCTTGCAGATGTATAGGGGGAACTTAAATCCAAGATGCTCTGATTTTTGAGGCACCCACAAATATATAAACACTTAAAAAAATATTTCCCAGCTGTGACTGTGGGTGTATTTAGAGTGTTATAACTTCAGTTAAGTATTATAACTAAATGAGCATACCAACATAACCCTTTGTCCTGGTTTCAGTCAGGATAGAGTTAACTTCATTTGTGGCAGCTGATGGAATGCTGTGTTTGGGAGTTACAATGAAAGCAGTGCTGAGAACACCCTGATGTTCTTCGTTGCAGTCAGACAGTCAAGGACTTTCTCAGCTTCTTCGTATTTCTCTAGTCAGGAGAAAGGAGGGGCGAAGCCAGGACAGGTGACCCAGATGGGCCAAAGAGTGTATTCCATGCCAATGACGTCCTGCCCAGGAGAACGGGGGGCTGAGGGGAGGAAGAAGAGGGGCGGTGGCGGGACGCGTGCTGCTTGGGGGGACGGTCGGGTTGCGGGACAGCTCTGGGTGGTCCGGCCTGAGTTGTGTGGGTCGGGGAGAAACTGCATTGGGGATGAAGAGTTTCATATTCTTTTGCTCTAAAGTCCTGTTAGCATTGGTATATTTGATCTTTCTGTTCTCTTAGTAAACTCTCCTTATCCCACCCCACGGGCCTCTTAGTTTCTTGGTTTTGGAGTTATTTGCCCCTTCCTTTTCCCTTCCCTTGTTTCCCCCCTTTTTCCCTCTTCCCCTGCTCTTTTACTTTAAGGAGCAGGCAGCTGCGTGGATCTCGGCCCACAGCCGGGGGAAACCACGACACCCTTGGAGTCCATAAATCAGTTCCCTCTATAGACTCAAACCCAAAAAGCATTCCATTTTTCTTGGACAAAAACCCAACATAGAATTACTGAATGTTTACTCAACCATAATGTGTTAGTTCTGCTAGCAGCGTTGACTCACATCAGCAGCCCCTACAGTGTTACAGTGGTGCTAAGACTGTTGTTGACACTAAAGCAATGAACCTGGGAAGGGCTCAGCTTTTAGGTTCAGCAAGCCTCCTCCTTCCCATCGGTTGGAGATTATTACAAAGGTCATAAGGCTCACCTTTTCAGTTGTTTCATACCACTTTCACTGACATCAATTTAAGTAGGGCAGCCAGGATCCTGGACAGGCATGCAGGGTGCGTTGGATATGCTCTTAGCTCTGTCACCAGCAATACCTGATAAACCGGGCAAGCTGTTACACCTCTCCATGCCCCATTTTCCCCACCAGTAAAACCACTTTTACAGAGCTGAACTCTGTGACACTGCTAAATGTGTTTTGAAACAGATGAGGAAAACACATAAAACCCTGCTCAGTAAAGCGGGAAACGTGTTAAGCAGCATCTAGACAGCATTATATTTGCTCCCAGGGCTTCTGAAAACTCTTACTGGGTTCTGATTTTCAACCCTTTTTTCTTCTTCCCTGCCTACGTCCGCTTTTGAAATGAGTTGTTGCGCTTGTCACCTTGGGAATGACTTGCTGATAAAACAACAGACGAAGGCAGTGACCCTGTACAGTCAGGTGTCTCAGATGTGTGCAATAATCCATGGTGATGCTGAGCGTGTCTGGAAGAAGCACTCCCTCATTCTGGCACTCTCCATTCTAAGGATCTCTTGAGTCGTTTCTGTAGATTAGAAAGACTGGAAAGCCCTTAAGGTCATGATGCTGTACTGTCTTTGCTAGATACACTGTAAAGTTGAAGAAAGTTAGTTACAGTAAACTTAGTAAATTGTCCAAGGTGAGCTCACAGAACTACTTTGCAAAGTCTACAGCAGGAAATGCAGACAGTTTGCAGAGCTTTAAAACTCATGGCCTATCATGTTTTCTGATGACTGAGTTTGACAGCATTGGAGTTAAGCAAGGAAGGAATCAAAAGGATAAGGCTTCACCCAGGGCTGCAAGATGCTGATCTAGTCAGTAGAATACGTTTACATTAATTTTATTTTTACCAACTTCCTCTTACTCTTTAGAAAAAAGTTTTGAAAGCCTCAAATTCAAAAGCTGTGCCTGAAAAAGAGATCATAAAGAGATCATCCCCTGGTTACAAGACATTCATTTGGGGAGTATAACTTAGTTTCTCCATTCCCTTCTCCAGTAAGTACTGGTGCCTGTGACGACACACATTGTGATGGTGATGGCAGTCTAGTTGGAGCTGGTGTTGGGATTCAGATCTCATCAGGTGAAAAGGGGTCCTGAGTTTGAATCCACCTCATTCTGGACAATTATAACAATTTTTTACCCACTCCATCCCCCACCCCGTCCCCACATCTTTTTCCATCTCCTTTCATTCATTTTGCCCTCTCCTTGAAATCATTTGACAAATGCAAAACAAAATTCACAAATTCCTCTTGGTGCCTTGAAACAGAAAAAGTTCTCTGAAGGAGGTGTCATTGTGTGAAATGTCAGATACTGCAGGGTCATGGGGCACAGACAATACAAATTTGGAGTCATCAGTGACAGCTGCTGAAGGAAAGGCGAGGCTATAAATGCCGTTGACATAATACTGGGGACAGGTCAAAATGGTGTGTCGCAAGAGGAGAGGGGACTTTTAGTGTGTGATATGCTGGTGCTACAGTGGATTTGGGCTCTGAGCAAGCCCGCTCCTGCCTGCTGTTCTAAGTCTCATCCTACCAATTGGGCAAATGTAATTGGTGTCATGGCTGGGCGGCTTGGTGAGCTCATCGCTGCAAGGTCAGGGCAGGGCTGCCAGGAGGGAAGTGGGATTCCTAGTTGCTGCTGGTGTTAAACGCTACCCTGGCGCTGGGAGCAGCTGCAGCATTTTCTGGATGAGAAAACCTCCATGTTTGCCTTTTTGTAAATGAATGCTAGTGAGTCTCCACGCTTGGCATTCAGGGCTGCTTTGCTGAAAACACACGGCATCAGCTAGCAGTGGAGGATGGCTGGAAAGCCTGAGAGCAGCTAAATTCACAGCAGGTCACTGCTTTTATTTCTGACAACAGTATGCAGGGAATCCACTGAGGTGCCTTACAAAGCTGCATTTACTTAAGAAAAAAGAGTATGGAGAAAGTCTAGGTACTTCTAATTTACTGCTATAAGGGATAACAAATGTTATTTAGCTGTTAATTTTCTAGAAAATAAAAAGGAGAAAGTTGTAGAAAGTGGACTCTGGACCCTGTCAAAAGCAGGAAGATTCAAAACTACCCACCTGAAGAGGCAACAGGTTTTGCTGGGTGTTTTTTGTTTGTTTTTCCATCCTTTGGTTGAATCTGCTTCATTCTGTCCAGATATAATTTTTGAGTTCTCCTGTGCCCCCCAGCTCCTCTTCCTCCTTCCCTCCTTCAGTTGTTTGTCGTCTTCTAATTTTCTCATTGAAACAATTTGACGAATGAAAATCAGAATTCACAAACAACTTCTGATGCCTTTGATATATAAAGCTTTAAAAATAGTCTGAAGGGGAAGGAGTAACAATATGTGCGTTTAGAGGTTGCTGCCTGCAGGAGTTCATTGAGGCAGAATGGAAATGAGGAAGGATCTGTTGACAGCTTGACAAACCTCCGTATGTCCTCAGAAGAAGTACTGGGAATGTGGTAAGGAATCTGGAAACATAAGTAGTGGCTTAAGTCGGCACCTGAGGTACCTGTGGGTGTTGCTGCTGTGTAATCATTTTTTATGCTGTGTGGGATCTCTCTAACTGATCTACTTAATAAAGTCTTTCTGGCTTGCTCTTCTTCAGTTGGATATTCAAGAGAAAGAGCATAATGCATTGACAACCACCGTGAACTGAATTAATCTTTATTAAGTAGATTTCAGGCAGGGTTGCCCAGATCTGAATGAAAAGGTATGTTGATTTTAAAAATGTGAGTGAATCTTAGATGCATGCCCCAGTCCATAAATATTCTATACCATTTCTCAGTTAATGTAGTCAAAATGTGTATGTCAAAGCAAAGAGAGGAATCTTGGCCTGAAAGCTGTACTGAAATCAGGTTGTAATGTATAGCTAGTCCAACAAAAAGGAATAATTTGCTATGAATAATTTGTCCTTTAAATATATGAATATATTTTAAAATCAAGTCGTCTTCCTATTAATCTTTCGCGAAGAGCTTGATGTTCACCAGCATTTCAGAGATTTTGTGGTTGGCTTCCTCTTTCCTTTTTCCAGACTCTGTCAGAGCATGCTATTTCTTTTGCATTTGTTTTTCTCTCCACCTAATGGAGAAGTAATTTTACCTGCTTAGCAGTGTAGCAGTAAAGTACAGCTTTGGTGTGTAGCTGCTGCTTTAGATAGTGTTGATATGAAGACATTCCTAACTGGTTTGAATGCTACAATCTGATGTTAGCAGTTCCTTCTGTTCACATACGTAGAGTTGGGAAGAGTGTGCCTTTTTTGGTAGACCATATGTTTAATAAGTAAATGACCTTGATCTCTTGATTGGAAGAACATCGTTCGAGCTTGTGAACAGCATGTGACTCATGAGCTGTTCAAGGCTTTCTCCTTTGCGTTTGACTACTGGCAAACACGTTGCTGAAGGTCTCCTTGCAATGTTAGACCTCTCCTACAAAATGCCACGCACGTTGTAACAGTCACTGAACAACGATGCGCTTCGACGTGCACTCCTCCATCTGAAGTGGTACCATGATGTTGGCCAAGGTTTGCATCAACAGTTTGCTCCGTGTGCTGTTTTAGATTCGTTTGATGACATATAAAAATAGCTCATACTCAAAACAAACCATGCGATATTGTGTTAACATACGCCTCGCGGTGTAGTGCCTTAGCACAAGTGGGTTTGCCCATGTGTAATTCTCCAAAAACACTCCTTTCTGAGTTGTCATTGGTCTTATGTTCTGCATGGGTGCTAAGAAACAGACGAGTTCCTATTCTTTTGTCATCTATACGGTAATGTGTGTTCCTTGCCAGTGCAAAAAACATCCTTACAAGCAAGATAAATACAGATTCTTAGCATCTCTGGATTTCATTGCACTGCTAGGTACTAATTTTTTTTAGTAATTTGATTTAATGGCAACTCAGCTTCTTTTTGGCACATATTATGTCAATAAAATATTAGTGTTTTTGTGAAATTTTTAAAATTGTTTGCATGAGATACATATACACTAGGCGACAAGAAACCTGCTGTAACATTGGATAAAGGGAAAGTGGGTTTCACAGTTTTTGAAATTTTATTTTTTTTAAATGTACGTCTTCAGGAAACTGAAAAACAGGGAATGTGATCCTTAGGAATTCATATGATTGCAGGATGTGGAAAGATTCTTGCTAGGGAAGTATGAGGTTGTTCAGAACTTTTCTTATATTTCTGTCATTTTTACATATCATCTATTTTTTCAAGAACTTCTCTGGGTTTTACTATCAACATCCAATCATTACAACAAAATTACTAAAAAAAAAAAAAAGGAAAGATGAAATATGTCAAATGAAGAATTTCAGAGGGTGAATGACTACATTTATTAAGTATTCACTGCACACCTACCTTAATCTTGAGAGTTCATGCATGATGCACTGATGTAATTAGATAATGCACTTTTAGTTTATATGTGAAAGTATATCTTTTTTTTTCCCCTGAAAGTACCAAGTTAAAATTGAATGATTGACAGCTGTGTAATATTGCTTTGAAAACAGGAGTTTGGAATGGGAGGCTCTGTAGTTAAACGTGCACTATAAAAAACTTTAGATTTCTAAAAAGCATGCTAAAAGGCTTAATTTTTATTTTTTTAAATAAAATGAGCATCATACTGTAGAGAAAGGTACTTCTTCCCCCACCTTGTTATTCACAGTTACAGATATTCTTAGCAGATATCCAGTTCCCCTGGATTCTCCCAAGACTACTGCTGCAAGAGCCTGATATTCCAACCGTTTCAGTCGGGTATGCAGGCTAGAGCTGCTGAGGGACAAAAATCTACCCTTAAAAAAGGCTAAAATCCCTTTGCATTGTAAGTGGTTCTGTAGTGTGCTTTGGAACCTGGTCTAGGACCATGAAACTGAGACTGGTATTTCTGGTGTGATACGTTAGTAGCCATTATAAAATTGTAATCTCTTATTTTAAAAAGTGACGGTAAGTATTTAGGGATCTGTAGCTCCCTCTCAAGATTAGGAATTACTCAACTCTAGGAACTGCACAGCATTTTTAGTTCAAATTCCCTGGAATACACAATTACCTTTTCCTTTGTTATGAGAAGTATTTTGAACAGGAGTTGCTTTTTTCTATAAAATCAAAGCAGTGTTCATTCAGTGTTCTCACTCACTTTTGTCTTGACTCTGAGCATTGCATGGCTTTGACAAGAAAAGCAACCCTATGTTTATTAAAACTGACTCTGTGTTTGCCAGAAAATTTCAGCTATTTTATGGGCTGAATTCTGAGAATGTAGAGGAGAACTAAGACAAGATAATTTCTGTGGCTACAATTTGTCATTACAAATATGTCATGTGACTCCAGGATTGTGCTAAAATCAGTGTAGGTGACAAAATGATGCACCTCTCTCTTAATTGTGTCTTTTTTCATTGTTAACAAATTAGAGGTAACAATTTCTACAAATACTAAAGCCTGTTAGATCCAGTCCTCAAATCCTCAAGATTTAGGAATGTTTTAGTTATCAGAAACTTGTCTGGAGCTTCAGATGTACATGCTGTTTAGTTTGTGTTGATTCCTACAGTGGTCTGCGTACAGTGGTATGGTATTTCTTAATTTTGGAAGCTAATTTGGAATGAAGCAACCAGGGTGTCAGAAACAATCTAGTTGCCTTAATGCTGCTTTCTTCCTAGGCTTTACTGGGTTTCTTACTGGTTGTGTCATGTGGGAATGTTCATAATGTTTCCAGTGGTGTAACTTATATGCAAATTGATGTGATTTGTTTTTTAAAGGACAGGCTTTTTTCTTCCACTTACCCCTGTTCTCTTCCCTGTTTCTTTTAAGCCATCCACACCAGCTTTTTAATAACAGGGAAGATGGAACAAGACATAACCTTGCACGTCTCCTGTGAAGAACATCACAGTTGAGCTTAAGAGAGAGTCCAGCACCAATTAATTCCAATTGCCTTAGCATTTAATACAGTGTCTGTGTGCATGGGGTGGTGCAACAGGTATTTTATTCCAGTCTTAGAGACAACAACACTGTTCCAGCTAGAAAATAGGATAAGAGAGGTTCTATGCATTAGAGCTGGGCAGGGAGAAACCAGATGAGGTTCCACAAAAGCAAGTGTAGAGTCTTGCACCTGGGAAGGAACAACCGTTTCTATCAGTACAGGTTGGGGGATGGCCTGCTGGAGAAGAGCTCAGTGGAGAAGGACCTGGGGGTCCTGGTTGATGACAGGTTGGCCATGAGCCAGCAGTGTGCCTTGGTGTCTAAGAGAGCCATTGGGATCCTGGGGTGCATCCGGAGGAGTGTGGCCAGCAGGTCAAAGGAGGTGATCCTCCCCCTCTGCTCTGCCCTGGTCAGGCCCCACCTGGAGTGTTGTGTCCAGTTCTGGGCTCCCTGTTATAAAAAGGACAGGGATCTCCTGGAGAGAGTCCAGAGAAGGGCTACGAAGATGTTTAAGGGCCTGGAGCATCTCCCCTGTGAGGAAAGGCTGAGAAAATTGGGACTGTTCAGCCTTGAGAAGAGAAGACTAAGGGGGGACCTAATTAATGTTTATAATTATCTTAAGCAGGGGATGCAGGGGGAATCAGCCAGCCCCTTTTCAGTGGTCTGTGGGGACAGGACAAGGGGCAATGGCTGCAAGTTGGAGTACAGGAAGTTCTGCACCAACATGTGGAAGAACTTTTTCCCAGTGAGGGTGCCAGAGCCCTGGGACAGGCTGCCCAGGGGGGTGTGGAGTCTCCTTCTCTGAGATATTCAAGACCCGTCTGGACGCCTATCTGAGTGAAATGTCCTAGGGACCCTGCTTTGGCAGGGGGGTTGGACCCGATGATCTCTCGAGGTCCAACCCTACAATTCTTCCAACCCCTACAATTCTATGATTCTATGATTTCTTATGCCTGTTTACAGTTTTGTCACACATAGCAAGTTGCCTTTCCTGACACTGAATGCCTTCAAAATGTGAATAATCCAGTAAAGTCCATTTGTCTGCCATTGTTTGAAGCATACCTTTTACGAGATGGCTGTTTTAAGACTGTCAGGTCTGGCATCAGCTCAGCTGGTGTGCTATTTCTTCCTCTCTGCCCTGCTGCAAACTGTTTGGAGCCTCATGTCTGGCTAGTCAATATTTATGAGGTTGGGGAAACAAAATTGTAACTAATTTAATGTGTGGATATTAAAAAGTCTGCAGTAGAAATCACTTTAGGAAAGGGTAACGATTGAAGAAATTGTTTTGACTGCTTAAGTAGCACTACATTTTATTTAAAGACACTGTTTTAAAATGACTCAGCACCCCCCCCCCCCTTTTTTTTTTTAACGAATACACAGTTCTTTGTGGATCTTGTTCCCCTGGCTAATAAACACTTTCGTCTGTGCTGAAGGAACGTGAATAGTCTTTAAGGATTCAATTCTTTACTTTCAACAGCTTTTGAATAGTAGCTGAAATCTGGTGTGCTTGGGACAGATTCTTAGCCAACTTAGGTTGCCATGGTCCATTATATATTAAAATTCATTTCCTTCCTGAGTCACCATGCAGTTCCTATTACATTCGATGAGAGGGATGGAACCATATAAATAAATCCAGTTTAGAGAAGTGCGTGTCACCTCAGAATAGCTTGTCACTTTTCAAATACCCTAGCAGGGCACCCATGCTAGAGCCCCACCTGTACCAAGGCAGCTTAATGATTATGTAAGTGCAACCAAAGATAGAGGAGGTGGTTATGATGTCTGCCATGATGGCTGGCGTTCCTGAATGGCTTCATGTAAATGTCATGAAAAGCAGGGAGAGGAAAGAAGCTTGAAAGTGAGTAATGCATGTGGCTAGATCTGGGTTCTAGTATCCCCTTCATGGCAGATGCTGTCCTATGGAAAGTCTGCACAAATACAGGGCTGCATCTTTGGTCTGGCACTATGAGGTATCTAGATCCATATGAGATGACACAAACCTGTCTCCATTTGCACATTGTCTTCAAATAGCTTCCAGGGTTTATTTGCATACATATATGTCTATAAACCTTTGTCTGCTTTGCATTTTAGCTGTTGCTAAAAGCTACTTGCTTTTACTCATGTTTTGATCTGGCATGAGTTTAAAATGATTTTGAGGTAGTGGACAAACACAAAAGCAAAGATCCCTTTGAGAAACTGTGATCATGACAGCTGAGGTGCTGGAGCATTTTGTTCTGTTCTAGGGCTTGCTCCGGTGTATTCTGAATAACTGATTAAACTATTATTGCCCAGGCTTGCTTAGGTGATGATTGCATGGGTGTCTGTAGTCAGAGGACAATGATTAGCACTGCTTGGTACTGATGATAATTCCCTGGAGCAGCGCCTTTGATGTGAGAGTTGATGAACAGGAGTAGTGTGTAAGGGAAAGCAAAAGATGGTCAGGGGATGGCATTAAAAATGAGGAAGTGCAAAGGATGGGGTGGGGGCATTTAGAGAAAGCAGCCAGATGTCTTTCAGGGGTGTGGTATAAAAATCAGGCCGTGACAAGTTGAAAGAAAAGAAATTTCAAATTTACATACAGGGAAAATAAATTTTGCCATGAGAGAGGTTCAGCACTGGAACAGATCACCCAGAGAGGTTGTGGGATCTCTGTCTTTGGAGGATTTCCAGACTCAGCTGGAGAAGGTCCTGAGAAATCTACTTTAACATCAAAATTATTCCTGGTTTGGACATGGGGTTGCTCTAGATGACCTGGTCTTGGCCAGCCTGAATGACTACTGGCATTCCCCACAGGAACCAGCCCTATTCAGCAACTCTTCTTTGCCATTTGGTCCAGGGACAAGCCGAGCCCTGATGTCCAGATGAATTCAGGATTTGTTTACAAACAGTTCTGAGGGTCTAGGGCATCTCTTTGATTTACATGACTTTCATTTTCTGAAACAGCATAAGGAAGGTGTGTAACCAGCTATGCTCTTTCTCATTTCCACAGGGAGAGGATAGCATATCCTGACCTCTTTCTCTGTCCTGCCTGCTAGGTTCAGATTTTCTTTAGGTTAAGTTGATAATATTTCACAAAGGCAAACCACTCAGTGGATGGCATGGTTATGAGGCACTCGGAGCTTCTCAGTGCCTTTCCTTGCCTGTACACCATTACACAGCTGAAAGCCAGCTCAATTTTCTTCTTTCAGTGCCTATCATCTAACTGCTGAAAAAAGCCACATGCAGGTTGATTCAGGAGGATTAAAGGATGAAAACTGAGAGAGCAAGAAGATCTCTAATATAATAAGGAAACGTATTTCTCAGTTCCTACTGTTCTTTCATGTTACTTGGGTTTTTTCAGCGTATTCACTTAACCTGCTGCCCTAATTTTGATGTTTTAAATTTATCCATTAGCTGTGGTTAAGATCATACCATGTTCGTGAGGAGTGACTTTGCTTACCAAAAAGCTTTCTTGAGGTACTACAGCACTAGGAAGGGGCTGTACCTCACTGTAGTCATGTTTAATCATTTCTAAAAGGTCCATTTAGAAAAACCTGCAAGTTTAATTCCAGCTCTTTCCTTACTAATTAAACGTGTAATGTTTCTGTGTATAGCCATGCAACATAATTATTTCATTACTAGAAACATGATGCACTGTCTTACAGTGGAATGACCTGGTAGGGCAGATTTAATGAACAGTTTCCCATGTAGTTCTTGCTTTCATCATAAAGAAAACTTTATACATTACTGGAAAAACTTGTGATACAAAGGGTTTATGAGGCAGTTAAGTTTTCCACAGTGTAAAAGGAAGAGTAATATTGGGGCTACATATGGTCCTCTCCCTGGTGACCAGCGATGGGACACATGGAAATGTAATGAAGCTGAGTCAGGAGAAATTTAGATTGGATATTAGGGAAAGGTTCTTCATTGAGTGGGTGGTTGGTCACTGGGACAGGCTCCCCAGGGAAGTGGTCACCCATGGGACCGAGCTTGACAGAGTTCAAGGAGTGACTGTACGACACTTTTAGTCAGATAGTCCTGCAAGGAGCTGCAAGTTAGGCTTGACCATCCTTGGGTTTCCCTTCCAACTTGATATAATGTATGATTTTCTGATATATACATAGAATAAAAAAGCATAATGGAAAGAAACTTAAAAAGGGAATACAGAAATATATGGAGCAGAGTTCATTCATGGTGCAATTAATGCTCTAATGTACTCCAAATTATCAAATTAATATAGAAGAGCCTTATTAATAACATAGTTTATATTGTTACACAAATACCTCTGTTCTATCTACCCCTTTTCTGTGGTGTTATGCTCTACTCCCCATCTCCCCATTTCTGGGTCCTATGGTTGGCAGCCTCAGCCTGCCTCCATCACAGCAGAAGAGGGGGCTGTGAAAATTTTGGGCCACTTCAAGGTCTTCACCAGGACCTGTTATTGTCTGTCATAGAATTTTTGCTGCTTTGGTCTCCAGATTGGGTTTATTTGAATATGTTTCTTGTCATAGTTTGCTTCCTTTTCCTTGTTTTCCTGCTCAAGTTTGGAACCATCAACTGATGTAAAAGGGCTATTGTTTTATTCAGCCATTACCTGGGTCTGTCAGACCTTTGCCACGTATCATTACTGCTGTTGTTACATTTGCAGGATTGAAGATGAAACAGATGAGGGAATTACCACTCGAACCACTAGACAACTTCTTGAACATGCTAAAGCCAGCTGAGGCCAAGGCAATCCCAGGCAACTGCAGAGATCATGCACTGTCAAATCAATGTAAAATCTGTGGCCTTTTATGCTTTATGTCAGGAATCACATTTACTGTGTTATAAGGGAGGGGACAGCGCTATTACAGTTGACCATATGCTGTTACACAGGGAAGGCTGATTTATGGTTCTGTGTGGAGAAAGGAGGACATGAATACAGCAGCTCCAGGAGCAGAATGCTACAGATGTGCCTAAGTGTGATAGCACTGCTTCAACTCACACAATAGACACTTGAGATGCCTTCTGCTAATTTCAGTGGGGCCAAAGAACTAGATTAAAATAGGAGGAGAGATCTTTATTGTGTAGACTTGAGATTCTTAATTAGGTGAATTTCTGAACTTGAAGTTGTTGTTGCGTTTCTGAGAAATTTCATTCATGCCCTGTCACACAAACCAACCACATTCAGTTGCCTGGTGGTTGGTGTTGCTGTGTGGGATTTTTTTGAGTTTGGTTGGGGTTTTTTTACACATTTTAAAAGCAGGGTTGTGCCTGAATTTGTATTTCTGCCATGAGTGGGAAGAATCACAGAATCACAGAATGTTAGGGGTTGGAAGGGACCTCAAAAGATCATCTAGTCCAACTCCCCTACCAGAGCAGGATCACCTAGATTAGGTCACACAGGTACGTGTCCAGGTGGGTTTGAATGTCTCCAGAGAAGGAGACTCCACAACTTCTCTGGGCAGTCTGTCCCAGTGCTCCCTCACCCTCACAGTGAAAAAGTTTTTCCTTATGTTCAAATGGAACGTCCTGTGCTCCTGCTTGCACTCATTGCCCCTTGTCCTATCATTGGAACTTGGCTCCATCCTCATGACACTCCTCCTTTACATATTTACAGACATTAATGAGGTCACCCCTCAATCTCCTCTTCTCCAGGCTAAAGAGACCCAGTTCCCTCAGCCTGTCCTCATAAGGAAGATATTCCACTCCCTTCATCATTGACTCTGGCCTTATCGGAACCAGGACAGTGGCCCTGTGCTGGACTCTTTCAAGTAGTTCCCTGTCCTCCTTGAACTGAGGGTCCCAGAACTGGACACAATATTCCAGATGCAGCCTCACCAGGGATTAGTAGAGGGGGTAGAGAACCTCTCTTGACCTACTAACCACACCCCTCCTAATACACCCCAGGATGCCATTGGCCTTCTTGGCCATGAGGGCACATTGCTGGTTATGGTCACCCTGCTGTCCACCAGGATCTCAGGTCCCTTTCCTCTGTGCTGCTCTCCAACAGGTCAGTCCCCAACCTATACTGGTACATGGGGTTGTTCCCCGGATATAAGACTCTACGCTTGCCTTTGTTCTATTTCATTAAATTTCTCCTTGCCCAACTCTCCAGCCTGTCCAGATCTTGCTGGATGATGACACAGCCTTCTGGTGTGTCAGCCACTCCTCCCAGTTTTGTGTCATCAGCAAACCTGCTGACTGTGCACTCTATTCCCTCATCCAGGTCGTTTATGAACCTTGGGGAAACCATGCTGACTGCTCCTAATGACCTTCTTACCCTTGCTGTGCCTAGACACTATATTGAGGATAAGTTGTTCATCACCTTTACAGGATGGAAGTGAAGCTGACTGGTCTGTAGTTACCCAGGTCCTCCTTTTTGAAGACTGGAGTGACATTTGCTTTTCCCCAGTCTTCAGGCACCTTTCCTGATTCCCACAACTTATCAAAGATGATGAAGAGTGGCCTAGTAATGACTTCTGCCAGCTCCTTCAGCACCTGCAGATGCACCCTATCCCGACTCTTGGATTTATGGATGTCCAGATTGCTTAACTGATCCCTAACCCAGTCCTCATCAACCAAGGCAAACTCCACCTTTAACCTGACTTCCCCTGGGGCTCCTGAAGAGAGTCTCCAGCAGTATAGACAGATAGTATGACAGAGACAGAGAAGGCATTCAATAACTCCACCTTTATAATATCCATTGCCTCTAGAGTTAGAAAGGATACAGAGATGGTCTTATCACTTATAATGCTGCTGCCAAATATATTATGGCATTTGCTCTTTCTTAGAAAAAGATTTTGCCAATGACTTACCTGCAAACCAGACTGTGGTTGGAGCTGCCCTGGTTGTTAAAAGCCCTTCTTAAGCTGGTGGGAACACACAATATCCTGACACCAGAGTGCTATTCGTCTTTAATTTCCATCTGCTTTGCACCAGCAAAGTGCTGTTATTTCACCATCTGACATTAAGCAGGCCATCTGCATGCTTTTTCTGACATTGAGAGTCATTTTTTGATGCTGTATACAAGATCCTGCATCATTATAGTCACAGAAACACACAGTTCTCCAGACAGTGTGTCTATTTGTTACCTACTTATGTTGATTATGTCCTAAACTCTCAGGCATGTGTTTTATCTGAAGTGGGGAGTTTGAATTCACATCTGCTATCAAACCGTTGATGAGTGATAACTGACCAAGCTGAAATGATCTGATCTTCTAGCAGGCACTTTGAAGATACACTAATGGGTTTTCTTCTGTCATCAAGGGCATGACTTTCTAGGCATGTAGCTGAACTTCAGGTGCCTGTTCAGTTTAGAACGCAAACGCCCTCATCTGCTGTTTCTCTTTGTTGTTTTTTAGGGCAGAAAGTGAATGAACATTATGTTTCCAGAGGTCTTTCATCAGAAATGTTAGCAATGTTTTTGCCTATATATTTGTTATGTGGAATACTGAAAGTTTTTAAAGATCTGCTATCCATAGTGTTAGGTACTTATGCACATTAAGTAAATGCTGAATGAAAGTATTTAACATACCAGGCAAACTGAGTGAGAATGAAGGTAGAGTTACCTTTCACCCCGCTGTAGCTCTGCAACTGTACAGTTTAGTCTCCTCCTCCCACATAATTTCTGCATTCTTTGCAAAAAGATGAAAACTGCAGTATGCCCCACAATGGTCAGATTCATGCTCTGTCAGAAAAATGTTTGGGAGTAAATATTTCTGTCCTTTGAATGAATTTCCTTACAACTATCTAGGTAAAGTACTGTGTTCACGTTGGCTCCTGGTACGATGTTCTAATGCGCCTTCAGGAAATGTGGCATGGGAATTTAAAACAAAGTTAAATTCATTCTTTGGCTCTGTCACCAAGAGGAATAAACATACTGTGGAAAACATTTATCATTAGAAAAGAATAGTAGATAGTGCTTTTATATACCTTAAAGGTGCAGCACTGGATGAAGAGGGAAGGGGTCTGAAAAAGGAAAAAAATGACAGGAAATTATTAAGAAGTGAAAATTTAGGTAGAATATCAGGGAACTCATCGAGACAGTGAAAAAATCTGTTACAACCTGGAATTGTCTCCCAAAGGCAGACATTGAAACTTAATTGCTTTGGGCATTTTTAACAAGTCTTGTCAAGCTGCGTGGAGGAAATGCAGAGAACAATCACGGACTTGCAGAGGGATACAGTGGGTGATGTGCTCAGCTTTGCCACCTCTTATTGCTCTGATTCTTTAACTGCCAGCGGGAGTGACAGTAATTATGGTGGCAATTTTTACTGGAGGAGGAGACCTGTTGTTTAAGAGCTCAACTGTATTTCTTCCTCAGTCTGAACTAGCCTTTAGGCATGGAAATTCAGAGTGTGCTGTCTTTGGGATGATATGGTGAAACCTGCAGTTAATTCGTTTGTATGGCAAAACTTCTTTTAGTTAACCACAGAAGTGGTCAGGGAGAAACGTTTGTCAGACTGAAAGAAGTGGAAAGTAGTTCAACTGCAAGGCACAGGAGCTGCATGCTCCTTACCAGTAAAGCAAGAGGAGGAGGAGAAGGAGGGGAAGGTGTCCTCATTTGCCTCGAGGTCCAGGTGGAAGTCTGATCCCAAGTATCACTCAATAGCTTTGCTCCTTACAGCAGGTAACATCAGAGTTAGGAAGGCAATAAATTACAGCCATTCCAGATAAGATCATCTCTCCTCCCTACAGGACTGTTAAGTGAAATTAATAAAGAAAAGTTGTTGAAGTTTAATTATGCCCTCCTCCTACACCAAACCACAAAGATGCTCAGGATACAGGACTGTAAACATGAAGAAAGGAAGCTCTGAGAACCTTATAATTAAACAAATTCATATTAGTTGCTGTGCAGGTTTTTGCATGGTCGCATTTAGATACTATTAATGGAAATACAATGTAAACTCATTTATATTAATGTACACCAGTGTACAGGCAGAGAAATGGGGACAAAGAACATTGCAATTTCTTGTGGAATTATTTGGCACAGATGTCAAAGAAAGAAGTCAAAGAGCAGTGACCCAAGAAAGAGAGGAAAGCGATTGTTTCCCCAGGAAATGAATCTCTGTGATTTCTGTAACCAATACTCTTGGTCTTCAACGAGTAAGTGACTAGAGCTCAGCTCTTCTCTAGGCTGTATCTTCCCTTGACTGAAAGGCCAGTGTTTTCTAGTTGTTTGCCAGTGACTCAAATTTTGATGAAAACAAGCGTGGAAAGCTCAGGAAAGGAGAGGCAGCTGGGTCTGAATACAAAAGTCATTCCCCACCAAGCATGAGGTGCCCCTGCGTGTAAGTCACCTGCAGATGTTTCAGGCAGGTGAAAGTGTATTGGTACTTGCTGTCCTATTTGTACTTGCTGTCCTCTGCCCTTGTGCATGCAGCATTTTGCTTGTGCAAACCTGCCTGGGCCCCGGTTTCACGCTTAAACGTCTCCTTGTCATGTGTGGGGGTGGCTTGCTGGGTACCTGTGTCAACGTTGCCTCTCTCTGTTGGGTGCAGCAGGGACGTGCCGTGATTTGTACTCGCAGCATGTGTTGCAGGTAAGGAGCCTGTCTCCATACTTTCACTTGAAGACTACCCACGGTATTTCATAGCAGTGCCCTTCTTCTACCTGTCATCTGATGCTCTCATTGCTGCCATCTGTTTAGTAGATTCATTTGTGGTCACTGTTTCTACAGTTACCATGAAAGGTCTTTAGATCAGGGATCATAATTTTATTGCGTGTTCATACAGTACTGAACAGGATGGGTGTCCAGTTCCATTTTGGGTCCAAGAGGGAGTATTACATTTCCAGTATGCCTGTCATTGTTATCTACTGTAAACCAAGTCCTTTTTCCACTCTGTGTAGTGGATGAGATGTTTCTTGTAGGGAGTAGGATTTACTCATCAGAATATACAAAGTCTGTATTTTCAACAGATATACTACTGCTTTTTTTACTCTGTGATGGGTTTACAAAGCTCAAGCACTTGCTGAGTTTAATACCTGTTATAAACACCTGCACATTGACCTGTGGAAAAATGTAGATGTGCCATAGGTTATATAGATGTCAGAGAGCTCTTAAAAATGGTGACAGAAGGGCGGCAGTGTATGTGACAACAATACATCATGTAAATTACAACAATAAATTTTAATTAAAAGAGACTAAGATGCATCTTCAGAGGGATGAAATGCTACTCTCAGAAAATGTGGCAATAAATGTAAATGGCTTACTGTGCCATTGCTTTTGGAGAGGGTGAGAGGGGTGGCACACTTCAAAGATTCTGCATCAGTTCAGCTGGTCTATTAGTGATGCGCTGAGCAAAGAAATATTGATCCTAACAGCGCAGTGAATTTCAGATAAGATCTGACAGTATTAACAAGAATAAGGCTTGATGGTCTCCTCTATCTTAGTAAACAGCATCTCAGGATATTTAAAAAAATCAGATAAATTTAGATTTTAGTATGTGAAGAATCCAGACAAAGTCTGTGACGCACAGTCTGTTTTAAATTCCTACCTGTAAATGACTTATTTCAAGATAAGTATTTTGAATTTGCAGGGCGTGTTTTTTACTCCATTTTGCTGCAAAGCATTTTTCTTCAGTTAACCAACACGGGCAAGTTACTTTTAAGAAGTATAAATATGTCTATTACATATGTAACTGTTCAGAATTGAACGCACATCTCAAACTTGGTACCCGAAGAGCTTACCTTCTGAAAGCATAAGGTAAACACAAGAAGTCTCTCTCACCTGAAGAGGCTTTGGAGGGATCGTTTCTGTGCCCAGAGGGGTGGCACATAGGTGCTGACTGACAGATGCCTGCCCAACCTTTGCTGGATAATCCTAGTGAAGGAGGAAGGCTTCATTGCCTTGGCGGGCAGCCTGCTCTGTCTCTCACACAGCTATATAGACTCGCATGTCTAAATCACACTCCCATCCCTCTGAACACGTGGGGAGAGATAGATCAATTGCCTCCTCGCTGCCTTTAGCAAACTGAGACACATCCCTAGCTGCCTTTTTTGTAGACCATCAGACCCAAGTCCTTCAATGCTCATTCATGGCTTGATGATGACACCCCACTTTGTTGGTTTTGGTTCCTTCTTCTGGCCTCTTTCCTATTTCTTCTCTTAAAGAGTGGGCAGCGGCCTCACTGACACTGGGAAAAGAATAAACAGCTCCTGTGCTTTACATAGTGTGGTATTGTCACTATAGAGCAGTGTAGGATTTGTCTGGGGTTTTTTTTTTTGCTTTTTCAGCATAGGCTGTGTTGGGTCAAACCTTTGGAAATGGGGATTTGCTTACAAATAATGGGTGCAAGCAGGAGCATAGGAGGTTCCAACATAAGGAAAACTTTTTTCACTGTGAGGGTGACAGAACAATAGCGCAGGCTGCCCAGAGAGGTTGTGGAGTCTCCTTTCTTATTCTCTGGAGACATTCAAAACCCACCTGGACGCGTACCTGTGTAACCTAATCTAGGTGATCCTGCTCTGGCAGAGAGGTTGATGTCCCTTCAACCCCCTAACATTCTGTGATTCTGTGATGCTGTGATCCAGGAGCAGCAGCTTGCTCCTGTGACTGCGCCTGGCTCCTCAGCTGTGTGTACAGCACCTCTGGCCTGCGGCTCCTGTGGCACTCTCTGCTAACACCTTTTTACGCCTCGGGGGTGCATTAGGCATGTTTCTTATTCCAGTCTAAGAAATGTGATCTTTAATAGTTTTGGGAGCTGTCCTAGTGAAATTGCCAGAAAGAGGTGCTCTCACATCTGCCATATTCTGTTATATGGACCAACAGAAACTGGTTTGGGTCAGGGCTTCTAAATAATAGTGGCCATTTGGTACCTCTGCAAACAGGTTTGCCAAGAAATAGTTTTCTTAGCCTAGATTTAGAAGTTAAACACTTGCATTCAGGAAACCTTCATAGCAAGAGAGAGTAGAAGCAAAGTTCCATAAAGAAACAAACAATGCTATTTCATTGACTAATTTGAACAAAAGAGGAAATGTATATGGCACCCTGAGTCGTGATGAAATTTGGATCCTCTGGAACTTTTGAAACAAGTGGTAGCCTCGAGCAAAGGTGATATTGCTGAGTCTAAGGTCAGCTGAGACAAAATAGAGGTCAGAGTAATGGCATCAGGCTTAATGGTAGATGTTTTCAATTCCATAGAAAGCCTCTGAAGACAAGAAATGAGTCACCAGAGGAACAAGGCATTTGTAGAGATTTAAACTCTAGTTCTAAAAGACCAACTTAAAAAAAAAATTTTTTTATGGAGAGGTATGAAGAAATTAAGTTATATAATTTCATGCTTGGTTTACAAAAAGGCTGAATTAGCGTATAATTATCTGATATTTATTTTTGCCTGGTTAAGAAAATTCAAAATAGCCATTCAATTCTTTTACCCAGAGTGGCCAAGAGCTCTGTTTTAAAGATAGAAAAAATAATGTACCTAACTGCTAATAGTGATGACGTTTTCAAGGCCACTGTAATTTGACTGAATATGTTGGGAGTCATTACTCTTGTGAGTAATTTATATTGAAGCCAAGGACTGATTATTGTAAAATTGAAACTTAATATATCAAATCTACAAAGGACATAACTTTCAAAAGCATTCGTTTTAACTTTACTCTTCTCAGTTGTACTGCTATTTTGTATGGTATATAATTATGCTGTTGAATGTGCAGAAGCTAGATACATTGTATGGGTCTTTAGAGATGATACATACACTTTCAAATTACACTTTATGACCCGGTGTCCAAAACCTAATTTTAGCTTGTCTGAAGCAGTAGCGAGCGGTTTGAGTAGCCGCTGCTTGATGTGACAGAGTCCCCTAGTAAACTGATAGCAGCAGGGTCTGCACTTCAATTCCCTGTTTTCAAAACCATCTTCTGATGTGTCTCTATGTCACGATTCTTCTGTGGGGAGCTGGGAAGAAACTTCAAATAGGAGGCTGAGAAATGCCAACACAAAGAGCGTGATGATTTAATCAAGCCACCAGGGTTAGGGCATAGAGGTTTCCTACCCCTGTTGCATTGTTTGGGGAGTAAAGATGTGAAACGTGCATGTGAGGCAGCTTGATTTGAATCTTCATTGTCCATGGTCTCTTATGCAATGATATCGTTTGGATTTGTAGAAGAAGAAGGGGAGAAAATACTGATGTGTGTGTATTTTTACTATAATCGAAGAAGGAGAGAAGCATCATCCCCAAGAGGGCCCTTTGGAGCTCCATTTGTATTGCAAGGGAACCTGATCGTCTCCAGCAATATATTTAAAGCAGCAGTTCCCCCACCCGCACTGCCTGCTGCTCGTGAGTCAGAGCGGTCTGTGTGCTGCGAATCCTGCCGTCGGCTGTCAGGGGAACACTGCCACTTCGAGCTCCAGTCTGTGAGAGCAGCCTGGCAGAGGGAGGCATGCACTCTGTGCTGTAATTTTCCTCTCTTTTCTTGGATGCTGAAGCTCCAGTCGGTCTCCAAACTTGGCACTCTTTTCTAAAATCTCCCTTGTAATGAACCAGCTTCAGGCTGAACTGAGGAATACCAAGTTACCCCCTTTTTCTTTGAGAGCAGCAAGCTCGTGGGCACTGGTCACGACACTCATTATCTCTGAGTAGTTGCACCTCAAACTTAACAATGTACTTTCTACCATGCTCTTCTTGAAACTGAGGACCCCAGATGCCAAGTTAGCATGGAGTACCCTTGCAAATGAAAGCCGTGCTTCTGGCAACTGGTAAATATTGAGCCATTTTCTTCAGTGATAAAATCTTATTGTTTACAGTTGGTTAATTGACTTGCACAGCTCACTGAGGAGGATAGGTGCCCAAGACTTCATTAGATTGTGCTCAAAGGACCAACATTACTTAAATGATGGTTCTCTGAAGATTGGATAAATGGATGTCAAGAAGCTCTTTTGATATTGTGCAGGGTGTCCGTATGCTCCCAACTGCTAAATGATAACCTCTGCAGATCCTTAGATGTTCAGTTTTAGAGATTCGTCCTTCGTATTTCTAAGACAAGGTGGGAGTGACAAGAGGGACATGGGGAAGTAGAAGAAAATATGATGAATCATATGATACTTCAAATTTCACCTAAAGCAAATTCCAAGGTATAGCTATTGTTAGAAGAAAATTAACACCTCACAGTGTGTTAAGATGTCTTTTAGGGAAATCTGTTGTTCAAGAATCAGAGCTGGTACTGTCTTTTTGGGAAAATATGCTGATGATGTATGTGATTTTTAACATGCTGTTTGTTCTGGAGTGTTCCCATATGGTCTTTTGCATTCATCCTTGTGATCCCTTGCTGATTCTTTTGTCTTTATTGCCTCTCCATCTTCTGCCTTTCATCTTTTTTTTTTCCCCTTATCATTTGGTGTGTTAACCATTGATTTGTGCATCATACAGATAGCTCTTTTCTATCTACACTTATGTGCACCTGTGCAGGGGGAAGGGGATAGTTGCCAGCTGCCTTGAGAAGATATATTCTCATGGAGTAACTGGTGTCAGTTCCCTGTGGCACCCCAATAAGCATTCCTGTCCGTGCCAGTTTGGCAGAATGACTCACAGGCTGTAAATGCTTGCAGAAGAAACATATTTCCAAAGCTATATCGTATGTATAAGGGCTGATTTTAAGGACTGGGGAGTTTCATTCTGCCAGCCTGGTTTAAATGAGATTTATATTTTCTAAAGGAGGGATTGCAGCCCAAACCAAAACCCATTCAAAACAGTGGGAATCTTTCCATAGCCTTTGCTGGGCACTGGATCTGCTCTTGGCAACCATTAAAAGTAAGAGACAGAGGAATATTGAGTCCACAAGCTTTTTAGCCAGTAGCTCTTCTATAACCTCACAGGAAATGTCCAGAGAGTGAGAAATTCTTCACATCTGTATTTAAGCGTCCAGTGAGAAGAAATGATAAACACGGATAGCTTATCCAAACACAGGGCAAATGATTTAAATAGTTCTATCTTTTGAAATCCTAGAGCCACTTGTTGAGATTGTGTGGGAATACACAGGAATGTCTTAATATAAATACTTATTTAGGGTAGCAGCTATGAAAATGAATGAGCAGATTACTGTACTGCTACAGTAATTGGTTTTTTTCATGGGATTAATTATATTTTCAGTTTCTCATCATAGTTTCACATTGCTGTGCATATTTTGAAGTGTAGAACTATCCAAAGCTCATTTCTGAAAATGGTTCTTACTCTCTGCAGAGATTGTGTCTGGGAAAAGTTTGTCTCTTTGCTACCTGCTTTGGAGTTCTCCCTACTAAACAGCATGAAGACCCTTATTTCAAAAATTCTTCCCTTTGCAGGTAGCAGCAGCTACTGGTGGTGAAGCCCAAAGAGGCTTCATTTTAAAGATGAGAGGGTTAACTTCTTCACTGCAATGGCATCTGGTTCCTACTGGAAGCCAGCTGGAGACAAACTATCTCACACATTCAAAATCTCCCTCTTGGCCTTTGTCTCTGGCTATGTGTCTTGCAGCCCCAGTTCCATTATAAGATCCCTTTAGGAACAGTAAGAGCACATGCAGTCTATGCACATGCAACAAAAAGAGAATTGCATTTGACATAGACAAGATCAGGTTAAAATAAAAGCAAATACAAATGTTTGCCTCAATTCAGAGCAAAACTCAGCGAGTGGAATATGCAATTAGAGTGTGGGGGAAATGACAAAGAGATTGGCTGCAGCCAATTGGCGATGCCAAAGGAGAGTGCCCAGAGTGCTCCTGGCTACAAATGAAAGTCAGTCAGTAATGTAATGGTAAGGTGATTGCTCTCATCTTCTTGAGATAATGATCCCTTAGGAGGCAGCTCGACATCCTTCTCTTCCCTTGGCAAAGCTCATTTACTCTACTTCTCTTCAACATTCCTGGCAGCATAGAGAGGAGGTAAGAAACTACAGGGGAAGGTAGAGGCAGCTTGGCAAGGTGCAGCTTCACCCTGCGGTGAATTACCTATAGCTACATGAGTGTCTTGGTGATATCTTCATGTAATAGTTACTGTGCAATGGGGAAAAAACCTCCACTGTGTCCCCATCCTAACTCTGGAAGCTAGGGAAGCATTTTATTTTACCTTCTCTAGAACAAGTAGATCGATACCTTATGAGATGGTACCTTTCTGGGCAAGAGGTATCTGGGCTTCCATGAGTGCCCTTTATTGTATTACAGTTGAGCTGTGGCTCTAAAATCTCAGAGAAGCTGAGGCCACCAAAATGTAGACCAGCAGCTCAAAACGCACAACCATCAAATTTTTGTCATGCGCACTCATATCTGTCACAGACAACGATATGTTGTGCATCTTGCAGTTTAGAGAGCTTGTACTGATGTGCTGTACAGTTAAACATTATTATTGTGTGTTCCACAACTTGAGTTAAATTTGACTCGACTGCAGCTTAATAGGACTTGAGCAGACTGTATAAATGCAAGTCATTACTGGCTAAATGTTGTTGAACGTTATGGTGAGCAAAGAAAAGTGTCAAATAAACCCTTTTATCCAAAGGCAGAAGAATTCCCTGCTTTAATCCTAAAACAAATTGAATTTGTGAAAAGTCAGACCTGAGACTTGTATTTTGATAGGCTGCATAAGCAGATACTGGGGTAAATGTGATATTCAGAGAGACATGTCATGCCTGTGGGTTAGAACAAATTCTGTTAATAATTAGTGGGGTAAAGATCTGACGAATAAATGGTAGGTGCCTAGATTGAGCTCTGCCTTTGACTCTGTGGGTTGTGATTAGACTATCAGTGCTATATCAATGGTGGTTTTTTTGTTTTGATTTAATACTACATTACTTCTATCACCAGTCTGTTGATCTGATAAACATAGCTTGAGTCTGGGAAAAGAAACAGCATCCTCACATTTTAGTTTATCCTTTCTGACATTAAATACATTCCAGACACACTTTTCTTTTATATTGTAGCATCTGAATTTCAGTGGATGTATTTGTAATAGGAGTTTTAACAGATACATGCTTATTTTGACATCTAGTGTTAAATGTCTTCAATATGTACCATGGCATTAAATTCCAGCCTGCATTTGCTACTGGGTTTGACTTTGAGATTGCAAACAATATTCTAGTAGAGATTGAAAGCTTACACATTAACAGCTTGTTTCAGATATCTCAAAGGTATTGCATAGCCTTTCTTTTCATAGGAAATACAGTGGCAGATGCTATCGCTAATAGTGCTAAAAAAGCCTCACTTTGTGTCTCTCTGTGGACTAAATTCAAGTTCCATTAAAATCAATGGGGAAGGTTCTGCCTGCGAGGAAAGCAGAGCAGTCCTCACGTCTTTGAACTACACTGACTGCAAACGTCTCCAGCACACAAAACGTCTGAGTCAACGGTTCGGAAGAAGCTGATGCTGGCAGCAACTGGGATTATTTTCATTTTCCCATAAATACAGCCTTAAAAATAACTCATGAATGTTCACTTAGTTGCAAACAAACTTTAAGGTGTTACTATTTCAGAACGTGTTGAGGTGTTTTAGAAGTTTGTTGGCCTGTTTTTGTAAGTTGCAAGAGACGTGGTATTAGTAATAGTGACTTTGTCATATAGACATACATTGCTGCCACACCCAGTATCTTTTGTAGCATTAGGACTAATGTTATGAGTGGGCCTAATTAAAAAATTCTGTGTGTTTTTGTGCTGTGGGTTTTGTTTTGGGTTTTTTTTTTTTTGTCTTGAGCAAGGTTCTGACATCTTGTGTTTCCTTTATAAGTGATGATAATGGCTAATTAACATTTTTTTTTTGCTTGCCTGGATATTACCACAGGAAATTCTTTCAAATGTCAGCTGCCAATATCTGGTAGTCCAAATCCAGGGCCAGCTTTGGTAAGAAGCTGACTGTGCAGTTAGTTCTGGTAATTTTGGTACAGTTGTCTGTAGTGGGGATACTACATGTCTCTGTGTGTGTGCCTGCAGCAATGCAAGCCCAGCACGTGGGATGCCTGGGAACAGACCCAGTGGTGTGATTGTGACTGAGTGTACGACCGTCAGGAATGGAAAGATTTCTATGAAATTCATTCTCCATAGATTTATGGTCACCTGAATTTTATTAACTTACTGCTTGGCTCCTGCGTGATGATTTACCTTGCTGTGCTATAGTGCCTGATGTAGTTCTCTCATCTTTAGATGAAGTCTAGAGTAACTGGGAAGCTCAAAGCCCAGGGAAGGTGGCGCCTGCTTTGGCATGTCAATATTCTCTGTACTGTCCCTCATGACTCCCAGGATTGCTCAGCAGCTTGCTTCTGCCAAACAGCAGATATTCTTTCTCCCTTCCAGTTGCTTATGTTGAGTCCATCACTCTGCTGTTTTACCTTAATAGTCACTGTTCAATTTACGTTGAAACAAGTCCTGCTTTGACTTCATACGGGCTGTTAGTGTGAAGCAGCACATCTTGGGCAGCTGTCAGCAGTAGTCAGAGGTTATAAAAAGACCTCCCACCACCACCACACTGCGTTTGCAGTATAGGAGTTTTTTAAAACCTCAAGCCCTTTTAATTTTCTTGTGTCTGTTTTCCATTCTCCCCAGGAATGGTGGTGGTGGAGGCCATTCGGGAGAGCAGAGGACATGCTTGCATTGTCCACTGTGTTCAAAGGCTCTTTTACATCCCTCTTTGGAGCAGTAGGCCACTGTGCTAAGGCAGAAAGGGTTGCTGTCCTGTGTGAAGTGAGAGTAGCACTGCCTTCCCCACCGCCAGCCTTGTATGCTGCCTTCTAGGGGGCTTTGGGGGCTTTTCTTTTACTGAAAGATAAAGAGCAAATAGTAACAGAAGAGCTACTGCCAGATTGTTTCCTGCATTTGTTGAGTGAGTGGATGCAGGACCTGATTAAACCACAGCCTCAGCCGCCTTGTTGCTCCTCTTGTGGTGTTGGGCCTGATGGATGACAGCTTTGCCAGAGAAAAATCCCTTGTCACCACCTTTGTAGGGTTTTCAGATTTGGGAAAACATTGCATCATCTTTTCTTCACACAGCAATTTCCTTTTAAATTGTATAGAAATGCAGTGGACAGACTTGTAATGTGTTTATAAGAATGCATTTCCTTCATCCATACAGTTTTATTGTTACCATTAGGAGAGAGAAAAATATGTGTATATCCAGATATATGTTCAGATGCAAGTAGTCCGTGAACACCAAAGGCAGTTTTTAAAGAGGTCTAGAATTGCAAGCTATATTAATGCTTTCTAATATGTGTGCATATAGTTGTTCACTTTTCTGCTGACATATTTTCCCAGGGGAAATAAACACATTTTACCAGTTTGCCCATAGCCTTCACTCCCTGGCTTTAATTTTGTAACGACAGAGCAAAAAGCCACATAAGGGTTTGCCTGATAAACAGAGATGTTTCTTTCCTTATCTAGCTATTATGAGGCAATCATCAAAATTAAGTTAGGAATGAAAGGAAATAAAATCACTGATAATGAAGCAAATGCTCTAATACATGGTTAGCATTTTACTAAATGGCAGTGGTGTTAGCTCTTAGCAAGATGTTGCTTTGTTCTGGACTTATGATGCCAAACCCCACCACTTTAAAGTTGTTAATACTCTTGCAGCTTTGTTCCACTGTAGAAGAGGTACTAACAAAATGAGATGTACGGACACCCTTTTACATTTAAAATACATGAGTTGTCACCTGAACCATGGTGGGACTTCTCTGGCAAATGTAATTTTTTGCTGCAAAAGTATGTGACCACAACACTGAAGGTATGACCTACTGGCTAAAATGTTGTCCCAAAGCTCCAGAGCCTGGGTGTTACTCCTGCCTCTATTGCTGGCCTTTGGGTGATCTGGTGTAAGCTGCGTCTCTTGATTTTACATGCACATTAGGTACAATGCTGCTGCTCTCTTTTAAAACACTTGGAACAAAACAACTGTTTGTTAAAGCCCAGGATTCAGAGGTGGTTTCATTAATAAACTTGATAATGGCAAAAGTTTTCTGATAAACATTATGTTTAATTGTACCAGTCTTTGAAAGCTCTAAAACCCTATATGGATATGTTTTGAGGTAGTGCAGTGAGTAAAGGAACAACAGGCAAAAAGACTCCTCTTCATCCAACTGAGAGGTGTTACAAGCAATTCTAATAATAGATTATTTTTAAGATTATTTGCTTAAAACTGATATATTTATCATAAGTCTTCCTGGCATCAAGGAAAAAAAAACATGCATTGAATGCTGACTTTGTTCTCACATTACACAGGTCTGTCCAGATTTTGAGATGGAATTTATTTATTTTTCTAAAGAGGCAAGAGGCAGCCTGCTCTTTACTCATCTGTCATTGAAAATTCACCTAGGATCCATGTTATAAATTCTTAGTCTATAGCTATAGCGCCTTAGGGTTTAGACCTAGAACTTATTAGCTGCTATGGAGGAAAGTGAACTTAGTTGTCGGATATTAGCTGTCCAGTCCCTTGAAAGCCTTGGGGTTTATGAGGCAGGATTTCACTATTTGTGGTCATGGCAAAAGTATCAAGATAATCAAATGGGAAGTAAAATGCTTAGGCTGGAATACAGTCTGAAGGACAATAGTTGCAAAATGGAAAGCTTTACAGAACCCAAAGGAAGAAGGAAGCAAATTAAAGATGTTGGGGCTTAATACAGAGTCGGGCTTATTACAGATTCAGCCTTAAATGATCTGTGAATTCTGTTTATGAATCTGGAACAGTGTTTATTCTGAGACATAAAGAAAACAAACAAAACACAATAGTAGGTTATCCGGAGCAGTTGGAGAGGAAATGAAATGAAACTGCAAGTGCTTTCTGCATTTTCCTTTCTGATGCAATTTCTCATTGTAAGGATCTTTTCCACACAGAGACTCTCTTTAATAGTGGCTCCATTTCTTTTTTTTTTTTGCCTCTGAAATAAATTGCAAGGCAAATGCAGTAGGTACCTCTCTGCAAATGTATTTTTTACCTTGCAATGCAGTTACTTTTTAATGAGAACTATAGAAGCTGATTAATTGTGGCTTCTGCATCTATAATTTAGGCAGGACACATTTGCAAAACAGACTGCCCATCAACCTGAACTCATCAGGAAATCCTTATGTTTACAGTAATAGAAGAGACCATTTAAGCATTCCTCCCCATACAGGGATTACAACACAGAGCTGAGGCTGTGTTGGAAGTGCTGAGAATTCACAACTTCCATTAAAACCAGTGAGTTGGTGCTGTGTACCCTGCGTTCACCATTAAGGGGATGTTTCTTCTGGCCAGTGTTAGCAGAATGGAATAATGCCGTTTTACCTGATGCACCATACTGTTTGTTAGTTTATTATTTATCCAAAGATAAGATCTTCCATCCGTTATTATCACTTATTACTGACATGATTTATAATTCTAAACGTTTTTCAGATTTTGAATTACAATTCATATCTATCTACAGTGGAAACTTTACATAGGGAATATCTGAATTAGGGACTCTTCAGCAGTCTAATATGTCCTCTGTAGCAATTGTGTGTTTGTAGCATGCTCGACAAGAGAGAGCTGTCATAATCTTTTGGGCAAATACTGTATTTCGATTCAGTCTCCCATCTAAATTGGAGGGTAAATATAGTTTCTTAAGTGAAAGGATCAGCTCTAAACACATAGCCCCAGTTATGGAGGTTTTCTACTGCCAAAATACATGGGAGCATGCAAGAAAATAATTGATTCACCCTAAATAGCTTCTGTTCAGTCATTTATTTTATGGGATTTTTCTGTGCTGCAGAAATTGTAACCCATGTTCAGTTTTCCTTTTGGCTTTGTTTGATAACTGTGTGGGGTTGCATTAATACTGCAAACAAATGTGGCTTGGTAATATCCTTCTTCTGGAAGGGAGGTGTGTTGCCAGGTTGTCAACACGAGCCAGGAGGGTCATGCTGTACAAGAAGGTGGCTCTTCTCTGTTGCAGCTGACTAGCAGAAAGAGTTTAGCACATTGTAGCATCAGGGTGCAAGGTGAATTTTGATCTGCAACTTTGATTTACAACTTCCTGTATCTGATTTAATGTTGAGCTCACAAAGAACAAAGTCTGTTTGCCCTGAGATGTCTTATTTGGGTTACAGAAAAAAAAAGAAAAATATGAAAGCAGTTAATCTATAATGATGATAATTTGACTCATGCCATATGCTTTTTGATTCAGTGGGTTTCCTGTATTGATTTTTGAGCTTGAGCATTAATGAATTCCATTTTCAAGTAACATGCACCCTTTGGGATATGCAGGCTTTCTGAGTATTCTTGAATTAAGGCTGTAGGATGCTCATGCAACGTATTTTTTCCTTGGCTGCTGATGGGGGTTCCAGCTGAGTTTTTGTTCTGCTGCACTGTTTCTGCTTCATGGTTGTTGTCTCTTTTGATTTTTTTTGGAACATAATCTTAACAGCTTGATAATTTTAATTAAAACATTTGATAAATATTCATACTAATTTGTATATGATTTGCAACATTTTCACTACAGATCAGCCTCTGCATTGGGTATTTGCACATGTAGGTTGAACCAGCAGTTCAGTTTTTCCATGTGTTTACAACCATAGCTTTCTGGTTATTTTAATCATAAATGCAATATTCTTTACAACCTTTAGTTCTTTTGAATAATTCACAATTAATTTTCTTCTATTAGCACTCATCAGCATCACCAGAAAACCAGCAGACACTGCTTTCTTTAAAGAAGAATACTTCTTATTATTTCACTCTGAACTTACATCTCATTTTGAGCACTAGTGTGGTATCCCCTTAGCCATTTCCTAGATGAAAGTGACTGAATTTATATCTTGTGCTTCCCTAAAACAACTATACAGCATTAAATCACATTTAGGAAGAAGATATTTTTATTTTATTTCAGTATTGGTCCCATATTCGGGGGCATTTTAACTGCTCTGGTATTGCAGGTACTTTTAGTTATTGCTCATACTTGCATCCCTCAATTAGGTAGTTTGATCCACCAATTTGTGGTTAAAATGCTGTACAAAAATAGACAGTATTCTTGTGCTGGCTGTTCATGTTTTGCATGACAGCAGTGCTTGTGGAAACATGATTCTGACGTACTGTCTATAGTAAAAAATAATGAAAAGTGAGAGCTCCGAGATTTATCTTGTCTATATCAGACAAATTTACAAAAGTAAAACAATCTTTGAAGGAGAATATGATCAGGAATATGACCCATGTGCAGTTATATATGGACTCTGACCATATCGATGTACACGTGCTTAAGAGTTCCACAGAATTCACACAGCGTCGCTCAGTGATGGTGGCAGGGACTGTTTTTATGTTGCTTGCAGGATCTGATGTACAAGTTGGATGTTTCCTGGCCTGTGAGGGACAAGAGAGTTGACCATTTTTCAGAGATAACTTGCAGATACAAAATAATGGTCTCCTCTGTGTAGAATCATGGTAGAGTCCTTGCTGACTTGGAGAATCACGCCGCAGTGGATGACATGCAGCAGGCTAGATTTGTGTGGCCTTAGAAAAAATGTTTCTGCAGAAAGAAACCCCAAACCAACAAACCCTACTGCTGAATGCCATAGTAGTTGTTGAGTTGGAAAAATGGACACGAAGCCTGCTTTGTTCTGTATGTCCTTATGATTTGCATTGATTGCATAGATATTACTAAGCTAAATTAAGCTGTATGAGTGCCAGTTTGCTGTTGAACTCATTTGTTATGAAACAAGCTGGTCCTTTGCCTACTCTACCTCATTGCCAAGTGGTTTGGAGAAAGAAGCAAGATTCCCCATCATTCCTGTCCACCTGCTCACCCACAGCCTACAGTAGCACCTTAGGGCCAAAGATGTTTCCCGATATCCAATCTCTTAAAAGCAAAGAGCTGAAATTTCACCAACTCTAAAAACCTTCTCCTAATGCTGCTACTGTTGTGTCCAGAACAAGAGTTATTTTCATCCAGATCTGCTCTGCCTGGCTGCGAGTGTGAGTATGTATGTATTTATTTTTATTCTAAAGGCATGAACGGGGAAAGGTCAAGTTTGTTGCAAGACCATATTTCCCATTAAATACACCTTTTTTCTGTTTCCTGATTGCAAAGTCTCAAACTACCAAGATGAGCCCCTGTTATAAGTGAATTTTATACACACTTTCTGTTGTTATCACCCACAACCAAGTGAATTCTTAAAAATAAAACAACTTGCTTAAAGCAGAGGGCAAAATACAGAAAACAGGCTCAGATCACCAACTTTTTAATCTATTTTTAAACTTTTATCTCTTCTGGTGTTTACAATGATTAATGGCAAACAAATCATCCTCATTACCAGCCTCCTCATCTCTCTGACGACACTCAGAAATATATTCCAGGACATGTTCTCCAAGTAACAAATGTTTGTTTATTTTTATGAATGTCACTCTATCAGCTTTTCCACTAGAAAACCAAGCTCATCTATCATTTGTGAGTTGCAAGGTATTGAATTATATCCAGGGCTTAATTTGCAGACCCAGAAACCTACACTAAGCAGCCAGCTGGGCCTGGGGATGCCGGTACACTTACATAAACTGGGTTTGAATAGGTCCACAGGTTAGTCTGAGAGCTCATTGAAATGACCGTATTTTGAACTCCATAATTTCCAAATTAGTTTGGCACCGTTGGAAAAGACACCCCAGGTCTTTTTAACTACTGAAAAAATAGGGATGCCCAATGGGAATTTGGATAGACAGGATATATTGCTCCAAGTGAATATACGGAGCCATCTGTTACTGTGCCAAAGAAAAGCATCACAATATTGTGTCAATAACACTGTGTAATATCAACAAATAATCTGAGTCTTCTTTTGTTGCAATAAAGCCTGTTTTAAAACTATGGTACCATACATGTATGATAACATACATATGTTCTTTAATGTGAGACCTTTTGATGATAATTGACCAAGACACAAGTTGTTTATTCAATTCAAATTAAATTACTGGATAGAAATAGTCTTATGCAGAGAAAACACCTGAATTTTTGAAAAGGAGGCTGAGGGGGGACCACAAAGGAGGTTGTAGTGAGGTGGGTGTTGGCTCCTTCTCCCTAGTAACTAGCGATGGGACAAGAGGAAATGGTCTCAAGTTGCACCAGGGGAGGTTCAGGTTGGATATTAGGAAAAATTTCTTCACCGAAAGAGTGGTGAAGCATTGGAACAGGCCACCTAGGGAGGTGGTGGAGTGGCTGTCTCTGGGAGTGTTTAAAAAATGGGTACATGAGGCACTTCAGAAAATGGTTTAGTGGTTCAGTGGTGTAGGCCTAACAGTTGGACTTTATGATCTTGAAAAGATCTTTTCCAGCCTTGATAATTCTATGATTCTAAGCCTATCCAGTAGGAATTTTGGGAGGAACAGCCTTTTCTTCTGGCTTTTCTTTTCTGGGAGCCATCTTCTCTTAGAGGCGATTTATAATTAACATAATTGCTTATTGGGCCATTTCCCCTGATCATAGCATGCTGTGCTGCCCAAGTATCCAGTGTCCTGCTGAAAATGTGGTGGCATTTTTCAAATGTGAGGGAGTAAAAATACTTCCCAAAAATACTTTATCCAGTATCTCTACAGCAGATCAGTAAGGACACCATGACACCCCAAATCTCATATCCTTTATATGTCTGAATTGGTAACATATGGTCTACTCGTACTGTCCAAAAAGTGTTTCTTTTTAGAATCTGTATCTTTAATGATTAGGAATTCCAGGAACTGCTTTTAACTTATGGTGGACTGCAGACAGTCCACTGGCAGTCCTTAGGCTGCCAAGGGATCAGTAAATAATGTACATAACCAACTGTTACTATGCAAATTGTGTGTGACAGCATAAAGGTCATGTTTCTGGAAGGAAATATTTACTGCAGTTATGATGACATCCCTTTCAAAGACAAGAGGACCCAAACGAATTGGAAAAAGTACTGAAATCTCTTAATTAGAAATTGAGCACAGTTGTTTTGTTTATAAAATAATCATGCTTCAATTTTCTCACCTCTCTTCTGTTTTACCCAGTTGTAATTAAAAGGCTGTGAAAGAGCTTCATAAAGCTTTTTTTCTGGTAAATTATTTATAGCTTTTAGATTATATGAAACTATCTGCAGATTATGCTGAGTTTAGTGGCCATTTCTATCACACACACACACACAAGCTGTTAAAAAGAGAAGAGGAAGGACAAGCACACAAAATCCAGGAAAATGAACATTTTCATGTTAACCTAGGAAGTATTTTTTTCATGACTGGAATTTGAGAAAAAATTTACTTTTGACTTCATACAAATTGGAATGCAAAACAATCTAGATTGTTTCATTTATGTCAGAATACTTGGGGGAAGGGAGCAGGGATTAGAAGTACCAGGAGGGAAAAGCATTCCCAGTTCCAGTGGACCAGAAGCTGTGACTTAATTTAGTAAGCTAGCAACCTGAAAAATCAATTATTGACACAACTGTAACATCATTTACTAAGTAAGAAGTATTCTTTCGATGATTATAAGCTGAAAAAGAAATACTAGAAATAGTATTAAAAAACCAATCTGGGTGGTGTTAATGTGTTGACTTTGGTTAGACTAAATATTGGTAGAGAGTTTTATGTTAAGAATAAAGGCAGAAACCTAGCCAAAGCTTTTGAAGGTCTCTGGTGCCATCTCTGAGATGGGAAGCAAGGAAATCTGCATTAAGAGGGTGCTGTATCTTCTGTATGTATCAGCGAGTGATTGTATTAGAGATTATTGAGCTGATAGCCATTCTTTATTTTCTAACTTTATGCATTATTTAGATTTTTTTCTGCTATGACCTCTTCTTTTTGTCAATACAGAATGCTTCAGATCAAAAAGGAAACAACAAAGCTTAATTCACTGCCTTTTTTTTTTGCATGCAATTAGCAAATTTTGTCCTTAACTTTGTACGTAAACAAAGCTTGGAAGCTGCAGAAGCCACAGCTCTTTTCATCTCGAAGCAGACACATGCAAAATAAAACCACTCTAGGTTTTGAAATGGCATTTTTAGATATTTTGCTACTGGAGAGTGTCAATGCAACTGAGGTCACCATTACGTTTCACCGCTCCTTGAAGTTTGCAAATAAATAAATAAATGACTCTTTATGCTAGCTCCCTTCCACTGTTTTTCTCACAAACAGCACCAAAATGACTAAATCCATCAGTATTCTGTACTGGGTGTTGCTAGTATGTCTGGGTATAAGCTGTGCTAGGTGAGGTGGACCAGTTGTGTTTTCATTCGCACCAGTGGAATTCTGCTACTGGACTTTCAAGTGAGAAAATATTAGTAGCAATTAGTGCTTCTAAAAAGAAGTACTTCAATTAGTACTTCTGAAAAGAAGTACTTAATGCAATCCCTTTGAGTTTATAGTCCTATAAATACTAACAACTGTTGTTGCCCATTACAGAAAATGATAACCCCCACTTTGAAAAATTAGAATAAGAAATAGTAATAATCAATATTTGAAGAGCTTTTTTTTAAAAAAATACATTTAAATACACGTAATAGATTGAATTAAGCTGGGAAATATATTTATTCCCATTTTCTAAAGGTATTCAATGGAATAATAATCTGGGCAAACACTTTTTGGTGACTATATGGTTCAACTCAAGTAGATTCATCTATGTTTATATCTTAATTTCTACATTTTATGTAGCATTATTTCTAGCAGAAACAGTGAAAAAGTTTATGATGTAACTGCATCTTGACATGGAGAAAAGATCTTGTGATTGATGACCATGTTTGCAGCAGTTAGGATGGCTAACAGAAGCATGCCATAAAGAGTGTTTTCAGTGTTTGCTCAATGGTTTGCCTGGTCCTTGAGGAAGGCAGTGGGCTCATCCTGCATGTGCCTGATCCTCTGGGGAGGTGAATGGTGAGTCCTTTATCACAAGCATCTGCAGAGCAGTTCTGATGAGGAATACCTCAAAAGCCCATAAGTAAAGTTGATCAATGAGATTGCTCTGTTGTCCAGCAAATACTTTTTTACATAAATGACACCTGAGAACATAATAGCCACTGAATACTCCTAAATAAACACTATTCTAACAGCATGCCAGTGGCTTTTTTTTTCTTCTAAACCATTTATAATCCTCCCAAGCATAAAAGAGGCAGTACTGAAAAACAAATGTTGTTCTACCTAGCCTCTCTGTCTTCACTGATTGTAGAATGAAGATATGCAACGAAACGAAAAAAACCAAACCAACCAAGCAAACAAAAAAGCAACAGGGAGAAAGTATTTAGGAATGATTGAGTTTTCCTTTGAATTTTTTTACTTTTTATTTCCCTGAATATTTGGGAAGCAAACACAGTACAACTATTTTCACAGTACTTCATATTGTTCAAAAGCAAAACACTGTAAGGGAAATCAGGCTCAGAGGTCTGATGTGGAAAATATGCATTAATTCCTCTTGAACCCTCACAAAGATAGAGTGTTGGTAACAGAAATCAAGGACCTTTTGCATAATAGTCCTTCTTTTTGTTACCATTTCTACTCAAAAAATTACTGTTACCCGGGAAATTTTAATTGTTTATTTTAATTACCTGTTTCAGCATTAACACAGTATCCTTTATCTGAATCTGCACCTCTGATAAAGATGGGTATATTTCCTAGAATCATAGGTTATCCTGGGTTGGAAGGGACCTATAAGGATCATTGAGTCCAACTCCTGCCTCCACACAGGGCCAGCCAAGTCAGGACATATGACTGGGTGCATCATTCAGATGCTTCTTGAACTCAGTCAAGTTCGGTGCTGTGACCCCTTCCCTGGGAAGCCTATTCCAGTGCCCGACCAGCCTCTCAGTAAAGAATCTCTTCCTAATATCCAGCCTAAACCTCCCCTGTCTCAGCTTCATAATTCCTGTCTGAGTTTCATATTTCCTTCATCATGCATCATATTGACCAATGGACGTGACGGATAGGCTTCTGCTCTTGGCTGCCCTATTCCTAAACCATTCTTTTTCCTTATCCTTGCATTTAATTCAAGATTTGCTGGGGAGATTTGGGCTAGAGAAATGTGAATATTCATTAAAAATTAAAAACTGTGACTAGTATTTTCAAGTATCTAGAACCCTCAGTTTGCTTCTGCAGTATTTTATTAAAAATGGGTCTATAGGGTTATATTTTGGTAAACTGGTTCCTACAGCCACCTGTACCTGTTACCCTTCAGTAATCTTTCCACAGCGCTTGGGATTGAAAACCTGACAGTGAACTCCCCTTTCTGTACATGCAGACAGCACAGGCAGTGAATGTAGGAGTCCCAGGTAAGGCTTTAAGGTCTGCTTGAATCGTATTTAAACAGCTTTTTGTGAACAGTGAGGGATGCCTTGGATCTTTAGTGTTGACAAAGGGTAAAACATATCATCTTGGGTAGCTTGAATGAAACTGTAGGCATGCGGCTGAAGAGGTGATATTCAAGATGTAAAGCTAGAGTGAAAACATAGTATGGCACCTGTGGACACATAAGTAGGATGCTCATTGAAAAGTGATGCTTAGAAAGTAAATTGAGCTATGATTTGTTTGGGAGTTGATTTGCCACTTTTGGGATGGGGCTAAATCAACTTTAGTTTTCTATTACATGTTCACAGGATGGAACCAAATGATTTACAGCTGCTGTTGTGATGGATTCACAAGGATGTGGCTAAATCAGTTTCAGGGATGATGTTATGTTTTTATAGCTCTTTAAAATGGATCAGGTTATCTTGCTAAGACTTCGTTCTTCATGTATGGTTGGGTTAACTGGCTTAAAATCAAAAGGCAATTCAATATTAACCTGTACAGCAGCGCAGAATGGCCAAAGTACTTCTGAGATTTCAACATATATTCTTAAGGTGTTTAAGTGTTTCAGCTTTTACATTAGAGGTTGGGGGAAACTAGATTGTGCATCAGCCAAAAACGGTAGCTTTCTGATATTTCTCAGTTCATTGAAATCAATATGTAGTAAAAATCGGTCACGATCAGCACTTTCCAGTTATGCTTTCAAGCTATGAGACTAGATAAAATGCAGATGTATTTTTGTATATTCTATAAACTTGAAATAATGGAGTCGGTATAGTTTTACTTATCAATAGTGTAAGAGCCAGCACAACTGTTTACTGTATTTTTATTACCCTAATGCTGTTGCCACTAATTCTTTCTAGATGATATACTGTTCTAACCCTTGTTGTAGTCTGCATAAGGCTCTTTTTTTTTTTTTTTCCCTGCTAGTTTCTAAGCTTTCCTGTAATATTATGAAATCAGTTTAACATCTGACCTTTTAGCCAGCAGACTGGAGAGAAGTCCTGCTGAGTTCATGCAGGAGGACTTGATTGCTCTGTTGGATAGTACAGTATTTTGGATATGCAGATGTTAGTGACTGAAGTGTGTTATCCATCTTGAATACCACTTGAATTTATGCTGAAGCTTTCAAGTTCTGTTCTTTGAATAGGACCCCTAGTAATTGAATTCTTATATTGTGCACAAAAAAACCCTGCCATATCTTATGTGCAGAACTGAGAACTCCCAATTGTTAAAAATTGGCATGAGAGGGCTTTCAAAAAAAAGGACATCCGACACCTGCAGCAATATTCTAGCTCTCCAGGTTCTGATGGTTTCATATAGAAATTGATTTCTATTACTGACCCAGGAATGACAGACAAGATGACAATGTGCTGAGCATTCAGTGTTATTGCAGCTCCTGGAGATTTGTTGAAATTTTCGGTCCTTCATTCCTTCTACCTGCCAGAGCTGTCTTCCAGTGCACAACTCTTTTTATGGAACTGGTTAAGTTCCTATGAGCGTGCTGCTAAATGAAAGGAGGCTCACAGAAGGAAGACATAGCATTAAAGAGTCAGACAAGGTTACCTGGTATGAGAATAAAGTGAATAAAAATTTCTCCGGATGTTAGTTCAGACCATGCCTGAGAAAGACCTTCAACCTTCAAATACCAAGTCTGGAGATTCCAGTGGACTTCACTATACACTTGGCTGTCACTTCTGCAGGGAAGGCAGGAATACCCAATTTACTGTGAGTTTACTGGAGGGAAATAGCCACTGTGTCCTGGCAAAATGCAGACAACTACTGGTTTTTCCCACAATAGGAAAGATAGGTCTCAGAGACAAACTGGGGTTGAAGAATATGAGCTTACAAAAATGGAGGCGAAGTAACAAGCATTCATTTGGTGAAAGCACAGTCTGGCCAAATCGTAATAATAACAGAGCTCTGCCTAACAGCATAAAGAAAACAGTGATTTGAAATAAGGCCTTACTTTGCTGGATCTTATTCAGCTGAGGAGGACTGGTGAGAGAATTTCAGTTTTTCTATTTTAGCTGAACAGTCATGGGACTTGTCTGTCCCCTTTCATGGTGCAGTAATTGGCTCAGATGCTGCTGCCAGTTAAGAAGCTGCTGGTGACTTAATGGGAATCCATATTGTGCTCACAAGATTAAAGCGTGGATCAAGGTCAAAGTAGTCACTGTTATGGCAATACTGGGGACTGATTAAAAATATTAAGAGAGTGGAAAGAAAAAAGCATTACTTGAACATGAACCCCATTTTCTATGGTCCATGTTTAACAGAAAACCTAAAATAAAAATCTTGAGGGTCAGTAAGACCTGCAGTTGCTCTGGACTTCTAGAGACCTGTCTTTGTGTCTCACAAAAAGAGATGCACACGAACATACTGTTTTTGAAGAAGTGGTGTAGATTCTTTATTAGTTCTACTAATGGTTGGAAAGTTGTTCAGCAATGAACCACTGCTCCACCTAACATATTGAAATGAATGAGGCCAATCATGGAGCCATGAAATCTCTTTAACTGCAGTGTTTTGCCAGAGTGCAAATTCCTAACTGATACTAGTGCTTAGTTTACATCCTCTGCATATGTGCCCCATCTGTAGTTAGAAGACCGTTTTATTCACTTGTATTTCTGTTACTGAGCTCTTGATCTTTGTTAGGGTTTTTAACTTCAGGAAATGTAAGTCAAGAAGTTTTGTAGTCGTGCAAAATTTACCCTACAAAAACGATCCTGTCATCAGGGAGCACTCACACCTCCTAAGGTCTGACTGGCATAAGCATGTTTTCCAATTGAGTTCTGCCAGCGGTATTTGTGTATGACAAATAGGACCTCGAAAGAGAAGAGATTCAGGCAAGACAGTGTGATAAATCCTTCTGCAGAAACTTAAATGATTTATTATATTATTATGAATTATTAATAATGTTTCATCAGATAGACTTGAAAAGCTTCAGCACATTATTGTAAACACTGCACCATTTTGAGTGACTCCAGGTATGATTAAAGGAAAAAAGCAAGGTAGAAAACAGAGCTGACTGTAGGGACTAGAAGTCTCTGAGGGTCACACAGGGAAAGAGCTTTGATCAGTGTTACCAGATGAGCAAAATAAACCTATCAGTATTTTTTCTCAGTCATGAAGCATTGTAAAAGTACAAATGCTGAAAAGAAACGTTTTCACCAGAAGAAAAGTTAGCAGTTATAAGACCAGATATAAGAAATGCTTCACAATGAGTCAGTTTCTGTGAACTAAGAACAGGCTTGCAACCGCTTGCAACCCTCTGCTCGAGTGGTTTGAATCACTGCAGTGACTCAAATTGAAACCACCCTTTTCCTGTTGAAAGCCTCGGTGGCAGTCTCCCACCTCGAAACCATGGGAGCTCACATCACATGCTGCATAAAATCCTAGCTATCACTTACATTTTTTATCTCTGCCTTAGAGACTGAAATACTCTGAAAGAGGTTACCCCAATTTGGCCAGGCGGGGCAGGGGCCTTTGGCTGCCTGGGAAGGGTAGCCTTGACCCTTCTGTAGGGTGGCTGCTAGTTCCACCTCTCTGTCTGGAGTTTGTGAACAAGCTTCACTTCATTGCTCTGTGTAAGGTCAGCATTAGGCTGTTGTTAGTTTGTATCTGTGTCTAAAGCACGTTAAGGATTGAGCTAATTTTTACTATATGGGTTGGTGATCAGCCTGGGGAGAAGTTTCCCCAGTGAGTTGGGATTTTCTGGGGTGTTCCTGGGATCATCAGGCCATGCACAGCTTCCACCACATGTGTGTTGGAGTTCATGTGCATATGAACACACAGAGCTCAGCCACTCCTAGATAATAGTCACAAACTTCTGAACTGAATTTGCTTATTTTGTGACTTCCAACTATGCTTCATGTTGATAACATCTCTCCCTGCTTGCCTAACCCTCTGTGTCATTTTCTTGTAACCTTTCTCAAGCCTAGTGCTCTGATATAATTCATCTTTTCCTTTCTTTCATGCCCTGAATAAACAGTTAATGCTTTCAAAGATGCACGGGGCAGCCTATTGTGAAGATAAATATTTCAAGGTCTTTGGAGACTGGAGAGCACTTCTGCATCACAGATAACTGTTTGGTTTCCTTTGAGAAGGTTTTCCCAAGTCCCAGCTAGATTTTCCTCTCTGATGAAAGCTGAAGTTCTTGAGGACAGCTTAAAAGTTCCCCCCGCCCTGATGCTAATTCTTTGTATTTTCTTCCTAAGGCAAGAGCCTCCTGCTTTCTAAAAAGGGTAGATATAAATAATGTATTAGATATGTATCTTGACTGTAGTGTAGATCCAATATTCTGCTTGGTTCTATTATGACCTCCTGATGGTCAGGTGTCATGTAAAATGAAGGGGTTTAAATTTAAACTTATGACATCTGTTTTTTCTTTCTATGTCTCTCTGGTCGGCTGAGACTCTGAGTCTGGATTCCCAGTAGCAAAAGAGCAACGTGGGGTATAAAAACTCTCATGGAGTTATCTTTCATGAACTTTAAAATACATTTTTGTGCTTTGAACTTTTTTTTTTTCTAGAATTTTTAGCTTTCAGAGCAGAGCACAATGCAAGACCCAGCTCTTTTTGGGAGCTACAGAATAGGGAAAGCCAGCCACTACAGGAATTGGTACTTGTTGAGGAAGCATAGCAGTGTGAGTGATTAACTTGTGTACCCTGGGGAATACTTGTGTGTTGACAAAGATGCATTGGCCTGGATGGTTTGTGTGTAAAAGCCTAAAGACTTGGGAGAAACAGGTATTTTTTAATGCATATTCTAAATAGATTTCAAAAAAGGAAATTATAATGAAAGAAAGTGTCTGATATTTACATAAAAAAGAGCTTGTAATTCTACATGTTTGCAGAAAATTTGGGAGAAAGGAATGTGTGTCATTTAATTTTTTGTGTTTGAGAAAGGGGTTGTGTGTTTGTGTGTGTGCCACACTTTGTGTTTTGACCTCTTAGGGAGTAGAAGTGTAGCAGCTAAAGAATTATAGATCTCCCTCTCTTGTGATGAAACAAACAATTCTTTTTCTATAGCTTGGAAGTAATATTTAAAAGGTGTCTGTCACAGCCTGTGCAAATGTGTGCCTAAGCTAGCTGACAGTCAGTCAGTGAGAAGGGCTTGAGGGGAGGGACCTGGTGTTGATGTTCTGAAGGTACTACCTAGTGAAATTTCTTTTTATGTGAAAGAACTGTAACCTTATACACAGTTTAAAAGCAGAAAAATAGATGGCAGAGTCAAAGATGACTTTTGCATGCACACAAATATATTGTTCTTTAGCACATTTAAACCTTTACTTTTACTTAACAAAACACCAACTTCTTGGTATTCCCAGCACAACGTGAACTTTGTTTGTAGGAGCAAAAAAAGGATGAAAGAAACAATGAAAGGTTTCTTACTGCAGAAGGCTTTGTGAGTGGATATGTTCAGCAAGGCTATGCTATTAATGGATCCAGATAAAGAAATAACCAATAACTCTATCTGAAGTATTATAACTTGAAAGAAATAATTTCAAATTAGAATTTATTATTAATGTTTTTTTTTTTTACTGTTCAGTTACTGGACACCAGTAATATCTATTTTCAGTGTTACTTTTGTCCATAGTTTTGCATTTATATGATGCATTATTTAACTGTAAAGAAATTCAATTGCTTACTAATATTTTTTAAGCACAGGAATAAATGCAGAGGGCAAAAAAGTGTTCTTAAAAATATCACTCCAAAATATCTAAAAGCTCAAAGAAAATGGATGTCATAGCTCAGCTGTGAACTAAAGCAATTTCAAGTTATCTAAGTGGACTAGAAAATAATCTTTTTGCATACATTCAAAGTGAATATTTTTTTCTCCTCTATATTTAAGCCCAGTGTTATATATTTTAAAGAAGGCTTCAAACTGAGACTGGTTTTCAATAATAGGTTGAAACGTTCCTTTCAGATATAGCTATCACTCTGAATTCATGAAAATCATGAAACTTTTCTAAAATCCCCTTCCCTTCTTTTAAAAATATTTCATGAATTGTGCTCAGATTAATTTCTTCCAAGTCACATTTCCATTTTCTCCAAACCTGTGGGTTTTGGTGAACCACCTTGGTCTGTGAAATCGCTTTTCCCAGCTCTGCTTCCTAATGAAGATGGCAACAATTTTATCATGGATCCAATGATAGTTGACTTAGGATCCAGCACTATAACCATTGCATTATAGTTTTCTAAAATTTGTAGTAAGTTTGTTTGCCAGTAAACAAAGTTATTTTATATGTACAGGTCAAGAGAAGTAAAGGACGTCCCAAACATTAAATCAGAACCACTTCTTTAGGCATTAAGTGATTTATTTATTTTTTTGTATATTTTAGGTAATCAGAAAAAGTAAGGGAAGAGAATAATAGGCATTAATCTATTTTCTGCTGTATTAAGCTTTTATTCTGTTGCATCATACTAATATATTTGAATATTGAACTAGATCTCAGCTATTAAAATTGCCTTAGGGTCTATATTTGATTAGTGTCAGGGTGTTCTACTAGCAGTTATCACTGTAATAGCTTCTCAAGTGAATTTTAGTGCAAATTAAAAACAAGATGCAGTCTACCAATGTTCTTTTCAGCACTCTTTAAGAAGTGTATTTGTGGGTTGTACCATGTTGGTAGTTCAACACAACACTGCCTTTACATGGTAGTTTCTTCTCCTGGGTTTTATGATCATCATTGGATGGTTAATGTAATCTGCTGTTAAAGGAAGTTTATACACTGGGCCTGATTTCATACTCCTACAAGTTTATACCTTTTATAAAACTATTTTTTATTATTATTTTATAATTTTATAAATTATTTAACTGTCTTTTACACTTTATGCTTGGTTTTGGGAACAGAAATGATGCATAAAACCTCAGATAACTCTAAAATAGTAAAGGCATTTGTACACTTTTGAGTACTGCTGTTTCTTAAAAGCTTTTTTCTTTTAAACATTGTGAGACACTACACCCACTAGGGACAGAAGCTAAAAGAAAGCTGATGTTGTGTGTGAAGTGTACTACATAATTTAATATAGGCCCATTTCATCTGGTTTTATGTTTGTGATCAAATTAACCAAAATGTTCTTTCACAGTGTGTTGAGTTGAGAGCTTGGGCTGTGCTCAAATCCTGAGAATGATCAGGAATAAGTTCAAAATGTGTTGCAGGTGGCAGTTTCTCCTGCTGATGCCTCATCAAAAATCTTGGATGTAAATCTGTTTAAAAGATAGGATTCTTGTGAATGTGTGTGTGTTCTTCCATTGATTAGTATATTAATATATTAATAATATCCTAAAAGCGGAACACTCCCATCTTTCATCACAGAAGAACAAAGGGACCTGAATTATGTCAGTGAAGTTACCCATCCCTTGTATGTACTTTTTACAAATTCTTTGTGGCCATGTCCTTTCTCTATTCCCTCTGAAAACCTCTGTATTTCCAAAGGAGTATTTTTTTAAAGATGAGGGAACTCAGATGTGGAGCATTCATTTCAACTGCACCTTTCTGCCAAAAGCAGTGAGTGTTGGGTCTGACTCTTCCACCCACTCTCTCTTAAAAAGCCCTGCACATCAGAGGAATCCCAGACATATTTACAGACTGGGAGAAGAGCTCCTTGAGAGTAGCCCTGCTGAGAAGGACCTGGGTGTCATGGTGGATGAGAAACTGAGAAACTTAACATGAGCCAGCAGTGTGCTCTTGCAGCCCAGAAGGCCAATGGCATCCTGGGCTCCATCAGAAGAGGGGTGGCCAGCCAGGGACAGGCTGGACCCATCTGAAGTACTGTGTCCAGATCTGGGGGCCCCAATACAAGAAAGATGTGGAACTGTTGGAGAGGGTTCAGAGGAGGGCCATGAAGATGATTAGAGGGCTGGAGCACCTCCCCTACAAAGAGAGGCTGAGGGAGCTGGGCTTGTTCAGCCTGGAGAAGAGAAGGCTGTGGGGGGACCTCATTGCAGCCTTCCAGTCCCTGAAGGGAGCAGAGAAACAGGAGGGGAATCAACATTTTAAAAGGGCAGAGAATGGCAGGACAAGGGGGAATGGATTGAAGCTAAAGGAGGGGAGGTTTAGATTAGATATTAGGGAGAAGTTTTTTACCGAGAGAGTGGTGAGGTGCTGGAACAGGCTGCCCAGAGAGGTGGTGGATGCCCCATCCCTGGAGGTGTTCAAGGCCAGGTTGGATGGGGCCCTGGGCAGCCTTGGTGGCCCTGCATGTGGCAGATGGGTTGGAACTCTGTGGTCCTTAGGATCCCTTCTAACTCAGACCATTCTATGATTCTATGATCTGTGTGAAATGCGTCCACCCTCGTGTCATATCAGTGATTGTGATCTGGATGGAAAGTGCTAAGGCTTTCTCCAAGTATTGATGTCATGCCTCAGGAGTGAGATGGGGCAAAAGTGTGGCCATTTCATAATTTACTTATTTAATGTTTTCTAGACTCATTGAAACTGAAGGGGGGGAGGGGAGAAAGAGGTGTAAGAAATATAGAAAATATCTACTGAAATCTATATAACTTTTCTGTGTAACTTAACAGTTCGTAGCAAATATGCTCTCTGTGTAGGCTCTTTGTGCCCACCATTCTCATAGTAAAATAATCTGAGCTGCACTGAAGTCCTCATGATCCATGGATGTTGGAGTATTTGTGAGTTAAGACAGTGAAGCTGTACAGTGAGACTGTGGTACTGGAAGTTCTGCCTGTCATATGGCTATACAAATGCCTGCATGGTTTGATGGCATTTTAACAACAAAAGGGCATAACTGGGTTATCCACTGAGATTGCTGGAGTTATAGGAAAAATACTATGGAAATAGCATTGCAGTGAGGGCAAAGATAGAAAGGCCTATTTCTAGGAATAAGGTAACACATAAGTAATGTTATTACAATATCCAGATGAAGAGTAGAAGCGGATGAACTGAGTAATAAATTTGTTGAAGTTCTGTGCTATTTCCTCAACAATATTCATCTCTTGGGAGACATTAGCAGACGCCAGGCTGGCCTGCAATCCTCTAGTTCCTCCGGAGGCAATAGACCAAGCAGGCAAGAGAAGTCTCAGTATGTTCCAGAGCCCATCTGCTATTTCAGAGCTCGCTGCTTACCTATCCATCCTTCCCAAGTAGCAGAGAGACAGAAAACACCGAGCAGTAGGGAGCGGGCTGCAAATCTTCCCATGCCTTTTATATACTGTGTGCTGGAGAGATAAAGATTTCTTGCAGCCCTTCTCCCTGCTGTAAACCAGAGAAGAACTACTCTTTCATCCTTATGTGGTCATAAAACATTTCCTAGGATCACACCCCACGGAGAGATTAAAAGCACTTTGGTCAGTCTAAATCAAGAAGAACAAGTGAAGTGGAAATATTGTGTATGAGCAAAGGTGTGGAAGTGACCAGACAAAGCCTTGTGGTAAAGGACCAGTGCAGGGTCTCCATGCCTGGACAATAGCATTTTTATTTTTGTATTAAGTTTTGCTAATGGAACTGAGAAGGAGCCAAACCTAGGGTCTGGTGGGATGCATAATTAAAAGACAGTGGAGTAACACAATTTATTAAATGTTATTAATTTATGGAATTATTAAAAAAAATACTTCAGCATCAACTTAGTACTTGATATCCCAAAGAGGTATGTCTGAAATACTGATAACTGATCTTCCCACAGAGAACAGATGCAAGCTACATCTATGATAAGTACACCCAGAATCACCTCAGATGTAGTTGTTTTCTAGAGAAGGGAAGCAGCTCTTCTGCTGCCAGCAGTTTGACTTGGATGCCTATTTTGCTAGATTCCTGAACAGGGTTACAGCTTTGCCAGCTCTGCAGCAATTATTGCAGTGAAACAATTCACTGGAAGTTCAGACAGACATGAATAATGTCATGTGGTGTTCTGCTTCTTTCCCTGCCCTCTCAACCTACCCCCAAGGCAGTTCTGCAAACAAGGTAGCATCCATCTAAGAGTAAGAATAGGAGGAAGCATTACCTGATGGCATGAGCTGAGGGTCTGGGCTTGGTGAGTCCCTCATCGAGAAACGGCTGTTGCTGTCCCCTCCGTCTAGCGGTGGCAGCATGTGGAGGAACATGTGTGGTCTCACAGGAGAGGGCTGGGCATGATCTCCATTGGCAGGTCCCACAGCAGGTCTCAGAGCAGCCTTCCTGCAGAGCTTCGTGCCTCCTCCGAAGCGATGGCTGTTGTATTGCAAATCCTCCACCTGCAGCGTTTTTGGCCTCTAGCCCACCAGCCCCTGGCTTTTACTGACATTTTTGCTAGCACTTAGCATGTTGTCACTCTGTGGCACATGGCTGTGGAGCAAGCCCTCTTTGGAGCACGGGAGAATTAATAGCAGTTTGCTTTGGAGGCTTTCTTCCTTCTCTATCCCTGCACTTTCTTGCTTTCAGCTTTGTGGTACATCATCTGTGGCTGGCCCACTCTGCTTCCCCTCTTCCTTGCTTTCCATTGCTCAAAGGACTATGGATATATCCTACTAAAATCTAAGATACATAAATACATAAATCTATTTTCCTTATTTTAAAGCTATATTACTTAATTGTTTCTTAAGCTATATCTACATTAATCTCTCCAGAATTACTATGCATCTGTCAATCAATTGTGAAGATCCTCCCATCTTCAGATCTCTTTTGGATCTCTTATGGCCACTGAGATCCATGGATTTCATTTTATAAACAAGGCGATTTTCTTGTCCTGTGTGCTGTAATGTTTCAGGGACCTATCCTGCTTTAGAAAAAACAACAGAACATCAACATAGTAAAAGTTTTTCCCTTTCTATCTGTGGGAAAAGGCTATCCTCATCACTGATTATGTCTTAGAAAATGATATAATCTGGTCATGGTACCATGACATCTCAGTTAATTCTTCCTGTTGTGCTAATCCAAACAGCATGTGCTATTTATGTGAATGCACCTTAGGGTATAATCCTTTCTGTCCAGTGGTTTTGGATGTAGCTGGTAACTGGCATAATTTTCAAAAACAATCTCATTATCTTGCTGTAGATAGAAAGTTTAATAGATCACAGATGACAAATATATTTTTAAAATATGCTGTGTGAAACCTCTGACTGTGAATTGCGTGAGAAAGAGATACACCAGTTACTGCAGGAGGTAATACTGTTTTGCTTTAGTGTTCTGGGACATTTTAAGACTGAAACCCATTTTAGTGGTTCTGTTAACCAAATTATTCACAAAGCATATGAGAAATAAACCTAGATCCAGCCCTCCCTCCCCCTCTACTCCAGCTTGCTCCAGTCTTTCCCTAAAAGTAATAATCCCCAAAATGATGTGTTCGTTTTCTTTCTCAGATCTAACAGACTTTCCCATCCCCATAATTGTTTTTCTCAAGACAGTTTCTCCCACCAGAGAGCCATTTCATTCCACCTCCCTCCAAGAAGCTCCTTTACTTCTGCTAGAAATGTCTCTAGGCAGTTTCCCCATCTGCTTCTCTGTGCCCATTATGGGTTGCTGCAGGTTACTGAGGTCCCAGAGAGCAGTTGCAAACCCAGGACAACAGAGCTCTGTGCAGCGTTTCCCAAGGAGAGCAGACTGACCGTAACTGGGGATTATTCAGTTCCATCTCACAGGAGAAACAGGTGGTTTTTTACAGCTCAGTTGCACTGTGATATGATGATTACTGAGAATAGCTATCCTCCCATTGTATTGGAAATAAGAAGTCATGCGCGGACCTGCTTATCACCAACCAACTGGCAATAAAGCCAGGGCAAACAGATGGAGAAGCATTTTATGAAGCTTTAGAAGTATGGAGGTAGTTTGAAGAGGGGTGTTTGTCTGTTTGTCTTTAATGCAGGATGCAAACTGTTCAGCAGAGTAAACCTTTATTTTTAGTTTATAATTTGACCAGGGTACCTATTGATTAGTGGCAAACCAGTGATCTAATGAGCAATGGGAAGCGCTGGATCTTTTCATACCTGTGGCAGAAACACAGCGTACCAGGGAAACAGGAAGGGGCATGGCAAGGAATCCCACGGCTACCCAGGTCCTGTGAGGGATCTGGTCGTGTTCCCCAGTGCTAGCAGAGAGGGCAGTGCCACCTGCCATCTTCCTGCTGCTTCTCCTGTGTCTGAAGGAGGTGTGCAGGGACAGTACCAGGGAAACAGGAAGGGGCATGGCAAGGTATCCCATGGCTACCCAGGTCCTGTGAGGGATCTGGTCGTGTTCCCCAGTGCTAGCAGAGAGGGCAGTGCCACCTGCCATCTTCCTGCTGCTTCTCCTGTGTCTGAAGGAGGTGTGCAGGGACAGTTGCACTCAAAGGACTTGCTGCAGAGAAGTTTATGCCCATGTCTCTGTTGCAGACACTAGATAAATTACATCATCTTTCTTTTGCCATGTGTAAATTGGGGTTTCTGCTTCCTTTCCACAACACAGCATGAGGTTTAGTTTGAATATATGTAAAACTGCTGTTATTTATAATCCCAAACCAAGCTATGAAAATAGAAATATTTGGAAGGAGAAGGCCGTGGGTAGACTTTTGTGACCTTATGATTAATTTTTTTCCTTTTTTCTTTTTTTTAACAACATGTGCAGCTTTTAGCTTGCTTTGATCCTACCTGAAAGCCATCAGTTTGGTCACAGATCCTGTTCCAGATCTGGGACCAGTAGATATAATGGCTGCTTTTAGAGTTCTAAGGACACTCAGATGCTTTTTCTATGTTTTCATGTTTTCTTTTTCATATAAAAAAAACCCAAAACCTTTTAGAGTTGTCTCAATGTAGCCCTCCTCTTACAATTTGAAACAGAAGAAGTTTTTTTATCTTGTATTTCAAAACCTACACTAGGACTGCTTGAAGGGGGGAAAAGTTTTTAACAGTGCCATGCTAAATCTGATTTCTTAAGTAAGATGTCTATATGTATATGGCATACACAATGTTAACAATGTTTAGCATTGATTCTTCATTGGTTTCAGGTTTATCTACTATGATAGCATATATCATGTAACAGCCATGTCAATAATTAAAGTAAATCAAGTTTAAGTAGTAGAAAAACTACTGGCAGATTTAATTTGCTTTTAGATCGTTTGTCTAAGCGGGTCAGTATTCTCCACATTTCCAGTGCCAGGAAGAATTATGTATTTTAAGCTTTAAAGGACGCATCAACTCAAGGTTAGGTAAGAGGCTGTTTATCATGCTTTATCAGGAACAGAAAGATACCCAGGGGATGGGGAGACCGAGCATGTTACATGACTTCAGCATAAAAGGTGAGGGAAGCACTAGTCTGTCATGATTTAGGAGTGAATGAATTGGTATGGGATAAATTCCCCAGCTGTTGCAACTAACGTAGCTTCTAAATGCTGGGATCAAGCATATTTAACCCTAGCAGTCCTGGCTGATAGCCAGCAATAGTTTAGCTCTTCCTAACATGTGAAGGTGGCTTTAAGAGCGTCAAGAAAGGTCAGATCACAACTTCCTTTCCTCCTGTGGAGAAGTCGCCCTGCTCTGCAGCCCAGCTCTGAGCCCCTTCCCTCCAGCATGCCGAGCCCATCGCTGGGAAGAAACACAAGATCTTGTCTTGTTGTGGGATGTAGCCCTGGATGACACAAGGATTTTAATGTCATCTTGCTTGAATGCATCCTCAGCGAGGAAAAAACTAATGTTTTTTGTCAGTCTGAATATGACACTGGAAGGCATGTTAAAGAGAAGTTACTATCTCAGCAAAAAATAAACCTCAAAGTTTAAAGTTTTATAGGTTCATATTTAATCTTGTTGTTTAAGCAAGGGAAGAAGCAGCTAACTGCATCTGAAAAAAAAATCCTCATCTTTTTAAGTATGTCATTCAGCAATGCCTTGGCATTGCCATATTGAAAACATATAGGTACCTGCTCATTCATTAACACTTGGAAATATTCTTTATATGAATCATAAGATAGAGCATTGTAGGAAATAAATTCTTATTATCTAGATTTTAACTTTATGATAATGTGACCGTATCTTATTGAGTAAGAATATGGGGTCGCCATCCTCTAGATGAATCCTTTCATAGGCAGAAGGTTACTCAGTTCTCCTGTGTGGTTTTTGAAATCTCAGGCTAACAGTCTCTGTGTGGTGAAGAACCTCAGCAAGCCAGAGACTTTGTAGTGGTAATTTGTAGCGTCTATGAAATTGAAGTCTGATTCACCACTTACTGATGTCAAGGGTTCTCATCAGTTCCAGCAGACCAGGGTAGGCATTTCTCTCACTGAGGGTGAAGTATCTTTTCTTTTTTTTTTTCTTTTATTATTCCATTAAGCACACAAATAATAAGGTTTGCCTAAAAAAAAGGGGCATCCTGTGAGTTTTGCTCTTTAGGAGAGCAATGGATTGTCTTTCATAATGAATTCAGCGAGTGCTTGGGAGCTGCCTCCAGCTCTAACACATTTTGTTAAAATACTCATATCCATAAGATACCTTGAGAGAGGCCAACAACACTCAGAGCAGCTGAGACTCTCACCTGCTCCTTAGTCTCAAGAGGGCTTAATAGTCCTTTTCTCAGTGAAACCCATGGCTGCTCAGGTGCACTACGGCAGGGAAATCAGCTGCAGTTTGGTTTCTATGGCTGATACCGAGTTAAGCTGAGAAAATGCAGCTTATATAAATGAAAAGAGTCTCCTTCCATTATTAACTTGGGAAATTACTCCTTTTCCAGTGAGCAGCTAGTGTTTAGTGAACAAGGAAGAATGTGATGAGCAGGAAGAAACACAATCTTTTCTTTCATCTTGATCCCCTTTAGAAAGTGCAAAAGCTATTGAGATTTGTTGCTCTGGATACGCTCCATGTTTTTCAGAATGATTTAAAGCAGCAAACAAAGTATGGGTTGAATGTAAATATGCTCTGACTGTAATCGTGAGACAGAACCTGCCTCAGATGTAAGCAGGCTTTGTCTCCTCTTACGTCTTAGCCATCATCTGCTTCAAGACAGCAAACAAACAAATGCCTTGTAAAGCCTTTAATAAGATCACAAACCTGCACTGAAAGTGAAAGATCTGCTGGGCCACCGGAGAAACAATAGTAATAAGAATGAAATAAAACCCCACTGCCTCCCTCTGTATTGAAGTGACTTCAGCAAGGCTCTTAATGCTTATCCGGGCATGTAAATAGGTACACTGAGGCGCAAGCCCCTTGCATGCCAGTCAGTGACACGCTGGTTCAGGGCCTGGATGATTGAGGTGCTCATGCCCCATAAAGCCTTGAGAGCAAAATTACAGGACAAGCCATGCAGGCAGCATACCCAACTCTTTCAAGGCCTGAAACGTCTCTTTCCCCAGCAGCACCTAGGAGGGGAGGGATCAGCTGGGATTCCCCAGGAAGAAGCAGGTCTCTCCCTACGCGTGTGCAGTAGAGAGAAGTATATACTGCAGTGCTCTCACCTGGGATGGAAGGAACTGTCAAAGTAACACATTAACTCTGAGACTGGACTGAATCTTTGTATTTTTCCAAGCTTCTATAAAAAATACAGTCATTGAAGTATGTAGTGAGACTCCCATGAACTTCAGTAGGTCTTGGATCGGGCCCTTATTTTTCTCCTTTCTTTTCTTTTTTTAAATCCTGTAATATTTATTCCAAAGAGGTTCAACTAAACCACCAAAGTTTAATAGCAGCATTTTGATTCATATGAGCTTTTCTACCTGGAGCTCAGTAAAACTGATTACTACTTGCAGCAAGAGACAAAAAAGAAGGGACTTGATGACTTTTCTACATATCAGTGCCTTAAAAAAACGAATATTTTCTGCTTCACAAACATGCTGAATGAAATGCATGTCTCATTTATCACTTAAATGGTAATAACAGTATACGCTGCATGCTGCAGGCTGGCTTCTGACATAGGTGGATTGACAGTGTTCGCTCAGCGGAAGCAATAAACAGATCAATAACAAAATGTAGCCTAGGGGACTGGAGGTGTGACAAGTCAAGCATGATTTCAGAATCTTGCTGGGACCCTTATTAAACTCGTTTGTACATCTGAAAACAACTGATGCCTCATTGGGTCAAAGGTAGCTGCAAGTATTGGTCTGAAGAAGGCTTAAATCCTACCTGAGACCCAGATGAATGTAGCTGCATGAGAGCAGCCTCATGATCTTTGGGAAGAGCAAGCAACAGTGAAATCTAAAATGTAATTAACTAAAAGCCAACATTTTGTATGATTTTGGTTTTTTTCCCTCCCCATAACTGTTTATTTGTCAGTAACAGTCTGGACCAAGCTTAAATGAGGGAGGAAGGAAAAGCAAATGTTTACTTGTCCTCTCCTCCTCTCCTCTTACTCCCCACTAAGTGGTGGCCACAGACATCCTGGGTGAAGGAAACAGTTTGTTCCTTCTAGTGACTTGGCTGGAGGAAGTGATAATGAGAGCCTGCCTTGCCTTCTCTCCTGCTGAACCTATGAGCTGGCTGCAAGGCTGTAGGGAGAAAATTTTTCTTTTAGGGTAGCAGTGACTCAGGTTTCCATTTTACCCCCCATTAGAGCTGTGTCTCAGGCACGCTGCTGCAGAAGGGACTGTGACTCAGGCTGTGGTTGCTGCCTTTTGCCAAGAGAATGACCCTAAAAGTCACAAGCAGGTGTTATAAATGTTTTGCTCAACTTTCAAGCTACACGAGTAACACTCATCTGAAGATCAGCCAAGGTGACAAACTTCTAGTCTTGAACTTCAGGTGTGTATTGTTCTTTTCATCAGACTTGTGTGGGCAGGGGTCTGGTCACCGGCAGGAGGAAGCGCAACGTTTTGGAGAAGCTCAGGGAGCTTCTGAGGTGCTGGCCACAGGCGCTTGTTTGGGCAAAATGCATCCATCTCTTGCATTTTTTTGGATGCAAGTGCCTCATCCTCTGGAAACACTGCTGTAGTGTCTGGCGCTCAGCATGCTAACATCAAACACTGGCTGCTCTGAAAGGTCTCCCCCCAGCAGGTTGATCAGAAAGGGTGATGAGCTCACTTTGATATGCTTCTTTCTGGAACTCTTAATTTTTTTAAAATAATTAAAATAACAAGTTATTCTGTAAGGAAAGGATTTGCTAATGCTCAGTATTACCTCCTTGCTTTGTTTCTAGTTTAGCAGCATTTCAGTAACGATCGTTATGGGCAGGGTGAAGACTCACAGGGCATAGGTGTACATCTATCAGTTCAAGTACTATACATCTGTCAGTTCAAGAGCTGATAATGTTCATTTCTACCCAAGAAAGGGCAACTCAGAAATTGAAACACTCTGGTCAAAGTGGTTTCTACTGCTTATTATCTTTGGAAGTATGGGGTGATGGATGTTGATCAGTCAAAAGGAAAGTCAACCCAGTTTGAATAGCAGGGTATGTTATGTCTAAAAGCAGCTGGCAAGAAATCTCTAGGGTGTGTGCATTAGCTGAAAGAAGCCTCCACATTTTGGGAAACCTTCTCCTCTCATGGGATGCCTCAAGCAATGAGGATCCCATGAGTTCTTGCAAAACAGCATAGTGGTTCTCTGTTAGCTGGAACCATAGTACCTCAATTATTGGCTTGAGTGTGTGACTAAAGATGAGCTAGTTTGTGCATAGAAACCCATGGTGTCCATTAAGGACTCAGTGACTGAAGGGAAGTGAGAAGGATCTGGCTGCAAATTTTGCAAAGATGATTTTATTTTTACTTTACCTGCTTCAGAGTGCACACAGGTACTCTGTCTCAAAAGGTTACATTTGTGAAAGCACTTAATTCCATAGGGTTTAGGTATTGATTTTGAAGTGGGGAAGATGATAAATATTAGTTGGTCAGCAACAAACTACATAAAGGATGTACAAAATCCACCTAAAGGACTACAGTTTAGCACACTGTGTGCATTGTGATACCTCAGGAGTGACAAAGAGGAAGAGGGAGAGAGAAAAACAGGTGGGCCTTCTAGTCTGCAGAACCAGCTTCTTGGCTTTGTTAGCAAGACAAAAGCTGAAGCTCACCAGAAGGACCTGTAATCAAAGAATTGTAGGGGTTGGAAGGGACCTCGAGAGATCATCGGGTCCAACACCCAAATGAAGAGAGGAGTAAGTGAAGTTAAAGACCACCAAATGTGTTTGAAGCCCACCAAGAGATTATCTGGGTGGGGTAGGTGGATGGGTGATAATGAGCTCTCATCATGGAAAAATTAACCATTCCTTGGAAACCCTATGAATATGCTTATACCATGAATATGCATGAGTCTTGCATAAAAGTGGTGTAACTGTCCCTTTAGGGTGCGGGTGTGCACATTTGGAGAAGCAATCCCCTGTGTGTCCAGGGCTGCAGTAAAGAATACCTGCTGAATAGTGACCAAGGCTACCGAGTTTTGATTTTGACTTTTCACAGCATCAGTTTAAATTAGTCACACAGCATGAACTTTGAAAATATAAGGGAAAAATTAGACTAGGAGTCAGACCTCAAGGAAAAATAAATGAAATACAGGGTAGCTTGAAGATGACCCAGAAAAGAGCAGAGCTGTTTTCAGTTTAAATTAACAAGTCTTTTTTTTTTTTAAAGAAAAAAAATAAATAGTCATAAAAAACTTCTACACTTAAAGTTTATGTTCAGTGATACATCACTCTGTGTAAGTATATAAATAGCTTATCCACAGCATTTAACTGTGTGAGATGGCAGCTGAAAGGGTTGAAATGGTATGAAAAAGCAGGCTGCAGACTAGTGGTGGAGTCATCAAATTAATCCTGGATACAGTGGAGAAATGGCACAAAATGGGTTGTTCCTATGTTTTAGTGACTGTCTAAATAGGTTTGAATTGACACTTACAAGAGGTTTCATTAGTTGAAATAGGATAATTATATACCTTATCCAAAATCATCATTTTATCTTGCTGGTAATCAGATCCTTAGTTCATTTTAAAAAGTAGTTTACCATAGTGCATAGAAAATAATAAAATTTCAAAAGAACAATAAAATTAATAAAGCTTTGTGTTCTAGGTGGTAAATTAATTTTCAGTCTTCATTTCATAGTGGAAGAACTTACAGCTGCATACAAACAAATGTATGCAAAGAGCGTTAAACTTTCATTTGTAAGCAGAAAGTTTCATTTTCCTAATCAAGATCAAGGTGGATGGCACAAATCAATTCAGCATATACACAACTGGGAAAGAACACATTTTATACAGAAGCTTTAGAGGTCTACAGTTATTAACACAATCAATGCTGCAGCTTTATTACATACGATTCTGTAGACTTGTATCCTTATTGATTTCTGCTAAGTGAATGTTTTGGACTTTATTAAAAATGTAAAAAGCTCACAAAACTTCCCAAAGTTGTACTCCATTATCTTAACCCTTCTTTTGCTAAATTTAGGTAAGGAAATATTTTTTCCTAGAAGAGGTCAAGAGGCTGGAGGGAAGGGATGCTGTTCAGAGGGACCTTGACAGGCTTGAGAGATGGGCTGATGTGAACTGTGTGAAGTTCAACAAGGCCAAGTGCATGGTCCTGCATGTGGGTTGATGCAATCCCAAGCACAAGTACTGGCTGGGAGGAGAATGGATTGAGAGCAGCCCTGAGGAGAAGGTCCTGGAGGTGCTGATAAATAACAAGCTCAACATGACCTAGCAGTGTGTGCTAGCAGCTCAGGAGGCCAACTGTGTCCTGGGATGCATCAAGAACAATGTGGCCAGCAGGTCAAGGGAGGTGATTCTGCCCCTCTGCTCTCATGTAGACCCCACCCCAGGCCTCCAGCTCTGGGGTCCCCAGTACAGGAAGGATGTAGATCTGTTGGACTGAGTCCAGAAGAAGCCATGAAGGTGATCAAAGGGCTGGAGCACCTCTCCTGTGAAGACAGGCTGAGAGTTGGGCTTGTCCAGTCTGTAGAAGAGACGGCTCCGGGGTGACCTAACTGTGGTGTATCAATACTTAAAAGAGATCCTACAGGAAAGAGGAAGAGGGGGACTGTTCACCAAGGAGTGTAGTGATAGGACAAGGGCTAATGGCTTTAAGCTGAAAGAGGGCAGGTTTAGGTTAGATGTTAGGAAGAAATCCTTTACTATGAGGGTGGTGAGGCACTGAAACAGGTTGCCCAGAGAGGCTGTGGAAGCCCTGTTCCTAGAGGCGTTTACAGCCATGTTAGACAGGGCTTTGGGCAACCTGGGCTAGTGAGGGTGTCCCTGCCCATGGCAGGGGGATTGGAACTAGATGATCTTTGAGGTCCCTTCCAAACCAAAGCAGTGTGAAAGAATTTGCATGATGGCATTTGCATTATCTTGCTTAAGTATATAATGTGCTTCGTAAATTATTTTACTTTTCATTTTATAGTGGTGTCCCAAATGCTTCTTTCTGTTCTCTTTCATCATTCTGAAGGACAGTTACAAATGGGAAATAATCTTATTTAGTCAGATTTAGAAAAAAAAATTATTATTTTTTTTTTTTCTATAGAGAGAATTTCAGAATTCTGGCATTCCAAATAGTCCAAGAAAATGGAACATTCTGAGAAATCTGGACAGTTTCACAGGATAGGTGGATGATGCCGCATACCTACCTTAGGTACAGATAGGTGAAAGATGTCAGTGCATTGGGCTTTTCCAGGTGTTTTCTGGAAGGACATTTCATGGAGTAGTCACCAAATCACTGAGTAATCACAAAGAAATTTTCATTTAAATTCCAGCGTAGTACCTTGGTACTGTTTGGAAGTGAGTTTATACAGTGAATATTGAACATGTATAAGGCTTATATGAAGTGCTGAACTGCATTTACTGAATATTTTCCTCTCTAAAGAATTAAGATTGGCTCTTATTGTAGGGTATTGCCTGGCTCTGGTACTTTATCACCAGCCTTAGTTTCCTAAAACGTGTCTTCTAGGGTTTTTCAGTTAGTAAGGTATTTTTATCTTGATTATTTAAAATGGTCACAAGCTAGTGCAAACATTATATTACAGAAAGATATTTTAGTGGAAGAGGAAAAATAATTTGCTGTTTAAACAGAATGTCTATGTATTGAATACTAATTTACTTTAGTAATTAGCTTTCAAAATAGAGCTAGTAAGATGGATAAACTAACAAAGAAAAATAATTTGTTCTGCAGTCCTTCATGTGATTTTCATTTATAGCATGTTATTGGAAGGCATATTCAGTGAGATGGAATTTCTGAGGGATAATTCAACAGGGCGTATGTAAAACAGAAGAAAAATAAAATTTCATCCTTTAAAACTGATAAATAGCATTTGGAAGGTTGGGGAGGGGGTTTAGCTATTCAGTATAAACAATCCAGAAATTTTCTTTCTGTCATAGTAGAGTCAGAGAAGCATCTATTGTTAAGATTACTTGGCAGAGATTCTAAATCTCTTTCTCATTGTACCTTTGCCAAACTTCACAGTTGTGGAGGTGAAATTTTCTGTACCTGAGGTCTGCTGAAAGCTCTTCCCACCATTAGTTGTTAATAGGTGAAAAGTGCATTTGCTTATGCCTTCACGTCATTCTACTAAAGACACAATTTGTTTCTGTGTCATCCTACTATCTGAATTTTGGCATGAGAAATCATTGGTTTCAGTTCCAAGTATACTAAACTGTTAACCTTCACAAAGGTACTTTTCTCTTTTCATGGGAAGAGTAAGAACTACTTCATGTAAATCACCACAATCCCTGTGTTTTCAATAATTAAAATAAGCAAAGCTACTTCCCTGCCTTAATTATTTATACCGTATTACCCATTATGAATCTATGAATATTGTGGAATTAATGATGCTTTTCTAATTTGTACCAGCAAAGGCATAATATAATACCCAGTATATGTAACTTAATTGGTATGGAGTGGATGTCGCTCCCTTTAAACAAAGGTAGACTTCTTCCTGGGCAATCGATTAAAATACATGGCATGACTGCTGATTTTATGTAGGACCTCACTCACTAAACATGGTTAGCAAGAAGCCCCACACATGTGGTTTGTTCTCTGCCTGGAATAATTCCAGCCTTATGCTTCCAGACAGCCACTGAGCAAACACACCCAGCCAGCTTCAGAGAGACAGCGCATGTGTGTGCACATGTGCATACGTGTGTCCCCATGGGCACACGTGTGTGCAGATGAGAAGTGAAAGAAGGGGTGAGAGATGATTATAACTAATTTGAACACGGATGTTATGGGAAGTGAAGTGACTCCTTTTTCCTCAACAAACAAAAAGTTAGAGGCAAATTATTAAAAAAAAAAAAAGCAGTATTAATTACAAAGCCTGCTGAACCAAATGCAAGCCTCTGACCTTCTCAATGCTTCTGTGTTGCAATAAATATTTTATGACTGTGAATAGCATTAATAAGATTGAAACCCCACACACGTGGTCACAGATGCACACACAAGCACACCCAGAGGGAAGGAGCACTTGAGCGTACCGGACACCAGAGGGGATATTCCTGTGGAGGAAGTCGCCAAGCTGATACCAGCCTGTGTCTGTGTGTTCATCAGCCTGTGCTAAGAGACTCTAAAATCAGAGGAGGAGCTGTTGATAACCTCCACGCCTTTGAAGAAGATGGGCATCTCACTGGAGAGTCTGGGCTAAGTCAGATCTCTGCCAAAATGTTAGCAGTGCTGGGTTTTAATGCCCCACACGTGATGAATAATTACATTAATCAAGCACTGGCTGTTTACTTTCCTTAGAGCAATTAGGCACTCCAAGAGCAGATTTTAGTTGTGAATTAGTCTGCTTTTTTATTCCCACAGACGGTGGCCTGATATAAAAATTGAGGTCAGTTGAAAGACATCCACCGATTTCCATAGACTTTGAATGGGGCTCTGTAGGGACTCAGCTGAATTACGGATACAGTGATGAGCAGTCTTGAATCTCTTTCACATGTCCCTGACCTGTGAGCAGGTTCTTTCACTTCTCTCCCTCAGAACAGAATCTGGGTCTATATATTATGTTCATTGGCCATCCTGAATCCCTGCTATAAATCTTACGGACTGAGAGAAAAAAAGACGTCAGGTTAGGAAATATGTGGGACCAGATGAGAAAAGTGCTGTTTGGTAGAGAGAATCCAACCACTTTTGTAGGGCAATTATAATTATTTGCCTAGTAGAACAATTTCTTTACAGATTCATTTAAACAGTTAATTAATTAAACTGTAAATTAATATACTTATCTTCTACTATTTATTAGTGCAATTAATATTAAGGAGGGGACAGTGCAGAAAAGATGACAAATAATGTAATTAGAACCATTCTATGAGGAAGGATTAATGGCAACAGGAATTTCAGCTATTTTTACTCTGCTACAGATACTCTGGATAAACTACCAAGTGCCCCAACTTTCCCCCTTGTAGATGGCTGTAGTAATCTTTGCTTTTCTGCTATTGCCTATATGGATTGTAAGGGGTTTAGGGCACATTTGGGCTTGGGCAAATGCTTGTAAAACCCAAGACTATTGATAAGCCAGCCATAGGCTTTTCATTTCCCTCTTTTCTATTTAGGGGACGTTGCAGAGCCATTATTGCTCTGGGTAAGAGTAAGAGACAGAAATCAGGAAGACTTACACAGTCTCTTTTTTTAAAGAAAAAAAGAAAACTCTTCATCTGCTGCCTTTTGTTCCTCCTTTGATGTGGTATCAGTACAGACCAGAGTAGTCAGAGAGGCTGGACATGCCCTGACTTTCTGTCTGCTCTCCAGGCCAGGTTGGGGTTGATTTTTTCCATTTGCACTTCCTTTTGCCAATTTAACGGCTATTTGCCATAGCCAGCTCCACTCCTTTGGAGTTATCTCACCTCCTGGATGTTTTTTGCCACCTATTATGCTGCTTGTCTGTTTTTTTATGTAGGACTGATATAATGTTAGGAATGAGAAAGAAGTGTCAAGCTACCAGAAGGAGATAGACATCTAAAACATCCGTTGCTTTTTCTACTCTCATGGGAAATATCTCTTACTTTTCTTTTAAGATGTGCACAAGTAAACTTAGATTATTCATGTCAGAGTTTTTTGGGGATTGGGAGTTTGGGGGTTTTTTGGGGGTTTGTAGGTAATTTGCGGCATTGTATTGGCTCTGGCATTTTTAACAAGCTTTCTTTTCAGGTTTCTCTTCCATGAGGTCTATAAGTAAGGCAAGTCAGCCATGGAGAAGGGAGCTGAATGGCTTTTTGCTAGTGTTAAAGAGTTGAAGGAGGAAAATTTGCAGGATTCTGACAATTCTCTGTTATCTGTAACGTTTCTGAGATGACTTGAAAGTTTTCTGGAATTTCTTTTAAAAGCTGAAGAAAGAAGAATAAAGAGCAGGAGGAAAAGTTGGGTTTTCTGGTTTGTTTTTTTTTAACACTAGGGACCCTAAAAAGGTGGTTTTGCAGGAGGTGTGAGGCAGAGTGAGGAACTGGAGTGCTTATTCAAATGCTTGATTGAAAGTATTTTTTTTTTTAGTTTACATAGTTAGAGAGATTAAATGAAAGTAGCAGCATTCAGCTGTACCCTTTGCCATGTTAAAATCTCTGTTGTCACTCAGCCAGCACCGAAGGGCAGCTGGGTAAGGAATCACTCTAGGTTTACCCAGCCGCTTGGGTGCTGTGCCAGCAGCTTCTCCACCAAAGCAGGGCACAGCCCAGGTACCACTTTCTGATGAGTATTTAGTTCCTGTAGCTCAAGATCTGGAAAATATCTTGCAGTCTGAACGGTTTAACACCCATAAAGGGTGAATGAGAACTAGAGCTAGAGTTTAAATGCAGACACTGCAGGATAATGGAGTAGTGGAGAGGAAGAAACCATCGCACCCCAGACTTTACAGTTAAATAAATACCATACCATGCCACTAGGCCAGCTGCTGCATCTCAGCACCCTTCCGCTCTCCTGTCCTCTCCTCCCCACCCTGACAAATCCCCTGCTCTGAAATACCACGAGGTTGTGGATTCCCTTTCCTCTGACATGGACCGACAAGGGCAGCACCATCAAGGGCTGAGCCCTGATACCTATGGAGCCCAGCTTTTGTATGTCAGGGGGTGAGGGAAAACCTTCTAGTATGATTGGTAAGGCTGTGCTTTGAGGTCTGCATATGAACTGGAGGCCATGTGTTGAAGAAGCCCAATTATTGACCTAGGACTGGTGCTAGTTCCTTTCTCTACGCTTAAGAATAGTTGAATCAGAGCATTTCTTTGCCTAAATGGGAGAGTTTTTACCCCATCCTATTTAAGGACTAATATCGTTGCCTTTATTTTCCAGTATATTTGTAAATTTGTTTGGGTTTGGAAGGGCTACAGTAATATCTGTGGTTGTACTTGCCAGATCTGCATGACTGTACACATAATGCCCAATAGCTGTTATCTGTTAGATGAAGTGCTGCTTATTCAGGCAGTTGTGAAGTATGTAGGGCAAAAAGGATGGAGGAGGAAATCTAAAACACACTGATCCTAACTCTTAAATGTTAGGTCCCTGACTACACAAATGGAACTATAGTAACTACAGTCCACTTGCTGAATTCACACTAACCTCCATTAAACTCAGAGTGGTCTAAGGGTGGAGGCTGCTTGCAAAGGTGTTTTCAGGAATAAGGATATATACCATGATTTATGGCTGTAGGTGATTTATTTTATCTATCTATCTATCTATTTTCAGAGATAGTTGAATTTTAAGAATTGCTCTGTTAGCCTGTTTACTTCCCTGGCTCTGTAAAGAGCATCCACAACAAATGTGCCAATAGCCTGTGCGGTTGAACTGGAAAATGGGAATTAAGGAGCCATAACAGTATCCTGACTAGAAGTAAAGGACATCTATACGAGTGGCACGTAGCAGGGTGGGGAAAATAGTGAGGATGCAAGTAAGAGAGCTTTGAAGCTGTGAGAAGGGACATCAGCGTAATTGAAGATGAGTAAAAGGTTCAGAGCATCTTTGACTGCTCACTGTTTGCCCGTGTCTGCCAGACTTGTATTACACATGATTACAATGTGATAACCAGACCAAATGCTTGAAGAACCAAAATGAATCCTGTACGGCTCAAAGTAAGTGTTAATACCTTGATTGATTTCAGAAGAGTAGTAAGTCCCAGACACTTGTCTCTTCTATTGACTTGAGCATTAATTAATTTATGAGTGTGTTTCACATTTCCACATGGTGTTGCAAAATTAGAATAGAATTAATTATTTGGTAATTGGTGAATCCCATTAGGTGAAACAATATGGACTTGTTCAGTAGCTTAAACATTATTCAGCATTAATGTAGCAGTTGTATACTCATTACAGTGATGATGCTTTTATTAAATATACCTTCAATTAGTTCTGGTTCATTTTAATCTCTACCTCCTGAAAAAACATTCAGTCAAGTGCTGTGACAAGAGCAGAATGATGAGTATGTCAGGGCCAGTGCCACTTAGTCCTTCAAGGGTACTCCACAGGCCACATTAAGGTGAACTTTAGAAGTACTTGCCTTAGGTTCTTGTATTCTTTGAAACATTATCTAAAGAACATTAACGTGTTATCCTTCCTTTATGCTTTAAAATAAAGAACATTCATCATTCAGCCATTTATATCATGTTTGGACCCACAGCAGATAATTTTGGGGGTGAACAGGGCATGCAAAGTCTTTCCTTCTTGCCTCCTTGTTGCCTGGCATACTCAAAGGACTTTGCCCTTGTTCTAAAAGACTTCCTTCCTTGCATTGGTTTCCACTTCTCCAGGTTTTGCTCCTTTCAGCATCTCTGATGGGCGCTGATGGGTTGCTGCAGGGTTGGGGAGCTCCTAGCCATGAGGCAGCCCCAGAAGGTCCATCAGCCAAGGGGCATACTGCTGGGGAAAAGGGTTTTACTGGACTTGGGGGAGGGAAACCAAAGCCCATCCAATAGCCAGGGTCGCCCACAGGGAGGAAGTAGGGGGACATGCTGCCCTTTCTGCCCCAACCAGAGACCTCTCTGTAGAAGCATGTACCACAGCAGCAAGCCTAGTAGAATACACAAAGTGTGTTGTATGTACAGGTCACCCCAAGAGCCAGTCGCCTTGTAATGAGTTCTACTGTCCTGAAAATGCTTAGCTGCTTCTCTTGCCCATATTTAAATCAAAACCATCATTATTAATCAGAGAATTAGAATAACTAACAAAGGAGACAATTCTTTTCCCCTGGAGAATGTGATTTTCAGTGATCCAGCAATGGATACAGTGCCTTTCCCCTTTCAAATCCCAGCAAGGGCAGCCATGACTGAAAATCATTACAATATGCTATTTTATCTGTCGTCTTCGTGAAATGAGTAAGTGGACTGGACAGGTTCCACATTACATAAAATAATATTACAAGCAGCATCTTCAGAGCCTCTGTGTGCTAGCTGAAGATAGCAGAGAGCAAGAGGAACATGGGGGAAGTGAGAACTCTTGAGAAAAAAAATCAGTCCTACGCTAAACGTTCTTGCGTGCTGTGATGGTTTTGAATGCCCAGCCTAGAAAATTGCACTTCACAGCCTGTGAATCCGAACTCTTTAATATAGTTTCTTCTGGGCTCTCAGAACTGATGCAAATGATGTGCTCCTGATTAACAGCACTCGGAAAAACTTGGATCTGAATTTCTTGTACCCACTCGACTTGCACAGTGGCAGCGTGAGCTGCTCCTCAGTGACCTGCCACACGGCCTTTCAGAAGTGCCGCCCACTAATCTGACGATTGTTAACCCATCTGAGCATAATATTAATGAATTTAGTCTCTGTTCATTTCAGTCATGCTCCTGAAGCACATAGATGAAGAGTTTCTTCATACACTTTATGTGCACTTGTCCTAGGAGATTGTGAGAGTACTGTGTACTTCAAATTCATTTGCTGTTTTGGTTTCTCTGGCAACTAGAAGGTGCCTTTGATCCCTCTACCATCTCTTTGTTTTTGCATTTTGATGATTTTATCATGAATTCATGTTTAATTCATGCTGAAGTGATGCAGTAAGTGGCAACACTCAAAGAAGAGATACTTTTTGCAAAATCAAACCATATTCATTTGAACTCTGCATGAACTACTCCATTCCTTTGAAGTAGAATATATTAATAAGGACAGATATTAAGAAAAAAAGATACTTATACTAAGTCACATTTATTTTCTCATCTGAGGTTACAGTGGAGGTAGATCTATCCAATAAGAAATGAGAGTGCTTTGAGTAAACTTTTAGTTGAAACATACTGACAAGTGACTAATTGTTTTGTGTTAGCTTTTTGATTTTTTTGGTCATTTTTATCTCTGTTTCTGCTTCTGTGATATGTGCTCACTGATATATGTGGATTTTATGGACAAAAACCCTATGCATAGTTAACGTGACATGCTAAATTAGTTCAGCAGGTCGGTTTTCCTCCAGAAAAACCCAAACGGCAAGGAAACTGCATGTAGCATCTTCTCTTTACAGGAAGTGTTTGTGTTTTTAATAATAGGCTGCTTCTGAAAATATTGGGGCAGTGGGGTATTTTGTTTTGCTTTTCAATGAATCAGGCTGTGATTGAAAGAAAGGAACTGCATGCATTTCTGCCTTAGAAAACCACAGCGGCATGACGACAAAGGGGCCATTAGCTCTGAGGCACGAGGTGCATGTAAGCTCCTACAAGATGAGCTGTGCACAGCCCAGGACTGCAGACTCAGTAAATGCCATCGTATGGCACAGGCATTGATAGTCAAATTTTTTTTTATGGTACTGGAGCATCTCTAGGCATTTGAGTTTTGATGTAGGAAAAGGAGGGCTGTGGGCCCAACACGTTGAGTTAACAAAATAAATGCATCTTAAGTGCCTTTGTTATTTTGTAATGGTTTGGGTGTTCCCTTCGAAGCACAGCATCTTGAATCCTGTTAGTCCTGAGGTAGCAGCTTACCTCACGAGTGGGTGTGTTCTGCTCACTCCTCCTGCTCACCGGGGGCTCACCTCTGCCAGAGCAGAGGAGGTGCAATGGGACAAGTGACAAACAGGCTGATTCAAAAAGCAGACCAGCAAAGAGCAATTAAGGCTTGAGAGGAGAAAATAATTGTGCGTACATAAAGCTAAATTTGATTATATTTAACTATGTGTACATTTTATTGAACTTGAAATGTAATGTCTGGGCCAGCACTTTAATTAATAGTTGCAACAATTTATGCTTCTGAGAAAAAACGAGCTTATTGCTTTCTTTCTAGAGTTTTGTAGGTTTTTGAAATTGTACCTCACTGAGCCTGGACTGTTCCATGGTTTCTTTCACACTGTGAGCTTGCTGCTGCATAGAGACCTCAGGTGCAGCCTACAAAACGATCAGTAACTTTGTAATGGTTGCTCAGTTTAATGGTGGCCCTTTAAATCTATATGAAATTTGCCTCAGAAATGAGGTACTGTAATGAAACAAGAGAAGACATTAGCTTTTATTTATTTATTTATTTATTTTTAATTCTACTGGATATAATAAAAATTATAAAGTGGTATCTGCCAATTTTTCTAAAGTTACTTTCTGATCAAATTTACCTCCTGACAAGACCTATCAGTTGGGTTGCTACCTCCTGCCCCTTGCCTATGCCTTGGATATCATGTGAAAGCGTGTCTCCTGTTACGCAGAATCAGCTCTGATGGACAAGTGTGGCGCCTGTGCAAGAGAGATGAGGAGAAAGAGGGAGAAAATAAAAACAGGTGGCAAGGGGCCCAGAAACAATAAAAGTCTGAATGAGAACACCTTTATCACTTCTGCAACAGCAGCTTAAAGGCCCAAGGAGAGAAATAGATTTTGTAAATCAGGCTAAATATTTTTTACAGGGTGCAGTGTGCAGTTTAAGAACCCAGTTGGGAAAAATAGCTTTTGCAAATCAGTGAAGAAAATATATTTTACTGGCTACTGTTTAGGAGCAGGGAGAGATAGGATAAGGGAAGAGTTTTTACAGGGCAAAGTAGTCTGTAGGGTTGGGGGTTTTTTTTTTAGTTTTTGGGGTGGGGTTTTTGGTGTCCATTAAAAGCTACATGAAGGAAGCCACCAGAACTGTGTAGCCATTTTTTCTTGTTCCTATAAAACCTGCAAACCTTCCTTATGATTTTAAACTTCATTTGTTGATATATGTTTTTATATTAGCTAGCAATTCATGCATATAAAACACAGAGCAGTCCTGATACTGATTCTAACATGTGGTGACTTTGGAGAAGCCTTTTGAAATAAGAGAAAGTACACTGGATGGAAACTCCTCTTTTGAAATGAAAAATGAAGTGAAGAACAGAAGGATTGAGCCAGAAATCATTACTGGTGAGCCTTCCAAAGATGAAAATGTAACTTATCAATGTTGTTACGTTAAAAGGGGATCATAATCATGTGGGGGCTTCAAGCAACAGAGACTGGGACTGAACATAAGATTCAGCAGTTTTACTGCCAAGTTATGTGACCCTTTCAAGAGGCGTGATGCCTGCCATCACCAGTCCAGGGAAGGTCCTGCCCTGAGAACAGGAGGATGAGACCAGTAGTGGAAATGCATCTTTAGCAGAGAAGAGAGTTTGGGTGTTTTTTTTTTTATTACCAGTAAAGGGAATGGGTTTGGCATTCTGAAGTTTGATGCTTACCAATTTGTAGAACTTTTAGTTTTGGTTTTGTTTTTCTGGTCTGATCCATTTTTCTTCAAGATGGACAGAAACTGTGTAAAGGTTGGGAACAGGGTAGACTGGCAACGAGCATCCTAAATCTGCCCACTCATTTTTTAAGCCTATAAGAAGCTGAATAGAAGAGACCAGAACACTGAAACATTTTTCATGTTTTCTTAAAAATTTGACAAAATACTCTTTTTAGGTTGGTTTGTTGTTTTTTGTTTGGTTTTGGGGACTTTTTTTTTTTTTGCTAAAAATGAATGTTGGGATTTTCCAGCTTCTCTGAATTAGTCTGCCTTGGAACAGACTCCCTTGTGCTTACTTGAAAACTGGGGCAATTTTTGAAAGAGGGGAATTGTCTTACTTCTGCTCCCTGCAACATAAGTGCTGCAGGAACAGTCACCGTAACAAATAAAATGATGAATTACCACTGTCAAAGGAAAATGTTATATTGGCCTAGATGTTTCCTCCTTCTTTGGGACATGTTATTGTTATTGATGGGAGCTCCAGGTGTCCGTTGCCAGGGAGTATGCTGGGAAGCTGTGTATATTCCTCCTCCTTGAAAAAGTACACCTATTTTGCTTTGATATCTGTTGTCCTGAGTTCTGTATGTTTTGTTTATCTTTTGATCAGATTGCTACTAAGTGTCACCCTAGTGTTGGTATGGCTGCTTTTAAAGAAGAGTTTTCCCTAAACAGTGTGGGTTTGTTTGATAACCTCTGTCTGTAGCTCTTAGCTTTCTAATGAGGCACTCCTACTCCAGCATAAGGGCACCAATAGTTAAAATTGCTTGTGTCCCAATGGGCTGTAGTTCCTTAAATTTTGAAATGGACTCAGTGAAATATTGCATTTAGCCCCTTAGATAAAACTGTATCTGTTCTGATAGCTCCTTTTCCACCAAAACAGCCCATTTAGGGTTTCAAAGCCAACCTCTAGTCAAAAACTAAGATCACAGAATCACAGGGGTTGGAAGGGAGCCTGAGAGATCATCAGGTCCAACCCCCTGCCAAAGCAGCTCCCAAGCTCATATTGCACAGGGAGGTGTCCAGATGGGTCTTGAATATCTCCAGAGAAGTAGACTCCACACCCCCCTGGGCAGCCTGTCCCAGGGCTCTGTCACCCTCACTGGGAAAAAGTTCTTCCGCATGTTGGTGCAGAACTTCCTGTGCTCCAACTTGCAGGCATTGCCCCTTGTCCTGTCCCCACAGACCACTGAGAAGGGGCTGGCCATTTCCCCCTGCATCCCAAACTTAAGATAATTATAAATATTAATAAGGTCCCCCCTTAGTCTTCTCTTCTCAAGGCTGAACAGTCCCAGCTCACTCAGCCTTTCCTCAGAGGGAGATGCTCCAGGCCCTTAATCACCTTCGTAGCCCTTCTCTGGACTGTCTCCAGGAGATCCCTGTCTTTTTTATACCAGGGAGCCCAGAACTGGACACAGTACTCCAGGTGGGGCCTGACCAGGGCAGAGTAGAGGGGGAGGATCACCTAGATAGCTACATTGCAATAAGGAAGCTGTTATAAAGCTTGTTTAGGAGACAATGTACATATTCTGTGCACCTGCAACAGATTTACCGATGTGGTAAGTTGACCTGCAACTGTGTGCCAAGCGGATACTTGTAATGTTGGAACTGTTCAAATCATCTTTTCCTTGGACATTTGGTGGCCTTGTCCTGTGGGGTTTCCCCCTGTCCCTGAGGATGGTTGCTCTGGAAGCTGAGGAATATGTGTGAAATCACCGTGGTCACCCAGTAAAGCAGAAGGCTGTTTGGGTGAATCCGTCCAATAGTCTACTAGGATTCAGCAAGAAATAGGGATATATACACACAGAGTTAATTTTGCAAGCCAGGGAATTCAGCAAATAATGTATTGATTAAGATAGTCTGGGGATCATGGAGGTGGTAGGTTAATAGAAAGAGGACATGCCTATTAAATTTCAGCTGTTTTCTTGAGTTTGGAAGTAGTTTCTGAGCCTATTTTCATTATGCATTTTTAACATATTAAAGCACAATTGCAAGCCAAACTGAAATTTATATTACATATGAATCTGCTTCCCAGATGGAGTTTCCAGACCTTGGTTTCATGTTGTCCTGAGGTATCCTTAAAAAAAGTTACTGCTGTTTGGGTTGCAAGGCTTAACTCAAGGAATCACTGTGAGCTAGGTCCTGATTTATGTCCATTATTTCAAAAGGAAGGTATCCAATACTTAGGAGCACCAAAGCAAGGTTGTGTTGAGATAAGCAGCAAGAAGGACTTCAGGAACACAGAGAAACCAGGGTTGCTTCCTTGTTTAGTTTGCAACGTGGTGCTGGACAAGCACCTTGCTTATTCAATTACCTTTGGAAAGATCAGCCTGCTTTTTTAAATATAAATCCTATGTTGGTGACAATCTGAGCTGAACCAAAATCCTGAAATAACCCTTTGTTGGACAGGTGACTTGCCATCCTCCTGAAACTTCAGATAAACTTTCCCTTTGGTTGTTCTGCCCCCCAGCTCAGTTATTTCTTTTTAGGGCCTGACACTTACAATAAAGGTAACCTTGGAGTTAGAGTTAAGATTTACAGTGACTCATTAGTGGTAAATATTAGAGTGATAGGTGTATTGTGGAAAAATAATAATAATGAGGGATTGATGTGGCAAGCGTAGTGATGATGAGGCTTTGATTTTTCTGCAGCTGCAGAATGCAAAATGTTACTGTATGCAATCATTGAAGCACAGTGAAAAATTCAGTTGTTTCAGTTAACTCTTCATTTTTCACTGACTGCTGTGTGAGTGGGCTGCCAGTTTATTCCTCCTCTCCACCACTGATGGGACCCCTCTGTGTTCTTGGGGCTGGGGCAGGGCAAAGCAGGAGCAGTTTGAAGGAGGTGCCCTGAGATTTGGGACAAAGAGTTGTTTGAGAAGTGGAGCCGAGCAGGCCAGGAATTGGGGATTTGAGAAAGGGAGTTGGGAGCCTCTGGCTGCTGTGTTCAGCTGCTCTGGAGGGTGGTGACAAGAACAATTACATAGAAGGCAGGGAAATGGCAAGAGACCCATGGAGCCATTCAGCCAGCACTGTGAAAAACAGGAATCATTTCCATGTGAAGAGGTGGCATTATGGGTTTGATCTTCTGCTTCACGTAGGATACAGAAGGGAAGAGTGTGTATCAGTGCCTGCTACTGTACTCTTTGTTTTGTTTAACTATTATGCTTAAATAGTTTTCCTGCACTGCCCCAGGAGCCCTGTTAAGAGCTATGGTATTAGCATAGAAGTTAACTAATCGAAGGACACTGTCCCATGTTTTCCAAGCTGTGGGAAACCATTATTTCGTTCCAGCTGTCTCGCTGAACACTTCAGCAGTACTGCATCCTCTAGGACAGGTTTTGTTCTGTGTTGGTTTTGATGCTGAGGTGCAAAAGGTGTAATGAAAAAGAAAAAATAACCATCTCAAACCCCACTGCTACTGATTCCCAGGCTTAGTGGTTTACTGCACCCTGATAGCCCCAGGGAAAAAAAACCAAACTAACTAAACTTACAAGTCCACTGGTGGTTATTCCTCTGCTAGTTCACCAAAGACAGTAGGACTGTGACACAGACGTGATATTTCCAATTTTATCCTCAGAGCAGAGGGAGAGGTACACAGAGGGGGTAGTTATTCTTTAGAAGAGACAGTAATAGGCTTGCCTCTCTTTTTATCCATTATTGATCAGGGAGGCTCCATTTCTACAGTTTTATAATAGTAAAATGAATACTATTCATAATTATTTACTGGGTTGACTTTTTAGCATTATTGAAAAACTGTTATGAAATGGCAGACAATATCCATTACTGTAACTTCTAAAAATGTGTAAACAAGCATAAACTTTTACTCATAGGAAAACTTGTATTGAAATAAAGGGATTCTTGCTAGAATATAAACATAGTAAGGCCAGTAGAAGTACAGTGCAGCAATCAGGTGCTGGGCTGTACTCGTTCTGGCCAGGCCAGAGTCAACCTTCCCAAGCAGCCAGCACAGGTGAACTGAGTTAACTGGGGCTGTTTTCCCATGCCACCTGACATCTCTTACCCATAAAAATAACTGGTTTGGTATGGGTATGGATTTGGTGCCTTCAGCACAGTCTGAGTGTGGCTGGGGTGTTGGGTCTGTCTGTCCTTCCTTGAAATGTGCAGTGCTCTGTAATCAACTGGACAGTAAGGTACTCAGCATTATTATTGGGTGTGAGTGTAATTTGCCTTTGTTTTTCTATGTTCACAGTGATTTTATCAGTAAAATGTCCTTATCCCAACCCATGGAGGCTCTTGTCTCTTTCTCCTTCAGGAGGAAGCAGCAGTGTGTGGTGCTCAGCCACTGGTTGGGGCTGAGCCACCACATGGGTAATGCATGATACAGTGCAACAAGCTTTCATCTGTATGACCTATGTCCCAGGAAAGCACTGTATGAACAGAGAGCCCTTCCTGCAAGGGCTAACCAGCCTGGGCAAAGAGCCAGGCTCACCTGACTCTTTTTTTCTGCTTCCAGCATGAGGAGAAGCAGAACTTGGCATAAAACCATGTGAATATCAGTTTAATTTCTTCTTAGGCATCTTTTTCATCGATGTATATTTTGAATAGGGCTGTAATTTCTTTTTTTGTGTTGGAGCTTGTTATTATGTACAAGGTTATACTCAACCAATCATTTATTTAAACCTTACATTATTAAGACTGCTAGTTAATTAAAAAAGGTGTAAGAAACTCATAGTAGGCATGAGTTGACTTAGCACTCACTGTGGTACAAGTGCCTTTTTCAGAACTGGATGGAAACAGGAAGGTACATTTCATTTATTTTCTTACCATGCTTGTGGCAAGTTGCCAGCTTGTCAATGAGGTGCTCCAAAAAGGACATTGAATCATGACAAGAGCTGTCAGTACAGCAGTGTTTTTCCATCAAAATTGCATGAAACAATAAGCTTCATGTGGTTTTGAGGCAAAACTGTATTCAAGGTCTTGCTTGCTTGAATTGATGCCCAGGTTTCTTCACAAAGTTCTGGAAACCTTTTAACTAATGTCCAGGATAATAGTTTGCTGGAATCATGGAGCCTGGTTGCTTTTGTATGGTTTAGATACCGATTACTGAGGTTTGGCCCGAACTGCTCTCATGCTTTTCCATGTATAGGGCCCTTATTTCATGTTAAACCATGGCATTTTTTTAATCTGTATTATTTTTTTCCCTCCTCTTCAACACAGAAATGGAACTTCAGGCTTGTCTCCTCTGCAGAGCTAAATAAATATCACCCTTTTCAGCACGTGGTACCTCTTGTTGAAGGTAGATTTACATGAGTGGAGGCAACTTGATTTATCTTCATAAATGGCAACTTTTTTACAGAAGTTCTCTCCTGTTGTGTGGTGCTCATGCCCAATTTATTTGGAGATTGCAATGCTTTGACCTAGGGACAGAAAATTATATGAGCCTGAAAGTCACGTAATTCAGTCACCTATAGTCTGTAGCAAGGCAAGATCCTTTGCATTTGTCTGCAAATGTCTGCTCATCATGGGCACTGCTATAATAGAAATGGACATAGCGGTTACAGCTGAAGACTTCTGTTGAAAAAGACCTAGACAATGATTTCATTTCTCTTTTTGTCAGGGTCCAGCAGGGTTCAAAGAGAAGTGGGGAACATTTATCCTTCACATGCTAAAATGTTCTCTGTTTCTTCAGCACACTGTCAGCAAAGCAGGGGATGTGAATGTTGCAATGTATTCAGGTGTGGCTATGTTCTGAGGATAGGGCAGCTTCAGAGAGAATATTAAACAGCTCGTCTTCTGGTACTGTCAGTCATGCAACCCACCGTTTTGTAAGCGGGTCACATACCGCTGGTGATGCGTATTAATCCACTCTCTGCCTCTAGCATCACCTATTTTATTTTCTATCCCAGTTTTGTACCTTTTTTGGCAAAACCACAGGGGAAATATATTTCAGTGACAGTATATGGTAATTTTGCTCTATGCACTCTAGCTCATTACACAATCCTTGTCTTTCTAAAATAGAGAAAGGATTTACGTCTCCTACTATCATTTCTGCCACACACTGATTCAGTGAAAGAGCTTTGGGGTGGTTGGGAGTAAATTTAATTTTCCCTGCTGTTTCATGAAGTGTGAATCACTTTCTAGCAGATGATGTCACTGCCAATTTACAAGTTTTTCTTCCTGTACTTCTGTGTGGGAGGAATCATAAGGACTCTTTTTGTCATGGTAATGCGGTTAGGTGTAGAGGACTGTGGGATGCAGGAGGCAGCTTTTCAAGCATTTTTATTTTTGCCAGCACAGATAAGCTAGGTTTGAAAGGTGGGGCATGAAGTGCCACATTCAGTCTCTGGCTAATGGGGAGTGGAGGATTTTTTCCAGGTTCTTCTTGGATGCTGTGAAGATTTGTTTTCTGTGGGGTCAATGAACTGTAGCTTGGACAGTGAAGAATTTTGTTTGTTTTGCTTTTCATTTTTGAAACAGAAGTTGAATTATACACTGTGAAGCTCTTCTCCAAAGAAGAGAACTTTCTCTTCTGTTTAAAAAAAGAACTGCTTTTTACTGTTAGGGACATTTTATACACATAGATTTTGAACTGTGAGTTCCTGTGAACGGTTCTTGACTCCTTGCTCTTGATGTTTTACTGGGAAGATGCATGTGATTGTTTCTGCATTCACTAGCTCTCTCAGCTTTTCAGTAAGAGGAAAATAGCTGGTGAATAATGTCTATTCTTCCCCTACAACTGATGTTGCAGAAAGAAAAGTTGCTCTTCAAATGAGCTTTGTGTGACAAAGATAATTTTATTTAGATAAGTACAAATATTAAACCAAAGTATGAAATTCTAAAATATATTAATGCATAGCACCTGTATGCTCTCTTAGATGCTTCAAGTGTGTTATTAACCCCAACAAACAGAACCACAGAGCACTCTGAGTTTAACTTTGTCTCTATTTTATAGATGAGGATACTGAAGCATAGTTTACTGGAGAGCAATATGTCATCATAGTCATGAGCTTCTTCCTAACCAAGGACCTGTCACCGCAGGGATCATCAAATAACAAACTGTGAGCTGTAGCAGGAGGGACAAGCTATCAAAACTAAGGAGCAGGGCAGGAAAACACATGTATGGGAAAGTTTGCAATCTGAAAGCAGTGTGTCAGCTGCGAGATAAGAACTCTGTTATTAGCACAATGAGAGTAGAGGTCATTCACAGATTAGCAGTATTTACTAGCCTTCAGAGAGAGATGTTAGCCCTTTCTGTAATTCAGACATTGTTATGTAATTCTTCTTTACATGTATTCCATAATCGCATCCTTCCTCAGATGTGTGTGGTACTTTCATGTCAAAATGGACATCCATTTCCAGTCTGCTCCTTGTATAACTGTTATTTGGGGATTCAGTGTGGGAGTAGGTAAAAGCTGTAGGTCAGGAGGGATGGGTGGGAATTATTCATTAAAAACCTGAAATAGGAGCAGGTTTCAATGGATCTTTTCTTTTACAAAGGCCTCAGTTTTGAGAACTGTATTTATGTCCCATCCGGGTTGGATGGTTGGATCTTAAAGAAAAAGGTAAGCTCCTGTTGAGTATTTGGAACTATATTTAAAACTATGGTCTCCATCCAGCTAGCAGAATACCTTGAAGAGTTAAAAAGAACTATTGCAATGTGTTCCTGCTAGGAAAAAAAAAAGACATAAAAAAAAAACATAAGTAAAATTCCTACATGCATAGAATTATATTTACTTGGCTTTATGAGCAGATTCAGTTCAGCAAAGTTTATTTATTCTTGGCCAGCTTCTTTTCATCTTTGAGGGCATGCGTGCCTTGTAAATGCATTTGCTTATTCCCATGATGATGCCAAACATTAAAAGGGTCAAGCTAACTTTGTGTCAGTAAATGGATCTTCTAATACTTGGTACTTCTCTCTCTAAGTGCCTTTTAGGCAAGGATCTAGCACATTATAAAAATTGCACTCAAAGTATTACACATCTACGAGCTAAAGCAGTACTATTTTACAAGTAGGATACTGATAAATGGGGAGAAGCAAGTGTTGATTCAGTAAGATAGTTAAAAAAAACTTTCATTTTTGTTTGTGTGCAATCTCCTTATCGTGAGTAAAATACGTTTGTCCTGCCAACTCCAACTCCTCCTCCTCATCCATGTCCAGTGCTGTCATTCTTTACAGAAGTAGTTGAGGAGTGCTGCCTCTTCGTATTCTTACTCATAAGTAATTAAGATCATCACTAAGGAAGATGTCTCTTAGTATTAACAAATAACACTGTTGTCAGCAAAATTAATCTACTCTGCAGAGTGTGTGGGATTGCTGCATAATTGCTGTGACACACCAAACCCAGGTACATCGTGTCAGCCAATGTGCTGATGGTGCCTGGGTCCAGACAGCTACGTTTCACACAGCATTATTGCCATGAACCTTGGGTTCCTTTTATTGCAAGGTACTTCCTAAATACAGATATTCATCTCTTACTTTTTTGCCTGCATATTTGACTCACAAAGTAGAAGAGATTTCATGGGCTTTCAACAACCAGTGCACACTGCTGATGTGCTTTCAGTCCAGAAGAGTTGAGTTGTTGGCTTTCTATAGCCACATGTTGACTTGTTGGGGTTTGTAAGCCATATTTGGAAAAAAAATAAATAAATAAATTCAGAACCTCACTTCTCTGTATCTGAGTTCTACACTTCAGGTTGCAGCAAGCATCTGGATTTGTTCTTGGTATGTTTTATGACTATTTCAGAAAATCTAGCCCGGTAGCTCCTATAAATTATATACTTAGTTACATGGCCAGGTCACCCACTGTAAGACTGTACTGTGTGACATGATGAGTTGCTTGTTTGCTTTTGATTTCTCCTTTCCTTTTGCCATATAGTTGGGTTTATAAAACATAAATTAGTGTCTTCGCGCTGTCAAAACCTGGTGCAATTACAGAAGCTTGGAGGAAGTTTCCTTGTTTGTAATAAGCAGGAAATCACGTTACTTACAACATATGGCAATGTGATAGCTTTCTTCTTGCCCTCTGCCCTGCATGCAGACTAAACACTTCTGCAGATTTTTACAGACATTTATGGAAAATCTCCCTTATCTTACAGCAACACTTTATGCTACCTTTAAAAGAATTTGTGACCCAAAGGGAATAGTTAGCACAACCTTGTAGTTAAAAGGAAAGAAAGTAGTGTTACTGTTCTTTCTACATGTTTCATTATGTCATCAGAACAAGCTAAGCCATCAGCAGCTTCCATATGGGCACCTGAATATACAAAGTTGAAACAAGGCCCAGATTAGAGCAAGTCAAGAGCTGCAGTTTAGAAGATTTATTTTTCCCAGAAGTCAATTTTGTTTCCATACAATTTTTTCCCAGTTTTGCAACTTTCTGTGAGGAGAAGCTGCCCTGGTTACTTTAATGTAACCCTCTTGTGTATACGAGGTATGGTTTGTCCTTTAATCATACCTCCTGTAGGACCTCTTTCTGCTCTGGGGTAGAAAAGGTGAATGCTGCTTGATTACTTATTGATGAGCACATGTACTATGATAGAAAAACTATTAGTAATCCCATGGGTTTCTTTATGATGCTTCTTAGTGCAGTACCTGAATGCCTTATAGATGCAAATTTTATCTTTAAAATAGGCTGGGGCTTAAAGTCATGGCAAAGTTCTTGTTTTACAGATCGGGAATTCAGATGAGAGGTTAAGGCCAGAAGTGCCTACCAGTTGTTAGCAGCTTGTCCAACCAATATGCAAAATCATCTATTTATAAAAGTGAAATAATGCCTTTGTTGTCTTCTGTTGGCTCTGGGTGCTCAGCATTTCTGCCAATTAGATCCAATGATTTTAAGGTTGCTACTTAGAAAACAACACACACAGTTAAGTGCAGTTTCCTCAAGTTCTTTACATAGTCATCACTGCAGGCAAAGATACTTTGCAGACCTCAATGACATCTCACAAAAGATTGGTTTTAAGTGATTTGTTTGATCTTAGCTGAAATTTTATGGCAGAGACATGTAAAGAATGGAGAAGGTTATTCTCCTTTTAACTCTTGAAGGCTTACACTTCATTCATCCATCGCTATCTGGTGGAGATGTAATGAGAAGACGTTTCTTCAAACACTTTTTGTGACCCATGCTTTGGGCAGTGCTCCCTGTCTCCAGACCCTTTGACATGCTCTGGGACTTCTGGCTTCTGCCTGCTGCCCATAGTAGGTCTGCCAACAAGAGCCACCTCTGTGTCTGGAGGATACAGAACTGCACCTAGGCTTGACCAGCTGTAAGAAATAATCTGAATGAAGTATACCTGGTATTTCACAACTGGGCCTTTATGGTTTTATCTAAGTGTTTGCACACTGTTGCATATACTTTGCAAGAACTCTTAGTAAAGGCAAGAATAATTGACACATAACTTGAAGCAAGGGAGAGCATGATGTCACCTTGGTCCTGTGGGACCTCTAAAGAGGCCTCTTTGAATGCTTCTGGTATGGTTGTGACTTGCATCTCTGAGTTATCATCCAGGGCTTTCTCTGATGATCTCTCATGAAGCACTGCCATGAGCTTTGGTTTCCATGTATTACTTTCAAGAATCTAAAATGGCACAGAAACCATACATTGCTTGCGTCTTTTATATGGACTAGACAATTACAAAGCAGTGCTGAATGGCAGTAGGCTCTCTCTAGTGGGACAAATTTTTCCCTGTTGTGAATGCTGGGCTTGCAGATACCAAAAAAAACCTCAAAGGTATTTCTAGAAGCAAAAAAGGTAGCAATAGAGTTAATGGTACAATGGACTGAGGCAGAGGAAAGCAATGATGGAAAGGGCAGGCAGAAAATAATTTGTGGCAGGATAGCTACAGGAGATGAAGTGATAAAATGTGAAGAAACAGCAGGGAAGCACCTGTTAGGGCTTGAGATTGTGAGGGAAAGGTAAGTAGATACTGATGTTGGGGTGACAAGGCAAAAAGTGTATTCTGTGAAATAGAGAAGGAAGCTGGATGAACATGAGATTTGTTGGGAGTTTTTTGAGTAGGAAGACTAAGACACACACAGACAAACACAAAACCCGACATGGGTCGCTGTTGCATATAGATGACTGATAGTTCTGAGAGCTTTGCAGATTGTGTAAGAAATACAGAGAATCTGTATAGACGTGCAGGAGACACTGAAGAAGACTTGATAATATTTGGTATTCAGTAGTAGACTTCATCCCTAGAGTCTCAGTTCCTCGAAAGCAACCAAGGGAATAAAGATTTCTTTTTTTCCACTTTAAAATGATATTTTAAAACAAACTCTATCATTCTGGTGAAGTTGGACAGAACAATCAGGCAAAAATAAGACATTGATGACATTTTTTTAATGGCTGTATCCCACTCTCCAGGCTTATGCGTACAAAATTGCCCCATATAACAGGCAGGAATTGATTATACTAGTAAGATGAAGGCCTACAAAGAATGCCCCCTGGACCCATTTTAGCATTGCTGATATAATAGGGCAAAAAGATGCTGAGGTGACAGTGATGAATGGAGGCTCAGCTCAAAGGAGCTGGAGTAAGACAAGTCCCTCTCTGGAGTAAGACCGTGAAGAAAAACCTCTGACTGAGTGGCAGAGGTGCCTAGGAGAAATGCTGGACCTCTGTCTATACTTGCCTTCTCTTGGAGGTCGCTTCAATGGTTTTAATGCTGAGAAGGGTGTGAGAGTGCATGCTCTGTCCCCTGCGCTCCTGTGTTGTGGGGCATCTTTCCTGCCTGTGACCCGATGCTCCAACTTCTTCCAAGGAAGCGGTCAACAGCAGATGAGTTGTTAAAAATGGCCATGTGACATTTGTGAGTGGTAAGTGTCAGTGTTCTAAGAACAGATGTCTTGTATGTGACTCAGTGGTTTCAGTGTTACCTTTGCCATATTACACTTACCTGTGACTTAATGAAGAATGTGGTTCTGAATGTTTTCTTTTTAAAGGCAGAGCACTGTAATCTCCAGACCATTACTCAGATTTCAGTGTGTTGTGTATCTCAAGGCCCTGTATTATATACATCTGCATGAGCTGGATGCTTTTTGTTACTGAATGCTCCATGAATTAGGTACTTTTAGAGGACAACCTGCTGTTCATCCGAGGTTATTCTCAAGCTTTTTTTCTTTAACTCAGTCCTGCTCAATTGTGTTGAGCACAATGGCTATTACTGTATATCTGTAAAATGAGTTGCTTTTCTCTAATAGCAAAGTTTGATTTAAAAGAAAAATGTGATGGGGGTTGGGGTAAAGGGAAGGTCTATTATTCGAAGCCTGGAAATCTTTGAGTAAGGTCAAGCACAGTGGTGGTGCCTATAACCTGAGAAAGTGCTTTCACCGATAGTTTACCCCCGGTGTCTGTGGAAACAAATCCTATTCAGTATGATATATGAAAGCATAACCCTCTGTAGTTTAGGAATCAATGGAACCATTCATATAATAGATGACTGTTCGGGCTTGTGCAGTCTGCTGCTCAAACATAATTGGCATCTATGTAATAAAATACTGAACACCAAGGGAAATGTTTTAGATGTTTATGAGTCATCACATGGTTTATTATAGAAGACTGACATACAACTGTGTAAAGCAGAGTAGGCTAACTAGAGCTTGAGTTACTGTTAGAGTATTTGATACTGTGCTGAAAGAAACACGAAGATCTTAGACTTTCCTTATGTTTAGCATGCCAGCTAAATCAGTTATTGGAGGTCTGGTGGGTATAACAGAAAAACAGATTGGCAAGCCAGTGTTTTTACATGAAATCCTTAAGTCATTGCTTGAAGATGCAGATGTGAAATACAGGGTTTAAGAGCACAGTGCTGCTGACAAGCAGCACTGGATGAACAGTATGTTGTACATTGTAAGCTCTTCTGAATGGAGGTTGTCTTTTGCTATATGCCTACATAGTGTTTAGCGCAGCTGGGAGTCCTTATCTCAGCTGGAGGCCTCTCTAAATACTACTGAAAAGGAAATAATAACATATTTGTCAGCTGCATGTCTTAAGCATGTTAATAAATTCCCTGTTTATAAAAAGGACCTGCTTGCTTGGCATTTGAACAGACTTGCAGCCTCTTGATCTTATTCCGCAAGTCTTGGGCTCTGTTCAGAGTGTTGTTTCCAGCAGCCAGAAAGCAAGTTTAAAGCTAGCTCTGGTCTGACAACATATTGTGGTTTGCAGTACAGACATGTTAAGTGTTCTGCTTGCTCTACAAGATGCTTCTCAGAACCGGAGTTAGGAATTGCATACACTGAACTACCAGAAGTCTCCTCTTATTTCAGCTCTGCTCACTTGACCATCCAGTTTAAGTCACCTTCCATTCAACTGGGGCTTTCTTTTTGAGTGAAGGAAGGGAAAGCAAACGAGTACAACTGCACCTGCAATAGAAAGGGAACAAGTGCAATGCTCTCTAACAAAAAGCATGCAGTTGGCTGTACGCATTCTGTTAGTTTTGCTGAATAACAACGCTCAGCACACCTGTCTTGCTGCATGCCATTCAGTGCCTCGCAGGAATGTGCCATTTCTCTTTGTTATTAATGCTTTTGGATCTGCCACAGCAAATGGGAAGAAGAAAATTCTGCTCTGCTTATTGTCTGTTGCACTAGCTATGCTAGTACCCTCCACTTCTGAAAGGTGGCTTAACCACGCCAAGAAAATTAATCATTAGAGATGTGGTACATGCAAATTATTTGTAATTCACAGGATATTAGTATGATTCTTTGTCTGCTTGAGAAGTGGGTGTCTGTTCTCACGTGCTGGAAAACTCTGAAACAGCTCTAAGTGTGTCTCAACTAGTAGGGGCCACCTTCTTCCTTAACTCGAGCATGTGCTAGATCCTTTGCAGTGGTGGTTCTGCTGAGCCCTGCTGAAGTTTGAGAGGAGATTTGCTTGTAGCAGAGGTGCATTCCACCTCTTATTTAGTTGGTTATTGTTTGGTGGGTTTTTTCCATTTTAATTTTTCTTGTCTCATTCTCTCTTCATTACAGGAGTGGTCAATTTATACTATAGGTTTGAGTCTTCAATTTCACTACATAAAGCCTCTCTCTTTTGATGATGCTTTTTTCCATTGTCCTGTGGCAATGGTTGGCATTTCTGTACTATGGGTTGCTCTTTGTGACAAAGAAAGAGGTCAGCATTGCCCTCGTTCCTAACAGTAACTATCTTTACATACAATTTTTGGAAAGCTGAGCCAAGTTTTCAGAGCAAGTGAACATGAGCAGAGCTCTTGAAAATGAGGAACGGATTTTTACTTAGGAGGTTCATGCAGCCCTTGCCCTCTGAGATGTGCAAACAGGAAGTGCTATTTCAGTGCTAAGGATGTAGAAAGGGGGGAAAATAACACGATTTAAGAGAGAAAATTATTGGCCATCCATGGAAAATATGAATAAAGCTTGCAGAACTGAAGGATGAGCCCCGTGGTACCAAGCTGCAGGAAAGCAGATGGAGGCAGATTCCCAAGGGTGTAACTGCTGTGCTATACATCAGCGCTAAGGTACACTGGGACTCGTGAAAAGTAAAAAGGAAATAAAACCATGCTATTTAGATATTGGGAAAAGACAATCTGCTTAAACTGCTGCTGGATGATCAAAATCTGCTGGGATAAGTCTAGACTTCAAATAGTATGTGAAGAAAATAGAGGGAAAGCTCCAGCAGATGAGATCAAGCTGTACCAGGACCACTGGTTCAGTCTAGGTGAACATAGTGCTGTGATGAAACCCTGTGAAAACTTCACCAACCTTAGAGACCTAAGCATTGGATCAAAGCTTCAATGTAGAGTCACACTAGGCTTACTAAGGAAGGTTTATAGTTCTCTGTAGTTCTAGAAATAGGCTAGTGTTAGCCATGGTGCAGAGGAGTGATAACTAAGAGACAAATCTGATGAGGCATTATGAGGATGCAGTGTTGCCCTGCGATGAGGACCATATATTCTTGTAGCCTGTACTAGTGTGAGAGTTAATTTCTCTTGCTTCTCCTGGTAGCATTGACTGTTGGTAAATAACAACCAACTGACATTAATGTCCAGCTGCAGTTACCTGAGGCATAAGCTTTACTTGGGGTTTATTGCTGTTGGGCATTGGCTGGCAGACTGTATGGTCAGCATTCTGGTACTGAGGAATCGCCAAACCTGATGCAAAGGAGACTGCTGAATAAGCACCTGGGTGACCAGTGATCTCCTTTTCAATTCTGCAGTGTGGAGTTGGAAGCTCCATCCATTTATCACCTCATGTTTTCAGCTCTTAATCAAACCTCCAGGCTAAGGAAATTCATGTGGAAATCTCACAGCCAAACTTCTCCTGGGACTTCATAATTTTCTCTAGCGTGGAACACATTCTGAGAATAGGTAATTTATAGCAACATATTCCTTTGAGGGCAAATCTAAAATGAGAAGAGCTATGAGAAAAGTGGAAATAAAATAGTTTGAATCTCAGAAGACATTCAGTATGGATTTGATCTCAAGATAATTCGGTATATTTGGGCTATTCTTATTAACTCTGAGCTGATTCATGTGTGCCTAATAGAAAAGTGGAATGAAGACTTGAAGAGACTAAAGGTTGGAAGGCTATTTTTTGCTCAAGCAACTTCATACAATGGGGATTCATCTACAAGTCAGAATAGAGTCCTCTTTTCCTCGATACTTCAGGCTTTGAACAGAAATGAATATACGGGTATTCATTATCTGCCTTTTGTAGTAAAAATAAAAGTATGGATGAAGATATTTCCTATCAGTAGCTTTTCACAAAGGTTGTTTTTCATTGATGTTGGAGCTATGTTATTTATTTAAAAGTGTTACTTACATGACTGTGTACGTAGTGCAGGTTTTAACTGGGATAGTAACATGATCAGTTAATAAATAAATTTAAAGTGTGAATGAAGATATGCTAATATCTGTTGCAGCGTGCTTAGCTGTAGGAGATGGAATTGTTAAAATATCCATTTAAACAAAAGACACATTTTTTTTTTTTTAAGTAAGTGACAAATTGCTATTGCTTTTTTGGTCACCATTTACTTTCCCAACCCAGGAGGTTGGCAATGAGTAACGCACCTCACCTCAGGATTGGAAGAATGTGAATTTTGCAAACTACAGAAATTGCTTACCAAAAAGGATCTGGCTGTATTTTTGAAACTGTTAAAATATTCTTTGTGGATTCGTGAAAGCTTGGCAAATTTCTTTTAAAGTGGATGATACAGTAGTTTTTAGCAAGCAGATTCTGTGTAAATTCTTGTTACAATTTTGGTTTAAAAATACCAAATAACCCTTTCCTCCTACTGGTTTTTTTCCCAATAGCCAACCTAGGGAAAGGATCCAGGTATGGGAAGAGAGGTGGATTGCTATCACCTTTTGTTCTAGCTCCCTGGACAACCTAAAATCTGATTTCTGTCTATCTTTTCTTATTATGAAGAGATTGTGAAATACAAACCTGTGGGTTGAGACTCAGCCCTGCAGCCATGTCCTCTAAACAACAAGGGCAGAGACAGCAGCAACAAAGAACTTGAACCCTGCAACCTCAGTCACCTCTGCTACCAACATCATGTCCCTGGTGCAGTCACAAAACTGGGTCTGAGAACAGCACCAGGGGCTGGAATTAGGAAAGGGTTGCAGCTATGAGGATAAGTTCGTGTTTGCCCTTTTGTATGTTTTCTTGCATGAATACAGACCGAGGCATAACTGGAGGAGCTGTCAGGGATCATAAGTTGATCTGTTTTTCCACGGGCTTACAGGAACTTTGTTTCTGCTTAGTGAAGAGTGGCATGCCACAAAAATTATCACTTGCTAAGTCACAGGCCTACCAGTAGTTGCGATTAGCTTTGACTAACTTCCCTGTGATGCCGTAACTCAGTATAATGGAAAGTACTTGGCTCTTCATTCCTTCGTGGTGTTTCCTCTGTGGCATGAAGGTCCTTGTTGATGGGGAAACAGCATCTTTTTGCTCCTCTGTAGTGGCTGTAAGATGTTGTTGTGTGCATAGTCCTCAATAGTCTCCTTCCTGCCAAGTGTGGCAGGTTTTGTGTTTTCAAAAGTGGAATTTGTTCATTTGACTGGCTCTTTCTTTAGAGTGCAGCTTCTCTCCACATTGTTTCTTCCTCAGCCTATTGCTAATCCTCACGTATGCAAATCTTTGCTTGCTTTGGGGAACAGTGACATGTACCTTTTTCTTTTTCTGCATTGCTTCTGCAACTTTCTGCACCCTGGACAAATCAGATGTTGTGCAGTTGTATATCTTGCATCTCTGATATGCAGATCTAGCAAGTGTGCTTGCAAAACCCTATCTGTCATGCAGCCAGCTCTCCCTGCGTGACACCACAGCAAGAGAAGCACTGAGAGGAGTATGCAAAAGACCTCTTCTGGCTATAGACAATTCCTGTAAATCCTCCAGGCAGGTTCTTCAGTCTGCTGTGGTCACTGATCACAGGTCCATTCATATGCCAGCGTGATTCACAACTGCCAAAATGGGAATAAAATGTCATTTCTGGTGAATTTTTTTATTAACTCAGTTGAGTGTATGAGAAAGTCTTATGAAACTTAATTGTGACTCAAGCCTCAGTTCAAGAACACCTTTTAATTGGTTTCTCTGGGACTTCAAAAATACCTCCTGCAGTTAATTGTTGAAGTGGGGACAAATGCTGTAAGATTTTGTGGACTCCTAGTAGATATGTTCTAGAAAGCCTTCAGACATGAATAATCCCATTGCTTGTGCTAGTCTCTAATATTTCTTTACACATTATATTTGACCTTTTCCTTTTGTCCTTTCTCATCTAGTAAAAAACTCAGTGGGTTTTTTTCTTTTATTGTGTCTGGATGTGGCTTTTCCATACATGGGTCAAGTATAAAATGTGCAGCCTCTTCTTTCCAAAAACAAGCTGGGAGACTGGTTAAAACAACTGGAAAGAAGACTTACACAATACACTCAGGCAGTTTTCCACAGGTCATCAGGATTTGCTGCAAGAGGCATTGAAGGAATGTGTATCAGCTTGAAAATTTCTCAGATATTATCACTGGATATGGTGTCTGTCTTCTTCTCCATCCTAAAGAGTTGCAATGCCATTAAAAGTCAGTGTGTTTTCCAGCAGAAGAGGTTGCGTTTCAGAAATGAGAGCAACAATTGCTCTGTGCAGTTGGCAGATGAGTTTGTAATGTGCTCGGGGATCCTTTTCCACGCTGTAAATTCAAATTACATCTCATCATGTGCCTAGTTAAAGCACAGAGTATGTCACAATTGAGAAAAAGAAAACCAGGGACAGATTGTGATCCTGTTGGCAATTATGTAAGTCTAGATCACTTCACTGTCATTTCTTATCCCGGGATGAACGAGAGCAACGTAGGGGATCTTTGGGGAAAAAAAAAGCAAACAAACAAACATCCCAAACTTATATTGGACAATTTATGATAGTAGTTCTTCTTTTTCAAGTGATTTAAACACCAAGAACAAAACAAAGGATGTAAACATAAGTAATATAAGAAATGAGTCACAAAATGTACTAGGATTAGTTATCTCCTATATTTTCATTTTGTGATGGTTTCTTTTCAATCTGTTCCTTCCACTGCCTGTTGCACATAGCTTTCTTTGCGAAATGTAAGGCTTTGCAATGGCTTGGCACTATCGGGCAAATACCAGGAAATGAAGCGTGGGAGTAAGAACCTGCCCAGGTTCTGCCAGTGCTGTCGTGTATCTAAACCGCATCTATAAACCGTGGGGTGAGGAAAAGAAGTTACTCATATCTTGTATCCCTGGCCATGCCTACTGATCAAGGCAAAATAGTAGATATTTGTTGCCTTTTAGTAAGAATATTTAATGTGTGTTCCCAGGACGTTGTCATGAAGTAGAAATTTAACTTCTATTGCAAGTAATAATCAGTGATGTGGAGACACGAAGAAATTTCAGAACCTGAATCTAACTAAATCCCTGGGGTGTATCAAAAACTGTAACAAGCAATATAGCATGTTCCCTACAGCCTCCTCATCATTTTTTAATCTTCCATTATTCAAGCCTAGCTTTATTGTTATCATCTTTTTAAAACAGAACACATGTAAGACTTTTGCGTAGCAGACTGTGTTATTGCTACGAATGGAATTATAAGTAAGATTGTTTGTGTCACCTCAGGAACGTGCGTGTCACCTCTCCTGGGCCTTTTGGTGGCACAAAGCCATTATAACGGCACCAGAATGACCCCATGTGCTTTAACAATAGGAAGCAATGAAAACTTTCTTGTCATGTTTAAGTGGCAAGGGAATTTAGGTATGTTATCCACAGTGCAATTATTCAGCTTGGAGCACAGCCAAGGCAGTGAGACTAACAATGTGTTTAATCTTACGAAAAGATGGCGTGGGATCTTTAATGACCATGTTTTGTCGGAATCTTGGATTTATGACGTCTCTGAGAGACAGTTCTTGTGGTGCCATGCTCAAAAGACATAATTAGAAAATCCATAATTCTGCTGAGTTTTCGTTTCAGCTGGTCTTTTTTAGAGAGATGTATATTTATTCTGTTTTATTCCTAATCTGTTCAGCGCAGCCTTGTGATGTTGGGAAGCTAGCCTTGGGAGGAAGCAGCTGGTCCGACCCCATGCCATCCATTGATGGGGAAGCTGTTTCCCTGGCAACAGAAACGATGAGAAACCAGAGAACAGCTCTTTTCCAGTTCATGTTTCTTTTTCAAATCGGTGTTACAGGCACTCATTAGCTTCTTAGGAAGAATCATATAGCTCCTATCAATCCAAACTAAAAGCTGAGCGGAATGGTGTAAATGTCACCACAGTCTTCAAGGTTGTAAGCTTCTGGAGCCTGCTGCTATCAACATTAATTTTGTATTGAAAAATATTATCAAACTAGAATTATTATTCTTTTTCCTTCCCCTTTGAGAATTATTCATGGCACTGTATCAAAACAAAGCAGTGAAGAAAAAGAGTAAAAATTGCTGCACTGGCTTTGCCTCACATATTTGTGCAGGATGCGTTTATATCTGCATGAATGCAGTCTAAAGGGAAGCTTTGCAGCTCAATTAGGACTGTGGAGCTGGTGTACTTGGTGAGCCATATCCTGCCTTAACTCTCCTGAAATTTTGGATTCCCATAGGAAAAAGAGAAGTTGAGAGATGAGAGAAGGGAATGACACCCAAGTTGGCATAGGGAGTTGACAGCAAAGCCATTCTGGTGTGCAAGTAAGACCTGTAAGTTTGGGTCCACTATGGGTCACGTAAGCTTTCACCCAAGATGCTGCTCTTTCTCTGATGTTTTACAAATGTTTTCACCTAGTAATAACTTCTTGAAAATGACTGCACGAGCTATAGGGCAGTAATGAGGGGGAGCTCTGAATGAGGGGGAATTGTAACATCCAGGAAGAGACTTTGCATCTTTTCTGCTTGGTGTAAGAAACACTCCATTTCTTGTTTTCTAATGTTAGGGTTAATAAATAGAGAGATGTTAAACCAAAGCTGGGAACTCAAGAATTGGTTAATTTAGCAGAATTGAAGACCAAATTCTTACTTTATGCTTGTACAAAATATTTGAGTAATTTAAATTCATAAACTAAGAGCAATTTTTAAATTTTTCATTTTTCCCCCAAAATTTGCATCACCACAAAAGCTTTGCTAGGTTTTGAGGCCTCCCTGTGACCACTTCTAGAATAGCTACTCTTCCATGAGTATGAAGGTCCTGCTGTGTTTCTGTGCATGTAATGGGGTGCACATGCTTTCTGCATTCTCTAATAGCCTCGTCTCACTGAAGCAGAAATGTTCATTACTTTTTGCAGTGCTTCAGAGGATATGTGCTCTTTCCTCTTGTACAAGATCTGTGAAACTGTACTTCATGCCAGCTGAGGACAAGCCCAAACTGGAATGACTGCTGTGAGTTTAGTTGCATTGGGTTTCATTGGGAGTCACGCAGGTAACTGAAGAAGTCTGAACATTGTTGCTGCCAAAGTACAACTGAGTTTAGTTTTACCCTCAGGTAGCACAAACGCAGTGATTTGGGCCTCAGCTGATGCAGCTTGGTTTGGTTTTAGAAGTGGCTACAGTGCCACTGCTGCACCTGAGGGACTGGTGTAAAAAAAGGTCTTTGTGAGAGAAGCCTAGTCCAATTGTCCAAATCCTGTATGTCTGGTTGGAGTGCGTCAGAGATCAATGCACTGCTAAAAATCAGGCTGAATTTCTGCTGATTCCTGGGGTAGCTTAAAATTCTGGGCATACTGTAAGATGCTGCTGACTGACCAGGTAGTGTGAAAGGGAGAGAATATGCAGAGATTTCCAAAACCAAAACGTTAACCCTCCGAAGAAACATTCCATTAATAAACTGATAATCTGAACAAATGAAATGTCATAGCTAGAACATGCACTGTAAAGCTGTCATTTTTATAAAACAACATTTTTCAAAATCCCCATGTTTTCAAGCATTATTGTGATTGCTAGCTATAAATCATTATAATGGCTATCATGTTTTTGTACGCAACACAAATACAGCGTATTTTAATGTCTCAGTAACTGCTGCTCTTGTAGGTACTCAGTAGGCCTGAACAGACTACCAATCTGGTCATCAGAGAGGAGTAAAACCTGCCTGGGCTATGGCATTTCAAGTTGTTTTTTTTCTTTTCTGAAGTGTTAAGGCTGTGAAATGGGTGTATATGAAAGGCTGCTGCTCCTTGGATTGGAACATGACAAATTTTTATGCAACATCAGGCTCAGTTCTTGTGAAACTAAAGCTTTTAAAGCTTTTTCCTTCAGAAAAGGTAGCATCCATCCTCCTGCCCACCATGTAATTTTGCTGTAGTACCATTTTATGTGCAAACATTTTTCAAACTTATGCATTTGTTTGGCCGTGTGTCTGGAACAAAGAATGAGTACCAATTAGCTGTATTCAGTTAGAGGTTGTCTGTTGGGGGGTGTGTCAGAGATAGGATGCTGTGTCGATAGTTTATGGTTGTGATTTACTACAGCAGTTTGTGTAGTCTGTAAAAACAAAAGCAGCATTTGATTAGGGGATAAAAGGAATTGAAATAAGCTGGTGGCCAAAGTCCTAGCAGCAACATTTGAAATATAAACATTAGCCTCTTATTCTCACGTCTGTGGGCTCTTTTTCCAGTGAAGTACTGGGTCTCTCAGTAGCCTACTGCTGCTTTCCTTTTGTTTTTAACCTCTGTTTTTAGCATTTAAACATGTACTTTCCTAGGTGATGGGATAAGAAATTCTTCTGTCTCAAACACAAATATTGTTGTGTCTTATACTTACAGTAGCATCTCTACAGAGGCAGAGACAAGTCTGATGTTTGATTATTTTTTTTTCCCCCTGATCTCTTCCCAGGGTTTCCCAAAATGAAAACTATGAGTGTGTTTGGTTTCCTCTCCAGCTCTGTTATGCCTGACTCGTAAACCGTACTGCCAAATTAAATGTGATCAAAAAAAAAACCCCTTCATAAAAATGCAAACAAAATGTGTTACTTGAAAGGCTTCCAAACTCTGTGCTCTGCTTCTACTTTAGAAATGCACTGTAGATCAATTTGGTTTTTCTTATTATTTTGGGGATATAATCCAGCAGGCAGTGATCAAGGTGAATGTCTCAGTGCAGCACGGCCATTGTGAGGCTGAAAGAAGTGAAGATAATGGAGTCACGCATCGCATATTCAGCGGGGTTTCAGTGACAATGGGAACCTGTTTCTCGCTGTATTTGTTACTTGCAGGAACGGCTAGCCTGATAAGGCATGAATCACGTCTCTCCTTCCTCCTGGCAAATGGTTATATTCAAAAGGTTGGAACTCTTATGTACAAGTTGTGGAAGAAGGCTGGGTAGCTTAGGGAGAAAATATGTTTCAGGACTGGAGCAGCTGCACACTCTCCACTAGCATCTCTGCTCTGACACTGCTCAGATCATTGTTTCTGTCACACCCTGTTGATCAGGAACACTATTTGAGGCCATATGAGGAATACCATTTGAGCTAGACACTGGTTGAGGCCCCATGAAGTTCAATCTGCTCTACAAATCCGACCAGCATTTTCACCAATCACGGTAGTGCTGAATGAGGACATTAAAACACAGTTTGTAAGCAAAAGCCCACCTCAGGGAACCTCATCAACCCCACCCTTTGTGTTGGAGTTGGAATGAATGAAATTGCAACAAAAAATATAGGATTTAATTGAAATACCAGACCTGTTCACCTCTATCTCAAATATAACCAAAGATAATTATTTAAATCAGAACTGACTCAGCAAGTTATGATGACTGTTGCCACAGTAAATATTATATTTTATCCCTTCGCAAGTGCAAAGATATAGAAAGGTTCAAAAGTGACACCTGTCTTTCTAAGACTTGAGTGAGACTAGATATGGGTAGAAAGCATCCAGTTTCTTCTTTCCTCACATGCTTTTTTCTGCTATAGAACTGCATTTGCAGGATAGATGTTTGTTTCATAGACACTTGTCCTGCAATACAAGTGAAGCAGTCCCTCAGATTTTGGGAACCCTCTGGGCACTAGACCCTTGCTTAAACTGGTTGAAGTATGTGTTGAAACAGAAGCTGAGAGGTCAAAGAATTTCTCTCTAGCAGAGTGTTGGAATGATGTGTAATGAGATGCCATTTTCCTAAATGCAGGTGTACGTTATGAACATCACTGTATCAGCTATCAACAGAAGTCCTGGTTTTAACAAAGGTGGAGGCCTGGACTACACCAGCCCCAAACCCAGCTCTAAAAGAGGGGATTGGAGTAGCTTGTTCCAGACCCAGCAAGCAAGGTCAAGTTTCTTCATCAGAACATTTGTAATTCAGAGATAATGCTGGCATCTTGGAGATCATGCAGAATGCCCTTGCTACAGATTCATATGCATGCGTTTTCTTGTGGGAGGTGTAGAGCTAGAAAGGAGCTGAGCTTGGATTAGTGAGTTCCTAGTGGGTGGAGGTGCACAGCACCTGCAGCTCTGGTAGCTTCTGTTTGAAGCTCAGCTTCTTTGAACACTCTCCACTTCCCCAGGGATAGTGTTTCAAAAAATAAGTGCTCAAGCATCAGAAGAAATAAAACCAATCTAGGATGGGATTTTTGTGTTAGATTTGAGGAAGACATGGTTTATACAGCTAAATATGGGTGGGTTTTTGTTGTTGTTCTAGAAACTTAGCGTAAATATATATGAAATCTAATCTAAAATACCCACCCCAAACCACAGAAAGTGTTTGAATAGAAATGCAAAGTTCATTGGCTTGAACTAACACTGATTTACAACAGCAAAAAAGGAGAAATCCTTAGACAGAGTTGTCCTTATCCGCTGAGACACTTGTGATCCGTGTGAGCTCTTTGATTCAATTCACATGAGGCAGAGATGCTTTCTAATTACTGAGAAATTAATTTGAAAACCAAAACACATACCCTTTTTGTGCACACTAAACACCCATTCTGTCCTGGACAAATTAGCAAACGTGTGCAGCCTGTGAGTCCCTGTAGGATAATTTACAGATACCCAGGAAATTATCCATTTTGTACATGTTTCTAACACATTTTCAAAATGCAGAAAAGAAAATAAAGCAGCCCAACGTTTGGGGCATAGAGCAAGTGAATTATTTGGGTACTCCTTGTAATCATACAGTGCCTGGTGGTATTAACATTTCTAGAGCATGTCTACTCCACTAGCTCTATAGGTCTGGCCTAAATTCCACAGGGAGCTTTGTGACTAATTGCTTGTGTGTGACTAACACACACTAACACTGTACCTTCGTGTGCAGTCGGAATACCTCACAAATTAATTCAGCCTGGGTTTATTGCAGTTTTATCTCCTGAACTGTTATGTATTACAAACCAGGTAAGGGGATGATGCCTCAGGGTCACCTGGTCAAACTCTCTCTTACCAATGAAGGATTATTTGACATACTGTATTTTCTGGTGCTTGTGCTAGCCTTCTTTTGAACACCTCTAATAATGAGGTTTCTACTGCCTATCGTGGAAGATTATTTCACATGGTAACAGATCTTGCCAGCAGGAAGTTTTTGTTATTTGTTTCCTAAAGCTCTTTATCACCTTTCAAATACTCAGTGAGTCATATGCTCTTTGATAACTGTCTTGAAACATCTATAATGAATCCCCATCTAGAAGAAATGCATGAATTTCAATAAGATGAGGATAGCTAATGATAGAAAATTGAATGAAGATGGAAGGATAAGGCTGAACAATGTCACAATGCATATTGTCTATCTATGTGTTCAGTTAAAGGGAAAAAAAAGAAAGGACAGAACAACTTACTACTTCTTCTGACATAAAAATACTCTTCCCCTTTCCCATTATTTTTAATCAGAACTAAAGGAAGTGGGTTGTTAATCTGCTCAGAACTGGCCATGACATTCATCCAGATTAAAAGGAAAAAAAAACCCAAACAAAAAAACCCACCTTCCTTTCTAGTTCTTGAAATCAATGAATCTTTATGAAATCCTTTGAATTTGATAAAATTATATACTCTAATAGAGATATGGTTATTTGAGACTGCTGTGCCTTCTTTTTTATGGGTCAGCTTGAGATGGTCTTAAGAAACTTGATTTTATAGGAGGTAGAGGACTACTCTTATTTAAAACCAGTCTTCTCTAGAGAATTATAAATGCACATTCACCAGTTGATTTCAGTAACATTGGGAATGTTATACTGTGACAGCTGGGAGGCATGAGAGGGTCACAAAATTATATCCTAGTAATATGATTTTTTTTAAAGCTTTGTACAAAATATAGTTTTTACTCTAATTGTGATGAATTAATAGATATTATGGGGCCAGTTTCTATGTATTGTTGGCATAATTAAATGAAAGGAGACCAAGCTGAATTCAAATGAGAAATCTGAAAATGTGATATAGTTTAGGCTGCAATTTCCCAGAACGTATCTCATTTATCTTCCTTAGGTCTGTGCTGCTCTGTGTCAGCCACAGACCCATCATCTTCAAAGGATTTGCAATAAGAGCTGGGGAAATACATACTAAAGAAACTAAAGGCTTGGAGTGATGTTTCATTTTGGCTTACCTGCCAGAAGTGGAAAAAAACCCCCAGTTTGCTTGCTTTACAACACACTTGCTGTACTTTAGTCTTGAATTACAGATAATCCTGGGGAGGGGGCTATAAAGGCAGAGCTGCAACCATAGCTGGTGAAAGAGGGGTTTTATATGGCACATCTTACCGTGGGAAGTGGAAAGCAGAATTGTGGGGATTAGAAGCCTGTGTACATGGGGGGAGTGTGAGAGCGAGGAGGGGTGCATGAACTCATTGCACTGCACGGCAAGCTGCAGCTTAGTAAAAAGCCAGCAAGAAATCTGTATGCAAGGAGGAGGGAGCAAAATGCCATGCAAGGGGGAGGCCTGGTTTTAGGTTGTTTTTACTTGAAGGTTGGTGTCACATGGATGAAAAAAGGAGTGATTTTTGCAGCTAATACCCTTCTTGTGAGCACAGCCTTGTGTATATTAGATGAAGTTAAATACCTGAAAGCAGCTGTAGTCATATTTGAGGAGGTGTTAAGAGTATCCTTTTCTGCAGTTTTCCTTCATTTAAGTAGACTGAGTGGCCTCTAATCACAAGAAACCTTGAGATGCAACTTCTGGAGCCTTCCACCTGGCCTTTGGCCAGAATAAATGATAACTATAATGGATGCCTTGAGGCAAGACAGATTTGTGCTGTTTGGAGCAGTTCATGGATAATAACTCTCTTCACATTGTATAAATGATATATTTGTATTCTACAGTCACCTTCTGCAGATATGTTAATTTGGAGATTATTCATAGAAACATTTAAGAGAGTACTGAAAACTCTTCTATTTATTTTTGGACATATAACGGGTAGCTGAGTCTAGAGCTACTGACTATACTTCTGACTATAAACAGGTTATTTTATTCAGTGAATAGATTCAGGTTACCTAAACTAAGTCATTACAAATGTGCAAGAATCTTGTTGTTATCTTCAGAATAAAATGAGTATTTGCTAAGGAGTTAATGTAAAACATGTGAGGGACTTGAAAATTCAGGAGTAGGGAGATGCCACATTTGCTTATGTATTTATTATGAACTATTTATTTAGTCTTTTTTTCCCCAAAAAAATACTAAGGCAGGAGGGGATAATGAATTATGAAATGCATTCCTCTTCAGCTTAAGAAAGGCTTAAAAGTGTTGTACTGCTAAATACAGTATTGTTGGTTGACAGCTTCTCTACTCTGAGGCCTAAGGTCAAGATAATACATTATTTATCTGAGAATATTGTTTATCCTGGAAATTATGGTGGTTTTATATATATTTGTTTGCAAATATATACATATTTATATATAAATTAAATAATATAGATTTTTTTTTTCCCCTCATGAAGTAAAAATGGGAAGTACTGAGTATTCATAATGGTGTAGCAGGGGGAAAGGCCATTGCTTTCCATGAGACTCACTGGAATTGAAAAACAGTTTCCAAACTGTATTAGAACATTAAAAGTGGTTACATTTGATGCTTATAGATAGGGAATTTCCCATCTATATGGGAAATTCAAAGCACTGTTGAAAAGAATATGGAAGAAATATGCCAAGCTAGTGAAGGTAAGTCATGTCAGATAATGACTGTCAAGTGGAAAAGGTGCAAATGAAGCTGGACAGTGTTGGATGAGGATTGTTAAGTGGAGACAAACAAATCAAGATGAAGGATGAGCGATGATGACTGTTGAGTAGGCAAGAAGCAAACAAAGATAAACAAAGTCACATGATGTTTACTGAGCAGCTAAGAAAGACAACAAAAACGTTTTCTTTTTTAGATGGTTTACTCACACTGGATTCCTAAGTGAAGCCCTTTCTGTATGTGCTTGCATGTCTTGAATTTAGAATAACTCTCTGACAATTAGGCAACACCAAAAAAGCTTCCCATCATCTTTTTTTTTTTTAAAGCACTGCAAATGTATGCTGGTGTCTCCTGGTAGCTGACCTCCTCCTTGGATTTAGTTACAGTTGAGATGTGCTCCTTGCAGTGAGCTCTTTGTTTAGTGCAGTGTCATGCTGTGGGTGCTGGAGAAAGCAGAAAGACTTATTAATGATTCCTCATTGCATTCAGGCTTTTATAAATATGAATCACTCTGCTTTTTTATGCTTACCTACTCTTCCCTTAAGGTAGCCAAGCTACTGAGGACCGACACGAAAGGCAGCTGGAGGGATCAAAACTCACCTATTTGAGAAGAGCTTCAGTCAGATCTTCTTAAGTATCTAAGCCAGAAAGCCTCTGGAGAAAGCTTAATTGGACTTCCTTCATTTTGGAGCATTTGGGCTCTTGTATCACTCAGTTGTTCCTCACTTGCTGGTGTGGTGTTATGTCTGTAGCACCTGCTTTGGCAATGTCAATTGAGATTACCTACTTATTCTAGTTAAAATGCAGTGTTTTCAGCTTTAAAGAAAAACACAGCACTTGTCAGTAGTTGTCTTGTGGTGGTATTCAAAATACTAAAGTACTTGCTGATATCCACAGTGTCTTGGCCTTTCCCTCTTTATATTTTAAGCCACAGTAGATTGCAAGTGTAACTTAGCCTGGGTATTTTTCTCTTTCCAGGACAGTCACTTCCACTGCCTCAAAGTGACTCCAATATTGTGACATTCTTTTTTTCCTTTGGGTTTGTTTTGGTTTTTGTTTTGTTGATTGGTTTTGGGTGTTTTGGTTTTTTTTTTGTAAAACATGTGCTGCTTGCACCAGCCCCACAACTGTGTGGTCCTGGTGATGATGGCCACCTAGGGTAGTCTGCACAGGCAGAGCAGGTTGGGGGGCTGACTCCTTCCTCATCTCTCCATGTCTGAGTCACCTGCAGGTGTTAATTTGCCATCAGAGTTTCACTCTAGGTGACTTAAGTTTTATAAGGCTGTGCTGCTTGCCTCCATGGTTTCCAGTGAGATGTCGCAGGGGCAATGGGCAGGGTGTGATTCATACAGATTCCTTAGGCTTTTTCTATCAAGACTTGTATTTTTCCATGTCAGACTTCTATTTGTCAGTTCATACCTGTTCTTGAGAAGGAGCAAAAGGAAAAACATTTTACCAGAAGTATGTGTCTTCTCTGTCAAGGTGGGTAGTTCCTCCCATAGTAATCACACTTTTTGACTGAAGTACCCAACTGCTTTGTGCGATGAACCCATCTGCAGCCTATGGTTAGTTTGCAGACATGCTAATCTGCCAATCTTGGTGGTGGTCTGGAAAAGGTAGACGGAAGAGAGGTGAGACCAGCCACTGCAGATCTTATTGGTGTCCTTCTGTGTTTGCTATTTGCTGCCCAACTGGATGGAGGAATGGTGGTTGATTATGAGGAGGAAGAAGTGTTTGAGGTGGTGTTCTATGGTACCAGGAAAGGCAGATCTGCCATGTTACAAAACTTCTGTAAATGAAGTGTGTAGGAGGATGAAGGGAGCTTTCCCACCAGGTGTGAAATACTGACCCAAAGACATGCTGAGCAGAGTTTTGGATTTGAAATCTGTTTTTCCTTCCTAAGTAAGACTTCAGCAACAGCCATAAATGCACAGTTCACCATCTCCTAATCCTGCGAAGGTCTTAAGTTTTCTTTTCTCAATAACACCTCCCTGCTCAGAGAACCAGATCAGCTTTTGCCATTTGTGAAAAGGGAAAGTTTGGTCAAAGATAGCTTTGAAGCTAAAGAATCATAGCATCATAGAATCATTAAGGTTGGAAAAGACGTCCAAGATCATCTAGTCTAACTGTCTCCCTACCACCCATATTACTTACTCTAAACCATGTCCCCAAGTACCTCATCCAACCTTTCCTTAAACACCCCAAGGGATGGTGATTCCACCACCTCCCTGGGCAACCTGTTCCAATGCCACTCTTTCTGAGAAGAAATTTCTTCTAATTTCTAACCTAAACCTCCCCTGGTGCAACTTGCAGCCATTCCTTCTTGTCCTATCACTAATGATCTGCGAGAAGAGGCTGACCTCCAGCTCACCACAACCTCCTTTCAAGTAGTTGTAGAGAGCGATAAAGTCTCCACTGAGCCTCCTCCAGACTAAACAGTCCCTCATCAGACTTGTGTTCCAGACCCTTCACCAGTTTTGTGGCCCTTCTCTGGACACATCCCAGGACCTCGATGTCTTCCTTGTAGTGAGGGGCCCAAAACTGGACACAGTATTCGAGGTGTGGCCTCACCAGAGCTGAGTACAGGGTAATATCACCTCCTGGCCCTGCTGGCTATGCTATTCCTGGTACAAGCCAGGAAGCCATTGGCCTTCTTGGCCATCTGGGCACACTGCTGGCTCATATTCAGGCGAGTGTCAACCAACAGATCCTTTTCCTCTGTGCAGCTTTCCAGCCACCCTGCCCCTAGCCTGTAGCATTGCCTGGGGTTGTTATGACCAAAGTGCAGGACCCGGCACTTTGCCATGTTGAGCTTCATCCCATTGGCCTCTGCCCATCCATTCAACCTCAGGTCCCTCTGGAGGGCTTTCTTACCCTCCAGCAGATTGACACTTCCCCCCAACTTGGTGTCATCTGCAAACCGAATCACTGGGGGTGCACTCAATTCCCTTCTCCTATCATCAGTAAAGATATTAAAAAAGATGAGTCCAAATACTGATCCCTGAGGAACACCACTTGTGACTGGTTGCCAGTTGGATTTAACTCCATTCACTACCCCTCTCTGGGCCTGGCCATCCAGCCAGCTTTTAACCCAGCAAAGAGTGTACCTGTCCAAGGAGCTCCGCTTAGAACCGATTAGCAATATTTTTTCTACTGTTTGAAAATTTGATATTTAACATTTTTAGCCCTAACGTTGATAAAAAGTCCAATATAGAGTAGCTTTTATAATTTTTAGTCAGTTGAAATGTTTCACATTTTATTATTACGATTTAAAAGAACAGACTTTTAAACAAAGCAATTCTGAAACAGGCAATTAATCTTTCCATTCTGAAACTGTGAGAAAGGGTTGTTTTGCCATTGACGTGGTTTCTTTTACAGTGTTAAAAAGAATTTCCTCCAATATTCCTTAGTTAGTGATTTTTGATAGAAAAAATAAACACTCACGCTATTTTTTGTCCAATTCTCAATCATTTCAGAGAATATTTCTTTTCAGGGGGATTGGCTCCCTGTAGTAATGTGGAGAACTCTTTTATTAGGTGTTTTTTTATGATTGACTTACATCCAGAAACTGAGTTAACTGTGTCTGTTCTGACTGTAGCCTGCTTATTGGAGCAAGTACAATGAAAAAATTAAATGTCATTAAAGTATTTGGCTATAATAAACATATTTTGTACACCACAGTGAAACTCAAACTCCTGAAAGAACCAGGTCAGTGAGAAGAAATTAGTACTTATTTGATTAGCAGTAAATTTAATTATTCCTTTAGTTATGTGTTTGTTTAAGAGCTATTGTTTTGTCTAAGTTTAAACAGAAGGAGGTTAGCATGAAAACATTGATGTAAGTACATTAAAAAATTAATACAAATTGAAAAGCAGTTACCTGATTGACTGGTCATTCTAAACCACAGGTGCCAGTTACCATTATGGCTATCATGTACTGTCCTATATTGAAATACATCAGCCAAAAAAATGAAATTATTATTTTCTAAGAAAAAGCTAGGCTTAGAATTTCATCCCTAAAGTTGTCTTTTGATGTGTCTTTATTCTGTGTAGCTAAAAAATTATGGAAAACTACTTTTTAAAGTGTTTGACTTTAGAAATTTCAATTGAAAAAAGGCTGAGTGGCCTTCTCTATAATTAGTGGGAAAATATGGGAAAGTTTGGGTTGAATTCCAGGGAACATCAATGAATTATAAAAGAATCCTTCATGTTACTGCAGCTGTAAATTCTCCACAAGATCCACACGCATTTTCCAGTCTGGGGAACATTAATCTAAGTACATGTAATGTTACAAAGGTTTTTGTCATTGGCTTAACTTCTACCAAACTCACTGCCACTGGGCTCACTGCCCATAGCTTCTTGTTATCTCATTACTGCCTTACTAAGGGCACAGTCTTGAATAGTACAAAATGGACTTTCTTTGTTCTAATTTTGGCATGCTACTCCTTTGAAAGCAAGGATTTTCATACAGTACAGCATGAGCTGGTTCCAGGTCAGATCCAGGTTGGATGGCACTTTCTCTCATGATTGTAAGTAGCCAGACGTGTTTCTGGGATATTGTTCTTCCAATTTTTACACTTTGGGAAAGAGGAAATTAATAGAAGGTATTTAGTTTCAAAAAAGCACCCATGATTTATATTTTCAATATTTTAGTACTGTGCCATGAAATCATAGGACATTTTGGTTTAGTTATTTTGAAATTTGGTGCAATGAAGTGGTGTGGCATTTTTCTTCCTAATGCCACTGTGTACTATCACCCTGCCACTCAAACTTTTAAATCTGAATGCCCTTCTGCTCAACATCCTAGGTTGTTTGTGGTTGCAAACTGAGCTAGGTGTTGGGAAGGTTGCTTTCGGGGTTTTATGTTCCTTTTATTATTTTTTTTTTTTGGTGTGATCTTTCTGGTTTTTCCTGGATTATTTCAGGCCATAAAGAGCCTAATGTAGGAAAGGTAAATATAAAAAAAGGAGGCAATGTCTAAATTTATGAAGTTAGCATTCTTTTAGTTCTTGTATGACCTTTGATAGGTATGCCGAGGTGTGTAATTATGAAAGCTATTCATAAATAGCAGAATGAAGTGCACGTATATGCTCCTGAATCAACAGAAAAATGTAGAATTACACTCTAGTTGTACAGTTTCATATTCTTTTATTCTGTAGTATAAAGCACCTTGGACTGCTGCTGGTTTGTGGGTTTTCTTTGTAACCTTTCTTTTCCTTACAGTGTTCTTGCTACTCCCTGACACTACACCTCCCTGACACCTGTAAAAAGAAGTGAGACTTTATCAATTATCACTTGAAATATCATCAGAAAAATGGAATTGAAACAGCCCCAAGCCCCCCAAATGCCTCATACCATCAAAACATTAACACTTGATAAAAAAAGACTGGTTTCCACCATAACCAGCTGACAGTGTACGAAGAAAAACGGGGAATGATCTGGGATGAAGTCTTGGAACATAAGTTCATCCAGAGGCAGGTTTATCTGCAAAACCACAGTTTTCCTCAGATGCAAAAATTGGCAGAAAGTCTCTCTATATATCTTTTTTGTGTATGTACTCCTGATAAACCTTCATTTTAATTAGGATAGCCTGCAATTGGGGTAGCAACATCAGTCATTACTGGCTTGTATCTGCTGCTTCAAGAGATCTTGGAGAAAAGAGCAGATGACAACATGCAAGACGGACTTCCCATGCTATCACTGTTGAAGTCACCTCATGCAAATCTTTAAAATTAAAGGATCTATGTACTGACACATTAATCACATGTTTGTGTGATACAGAGACTGATCTGCTGGTACAGGGATGGAGCTTTCCCGTTCAAGCAGGGGGAAAAAAAAAAGACTCTAATCCTCAAGAACAAGTAGAAAACTTGAAGTAGACTCAATTTAACAAATGCTATGCAGTTTTAGGCTTAAGGTGTACCAAGAGGTCTAAGTTAAACTCTTGGGCTAGCGACAAAAAATGCTTTTATTAAAATTTTCATTCCTCAGTTCTTAAATTATCTTATTATAAATATGCTGAGGAAAAAAATAATTTCAAAATGGCAGAAGTAAAAAGGTTTTAGCAGTGGGCGCTTCCATACAGCACCACTGCCTGCATCCTAGTGTAGAGAGGCATGATTCAGTGAAAATCAGAGCTTTTCCTGGCCTCTTGTATCCCTGGCCTCAAGCTTTAATGTGCCAAAAAGGAAAGTGGTTTTGAAGGCCCTCTCATGGTGATTGCCTACCTGAATGAAACTGGGACTAATGAGGTCTTGATACTGCACTCGTTACTCAGGCAAGGTTTTAATTAACTGAGGTGTCAAGCCCTTAAAGCCTTTTCCTCAAGGACCTTCTTTCCTCTGCGATGCTTCCCTTCAGATTCCAATTTCAAAATTGATTACATCGAATGCAGGCACCTTCATTTTGTTATAATAAAAATCTTTGCTATTGAGATAAATGGAAGTTGTTTCTTTTTTTTTTTTGTCTTGTGATGTTTCAGTGCATGCTGTTGGCATTGTGAAATAATAAATATCTCACAAGATTTTTCTTGCTTTGAGAAGGCAACAAAATTACAGTCAAGGAGCTTTGTGTGTGTGTGTGTGTGTGTGTGTGTTCTTTTCCTCTGGTACTAACTGGTTATTAGTTCAAGCTCATGTCTGCCAAATCCTGTAGAATAAAATTTTTGAAGTAACATCTGTCTCTTCTAACAACTTTTGTGGATTGCTGTGGGAATGAAATTTCTTTTGACTCACCTCCAGTTCCAAAAGTATTTGTGTGTAATCTTATCTATTAAGAATTGAGACTGCAAAAGATCTATATGCAAGCCTTTGTATGATAGACAAGAAAGGTTTACCTGAGGCATACTCTCATACTATGAGCAAATCAATGCTGTGCCCTTGGAGTCATCCAAATCCCAGAATATAGCTCTTTTATAAACTTGTAAATTGCAGAAAAGCACTACATCACTTTTTTTTTCTTCCTATGCACTGGAATAGTGTTTTGTTCTACAGATCAAAATGAAGCTGCCTAGTAATGAGACTTGCCTAAGGTTTCTGGTAAAGTTTTTTTCCCCACTCTTTTTCAGTTCTATCATTGGTAGGGTACCTCCAGACTTTGCTGGCCTTTATAGTATGACTTTTTTTTCTGCTCTGTATAGCAGCTGGAATTCATCTTTGTTAAGTTTCACTGACATCTATAGAATTTCACATTAAAAATAAAATAAAAAAAACCCACCAAAACAACATTTGAGGTTTACTGAAATATTATTGTACATTAGATATGATTGGAAATGTCAAAGGAACTTCTGTTTTGAGAGATTAGCTATCATTTTCCACAGTGTCTTCAGCACACAAGAAAGTCAACAGGTTTAGGCTGCTTTCAAGTACTTCTACTGGCGATGTTAATGTTAGCTGAGAGATGTAGATGAACCCAATGAATGTGAAGCATAGGATCTGATATGTAGGGTTTTCACAGCCAAGGAAGCAACATTAGAGATTAGACAATAATTTTCAGTGCTGTTGCATCTCTTACCACTGAAAACTGTATGAGTGACCTTCCCTTTCACTCTCTCTTTCTAGGGCTTGCTTTCTACTGAAATTGGAAGCAGTAGGACAATCACAGATGGTTCCAGCTGAATGGCTCTGTAAAGCCCCAGATCCAGGTCTGTTGAGTACTAGTGAAGCAGCTCCACAGGTTTCTCTCATGTCTAGCCAACTTCTGTGAGTTTGTGTCTGGCTGTGCTAGGAAGACAATGTCTGGCTAACAATCTGAATATGGTAGATGTGGGATGACCTCATGTACTTTTTCTTCCTGTCCCAGCTGTACTCTCACAAAGGTGGGTTCAGTAAATTCTGAACTTTTAAGTATGCTGTGGTGGGGTTTTTTTTTAATCTCTGTATCAATGTGGCAATAGTGTTTCAAGGCAAGTCACCAATTACAGGATATTTTTCAGTTCACCACCTTAAGGCTTTACAAGACAGTATTTGCAAAATCGGTTGTCTTTAGAGTTAAAGCTGTAAGATATTTTAGGTTTTCTAAAAGAGGGCTTTGACCCTTTACTTACATTCTGTAGTGGTGGACAACAGTTCAACTGTTGACATACATGGGTTTATACGTGGTACTGACCAGCTGAATCTCTTAACATTTCTGAAGGCCAAAGTAGAATTTCATTTGTCAGATCTTCTATGGGGCCTCCTCACAATGAGGGCAATCTTTTTTTCCCTGTGGTTTGTTAATAGTGTTATACCCATGAAGCTGAAAGCCTGTCTGTCGGCCTTTCCATTCTCTGGATAAACGTATGAGTTAGTGATTTAAATGCTTTCTAGAGGTATTTGCAGCTTATTATTACATGTTGCCTGTAAAGTCAGGAATCAGAAACCAAGCCAGTGAAGCTATTCTGAAGTCTGGGATAAGAAAGAGGTGATATAATCTATCATTCTGCCTCTCTCTGGGGAGAAAAATGCTCGTAAAGAATAATTTTTGGACATAGGATCAGGTCTTCCATATAAGGTGTTTTTTCCGTTCAAGTCACTGCTCAGTTGAGTACAGAGGTGCTATGGCCAGAATGAAAATCTGAGCTTCGTGGGCCTATTTGCTGGGTAGGTATTTTTGTTGGAAAATGGTTTACATGGCCTGCTGCTCTGCTGATGGTAAATGAGCGTGGCTCTAGGGTAGGCAGTGGAACCATGTCAGCTTATATGGGATGAAGATCTCCCTCCTTCATGTTAAAAGAAAGGGGAAAGAGGTCCTTTTATGCATTGTGGATGTTATGATTTTTATTTTGTTTATATCAGTTCTCATCAACCTTATTTTGGGTAGAGGATCTTGCATCTGGTTGAGTGGCACTGATGAGTACTACCTCTTGAGGTGCTGTTAATATCGTTCTGTGATTTATCTAGGGAACAGGGCTATAAGGACTGTTAACAAACTTGTGTATCAGATTCCCCCCTGCACAGACCACAGAAACAACCTCTGACAGATTTATTTTTACACAGCCTCCCCAACCCCCCATACTGGATGATTTCCCTCTTCCCAGAAGTAGTGACAGAACTGAATATATATGTCCTGACAGCATTTGTTTATTAAGTTGTGTTCATGAAGCCAATGAATTATTATCTCCTGACAGATGAAAAATGTCTCAAGTTTAAGTGAGTTAAGTACCTTCCCAATTATTATCACTATCTGGTTGCTGAAAAGGAGGGAAAAAAATCAGTTAATAGTTTCTCTAGATGGAGCATGTTGGTGGGTAGTAGTCTTGGTTTCAGCTAGGATAGAGTTAATTTTCTTCCCAGCAGCTGGTATAGTGCTGCGTTTTGGATTTAGGATGAGAATAAAGTTGATAACACACTGATGTTTTTAGTTGCTGCCAAACAGTCAAGGACTTTTCAGCTTCTTGTACTGTCCTGCTGACAGGAAGGCAGAGGGTGCCCAAGAAACTGGGAGGGGACACAGTCAGGACAGCTGACCCAGGCTGGCTGAAAGGATATTCCATACCATATGATGTCATGCTCCAATTGGGGGTTGTCCAGGAGGAGGCGTGTCTTGAGAACTAGCTGAGCATTGGCTTCAGGTGGTGAGAAGTTGTGCTGTGCATCACTTGTTTTATTTTATATTTTTATTATTATTGCTTTTATTACTATTATTTTAGTTATTATCTTCCTTTTCTGTCCTATTAAACTGTCTTGATCTCAACCCACAAGTTTTACTTTTTTCTTTCAGATTCTCTCCCTGATCCCACAGCAGGGGGAAGAGACTGAACAGCTGGATAGTTGTTTTAGCTGCCTGCCAGGTTAAACCACAACAGGTGTCCAGGTACCTCACATATTAGAGTTTGATTTTTCTAGTACTCTTCAGAAATTGTTTCATTACTTTTCTTACAGATAGTGAAAAGGAGCCATTTTTCACTTAGTATTATCCTCTTATTCCTTATTTTTATGGCTGATAAAAAGTCAAAGAAAAGACAGGAACCACAGAAAGGGTGTATCCATGGTCAGGGCTTGTTTGCTTTCCACTTTGCCAGGTGGGGGAGGGAGATGATGTACTGTGAGAGTTGCACTTACATGGTGGGTTGCAGGCACAGCTTTCTTAGTCTCCGGGATGTAGACTCAATCCCCGAGAGAGCCTGAGCATCCCTCTTCCCAGGTGGTTAGATTCTAATGCACTCTGCTGCCTTGGGTTATTGCTAACTCCAAGTCTGTGCCTTTTAAACTACACTGCAATATATAGAATCATAGAATGTCTCAGGTTGGAAGGGACCTTTAAAGGCCATCTAGTCCAACCCCCCTGCAGTAAGCAAGGACATCTTCACTAGATCAGGTTGCTCAGAGCCCCATCAAGCCTGACCTTGAATATCTCCAGGGAAGGAATCTCCATTACCTCTCTAGGCAACCTGTGCCACCCTCACTGAAGAATTTTTTCCTAATACCCAACCTAAATCTCCCCTTTTCTAGTTTAAACCATTACCCCTTATCCTATTGCCACATGTCCTCAGGAACAGTTCTTCCCCAGCTTTCTTACAGGCACCTTTCAGATATTGGAAGGCAGCTATAAGGTCCCCCCAGAGCCTTCTCTTCTCCAAGCTGAACAACCCCAACTCTCTCAGCCTATTTTCATAGGAGATTTGACATATCTTCATATTTATGTATGATAATACTACAGAAAATTTCTGGCATTTAACCTTTATAGCTGTGACTAGTTATCTAGGCAGAAGGTGCACAGGGAGCAGCAGGTGGGTTCGGGTGGAAGGAGGCACTTCAATGATACAGTCCTTCCTAACACATATCTCATTTAGCATTGTAAGGTGCTGAAGACTAACAGATTATGCAGCCTCATTTCCTCTAGATGTTTTGTTATTAATGAGTTTAACACCTCTACTTAATACAGTCTTGTTTAGTTGCCATTAGAGACATGACATCAGTTCAGATTTAAGAACTCTCAAATTATTTTGTCTTCTTGCAGGTTAACTGCCTGATTACAGATAGAAACTCTAGGTCCAGCTGATTCATCAAGCTAATTAATTGAATTACTTCATGAAGATTAGCTGTGCCAAAATATTACATGGCAAACTTGGAATTGTGCTGAAAATACTTAATATATTTACCTAACACTTAATGAAATACTGATTTTTTTCAAACACTAAAAGTTATGCAAATACAAATTCTAATATGCTAAAAGAATTGTTTTAAAAGCTGGTTCAAATGTTTATTATGCAAGAAGCCCTAGAAAAAGGCTTGATATTTTCCTTTAGTAGCTGAACTAGAAAAGCAGGTGAATGGAGGATGGGGTAGGCAATAGTGCTTATTAACAAAAATTAATGTAGATTTCCATTTCTGGGGAAAAAAAAAATCACATTTGATCATCAACTTGTTTAACTTGGCCACCAAGTGAAATATATTTCTTTTCCCTTAGTAAAGTACAACTTCTAAAAAAAAGGTCTTTGATTTTTAAATGCTCTATGACAGAACTCTGACTTCTATTTAAAAACTGAATTTTTCTATTTTTTTTCCCTTTGGCTTATATAGTTAATTTTCAGCCATTCATGTGTGTGAAAATATTTTGCTCAAGCATTTTTGAATGCTTAAGTGAATTTTAGTAACTTTTGAAATGGATTCTTTTTAAACTCATATTTGTACTGTACATCTATGTGGTTTGAGAAAAACATAAACTATGGTTAAGAGTTTGGACTTGCAACTTTGGTAAGGTAATATTACTGGGAGAATATGATCAATTTTGTGGCCAAACCCAGTTGGCTCAACTGGGACCTAAATGGGTTTATTTGTTAGTAGATGAGAACATGAGTGAGATCAATCATGCCAAGAAAGCTGTCTCAATGGGACTCTCAGTGTGTGCTTTGGTTCAGCCTTGAAAAACTTGTCAGTACACAAAGGTCTTGATACTTGTTTTGTTTTTAAATGAAGATTAAGTTCATTTCTTTCTCAAGGTTCTTCCCTCCCTTACGATGACAGTGCAAGATGCAGTGTCTTCCATGCTTGTGAACATAGGTTTTCTTTGATCAGGGATGAGTGATTTGTCTTCTACACCTCTTTTTTTCTGGTCTTCCTTATATCATTTTGCTTTATTGTAAATCCAAAGAATGTTTTTCCATAAAATAATTGAATTTTAATGACAGGGATTATATGTATCACTTTGTAAGGAGTGATAGCAGTCTTTGTTGTTGCAAGCTATTGCAATCGTGCTCTCAGATTAAAGCATTTCTGAGAACCCAGTGCTCTTATTACTGCCTCTAGAAACACAAAGTGCAAAGCATCTTTTATACTCAATGCTAAGGCCAGGAGTGTTATCAGTATAAGAGCATTTCTTTTTTTGTTTTCTGTGTATTTCCACCATCTGCAGGAATGGTAGGTTTTCATCCTGTGTTTTTTAAACAAGAAGAAAATTAACTGCAGTAGCTGCAGGAGTGTTAATAACATTTAGAATAAGTTCTCACATATTCAGACAGCTTTTGTCCCCTCTTTCCTAGGCACCCTGGCCTGCTCAGCCTGTGGAAAGAAGTTGGAAGATAACTACCGATGTCTAGTTGACATCAAAGAGAAGGACTGGCTCCATCATCCCTTGCTCCCTCTCTACACATCACCAAGGGTAGGTTTCTGAAGCGTAGGCAGGAGTGTCTGGTCTAATGTGGTATTTCCAGTAACTGGAAATATACAGTCACCTGGAACAGGCTGCCCAGGGAGGTGGGTGAGTCACCATCCCTGGATGTGTTTGAAAAAGGGTAGATGAGGTACTTAGGGATATGGTTTAGCTTAGGACGGGAATGGTTGGACTCAATGATCTCAAAGGTCTTTTCCAACCTTGTGACTCTGTAACTGTGATTCTGTAGTTGACACAAGCTAGAGGAATTGTTTGGATTTCTCTTAAAATACTGTTGCATTACAGGTTACGGTATTTGGAGTGATGCTCAATCTATTGTTCTATGTCTGGTCTCATCCAGTGTGCTGAACTATGAGGATTACGGATGTACAAATAACATGATACACCTTCAGCCTAGTTGCATTCCTTGAACTACCACAGCCACACTTAAACAGTTTGGCCACGTTCAGTGAGAACTATCATGGCTAGGTTAATGAAAGTGCAGTTTATTAAAGCATCAGAACCACATGTTCTTCTGGATTGACGGTGATAAATTTACTGCCTGCAAAGCACGTGCAAATACCAAGAGTATGAGTAACACAGCTTAACTACAAATGTGTTAAAAGATATAGAGATTTTTAAGTTTCCTGGGGAGGCATTTGGCGTTTGACATAACCAAGTGTTTGAATCTTACCCGAAGGTGTGACAGTGGGGGGAGGGGAAGAGGCTCAACCCATCGACTGATGCCAGAAGTCAGAATAGTATATAATGATAACTTCCCATATGTGATGGCATCTTCCCTAACATCCTCTCTCCCTTAAGCTATTTTGTATCATTTTTTATCCATCAGGTGGAGCTTGAGTGACTCTAGTCATACATACCTTTGTTATGATTAGTGTAAAATTTCCTCACTATGTGTTTAAAGGTATAGGCTAACAGAAATTCAGAGTGCATGCTCAGTGAGGGGTGGTTGCACCTTGGAGGCAGGTAGCTTTTGGGATGGAGGTGTGTTTTTGTATTATAATGATATTGTAGTGGGCAAAGTTCACCAAAAGGACAGCATTTTGTCAAAAATGTGACAGACCTTTGGCTCAGGGTAGCAAACATGCAGCTTATTGGTTTCATTCTATCTCCAAGTTCCTGTATTACTGCAGAGCCTGGCCATGGTGTCTCCACCCTGCCCCAGCCTCTGTGTACTGTTCTCTCCGTGACAGCAAATCGAGCTCCCTGATGTTACCAACTTCCAAGATTGCCTAGGGAACTTTCTGCGAAAAGGATATCAGTGTATCAGCTGCTCCTCACCCTGGAAATTTCTTGAATGCCAAACCTTTCTTTAAAATGTGAATATAATTTCTAAGTCACCTCTGGTAATTATTCCACAAATACAAGAGACCAGACCAAAAGCACATTTGCTTAAATAGCTGGTTCCTTAATGATCTAATTCTCTCCTGAAAGAATTTTGGCATAGACGGTCATAATATGCGTTACAGTACTCTTCTTTTTATGTTCAAAAAAAAATTACCTTTTCCTAGCACACCCATACAGTGTAAAAAGCAATTTTTGTCATCATCATGTTTAGAGTCTAAAAGTGGTATTGTAAAAATCCTGCTCATTCTGAGTAGCCCTTACTCAGCAAAAGTTTCTGCCTGGATGTGAGTGTATGAGCAGGCTTCTCAGGAGCTAGCTATATATTAAAAAACAGTTATGTATAAGAAAATCAGTTTTTGTAAAACATATGAGGCAATCCCAGGCCTCAGTGTGCTTCTGTAGTAAGGAGTTGCCAAATGTCATAGCTGGGGTTTTTTGTTGTTTCCCTGTTCTGGGCTGTGATGGTTTCATCTGAGACTGGTTTGGGAATGGTCCTGCCTCACCACAGATTGACTAGCCCCTGGTTAAGTCCCAACCACAAAGTTGGTGTAAAGTTCCTTTTGCTTCTACACCAAATTTATCATGGTAGAGGATGGCCATGGTGTCTTTTAGGGTCATTTCAATATAGATGACAATGGTAGCCAAAAATGGCACTGAACTTACCGTTAACACAGGAGATTTCAGTTTGCAAGGGAGATTTCATGTTAGCTCAAGGGAAGGTGCAGTTCTAGTGGAAAGACAGTCCTCTGAATCATTTCTGGCAAAGAGAATAATGTGTTGATACTGGATGTTGTGGAGCTGTCTAAGTTCACAGGTGATCATTTTGACAGAAAATGTAAAAGTACCGTCACTGATGATGCAAAATACCCTTTGTATCTAGTGAAGTACCAACATGTCTTTCTAGACCGCTTAATATATAATATTATGCTATTTTAATTTTTCTTCTTGCTTCTCCATTTTAAACTATGGAGTTTGTTGGTTGATTTATTGTGGTTTTTTTTTTTAACTGGCAGGTAGATACCACATTTTCTTCAAAGATAGTTTTCTTTTCATGAGACAGTTTGATTGCAATCTTTTTATACAGTTTCTGCAAGTAGTTTTTTAACAAACTAAAATTTCTGCTATGGAATTAAAACTCCTAGTGAATTTGACACATCCAGAAGAAAAATATTTTCAGCATAAAGTTGTCTAAATTTTCAGTTCATACAGTACTAATTGCTTATACAAAAATATTATTATTTTCTTGCAACAGCAAATTATAATAATGGGAGCTTTAATTATGGTAATTTCAGCTGGAAATTTTTTTAAATATGGTAAACCGGTATCAGAATGAAGTATTTACACTGTTCTATGTTGGGTTTTTTTTTTCTTTTTCCAAAGCACCTACATACTTTTTCTCTTGAATCATTGCTTGACTAAACTGCAATGGGAAACCCAAGACAGGGTCAGCTTCTCAGCTAGTATGACTCAGAGGCACTTCAGTGAGTAAATCAAACTAGTGCAAATCACATAAGCAGAGGATCTGGTGTAGAGTCCTGCAGTTGCTCCAGCAGTTTCAGTAGGGTACAGACATTTTGATTATCTGCTGCTGTTTGGTAGGATGACTGTTTACTGAGTGCTGTTTGGCTGACTGGCATCAGTGGTGGTGACTCAAAGAAAGACATCAGTGCCATTCACTAGGACGCTTTGTGCCAGAACAGAACTGGCCAAGCCATGATAATCCTCGTTCCCTTGGTGGAAAGAGAAACTGATCCATCCAAAAAGGTGTTGTGTCATTCTTGACATATAAAAGACCTCATTGATTTCACCAGTTCAGGATGCTTAATGGTGGTCCTGCAGAGAATGACAGAGGGGCATAAAACCTGTACATGGAAATTACTTGAAATGTCATACATTTACATTCCCTTATGGAGAGAACAGATAGATATTCAGGAGAGTTACCTCCAGATATTTTAGGAGGATACTGAAAGGAGGTAACATTACAGTAGATAATGCTGAATGAAGAGCTTAAGCCTCCAAAATTGTTCCTGTATTCTATAAAATAATTTAGCATGATTTCAACAACTGAACAAAGATGAGGTTGGTTTGGGGTATTTTGGGACTTTTTTCTCCTCCCAAAAAAGCAAGCATCACCACGCAAATCCAATTAAAGCAAACCAATCCATCAGGAGAAGAATATGACCTTTGCAATTACTTTCCTGGACTTGGGGTGTTTGGGAGTGATCCACAGGCAAAGCACATAATCAGGGAATGACAGCTGTGGGTCAAAGCAGAAGTCTGAATAGTCCCCTGTCTTATCTAAAACAGGAGCTACCAGCTGTTATCTAGTGAAGAGTATAAATATTGAGTCAGCATGTTGTGGCACTTCCCCAGAATACTCTCCTCATCTCCAACATCTCTGTGTTGGTAGGTCTATGTAGATTTACTCTGGAAATGTGTGTAAGACAGTAGTTTCCACAACACTGTGAGGATAAGGACATATGTACCTGTTGTGTGATCACCTTCTTCTGTTTGTTTGGACCACCTCCTGCTACCTCCTAGCTTTGCTGGTGCCTTGCAGTTGGTGGGAGGGCAAACTTCTAGTTCCTATTAATTTTTGTGTGCCACAAATGATGTTATAGACCACTATCATAATTCCTTAGCCCAGGCAGTCCTCTCTTACTCATGAGCACTGCAGTGCTTCTCACCTCGTACTGAGAGCACAAGAAACTGCACCTCCCTACACTGAAACTAGCAGGTCTTATGTTGTGCTCCTTCCGAGTGGAAGCAGGAGCATATGGAGTATGTCCACTCCTGATTGACAGCCAGTCCAATGATGTATGTAGAAGAAGTGTGGGCAGTTTTAGAAAACTCCTGGCAGCAGACACTTGGCTGGCGTGAAGCATCTTCAGTGGTCCTGTGATGATCTACATCTGCTCCCAGTTATGCAGTTAGGACTTCAGGCCGGTGTCTCTGCTGGAAGCAGTTGAGCTTCCCCTACTGATCATTTAAAAGAAATCTGAATCTTTCCAGAGCCTGCATTTTTCAGGCCTTGTAATGACACATGCTGATTGTTCCATTCACTTCATCAAAACTAATCATCAGATGTAAAACATTGCAACAGATGCAAAAGAGGAATTGCTCTATCACTAATCTCTCCCCCCAAAAAATTGAATCTACACAGTTAGCCAAGCCATGAGGCTTTGGAAATGTAAAAGCTTTCTCAGTGAGCAGTATGTCATTCAGGTCATCACATAACACGGATTCTCTGAGCAAAAATCTGACTAATTTTCTAAGCAAGTCAAGCATCTTGCTGCTGTTTTGTATGTAAGAGAGGAAGGGGCACAGCACTTTGCTGATAGTCCATTGTAAAAACTTCTTAGGGAGTGTCTGCACCTCTAATTTTATCAGTTTACGTTAGTTAGCAATAAAAATAGCTCTGAAAAAGATCTACTCAATTTCTTTGTGCAGACTGCTTGTACTTGAGATATTCGTGGGATGAATCAGTTTAAACTTGGGTTTTATAACCCTTCCTCTTATTGCAATTTCTGTTGACATTTTTAATGGGTGCTTTCTTTAAGAAGCAGTGTCAGAAAACCATGAATGAAGCTTTAGGTAGTCACATTACCTTGCAGCTGTGGTAGGAAGAGGATGGTGATAACATTCATTCTAAGCTGAAAATTATAATTCTGGCACATAGCATTTCCCACCTTTCCATGGTTACATATTGCCACATGGTTGTCACACATGCATGTGACAAAGTGGTGGTTTCTGAAGGTTTTCACCAAAATAGTATTTTGGTTTTTTAATTTTTTTTTTTTTTTTAAAGTAGATTTTACTATTTTATGTGAATGTGTTTCTGAGTGGTTCATTCAGGAAAGCATGAACAACACCCAGCTTCATGCAGTACTTGGTGGTTTCTTACTCTGAGTTTACAGTTCATAGCAAATAGATGACCTACTTGTGTAAGGAACAATCTCAGGATTGTAAGTGGTGAAGTGGAGAAATTGTGCATGCTCATAAACAGAAAACCAGGTAAAATCTAATAACCATTAACATTTCTGTTCACAAAGATAATTAAACTAGAAGGAAAATCAATATATAAGATAATGGTAGTATTCTAATATCTTTATAGTTTCCATGACAGGTTTAACCAAGAGTCTCTTCTTAGGAGCTTGGAGGTTGAGTGTTTTCTTTTTTTTTTTTTATTTTTTTAGAAAAAGCATAAAATATCAGCAAAAAAGGAAGGGGCAAGACATCAAGGGGATGCTTTAATATCTACCAGAACCACTAGAAAATGAGTCATTTGCATTCAGAGGGTATGAAGCGTCTGTGGTTTGTGGCTGAGAGAGTTGGAGGATCATGGACTGACAGATGTAAACAGGCTGAAGCTGATAGCTGCTTAAAAAAATAACAACACTGAGGACAGCTTGAACTGTGAAATGGAAGCACGTAGAAGGTGCTCCTTGTAACTGTACTGAAGGGATGCAGGAGGTACTTCTTTCCTAGAAGCGGTTTCTGAATATTAGTATTCAATGTGTCTCACAGTTTAGGTGTAATATTATCATAGAGTTAAAGGTAGTTGAATGGGAACTCATCTATTGTAAGACTTACGTGTTGCAGGTGTCTTGATATAAAACTTGTAAGTGCAAATTATAAATCTTATTTTAATCTGTTACTGTGTGGCTGCTAATTCATTCTCCAGAGTCCCGCCTATGATGCCATTATTGCTGCTCTTCTTGAAGTCTGAAGCTCTGCTGTTCCAAATACCCCTTGGCAAGTTGTTGCCTCAGCACTTTCTCTTCCACTGAAGCTCTGAAGGACTGAAAAATCTCAGGACATTGAAAATATCCCTGAGCACTCAGGAGAAACAGCCCTGCAAATCTGTAAGTATAGCAATACTCTTATGCCATAAATCCAATATATGTAAGAGCTCTTTTAGGCATCATGTTCAGATGCAATTTAGGAAAATGCAGCATTGAAGAGAGGTAACCAACTTGCTTTTAGGACCAGTGGGGGAAATGGGATGGAGGGTGCTAGAGTCAGAAGTTTCTGAGTTAAAATAAATGCTGGAAGGGCAATGTTGATTTTTTTTTTCCACTTTCTACTGCCTGAGCTTTGCCACAGGCTACTGAATAAATTCTGTTATAGAAAACATCATCTGTTTTTATATGGTAACTTGCAGATTTGCTCCTAAACTGACTTCTGTAAGCTAGCAGGAGGCCTAAGCTAGCCTCTGGGATAGCCAAATGTAACTTTCACTCTAGATTGCCCAAAGGGTTTGTCAGCACCACCAATTTATTTGGATTTTGTCATTTTCATAAAAGCAACGTGTCTTGAGACTGTCAGATTTGCTTGAGCCTCCTTGAACCAGTAGATAAGATTAAAACAAGAGATAGGCTCCTGACTACAAAGCCAAAAAGGCTGTTTCTAAAGGGAGGCATAAATTAGGAAAACATAAAATGCACCTGAAAGCCATCTTTTCTCCAAACCACCATATAAGACTGTGACCGGTCTTAAGTGGTGTAGCTGAGGGTTGATGCCACAAATCCTCAGTTAGAGAACTGCCTTTGTGTGAAATGACTTTGGGAGGGAGCAGCCGAGTCCTGCTCACCCTGAGCACTCTCTTCCCTTGGCCTCAAGCTGGTCTCTTGGGCTCACTAGCGCTCTCTTCCTGTCTTTGTTATCCAAGAAGAAAATGGCTTTGATAACACACATTTATTTCTACTAATATTTACCCAGTTTGTCTTCACTAATTTCCTGGCATATTCATTTCCCCTGTCTTGGGGAGCCTTCTCTAAATGTACATGGCCATTTTAGTCCTCGCTTAACACATTTCTTCCAGCTGAAAGGCTTTTTAGTCCTCACTTAGCACATTTTTTCTGGTTGAAAGATTTTTTCTTTTTTTTTAATTTTTAATAGGTTTCTGCTTTTTCTGTGCTGACAGGGTCCCATATATGTAATAAGTAGTCATTTCTCTGTGTATAAATCCTATTAGAATCCTAACTGTTGAATTTTTTGTTGAAATTATATGCAGCAGCTGCATTGTTCAGACAGCTGTCTAAAATCTTTCTGATGGTGTTGTCTGTTGCCAGTTTTGGGGATCCTACTATGACAAAATGTTGATGAAACATTTTTGCCATGGGTGAGATTCCCTGCAGAAAGCAGTTGTGTTCACCCCTAGGCAAGGACAGTAGCAGTGTCTAGCATAGGAGATGTGTGATTCATGAGATGGAGTGATAAGACTGTGTGTTATTTCCACAAATCAGATGTTTGCATGGGTGAAGCTTCCACAGACTGTGGACATTTTTCCTCACTTGGGTCCTGAACCCACTTGCAGCACATCCCTCGCTATGACTGGCAGCTCTGCTAAGATATTGTCAGGAAAAAGGCCTCTATTCCACAGTGGTCCAGAAGGATCTGGTCTGTCCTCAGCCTAACAAGCTATGTATATACGACACGACCTGACTCTGTAGTGTAAGTGTAAATCAGGAGCATTTCAGCTGAAGTCAGTGGGATTATATCAATGTAAAAGCGATGTATGTGAGAGGAAAACCAGAGCCATGAGATGAATGACTGGAGTTCCCACCAAGCTATAGATTGTCTTGGCATAGCTGGTCCGTAAGATGCAGAAACTGTGTACAATGCTTTCAAAATCAGAACAGCAAAAAAGATTTAGGGGGTACATCAGCAAAGCAGAATATCTTGTTTAAAATAGGGAAACAAAAATAATAAAAAACTTTCTGAAGAATCAATAGTTGCTCCAATAGAGAGCAACAGTGGTCTTCGCCATCTCTTTTGTTTTAAAGGCTGGGGGGTAAGTTAGCTTTAAGTTCCAGGATACTTTTTTCCCCCTTCTCCTCACCTTTATGTGAATTTAAGGTGAAGCTAATTGCTATTCTGCTGTGTGGTGGTTTAGCCCTGGCTGGAAGCCAGATGCCCACCAAAATCACTCTATTACTCCCCTTCTTAGTTGGACAGGGGAGAAAATATATATTAAGAAGGCTCAAGAGTCAAAATAAGGACAAAGAAATCATCCTGTCATTAACGATGTGAGCAAAACAGACCCAACACAGAGTGCAGAAGAGAAAGCTATCTAATTTATTATACTACACTAAAGAGAAACAGTGAAAACCCAGAGTCAGGAGTGCAACCAAATATCTTAAATGCAACCAGGTCTTAAAACACTTTTCCCCCCACCACTCCCTCCTTAGCAGACTTTAGTCAGAAATTTGCTCCCTTCTTCCCTCCCGGTCACAGCCCAGGAGGGGCAGGGACTGGGGAAAATGGGGGTCTCGGTAACACCTTCTCCCCACCCCATCATTCTAAGCAGACTTCCCTTTAGCCATGATTTTGCTTCCTTCTTCCCCTCTCCTGCTCGCAGTACGGCGGGGGGAGAAGGGACTGGGAAAAAAATGGGGTTCTTGGTTACTTCTTCATGAGCTGTTTTCCTTTTCCAGATCTTAAAACACCTCTACCTCCCCCTTCACTCTCTTCTTAGTAGACTTCCCTCTAGTCATGATTTCACTCCCTTCTCCCCCCCGCCCCTGATCACAGCACAGGGGAGGGGGCAGGGACTAGGAGATGGGGGCTTCAGTCAGTCCCTTGCAAGTTGGTTTCCTTCTCAGCTGGGATGGGGGCATCCATTCCACACACACCCTCCCCCTGCTGCACCATAGAGTCACACCCATAAGAGCCAGTCCTCCACGAACTTTCTCCAATGTAAATCTTTTCCCACTGGGCTTCATCTCTGCTATGGCAGGCAGCAACAAATCACAATGTCTCTCAGTCCCAGGCCTCCACGGGGCTATAGGCCTCCCCCAGCAAATCTGTTTCCGGTGCAAAACTCTCTCTCGCTCATCTCTGTAGGTTGCAAGTGCTGGCAGGGCTCATCCCAACGTAGGTCACAGTGTCTTCTTTATGTCTCCACCTGCTCCATCCAGCATGGAGCCTCTCCATGGGCTGCAGGTGGGGTCTTGGCCTTTTCCATGGGTTTCTCCATGGGCTGCAGGGGCATTTTTCTCTTGGACACCTGGGGCGCCTCCTCCCCCACCCTTCCCGGCCTTTGGTGTCTGCAGCTGCTTACATGTTGGCACTCCGTTCTCTGGTGGCAAAATGCAGCTACTTCCGGGTCTTTTTCTCCTATATGTGATTCTCAGAGGTGCTATCAGAGCGACTTTGGCCTTGAATTACCTGGTGTTTATACTTTTCGGCTGGCAGAGCATTCCAGCAGCCATTTTCTGCAGCCCCTGGTCTCTCTCTCAGCACCCAACTACGCACAACTGTGACATGCTGCCTGTGGTAAAATAAGATTAATCTTGGGCTTACCTTTTGGATTGCTGTCTCATACTTACTAGAATTCCTTTAACAGACTTTGCATTCAACTCTCAAAATTTCCCTCTCTAGGGAGATAAGAAAAGCCAAACCAGAAGAGCTCATCTATGGCCTTTTTGAGTTTCTTATGGTGTCATCTGTCTTTGGAGCTGCTTATTTATTTGTTGCTTTGGAGAAGTTAAGAAGAGCATTATAGGTATATAAGAAGAGGTTTATTGTGTTGTGATCTCGGTGACTCATAAGATTCAGAGATGAAATAGACATCTCAGACAATTTAGCTGCGAGATAAAGATTCATTTTTTCCAAGTCAAATCTTGGTGCTTCAGTTCATCAACTAATTTGTGTAGGCCAGTGTCCTATGAATTTTAGATGATGTGTTTAGAATATATTTTGCCTTGATCAGTTAAGTTTTGATTCAGTTGTGATCAGGACCACAGCCTCTCCAAGTCTGTGTGTGGTCCTACTGAATGAAACCTTCCAAGACTCTTCCAGTTTGCATAAAATACCTGGTTGCAGAACTGTGACCTATGTTTTTGTGAGCAAAACATATCTGTTTTGTTTAAGTTTGGGGGTTTTATTTTGTTTGCAGAGAGGTGTCTGAGAATTATCAGTCTGAACAGCTTCCAAGTAAAAAAAGTCCAGACTATTGTTCCCCCTCCCCTCCCCTTATAACTGCCCTTCTCTCCCTGTTTATTTGAAGGCATGATGCAAGTTTTAATGGAACAGCTAGCAGGGAAATGCTGCATTTTTCATTGGGGTGATACATATAGAAAGTGAGAGACTGCTGAGTCAGGCACAGTTTGCTGTTTGTCACTGCCTAAAACCATTAACAATATGAGATTATACAAGGCACCTGCTGAAAGATCAAAAGATCTTACTTGAAACCCTGGAGAGTGATATTAAAGGCAGATTTGTAGCCTGTAACCTGCACAAAAATAAAAATGATTTCTTCTTCTGACAGCTTTAATGGCTTGACTAACAAAGGCAGGAAGACAGCGTGATTTTCCACAGCTTATCTTCGAAATGTCTGATGAGAAAGGGGAAAATTATTCCTGGTATTGTTTCACAGAGAGGCATACACTGGTCGCATCCTTTATTGCTTTAAATCTACTTTGTTCATCTTGGGGTGTGTGTGGATGTGGCAGGGCTCAACTGACACTGCAGCTTTGACTTTGGAGTGCTTCACTGCCTGTTGTACTCAAGAGTGCTGACATGAATGCCAGGGTAATGCAGGAGGGGAGGTGGGTGCATAAAACCCCATTTTTTTAAAAGCTCAGCCTAACCAGCAGAAAGTACTGGTATATCTCCAAAACCCTGGTCCTCTCAGGAGCAAAGTTAAACTGTGTGCTGCAAGAGAGCATCCATCTCCTGCCTGATTTCCTTATGGTATGAGAAGGAGCAGAGGAAAACACTTAATGAAACACCGCTGCAAAAGGAAGAAGTGATGATGAAACCCTTTGTTAATTTTTCTCTAAAGTTAGAGCATCTACTGCAGTTTTGCACCTGGCTACTACAGCTGCCTGCTGCTCTGCAGTGCCAGGTGCCCGAGTGACACATGCTTGAAGGTTTTCACTCTGCTTTCACTTTAAGTAATCCATAATTTATTGGGCTGGAGTGGAAGAAATACAGCTGCAGCCTAATGACTAGGGGGTCTCTCTGGGAGAAGTATGAAGTGGGTTCATGTCCCTGCTCCAGTATATACTTAACATTATGCAGTCTTGCAACAAGCTCTTGCTGGGTCAGCTCCTCCCTAAGTGACAACTGAGATCAAGGTGCAGCGATTCCTGCTCATGTTTACTCTTTCTCTCTGTACTCCACTCCTTATAGAAAGTGAGTAATCTTTATAGTATAAAGATTATTAAAGCACCACCCTTGAAATATTACATAGTCTAGTAGCCTGAATCTCTGTTCTGGTAGTAGGAGGTGGAGGTTCCAATACCTTCAATAGAGGATGGAGCTGAAGATGTGCTGCTTGTAACCTTCATGCACATGAGTGGAAGGAGATGACATGTCTCCATGTACATTTTTATTTGCAGCCCGACCAAATAGCTGTGCTTTGTGAAAACCTGCACTCACATGGAAAAAAAAGGTGTCATGGTTTTACCTTCCCCAGACAGCTAACCACCAAAGGGGAAAACTCCAGAAATTATTCAGAGCGGCTCATTTGGAAGCAGCCCAGATGAAAGTTTAGCCCTAATTTCTGAAGTGATAAATCGGTCTTTCTAAGATTATTACTAAGTTAACCACTCTGTAAATAGCCAAAACCAAACGGAGGGAGTTTGATACCTGTGGAATCATCATGCAAATAAGACACAAAAATAAACGCCTCCCTATTTTCAAATTTGACTCTCTTAAAAGAACTTTCAATCTTTGTTCATCAAAGCTATAAAACTTTTAAATCATTATGCCCCAAATGAATTAGTACATAAATATTTAAGATGATTTTCTTTCCTGCTGTAGCAGTGTTGGTTTAAGACTTACTTTTGTGCAAAAACGGCTACCCCAAGTAGAGGGCTGTGAATATGCTTGCTCTTGGTGTGTTTTGGCCATGTCCTTCTACCTCCTGCAGTTGCCAAAAGCAGTCACAACAGCCATGGATGTGGCTCCAGGAGGGTTCTTCAGTGGAAAGGGATTTCCTGGTGGCAAAGAATCAAGGCTTTTATTTGACTGCCTATTCTTGCTGTGGGGGGTGTTTGGAAAAGAAGGCTGCAGTTGAAGCACCTCTGAGCCATGCCAGCCCCTGCTGCTGTAACAGACTGTTGGAGTGGTGGGCACTCAGGTATGTGTTAGAGCAGCTTTTCAATGTCTTCTGCTTTGTGCCAGGGCTTGGGACAGTTCCCAGCCGCCCCCAGAAGGCAAACAGTGTAGAGGTGGTTTAATTCCCCTGAGTCTGGCACGGTATCATGACTACTGGGTTTGAAAGCACTTGTAGTGCTCAACAGCAATTTTCCAGTGCTGTGAATATGACAGTGTTACCTTGCAAATTCTTCCATTGTCAAGCCATTGTCCAGGCTCCAACTGAAATGCTGTGCATTTCAGGAAGAAACTATGTATGTATTTGTAATAACTGTTTGTGTCCAACACTTTTGAAAGGCTTTTGGTCTTTATATATTCCAGGCTGAATAGGATCTTAGACTGTCAGGGGTTTGAATGGATGCAAACATACGTTGATAGAAGTGATAACTTGAAGGTGCTGAACAGAGAAAATTAGAATAAAACAACCACCCGTAGAAAAACAAGGCATGAATTTCATGAGAGAAGCCTTCAAGAGAAAACAGCAACAAATAAGACAAAAACCAAACATCACCACCCCCCAAAAAACCCCAAAAGGCCCCAAAGTCTATGAGAAAAGGAATACACGGTAAGCTTAAGAATTAGTGGGTTTTTTATAAATATATAAAGAGTGCTTTTTCAAAGCTCACTAAAGAGGTAGGTACAGGCTCATTGTGCAGTCTTTGTGCTCCTCCAGGAACACAGGGCTTTAGTTCAAGTCAGTCACTCGTTTCAAATATATCACTTTAGTTTGGAAGTTGGCACATTAAAGCTAAAATCAGTGAATGTGTTTTAAAGAGCTTTTGGCTTGAATAGGGATTAGAAAGTTCTCTCTAAACTTTTTTTAGAGTCACATATGATTCTTCCACATTCATTTTTTAGCACATTATTTAACCAATAGATTCTTTGCTGAGTGATTGTATAATGCAGGAGATATTCCAGGAACTAGTATTGCATATCTGATGGGAATAGCTGTATTTAAAATCCCTAGCTTTGTGTCTGAGAGCATTTACTTTATTTTGCCTCTCCTATTGTCAGAAGTCATCGTTTTCCTTCCAGATCCACCCAGAAACTGTCTGACAGAAGTCTGATGATCCCCTTGCCAAACATTGTATCATCTCACATTCTTTTTATGAGGTATTTTCTTAAAACTCTGAAGCATTGAAGAGCTATTCCTTTCTCATTTTACATATGGCTGATTGAGGTGGAATTACAAGCCAGGAGCTAGTGTCTACAGAGCCAGATTCCCAGGTTGGAAACCACCCAGTCATTCCTTTTTCTAGAAATAGGGAAAAGAGAAGCTTGAAATTACCTTAGCAGGTTGATTGTCCCCTTGCCAATAAAACCTTTCTTCCTAGAAGGGTTTAAAAAAAGAAAAAAAGAAAAAGAAATAGCATGGAGTAGCCAAATCTCCTTTAAATATAATAGAATTCATTGCTGGACGGGTCTTAAATTTATTGTTCAGTGCAAAGAAATGTGCTTATTAGTGCTTATTAAATTGTTAAGTGTTTTTCTTTGGTCATTCCTGCCCATATGGAATTATCTAGGGTACAGTCAAATAGATATTAATGGGTTGTGAGAGCCATTGTTATTCCATTCTGAATGCCAAGTCATGCTGGTTCCTTTTCATTACTCCTGCACTTACACAGCTGCAAGGTAGAGTTTTCTCTATTTCTATTTTCTACTATATTTTCCCAGCTGATTCTTTTTAACACACGCTTGTTGGTTCCCTTTCAAGTACAGAATAAATGTCAATTAGTCCCTTGTCTGTTTTGTGACTGATCCTTGAATCTCAAGGGTGTAAAACCCAAGAAGCTCTGCAGGTTGCGCTCAGCTAAAAATGGAGATTCTGGCCTATAATATTTATCTGTTTTCCACTGGCAAACTTTGAATCTGATGAAAGAGGCTGCATGAGAACAGAGCCCAGTGAGTGCAGAAGAGCAGATGAGATGAAGCACATTTGTCACCATTACCTTTGTGGCGTCTCCTCCAGTAAATAGAGCGCTCCTTTCACTCACACTCCTCCCTGGTTTCCTGGTGTCCACTTTCATTTTGAGATGAAAAGAATCCAATTTGATTTTCTTTCTCAGATCTACATATTGATACTGCTCTGCCCTCACTGTAGTTCTTACCAGCTCATTCTTGCTAATATGCTCTTACAAAATTTCTCATAAATGTTTAATTCCTGACAATAGAGTACCGGAATAATTTTCATGGTACAGAAATGTTCTGCTGACCAACTTACCGGAGTAAAAATGCTAATATGACCCTTGGGTCAGTCATGCAGCCATCTTTAATGTAAATTTAATACAGCGATTCCCCTGGAGAGGAAAGATGGCAGGCTCACCAGAGCTGCACTGAATCAAGGTATCAGTATTTAGCAGCCCCTGGTTACTAGGCTACTGTTCACCTCTGAGACCAGAAAAGATGATCACAGAAATGCACTTTCATGTTATCCATCACATATACGACTGGCTATGTTGTATGAAGAAGGTATTTTACAGATTTGATGAGAGGTTTAAAAATAATAAAGAACTGGAAGAGAGGGGGCAGGGGGAAAGGCAGAAGACACTGAGTTCCAGAGTCCTGCCCCATTCTCCAATTGTTTCTCTGTAGAAAAAACACAAAAAGCCAAATCCATACACTCGATATCAAATAAAACATCATATTTTTCATAAGCTGAATAGATGCCTTGGAAAGCAGCCAACGAGGGAATTTTCCACTTGTGCTGCCTTTGCAGCCTCTTTCAAACCTACTGTTAAGCAGCAGGGGCACATACGCACTTCACTCCCTTTTCTATTATGCAGCTATGACACATTAAGCTCCTTGGAATGGTATTCATATTTTATCAGCTCTCCTAACTTTGGTTCTTTATTTATAACGTGCTATGACTTCTTTTTTTTTTTCTCTTTCCATCCTGTATATCCAGATTTAGTAAAGAAAGAGACGAAAGCAGTTAAAAATGAAGGGAAAAAAAAACCAACCCCAAAACCCAAACCCCTGTATGAATTTAATCATACCCTTCAGGTGGAGTGTATCTTTTCACCCAGTGTTAAAGAACACAGCCCATCGTTATTTTCACTTTTCATATGCAGCTTGCCATGGCACCCTCTGCAGGTCATATCAGATTTGCTTATATTTTCTATAGCATCTCTACTTTGAAGAATAGCAGTTTTTATTCCCTAAAGCATGATATTTAATCTGTGTCTGTGATCTGCCAAAACACTGAGCTTCCTGCACAGGAAAGTACTGAAGTATCTATGCAGACCTGTGCTGATTTGGAAAACTGCTTATATGTCGGTGGCCTTGTTTTTAGAAGCTCAGGAAATCTCTTCTGTGGTATTGAGGAAAACATTGACAAACTGATGCTGATACTCCTATCTCATAATGTTGAAAGGAGTCAGTAAATTCCAACAGGACCTGAGTTTACTACCACTACTCCACTAACCTGAGCAGCTAAGGAAAAATTAAAGACCCTGCAAGGACACTTTGTGTGGGTGGAGAAATTGGTAACTTGAGAACATTATATTTTTGTTGTAATCTCAGTGTGTTTGTTTTGTTAATAAGTCCTGTTTTTCTGAACATAAGAGAAACGTCCATCAAACATTTTTTCCTGTTCTGAAATACCAGACTTGCTACTCCAGTAACATCTGTCCTCAAGAAGCCTTTCTTTCTCTTTTGCCTCCTACTTCTATCATATATTTAGACTTGTTTCCTAGACTCTGCTTCCACAAGCAGGAAAACATTTCTCCCCAGCCCACACAGGTCAGCCCTGCCATGACCTGAGCCTATAGGTATGGCTAGTGAGTCCCAGGCAGAGCTGGGTTTTTTTTGATGATGAACAAGAGTAATAGGTCTCAGCACTGGCACCTTGTATGTGAAGGTAGTCACAGATACGTGAAACAATGTCTTAATACACCAATGGATGCCAGCAAATGTTTGAGATTTTATCTGCTGTTTGGTGAGACTGCATCTCAGGGAAAGTGAGGGGCAGGGGAGTTGAATATGTTTTCTTTTCTTTTGCTGAACAGGATTTTGGTGTTTGCATTATTAGGAAATCTTGCATGTCCAAAGATAAGCCAGCCTCTCAAAGCTGGGGAAAAAACATAAAGAGCATAGATATCTCAATCCTTCCTACTTAGAGGATACTATTAATGCAAAAATCATGAAATGTTGGTTATCCCTCAGTGGATGAAGAACTGTGTTATACTTGCCAGAGCAACAAGAGTGTATGTGGGGCAGATGGAACAGTAACTTCAAACCCTCTTCTCAGTGGGGCAGGGCTGCTGTTCTTGGGGAAGAAAACTGGACTGAACTATGGATGGCAGTACAGCAGAGCAATTCATAAGCATTTCCTAAATATTAAGCACATGCATAAACCTAGGAGCTGTGACTCACTGTCTGACGATGTCTTGGAAAAAAAGATTACAGGTAAAATCTTTTGCCTGCTGGAATGATATGAAGCTAATAATAGAATCTTTTTGGAAGGCTTTTGTTTCACTTTCCTTCTCAGATGCAGGGTATTCCATCAAAGAATTTATGAAATTTGTAATAGAAAAAAATTTGAAATTTGCATTTTAATGTCACAGGTTTACCTACCATCAGCTTTAGACAGCATTGTAGCTTGCAGGTGGACTATAGGTGATAACATACAATTTGAATTTCTTTGGAATGCCACACTCAGAGAAACTATGCTCTTCCAGTATAGTCTACCAAAAATCTTGCCCTGCTCTCAATGTGATACCTCATTGCCAGGCATTTCTCAAAGACCCTTGCAACTGCAAAATACACCACTAACATTTCCTCACTTTAAGGATCGAAAAATGCACAGTGCAGGAAGATGGGGAATTAAGGCCTCCAGCTTACAGAAATGAAAGGAAACCTGGCTTTACTCTGAGCTGGCTTTGACCTCAGGAAGGTATCATTAGATCTGTTGATTTAATTAAAACTTACCTGTATGTTTCTCAACTTTGAGGACCAACTTTCAGTTCAGTGTTCTTGAACTCTGAGTTTTATGAAGTAGTTGTGAAGAGGGAGCTTGAAGGATATTAACTCATTTAGGTGTAAAGGTTCATAACCTCTTACAGCAGTCTTTTTTTTTTTTTTTTTTTTTTTTAGCATTGCCAGACATTTTCAGCTGTACACAGCGAGCAGAGCTGAGTATGACTTTGAAGGATATAAGGAGGATAGTTCATACTCGGTGATGATTCTGAAGTGCAATTGTGCTTGTGGTGTTTTGTTATTTTTCTTGCTACTGACTTCTATAGATTAACCCATTCAGTATCTCTTGTTTAATAGAAAAGTCAAGAAAAAATGTTATTTTAATATCATGTACGGAGTGCACCTGTCTGTCACACACATGAACAGAAAAAAACCAAAGCAATGAACAGGCAAAGATAGAACTTGAAGCCATATTGCCTATGTGAGAATCCATCAGAACAAGTTGAGGTCCCCTAACTTCTCTAAGTGGAAAGTCTGGCGAATACTGTCATGTTTGTATATGTGTGAGAGTAATTTCAGAAATAGGAGATAACATCTCAGATGCTCCTATATCAATTTACAAGGTTTTCTCCCCATCTCATGTCATGTAGATGACTGGAACACTGGGAATAATCATTGTAGCAAATTTTTAAAGGCCTTCCTAGCCAAAGTCACTCCCTGGATAGTCTCCTGAAATCAGCTTAATTTCTCCCAATTTTTACCAGTGTAACTAGGAAAAGAGCTTGGCATTTTTCATCATTTTGCTAGAAAATATAAAATGTCAAGTAACAATTCAAAAAATGTCTGTAGGAACTTTGGTTTTCTGCAGACAGCGTTTTCTGTTTTCAGTGAATTTTTGTTGGATTTTAGTCAGAGCTGTTGAAGGAGGCTACAGAAAGAGAGAATGGAATATGCATCTGAGCTACTGGCCTCTTAATGTGGGATCAAGCTTCTTTAAAGTCACTCTAATTTGTGAGTTGAGATCAAACACTCAGTTTAAGATAATGAGTGTAGTAAATTCAGGGAAAATGCTTTGATTGCTCAGTGGTGCAAGGATTTTTATTTTTTTATTTTTGTAAAAGGAAATGATCTCTCAGACATACTACATAAACATCTTGATTAACCATTTAGCTTCTGCATTCCAAAGGTAAGGTGAGCTACAAAATGGCCATTGTGTGTAATTGTCCTATTTTAGACGTGCCATGCTCATCAATGTGTATGTAATGTCTGAGCTGAAGCATGAAGTAAAGTGGCCTGGGCTCTGACTGTGATGCCCAGTCTTGGACCTTGCTGATTCTTATATCCCTGCAGACCTGGACGTGTGCTGGAATGAAGACCTGACAGAAAGAACAGAGGCATGACTTGAAGCCTTTTTGTAAGAGAAAGTGATGGAGAGAAATGTGTCAATTTTACATCAAATGGTATTTTATTGAGGAGTAGAATTGCATAAAAAATGAAAGGTAATTATTGGATGCAAACGTTTCATTTTCTTGAAACTATTTGGTTAAGTGAGAAGTACAGCTTAAGCACTTTTAATAAGAAGACTTCTTTGGTTAGTGCAAGTAGCATTCATGAAGTATTCTTGTAAGTTTAAAATGAGATTTAAATAACTTTAAAAGGTTTACAGGTTGAAAAACTATGTTATACAAGACAATTATAGAGCTCATTAATACAGACAGAATTGGTCTCAAGCTGCAAGACTGAAGCCTGAGGCTTTGTTTCAAATAACCTTAAATGTGAGTTTAAGTTGACAGTAAAAAATGTGCCTCACTCTCTTTGGCATGGAGGGAGAAAGAAATCATGTTGTGGAAAGAGACTGTGTATAAAGCATAGCAGGAATTTTGTTTTGATGTCTACACTATACTATCCTGAACTAAATGCTTTCACTTGTTATGCAAACATCCCCACCGTTTCACACAGCTAGTAATTATAATTGATAGAAAATTAAGTTGGAAGAAAAGAAAAAAATATGGCAGCATTGTTTATGATTTGCACACTGTTTATTCTTATTTGGTTCTTCTCTTTAGCCACCTGGTTTCTGGACAGCTTGTAGAAAGGAGCCTTGAGGGTCTTAAAGAAGTAAATAAGAGGATTGGAAGTGTAGGCTAGTATTGCATAAAGCAAAGGATGCTTTAGCAAGAAACTTTTCTAAAATTAAAATCCCAATGTATGGCAAATATGGAAACATGAAGTAGTGAGAAGTGGAGAAAAATGATCTGAGCAGAGCTCTATCCTCTTACAGTATGACTAAGTTGTTGAAAGCCATCACGGAGTTCAAGAAAGATAAATACAGAAGCAGGAGATTGGGAAAAATCTTCATGGAAAAAGTGAAGACATTAATTTAATTTTGAATAAACATTTAACTGAAAGAAATCTGCCAGAAAACAGATTCAGGCGGGGTTTTTTGAGGTCTACCTGAATCATTAAAATGTTCCAGTAGTAATAGTGAAAATAATACATAAATCCTTCTTGGTGGGTAACTGGTGTGGTAAGAAAGAGAAAATCTCTAGTTACATTTTCTTTTTAACATAAATGATTTGGTGTTGACTTAGATTATCTATGTTCAAATTCAGTAAGAGTCCTTGCTTCCCTGCTCTCCTACAAATACCTCTTAAACTTTCTGTCTTAATAAAACATCTTATACAAGTTTATCTACCAAGCAAAGCCTTAAAAACTAAATCAACTTCTTGTATGAAATGAAATTATATCAGATTACTTTTGAGGTTAGTTTAGTATCACATCAGCTTCATGTTAGGCCAAGAATATGTCAGTGTGATTCAGTACACATCCTCCCTTGTGAGGAATTAAAAATGTACCTTGTTCAACAGTTTCTGTGAACAAAAGCCCTTTTCTTTTTGCCTGATGGTGCCATTAGGAAATTGTTCAAGGTAATTATAGGATGTAAATATTACAGAGTCCTGATACTATTCCCAGAAGTTTAAGACCATAAAAAAACAAAACCACAACCCAACAAAACAAAAGCACAAAACCCCCAAACAACAGAAAAGCCCAATTCTTTGCCCATGTTCTGTGGTCACATTCACAGAACAGGGTTGATCATCTGGACCTTACAAATCATTCCACTACTCATCCCTTTCCAAGTGAGAATTTACATATCAGTGTCTTCCTTAGTGAAGGTGCTGGCCTGAGGAAGGAACAGAGTTCTTACTTTCCACCTCAGATCTATCCTTATGCTGTCTTCCTGTTTGACTGAGGGATCTCAGGACAGGTTTTTGCTGCTTGATATTATTTTTCTAGTGTTTTAAAACAGCATACCAACAGGGATTTTTTTTAGGTTTATGAGAGGTTATTAAACCTTTGCCAAGATGCTGTTGTATAAAATATGCTTCTAATTAATTTCTTTATCTGTTTTTACTTAAACACAGTTGACTTTTCGAACTGTGGACTTGCCACACATTTGTACCTCAGTTTTAAAAACACAACAGTTAGAATAAAGTTCTGAGAGTTAGTTATGCTGTAAATGCTTGGTGTTAAGCATATGTTATAGTTCTGGGATAATATAAAACGGGTATGATCATAAAACAGGAAATATTTTATATGCTTTGTAGAAAAAACATTTTTCAAACAGGTAAGAAAGTCCAGAAGATCTGTGAAATCAGGTAAAATTGCACCTTTTTATTTATTAAGTGTTTTTATCATCTTTACTTTGAAGCTTGTGCAGGTTATTGTAGGTTTTATTCTCATGAAGCAATGAGCAAAGCCAAACGACCTTCTCTGTACCTAGTAGGAATTAAGACATTTTAGAACAGTAATTCTAGGCAGTAATGGCCGGTAGCAATATAAAAATTACATTTCAGGAGATAATGACTACCTCTTTATAACGATATACTTCACAAGGACATTATTATTTTATGGAATTTGGAGTATTTTTTTCTCATCAGCAGAGAACTATTGCAAGTCCTGCGCATGGACTTCAGAAAAATTTGTTGTTACTAGAATGCCAGGATTTTAGACCTACAAGGTGCATGGTACACCCTTACTCTAGTCACCTAATTTTCCTCTCTGTATTTGCCACCTAATCAGCTTCCAGGATGTAGCACTAATTCTGTTTATTACTAAGTATCCAGAAACTTGCACTTTTCTGATTGAATCTCTTTTCTGGGAATACAATTTCAGGTTCATAATTTCTCTCTTGAAGGTACACAGCATCTCTGTATTGATGATGCTTTTCAATTTTGGATCATCAGGAATTTCATTAGAATTCAAAAGATTTAATATAGATCATTAGGAAGAATGTTGAATTAGATATTTGAAACTGCTTTGAGTGGAGAAATCTGAGCTTTCCCTTAACACAGTATCATCAAGCCTTGTCTTGGTGCTGACAACTAAGCAAGTTTCTTGGAATTCAGTTTTCAGCAGATTTTAGACTCAGAGACTGCTTTGGAACTTGCACACCTGTAATTACAGCATTTGGTAAACATTAGCAGTACCATACTGTCTAAGCAGGGGTTGATTCCCATTCATTGAAGAATGGGAAGAGCCCCTACAGCTCTTTAAAATGACACCTTCTTTGTTACTATGCATTCATAGCCTTACGTTTGTGTAGATCTCACTTGAGTTCACTTTAAAATAGATAGGATTGATACATCATTCATCCCCATCTTTTGTACTTTTTTTTTTTTTTGTATAATCTACATTCATTTTCCAGAACATTTAGCTGTGGCTGAATCCCAGTTCTTCATCTTCTTCCAAGACTTACCATCTGCTTCAGAATACATATCCAAGTGTGAAATGCCTTGGATATAAAATGATGTCATTTTCAGGACTTGCTGAGCAACTCTCTCAAGTTATTTTGCTCTTTCAGTAATACAAATTTTTAAAAAAAGAAAGAAAAGAAAGGGAAAAGAAAGCCTATATTGTGTGTTTATAGAAATACATTCTGCCCTAGTCTGTGTAGATACTAACGAATGAGCTCATTGTAGTTCCATGGTTTTGGTAAACAGGGCTTTGCTGAGTGAAGATTGTGGAAACAGGCTAAGAAACAAAATGGTTCTGCAGCTTTTTAGATTTGATGGCTGAGCCTTGCTTGCAGAAGCAAAAGCATTCCTGATGTGTATAGAACTACATGCAAATTGGTTATAATACCTTGGGTTACTTCTGGAATATGGCTCAGGGGCCAGATACCTGAGACAGGCATAATTCTGCTGTTAAAGCTCTCAGAATTTGCCACTTTGATGAGAGGTTTTTAGTTATGCATGAGTAAGGCAAAGGAGAGACAAATACTGCTCCCTTAATACTTTGGAAAACACCTCATTCTGATGAATTTGCTCTTCTGTGCATTCATCACACTGTTTTTAATGGTTCATTGTTTCAGAGAAAATGTCTTGGTGTTAATAATGGGCTTCAAGAAACTTAATCTCTTTAATCATACTGCTATCTGTAGACCTCAGCTGCCTAGAGACTTCGAGAAAGGGGGTCGTTGTTGTTGTTGACTGTGGGTGTTTATTGAGTTGCATTTTTAAAATTTTCAGTGCAGGTTTTAAGCACGTGTGATAGAAAAGTGACAGCCTGAAAGTAGAAGGAAGTGGGAAAAGCCTGCTGATAATAACTACTGCACAAACTGAATTATGATTTTTAAAAAGCTGTTATTTTCTGTGTAAGCCACATTTCCTGGCAAATTATAATGGAACATGGCAATTTATTTCACGGTGATTCAGTAACAGAGCTCATCAAATGATGTGTGCTGGAGATTGAGGGGAACTGAGAAAAGTATGGTTGATAAGATGACCAACAGTAAAATGCAGGTTTGCCTGTCTGCCTTCCATGGAAGTTGAGTGATCTGAAAGTAGCTGCCAGAAAAAAGTGAGACTCATTAAAGGTAACAGTCCTAACTATGGCATGGTGCAAGAAAACGTAACCAAAGAGCAAGGAGTTCTGTAAGAACAGCACAAAACCTTTGGAGAGGAAACTGAGGAGGAATATACATAAAGATTGTTTATGATTAATAAGAAGGAGGAGCAGAAATATACTAAGGAAAGACATTATGAAAGAAGATTCCCAAATGTTGCTTTTACAGTGTGTTTTTTGGTGAATGCATCTTCAGACTCTGCAGGGTATGATACCAACTGGCACGATGGTAGAGTTTACACTCAAAAGACAGCTTTTAATGCTGATGTGGAAAAGGATTTCCCTCATTAGAGTGGGGAAAATAAAACATAAGGAGTTTACTATTTTGTGTCTATCTATCCATATTTATTTCATTCATATACATGCATGAAAATGTAATGCAAAGCTGGAATGTGTGATTATTCCAGATGAAGCTTACAGCAACTTCAGGCTTTCTAAGATCTATGATAGTCTACACTTTGAAAGTGCAGAGAAACATTTCAGGAGAAATGGATATATTTCTCCTGTCATTGTATTTGACAGAAATATAATAGGAATATAGAGTTCTACGAAAAGTAGGAAACAAGGACAAGGGAGCAGAGGTTGCCAAAAGGGTAGCAGAAAAGCAGCAGCATCTCTTCAGTGTAGCATGTCAGGTACAAATGGCTAAATAAAAACATTTAAAGAAATTCTGTCCCTCCAGGACAAAATGGGAAGACTTATAAAGAGATGTTTACTTTAGGTAAACCAGCCCTGGAGAGGGAATGTAACATAGGTCTTGTGGCAATTCTCTTGACCTCTTGTAGATAGCACTGCTCCCTGGGGGTCAGTACTGGGTCCAGTACATATTTATGGATGAGGGGACAGAGTGTAGCCTCAGGAAGTTTGTTGAAGTTGCAGAGTCCTATTCTCTAGAGATATTCAAAATCCACCTGAATGAGTTCCCATGCAATCTGCTCTAGGTGATCCTGCTTTAGCAGTGGGGTTGGACTAGAGGATGTCCAGATGTTGATTCCAACCACTACCATTCTACCTGAGAGGCATGAGAGTCAAACGACTGAGGAAAAAAGAATGGGCCTATTTCCTACTAAACTTTAAGGAAGGGTTAGAAGCAACTCTAGATTTTAGTAGAAGAGTGGCTGGTCATGCTGGGAAATGATTGTTAAACTGTAATTTGTGTAAGCATTGCATGCAGCCACTGTTTTTGTGTACTTTCAGTACGCAAAACATTTGAGTCATCTAGTCACAATTTTCTTGGAGGTTGGGGTGTGATTTGTCTTTTTATTTAAGACCTTTGAGGTCTGTGTATCCAGTTTTTATTTCCTTCAACTCCTGTCAAAATAAAATTCTTATGCTTTTGTACATTTCCTTTACTCTTGAGACTAGTGAGGCTGTCTCCAGAGAACCACTAGGCCCTGATGGAGGTCATCTGTCTGTGGTCTGAATATCCATGAGACATTTCTGCTAAAATAAAAAAATATCAGGAATTCTGATATTCTGGTGGCCTCAGTGTCAACTATCTTTACTTCTCATGCCTGACTAGAAACCTTCTTGATAACAGTCTGTTTTGCAGGTAAGCAGAGACCTTAGCAATCATGCAAGCAAGATGAAGTGCAGCCCAATTTCCATGCTCTCGTGTGTCTAGTGGAACTGCAAGCCTTTATCTGAAAAACAATGTTCTGCCAGTAGCAGTTTTCTGATTTAATTGCTCTTATTTACAGATCAGAGAGTACCAGAGCAAGCAAATTCTGGCATTTTTGGCTCTCTGCTAGTGACTACACTTCTTCCTTTCAAATGCTTCCCAGAGTGTATACTCTCCATTTTTACAGATTTGCTAGCTCACTCTGTTCCCAAAGGTTAGTGATGCTAGTGCTGTCTTTTGTAGTACTTGGAGATGTTTCCAGAGCTGTGTGTGTTTTACCAGCAGGGCTAGCACTTTGTCTATAGAGAGTTTTATGCATTTTTATGTGAAAGGGTGTTTGAGTTTACTGAATTCCACGGAATAAGTAAGGAAAGCTATATTGGGGTGCTAAATCTATGATAACAATATAATAGTTCTTACTTTTAATGAAGATAGAAAGGGGATGGTTACTGACACAATGTCATGCTCGCTTGCCTAACCGGATCTATGCCAGGCTGCATTATCTCATTTGCTTTCTCAAGGATAGCTATTTAGTACAGTCAGGCTTCCCAGATGCTTTCTGTGTATCTAGGAGTGCATTTTCAATGGGAATCCACACAAGTTAAACCTCTGGCATTTTGAGGGATTCTCCTTCTTCAACAAAAACTGTTCATTAAGTAATTTCAGGGGGCATTACTATCCCTTATCACGACAATGAAGATAATAGATGTGGGTATGTATGTGTGCGAGAGAGAGAGAGGAGGTGGAGAAAGATCCTGTTCCCTCTGCATAATTCCCACAAGGATAGGTCCTTCCAGGTGTTTTTGGGTTAATAGTAGTAATTTTAAATAATGCTACTAGGAGCTGAAGCAATGTTTCTCTGGAATAAAGTTCACAGGAGAATGCAGAAACAATTTCTGATTTGAGTAGATGAGGCAGCTTTACAGAATACCTGGTTTGGTTCTGCCCTGTGATTGGTATCATTCACAATCTGTGCCTTATGGTTGTGCTGATTTGTTATGAAGATGCTATAGGGAGTGTTGTCCACATGACTGTAAATACGCTAAGTTGATCAGTCTTGGAGAGAAGATACTTTTTTAAAGGTTATTGTTTCCTAAAATTGTTCTTGTTCTGATTATAATAGCTTCCCAAATGCAAAGATGGTTAAAAAAAAAAAAAAGCAAACCAAAACAACAAAAAACACACAACAACAGCTATGAAATCTGTCTGACCTTATCAATGTAAGCTGTGTTGACAGGTCTCATCTATGGGTGTATGCAGTTTTCCCAACAGGCATCAGCCCTTCTTAGGTCAGCTTCTGTCTTTGTCAAGAGCAGATTTCCTTCCCAAGGCAGATATGCCTTCCTATAACAGAGAAAAAGTTCTTAAAGCCCCAATATTATCTTCTTCTCATTACAGCAAATTAAATTTTATATTGACTTCTGTTTAAGAAGAAAAATTAGTAAACATTTTTTAGGCAAAAAAAAAGTACCTTTTTCTGAACCTTTTGGGTCTGAATCAGGTATTTCTCTTGCCTGCAGAGTGGGAAGGGCATTCTTATATATTCTAGTTACTGTTATTTTGAACCTGCTCTTGTTACTATAAATTTGTATGAATATTGATGCCGTATAAATTTATACTGGGGCATAAGTGGAAACATTTCATAAATTAAATGAATACCATAGGCTGGTGTATGGAAAATCTTTATCTGAAAAGATGCACACTACAAACAGGGCTGTTTATTCAAATGCTGAAGTGAAACGTAGGTAAACTGTTCATCCCACGTGGTCATGCATTACCAACTTGACATTAACGGCTGCAGCTCTTATGTATTCATCTGAAATTGATATCAAGTAGTCAAATGCTGACCCAGTAATCCTCTTGAGCTACAAGAATACAGAAACATTTAAATGAATACAGCTGGACTCTTCTCCTTCTTCAACATATGCCATATCATCAAAGTAAAATGCTCAATTACATCATTCTAATGTCATCATCTCACAAGCAGAAAAGAGTACCTGCAACACTGTACCTCCAGATTACAGTAGCAGTGGATACAGATCTGAATAGGAAAAATTAGCTGGATACATTTATTTTTCCAGTACTCCTACTATTATATTGTCTGGGGAAATGAGACAATAAAGTACAAGAATGACTTTCTTGGGATTAGCCAGGAGACAGTTTGCAGAGCATACCTGTGACACTGCGTTGTCTAAGTTAAAGGTGGTTATCTAATTTACCAGGCAAAACTTCTTTCCTATCTTTTGAAAGGTCATTTTGATATTAAAAAAAATAACTTTTCAAAGACAAATAAAATTATGTCCATTTTCTGAAGCATTTGGGGCACACATACAAAGCTGTTTGACAGGAAGTGATAACAAGTCAGCATGAGAATGAGATGTGTTCCCAGAGCTGATGCCCAAATCTGATGCCTCCGTATCACTTCATCGCTTCCTCTGGGCTTGGACAGTTATTGTTTTTATTGGTATTTAAAGCAGTCTGAGTTTTCATGTGGTGAAAAGCAGTCTGAATTTTCTGTGCAAATTCTTAGGAGAGGACCTCTTTTTTGGAAACTGATAGTCTAGTTTTTACATTAAAAGTTTCAACCCAGTTACTGTTCACACAAGCATTCATTTACTTTCTAGCACTAATTTGGCATTCCAACACACCTGCTATACTAAACTAAGAAATTACCAGCCATGTTTATTGGCTTAAAGAGGTTTAAAGATGCTGTAATCTGAGAAAGCTGCAAGTACTGACATATAAACTTCGTGATGAACTTGCCATACCATTCAAAAAGCTTTAAGATTTTCCTGCCTCTAGGAGTCAGGCAAAACAAAAGATGGACAAATTATAACAATCCAGAATCTCTGAATTCTCCTTTTTTACCAAACTGAACTTTTTAAGTGCCATTGTTTAGCAGACACTTAAAAATTAAATTGGAGATGGGGTGGGTGGGTGATGACAGAGAGAGAGAAATTATGAAAGCTTTTCCTTCCACAGTATTTTTTCTTTTCACTTCCTATGAAGATAACCTGTAACAAGATGCTTTCCCAAGGCTGTAATAAGCCAAATTCATCTTTGGTATAATAAGATTGATCTCTGTTGGCCAGCACCCAAAATGAGCATATTTCCCTTCTCCTTTAACACCATGCTTTTAATTTCTGTTCTGTTAGAGTAATTTTTTATGTTATTGCTTTTACACTTATGAACACCCTCTTCAAGTGTGACATTGTTACTTGGAGGTTAAGATTGAATAAATATTTCTACTGCCAAGCAAAAAAAGATGACTGGTGATAGGATAGATGGATTCATAGAAGGGATGGTTTAGATGGGGTTTTTTTTTTTTGTTTCTTGGTTGGATTTAAAATGTGTCATTTATGGAAGCCAGCCTGTGAAAGATACCTGAAAAATATTCACAGACTCTGTAAAGCCTGTAGAAGCATTGCTAAATTTTGGCATGTCAAATAAATGCACAAATGTTGGATCAGTGTCAAGTAAATGCACAAGTATCCATCCCAATATCAGCTCTAAATTGGCAGTAGCCCTTGTCTTGCAGTGCCAGGGAAAGGCAAACCTATCAACAGTCTGTAAAATACTACGCCTCTGTTTTGTAGGATGTCAGACAGGACTGATGGTCTCTTCTGGTTTAAAAACGTGTGACTTTGCACTGTGCCTCAACCTTGCAGCTTTTATTTTGAAAGCCTGGTTTGGGTCGAGAGATCTTTGCTAGTCCAGGAGCTGGTGTGTTTGCTGGAGGGAAGTCTTGCTCCAGACAGGCTCTCTTCTCAGGGGAGATGGAGGTGTATGGAATGTGGATCACGCTTCTGGATATGTTTTATCCAAATGCAAGTCTTCTGAAAGATCAGTATGTATTCTACTTCTGAATTTTCTGTTCTCTTGGTGCTTGCCACGTAGACCTGGGTTCGAATCTCCCATTCTTATGCTTGTCACAGTCTGCTTAAGTGAGGAAATATCTTAATGGGTTTTGCTTTTCAGTCACTGAGGATGAGAGACTCTAAGGCAGTTACTTTCAATTAATTCTTTCTTTAGTTCTGCAGTGTTGCTTATACTTTGGAGTACTGACTCTTCAGCATTCTTGGCTTTCATTATTATGGGCATTGCCAAGGTGAATCTGTAGTGCTGTGGTTTGGTTCTACACTCCCCTTGCTTACAGCTTCCTCGTCACTGATATTGCAGCTGGCCATTCAGCAGCCAAAGGGAATTCAATTAAAAGCTGAGACCAACAAGAAGGTCAAACTAAAGTGTCGAGGAAGCAATATTAGTAATACTAAAGCTTAAGGAACCTTGAAATAAAGATAAAAATAGTTTTAAAGCAGTGGTTCCTAAGGAAAACTTTGACAGGTCCCTTCTCCTGTGGGAAAACCTGTTTTCATATGCAAAATAAACTATATCCAGGTTTAAAGTCCTGTTCTTGGCAAGAGGTTTTTTTGGATAGTTTTTCAGAAGTAACAGTGATGCTGTTGAGTTTTAACATTATGAAGAACCAGTCACTTTTCAGGACAAAACCACAGAAAATAAAACAAAAGCATACTTGTGTTTTCTGTGCTTGGTAGTTGCTTTTTGTTTGTGTGATCTTCGCCCTACTGATTTTTACACCTACTGTTAAGTATTTTTAAAAGAAATTTATGGAAAGGTAAATCTATTAGCTTAGATCTTTCTTCAGTCTTTGCCAATCAATTTATCAGCACATCCATTTGTCTTATAAGCCAAATACCTGAATTTCAGAACAATTATTATTGTGCTGCTTTCCAGGTTTTTTCAGAGGTGGGTGTTCCACATCCCCGTGATAAGTGTACTGACTGGCTAGCTTGTTGAATGAGGCAGTCGTCCTGTCATTTCCTCCTTGAAAATAATGCCCTCCCCTTTCAGTGCAGATTGTTTTATGTCATTTTAATTCATTTAATGTAGCTTTTAATAATTTATGGTTACTGAGCTGTTACACTAAAAAGTTATTACTTCAAATGACATTGCTCTATGGAACTGTTACAGAGGGAATGAGTTCAATGGAGGAATCCACATACTGTCATCACTCCAATTTTAGTTGAATAATGTAATAATTATTTGAATTAAATGGTTTATTAGGTACAGAATACATCATATTAAATCACAACAAATAATCCAGGCTGTGGACCGCAAGCTGGGTTAAACTCATAGAAGATAAGTCTGTGTCTTGTACCATACTGCCTCACTGTATAGAGGAAACTAGTATGAACAACACATTTCAGTGGTCTTTCAGAACAAATGTGTGAGACCATATTCTTTCTCCTTTATACTAAATATAGAATGATAGATGTAATTAAATCAGGAAAGAGTCTGATACTTAGGTTTTGATACTGTGCATTTCCATTGACTCAACAGTCTATAATAGAAGGTAAGTCAGGGCAAAATTCCTTCTAATCGGCTTTAATAAAATAAATGATCAGTGATCAGTAATCCTGAAAAATAGTTCAAGCCCTTTCCAAGAATCTGAGCAGCTGATAGACATTGGTCACAGTCATGGCCAGAACATCCAGTAAGTAAATCAGAGAAGGGACTTCCCAGCCCCTTTTGAGGGTATGAAATAAACTGAAAAAAAAAAAGAAAAGAAATAGTGTTACTCTCAGGAGTCTTCCTCATTTTCAGGCAAAATAGTCAAAGAAGCCTTCAGGCTCTTCGAGCTTAAACTGATTCACCAAATGAGAAATGTGTAGGGGCCATACATAAGAAGTTACTTTTGTTTTCTCTCTTTGGGTAACTGATAGGTCCATACCAGAAAAGACATACATTTTGCTCAGCTGCCTGTTGAGTTTTACCATTTATTTGCCTATGGATATTTTTCTTTTTTCTGTTATCAATGTTTGTTGTTTCTATGATTGTTCTGTGACTTTTGGTTTTCTATTATCTCTGTTCTTGATTTGCTGCTCCCTGTAGAGTGTGCATACCCATTTGAAAAGGGTAGGCTAAGAAATGAACAGAAAATTAATAATGCCCTTTGAAATTTGAGATTTTTTTCCTACAAGATCTCTTGAAATATCATCTTGGAATAGCTCAGGTTTTTTGGATTTTTCTAGTTTTCTTGACTCAGCTTACTTTTAAGGCTTGATATATGGAAAACAAATTGCATTGTTGTTATGGTTGCTTGCCTCCTTCTGGCAGTTGCAATGGTTAGCTGCCCTTATGATTCATAATGGTTTCCCATCTGCTGCTTGCTTCTGTTCAAAATGCTGTGCATTTTTAATCTTTTAATTGTTAGGTCTGGGTTAGTTGGGGGATACTTAACTGTCTCAGAAGGTCTCCTAAAGAGATGATTCTCCTACTGCCATTTCTTCCAGATGGAGATTGCCATTCTGTGAAAACAACTGTCTGTAGCGGATGGAAGTGGCTGATGTGTGCACTAAAATTCTTCATGAAAAGGCAAATTTAAATTTTATTGTCAGTACTGGTCCACTGTGTATCCATTTCTGTCTTCAAGAAGTGGTGTTGCAGAGTGGACATCATTTCTTTCACCATCTAGATTAAATAGTTGCCTCTAATATTTTCTTAGAATAATAACCTGGGATCAATGCTGCAAGTACTGGAAACAGAAAGGGTACCCAGGCAAAATAAAATGTTCATGTTGTTTATTTAGACCATTCTTGAAAGTAGCTACAGGTCTTAAATCCTTCGATTTTTGAGGTGCTCAGTCTTTATTTTTTTTCAAGAATATCTGATTTACAAAGAGAAGAAAATGTACTTCCACCTTAAAATACATAAAATTGCACAAATTTTTAAAATCTTGGATGATAATATTTATTTATAAGACTTTTCCTCCTAGACAATACAGAAATATAGCTGTTTCTCTATAACTCTATTTAGTAAATGATTAAGAAAACGTCAGGTTATTCTTGAATCCACTTTCTCAGTTTAGGAATGAGGGTTTGTGCACGCACACACACACACACACACACATACTGCCTAAGTTCATTCCCCAATCACATAAATAACTCCTCTAGAATCACAACAGCCTTGGCAGGAAATCACCTGAAATCATTGCACAAGGCTTCAAAGCATCTCCATAGGTAAATGGCAGCACATAATTTAATTCAAGGGAAAAAAAAGAAAGACTGCAAAATCAGAAAACCCAGTCCACTTCTTGACTAAATAGTTCATTTTGGAAATGAACCATACCATTATAGGCTACTGCAGCTGAAGAATGACCCTACTAAATCTTTGTGCCTAAACTTTGCTGCTAGGTAGAGCTAATTTTAGTTAGACCAGAATTCCTCCACATGAAGCAGAAACACAAGTTTACTTGGCTCAGTTCTGATCTCAGTTTCATGCTAGTTTTGTTGAGATCATAATTTATTTCATTAATAGGGAATCATTTATGGTTATGCAATTTATAACAGTAAGCACTATGTTTTTCTTGTCCTATGGGATCCAACAGTTAATAATAAAGAGCCCAGGCATGTTACTCAGATAGTTCAGCACCTCAAAACATGGCTGAAGTCTTTGTGGTGTAAGTTCATAGGTTCTCTTTTAGGCTAATGACTTGAACTGTGATAGTGGTATCTGGCCATTCATTTGCTACCTGATATATGGACATGGAGTGTGCAGCAGACCCATCACATTGTGTGAAAGGTCTGTAGGGACTTGGGATGGAGCAGAATTGGGGTGGCCCTGACCAACTATCATGTCCCCTTGGCTGGGCTGTTGTGGCTGCATCGGACTGATGGAGAAGTGGGAGCCTAATTCCTAGGCACTAGTGGTAACTGTCAGTGGAAGCCATCACTGTTCATTGCAGCATGTCTTCTGAAAATGTCTTCACCATCTCTCTTAATCTTGAGTGGCTAGTTGTACTGTTTAGTTTTCTTAAATTTTAATCAAGACAATCGAGTGGATATGCAATCTGTGCAATATGAGCTGGGGAGCTGCTTTGGCAGGGGGTTTGGACCCGATGATCTCTCAAGGTCCCTTCCAGCCCCTGTGATTCTGTGATAGCTCTGAGCTGTATTTGTCTTCTCATCCTGGTAGGAGAGGCCTGTCAAAGGACCATTCAATAGCTAGAGATGCTCCAGCTCCTCTCTTTAGATATCTTATCTTTCTTTACCTTTGATTGGGGATTGGGACTAAAGAAGAGGAAAGGAGGGACAAGGTTTCTGCTTCTACAGCTTCTTTAGCCTAGTTTAACACATGCAAGTTGCAGCCACCAGGGAGAGTTAGGGGGATTTTGGGTCTCTTGGAATATTTACTCTTTTCTTATATGGTTCAAGAAATGCACACTTTGGGCAAATGCTGCCATTAGGAAAGCCAAAATCCATGCCACATGTATGAGTATAAAAAAAGCTCTTAGATATGTGCATAGTTTTGCTATTTTTAAAAGAAATATTGTCACAGAGTAACAATTTAATCTTCATGGTCGTCGTGAAGTAAATCTGAATGTGTCCCTACCTAATGCCCTACTTGTATCGAAAATGGGTGTTGAGTAAAAAGAGTATAAATATTTAGAAGACATTTTTCTATTAAAAAGGGCCTTAATGTATTGTTGCAACCTCCTAATGTGAACTCCCCCTACAAGTTTCTGTCTGCTTTTAAAACATGTTCACGATCTTCCTGAGACTAATAGTAAATCAGAGTTGACAATCTACTTTAAAGACCTTACCCTAAAATATTATTAGTTTATTAGGTGGCTGTCTAGGTTTAAAACCTAATTAAGGAAGAGAAGAATCACTTTTGAAGCTTCCAAGTTTGATGATATGGAGCAGGTCCTCAGCTCAGTGTAAGTGCCTTCATCTCAGTACAGACAAGGATCTGCCTTCCTTTCGTTCCATCTTTTTTTTTTTTTGCCAACCCATTTCTTAACTCATGAAATTCTGAAGGTTCAAAATATTGTCTGTATCTTCTCCTGTCTGTAATTTGAATAATAAGAAGAGCAAGCTTGCTTCCTTGGTAATGGCACATCGGGCACACTGCACAGTGATAACAAGCACCTTTTTAAAAACAGCTTCATTATGCTCCCTTCAGGTACTGGCAAGAGCTGGAGGCGAGATAGTGGGTGAGATGGATCATTGAGCTGATCAGATATGGCAATTCCTGTGTTTTCTGCATTCTCAAGGACAACAAGATTTTAACCAAGCATAAAAATTTTACAGCTGCCTCATAGAAATCCGTTTTATTTGTTTGGGGGTTTGGGAAGAAAGTCTGTTTCCCAAAGGTTGTGGGAAAAGTCTATAGTATGGATGCATAAAATGATGATGGATTTATATTTAGCTGACAGTTTGCAGCACACAGTTCATCGAGGAGCAGAGCTCAGAGGTTTTTATTACTATTTAAGAATAAACAAGTATATGTGTCACTTTCAGCTTGCACGGGGGGTGCCATTTTAGAGGGGAATGAGCTGTTCAGGATTTTTTCTCCAGGAATAAGAAAATATTTTCTATTTATTTCTACTTAATAAGGGGGGACCTGAAAATGGCCAAGACAGATGTAGTATCTTGTATGAATAGATAAATACATGAGAAATAAAAATGCTCATATTCCTTTTTTTTTTTTTTTAATGGATATGTGCAACATATTTGAGGCAAAAACATTTAATTAGAAGAATTACTGGAAAAAAGTGTTTTACTTTGGTATTAGGAAGAAATTAGAACTGAAGGATAAATTAAATTGTGGCATCTAATAAGGAGAGAAGTACCTAAAAACCACTGAACCTCAGGGGAAGTAAAGTATCTAACTCCATTAGACCTTTTCATAAATCTGTATAGTCACCTCTGACCATCTTAAAAGCTGAAATATTATTTGCAAATTTGTCTTCCAGACTGCAGCTCAGAAAAATACCCAAACTGGTGGTAGGTCCATAGTACATACTTAAAATGAGCTCTGCAAGACAGTGATCTGCTTAGTCATGTGTGTTCCCATTTCCCAGCTGTAAGAAGAACTTGTGGCAGTGGCTTCAGTTAGAAAATCTTTTATTTTCATGTCTGAAAGCTTTGTGAGCCTCTGTGAACTAGTGCTAATGAAACATGCATAAAGAAACACAGGGATGGTTTTGTTTGATTTTTTTTTCCTCTAATGCTGTTTTTGAATGTCCTTACAAAACTCATTGCTCTAGCTGTGATCTCTTTTCCCCAGAAAGAAGCTCAATTTAAAATGAGAAGGCAGAAACAAGAGTCTGTTGATGGATTAAACTATAAATACAAGTGATAGCAACACTTTTAACAAAAAGCCTGTTAACTACCCTTTAAATCTATTCTTGGCATTTGTAGAGTCAGAAATTCCAAGGGAAGAGTATTCAGAGCTGGAAGGGATGCAGAAACAAAATAGCTGTGACAGAGCCCTGATGTGGGTAGGTGTGACTGGGAGGTGAGGAGCCCACTGGCATCCACGTTGGAGGAGCCCCAGCAGAGAGCATCCCACCTCCAGCCCATGGAAGGTGCCACATGCAACACCCAGGGCCTCTCCAGAGACTTCCACTGAAAAACTGCAATGTTGATGGCAAAAAAAGCTTTAGATGATGCACATGCATTTGAATTTCTTACTTAATGCACCCACAGCCTGTGTTTTCTAAGGGACTTTGAAGAAAAGCGTTCTACTTCCTTGGGTTTCCAATGATGCTCACATCCCTCTGGGCTGCTCGAAGTGCTTGATGGAGATCATATGGTGTGCTCACAGATGTGGTCTGTTTATTTAGGAGTGTGCATGCATTTAAAGTCAACTTCTGTGCATACTGTTGTATATAAATATATGCAAATATATCTCAGATTCTATAAATATATTTATATAAAATTAGGCCACTCTGTTTTCCCAAGGACAAATGCCTCATTTTGACACATTATGCTGAGGTACCTCTGTTGTGACAGGGTGTTAGCCTTCATGTCACTGTTGCTTATCATCTTTTACATTCAGTCTGCCTTCCAGCTAAACTGGAAGGAAGTATTGAGTTTGTGGTACCATATAGACTAGATGTTTGTGGGATGACATTTTATATGTGCTACTTTGTTTTCCAATTTCCTGGAAGTCATTTCAGCTTATGAATTTCACTGTTGTCACCCCTTCTATTCTGTCAAACAAAATGCATTGAATATGTCTTTTTGGTGATCACATGTTAATATTTTGTAGAGGATGCTGTCTCCCTGTCCCTCGAAACATTCTGATGTTTCATATCACCCATTTTCAGCTGGCTTCTGTAGGTGAGTAATGAATGGAAAGGAAAAAAAAAATTAAATCCAAAATTAAAGTCTGGTATCCTCAGGCTTGGCTAATTCTTCCAAAGGAACAATGATAAAATGAAGGTGTTCATATGACCTGTTTTTGACAGGTGGCAGCTTCTTACCTGCAAGCTCATGGTGTTTCCCATCTGGCATGAAGTGGTAATGACAGCCTATAAATAAGTGTTAAACTATTTTTGTCTTACCAGGTTATTTGTTTTCCATTCCACTAAAGGTTGCTTGACTGCTGAATCGTTTGTGGGGGTAGTTGATAGATGTCCTTTGTTGGGAGGAGCATAGCCCTGAGTACATTACGTGGAGGTACATGGATGTTTGGTGTGAGGCTAAGGAGGAGGAACTACTGCTCCCCATGCTGCACAGCACTCCTGGGACCCCGCTCTGCTGACTGCCATGTCCTTGGTGGCCTTGTGCACAAATTTACATGGGCAGAAGTCTTTTTGCCTTCTTCCCAGCTTCAACTCAAGCTTCCCCTGGAAGCCTGTGGAAGGGGACAACATACCTTTGGCAAAAGCAACTAGGTGCTGTCCAGACATCCGTGCTATGCGGCACGGTGCCTTTGCTTTGCCCAGCAGATAAGAGACTTTATCAGGGGTAGGTGATATCCTATATGCCTTAAGTAGCAGGGATGCTTATTTCTGAATACTTAGGGGTGTTTGTGTAAGGAAATAGAAATCATTCAGGAAAATTTGTAGTGAGATGAAGGTATCCTTGATTCCTAGAAAGTTCTCAGGTGATTTTCATATTGTGTCATATCATAGCTAGTTCCCACTAGGTAAGAATCCTTCTATTCACATGCTCTTTTAGTCAAAGCATCTGCGTTTCTAGAAAGTGCCTTCCAAAGTGGCCTATTCAGTGGTCTCTGTAGAAAAGGCTCAAAGTAGCAACTTAGATACCTTCAAAAGCCCCAGACTCCACTGTTTTAACTGTCTCTGCAAAACTTTGCCTGCAATACAAGTGTCGCTATATGAACTGTATGTGAATCTTTAATACCTAATTGAAATGTTATTTAAATGAGTTCCCATGTCTCTTCATTCCATTTTAATTAAAAGCAATAAAGATATTGATTGAAAGACATAATCCAATCTTTTTTTGTATTACAAGACTATAGATAAAGACTGTCTTTGTCACTATAGGAATGTGGGGATAATCTCTTTAGAGTAAAGTGTTGTTGCAAATAAAGCCAGTTACTTGTTTATATCAAACTTGGAATTAGTTGTGATTGTGCATCTCGAGCATTCTTTTTATTATTTGATCTAAGGTCTTCTATTTCTGGATTGGTGTTATTACTGTGAAGTCATGAAGCTGTTTGGTTTTTTTAATCCATTTCTTTCACCCATGAAAAAATTTCTAAATATGGGTGAGAAAACTCTTTTTTCCTTGTAGGGAGGAATACAAGGTAGAGAGGTATCTTTTTGCAGCTTGTTCTGAGAGAAAGAAAATTTTCATGAATCAGTAAATACTGACCTTGCACATGGGGAAGTCATAAACAGGATCTGGGCATTGAGAAATACTCAGTGTTTGCCTGGTGACAGCAAAGACATTCAGGATGTGTTTCCCAAACCCTTACTTGCTTTGGATATAATTGCCCTATCTGCAGACAAGAAAACAGATCGATTTCTTCTGATGTGTGATGAAAGGTGGTTACTTCAGGTTCCCTCTCACAGTAGGGTGATTTCTAATGGGGCCATTGCTAATAGATCTCACTTACTTGAAACAGGGAAGCCAATGGAATTATTTCTTATTATTAACAACCAAACTATTTAGCCGGTTGCGCTTTAAATTCCAGGTTTCTATGCTCATTTGTTGATTTTAATATTAATGCATTCTGTATTTTACTGGGATTATGTTTTCCTGGGGTTTGTATTGTTGCAGAATCCCGAGGGCACAAAGGCTCTTGGCACACATTGGGTAGCTTTGCTTGATCATTTCCTAACTAGTGTTGGGTACAAGGCCTTGCTTCCAGCCAGGTTTATCATCATCCTACCAAGGTAGAACGATTGCACATTAGAATAATTTAAAAAAAAAACAACCCAAAAACCCAAAAGCAAACAATATATAATGAGAAAGAGGATGGTCTTGTTTCCTCCCTCCCTCCCCAGGTCATAAAGCTAATGTCTCCATAGAAAATTTTTATGAAAGATTCTGTTACCTCTTTCTGTTTAGAAGTGCACAGGATCATCCTTGAAACTTTCTTCTTTTTTCCTCCTTTCTCTTTCCACCGGTCACTGCTCAACCATAGTGTCAGAATCAGATGCTCTACTTGAATCCTCCTCTGGGGAGTCTTACGTGTCCCTTCAATTTCCTCATCTCCTGCCTAATTTGAAGATTCTTACTTTTCTCTCAGCTTGTAGCTGTGCACTGCCTAAAAGCATGCTCCTGTGGTATCTTACATTAACAAAACTTCTCTAGCTCCCACCTGAGACTCAGGTTATTTTTTTTACTCTTTTGTTTCCTTTACCTCCAAACCATCTGTGCTGCACAGACTCCTCTGCATCTCTCTCCTCATGTCTTTCTTGTCTGCCTTCTGCCCTTTCCCTACCTCAGAAGCGGCACAAAGCAAGGCTTCTAATGAGCTGCTCCTTGATCAATTTAAGGTGCATGCCTCTAGCTTATTCGTCTTGATTTCAGTGCTGCCTTTGACAAAGATAATCACTCTCACCTCCTCTGCTTTCTTTCTTCTCCTGCTTTTTGTGCTTATATAATATCCTGATGATGTGTTGTTGACTGGTCACCTACAAATCAGGAGTAGCGTGTAGTCCAAAGGACAAATAGCTCTGATGTGCCTGCAAGTGAAAAACTAGTTCTGTGGTCTAGTAAGAGAATACTTAAAATCCTTTCTATATTCAGCTGAAGTTCTGTTTGTAAATGTTTCCGAATGGAAAATAGTTACAAAAAGGAGTCTGATATTCTTATTGTGGATGGTAAAATAGCTTCAGATTGCTCCAGTGAGAATTTTCACTGAAATCAATGGGACTATTCCTGCAGTTAACAAAGAAAAATATTGGAATAGGGTCAAAATAAAAGTTCTATAAATTCTTCATTATTGCTTAATCAGAAGTTCCACATAAGGGATTTTCACAGAAGGATTTGAGAATATTTTTCCCTTTTGGTGTTCAGAACCACAAATACTGGAAGCAGCATGACTGGGGAATGGCAGTTTTTAATTGGTTTGAAATTCAAGTCTTTCAGCTGATTCTTTTTCTTTTTGGGTTATAAGGAAGGGATATTGTAATTCTTGTTTTAAATAGTCAACTCTTCCTGGTAGGTAATTTGTCTCACTTAATATTCATGAAGTTTCATTCAAGTGGAGAGTTTTGTATTAGTAATAGGTGATTATCATTAAGAGATTCATTATGTGCGGGTAAAGTACAATGGGGCATAGCGTTTTGATGAAGAGTACCATAAAGGTATTTATCACCATTCAAAAGCTATTGCTTCTGTGCCTGAATTAATGGGAGGCTTGCAGTGCTGAGAATGATGGAAAACAAACAGTCAGAGTAGGTAATAAGGTTATAATAATATTTTGGGGGATTTACATTGTTTAAAATGAAAGCATGACTTCAAATGCCTATAGAGATGACACAATTACATACCTGTTAAAATTTATATAATCAAGGATTCTCTGCGGTCTGCTGATTATTAAGCCTGGGCGGCATTTGTGTCTGCAAGATATGACACTCATACCATTTGAAGCGTGTATCATAACCTTCCAATTTAATATAATGTTCATACAAGTTAGAGCTTGCAGCATATCTCATCTAGAGCCAACTGCAAGACCAGAAAAGCCCAAAGTACACGTACGTTGCAGTTTATGTGAAATTCAGAGTCAGTTTTCCTTCAGGGTTTAATCTAGTCCTGTTATTTCCCTCAAGGTTTTTCCATTCTCTTCCAGCTTTATTAGGTTTAGAAAGACCTCTACGGTTGTATCTCTTTTTTAAGTGAATTAAACCTTACCTTCAGGTAACCTGAAGGTATCAATAAAAATGCATTTTACATATTTTCCTGTAAAAAATTTATTTAGACTAAAATCATATTAATTTGGCTCCATCCTGTTGAGGAATTTAAGTAACGTTCAGGAAAGGGTCATGAAGTATACAGGGTTTGTAGCAGAATTCTACCTGGATAAAAATTAAGCCCATGCACATTTTCAGTTTCCAGGAAAGGGTCTGTATAGGGGTGTAGGTATGTGTGTATGTTTGAGTGTGTGTGCACTTTTCAACGTGCCTTCAGGGGATTAAGTTTTTTTCATCTTCTGAGGGTGCTTAAGGAAACCCTGTCATGAGATACTGAATTGAAGCATATTACTTATTGCACGTGTTTGCTTTCAGTCTTGCAAGAAAGTCTACATGTCATACAAAACTGGCTGAAGCTCAGTTTAAAGATTAGCAGAACTTCTCCAATCTTCTTGTGACTGCAGCGCTACACCATTTGCAGTGATTCCTGCCCACGCAAAGTGAGTAAATAATACTCTTTAAATTATTCCTGCTGCTGAAAGTGCAGAATTCTGAATTTCATTTCATTTCTATACAAGCATAATGAGCTAACTCATAGAAAGAAAACTGTGAGTGATCAGAATTTCATTCTTCATCTGAGGGTTTTTATGACCTTGAAATTATTTTTTAATCTATTGTGCAAATACACTGAGCAACTTTGTCAAGAAGTCTATAGCTAGCCATGATGTTGTTACCTGGAAAGAAACCTTTGCTATTTCAGTTACTCCTTCTGCAGTAAAATGCCTACTGAGCCAACTTCATTCTTACTAATTAAGACCAAAAAGAAAGAAAAGAGGTTTGTTCAGCCGTTACTGTGATATCAATGGTAGGGTTCTCAACCGGTGCACACGTTCAAAACTGTGTTGTTTTATACCAATTCATGGTAAATTGCATCACTGAAGAAGTTTCCTTGATTTGTACTGTTGTTTGTTTCAGTCTTCTTCCACTAGTGAGTAGGGTATCAAACCTTCTCCCCTCTATTTCCTCCAAATCCCAAATCTTTTTTTTTTCCCCTGTGCCATTTTTGTATGCTTTTTTTCATACAGTCACTAAATAATAGTAAATTCAATTTAAATGATGTAGCCAGATTTAATCTGTGTTCTTCTCCTGCTTCCTAAGGATTTATTTATCTATTCATTCACTGAGAAGGATGCTCTGCAACAGGATATATTTGAAAAAACTTAACTCACAGTATTCATAGTCATCTCTGAATTGCTTCTTTGTTTTTATCTAAGGGAACCATGAAAAGGAAAAACAGAGAAGAAATCTTTCCTTACTAACTATACTATTTATCCAGAGAGCCTGGCTGACTTTTTATGTGAAGATTTACTGATATATTATTTGGTTATATCTCTGAACCTCTAATTTTTTAATCATTCAATAAAACCACCCCACTCTCACCTTTTTCATTTTTATTTGGAGTACAAAGAGTAGGTCAGATGCAACTGTTCTATCACAGTTTCTTTACCCACCTATTCATAGTTATTCTAAGGTTATTTCAGTCCTGTAATACGATAGAATGATATTTCTCTCTCTTGCTTGATTCTTTCATGGAAGATTTATGTACATATTAACTTTTGGGTTACTTTTTTAATACTGAAGAAAAGAATGCATCCAATTCTGTGTCTGTAAAAATGTGCTTCTGTTTTGGGCATGGAAGCAGAAGGTAGTTAAGGCTGGGGGTGTTTTTAAATTCCAGTGGAAGTTCATTGCACAACTTTGGATATGCCTCAGAGAAGATTCATGTCTTGCTTGTGTGTTCAGTATTTTTGCAGTGAATAGTTGCACTGTGACCAAGAAATAAAGGTACTAACTTTTCTTATTTTTTGAGATATATTACTCATCACCTCCTTGCTTTTACCACCATGTCAGTGGTAAACCACAATTTGGAAAGCAGCGTAGAACTTCGCTTTCATATTTTAATATTCCTAATGTTTCAAGGCTGAGTCCAAGGGATGAGGAATCTACAGGGCCAGCAGACTCTGAAATCTGGCCCTTTGCTGCCCTGGCAGCATTTCAGAAATTCGTTACAGAGCATTCCTCTGCTCACAGGTTAAAACTTCTACTTTTCAGCCTAAACATCCTAGTAGTCACTTCACACCAAATTTTTCCAACATTGCCTTTTGCCCTTAGCCTCATTCTTTGTATATACCTATAAGTATTAATAGACAAGAGTTATAGCTGGTCACAAGCTTTGAGAGGGTAGGCTGAACAAGCTGATTTTCCTTTGTAAGATGGACTTCCCATCCTTCTAATGATATTGGCACCTGTCCCAGTTTGTGTTCACCTTTCCTGGTCCTGAGGAACCAGAAGCCTGAGGAGTTAAAATCAGCATGTCCTGCAATGACACAAATCTTCCCTTTACTGACAGTAGTAGCTGTGTCTTCTGAGAAATAAAACAGTCCAGTCCCAGACTCTTTCCCTCAATTCAACTATCAGGTTAGAGCTTATGTCCACTCTTCTGCGCTAGGATGGGATGAATTTCTTGATATTGCCTATAGGAATAAACCTTGGCCTGCACTGCTCCACAGATTACCCAGGGCATTAAAAGACGTGGTGCTAGTTCTTGCAGGCCAAACCTGAGCGGCTGGCTGTGTGAGGTTACATGGCATGGACACCACACCAGCCCAGGCTCTGCTCCTGTTTTGCTAACTAGTATAGATACAGCTTCTGGCACTAAGACAGCTGCTGTTGCTTCACCCTGGAAGTTCACAGGAAACCTGTGGCTGAGACTCACGTGCTGATCTCTGTCTTCCTCTGTTGATGAACCCATGGCTGATGTTTTGTATTAGTTCTGAAGCGTAGGAACTTAAAATTTGCCGTGAATTTCATCCCATTTTAGTACTTCTGCTTTTGAGGTAATTGCAGTTTTTCAGGTGGTGCCTACTCCTCTAGTGATAGTGCCTTCCAACTTCATATCCTGAGCAGCTTTTAGGAGTCCACTCCGATGTTTTGTACCAGAGCTGTTAATGAGAATAGTAGATTAAACTGATCTTGAGATCCTCTTTGAGGGACTCCTCTGGTAATCTTCTAAAGCTCCTATGAAATGTTGAATTTGTTTCTTTAAGTTCTTTCACCATCTTTCACTTCCTGTCTTTCTATTCCCTATCAGTTTGCCATATGGCAATATGCTCAGTGCTTTTATGAAGACTAAATACATTGAATTTAAGCCTTTACATTTTCTAGAAAAATCTCTTATTTAAGACTGTTTTTAGAAGTGTACAACAGGTCTAGGACAGCACAACTGCACAGTTAGGGCATTTTACTTACTACATTTTCTTTTTCACTCAACCAGCTTCTTCCTTCTTGTCCTTTACCTTATGACCTCTGCAAAGTATTTCATAATAAATTATTTTAATTTCAATATTCTGTATATTTTACCTGAACCAAAGATATTTTGGATAACATTATTGCTGTCAGAAATTATACATATACCTATAAATTAGCCTGGCAACTGTCACTGTGGAATATTGCAGTGTCACTGAGCAACATAAATAAATGTATTCTTACACTCAGCTAAGGAGCTATTTCTGGTTTAATAATGGAAAACTGAGACATAAAGCTGTTAAAAGCTATTTTAATTCATTAATTCAGAAATTGTTCAAATCTCTTCTAAGGGTATGGTCTTCTCACCAAGAATGATGGTATGTTTACAAATAAAACCAGTCAATAATGCTCACTTTTCGGGCCTTGAATGTTGAAGGTTTACAGTGTCATACCATGTAGCTCAGGCAGGTTAACAAATACTCTTAAATACAGTTTGTAAAATAAATTTTTTGTAAAAATTTTATATGGATAAGAAATATGCAAAGCCTAATGGGTAATTTACAATAAATTAATTACTTGACTGACCTTGAGAACAAATCCTCTTAGAAGTTAGTTAAGACTGTTTCAGAGCTGTTTGTTTTATAAATTTCTTATAAATTTGCCAACATGAAGATGATACTTTGACTGTTGTTGGGAGCTGGTGTACAATAACCACTAATTTTCCACAGGTACGGGATTTCACAAGGTAATAATTTACAGTCATTTTCAACTGATTTCTCCACAAATCTTCAGTGGTTTTGAACTTGTCTAAATCACCATGTCTTTATTCTTATTCAAGTTTCTTACTCACCTACATTTCTCACCCCCTTCCATCTTTGAAGTCAGGAAATTGGGAAAACGTAATGAAACTTATAATTTGCAATTTGTGCGTATAGTTTCCTGTATGCCCTTTCCCAGCTGTCATTTCATTTGCCTTCTTTATAGCACTATTCCTTATCTTAAAATGAAATTAATTTATTCCTTCATCTCCTTTTATCAAACTTAGGTTTTTTTTCCTTTACTGGATAATTTCTTCTTCCCTGTTCGTTTACTCAATGAAATTTCAAGTCCATTCACGGATGTACTTTTTTTCTCTGAGCATTTAAAAAAAGTTCTCCTTAGCCTTTGCACTTTTGTGTTCCACTATAATCATTTGTCATTTGCTATAACATTCCATAGGGGTTGATTTGTTTGGAGTTTTTTATTTGTATTTCCCTGCTGCTTTGTTTGAAGCTGTACAATTATAGGTCACTAGAAGAATCTAATTCTTACCAGTCTTTGGGTTTATCTTTATTGCTCTAAACAGGCTTATAGACTGATTAAGAGTCCCAAAGCAGTATATTGAGATATGGGAAATACTCAAACTCCTCATTAACATTTGCTGGGTTTTTTGTTAAATGAAAAGTAATTATGAGTTCCATTGTGTCATGCAGGTAGTCATTAGTGTTGAGTATGTCTTTGGGAAATAAGATAGTGGATCGAAGCAAAGTATTAAGCTGTCTACATCTATTTGGATACAGTAACTATAATGACATTCAAGAGACCTGAATGGTGCAAGTAATTTTCTATTATTTTTTCTTCTCTAATTTTTGGGATATAAGATCACTGTGATGGGATAAATGTAGCAAGTACACTATCGTGGTTCTTTCCAGTGGAGATTTTGTATAAGCTGTCTTATTCCAAAACAAAATAATAAACATTAATGATTGTGACATTAATATAATTTTAAAAATATGTTGATATTGTCCTTTTAGTTTTCCAGAAGATTAATGTTTTCCTGTGGTCCCAGTCTCTATGAGACTGAGGAACCCTTCAGAACATGTTCTAGTTCTCCCATGGGCCCCAGCCTCACTTGACCTGGAGATGGGGACAGGAGGAGATAGAGAATATTTTGGGTTGGAAGGGATCTTTAAAGGTCATCTAGTTCCACTCTCCCACCCCATCCCACCATAATGGGCAGGGACATCTTCAACTAGATCATCTTGCACAAAGCCTCATCCCACTTGACCTTGAATGCTTCCAGGGATAGGGAATCTACTACTTCACTGGGCAACTTGTTACAGTGCCTTACCACCGTCATCATAAAAAATTTCTTCCTTATATCTAGTCTGAATCTACTGTCTTTTAGTTTAAAACCATTGCCTCTTGTCCTATTGCAACAGACTCTACTGAAGTTTGCCCCCATCTTTCTTATAAGCCCCCTTTAAGAGTTGAAAGGTCACAATAAGGTGTCTTTGAATCCTTCTTCAGGCTAAGAACCCTCAGAGTCTCTTAGGCTCTCTTCATAGCTCCATCCCTCTGATTATCTTTGTGGCCCTCCTCTGGACTTGCTCAAACGAATCCATGTCTTTCTTGTACTGGGACCCTGGAGCTGGACACCGTACTCCAGGTGGGGTCTCATAAAAGCAGAGTAGATATCATGGGGAGTGGCTTGGCAGTTACATCAGTTGGTTGCCTCAGGACTCTGGGATGCATCTTATCAGGTCCTATGGACTTATGCAGGTTTACCTCAAGTGGTCATGAATGTGATCTTTGCTTAAAGGGAGGGGACTGTAGTCCTTGCCTTGTGTTATATCCATCGGGAAGTGTGGGAATATAGGTTGCCAGTGAAGACTGAGGCAAAAAATTTCTGAGTACCTCAGCCTTCTCCTCATCTGTTGCTACCAGTTTCCAGCTGTGTTCATTGGATGGTTACTCTCTCTTTCAACTTCCGTTTCTGGCTGACATACCTATAGAAGCCCTGTGAGCTGGAGTGTTTTAATAGCTTAAACCTGAATCAAATTAAGATATCTTGAGAGAGTTTGAAGAAGAATAATTTAAGACACAGAATCTCTAGTCTCTAATACGGGTCTCTTCTCATTAGTTTCTACAACTCTGCCCCCTGTTCATCTGGACAGGCAATACAATTTCATTAAGCAAAACTAATCTAAACATACTGCATAAACAAATTTTGTTAGAGATTATATATTAATTAAAAGAACCCCAAAACTTATTTAGTAAAAAAACCCCTCAAATTACAGTTATATCTATTTCTTCGCACAGATTTCAGCACTACATTGTTGACTTAGTTATATATGATCATTCTTCACTCCTGTGTCCTTATTTTCTAGTGGGCTACAAAGCTTTCATCTTTATCACCTCGTTTATCATCCCAATATATATGCAAAATATTTGTCTCATTATTATTGACAAACAAAAACAGTCATGCAGACGTAGTTGTGTGGACTGGATTCCTTATGGGCTCTATGCAAGGGTCAGAGTAATGCACTGCTTTTCAGTAAAGGCTGTGAATCCTTTCACAACACATCTGTTACCCTATCCGTTCTCAATCAACCATATAAAGTTTGCTTTGCTCTCATCTTTCTCAAGAACTTTGAAGCTGTGTTTCATCCTTCTGATGTAGCTGTCTAATGCTTTGCTTTTTCCCCAGAGTGCAGGCATTTAATGTGCAATTGGAAGCAATAGATTTAGCCACAGGGTGGATGTATGCAGACAGGAGATTTCTTGCAGTTTCCACTGACATCTATCACCTTTTTTTCATATACATTGTTTATTCCGGTGGGTCTTTTTCACAGACTTTAGTCAGCTTCCAGAGCTGTTTTTATGGTGCTGCACATCCTAGTGCTATGTATCACCTCTTACCTAGGATTACAGTGGAAGTGAGTCTTCCATAAATATCTCAGGGCACAGGAAAAGTCTTGAATGTAGCGAACAGAGCATCTGCTAAAATAGGATGTCATGTGCTGTATTGTTTTTCGATGCATTATATTAAGTTGCAGAAGTGCCACATCAAATCAGCTATGATGCAGAATGCCTGTGCAATGTGGGGTTTATTCCCTTTAATATTTAAATATTTCTTTACCCAGTTGTGCCTTTGTATTTTTGAACAGAAATCAGGCAGCAGTTGACTTGCATTTTGACTTGAGAGCGGTGAATCATGAGTAAATAAGCCTTTCATTCCATGCTTTGCAGAATACAAGCAAGAAAAGGGAATGTACACAGCGACCATTTTCCACATACCTTGTTTTTTCAGAAAATATTTAGCTAAAACATGCCATCTTTCAAGAAAACTGAAAGAAAAAAAAAAGGTAAACAACCCCCCCAAGCCCCCATCATACTATTTACAGGCCTTTGAGATATTATCACAGCATGACATTTCAGCCATTTCTGCTACCCAGCTGCCTGCCTGGTGTGTGAACAACCTCTGTTGCAGAGACACACAGGTTGCAAGGAAAGGTGTTTATTTTATGTTCTGTCAGTGTACATAAGTTAAAATTCCACTCCTTTTTTCTTTAAATTTTTATTAAATAGTGGAGTAGTGCATGAAAATCCGTTTGTTTGACCCATCTTCCCTGCCTGACCCTCCCAGCTCCTCCTCCAGTTCACGCTTAGTGCTGTTTTTCAGGCAAGTAGATATTTTAGAATAATATTTAATTTTTTAATTTATTTATGTTAAATAGCAATTTTGAGGCACAGAAACTGCAATGGTTTTGGTATGATAATTAGAAGTCCCTTGAGTTATAAGACCAAATAGGAAAAAATTCTGCCCAGAAAAGCATCCTCAAGTTCAACTGTGTTAATGTAGGTGTGCATGAGCAATTATCCACATAGCTGGATACAGACTGTTGATGGTTACTAGAGAGGTAAAATCGAAACTTCCCATTATGAAATGAGGCATTTTTTTATTTCCCTTTTGCTCCCCTAAGTATCCTTAACTCCTTAATTTTTCAGCATTCATAGTTGGCCTGATCCAAAGTTTAGCAACAGTAGGCTGTAAGCAGTAGGGGTCTGAAATACAGCTCTAGATGTTACAAAGTTAAAAGCATGTGGTTTTTATTAATTAATTGCTGATGAAAACAGTAATTTCTCTTTGGTTTTAGGAGTCTGAAAAACAACATAATCATTCTGTATTGGGATGGATTTTATTTATTTATTTATTTAAAATCTTTTGTAAGGATATTTGGCACGGAAAGTGCCAAAGTGGTTATGTGAGAACCAAAGTGGAATGCCTTCTGCGGCTCCACAAACAATTGTGTTTCCCTGTACATCATATATTATATACTTTCCTGTATACTTTCATATATTATATACTTTCCTCTATATATAATATCATGTAAGAGGGCTCTGACTGCCAGTGGAGTGAAGCAGACAAAGGAGGTGTCTTCTTCAGAAGACTCTGGAGTCCAGCAGCTTGCCAAGCAAGGAGCTGGCATGGAGAGGGTTGGTACCAGGAAATACTCTGCCTCCCTGGTCAGTGCCACCCGAGAGGGACCCCCAGGTCTCCCCATCCTGCTCCCTGCCAGTGGTTTTGGTAGAGACATCACGTTCCTCAACAGTGTCTCTGACAGAGGAACTGCATCCATCAGAACAATTTTGACCAGACCTGATTAAAAATTATTCGATATCTTTTTGCGACATTAACTCCAAAGCCCTGCTTACCACAAGGGCTTATATTGTGTCAGCTTTCAAGCAGCTGATCAGGAAAAGAAGGGACCCTCACTGAAATCTTTCATACAGTAACCAGCAGAATTTCCTATGATATTTTAGAGTAAGTGAAAAGAATAAAATGTCCAGCTCTGAGCTTTGCCATTGATTTAGACTGAGCCTGGGACTCCTGTAGTTAATATAGATTTATTTTTCAGTGGGCTTACAGTAGTGTGAGACAGGAATATCTTCTTCTGTCTCAGATTCCCCACCTATAAAATACAAATTATACATTCACATCTACTTCAGAGGAGTCTTGTCAGGAGTAATTAGCTAATGTGTATGAAAGTCTTTAAGGTTTGTAGAATAAAAATGCAGTGTATTACTTAATGTTACCTACAAAACAAATGCATGTTAGTGCAAGGCTCTGGGTGCTATCTCAGAATATTAGGCTGGTTACATGCTGGTATTTTGGCAAAAATAGTCCCAGAATTACTTCAGTTTTGTTATTATTGTTGAGTTTTTTTAATAATTTGAGACATAGTGGTACTTCTCTCTAGATGATTATTTAGTGTGTACTGATTGTGAAATTCTTATCAGAGGTTTTAACTCAGCCTTGGACCCTAGCAGTCTCTGTGATTACTTCTGTTGCCTAAGCTTAGGCATCTGACTGCCTCTCAAATGGCAGTCAGTCACTTCCAGCTAGGCAACTGATTTGAGACCTGTTTGTCTGTAACCCTCCCTTGTCACGTTTTTGGGTGGTTTAAGGAAAAAGCAGCTAACTATAAACATACTCTTTCAGTGAGAGGAAAATGAGACAGGTGGGAGTTTCAGAATCAACCAATGCATCTTCCACTAGACCTGTATCAAAATTTTGGTCTCATTTTGATCATAGGATCATAGGGTAATTAAAGTTGAAGACAAATGGGAATCTTGCAGTCCCGTGGGATTGGATTATGTGTTGCAGAGCAGGCTTTTCTGCAGCACTCAACATTTTAAAGCAGTACCTTGCAATCAGCACTCTGAGGTCAGTAGCACAGATGTAAGCCATTTGAGTTAGCAGGGAAACCTGCCGCATGAAGTCATCCTCTCTGCAGATCTGGCACTAGAGAGGGATGAGGAATGTACTTCTGCTGCTAAATTCCCAAGCTGTTGCCTGACCGCATTTCAATTCCTGCTTCTGGCTGAGGTTTCCGTTCCAATTGCTCCCTTCTGCCCCACTTGCTGGCAGTCTCCACCAGTGCATGTTTATTATGCTCCCTTTGCTTCTTTCTGTATCCATCCTTCTTCTTTTCCTTCTCACTTGAGCATGGTTAGCTTTTCACTCATTCTCTTTAATACTAGCTGAGAAACCTGTATTGGGAGTGTAGGGAAGACAGTTTTGCTTCCAGTGCTCATAAGGGCCATTTTCAGTTAGAAACAACAAAGAAGTAACTGCCCTCCTCCTCTTCTGCAGACTCCTTCCACAAGTGGCAGTGCTCAGGGCAAGCAGGATCTTTGAGAACAGCAGCAGCATCTTGTCAGAATACTCAACTCTTTACACAATAAATGCATTCTGAAAAACAGCTTTTGTCACCCTATCTGTAAGGGGAGGCATGGATATTGTTAAATTTCAAGTTAATTTGTTAATTTTTTATTTCCTTCTAAAATTGCTTGCTCGACTGCCATTCACACTGGCCTGCTTTCTGAAGATGCAGGCAGAATGCTCTCATGTGCATACAGAGCAGTGCCAAGGGTGCTCCCCTGCCCTCTCTTTAAGGTTCTGAGGACAAATTTCAATTATTTCTTACCACTGGAGGTCTAACTGCATATCTGCAGTATGACGTTGTCTATATCACTAGCAGTTTTTCTTTTACCTGTTGCCTGAAAAGGTTTCTTTATGCATAGTCTATTTTTCTTTTAAAACCCAGAAAAATGAGGCTTTATCTCAGTTTATCTCCCTACTAATCCATCCTGCAAGAAGTTGCTAGGTCACATTTTCCAGTGATATGTTCACCTGTCTGTGAGCTAATTGATGCAACTTGTATTGAGATGAAGTAGCTAAAGGAGTTGGCTCCGTTTCAGCTGAACTTGCAAAATTCATTATGACCATTGCACATCCCTGCTGTTGGCATTAATGCAGAGAGAATATCTGACAACTAATAAAAAAAAAAAAAAAAAAAAGGAAGAATCCTGACTCATTTCTGGTGGCTGTAAGAGGAAGGGTAAGATTTCAGGTATTAGAGCACTTGCAGTAGCAGAAAAGTCTCCAAGGGCTAGGCAGAGGTAACCAAAGAAGGGATCCCAGTGAGCTTCATGACTGAACGCTCTCTGAACAATAGACCATTTGTCAGCCAGAACACTGCTGCCTCAGTGAATTTCAAAGCTTTGTGATATTGTGCACATTTGAAACTGGATTAAATCTGCAGCCTCTAAACTAACAAGCCTATGAAAGCTTTTTTTTTTTTTACAAGAAACATGTTCTCTATCAACAGCTTGGATGCCCTGGTTGCAGAGACCATGCTGTTGGCGGAAGCTGGAAGCTCTTCCTCTGATTTGAAAGGCTTTCTAGGCATCTGTGATAAACAGTACAGTGATTTTATTTTTTTTTTTTTTATTTTTTTATATGGCAAGTGCCAAGAAAGAATATGATTCAGCCAGCAATGTCAAGAGTTTACCTTGCTCTGGGAATATAGCATCTGTCAATCGGTTTCCTCAATAGGGCTTCACCTGCCAGGGAAAGATAGCCCTGCCTCACTGCTTGGGCAAAGGTTGCTATCAAAAGCATAAATAGACTGCTTTCTTAAGCTGTTCTTTAAGTAGGACAGTTTGATCTTTTGTCAAAAACAGAGAAATGTGTCTCAAAACATGCTTTAAAGCAAATGCCAGTAACACTTAACTGTGGTTTTCTTGCAGACTGGAATTAGAAGGAAGCCTCCTGTGCAAGTTCTCTTTGATTATATTGATCTAGAAAGTTCCTCAGTAAGCCTGGCTGAATGAAACTGAGAGGCTGCCAAGACTTGTGGCTGAACGGTTTTAAGTCTTCTGCCTCATGAAAGCAATACTGGAATCAGAAGTCCTGCTGTGGTGGTCACAGTCTACCAGGTCACGTCTGTCTGGGTTGCATGCCAATCAACTCAACCTGAAATGCTGATGGCACCAATATATTCTGTCCCACTCAAAATAGTTGTCCGAAACACAAACATGTGATTCATGTTACAAAACAGATTTGCCATCTATGAAACTCAAAAGTAAGACTGAGCTATGAGCTATCTCACACCACTAGTACATCAAGCTCTTACCGTGGAAGAGAGTAAGTTCTGTTTTCCTCTTACTTTGCCATGATAACTGTATTCTTTTCCTATTGTGCAGATTTTCTTTCCCTAGCACCTAAAGACTTGTAATGAATCTAGTGGGCAGAGGCTAAATGAAATGATTCCCAGCTTCAAAGAGAAAAAATACTTTGTGCTGTATGTATAGACAACAATGAGAATTTAGTTATGGTCTTCTTTTGCTTTTCTTTTTTTTTTGTAGTTTAAAAAACAGTGAAACCATTTTTAACTCGTTTATAAATCACTTTCAAGTATTGAACTGATATGCCAATCATGTTGCATCTGGGAATGCATTTCTAGAACAGGGTTTGTAAGGAAAGCGCTGATACGACATTAGCCATCCTAGTGTGAACATTGTGACTGTAATCTCTGCCTGAACTAACAACGAGATTAAACACTTGGTCCAATGGTGTTATTTTAGCTGCCATAAACTCCAACTAGATAAGACTTGAGCCTGCAAGTTTGAGGGAAAGGCATCTAGTACATCCAGGCAGGGTTCCAGTTCTGGGAAAAACAAACATCCATACACACCATCCATAGAGTTTTGAGTTCATGACAACATAAATTTCCCAGTAATCTAGAGGAATAAATTAAACTCCTGCGTAGGATGATATGTTCTGAACTTTCTTTCTGATCTCATTGGCACAGCACAGGAATAATGAAGACAATTTCATTGTCATGCTGTAAAACAAGTAGAAGTGAGGCTGGATTTAAGCCCTGGCATTTCAGCTGGTGTTTATACAAAATGAGCAAATAGTCAAGGTCAGGCTTCTACACCAGGACTTTGTTCAAGGGTGATAGACTTAGAAGCAAGTCAGCTCTGTTCCATGAAGCCAAAACAAGGCAATTAACAGCATGAAAAATAAGGAGAGAAGATTTAGAGGACAATGGAAAAGTCAAACCCACTTCCCAATGTCAAAAGGCACTTTCATTCTGCAGTCTTATCCTACAACCTATCAGAAAGTTTCTGTGTGATAGGAAAATAGATATGACAGAGAGTAATTGAGTTCTTTGTCACAGTGGATTTGGAAAAGTCTGTTCTTTCTATGAAGAGAAAAGATGTAGGATAATGCTGCAGAAGGATGTAAACTTCCTGGCTCAGCAGAGTGGCAGCTTCAGGAGAGCTAGGGAGTCGATTTTTGCAGCTGTCTGGACTGACTGCGTCTTGGACATGAGTAGTTCCCCAAAAGAAGTGGTAAAAATGTTGGAGATTCCCTGACTGGCTCTTTATCAACTCTGCTGCAATCTCACATAGCAGTCATGAAAAGTTTATCCATCCATTCATTGTCTTTGTGAGATGCTCTGTTTATGGGAAGAGCTCCTTGTAATGTTTTGTTCCTCTGAAAGCTGCCCTTTACAGTGAAACAAACATCAGATGATTTTCCTTCAGCAAGTGTAGTGTGTGTATTTCTCCTTATTCTGGAATAAAGATATTATTCAGTATTTGAAAAGCCATAATTTGAAGTTGATGAAGTCTCATGGCTAATGCATATTCCTCATGCCAGGTGAAAGGGTGGACTGGGACGAGCTGGTTGCACTCCACACTTCATCCATCTTTAAGCTAATGCATATGCTATGGGGGTTATGAATTACTTACATTAAGAAAGTTATAAGGTTATTTTTGGATGCAATGAAAATTAGGGAATTTTCTTATTGGTTCTTGTCACTTTTTAAGTATTGGAAGCAAATTAATATTAGTTTCAGTAGAATTTTCTTGCGTGAGTTTGGGAGCAGGCAGTGCCACAGAGTGAATTGAAATGTGTCAAATCTAGGTCGTGTTCCTTTTTCCCTGCTCTTGGTTCTTTGAATCCTCTTTGGAAACTTGTTTTCATTTCCTTTTCTCTTCTGTGAAGTGCAGTGCTGCAGCATTGGTCTGATACCCATTAGCAGAAGGGAGGTTGGAGAGCAGGGAAAGAAAATATGATTTGTTCTGCAGTAGAATGCTTGGGAATTTGATATGGTATGGAGATCTTGTTCACAGGTATTTCTGAGAATATTTTGTAGGGCTACTTATGGTTTTATCACATACATATGGCTGTACTGTAACTATCATTATACTTGGTAATACTTTTTTTCCCCTCAAACTTACACTGATATTGACTACTCTTAAAAAAAAAAATCCTTAAAGGATGGTTTTTCCTTCACAAAGACTGGGTTAGCTCTTCTTCTGGAATTACCATTTTTTTCCAGAGATTTGCAAAGAGATTTGTGGACTCATTTGCATTTAGACAGTCCTCTACCACAGATTAAAGGTAATTTCAGAGAAGTTCTCCTTTTGTTTGTCTTTATGCTCAGTTGAGAATTTGACTTATCTTCTATTCTTTGAAAGCAGAAAATGCTCATAGGTCAGTGATCCTTTCTTCCTGAATTCTAAAAGAATAGTAGCAGGATAGTAATAATAGTAATAATAATAATAATAATTATTATTATTATTATTATTAGCTGCCAGATGTGCTAAGGTATGTGAAACTAACCAAATTAATTTAAAAAGAAAAAAAAAAGAGAGGGGCAGCTAATGAGATTTTCCTGAGGTGATTATGAAGAGACCTGTTCAAAATGTTTTACAGGGGAAAGAAACTAAAGGCCAGGTCTCTGGTGTATTTTAGCAAATATTTGTGTTAGCAAAGGTATCTCTTGATTTGCAAAGTCAACCCTCTGCCTGGCAGAGGACGGGTAAGCCAAAGGATAAATTCCAATCACTGTAATCAAATCCATTTAAGACTGAACTTGCCCTTAAAATTAGTGCCATTTGCATCTGTTATTTTATTTCAGAATGTGGAGAAGGAAAGTAAAATACTGCCCAAACATCTTAAGCAGCATTTTAAGAAACAATTTGTATAAACTTAGGAGTTACATTCTCTCCTCTTAAGGCTCTGTTGGCCATTTCATTCTAAGTACTTTAATAGTTTTTAAATGTGAGGAAATTCTACCCTTTGATAGTAATAACTTTAAAAAGGTGTTAAAAAGTGATACCTTTGAGATGGTATATGGTGAATCTGCTTCATAGTAATTTAAAGATCTGTTACCATAGTTTTATAATTCAACATTGTTATGGTAAATGGTAATAAATTTGATGAAAGCAGCTTTGTGCAAATAAGAATGAAGATCAGCAGGAATAATAGTGAAGGCTAGATTTTCCCTTTACCTGAGCCCAGTGATGGATCTTTCACTTTTTTGATTGAGGACACAAAATACAAATTAACTTCCCTATGCTGGTGAAATTGAGGTACAGATAAAATTCCTTTGGCGAGAGTTTCAGGTAGAATTCTCTGTTCTTCTCTATCAATTCAATATCGATACAGGTTGTATCTGGACACCTCTGTTCAGCATCTGTGTCAGTGGCTAATAGATTAATTTTCCAGTTACAAGCTTCAAGCAACACTACTAAATTGTACTATTCAGAAGCTGGAAACCATATATACTGTATTTCCTTCTAGAGAAAAGCTCTGCGATTCCTCCCTGCCCCCTTTTTTTTTTTAATGTTTAATTGCTTTGATTCTTGTCTGCTCAATTTCAAACTCTGTTTTATTATACAGTATAGCTATGGATCCTTCAATTTCTGCATCCATTTTCTGAACCATATGTTACCTGATGGATGTCCTGACTGTAGCTCCCATTATTTATAAGACTCATGGAAGAATACTCTCGTTAATTTTAATATTTGCAAATCCATTTGTGGTTAGACTGGTTCTTTTCTACCTGGCTTCTATTGTCTGATTTCTATTTGACCCAAATGGCTATTAAAGCAGATTTATTGTTCTACTTCTCAATTATCTCCCTGAATATGCTGAGCTGGGGTGGGTTTTGGGTTGGTTTTTTTTTGGCTTTTCACAGTGGTTGACAATGATCGATGGCTTTCATTTTATTTAGATTAATTGTCAGGACTTTTCTCTGTCGTTCATTACTGAGTTCCACTATCCATATTCTCCATGTGAATTGACATTGTATTGCTTACAGTGTTTCTGTACCTATATCTGTTTATAGTGGACCACGTTTCTTTCCAACAGTAGTTGAAAGACTCCTTTAAGAAAATTTTATAACAATTTAACAGAAATGCTTTTTTTTTCTTCTTTTTTTCTTTAAATTGGAAAAAATACCTATTTAATGAGAAGTCTGATTTTCAGTTTGACTTCATAAGGAGGTATTGCAGGTCAATACTGATCAGTTATACCAAGGAGTGAGTTAGTCCATTTGTAAAACCTGTTTTATGACTTTATACTCTATTGAAGTACAGCTTATGCGAGATTTATTCTGCATTATAAGTGTGTGGGGGAGGGTTTAATTATTGTGATTAATTCGTTTTAATAATAGCTTCATAACAGATAACTTGACCTGTATTTGATAATGAGCTTTGGGTTTTTAGTTTATTTTTGGTTTTTGTTTTTCTATTTTCCTAAATATTGATTTTTATATTTCTGGACAGATTCTGAGTTTGCATATAGCTTAATTTCTGCAACTAAGAAAGAAAGAAGAAAGTTTTTAAAGCACAATTGAAATATTGTCTCTGACATGGGCTCAGGCACTCCCTCCTTACTTCCTTGGGCAGTAGAAAAGAACAATTTTTGTCCTATCACTCTATTATGATTTACAGCTTAACAGACTAAGGGAACGTGTAAGAAGGAAGTCAGCCCTCTATCTTTTTTTCAGTTATCTCCTAGAACAGCATAATTGCTGTGTATCATGCTAATGAGTCATCCTTCTGGCTGTTGGTTGCTCAGCACTTGGGCAACACGTAAACCATGAGCAAAAGTAATCAGTGAATAAGCATGGGATGAAAAGAAATGATTATGCACGTTTTGATTAGAAGGTCAAGTGCAAAGCAGAAATGATTATGACAAATGGAAAATATTTTCTCTAAAATAAATAAACAACTTATATTGATTCCATAGCCTTTATTATAATGTTGAAATTGCTTAAGCTAATTATGATAAATGAGCATAAACGTAGTATGCCTCCTGACTGAAGATACTCATACAATTTTGTTATGCCAACACTATGTTTGCTAGAGCCATTAATCATCACAAAGACATGGTACACCCTCTTGCTGATGGGTTTAGAGTTTCATAGAAAATATTTATTATATCTAGGTATGTGCATATATATATATATATATATGTGTGTATATATATCCACATATCCACACAACTTTACTGTCACTACTGTTATCTATTTTAGGTTAATTGTTTACTACAGAGGTCAAATTTAATTCTTTAAACTGGGGTATGGAATATGGATGAAACCTAATGATAACCTATAGACTGAAGTAGTGACTCATAGAAATATGACATGGTATCCACTTCCTTCTGGAGGTGTATTTGTGATCATACAATCTGTAGTTACCTGGGCAATCTAAGTATGATATGTAAGTTGCTTAATGCCTTACTGTTAATTGGTCATTTGCAACTCTGAGGAATTTAGCTTTCTATGAAAAAAAGATAGTTTAAACAAAAACTTTGAAAAGTAACTCTGTCTTATGCTAGGGTCTTTATAGCACTTCTCCAAAGTACTTAAAACATCTAAGGAAATCAGGGGAAAAAATTGTAAGGAAGGAAGAGCATTCAAGAGTTGAGTAATGAATGTTAGAAGGGCTTTATTGATTTGATAGCAGGTTTAAAATTTAGATACTTGATAGAGTGAACACAAAAGTGAAATTCATTAATCAGAAATATGGAAGAGCAGTATTTAAGCTGAAAATGTGACAGCCTGGCTGCCCTGTTTTTGAGTGTGCTGAGAGCAGTAATCCCAAATGTGAATTTCTGCAAATTAAGTACACCACAGCATAGTGACTTTCCTGTGAATGCTGGGGTAGCACGATAATAAAGTATTCCATTCCTACAAGAGTAATGTGTGTATGTGAACATAGGTAACTTCTGTTTATACTTTTGATGATTTAAGTACTTCTCCACATAGCCATTTTTTAGAATATAAAGAAAAAAAAATCTGCAGTCAAAGTAGATGTGACTATACAGATATAGACTTCTTTACTGGATCTGTGTAGCTGTCTTGTCAAACATAACTGCATTTCACATTGCATATAGAGTTGTCTGAAATATTTGGCAGGTTATGTGATAAATGCTTTTCTACACACACACAGAGATGCTCAGAGAGACAATGGCAGGAGGGGGAGCCCGACAACCTCTCCCAGGCCCATCATTAGGAGGCATCATGGAGTGCAAGGGAAATGCAGTTTGGGATTGCAGGTGGCAAGGTTTTGGTTGTGAGGGGGTGGGTGCTGCAGCGGTGGCTTCTGCAAGAAGCAGCTAGAAGCTCTCTGTAGGCCTGACAGAGCAAACACCAGCCAGCTCAAGGCTGGAGTTGTTGTTGACCAAGGCTGAGCCCATCAGCAATGGTCACAGCACCTCTGAGAATCACATTTAGGAGAAAAATAACACAAGCAGACACTTTTTGCCACCAGAGAAGGGAGCGAGAAGATGTAAGAAACTGTGCAGACACCAAGGCCAGGGAAGAGGGGGGGAGGAGGTGCTCCAGGTGCCAGAGAGAAAGATGCCCCTGCAGCCCATGGAGAAACCCATTGTGGAGTGGGTGTCCCCCCTGCAGCGCATGGATGATTACGGGGAGCAGAGACCTCACCTGCAGCCTTTGGAGGACCCCACACTGGACTGGGTGGAGAAATGCAAAAGATGCTGTGACCCATGGTGCAGCAAGCTCCTGGCAGACCCTGCAGCCCATGCAGAGAGAGAGAGGCCCATGCCCAGGTTTGCTGGGGGTGGCAGGGTGGGGGAAGGGGGGCTTGTGAGGAACTTACCAAAATTCCCATTCCCCCTCCCCCCGCCCCATGCCATGATGAGGGGAAGAAGGGAGAGAAATCATGAATAAAGTTAAGTCTGCAAAGAAGAATGAGCTGGGGGGAGGTGTTTTAAGACCTGTTATTACTTCTCAGTACCCAACTCTGCTTTCACCGTGTGTTTGTGTGTAGTGTAATAAATTAGATGCTTTTCTTTTTTAATTTTTTTCCTTTCTATTCTGTGTTGAGTCTCTTTTTTCCAGCAACATTAATTGCTGAATAATCTCTCTCCTGGTCCTCATCTCGACTCCTAAACCTCTCAATATATATTTTCTCCCCTGACCAGCTGAAGAGAGGAGTGATAGAGCGACTTTGGTGGGCATCTGGCCTCCAGCCAGTGTCAAACCAGCATAGGTTATAATGTCATGTTTAGGGGAGGAACAAAAGGCCAGGGAAAGGAGAGGTTTAGGTGATTTCTGGAGGAACAGATGTGAGAAAATTGAGGGGTAAGGGAATAAAAGCTCCAATTGCATGTAAATATTGCACTGGTCAGACTAGTTTTTCATGAGTGCCCTGGGTGTGAGCTTTTATCTGTATATATGTAGTGTATACGTGCTGTCCATGTGCATGTGCCTGCTGGGAACATGCCTTCAGCCTTGCCGCTGTCTGGACCTTGGGGCATAGAGCAGCAACAGTCTCACTCCTCTCAGGCTCCTGGACTCAGTGCAATATATCATCCTCTAACAGTATTAACCTTCAAAACTGTCAACAACTGCTATTAAATGTTGTTGTTTTTGAAAAATATATCACAAAATTATGGAAATGGAGAACCATACTATGTGTATGTAGTCCAGTGATGGAATGAACATAGAATTAAAAAAATAAAAATGTATGTTTTTAAATTTATATTTTATATAGACATATACAATTATATAAATTTATAGATATGAAATTTTAAAATTCCACTATCATCTTGCATGATTTACCTAATGAAATGAACCTGGATAAAATGCACCTTTTAAATTTTTTCTACATAAATTAGGTACACTTAGTTTCCTGGTAGGTATTTCAGAAAAACTGGTATTGCTTCAGGGTTCTGTTTATTTACATGGGATTCTACAACTGGAATATACTGCTATTTTAAACTCTGCTTTTAACCCAAACAGTCTGATTTGGTGCAGGAAGGATTAAAACTGCCAATCCATGAACATGAGAAATTGCATTTGATTTTGAAATGAGCCTGAGAAAGGTTGGCCTGTGTTCTCTAGGGTACTTCAGTACTTAAAACTGTAGCTGGGCTTTTAGTGGGACTTTGAAAATCACCTACATAGCACTTATGAATTTCAAAGGCAGATATGAAAGCACTTAGTCCTGACTTTTTTTTTAATGTACCTATTCTGTCTATAGATATAGATTCCTTTTGAAAAAATGGATCTGAGGCATGTTTCACATTTTTACTCATATTGCCAAGTGAAATGCTTTATTTTTGTCTGTCCATGAAATGATTGTGTAGATGGGAGTGCAGACATTACAAACATAGCATTTGACCCAAAAGGAACAAATCTTCATTTCTTTTGGGCTCATTTTCTTCCTTTTTTTCTCATGGGTTTTGTTTGGCCTCCAACTCATGATATTTGCTCTTGGAGCTTCATGGAAAATGTATTTTCGAGGGTCATGTCTCCTGATGTAACCTCCAGACACCTCCACTGTAGCTTTTGCTTGGCTTCTTAAACAGCTTTGGTGTGCTATGATAGCTATATACACTTCTCATCTCCACTGTCTTTCCACTCTCCCTGGGGCTGACCCAGCTTTCCCAGACCAATACGCATCAAACAGTACCTTTGCTCTTTCAAACATTTTTTTTTTCTGGTTCAGAGATAAATCTGATATCATCAGAATATGAACACTTCTATATTATTAAAAACAACTTGGGAAACCTTGGATTCGTCTCATGAAATGGTTTGAAGTGACCTGGTCCACTTTAGGCACTGTAATTTCTGTCAACAACCATGTTAATACAGTTTGAAGAGGTTAAAGGAAACATTTAATCTTCCTTGGTTGTTTACTTGTTCTGTTCTCCACTGCTGCTGGGTTTATAAATCAGCTTGAGTCCTCTTACTCTTACTGTGGAGAGATGGCCTCCCAGACCACATCTTGTTGCAGCTGGAGTGTTTGTGGCCTTTGACCGAATGTCTCTTCAGAGATACCTCTTAAATGACATTTTCTGCTGGTTACATTTTACTCTAATTTTTGACCAGTTTTTCCTCTCCTATGACTCCATCTTCCTCTGAAGTCCTCGACAGCGAAGTTGCTCCAGCAGTCCAACCCAAGTCTTGAGATTAAGGAATGGCTAAGCACAGGAACAGGCTGCCCAGGGAACTGGTAGAGTTGCCATCCCTGGAGGTATTTAAAAGATGTGTAGATGGAGTGTCAGGGGACATGGTTTAGTGGTGGCCTTGGCAGTGCTGGGTTAATGGGTGTACATGTTAATACTAAAGGTCTTTTCCAATGTAAATGATTCTATGATGTTATGGTCCCCACAGGTCCCCTCTGTATTTCCCAAATTCCTTCCCTTTCATGGAGGTGGGATGCAGATACATCTAACTCCATACTAATGTGGGGCAGAATTGAACACAAACCCATTTAACTTCAAGAACAACTGTGGTGAGAAGTGGCTGGTGAGAAATTCTTAGTTCATACTCCACTCTTCTTTGAATCATTTGACTGAGATGGAGGGTGAGCCCAAGGTGCCTAGGAAAGTGCTTGTGGAGCCAGAGGCAAAAGTAGGGTAGCAGATGCAAGATCAGGGCTGGCATCAGCAAGAGCAGAGTTTATCTCGACTGATACAAGTGATAAGATGTGATAAAGGGAGAAATTGTAAGAATTTTTTTTTTAAAATGAGGGGTAAACAGGACAGTGAAGGAAAAAAATAATACCTCAGAGCATTCGAAACAGAGGAGTGGTGATAACATGTATATGAGTATGTCAGTAAGGGGAAAGGTCAAGCTATGCAATGATGCAGGTACCTTTTTTAAAATAGAACAGAGTACAAATGGGAAAAGACAATCAGAGGTGTAACCTAGATAAGGAGAAAAAAATTAGTCACTGAGATGGAGATGAAGGAGCTGTCTCTAGTCTAAGTCAAGGCACCTGACATAGAAGGACAGCAAACAGGGAAGAAATTCCACGATTTGGGAAGGTCAGGACAGAGAACCAGGAGGAATGTGATACTTGGTTCATAAATTCAGAGTTATATTGAATGCATAAGAGATTGAAATAGACCAAATCTGAGGAAAAGTATTGTAATAGAACTATTTACCTACATTAAAATATCTGGAAAGGATATTGGTGAAATCAATAGGCCACTTTTTTTCCCCCTTCAACAAGAATATTTTAAATAGAAAGTCAACTGTGAAATGAAATATGTTTCCTATTCTGTTGAATTCCCTATTTATCAGCCACCTTGCCTGCCATGCCATGTACCTCATATACAGAATCAAAATTACCATCTGCTAAATCAAATGCAAAGCCCAGTGAATCAAGTATATCACCTAGAAAATCAAATCAATATAAAATCAAATACATTCAGAACCAGTGAATTGTCTTCTTTTAACTTCTTTTTTATTCAAATATAGAGCTCTTAACATACAAAGATAAATGTATTTATTTACATATGCTAAAATATTAACATTTATCTTTCGGTTACCTCTAGAGATAACCCAAGCAGCTTAGCAAGGCTCTTAATCTGATAAGATCATTTTAAAGACTTACTAACTTGGAAACATAACAGTGTATCTTAAATAACTGTACCAAGGTATTTACTTGTTCAGTTTTAGCAAACATAGTACTCCAGTGTTAAAGCACCAGGACATTGTAATGGGTTGGTTTGGTTTGGTTTTTTCCTTTGGTCCATATTTGTATAGTAGGAGGATTGTTTATTACTTTTTATTTTATTTCAGAGAGAATATAACGCAGAGGTTTAATCTTCAGGTGAAAATTTCACTTAGCTCTAGAGGGCAATTTTAAAGTATATATATCATCTCCATTCAAGGTTGCATTTTGTGAGAAATTTGTCTTTAAATAAACACCTAACTAGCTAAATTTGAAAAGAATACTCACCCAGGTATCATTCCTACCGAACTCTATAAACCCTTGTGAAATGACCTTAGGGATAAAGCCATACAGCACCATAGTAGAAATTAGATGTGGAAGGCCCTGAGTGTGTTACAATATTCAGTATTGCTTTACAGGGCTCTCCCATCTCTGGTGAGCTGGGAGACCAGCACGTTTGTATTGGATCCTAGCCCTCCTGTGAGTTCCACAGGCTGACGTTGGTTGTACTTTGCCCTTAATTCATATGCAGATTTTCCTTGGCTGTTAATTTTCATCTTAAACTTGTCTAGGGAAAAGAGGAAAAAGCACAAGGTACAATGCTTCTGTTAATACAGAGAGAGAAAAAAGTATTTCCAGCATTACAGAGCTTATTAAACTCAGCAGCACATGTCACAAAGGAATTCTTTTATATTTCTTTACTATACGCATTCCATATCTCAAGAACCTCTGTGAAATACAGTATATTTTATATTTATCTATCTTTTTATCCAGAACTGTGTGTTCTACTGTGCTTGTTTGTACACTGAAGAGTTGGGAATTCGACAGGTGGGAGCTTTTGTTACATTGTAGGTTCCTTTTGAGATAGTATGTACGATACATTAATAAAATAAGGCCACTGCAGAACAATTATATAATGTATAACAGACCTTCTGAGGAACAGTCATCTGATGATTTCATTTCCCAAAGTCAACTTAGAAGGCACATAAGAAATATTCCCAACTATTTGGTGAATTAAGTATATCCATCATCTGTTTGCTACCTACATTTCATAGCAACTTTCTCATAAGAATAAGGAATGTAATGAATCCTTTCCTGTCTATTTGTTTTGTTTTGATTTGGAATTTCAGTACTTCATTGAAAGACTGCTTCTAACGATGTTATTTCCTTATATTAGCTGTCATCTTAAGAGAAGCTTTATGTAAATGTGTGTTGGACAAGTGGAACATCAGTGTTTGGGTAACATAGCCCTGTGATAAGACTCAGAGGCACCCTGTAGAACATGCTTGAGGTTCCTGCCCTGCTTTTGGGAAAGCACAGTGGTAAACTACACTTCCATGAACCCTCGAGAAACAGGTGAAAACAGCAGTGCCAGTGACCCTCTAGCATGGACCAAGCTCTGCATGCTGTATCCCCACTCATCTGCCTCTGGCCAGGTGCTGCTTTGAGGATCCTGTGGTTGGTCAGGTAATGAAAATAAACTTACTCTTTGCATTTCATCTGTGGTTTTGTGGCTGTTCATGCATCCTCCTCATCCCAGCTGGTATGGTATGCATTTGTCAAAACAGGTTGGACCAGTAAGTAGTGTAGGTTAAAATAACTTTTTTAAAAACTTAGTCTTTTAGGTAATTCAGTGCTTTTTAGAACATTACTTTCTTGGTCCCTAATGGGCTCAGTAAAAACACAGAACAAAATCTCTTAACTTTGCATATAATTAAAACATCCATAGAAATCATGGATTGAGATTGATCTCTTCCTCTGAAACCAGCAACGGGTTGTGACTGTGGAATGTTGTTTCCCTAATGCTTGGCTGTTTGCCCTGCTACCTGAGAGCCTAATTTGGGGTCGATGTCATTATTACTGGAACTGCTCCATGACAGCTTTGTCCTGCTGTCCTTGCTGATGAGAGGTGACTTTGACAGTCTCATTGAATGGACATTGCAGATTTGATATTTCCAACAGGGGATAGGAGTTTGGAAAGATACTGCAAGACATCTGTGTGCATACAGCTCTGGAGCAGACTTTTCTGCCTATTCAGTTTTTACATAATGCTCTGAAGGTACATTTAAGAAATTGCTAGGAGAATGTGATAAATCTTAGTCAATTTAAGTGACACAGTCAAAGTAATTTCTCCTCTAGTGAAGACCAAAATAGCACAGAAGTTTACAGGTGAAAATTAGTGCCCCAGAACAGTATCAGTTTTGTGTGATATCTTTGTTATCTTCCTATAAAATCAAAATATTTATTCCCAGATAGGGTTAGGGTTTTTGCTGCCTGTGGGACAGAATAATGGTTGTGGAGAGAGTTTAGCCCAGCTTCTCCTGAACCAGCCTTCCTGTTAAAGTGTTTCAGTCTGGACAAACACTCCTTTTCCTGGTAGGCAAGATGTGTGGTCTGAGAGTACTTGTGAACTGCAGTCAGGACTGGTGATGAGTTTGATTCCCTTTCCTACAGTCTCATTTCTCTCTCTCTGAGTTATTGCAGTGCATGCCTGCCACTCCAGTACCTGCCTTAACTACCTGGAAGCACAATGCTGAACATCTTCAAATACATGAGCAAGTGATCTGACAAAGAGATTAATCTTGGCTCAGTTCCAGAAGACCCATCATATCTCAAAGTTTGAGAGGTAAGATCAGAAGCAAGGTTCTGTGCCTAACATGCAACATAGGTACAATTAAGATGCCCAAATGTGATGGTAAGAACTCTTCCTATGGATTTGTTTGCACATGCTAGATGTGGGATAACTGCTGTAAAGATGCACTCACCCTAGCTAGCAATTCATGCTAAGCAGAAGACTCAATAAATCGAGTCCTGACTAGCCATACAGTACTTAAACAAGAGCCTAAGCTCCAGAAGTATGAGAGGATACAGATGGGCTGTGTGTAGCATTTCATGGCATGGCTACAAACACCTTCCTGCTCATCACGCAGCCCTACGATTCATGCTTCACTGACTCTCTCTTAGATTTGTCTCTATTTTCCTAAATAGGAGATGTGGTCCTGGCCTGTATGGTTGATTAAAGTTGTGCAGGAGTCTATAGGATGCCAGAAGGCATCTGGGTTTGTTAGCTGTCAGCTGTTATGACCAAGATCACTGCAATTGGATCCTGTGTTTCTGTTCCTCACCTCCCTGGGACCCCAAAATGGGGCAGTGATACTCCCTGCCAGCACAGACAGGCTTATCAGTACTTGTAAAGCTTTGGGGGGATACAGTAACAAGCACTGCAGAAACCAGAGCATGGTAAGTTGGGCGCAGGCAGTGCGTGCAGCCACACAGCCGGAAGTGGTGGTTTAACAAAGTAACCACACACCAGCAGTAGCTTGAGGAATGCGGCCACAACTCCTGTGGAAAAGTTCATGTCCATGGTGTGATCATGTTTATTGTCATGGCATAAACAGCCATTGGAGGGCTGGATTAAGATCACACTGCAATTTACAATGACTAGTTTTGTGACTTCGGTGCCTTTCTTTTGACAAATTTTATTTTTTATGTACTAAAATTGTGGAAGTGTCCTGATTTTATTCTAGCAAAACCTTTATACAAAGAGACGTAAGAGGTATGCAGGACAACACTGGGGCCCAGGTCAGTAAAAGGGAGTTAGAGGTGTTGAGAACGTTGCATATTAAAACCTGTTTCACAGGCAGGTTTCAATAACGTAACATTTTGAAAATGAACAGCAAGTCAGGAAGATCCTTTCTTAATATGGCAGGCTGCTCATGTAAGGATTTTACTGTCTGCTGAGGATGCTGGAGTAAATTAAGGAAACCACCGCAAGGCACTTTTCACCTCTACTGCTGACCTTTTTCTGAAATGATACGTAGTTTTGAAAGAAAGTCAAGTACATTTCAAATAATAGGACATATTCTTGTATTTGGGAGAAAAACTTATTCTAAGGAATACTCAAATTTAAAAAAAAATCCCTACCTATAGACTGTAGGAAGCTCATTAAGAAAGGGAAAGAAATTTTTCCAATAGCCAGGATAATCAAGTTTTAATCAGTTTTAACAATCTGGGAATTTTACTGGTTCTGCTGTTCATTTTGGTTGTTTGTGTGTCATGTATTTTGAAGCAAGTGCTGCAAAATTAAAAGTAGAAAGAAAGATAATGTTGAAAAAGTCTGATCAATTCTGCTTTTGCTCTTCCTTCTGAACATGCCCATAAATTAAAATAAACTTGACTGGATACCATTGCTGCTGGTTCTAAATTAACAGATGAGAAATCTGCTACAGCAGCATCCCTTCCAATACCATCTAATTGAAATTAATTGCCTGTCTCTGAGTCCAAATCAAAAATTAAGAATCAGACTAAGTATTGCAGTATTAATATTGAAACTAACTATTTAATCCTGGAAATTGTTCTTCCAGAGCTCATCTTGTTATGATATGGGTTGTATTTCCAAAGAAAGAAAGCCATGTCCTCTCTCCACTTCAGCATCTTCCCCTACAGAGACAGTGAGCTGCAGCATCATGTTTCTCTTCCCTGCTCAAAATTACTTTGTCTTGCAGCAGAGCCATCCTTTCATTCTATTCTGAAGGTCCTGGTGCTTTGATGGTGATGATGTGGTTTTGCTCACAGCTATGCGCAGCCCCAGCTCCGCTATCCAAAAGGCATCCAGAGCTCATAAACAGAAATGTGGATTCTTTAACTAACAAAGAGAGTTTCTGCCTTCTGGAATTGGGTTTTGTTGTAGGCTCTTTCCTCTAGATACAGGGAAGACAAACAAAGGGGGACTCTTTCCTGGCCAGTTAGGCTCAATAACAGATAGCTACCAACTCTCAGAAACACTCAGTGCTTTTGGGATACTGGAGTTCCTCCTGCTGCTCCTGCCTGTGTTCTGAGTTTGTGTATAAACAGAAGAAACAAAAGTAGTGGAACTCCAGGCTAATCATTTCATGCTATATTCTTTAAGGGCACATAGTGAAGTTATCCAGAGATTGCTTTTCAGACACTTAATTCTTAGGGGGAAATTTTTGTCAAGATCTTCTTTGATCACAAGCTGGTTGTATCTTTCTTTACTCCGACAACTGCAACGTACTTACATTTACCCACCTTCCTCAAGGTAGTCCAACTGAGGAGTTTGCTCTTTTCCTGTTTCTCTTTACTGTAGTATGCTTTCCTTCCACCTCTGAATATAGGCACCAGTGGCATGCACAGTGCAGGTGACAGTCATGCAAGGACTCAAGAAGTTGTTCTCGTATGGTTAAGTAGCCAGAAATTCTTTTCTTTCTGCCACGTTTCTGCCATCTTTCAAAGATTTCCTGGGGTTCATAATCCACATCCTAATGTTCTAAGTAGCCATCAGTTTCAGTTTAATTCCAACCATTAGGAATGGTACATATTTGTACCAAATAGTGCATAGCTATGGAACATCCGCTGCTAAGGCATTGCAGTGTCATAAGTGTCCCGCATGACATCAGTTCAATGAAGTCCATGGCTGGGATGACAATATTGATCAGCATCTCAGCATGTTTGATCAGGGAATGCTTTTCACTAGTGATACAGCTTGCTCAGTTATAGGTTTGATTTAATAGGTAAGGGATCTGAATAAGTTGGTTGTGACTTTGATGCAGTGTACAGCATCTCTAATTTGATAGGTCATTAATCTGCCAGGTTTAACTAAGTAACAAATTGCAGCTTTCATTAGCTCCAGAAATAAAACAAGGTGGAATCTGGATGCTCTCTACCTGCCATGCCCTTTCTCAGTAATTACATCTTTCAGGTGATCTCAGCTTCTGTGTTGTGACTCATTCCTTAAAGTGCCACCATTAAAAGCAGGAACCTAATGCCGGGTGGGACTGCATGAGATTTGCTAGTCAAGCATTTGGTCTTGAAAAGTAATGTTTCCACAAGCGGCCCAGTACTTCTAGGAACTTCAGTAAGCATGCCCTGATGAAAATCTGGATACACCTACAGCTTTCTCAGTTTCTCTGGTCCTATTGTCCTTACTAAGGCATAATTTGGTATTGACAGCCATATGTTTTCATATTATTCAAAGGCTCACTTGATCTGAAAGGTGGTTCATTTTCTTTTAAATATAATTTTAATAGCTTTTATTAGATTAGTTAGATTCATATACGGCTATTGTTTTGACAGAACCTCTGGTCTCTCTGAACACTAAGGGTTTGTCTTTATATGCACAACTGAGCATTGATACTTTTAAATATTGGTCAGTAATTTTAAAACTTGTCCAAATTCCAGTGCAGTGGAGATCTATTCCAGTGTCATCACCCAAATTTTCACAGTACTGGCGTAACACATTCAGAAGATCTGTCAGGTCCCAGAGCTTTCCACTCAAAGACCATTCAACATTCTTTAAAATATTCCAGCCAAAAGTGTTTTATCAGGGCTTTGTCAATGGAAACTGTTTGCATTTTCTTGAAAAGTAAAAGATGTTGATGAATTAATTTTCCAAGTATTGATGAAAATTACGAGGGAGAGATGAGTCAAAAATCATTCTTATATGATGTGTATTATCTCCTGGCAGGCAAAAATGAGAATTTTTATCTGAAGGTCGTGAGTGATTTGTGAGATTATGGAACTGAACAAATTTCCTTCACTTTTTATAAATTACCTAACTCATATTTTCATTGTAACCTAATGTGGTATTACCCACAAATGGGATTGGTATTGGAAGAATAATAATCATGCTAAATAGTGGCTGAGTTTCATTGCATTTGAGGAGGTCTAAATGCTGTAGAGTTAAACAATGCACAGTGCATGGAGAAATGAAAAAATAAGCTAAGTGTGGGAAAAACTAAACTCACTAGAGAAAATTAAAATATGAACATATAGCAAGAAATCTGAGTGGAACACACATATTTTCTTTATACATGTTTTTTTTGCTGGCTAACTTGTTTCTAAACTGAATTTAAGATACAACTTTAAGTGTGCTTTAAATTAGTAAGAAATGGAGGGCATTTCATTATTCTAGGAGAGACTTGATCAAAACAAACAAATACTGTATGGAAATCCAAGTAGGAAGCTGGGGGTGGAGGGGAGGGGGTGTGATTTGATTTCCAGATAAAATGGCCCAAGAAATTTACAAATGTAAATTTAGTTAGGGGAAATGCGCCCCAGTGCTGAGAGCTAGCACAAGCCCTAGGCACCCTTCAGGCATGCTTAAGTCCTCTGTGAAGGCTAATTAGGTGCATAGCATGAATTTTCAATTCCAGATAAATACGCATTTTACAAACAGTCTGCAGAACGAGAGTTATTTATTGGACATGTTTGTGAATAATTTGAAGCATAGGATGAACTCTGTCATTTTTAAAATCCATTTACAGGCAGTTTACAAGTGGGTGGGGAATAAAGAATCAAGCTTAAGAAACATTTTTAAAAAAAAAAACAACAAAACACCCCACGATTTCTCTAGTTGTTAAAAATAGCTCCAACATGCTTTACGGTAGGGGAAACAAGGACTTGCACTACCTTGCCAGAGCCCAATGTCTCTAAAACCTCTCAGCTGTGCAATGATAAAATTTTTACTGCTTTATTTCTTGGATCAGAGCACGTTTTCCCTCTTGGGGAAAGGAGTGCTCTCAGTTTTGGAGAAGTATGTAGACAGAGTGGTCTTTTTGTGGTGTGGAAGTCCAGGGACAGGTTCCTTGTTCATCCCCTTCCACTGTGGGAAGGTCAACTGGAGTCTGACCCTGCTGAATCTAAAATTAGTTCTATAACATTCAGATGGCATAAGGATTTTCACTCTATTTTTTCTTTCCACAAGCAGATTGAAGTAAACCTTTATAGCTTTCTAGTAAATGTTACAGGGTGCACGCCAGGATGTATATGTTATGGGACACATGTTGTATGTACATATATTTGTGCATTCCCACACATGCACTTTGCAAGAAGCATAAGACCAGCAGACTCCATTTCAGGCTGGATACAGAGCAACTGGGCAGCTCCCTTTTTTTAGGTAAGTCAGCCTGAAAGCACAGGTTCTTCTACTTTCACATGCTTATCCTAATTTCTAGCCATAATTAATTCATGGCTCGTTTATACCCATTTGTCATTGTGCCAATATTTTACTGGTTGCTCAAGTAATTTTTCTCTCCCTTCATGTTTACATACCCCGATATATTTATAGGGAGCAGTCATATCCCTTCTTAGCTATTGTTTTGAGAAGCTGAACAAGCCAAGCTCTTTTAATCTCTGCTTGTAAAATAAATTATCATTTATATTGCTCAAGCACACTTGTTTACTATGAGGTTATTTTTGTTCTGCTCTGCGCTTTAATTATTCTTTGACTTTCTTATTTGTTAGGAACAAGCAAGGGAAAAAGAAAAAAAATCACTGGCAGTATTTTCTGTGCCAAAGCAGGCCTGGGACCCACAACACCATATATATAAATGAACAGCTGGATAAATGTGTGCAAAAGCTGATACACTTATAATGCTGGAGTGCATTTGGGATGGGCTCTTTTAATACATAATAGCTGGTGGATGTTAGAAAGCAGCATTTGCAAATTCATACTGGGAAATGCCAACTCAGGGAAAAACCAGTTCCTTTTAAAAGCTAAACTGAGTAAGTTACATCTTTTGTGTAAATTCAGCAGGGAAAAAAATTCTGAGTTCCATAACTGTAGAGACAATTGCTGCAGATACAAAATTATTTCCTCACTCTATGTTAAGTTTTCAGTGACTCTGCACTGAATGGAAAGGACAATTTTCCCTTCTGGTGGATATTCCAAAACTTTGACATACATGATTTCTCCCAGATGGGGACCTGACTATGATGAAAAGCCTAGTGGAAAAAATGTCCATAAAGAAAATATCTGATTTGGTTTGTATTTGAAATTTCTTTCTCTGTATAGTTCAGATGAAACAGAATAATTTCCTAAAATTATGTATTATTGTGGAAATGATGTACACAACTTTTCATCCATTGATGGTATGAATCTTTGTAAGCTGCAGCGTCCCCTTGTCCTCTGCCAGCTGTTTTTGTCAGTGCTGTCACATCGCTGAGGATGCAGGGCATCCTCTCTCAGAGGTGTCATTCTCTCCTAGGAGTGATCGATTTGACTGAACCATAGTGATACTCATAGGGGAGCTCAGAATTACAGCTCTTTGAGTCTTGGTGGACATCTGTTTAACAATGGATGTTAATCCTCAGGTAGAACAGACTTTTGCTATCCTAGTGCAGTGCAATGTCCTGCAGCCATAGCAGCAATGGAAGTAATATGGCGAGAGTTATGTGGGATGTTAAACTAGAAAGCAGTAATGCTTCAGGCAACAGTACCAAAGGGCTTCCTTTTTTCTTCTTGGCTTGCTTCTTCCAATACCCTGTTCATCGGCTGCTAGCTGTGCTTTTAGCTCACCATAAATGATACTACTTTTCCTTTCAAAACTTATAAAGAGGGAGAAATAAGATTTTGGACACCACAATGTAGGACACAGAAAATAGCCCAGAACCAGAAATAGTGGGATCACTCTGCAGCTACCTGCAGTGTGTCTGTACAAGCCAGCCCAGCTCAAGAAAAAACCATGGACATGTTTCCCAGCAGTACACCAGCGGGTTGATCAGAGGGTTCATAACCTTCACATAAATGCACTTCCACGTGTGGATGGCCACACTGTTTTCAAATGCTTGCACAGCACCACGCTGTCAGGTGGATTTAGCAGCTCAAAGCTGCGAAGAAGACTTCTGGACACTGTGAGAAACTGACAAATACGTGTATAGGACAAAGGAATTTTTCACGTGATAAAAGGATTCAGATAATTAGAGATAATCACACATCTCCTCCACCTCCCAGTTTCTGAAATACACAGAGTAGCTCCAGCTAGAAATTCTAATATATTGTAAGTATAGGCTATATGTAATTATAATACAACCATATTCATTTAAATGTCATCTCTGATATGTTTTTATAACAGGAATTTGCAAAAAGGCTTAGATGACAATAAGTAATGATTCAAGTGCCTCATCTTTTTACCTGCCAGTTCAGAGACTTTGCTTGACCTGCTTTTAGATCCATGCTTTTAGGACATTGCCTTAGATTCTTCTTGGTTTGTGTGTCTTTAATTATTTAGATTTAAGTTTGGAAGATGAAATTCAGGTAGAGGCATAGGTTAGGTGGGGAGTTAAACAACAGGAAACTCAACAATGCCAACTCTTTTGGAGCTTCTACAATAGCTCTAAGTCCACAGGGATGCTTCAGGAGTCACTGCTTCTCCTTCATTCCTGGAACTCAGAATTAAGAGCAAATATGAGATATTTCCAAAGGAAAAAAAAAAAATTGTGTGACCCCCAGATGTTAGAACTTTACTTGGCAGCCATCATAATGACTTGGTGGAAAGGAAAGTGGAGAAAAAGCATAAAATTTTCTGGTTATGGAGTTGCCCAGAAGCACCAGTGCACGTGAAGGTATGGGATTAACAGTCCCTGATTGCCAAATGACCCAACTCAGATCCTAGGAAATATTTATCTAAGGCTCATACTCACAAGCTCAGTTGTCTGGATGGCCCAAGAGTATGCTGTAATTAGAGTAATCTTTTGCTTTTGAATTTTAGATGTCTGAGTTTTAGTTTTGTTGTTTGGAAGTGTTTATTTTGGCTAGCATGTTGCAATTCTTATTGTCTTTTTTTTTTTTCTTTCAATCTCATACTCTACGGTGAAAGCTACAGTTCTTAGTTTTCCATGGGCAGACAAGGATTGGTGGAGGCTGCATGACTGATGGTTGTTATAAAAGCACACTAACAACCTGAGGAATCTCACTCTTCTCTTTATCAGACATTTCATTGGGAAAAGGTGATAATATTGACATAAATTCTGTCTTTCTCCCCTGTTTTTGCTTGCCAGCACCTATGCTGATGTTGTATTAGATGCCACTATTTTGTAATGTGTGCTTTACATCCTACACTGCACCAAAATACCACATAACACACTTAGCAAGCACAACAGTTGCCATACAAAGTTTTTATAGACGGGCAGCATACAATCATAGTGAGCAACCCCCAAGTACACTGTACATTGTATTTGGCTTCAGAAAGGTCATCAGCATATGAGAAGTAGAGGAAGCCCCGCAAATTTCCATTTCTTGGCTTGGCATCAGCAGCCAGCCTGTCAGCGCTGGCCTTTAGAGACAGATCTGACCTACGGTAAGGCAGGTGGTTCAAGGGGGTGCCTTCAACAAAGGGAATCGCTCAGCAGGCGGCAGGTCTGTGAGCTTCTAAAAATAGTTCCTCCAGCAGCCTTTTCGTGCAGGATGCTGCATTCGTTTAGTCTGAGCCCTCGCTTGCGCGCAGGAACACCGCTGGCCTGATCCCCCTTCTCATCCTCGTGTAACCCCTACCGACTTGGGCAGCGCCAAACACCAGTGTCCATGAATCAAAGAGCAGATACTGTATTTCTAGATCAACGCGTGAGTCACTGCCAGGAGCGTTTTTTGATATGGTGTGGGCACTTGACCAGTTCCCTGAGAGCTCACTGGGTCGGAGTACAGCTCCAAGCTCACGCTGATTCCTTCTCCAAGCATTTCAGCCGACGGAGCAATTTGCCCCACAGAAACCCGCTTGTCTGCCCATACTCTTCCTCTGCAGATAGTCTCACTGATTTCATGGAGTAAGGTGCTGAGAATTTCCCTTGGAATCTGGTCTGCAGTGCTTTGTTTGGATACCTATAAATAGCCTGCTACTCGGGTTATCTGCCCGTTTTGGGGAGCATAGTACAGAGACCTCTCTACAGATTGTTTTGCCTCTGGGTGTGCAAATAGTACCACAAACTGAGCGCTCAGTTTGAAGGAAAAGATGACTGAGGCTGGCTGTGCTCCTCAATCCCCAGAAAGCGATGGGAAACAACACTGCTAATGTCTTCCTAACTCCTAAAATTAATGTATCTTCACTGCCCAGCCTTGTGAGCCAACAAAATAACCTCATTAGCAGTATCAGGTTTAAAATAAAATTATTTTTAATATGGGCTTTCCCGCACTTTACTTCAGAAGATAAAATAAATCTCTGCTAGGAAGAAGTATAAATAGGAGTTGGAAGTAGTTGAAACATCTTGTTTTGTTTTGTTTTGATTTTTGCTGATCTTCATTTCAAAAATAGACAAGCTGATTTAAACGTTTTTCCTTTTAACTGACAAGAAATGCAATGTTTTTTAAGAAATGAGTGTTTTATAAAGGAAGCCCTGACAAGCTGTCTCACTGCTTGGTATTGCCTGAATATCAAAACAGTTATTTTAAATGCCTGATCTACAAAAGAGTTTCGTTCTGCAATCCAAAACAATAAATAATTCTTTTTAGTATGTGGGTTTATTTTTCAAGGTATTTAGCAACCTGGCATTTTAGTGATGGCTGTGCAGAAAAAGATGATCATATGCCAACAGCAGGCCTGTAAGTGTCTCACTGTCTTTCTGTCTTGATTTTCCCTTTTTCCCCCCTCATCCCTGTATATCTCAGATGACCCCATACATCATTATTTTTTGTTAAATGAGACAGAACATATGTCACACTTCTGACCTTGAGTAAAATGTGCTCTTATTAAAAGTGAAAACAACTACCCAAATGCCTCTTTTTTCCCCTTTTTTTTTAGCTTACCAAAATGAGAAGCCCCAAATTAATTGCCACTTCCACAACTTAATGTGAACCCAAACTCTGAAGGCAGAACTAATTGAGCTGCTTGTTATATTGAAGAACATGGGCTGAGCAGGAGGTGATGTCAATCCTTGATTACCATTAATAACTCCATTCTAATTGCCCCAAATATCTCACTGTAGCTGTCAGTGAGGTGATGCTTGTGTACATGACTAAATTTGGCATGCTCTGCAAACCCATTGCCACCAGGACAACCAGTCTGGCCAGCAGACTGGCAGGCACTGTCTGATGCTTGCAGGGAAAGGTGCTGCAATACTTGTAGTGTATAACATAGGGCATACAATTAGAAAAAAAAAAGTCATATTATGAGTGAGGAGTATACCTTTTTATGTTCTAAGAATGTAAGATAGAAGGGCCAGGTGCAGCACCACAGAGCTACATTTTGTTAGCTAATTAGCAGCATCAATAAATGCAGGGCGATCTTCAACAAATATTTGCTGTTAAAAAGAGTTTTTGTGAAGAGACAAAAATTTCATAGTTTCAGTTTAATATCATTTCCTCCCAAGTTTACCTGCACAGTTAAGCTGAAATGGATTAAGTTGATCTTCTTTTCCCATTATTTGCTTTTTCCCTTTTCTTGCCAGACGCATCACATGAATGAGGAAGTGTTGTACTGGATGAACTTTCATTATATCAGAAAACCTGATTAGAAAGTAAAGAACAGCTGGGCTACATATTTTATGAACCTCCTTTGAAAGAAATCTTTTTGAGCATACTACTGTCAGTCAGTATTTCTCTGGCTCCTTCAAGTTTCCTTTCCTTTCAGCCAGTGTGTCTTAGTAATAGGGCATAGAGAACTTAGAAGAAAAGAGAATGTGTCGAAAAACAAGGACCAGTTTAATACATACTGTGTTATTCTTTCTCTAAAATAAATGCCTGGTCTCCTGTCTCGACCCTGGTACTAATCTTGGACTGCTACTTGGGAGTGTGGGTCCCTGGAGTACTGGATCCTTGTGTGTCTCCAGAGTTTCAGATCTGGTGGTAGATGTGTTTCCATCAAACAACTACTGAGGGTATTTATGCTCAGCAAGTAAAGGCTTTGCTGGCATCACAGGACTGATCTTGCGAGATACAGTTTTGAGCCTGGAAATTTTTACTAAAATAGAATAACAGGGTGAAGGTGATTTGAGGGCATGCTACTAGACTAGACTCAGGAAATGGAGGTTGGGTGCTTTCCCATGGAAGAAGGTTCTTCCTTGGTTTTTGACAGTGGCAAGCCATTCAGTCTCCTCCACCTCAGTTCTCCTAAAAGAACAAGACTAAGAGCACTCCTTGACTCCCATTGTGTGCTTGTCTCAACTATGTCAGCCTACATGGGAGCAGGTCTTCCCCACTCACCTAAGGCAGCTTCTTCTCAGTTACATTTTCATTCTCAGCTACCCTCTGAAGGCTGCTGCATTAAAAAACAAATAAAACTGTACATGTATTTGGATAAAATAATGCCCACCAAGAAACAGGGAGATAGCCTGATTAGCTAAGTCTTCTTTTATTCTGTTTGTAGGGCACACAAGCCAGGGATGGCTTCAATGGCAGAGATGGTAGGAATGTCTCCACTCTTCTTGGGAGCCAAGTAGACCTCATGGCATTGACAGGAAAAGAGTTAAACAGCGTATTTTCAAACAGAATGTCATTGAAAGGTAGTCAAGAGTCATCTCTGCCAAACCAGCAGAGAAACCATCGCAGAGCACAGGCAAGGGTGTGAAATTCATACACTGCTATATGCCCTTTTTAATTTTCATATGCTAATGGCATTTCTTCCATTCACAACTAGAGCATCAAGAAGTTGGCACTAGTTTTAAATTTAAAATATTGAATCTCTTCCTATCTTTCAGTATGTAGGCACATTGGTTTGTTTCCAGGGAATCTGGAAATCTTTCAGAAAGAAAGGTTGCATCTTAAAATTCTGCACCTTAAAATGTTAGGTGATGCTGTACATCAGAGAGGGGATTAAATCTTATAATGCAGTTTTATATTAAGAAACCCCTTTTCAATATAGAAAATGTGGCCAGATATTTTTAGTAAACTTTCTTCTGCCCTCTCCTTGCCCCCCTTTTTAGATACAAGCATTTTAGCTTGGATGCTTCGCTGTGGAAAATACCTTACCTGTCAATTTTGCCCCTAATGAGCTCCTATTTTACAGGAGCTTTAGGTAGTTTGCAGTGCTAAAATTAAATAGCACAAATTCTGGATTACTTGAGTCCTTAGCCAACAGCTCCCAGGTGCACCGGAAGAATGCCTGTTTTCTTTTGTTTTTAATAGAAATACAGCTGGAGACCCCACTTTGGGAAAATCAATGTGTCACGGCTTGGTGGCAGCTCCTAGTGCTTTGCAACTGACGTCTTATCAATGATGCAGCCTCAAGACAGTGAACATCATAGTCTCTGTAGATATTTTATTGATATTATTGTGTTTTCATTGATAGCCTGCCACTGCAATGGAGTTGTTGTGATGTATGGTCTTCTGATGCTCTTGCAGAGATGGGCTCCTTGACCTGAAGGACCTGTCAAGCCCGGGGGAGATTTGGTGGGGGAGGGGGCACATTTTGCAGCTTTGTATGCAGCTTGGCCCCATCGAACTTACTGTCAGATGAAAAGAGCAGGAAGAGAAAGAAGCACAAGAGGGGACAGAGAGATAAAAGGAGGGGTAAAGAAGGATGTGAGTCATTTTCTGAGGTTCCCAGTGGCAGGAGATAAGCTCATGATGCTGCTTATGCAGAGTGTGTCTGGAGGAGGCATCTTCTTGTTTCACATGTATAGGGTGACAGAGTCTGAGCTTGAAGAAGGGTGTTAAATGACTGAGTCGCGTTCATGAGAGGCTAAGGCACTGAGGAGATGGGAAGGAGGCAGTAGGAGGGGATTTGTGATGAAGAGAGCTCTCCAACTGCAAGTGAAGCATACAGGCTTATATTTGCTCTGAAGTGCCCACTCAGAAGCCTAACTTCAGATACACAAAACAAACATGAGATAAAAATATTTAAGATGTAAAATGGAGCATTAGTCACAAGCTGACAATGTTTGGCACTGCACTGTTGGTGTGCTCCCTTAAGGATAAGCCAGTTTCTTCCAGGCTTCCCTGCGACATAGAAGAAAGCATAACACAAACTGCTGACTTTGTCCTCCCTAACTACATATGTCCACATAACATTTTACATAACTGGTAAGTAAACAAGGAAGGTGTTGGCTTTATCAGTACACATAACCATTCACAAGCATATTTTAGTTATATAAAGTGTACTTTATTTGCTTTCAGGAAAACAAGGGCAAATAAATCATATTCTTTATGACGGAATTCTTTATTTTAGTTGATGCTGTCATTGAAAAAAGTGTTTCTTTAACATGCTGATCTGGGATGTGGAATGTGAAACACTCAGATTTGTAGGCAACTTCTAGATTTGAAATTGAACTGTGACTAAATCTGTTACTTAGCATTATTTTCAAGCTGTATGTTTTTACAGGCACAACCTAAAATGGGCGAGGAGGGCGGAGGTGGCTGAATAAGTACAGCTAACATGCTGTGAAGCAGAAATTTTATAATGTAATATATGTTGGTAATATCATTAACTCTCTGATCTTCTGCCATTCAGAGCAGGGGGTGAGAATGGTTTGCAGCAGCAGCTGAACAGAGACGAAGAAAAAATTGCCTGGCTAAAACTAGCTGCTGCATTATTGATTATCTGGAATTTCTGACTTTTTGATTTGTATAACTGTGTTTTCCCACAGCTGTCTGCAAAGGTTTGTCAAAGGTTTTGTCATAAAAAAATATTTCTCATTACTGATTTGTGAGAAATGCCTCTTAACAAAAGGTTTGGCTAGCCTAGTCCTAGGTTTAGAGCATCTGCTTTTGAACTGATTCTATCCACTTTTAAAATGTGTTAATTTAATCCAAAATAAAGCAATCTGTCTGTTTGTTTGTTTTTCTTTCTTCACCCAGTCCTCCTGGATGGATGTCCCATAGTCAGTCTGTTCTCATCTCAGGATCCAATTTATCCAGATTAATCTGTTCAATTAATTCTGTTCAAGAATTTGGTGGTATCAGTTTCCATGGTTGAAAGGAAGTTAGGATAAGAAGCAGTATATTTTACACTGTAAAATGTACACTACCTCACTTTGTTTCAAAACAACCAATGTGGGACTTAAGGTGTTAAGGATTTAAAAAAAACACACTGTATTTGTGGAAAGATGAACTGACACTTTTGGCTGACTCTGTTAATCTATTTTTTTTTTTCCATAATTTAACACAGCAATCAGACAAGAGCCTTTCAAAACAGTGACTATGTATAAAGTAATTTGTTAAGTTTGCTTTTGACTCACAAGATTAGAGAGCATTAGAAAGCTTGTTCACCATTAGCTTTGTTCCAGTTTCTTCCAGTAATTTTAAAAATAACAAAGCCCTGAAGCCCCAAGCCTCTCCCTGTTTAAAATACAACTGGGTGGTCATTGGCTAGTACTTCAGGGGTTTTATTCATTAAAATATTTTAATACAGCCCCAAATAATTATTTTCAAGAGTGTCTGAAGGGCACTAGAGATCAGTAGCAAACAATAAATTAACTGAAAAAGAATTTAACATAGTGTCAGACAGTACACATGATGGTATTGAGTTATGCTGACAGTAATTGCCACTTAAAAAAGAAAACTGGGATGTGCAGTCTTCTCATAGGCTAAGTTCTCCTCTTAGAAACAGATCAAGCCCGAGAAGCAGAGAGGTTCTTCTTTCCTATAAAAACACTCCCTCTCCTGCCCTGCCTCCAAAAAAATGCAGCAAACTGGTTTATTCATAAATGTATTTTCCAGATGCCAAGTGTCTCTGTACAGCCCTGGCTGTCAAGCAGCAGTGTGGCCCTGTGTTAGGTGGTCAGGGCTCCGCGATGCCCGGTGGTCATCTCACTCTCACGCTGAAGAAGACCCAGAGGACCCTTGTTGCTGGCCCTCTTCTCAGCTGAGCTGGGGGAGAGGCTTCAGGCATGGGAGAAAGCAAGCAGCCAGGAGCCTGGTCTCTCTGCCTTCAGCATTAGCATAAAAATTACACAGAAATAAAAGTATCTACAGCATTACAAATGCATACTAATTATACGAGAATAGATCGCAGATGTTTTCTCATGATGAATGGTAGCTCATGCGGCAAGGATACTAATTGGTTTTAGTGGTAGCACTTTGGAGGGTCCCAAAGTGCTCCCTGCACAGAAATACTAATCAGAGTCGTGTTAAAATATATATATCCATGTTTCCTTTTGGAACCTCTTAGGATGATAAATAAATGTATAGTTCACTGTTTCTTTAAAGTATTGTATTAGTATGGAAATGTGACCAGGTCAGCCCAAACTGAGTGATTATTTTGCTGCTACAAGTGAATCAATTTCTGTGGTAAGGTTCAAGTCTACAAGCTGTCCTGATCACTAGTAGCAGGCTTAGTTAATAAAGGCACAGTGATTCTGTTTGCATCTGGGACTACTAGCCAGCCATGGGGATGATTTTTTGGCTAAATGCATCAGTTCATCAAAGTACCTGCAAATGTCTGCATGGGTCATAACATGACCCATGTTAAGAAGAGAAGAAAGACCAAGGTCACACCTTCAGCAGGCATTCCTTCAGGTATATGGGTTGGGATTTTGCTCCAAAGTTCAGGCAGGAAGCAATCTGATTATTTTATTATTTTATTTTAATTTTTAAATTTTATTTTAGTTATCTTTTAAATAGTGTATAACTAACCTTCTTCAGAGCAAAAGTATTTTTTTCTGACATGGGCGATACTCCATATTGTGATCTATCCCAGTCATATTGCAGTTAAACAGGAACAGAACTGAGCTTGATATGGAAATGCTTTTTCTGTATGTGAAAGGAGAGCTTCAGCATTAGTTTATCTAGGATGAAAAAGGAAAATGTGAAAGCTGCATGTCATTTAATTCTGAAAAATGACCTGACCAGATGTCAAAATTATTAAGAAGCAGCATGACAGCCCTTGGATGCCAACCCTTGAAAATAAGACAAGCAAGACAAGGAGATATTGAAATATGCAGACTGAAACTAAACTCAGGGTGTGCATTTTCTTAAAGGCGAAACAAAGTCTGTCGATAAATATTGGCTTAACCATGTGCTTCCAGCAGTCAGAAATACCAGTTGAAATTTGCCAAATTATTGGGAGCTGGAAAATCTCAACCTGTGACTTTGATGATCTGTTACTGAAGGCTGTCTTGGATATATCTCCCAGAGATGATTTATAAACTGAATATGCTTTTTTAAATGGCACTAACGGAGGAGAGCTTTGTTTGCCCATTCCTTGCTGTGTCCCTTTCTGTTCCCTAACAAAGCCCATGGGTTGTGTAGGATGGACTGGAGGTGGGTAAGCATGTGCAAAAGCTACACTGACTGCGTCACTGAAATTTAAGTTCTGAATGGCCCCAAAAAAGAGCCTTTATACTTTCTTATCCCACATACAATTTATGTACCGTCATTTGCAATCTTGCCCATAATGTTGGCAGTGGGACTAGATAAATAATTTAAAACTAATACTGACTGTTCTATTAAGAAACTATTTGGGTTTTTTTTTGATCTGGAAACTACTTTGTAACCATTTTTCAAACTCCACCTTTCACAGATAGCGTGCTACAAGCAGGTCTTTTCCCAACACTGAAGGAAAAAACCAGGAATAAGCAGGTAAGTGTTTATGTCCTCTGTTTGGAATTGAATCTCTACTCTGTGACAGAACAACAGACCAGCTAAACACTGAGTTGTTCTGCAGTGCTGCTTTTCATTCTGTTTCTGTTCTAGCAAAACTAATAAAAAATTCTACTTTATATCTGATGTCCTATTTTTAATTGTTTCTTTGGTGCAATCATTGATTGATAAAACATGAATCTTGCATTTTTTCTGCAAAGATAATTGATTTGCACCATTTATTTTCAAAGAAAAAAAATTACAAATGCATTTTTGTTAAAACTTCTCATAAGCCATTTTATTATTTTCTACTGAGAATTAATCAAGAGCAGCATTAATTTCTTTAAACATCTCCTAGCTGTAGCGTTTCATTTATGAATTGTACTTAAAATTTTCATTACTGATGTCAGTCGTGAGCTTCCAGGAACCTAAAGTTCAAGAGTCTCACATTTGAAAGTTATACCCAGAAACTGAATATCAACATTTCTGTAAAAACAAGAAGGAAATAATAGATGGTACTAATATGTTCGGTGAGAGAAATATGTCAACAGAAGTTTTAAAGTAATTTTATCCCTTGTTTGAAGGAACCTGTCAGTTCTTCTGGGCTTTCCTTTGGGCCTGCTTCTGCCAGTATTGTTTGGTTCAGAACTTGTTAGTACTAATGTAGCTCTCTATTAACTTTAGTCCAGATTTACTGCCTATCCTGATGCAGTTAGCATGCAAGAGCCTAGACCTCTAGGAGATGAGGGAGAGCAGTTATGATAAGGCACAAGATAGCACCTTGCTAATCTAGGCTTTAAGCTCATGTCCAGACAGCTGAAACCATGGACAGAGGACCTCCTATCTGTCTCCATGCAGTCCTGTGACCTCACACTTGATGGCTATCTTACTAATGAAAGAAGGGAAAAGAGCAGACTCTCAACTTCCAGTACAGAGTTTCCTGAAGTAGTGATGTTTAAGGCACTAGAGAGGCAATGAAGTGTGAAACAGGACAAAATTAGACAGACTATTAAAGCATGACACTTGACCCATGAGCTTTTTCATCCTATTTTCTCTCCCTGTCCTGCTGAGGTAGGGGAGTGAGAAGGCGTCCGGGTGAATGTCTGGTTGCTGGCCAAGGCTAATCCAACACACAGGGCAAAGCAGGATCTCAGGCAAACTGCAGATCTTCTTCATACCTTTATGTGATGAGGGTACAAGGTGATCTGAAGGAGGGGTGTCCATATGCACAACTGGAGTCAGCACAGCAGTTCCCATTCTATGTTTGCTGGGATTCGTGATCTCTGTTCTCTCTCCACTGCTGAGCACTCAGCCCCGTCTGTCTCTCCTCCATTCCACCTGTCCCAGGCTGTTGTCCTCCCAGTCCTTATGGTTTCTGTCCACTGCTTGTTCATCTTTATCCAGACCCTGCTGCTCAGATTCGTGTCTCCCATTCTCTCTCTCAGATGCCTGGTGCCTGGGCTTTGGGCTTTAAAGGAGGGCAACGCACATGGTACAACTTACCCACTCACCCATGCAGCCTTTTCCTTACCGCCTCTGACACCCTCCTTTGGTGTCTTACAGCATGGCTGATGATCTCTGACACCTTCACTCTGAGGTAGACCCAGATCAGAGAGACAGCATCCATGGGCATGCAACATGCCTCTCTATCTGCCATCCTCTTGCACCATGGTGTTTGTGCTCAGCTTCAGCAGGGTTGCCTTGTAGAAAGGGTGTGTTTGGAACAGGCTCCAACAGCAGCACTTTAAGGTCCCCTTAAAAGAGATACGCCTTAGGAACCAGGATCTGGCTTCACCTCCAAGATAATATGGAGATTGTGTCCAGGCCCTCATACTGAAGCCCAGGATCACATGCTTCACAGTGGCAAGTCTCCCAGGAAAATAAGAATGAAACTCATAACTAAAGAATCTGCCAATTTCTTTGGAAATGTAATGGTAATTAATTTGTTCTGGGTTTGGCTAGGACAGAGTTAATTTTCCTTCCAGTAGCTGGTGTAACATGTGCTTGGGAGCCAGGATGAGAATAATGTTGATAACACACTTATGTTTTCAGTTGTTGCTGAGCAGTCAAGGACTTTTCAGCTGCTTCTACTGCCCTGCCAAAGAGAAAGTGGGGGCACCCAAAAATCTGTGGGGGAACACAGCCAGAATAGCTGACATAAACTAACCGCAGTTGTTTTCCATGTCATGACCTCATGCTCAACATAAGGGGCTGGTGGGGGAAAGAGTGGGCTCCAGGATGTTGGTTTGGGAATGGTCAGGCTTCAGGATGGGTCTGAGCTGTACAGTCTGAGTTGTGCCATTCGGTGAGAAACTGCACTGTGTGTCACCAGTTCTGTATATTCTGCTCTAAGTGCTGCTGCTGTCCTTTCCCACTCCCTGTGCTGTCCCAGCAAGCTGTCCTTACCACAACCCATGAGGTTTGCCTTTGCCTTCTTCCCCCTCTCCTCCCCATCCCAAGGCAGGGGGATGGAGGGGGAGTGAGCGAGCTGCTGCATGGTGCTCAGCTGCTGCCTTGGCTGAACCTCAACAATCTTACTAGTAAAATATGCGCCTTTAATTTTAACATGTATGGCCTTTAACTCCCACTTCCTTGCCCTCATTATGATTTTTTCATATCTTGCTATCGGTCCTTTTCATCCGTAGACTGATACCGCCCTTTAGCAGAAGTTGTCATTATCAGTGGTAAAATAAATGCTTAATTTTCCATAAGAAAAATAATAAAATCCCAGCTATTTATGTAATGTTGCTACACTTAAATCAGGATCCTCAAAAGTGGAGAGCATTAAATGCCATAATTAAAAATTCTGTAACACCAATAAAAAGAATTATCTTTTTTCCCAGGAGAAAAGAAAGTTTAAAAAAAGTTCCATACCATGCAACTAATATCAGTTTGGAAAAGGTCCAAAGGTTAATGTTGAAAATAATGGTACAATGATTAATTTCAGCATAAAATCCACAAACCTTCATTCTTTTCATAATTCTTCTGAAAAAGAACATGTCACAAGAAAGCTGAGATCTTGCTTCAGAGGATGAGATGTGGGACCTGGACAGGCAAAGCACCATTCAAGGTTTCTCAGTGATTTTCTTTTGGAAGAAGAAGGGGGTGTGTGTAGGTTAAGGGGGCAAGTTGTTGAAAGAAGCCTGGCAAGGTTGGAGGAGTCTGTGTACAAGCCAGAGGGCGTGCATAGAAAAGACATGATAAAAAGAGGACCTAAGTCACACATCAAAATTGCCTAAAGTCAACTCCTGTCAAACCATCTTCTCAAGTAGATGGGAAGCGTTCAGGCAGCTCTAGTTTCCCCTAGCACCAACAGGACCAACCAAATAAAACAACAAAGACATTTTAATTGCCAGTGGATTGTCACAGTTTTTGGTTTCAGTTTGCCCTTTAAATGTGTATCAAACTATTTCAACTCCTTGTCATCCGCATGTCAGGACAGATATTTCAGAGCTCCAAATCAAAATGCTAATTTGGACAGAAATCCTGACCTCACCGTGAGGAAATCAGAGGGAAAGCAAGAGGCTTTATGACTGAGCAAGTAGGCCTGACTTAAATTTGGGACAGGGTGGTGGTGCTGGAGAATGGCCAGCAGTTACCCAGGAGACCTAATTGTCTTCTCACCTTTGCCACTTCTGCTGCAAGATGGGAGACAAATCATTTCGCTCTCTGTGCCTCAGTTCCCTACCTGTTAATTGGCAGTAGAAAACATGGGTAGCGTTGATGAAATAAAAAGGGGTACAAAGAAACAGAAAAAGGGTATTTGATAATCTTTTTAAAGTCTTTTGACAACCCTGATGGCTTAGGTAGGATGTTGAAGATAATGGTGAATGCAGTCTCAATCCCCAGCGTTACTTCAGTGCGTGGAAGAGGCTCCTCTCTTTTTGGACCCACAATCACAATATTTTTAAGAGCAAATAACCACCAGAAGACTAATCTTGCTGTGGTAATGTGGCATTGTGAAGTAACAGATGCCACTATGTCTCTGTGTGTCTTTGAAAAACAGTCCACAAAAATTGTCATGCCTGTAGTTTCCATTTGGAGAGTCGCTTTGCAGAACAAATAGCAAAGGAACTCTATTGCCCTCTCTTAAATGGGTCAAACCTTACAAGATCCAAACAGTAGGACTCAGCAGAGCGCTGATGGACAGGAAACTTCTTTCTCATGAAACAAATATGAACTTTGTGCTTGTTACTATCAGCACTGCTGGTTGCTGGGGTGCTGGGCTCCAAAATTGGTGTTTGGCAGCATCCTGATTGGCAGCTGGGGTGGTGCAGTGCTGTGTCATGGTGGGTGAAGCTCAGTAAGTCAGGTGTTAATTTGTATTGCAAAAAAATAATTAAAAAAAAATAAAAATCATTGCTTGTCCTCAGACAATCTCAAGGATGTTGTGTCACAAACAAATTGTATTCAAAAATCTGTCTATGACTCAAATTCAAAATTCCAATGCTGGGCTCCTTCTGGAGAACTGAACTGAAAACCAGTAATGTCACAGGGGAATATGAACCAAACATTAGCAAATGAAAATAAAATTAAAATTAGAAAACAACATTAAAAGCAGCACAACATCTGAATTACTTTTCTGCTGAATGATGAGTCTGTGAACATGGTGCCCACCAGAACCATGCTCACAAACTAGCACAACCTTTTTCACCCTGCCTCTGGGTTCCTGGGTGCATCCTAGCCATAACATTTTGATGGGCCTGATAGTACCTGTCTGTGGTCCTGTCTGAACTGAGCAACAGAGTTCTTGCAGGGATCCCCAGACTGCTCTGAGTGTCCTCAAGAACAATATAGCTGTGTCAGCTCAAAGCAGAGTCTGTGTTAGCTAGTGCTGGCAAGTGACAGGTCTTATTAGTGTGCGTGGGGCACAGTGTTAACGTGTCTATGCTGCTTTTGTCTCTGGGAGAGCACCTCATCTTGGCATTGCTCATGGCAATGTGGATGCAACATCTTGTATGGGTGCTAGTCTGAGAATGTCTCTGTGGGGGATAAAGCCACCCAGAATATGAAGATTTTGAGAGAGGTTTTTTTTTTCTTCTTTCTATAGTCTTTAAAATATTCTGGACACTTTACTGTGGAGTTTATTTTGAATTGAATATGAAGGTGATGAACTTTAACAGATAGATATGTGGGGATATGCATGTTGATGTGATGAACCAGAATTCTGATGTATAGCTGCTTTGCCCAAATGTATTTTTGCATGCATGTTCCTTAAATTAGCCTTGGCTGTAAGGTCATGGTTTTTTTCTAGACATACACCTGGGGAAGAGGAGGCAAAATGAGCCCCTGCTTCCTCTAGCCCCTCTAATAATGGTTGTGCCTTAGCCCAGTGGCCTACATGTAAGAAAACCAAAGGCTGAACCTCGGGTTAAACCTCAGGACATGGCCCCCAGAATTCAAGGAGTTAGTGAGCCTCTCCTAGTGAGAAGCAGCTAGGCTTGGTTGGGTAGCCAATAAGCTCTGTGTCTATAAAACCTTTTGGATCCAGGCACCAAAAATACAAAGTAGAACCCCCAGCCCTTGAAGACAAACCCTGTTTTGTGCTCTCCGTTGTGTTAGGGGATGCACTCTCTTGGTGCTTCTCTTTTTGCACAGCCCCTAATGTAGGGGTTTCCTAAATGCCACAGTGCTGCCCTTGGTAGTTCACTAAATAAAAAGGAAATGTAAATATTATGATGGTGTGAAAACTAAGTAGTAATGCACCTCATAAAATGTTTGCTGGTGGAGCTCTCTCACTTGCTGGCAAATGCCATGACCCATATTATTCAGTGTATATTAAACAAGCTGTCACCTAAGCATATTTGTGAAAAATAATACTGGATGAAAAATGCACTTTGGGTATTTTGAATGTCTGCAGCGTTTAATGTCTGCTTGCTGCATTTGCCAGAGCCAGCATAAAGTAAGTGTACCAGACTACAAGGACAGTGTCCTCCTGTCAGTTAAGGTATCCATATATTGTCAACTCGCAGCGTATCATGAATGCAGATTGTCCCGTAATTTAAAAGTATTTTGCAGCACAGTAGGCTCACAGTTTCTGAACTTTTAAGTACATCATAAAACACACACTGATAATTTTCCATAAAATAATCAACAACCTCAAAGGATGAAATTTCTGGGCTGAAAACTGTCAATTTGTGGGGAGGAAGATGTGGAAACTTTCTGTCCTCCCTCTTCCCCAACCCCAACAATGAAGGGGAAAAAAGGCTCAAGATTTGGAATAGACTATAAAACTTTTTTACAAGCAGACCCCTAGTTGAAATTCAATTTAGGTTACCAGTCAGGGAAGGTAATTAGCTGACAGCTGTTCTGTAACCTGCATAGGAGAAATTAGCTAATAAGTGTGGTCCATTTTCTTTTTAGCAGACCGGTACCTGTATCTCATCCAGAATGAGTCAGTGGCCCCCACGTTGGTCCCATGACAGCCAAGGACATCCTGGCCATGGAAACAGACCTCACTCCAACATGCTCACACACACACACACACACACACACACAAACACACATACATACAAGGATGTTGGAAGAATGGTCAAGAAACAACTCTGCACCTCTTCCAAGGTTGTGGGTCCTGCCCTGAGTGTGACACCTGCTTTTAAAAGCGTGACAGAAGGAGGTAGGGATGGCTGATGGCACCAGTGAAGAAGGTGTTGCCCAGACATCACTCACGACTACTCCCTGCGTGTCACTCACTGCTACGGGTCCTGTGGCCAGAGCACTGCTTGAGGGAGCTCAAGCTCAAGCCCATTTCATTTTCCCTGCTGGAATAGCCTGAGCCAGGAAGAGGGTCTTCACCTCAAACTAGTACTTAGAGGGGGAAGCTGTAAGGCAGTCCCTCATTTGGGGGATATAAAATTGAACTGTGGTTCCATGATATTCTCCCTGCAAGACCTTCCAGGAGACCTCCACTTAATAGTCTTTGGACTCAGTTTTCTGTCTTTGCGTTTCAATACCAGTTTTCCTTTCTCTATCCTCTGTCCTCGTTGATGGCAGATTCCTAGCACAGAAGTCTCTGACCCCCTCTGTGTTTACTTTTCATTACGAATGGGTGGAGGCAATATTGGTTCAGCTATGTTAAAGAAGTATTTTCTGTCCCCACCTTTGTGGCATTTGATCTTTTCTGTTATTTTTGAGCTGTGGTGCTTCACAAAAGCAAGTTCTTTATTTGATTTTTCTTTGCTGTAATTCATACTCTGTGTGAGTACAGATGTAATGTGGTCATGTTGACTTCAAGTCAGGCTGGTAGACAGTTCTGAATTTTATTCCCCACTATTTCTCCCCATCAAATCTCTCTCAGTTTCTATTCCACGTCTTCACGGAGCCATTCAAAGGCATCATTACTGGAGAACTGTCTTTGATCACTTGAAATAGACTTAAATACTTTTTCGGTGAACAGGCAGACATTACTTCATATCTCAATAAAGTAAGTGCTGGTCTGACATTTAAATGCCATTTTGTCACACTCCTGACCTGTATGTCTTTGTTCCTTTGAAAAGCTTCAAGGCTGATGTCATATTTAAAAGTAATTAAATCAATCTCAAAGGGAAAAAAAAAGAAAAGAGCAATTGTATGACACATTCTAGGGACAACTTTTTTATAAGCCAAGAGAAGCAATGATTCTTGTTCAGCATTAATATTTAACAAAGATTATAGAACACATCCTAGCAGATATGAAATTCACTTGAACTTTGTTAGCCCAAAAACTTGCTTTGAGAGAAAAATCCAAAAATAATTTCCCAAACCCAGAAGTGAACTTCTCTAGTGCTATGTGTGTTCTTTGAGTAGAGAAAAAAAAATCCTTTTCTTTCTAGTATCAGAAACTAGTGAAATCATCGTTACAAATATGTCACCTCTGATGAAATAACTTAAAACTTTTTCAATTCAGTCAAATTTGGCTCATCTTAGGACAAATCAGTGACTCCAACTGGGCTACAAGCATGTCTGCAAGTGGCTAAGATCTGATCTAACCTCTGGATCGATCTGTCCAGAGATACAACTAAAGATATTTTCAGGATTAGGGTTCCCACTTTTTTACAAAGGGAAAGACAACCAAAAGAGGCAGAGTTCCAGACAGGAAGCCTGATTATTACCTGGAAGCAAAAGGAAAAAATTAGTAAAAGACTGATTTTTTTTTTTTGTTCACTTTGGTAGGATACCATGAAAAAAGCATTTATTTGCATTTGCCTGTAATCTGTTAAAATAACAGGAAAGAAATGTTTAAATACATAAGCAGCTGTAGAAGTAATACTGTGATTATTCCAGTCATTTCCAGATTACACAGGAGTAAATATGCATGGCAGTGATCTTTATACATTTATCTTCTAGCAGGCTGTGTATTTTAATCCCCTATCTTTGCAACATCATTTGCAATCTTCCTCTTCCTGCTCATCATCCAATTGGCAAGTCTCATATTCTGTATGTGTTGGCAGGGAATATTTTAGTTTTGAGGCAAAAGCCAATTTAAGTGCAATACAACTTTCTAAGAGACTTGGCTCATTTTCCTAATCCACGAGGGCATGAAATGAGATAAAAATAGCTGGGTTTGCCTGTTTCTCTGAAAAATGCCCTTGACCAGTAAGACATGTCCAGTAGTTCTTAGCTGTTCTTGGTTTTTTTCTGAACTCAGGAAAATAGGCTGCTGCTGCAGAAACATTTTTTTTTTTTAAGTGTTCTCTTGAAAAATCTTTCTTTTCATAAAAGTTGGAAAACATTGTAACACACTTAAGGCCAGTGGAAGGTTTATTGCGAGGTTTATGTCATTGAGTGTTGTTTTCCTCCCCTCTAGGACGCTAGGTCTGGAGAGGAGATATTTGTAGCTGAGCTTCTGAGTGAGGACTAGTCAAACATTAAAGGCTCGCACACCTGCTCTGGCTCCAGCCTTGTTCCCTGAGATGCTGTGACGTGGCCCTTGAGACTTCCCCTGCACTTGAGGCAAGTTAACTGATAGAGAAGTGAACATTATTCTGTGTCCATATGCCACAGTTTCAGAGGAGTACAGGCAGTTCACATGGGAGAAACGTTCAAGGCATCTGTACGTCCCAGTAACCTTGTGTAACCAAACACAGGTTGTTACAGCCCTGTGTTGTAAGCACCCAGCAGCTGGGAGCTCATACGTCATCAGCTAATATGATTTGGGAACTGCTCATAGGCCTCATGGTGTGAGGAGGGAGGTGTGATCTCCTGCACTCCCGTTTCAGTCTCAGAGTTGTGTAGCTGCTTTAACATTTTTGCAAGCCAGCGCACCCCATCCTCCCAGCTGAGGACCCGGGTGGCACCACCAGTGTTGGTTTGCACCCATCCATAGCAAAGCAACAGCAAACATAACTGCAACAGTGGACACATATCCACACAAAGTCGGGTGCTGTGGGAGAGTTTAGGTGGAATGTTCCACGTTAATTCCAACCTGTGCACCAAAGTAGTATTTTTATGGGTGGAGAGTAGTTTTAGGTTGGTGCTGTTAAGGACAAATCCCAGTATGGGGTGTTTGCAAACAGAGACTGCTGAGCATGGTCACAAAGCACAACAGAAAGTCTTACATATGAAACAAAATAAATCAGTGTGCAGAATGTGTATGAGATACATGTTTATGAGAGGCTATAAATTTTTTTATTGTATAAAAATAGGTTTTCAGCTTGTCTGCCTCTGAATAAGTCTTAAATAATAAAATTTATTTTGGATGACTGATTACAGGACTCCAACCCAGGAAGTTTAAATCACATCTGTCCACTTTAAGAAACAAAATGATTTTCTAGCTTTGACATCATATATCTGGTTGAGCTGTAATGTAGAGGGGGCCCGATTCTGTTAGCCTAGCTCATACGGTGAGGTCTGTATTGTTAGTGCCATTAAAGCAGCCTCAAGTAAAGCTGTTCATCCAAGAACAGCAAGTTGCTTTTGGTCACAAGATAAACGCATTTGTTTATGGCTTGGAAGCAGGGTGGCCAGAGAGGGCATTGTCCTGTATGTGCAAAGAGATCCTGTCTATTTATTACCAGGAAAGTTTGCAGTAAATTCCCATTTTCCCTGTTAAGAGTTGTGGTTCTCAAACTCTCAATTGTTTTTACAGGCAGGCTGCAACCCAGGGACAGGCCTTCCAATGACACAGATTACAAGAAGGGCTGTGCAGGAATATCCATACAACTATAAAGGTAGATTACATTTTGTTATTATCTTTAGGCCTTGTCAGATTATTTGGTAAGCCTGTTTTTATTAATACATTTATAATGGACAATGAAAGGCAGGTGGAGCTGGGATACATTCTCCTTCCTAGTGCAATATTGCACATTAAGACGTACTTAATTTATTATACACTATACACGCAATATTTTAAATTCCAAGAATATAACAACTGTTGGTTTTTTTCCTGATTCTTTTTCTGTTTGAAGTAATTAACATGAGGTGGGATAGCTCTTTATTTTTCTATTTAGGAGGAAATGCACACACCAGTACATCTTCCTAACTTCCTAGCAGGAAAAAACCCCCAAAGATCTGATTGCTGAGCAGTCCTCCTTCTTTTTCCATGCTGGACATGTTTCCATGCTGCAGAGTCCCTCAAACTGCCCTCTTTCTTCACACTCATTGGCCTCAGACTGGAAGGGAAGGAGGGGAAGGATTCCTCTCCCTGAGGACACTGACATTAGCAACAAGTAGTCAGTCATAAAGGACGCAACCAGAAAACGACAGTGGCACTTCGTAAATACCAAAGAAGCTATTCTAAGACAGAATCAGAAGCATGTGCTGACAATGTTAGAAGATGAATGGCTAGATACAGTCATTTCCTTTTAGAGAAAAAATATTTTTCACAATTATTAATGTAGTATTTTATTTTTTGGGGGGTTGGTCTGTGGTTTTTTTACTCCTTTCTTTCCCCCCTTTATTAGGATACTTGAGATTGGCAACACTGATTCTTCTGTGCTTTTATTCTCATTATTCATTTGTTGTACAAACTTCTTTAAGGTCACAAAAAAGATCAAAGGGCTGGAGCACCTCTGCTATGAAGACAGGCTGAGAGAGTTGGGCTTGTTCAGCTTGAAGAAGAGAAGGCTCCAGGGGACCTTATAGCTGCCTTCCAGTACCTGAAAGGTGCCTATAAGAAAGCTGGGGAAGAACTGTTCACAAGGTCATGTAGCAATAGGATGAGGGGTAATGATTTTAAACTAGAAAAGGGGAGATTTAGGTTGGATATTAGAAAAAAATTCTTCAATATGAGGGTGCTAGATACTGATACAGGTTGCCCAGGGAGGTAGTAGAGACCCCACCCCTGGAGGTATTGATGATCATGCTTGATCGGGCTCTGAGCAACCTGATCTAGTGAATATGTCCCTGCTTACTGCAGGGGGGTTGGACTAGATGGCCTTCAAAGGTCCCTTCCAACCTCACACATTCTGTGATTCTATGATTCTTGCAGTTCCCTAGGAGAAAAAAGCAGCGCCTAGGCATTGATAGCTTTTCTTCTTGCTTTATGCTGCTTGCTTCCACTTAATACAGGCTCTTCTTGGGTAAATGCCAATTACCCGTTTCATTATATTTCAAGCTTGAATATATTTGAGACACATCATGCCTGAAGTTAACTATCTACCATCTGATTCCATTCCATGAAGGAATCAGCCTACGCATTAACTCAGTTAAGAGCCAGGCATATCCACTTGCTTCTTCACGTAGCATGCATTGGATTTGACTGTGTATTATTATTTTGTGTCTGTTTTGGTTTATGTCAGGATTACACAGTGAATAAGCTACTTTACTTCTTACATTTCCAGGTTAAATGTTACAAGTAAGCTGCCATAGTTCTTCTCTCTGTATGCAGTGAGCACATCAGCTGCAGTTCTTCGTACTGGGGATAAAATTTTTCAAAGAATTTATTGCCATCACAAAATTCTATGAGTATAAAATTGACATATGACTGCAGTGAGAGTAATCTTAATGTTTTCTTGGCTAATGTAAAGGCAAGTCTTAAAGGAGGGAAAATTTACTTTTGCTTTACATTTGCAATCCCCAGGCAACATTCAGTCATTTTGAAATTACCCCGAGTTGTTTAAACAAAGCAGAAGCTTGTGTTCTTTAAGAATAGCTTTTGACACATTATCTTGCTGGTGAAACCTGTATATTTAATGAGTCAAAGGGACCCGCTTTCCAAAAGTCTCAGATATTTTTGCATGGATATTCATCATTATCATTATCACCAGTCATCCTAGTGAACACCAGGAAAGCTGCATATTAGTCACTGTGAAAGGTGCTAGGTTGAGCTATACATCACTGCCGCCTTCTAATAGACTTTGAAACAGGATATCATGATTTAAATTTTTTTCTTTTTGCATTTTGGAAAATCAGACTAAAGCCCTTTTTCGAGTCCACAAGAATTCACCCTGCCAAATTAGCACTGGTTCTTTGCCAGTTCATTATGATTGGGTGCAAGGGAACCTGTAGGTAGGAAACACGTTGTCCTCGCTTGCACACAGGAGTCAGCAGGTGGGGTTTGTGCTTGCCACCCGTGGAAATGTTTGGCAGTCCCACATGGAGGACTTGATGAGGCTGTTGAGCAGCGTTGCAACAGAGTGAAGGAGCTCAGTGGCAGGCCCCATCCTGTCTGTGCTTCAACACGCTTATCTCTAAACCCTCTAGATGTTGTAGACCTAGTGCCTGGAAACTCCCTAGGCACGGTAGCTCTGCCAAACTGCACAGCACTGAGATTGTCATTTTTCTTTGCTATTTCTGCTGCTGCAGAAATTGGCAATTGGTAGGGGACAGGGGACAGCACAAACAGCAAAACAGAAGGATAAAGAGGTCTTTGAAAGGCTGGCTGGCCAGAGCCTCCCCTCAATATGGTGCTCCTTCTGGGTGAAGGTATCTAGCTGCTCACTGCAAGTCTGTTCACACGCTGATCCCAAACAGTGGATACATTTTCAGTTTTGGGGGGAAAGAGGAGAAATCCTGAAGTCCCTGAATGAGAAGAACTATAAAGGCTTATGGGCAGGCCCAGAAACCCAATTCCTGGGGTTCCTCCCATGCTTAAGTGTACTGATTTAAATGTGTCATCACCTCCAGAACATCAAATCAAAGATTTTTTCTCCATTCAAATAAAGTACTCCTTTAAAGGCTTCTCTGTATCAGGTCCTAGCAGCAGAGTGACCCTCAATTCAAACCCGTATTTTTCCCCTTGATGCCATTATATCCAGAAATTATCTGAGAAGGATTTTGTAGTGGTTACAGATAAGGCATTTAGAATTAAATTTGGAAGAGCTTGATGCCCAGAAAACAGTTATTCAAATAATCTATTATCCATTGCTAATTTGATGGAATTTTCTTGGCTATAATTCAGCTTGGTAGCCACAAAAATGATAGGCTCAACAGAGATAAAATAATTTAAGAATATGCTGACAGGTATCTGAAAAATCTTAAGTGGTGATGTCAAACAGACAAAGATATTCTGTATTTGTGACTGATTTGGGGCTTAGAGAAAGATTTATAAGAAAATTTTCAAACTATCATACATTCCTGAAACACCATTACAGATACTTGTGGTTTTCATTTTAACGAGTTCCAATACCATTACACCTACTTGGACGAATTGTATAATCTGTATAAACAACTGTAAAGTCTTCCTTGCCTGCTGGAGATTTAGAAGAGGAGATTATCCTTTGGTTAATGTGCATGGTAGCCATAGCAAAGTTTTTTGTTACTACAGTAATATATTACTGCTATAATGCAACAAATACCCTTAAATATTGTGGGTGTAGCTATGTGAATGACCAACCTCTGATTTTTCCAGCCTCTTGCTGGCCAACTTCTCTTCACAGGGACTCTTAGGACTAAAAGCCCTCTACCTGGTCACCCTTTATGTAGGTCAAGTCAGAACTGTCTTTTGTGTAGACTTATTAGGCTTTGTTTTCTTGTTTGTAAAAAAGTTATTTTTTAAAAAAAGGTGGTTGGTTTTTTTTTAAAGTTCAGATTTTGGCTTAACTGGACTAGCCACAAACCCCCATTCTCAGAAGTAATCCCTCCGGGGCTATAATCATATTGTTGGTTTAATAGTTAAAAAGATAGGACTGGAAAATTAATATTTATAAAATCTGACCTAGAAATTTGACCAGAATGTTGACTGCATGTCATGCAGAACAAGTCATCTCCCTTTACTACCTAACTGCTCTGGCTTCTTCCCTAACACTCAGAATGTTTCTTCCATCTGTTTTACTTCACAACTTCTTGCTATATTAACCATAGTTCTCTGCTGTGCAGTGAAAAGTGAGAACTTTCCTTGGCATCCTGTCTTCATGGCACTGCCATGAATTCAATCTCAGTGATTTGTGATGGCTAGATTCGCATGTAACATCTAGTTTTGAGCAGTCATCTAATAAACAATTTATATGTACTTCAGTGAAATCAATATATCAGCATCAGCTTTACTTCACCTTCACTACATGGATTAAAAAAGTTATTTTGTAAGAAAACAGACTCAGAAATGATAGTGAAGTCTTCCTCTATGATTCTACAATAAGTAGTTTCTGCAGTCTGCTAGTAGAGTGGAAGAAATATGTAAATGAAGAAGATGAGAAAATTATCAGAAGACGCCAGTGATGATGGTATTAGTTGGCTGCATCTCCTCATGAGGAAATTTTGTGGTCTGGGATTCTCTTAACTATGGAAACATACTGTCAGTAAGACTGGCATACAGTAATTGCTTAAGGCCTCTACCGTAACCACCTGATTGTACATTTTGCCAACATTAGAGCTTCTACATATGTAAGCAGAAAGCAACCAAGTCTTGAGAAAGGTTTTAATGGACTCTTCTTATATGGATAATATATGTAAGGTGGCAGTGCAATGATTCAGTGTGGGCATGGTAGGAGGCAAATACTTCTATTACTGAAACAATAAAGCAAAGCTAAAGGAAAGAAACGAAAAGGAAGCCTGGATTGGCTGGGGAATAAGTGCATTTATAAACCACTGTCCTGATAAAATATTAATTAATTTAGAACGTACTAACAACAATATTTTAACATACTTGCAAGGTTAAGCTTTGATAATGATGCATTAGATGGCTTTATTGATATATCAGTTAATCAGTAGAATAACTGTCCTAGCCATAGGGTACAGCCCCACAGATAATGACAAATTAATGTGTAAATTGAATGGTTTCAGAAATAATAGGGCATTTGAGGATTTTGCTTTGGCGTGGTTTTCTTGAAATTAGCTTGGTGTTATTCTGCCATTCATCTTGTACTTGCTGAACCACAGGGTTTTGTGAGTTGGATAAGAAACTGCTGAAGGTTTTGCTTTGTTAGAAGATGTATTGATTTTCTCTGTAAACAATGTTGAACTTGCATTGTGTTTTATGTCTGTGGTGCAAGGGTGCAGTATTCCCTATTGTAACTTCAATAACTGCCACGTGACTGTTTAGAAGGACAGTTCCAGGAGACAAATAGAGAAAGACCTATTAAACACTTATTAGTTGACAACAGAGGATCTAAGCAAATGCGATGGAGAAAGACAAACTCTTTTTCCCAGTTTTGAATCGTTGGATTAAGGACAGAATTAATGTGAGGGGATACCTTTGTAAAGAACAACTTTTTATTCCACAGAATTTGTAGCATTTTGAAGGATGGCCATTACCAGAACCTTGTAGGACCACTACCATTCTTGTAGGACAAGCACACTGAACAAAAAACACAGAATTTTTTTTTTCCCAACTGTGTGCCTTTTACCACTCAATGGGCTATCCCTAGCAGCTTTTAGATACATAAATGGCTGGTACTTGAACTTCAGATCTCCAAGGTGAAGCAGGAAAACCATAGCTCAACCAAGGAGACAGTGTTGCTCTGTCCGATCATCACCAGGAATGTGACTAGTTTATAACTTAATTGGAGGAAAACGTGGATGCCTGTGGCCCCACCCCCTTCAATATTATTCTTAAAAATTTATATTCCTCCTACTGCAAATACCCATGTCCTTTTTGAGATCTGTCCCTCACATCCAAAGTCAGTGTGTGTTTTAGACCACACTACACTACCATATTACCACTGACCATATTTGATGCCATATACAACAACTCGTAAATAGCATCTCAATATCCCTGTATTAAGAAAGCAGCTTTGAGGATTATCTTGGGGGTGAAGGCAAATTAGGCAGCAATGCCCCTAAAAGTTATGCTCAGTTTTAGAATAGTGCAGTCCTCTGGATCTAAGTGTTGTCAGACTCTACAAGATAAAGCTGTTCATACCAGCTGAGGACCTGGCCTTGGGAGTACAGGATGTGTTCCATCAGCTCTGTAGCTATTTTCATGGCATTTTCCCTTTCATGGGGAGCTTTCCATAAAAAAAGCTCTCCATTAAAAAGCCAGATTTTTTTCTTGATGCTTTAGAGGATTTATTATCCTGAAACCATTGTCTAAAGAGACATTTTCTCTGTCTTTCAGTGAAGTGTATGCGTGGCTATGGTTACTTATGCCATATTAGTTAGCTACATCAAAGCAAAACAATGATGCTAAAGCCAGTGAAAGCGACTGGCCTGCATTTGTACTGTTCAAGGTTGGTGGGCAGATAGTCTGCAGACAGTACTACCTGGAGCAGTGATTTACTCCCAGCAGGAGCAGGGACTGAAGAGTCAAGTGAGAAACATAGGCAGGGGACCATAGGAGTGGACTAAAACAACAGTGCCAGCATACACTGCATTTTTTGTTGGAATTCAATTTTATGTTGATTCCTGTCGCGGTTTTGCATAGTTGGCTACAGAGAGAGAGGGCCAGGGGCTACAGAAAATGGCTGCTAGAATCTTCTGCAAGCCTGCTTATAGCTCCTCTGAGAATCACATATAGGAGACAAAGACTCCACCAGAACACCAGAGTGCCAGGAAGGCTGCAAAGTTTGGCCCATTAAGGGCATTGGGATGTATATTTGCTTGTGAATGTAAGCAGTTGACAGACACAAAAGGCCGGGAAGGCTGGGGGAGGAGTAGGCGCCCAGGTACCCAGGCGAGAGATGCCCCTGCAGCCCGAGCTGAAGCACGTGGAGTAGCTGGAGGAAAGGACCCATGGAGGAGGCAGAGACCCGACCTGCCCGGTGGAGAGGCTCAGCTCCACGCTGGATGGAGCCGGTGGAGACATAGAGAAGATGCCGTGACTTACCTTGGGATGAGCCCCTGCCAGCACAAGCGACATACAGAGGTAAGAGAAACAGGTTTGCTGGGGGAGGCCTGTAGCCCCGTGGAGGACTGGGACTGAGAGACACTGTGATTTATTGCTGCCTGCCAGAGCAGAGATGAAGCCCAGTGGGAAGAGATTTGCCTTGGAGAAAGTTTGTGGAGGACTGGCTCTTATGGGTGAGATCCTACGGTGCAGCAGGGGAGGGTGTGTGGAATGGATGCCCCCATCCCGGCCGAGAAGGAAACCAACTTGCAAGGGACTGACTGAAGCCCCCATCTCCTAGTCCCTGCCCCCCTGTCCTGTGCTGCAAGCAGGAGAGGGGAAGAAGGGAGCAAAATCATGGCTAAAGGGAAGTCTGCTTTAGAATGAAGGGGTGGGGGGAAGGTGTTACTGAGACCCCCATTTTCCCCAGTCCCTGCCCCTCCTGGGCTGCGACCGGGAGGGAAGAAGGGAGCAAATTTCTGACTAAAGCCTGCTAAGGAGGGAGTGGTGGGGGGAAAGTGTTTGCCTGGTTTGCATTTGTTTCAAGATTGTTGGTTGCACTCCTGACTCTGGTTCTTTTTCACTGTTTCTCTTTAGCGTGGTGTAATAAATTAGATAACTTTCTCTTCAGCACTCTGTGTTGAGTCTGTTTTGCCCACGTCATTAACGAGTTTGTCTCTTGAGCCGCCCAATTATATTATTTCTCCCCTGTCCAACTAAGAAGGGGAGTAACAGACTGATTTTGGTGGGCGTCTGGCCTTTAGCCAGGGCTGAAACACAGCAATTCCTAACATTTGATCTAAACTTGTAAACTTAAATTTTGCCTCCTTCTATCAAATCATCTAATTTTATCCTCTAGAATGGGACATACAGTGTCAAAAATAAGGTTTCCTTAATGGTGCAGAATTTGTGTGGGGTTTTTAAACCTGTAAATTGCAACAGTGAATTTATTTCTAACTACTACTACTTCCTCAATATTTGTAAGAAGCAGTAACAGCCAATTGTTGCTGAAGGTCATGCAAAGAAAATGATGGAAGGGTTTATTCCAGGATCACACTTGTACATCCGAACTCAGTAGCTGTTTAATAACCATGACTTACATAATTGGATCTGTATGGGTAACTTATTTTCACATAGGAATGAATCTTGCTTTGGTACGCTGACCAACCAGTTCATTGCTCAGCTCACATGAACAGCCCTTCTTTTAATCTTTTAGTAAGCATGAGCTCAGCCTTTGGAAAAATCCTAAGAGACTAAAGAAGCTAAAAAGCACCGACGATCCCAAACCCTTGCACAAGCCTGAGTAGCCTGTTGGATGGGACACAGAACTGTGACTCCAGAGAATTGGAGCTTGCATTGCCTGTGCTATGTGATTTGCAGTGATTCACTTTACACCTCACTACCCTGTTGTAGCAAGTCTTCAGATCAGGAACTCCATACTGTATTACAATGTGTAGCACAATGGGACTTTAATTAGGGGTGAGATCTCTACTGGAACTGCAATCTAAATAATCGTTTTCTATTAACCAACCTGAAACGAAGAGCAAGCTTTCTTCCTGCATCAGAGCAAAAATCTGTGGCACGTAAATCAGTGCAGAAGGAATCTTTGCTGTCCTGGTCCCTTTCCTTTGTCTCTCCATTAAGTGCTCCAGTGCAGATTTATAAGTTAGCTGCTACTCACTGATTTTCTTCAGGACTCGGCTTCTGAAATAGAAAAAAACATTTTCATTTTACATTCCTGTTGCAAAATCTTAATCCAAACAGAACTTTAAATATTTGTATGGCCTTCCTTAGGTGAAAAATGTTTGTTCTCTTTTCAAAGGCACACCAGAGAAGGACTTGAATAAATGAAAAATATGAATTGATCTTTGTGCCAAGTTTAAGTGCTGAAATCCCCCACAGACCTTGCTGTTCTAGAATTGGGTGGACTAAACACAGAGACGGTCTCTTTCTTCTATTCTTGATACAATGTCAAGTGGATTTCTGTGTCTGTGTTAGAAAAATACATGTTGCCATTACAGGATTCCTAGATTATGAATTTATTTTTTTTTCTTTTTTGTCTGGCCCTACTACTTTACAAAGTGCATCCAAAAAACAAAGGAAGAGCAGGAGAGCAAATTGATTGGTTTGGTCAAGGAGCTTAAAATGATTTTTCTTCACACATCTTCTGTCATGCGAGGTTAGACCATTTGATTAGTGCCTTTAAATTAGAAATGTTCTCCTTAGCTTTACACTCCTGTTGGAAGGAAGTAAAAATTTCCTTTTTGTATCAGCGTGGAACTTTAATTCTCTTGTTTAGAAAGCAATGCAAAATATTTGTATATTTACAGAAAAATACATGACCTCTAGGGTGGGATTTAGCAGGTTTTTTCATCCCAAACCACAGACTCAAACTGCAATAGTTTGTGTTTGCTTTTCTTTCCCTTTTAGACTTCATAGACAAGGTGGCTAAGTAGGTAGGAGCAGCAAGTAAGTTCTTCCACATTCTGAGTTGTGGCAATTCATTCTGAACCCTCTTTTGTATTATTGTTTCCTATTATCTGAAATTCTTTATGCCTTTCTCATGTACTATTTTGCAGTGTCAAGGGACCTGTGTGGTAATGTGGGACTGCATCTGTAGCTTTCTTTGTACAGAAGCCACAGACGTAAGCACGGGACTTCTGAAATCTTGCACCCATGGGGGGGAGGAATGATAAGGCCTAACTGTCACAATGTAGTGCAGCGATGACAGCTGATTAAGAGGACAGCCTCTTTGTAAGAGGTGAATTTCTGTGTGAAGCCAAGTCCTAGTAGCATCCTTCACAGGGACTTGCTCTACCTTAAGCTCTTTGTGTGTCTGCATGTGTGTGAGCTGACTGATGTTGATAGGAGTGAGTTCTTCTGCATGCAAATAATTCATCACATGTGTCCATTGACTTCAATCAATACACAAATGCTATAAACCCCTATTTTCTGGATAAGCTACTTCTATCCCCACACCACTGGAAATACTCCAAATAGCAGAGTATTTTCTTTTCCTTCATTTGTCCATTTTTATTAATTATTTAATAAAAAAAAAGGAAATATAAAGATGTAATTTAACTCCAGGAGCATTAAAAGGAGAAATGAAAACAAGCACAGTGTTTTCCTTAACTTTTCATCTTGCTCTGTCAAAACACCCCCCCCCAGCTTTCATGATCAGACAAAGGGCTCTCCTCCTGCTGCCATAGTCGCTGTTGGTATGCTTCTGACATTTTAGTGAAATTGCTGTTTTGCTAACATGGCACCCTTGATACACTCCTAACAGAACTACTTTAAAAGGAAAGAGCGTCTGCTAAAAATATAACTTTAAAAGCACTTGAGAAGAATGTGATTATACTGCTGCAAACAGATAAAGAAGAGATGTTGGTATGTTGCTTTCTGCAGCTTATGTTGGTGATGCAGAATAGAGCAGCACGGCCATGGTAAGCAGAATGCAGACTTTTGAATGGAGATCAAATGTCAGTCAGCTTCTGCTTCTCCAGTGCTTTCCTGTCAATGAATTAATCTGGAAATCTGAAGAGATTTTGCTTAATTTATTAGTACTTAAACTTTATCCAGCCAGCCTAGTTGCAGGCTCTCATACTACTTTGTTATTTGTATTGATTCTGGTCCTAGAAGAAGTATAGAGCTATAACAGAGTGAAGCAAAAGATAAACTGTTTCTATAGGCTGTAAACGTGTAGCCTTCAAACACAACCTAGCCCACTAATTCTGGCATTAGAAAAAAAAAGTCCCTCTGGGCAAGTCATTTACTTTATGCTTCCTCTGAAGCATCATGTATTGCCTGCTGTAAAAGATATGACTAGTGAAATAGCTGACCTGCAGCACTGAACATGCACAGGATTTCCTGGAATCTTTGGATTTTAAAGCTAAAATAAGCTTTTGTTGGTCTTTCAAAGAGTTTTGTTTTGGGGTTTGTTTTTTGGAGGGTTTGGGGTTTTTTTTGGTTTGTTTTAGAGGAAGACTTGAGGGAAAGTTTTCTTTATACTTTGTAAATGACTCCTGGGCTATGGGTCAAAACATAATAGACATTTATCTCTGTTGTTGCCTCATTCCTCATTTAAGCTATTCCATATTTCCTCTAAAAAATTATTTCTCATGCATGTATTTTTGAACCAAGAAATTACATTTTCTTTAGCTAGTTTATACTTTGATGCAACACTGATGTCTGAGAGCACTCATCACTTCCTCTGAGGATTCAATTTCAGGCAATGCCAGTTTATGCTGAGGCTGAATGCTTTAAAAAAATTTACTTTACCAGGCATGTTAGTTACACAGGTGCCAAAGAGTAGCTCCTAAAAAACCCCCTCTCCTTTCCTGAAAATGATGCAGAGCCACATGCACTTGTGGCCCGAGGAATTTGGTCTTACAAAGAGATTTCAATTATGATAATGTTGAATCACAAGGCAGGAACTTTGATTTATAATGGAAACTTCTATGTACTTTTGAAACCTAATTGGCCAGGAATAGTTAAGGGCAGAAAGGATAGCATATTTTGCTGATGCCCCATACCCATAAGCTTTCTCTTTGTAGGAAGTTCTCTCTTGCTTACTTTCCTTTCCCAAATAATGAAAGAGTAAAATGAGAAAAGAATAAGAACACTTTTGTCTTTTAAGTTACACACTTTCAGTTTGTCTGCCACATATAAATCATGTGTGATATTATAGTAGGATAATGAACTCCGGATTTATACTTCATGCTAAAATAAGATTATCTGGTTTAATTACAATGCACTGAGGTTGGCTGAGTAAAAAAAACCCAAGACTGTGCCTGCTAAGCTTGAAGTTGGAATAACTCAATGAAAGACACAGAGCTGAGAAGCGTTCTCTTTGCCTAAGCACATAGGTTGTAAGAAAGAAGAATATTTTAAAAAATATTACTATATTTAGTACATATTCAGCCTCATAATGATCCTACAATGCCCTGGTGAACAACATTAAAGACTACAGCACCAAATATTTTTCAGACATAACTGGAACTGAAAAACTGCACACAATCATTCAGGTAAAATAAGGCTGATCTCAACCTTGACCCAAACACTTAGAAGGGAAAAAAAAAAGTCCAAGGATTTTCCCTTTGAAATAGCAGTCATTGTTTGCATTTAAGACACCAGTCAGAGGCTCTTGATTAAGATCAAGGCCTTTATTTTCCTCTGGCCATTCAGTCTGAGATGCATCTTGAGAATTAAGGGTGTGAGAGACGGAAGGTACTTGAAGGAAGCATTATGCTCCTATTTCATAGGGGGGAAAAGTGTAGTACAAAGACTTATGTGATTTTTCCAGAGTAAAAACAGTAGTCACTGGGAAAAGTACCCAGCTTTCATCAGTGATAGACCAGGAGTGCAACAGAATTCCTCTTTCAAATGCTACTTCTTTTTGGCATGTGAGTTTCCTTCCTGTCTTGTTTCCATTCCTGACTCAAGGCAAAGTAGTGTAGATTCAAGAAGAAAGTCTGCTCATATGAGATTTGGTTGAACTCCCAGGACTTAATTTTTGAGTACTTAATAAGTATATACAAACCACCATTTAACCTATTGGAAGGACAGGAATGATGATACAAACCTGTAAAAAGTGATAAATGTATAATGTTCTAGTCTATAAGTTCTTCAGTTTCTAAAGGATAATAAAGGTGTTAACAATGTTCCTTTAAATCCTAGAAACTGCTCTTCCTTTAAATAGATGGAGAAATCTTCTGTAGGATGTGGGCTCCTAGTAAAACACATCAATACTATTTTAAATAATTATGCACTATGAAACATATATGAAGGGTTTCGGAGAGGTTTTTTCAATATTAATAATAGGTAAAGATCAGACATTAGTTTATTATAACACTAATTATTTAGAAATATGAAGCCCTAGCTGTAATTCTTTGTCAGCATAAAAAGAAAAGCTAGCAAGAAAGACCATGTATCTAAACCTAGACTTAACTATAATAAATATAGCTGTTGGGTCAAAGTTATACCCCATTTTACTCCAATGACTTCAGGTGGATTTACTGCATCAAAAGTGAATATGGTCTAATAGTTCATTTTCATAGCTTAATCTGATTGTATGAATTTATGAGATGTAACAAGAAGTCCTAGCCAAACCATTAGGAGCAGTTCCATATTCTACATTAAAAATGAAAACTTCGTTTTCATTTAACAGTCAACAATAAAACATTAGCATCATTAAAATGCATTCAAGCTTGATAGCTGATTCTCACCCTGGATGTGAACAGCCAGCCATCCTTTTCCATAGTACTTTTTCAAACATCAGCTGCTTTAATTTATCAGAAATTACACTGACACATCTTAACATTTTATGCAAAGTTAACCAAAGAAGAAAATAGTGTTTGCTCTGATCTCTTTGAAATTTGAATCACTGTACCAGCTTCTTCAGGGCAAAAGCTCCCCTTTATAATCTGGATTAGCACTAGTCAACAATTCCAAGTATGTGATACAAAAAGTGTACTGCAGGCTTTTCAAGAGTAAAGAGGAGCTGCTCTGTCCTTGCATCTTCTCACTCTAAACAGAGAGCAAGTATTAAGGCATTTTTCAATGTGATGTGTATCAAGCCTTCTTAACAGTATTTCAAGGCTTGATGCGTCTTACAGTTCTCAATCGCTGGCAATACTGAGTCTGTTAACTCCAGATACACAAGGCTTCATATATAAAAATGCAAGATTTTAATCAACACAAACAAAAAACTCTCAGCTGTTCTTTAAGAATTGGTTAGTTGTCCTTTTGAAACAGAACACCTCAACTGCTGTTCCTGTTCAATGAAAAATATCAGCTGATTAAATTAGTCCAATTTCCATACACCTGAGTTTTAAGAAATATAATGAATTTAGAATTAAATTTATTCATATTCTGAGTTTTGAAAACATATGGATGAGTAACATGTTAAAACTTCCCTCTGCAGCTGCAGGGTTTTGGAATGTATTTTTCTGCAATAAAACATGTGACTCTCTGCTGGGGCTGTACTTCAAGAGAAAAAGATGGGAACAACCCATGAGCTCCCTCAGTTTGATCTCTCTGGCACAAATAATAAGGTGGAGATAGAGGCATTTTTCTTCACTATTTTTTCTATTTTGGTCTTAAGGAGCTATTTAAGGTGATGGACTTGTAGCTTCAATGGCAATGTGCATTGTAGGAGGCAATGACACCAACCAGCAAAGCACGGTTTTTCTGCAAGTGCAAACTGGCAGTTTTTATTAAAACATGCTCTTTGAAGCAGCCACATCATATAATCTGACCAGAGTGAGATTAATGTAACGACTTGACATGGTTTGTGTTTTTTTTTCTCACCATAACAGAAAAGGAAGTGGTTGCTTCCACAGTGTGGAGCAGCTATTAAATTAAATTAATAGATCTAATATGCTTGGATTTATACAAAGCTGTTTGACAAAGTTTCCCCTGATAGATTATTGTAAAAGTTCTCTAAATATGGGTGAGGTAATACATTATTAAGATGGATAAGGAATTGGTTAGAAACCAGACACATAAATTAAAGGTATCTGTTATTCATAGGAGATGGTAAAGCACGAAACCCCACTGGGTTCTAATTGTGTCAATACTTTTTAATGCTAATTTAAGATTTTCAACTGTGCAGTAGCGTGCTCCTTCTTCATATTTGTGGGTGTTACCCAAGAGAGAAACATACCTCAGTGAACTGCAGCATTTATGGGCTTGAGCCAAAGGTTTAAGGGCAGTGGGTCAGGCCACACAGGATTATTTGCAGCAGTGAAGAAAAGGGCTGTATAGACAGAATTTAAATATTAACCAGCCAGAGCATTACCAAACGCTGACACTCATTGAAACATAGAAACAATGGTAAGAATGGATAGAAAAATGTCCCAGAGTGGGCTAAGGCAGTGCTGGAGAGGTTTTACAAAAGTAAGCAGGGCCACATTTTCCACATTTGGACAGATCTGTCAGCCATGGGGAAGGGAGATGTTGGAGCTGCTGCACTGATGACAAGCTAACAAACCAAAAACATCTTGTGGCAGCACTGAGTATTGGATTTGTTGACCTCTTGGCTCTTGCAGGGGATGGTGGCCCTGCCTACCATATCCAAGAGCTCAGACCAAGCTATGGTCCCTAAAAGTGAAGCTGACCTCTGCATATTATTTATATGGAGGAGACAACCAGCACTCAGCCTCCTACACATATCTTCCTAAATAATCAGCTGCACTCTGACCCACTGGCATACCTGGCCCATCACAGACCTAACTGAAGTCCCAGTGAGGTGTGGAGAACACTGCTGCTGGATTTGGATCTGCTTGGATCATGTTCCTTGTGACTGCTGTATCAATTCCAGGCAGCTGTGTTTGTTTCCATGCTGAGCTGTGTAGGTAAGATAGGTCTGAAAGGAGTGATATTCATAGAAGCAAGACTTTGCACCAGCTTCCCTACCAATATGATGATTACCTGACAGCTCTCAAGAAAGCCTTCTAGACGTTTAAATTTTCTATTGTTCCTTTAATAAATTAACCCCCCAAACATTTATGTAATGAGCTGTACCAGCTTTTCAGAAAATTTACACTGCTGATATATATTCACACAGTGACAGTGCTTAGAAATCAAACTAGCAGTTGTGTTTGATCCACAGCAGTAGCTGAAAACAGTGTATACCATCTAAACTGGTATATATAGCCCCCAGGGGTGAGGTGATGCCTGAACTTTAAGGACACAATTACTTTTCCAGAGATTGTGACATGAATATTTTATATGTGAATCAAATTATTTATTTTTTTTTCATTCAAAAGAAAGTGAAATGTAATTTAAATGCATGCTGTCAGATGAGTGACACCTACGGGGAAATTATAGTACAATAATCAAAGTCTGAGAGAGAGGAACACTATTTGACCAGAGAAGAAGTGATCACACAGTCATTAATATAACAATAGACAGGAGTTTTGGTACTTAGTACCAGCAGTCCTTTTGCACCTAAGTGGGAGCAAGACAGCTGCATAGAGAAGAATTAATGTCTTTCTCATTGATTTCTCAAGCGTTTCTAGCATTAAAAGTGACAGGTCACTTCTAGCTCAAGCATAACATGGACATACAGAACAAAACACTGGGAGAACAAAATGATCCAATGGAGAATTTGGTTGCATTTTACTTTTCTGCATCTATCTTGGAAAAGCCCACATTTGAAAGAAAACTCAACTCTGAAAAAAAGTCATGTGATGGCTATGGGTAGGATTACCTGGGGAAGTAGTTTGAATGGGCTAGCAGTGGTAGAGACAGCACTGTAGCCATGGTTGCCCCAAGCATGATTTGTCCCTGCTGAAAAAGGCTATTGGTTGTCTGCAGTATATTCATGCCCAAAGTTTTTGCATGACTGTATTCAAGACATGCAAATCTGCTTTTACTTTGATTTTTTTTTTCCTCTGCCTTTCCTCTAGGTCAGTGATATCATTGTGACCAGAAGAACATTCATCAACTTGATAACAGATGAAGAGTAGGAACAGTTGTTTTTCCTCCCCCTTAGCCACAATGGATGCGTGTGGACTCTCCCATGACTCATGGTTCACTGTATCTCATGTCAAAAAGAGAAAACCAGTGACAGAATTAGATTTGATACTGGTGGATGGTTTTCTATGCTGAGAGTAAATATAGTGTGAAGGTTTAGGGGGGCAGATGATCTCTGAATTAGCAGAGGAGGAAAGGAATTCCAGCAGCCTGACCAGAAATAAGACCACTGTTAAATGAGAGGGGCATGCTGGGAATGGAGTATGGGTATCTATAGGAATTTCCAGGATACTCAATGTGAGAGTCAAATAGATATTTTGGGGTAGTAGTATTAAAAAGTTAAATACCTCAATAAACCCTTTGTATATGTGTGACCTCCCTGCTAAAGCAATGTACACGAAGTCTTAGGGTTCCCTGTGCAGGTCTAGAATGAGTACCTGAAATCTAGAAAAGTAATCAGGAAACTGCTTGATTTGCTAACAAACAGCAAAAATGGTTTTCAATTCTAAATCCTCAGTATCTCTCAAGCAGGAGTCTAAACATTCTGCTGACTGGTATCTAGAAATAGCACTGCACACAGGATTCTCAGACAGGTAGATGCCTGTGCGCTCTCACACGCTCTTGCCTTCAAAACATGGAAATCCTGTACACAGTTATTGTTTTCTCCTGGGAGGAGGAATCTGGTCTGAGTCCTAGATATAAGGAGTGTTAGTGTGCACCTCCTCATCCAGGTGCACCTCCTCATCCAGGTGGATACATCTTTAGTATTAGACTAGAAAGCAGGTACACACTGTCCCAATTAACTACGTATTCTGTGTTAATGAAAATAACTGCTATGGAAATATTGAGAATACGTGTTCCTCACTTCACATAGTGTTCTGGCTGATTACTGAAATCAGAGAAGATGAATGGCCTTGACCCCACCAGACAGGAAGATGGGGGTCTTTCTGGATAAAAGCTTTAAATATGAAGCTGCTGTTTCAGATGAAAGGATGGGGGACAGCGCAATCTTCCTTCCCTTGGCTTTGTCTTAAAGACGATTGTTTAAACAGTATGAGCTGGTTGGCTCGCTATTAATTACTTGCCAGATTAGGATGAGGGAAAAAAATGGTGGGACACTTAGTTTGTGGCTTTGGCTGGAACTTGTGTGGGGAAGATACCTGGTATCACTAAAAAGGAGACATTTCTGCACATACCTGGAGGTCTCCTTGGAGCTCTACTGTTAAAAATGGACCTCACTAGGGACTTGAGGCACTTCCAGAGGCAGACAGCAGTTGAATAGTTTCTGTGGATGGCAGTTTTGGTCGTTTAAATCTAATCCCCAGCTGAGCACCAACCGCAAGACGTAAGGCTCAGCTCCTGTGAGGTATTTAGGTGCTTAATGCCCGCTGGTTGCAGTAGGAGTCAGGTGTCAAGGTATATTTGTAGATGTCAACTTCAAAGTTCATCCTACACGTTTATCTGAACCAAGTAGTACAAGTTTTCTTGCTATATGTGAAACAGTATTCCAGGCGAGTTTTTATATCTGTGCTTTAAGCCCACATGCTGTGCATAGTCCTGCCATCAGAAATGTTTAACCCACACACTGTTCTTTTAAAGGAAAATTAATGTTTTCTTTACATAGCAGCAGGGATTTCACAGTTCAAGGCTGAATAATGTATCTTTTAAAATTAGCACTCTCTGCTTTCATCTCCAAAGCCTTTTGCTAATACTGGGCTCAACCATGCATTCCTCCAGGTATCGAACTCCTCTGTCTGTAGAGCAGGATACAGATATAGGAACTGAAAGGATCAGTCCCATCCTTATACCCCTCCTGTGAAGTAAATTACTATCCTCTTGTTATGGACAGGGAGACAAATATAGACTGAATTTGATTTTGTAAGATTACAATGCTGAGTGGCTGCTCCCAAGAATCAAGGCCATATTTCAAACCAGATTCTATTAGCTCACTGAGCTCACAATTTTGCCAGTGCAGTACAGTGAAACAGGAGCAAAGTAGTAGTTTGGCAGTGATCTGTACCTTAGAAGGATAAGCCTGTATTTATACTGAGGTGCTAAAATGATTAAATTCATTCAGAATGTAACATTACAAAGGTCCCAATGGATAACACCAAAAATTCAAGTAATTTGCTTCAATGAAAGAAAGCATGGTCTCGTTGTTATCTTTCTTTTATTTTTTTTTTCAGAGGAAAATAGTAAGACATTTAAGACACTAAGGCATATTCTCTACAGAAAAACATACTGAGAATTTGGCTCTCAACAATTTTATTTCTACAAAGTTAGAAAGTTAGAACTGACTGACCTTTCTGGATGGTGTAAAATTTTGGTTATGTTGATATTGAAATTAATGTGACTTGGCAAAAAAGCAGGTCTTAATTTGCAACTTGTGTTTTTGTTTGGGTTTGTTTGTTTTGTGGTTTTTGTTTTTGGTTTTTTTTTTTTTAAATTTCAGGTTTTGAACTCTCTAGAATCTGCTTATTTCGAGAAGAAATAAATAAAGCATACTCATGGCACATTCCTCCCCTGATTATTTATATGAAGTTGTAGATACTCTACACACAATCTTCTTGATTTTACTGGGACCAAGACACGGAAAGCTGAACTTGCAATCCCATATTTTGATACTCATTAGGGAGAAGAGTCTAAATAAATGCAACCTTTGAAATGCCTACATCTGAAAAATTAAAAAAAATCTCTGCTTTACTCATGGAGAAAAGAAGAGCTAGTTCTTAGAAATTAAAGGTATGGGTCATTACATGTTGTCTGACTCTCAATGAAGAATTCTATGACCATTTTAATACAGAAGCTTGTAAAGTTGTGCCCAGCCTGTAGGCTAGAAAGCAAATCTATCATGTCAGGACTTGTACATCCAATCTACAACCTGTCTGTGGGGCTTTCCTGTGGTATCTGCACACGTCTGGGTTTTGAGAAAAGCTTTGTTTCTTCAAAAACTGCCAATGAGCAGAAGCATGCTATGGTTGTACTAAGGGTTTCCATACATAAATTACCTTATTTGTTTAAAAACTGTATCTTGGCCTGAACTTTCTTGGCTTCAGTACCCAGCTACTGGGTCTTTTTGTAACTTCACTGACGCCCTAGTTCTTCCATTGGGAAAGAAAATAAACAAAAATATTCTCAGGCTATTTATGGGTTTATATGACAGTCACATATTTGAATTTTTTCCAGGCTGAAGATTCATGGTCTACACAGTCATTCTTCACTGGACGATAATCCAGATTTGTGATCTTACTTTTCTTCTCTGAACCTTTTCCAGATATGTCTTTTTGAGATGAGGCAAAACTACATAAGCAACATCTGGGTGCAAAATTTGTTTAAACAATTATTCTGTTTTGCAAGCACCTTCTGCAGTTTTTCACAGTTGCTCCAATCTTAATAACTTAACATTATTTTTAAACATGGATATCTCACCTCTCACTGATACCTATTCCTAAATTGCTTATGAAGGTGATGAACAGCCTCCTGACCGCTTACTGACTATACACTCTAACCTCTTCCCTGTCTTTTACACAGTTATTTACCCATGCAAATGTCTTCCTTCTTCCATTGTCTTAATTTCCTTAAGAGCATTAGGTGGATGTCTCTCAACTGCTTCTAGAAACTACAGGTTTGTGAGACCAGATTGCTCATTATAAGAGCCACATGATGCTGGCTCAGTAGTTGATAAAATTGTACATATCAGCACTAGATACAAATTGAACTTCTAATATAAACTCAAACAAACTCAGACAGTGGATGTGGGGAAGGAAGACGACAGACTGAGGACAGTGTCAATAACACTACAGGAGAAGAGTGTTTCAGTAGCAATGGTGAATAACACTGAGGATTGAGAAACCTTTTGAAGGAAAATAGAAGCAGTAGAGAGTAAAATCAACCTGAAAGAACTAAACACGTAAACCTAAAATAATCCCACAGTTAAGTTACTGAGCTCAATTACAGTGCTCTAAGAAGGCAGAAGCTCTCTCCATAGGAGCAAACATAAATAGCAATATCAATTTGTGCCCACCCTCCACCAAAAGTTAACAACATGTATTTTTTAAATGAGCAGAGGAAAATCAAACATATGATACCTTAATTTTTTTCAATGCTATTGTTGCATTTGATATACTTTGCTAAATGTCTTTGATTTTAAGATGTAGCTAAACTAGCTTAAATCCTAGCAGAAATAACAAGGTTTAGAGGTCCTTTTACTATTGTATTTAGCACTGTGAATGGAGATAAAGAAGAGGAAAGAAAAGGTATATTTTACAATTACTGGAAAATATATTTGACATGTGTAAGGAATCTCTGGGATTGTTTGCTGCAGGAAGCAAAATGGCTGTGATGGCTTTGAAAGACTAAGTGATACATCCTAAAATGGTGAAGGAAATCATGTGGTCAAGGACATCAATAGGAGAAAAAGATATTCCACATTTCTTTGTAGTATTATAGAACTAATTAGCCACAATAGGAAACATTGCTTTTTGAGGAACTGCTCACTGGATGGAGCAGAACAGGGTGGGGTGTTTTTTCCTGCTGAAGATTACAAAGCAATAAATATTAAATGTTCAAATTTTTTTTTCAAATCCTAACTTAAAAAACCCTAAATCATAGAAGCAGCTATGCTATGCAATTTTTTGATCAACTAGCTAGCTGTCTGCAATATTTATGGGTTTCATGGGAGTAACAGTAAATGTCAGAAATAAATGTATGCTGTCATGGCGACTGTTGCAAAGTCACAGTGACTTAATTTTTCAGGTCCCCTTTAGTGATACAAGACTTAATTTTATTTTTTTTTAACATGCATTTTGAGACTTATTTGTTTAAAACCAAAAGCTTGTATTTTCAAAAGATTTTGGAATCAGGTACTATCCTAAACTGTCTGAGAACGGCTATGCATCTTTGTAACTATCAGTCTGTCTTATTCATCTTCCAGATACTCTGTTTGAATGTGCACAATGAAGCTGAATTCTGAGTTCTTTGTACCTGCTCTGACTTCAGTGGAGGACCTTCCTGAGCTCAGTCACAGGATTAGCTGAATGTTACTTGCAAGAGATAAAGTAAGTTTTCTTTCCATTCGACAACTTTCCCATGAACTCAAAAGCAAACACAGCATAATGGATGAATAGAACACAGAAACTTAAGAGCACATTCTGTCTTAACTGGGATTACTTTCAGAGGAAATTTGCTAGGGAAGAGCTGAGAGGCCTCCAGGAATGACTTATTTTTAAAAAAACCAGAACAATACAAAAAAGCCAAAGAAAACACAAAATCAGAAAATATCCCTCTCAATACATCTGTATAGATCCTGATCTGGTAATTATTCAACTTTGCATAAGAAAGAGCTACGAACTCTTCCTTGAAGATTATTGTACTCTGATCTCATCCTCATTGATGTATAAGAGTGTGAAAGATGTGTAAAGAGAACAATTTCACTGCAACAATGATGAAAAGAGGATTTAAAAAAACAAACCAACAAACATACTAGATGAGTAAGTAACAAAGCCACTGACTTCCCTATTTTTGTATTATAACATTAGTAACTTTTCATTTCTGTTATTTGCTTGTGAAGAACAAAACTTCAGCTTTATGTTACCTGAGGTAGTTTGGATATTTATCTACCTGGATCTGAACTATCTGTGCTCTTATGATCCAGTCTCTTGTCCTGTGTCTTTGGAACACTTCAAAATTTCCTCTAACTACGTCAAACATCTATGGGAAGATTTAATTACAAGAGACAGTAATGGAATGCTTGTCCTATCCTTAATATTTTATTTTTTTTTTGTCAGAAGACACTTAAGCCAAATTGCTTTACAGCTCAGTCTGATCAGAACATGCCTGTTGTTAGCAAAGCTCAGCTGATAGGCATATCTTATTAAGCTGCATTATCTTGGTGGTTTAGGACCACAAACTAAATTCCTACTCTCTGCACCAAGATAATGCATTCAAGTAGTACTTTTTGGGTATATGAACTTAAAAAGCACTCATCTTGATAAACATTAGAGTCATCAAACATCTTTTCTCCACAGAGAATGGAGCAGACTTGTGGGCAGGGAGTTCCCCAGCATCTTTTTGTTCCCAGATGATACCTTATGGGGCCCACCTGTCTTTGGTCCAAGATATCCTGGGCTTGTGAGGCAAAGGTTGTGATCCCCAGTACCTTTCCTACCCCTCTGCAGACTGCTCACCCATTACACCTCAATTCACAGCACAGAAGGATGCTGTATGCAACCTTCTGACCCCTCACCAGTGAACAGAGCAGGGCGAACTGGTGTCACATATACGGGGAGTGCGATTAATGCAGGACAATAGCAGAAGTCTGTTATCCTCCTTTAATAGGTGGTGGGCTTAGGAAAGCCATTCTGATGACAGGACTCCTCTGCAGCTGTACAGCCACTGGCTTTCTAACTTTGTGACAGATAGTCCTTCAGTTTAGAGAATCTATACATTTTGGTCACAGAGGATTTTTCTTCATACTGAAGATGCACTCCAGCTACTAGTCATATTATTTAAATGTAAAAATGTTAGTATTGGTGAACAATCAGAAACAGATTGACAGCATGATAGTCTTAGAAATCTTTTCTCAGAATATGTTTTACAATATTTCTTAGTACAATAATATAATCTTAAACCTCAGCTTTTAAAAAAAGATTTGAGGGGGGAAAAAAATTCCTGCAGCAAAAATAGAAAATTTTAGCATGTTTTATGGCAACAGTTTTAAATGAAAGTGTTTCAGCATTAAAAATCCATTAAAAGTTAAACAAAACCTCCCAGCATAAAGACAAATATCTAGGGATTCAATTACTGAAACTGCTTGCAATCAACTTATTTAAGTGGAAGATTCTTTTTTTAAGCTTAGAAGAAAAAAGAATTCTTGAAATAAAATAGAGGACGATGTTAAAGTTTCTGTATATCACAAAGCAGTAAGGCAATTTAATATGATATTAACATATGAAACAGAAGTTAACTGTGCTTTTGAAAGAGCTCTTTAAACAGAACTGGGGAAATGGACTGATGATATGTTTCTGTTTTAAAATTGGAATGTTCCGTGGTTTCAGAGGAGTAAGTTTAGAAGGAAACTTGGTTGTCTTCTTGTACTATGGTTGTGCTTCTGGACCTAATTCCATTCAAAAGTAGAAATACAGAATATTTGCCAAAATTTGTCAGATCTGAAAGCAATTTTGAATTTAGTCTTATCTAACTTATGAACAAATTGTTTAGGCCCTTCTTTCCTTCCTAATTAAGATGAAATGGATAGGAGTATTCAGTGTTTACTTATATTGATCCAGAAAAAAATTAAAATAGAGCACTGTGAGAATCTGTCTTAGCTCTCTGTTACAAAAGATCTGGAGTTCAAAGATTTGTACTGTTTTACATTTACTAAGAAAATAATATACATCACTTTGTGTTATCTGATGATTTCTGTAGCTAGAAAAAAAAAATTAATTTTCTTCTGGAATGTTAATTCTCTTGGGAAAGTTTTTCAACTGTTATTTCTTATCTTCTTAACAAAACTGAAAGGAATTTAAGAAGCTCTTCTCACCACTCATAAATCAAACATACATATAATCATAGGAAGAATAGTTACTTTGCTGCTTTACATTATCTATGTACATTCTTCTTACTCATTTATAGGTGGGCATTTTCAGACCAGGAAGGGTAACTGTAAATCACATTCCCAGCCTTCTGCAAATTACAGGCTTGATAATGTAAACTGGTCACTTCCTCAAGTTAACTAGTGACTGAACAAAATCAAACACTGATTTATATTTTCAAAGTGATAAAAAATCCTCCACTTAACCTGGTAAGACTTTCCAGTGATTAACTGCTGCCTTAACTAACAGTATTATGCCCTTGAAAGATAGTCAGGGTCAGCACATTGCATGAAAACGCCACTGTCTTTTCTCTGTCATAAGGTAGACAACATAATATTTTTGTTCAGCTCTAAAGAATCAGTTTGTAAAATTTCCAGTTATATAATTGAGTAAGTTTGGGGTTCTTTTACTACATATATGTATAAGCAAGGCAAATGTAGAAAAGTAAGAAGTTATTGGAGAAGCTTGAACTGGAGGGTAAGTACTTGCCAGAAGAGGATCATGAATTTCTGGCAAAGACCATCTGCAAAACAGACACATCTCTGGTGTCACACAGCAGAGAAGGAGGAAAAAAGATATCTGCAAAGAAAGGCACAACTGTGAGAAAAGAAGACAAAAGAGAATAATTGCCATGTTAAAAGGCAAATAGGGGCCTGCCTGCTGAAAGCAATTTGAGTTCACATGGGTGAAAAAGAAGGAAAGCACTGAGTTCATATATAACTGACACAAATTAGTAATAAGCTATTTATTCTTGCTGCTTTCATCACCTTTGACTAATAACAACCTTTCACAGTAATGATTAAAATCATCATGACCAAATCTAACCCACTGACCAAGAAGTCAGCAAATGAATCCACACTTGTGACTACAGTCAAGAATGGCCAGTGGTACAAAATTAACCCAATCTTAATGATATTTGAGAAATGTAATTTCATGCTCCACCTCAGCTGGTTTGCCTTGCCTTGTTATATTTCTTTAGAATCACTAATACTATTTTTGAACAAGGGAGAAGGCCTTTAGAAATTGAAAATGTCATCACTGAATTGAAGAGAAAGTTAGTCACATCCTCAACTCCTAAATGTCCTACTCCTATGCAAGACGTCTAAATTATGGGGACGTCACAGTCAAATGACAGGATAATCAGTTTCATCTTTTATAACAGCTAATTTGTCAATGAATAGCAGAATCTTCTTTCACATTTTACCTTTGGACTCAGAGAACTGAAAACCTGGCAGACAAGGCAAAGTCCAGCCCTTTCCATCTATGGTAGAACCTGCAGAGGGTTTTGAAGGTCTAATTAGGAAAGTCATTGAGGAAAGTCTAATGACAATGTTTGACAAAACCATGTTGCATAAGTGGCAGTGGCACCAGGGTTTTGTACTGTATTTTGATTACTATATTATAACATGTCGCAGACATGGATTACCCAAGAAAACTGTGCCATGTAGCAGCAGGGCTGTTTCACAGCATGTAAGTCTGAAGTGTTCCTTAAAATTAAGTGTGGGTCAGTGTTGCTAATCAAGGACATAGTCCCGTGGTATATTGAAGGGGTGCTGGGGGTAGTAGAAATTGAGCATACTGAAATGTCTCTGAAGAAGCACAGGTCTCACAAAGGTAAAAGTTAAATACAAGCCCATCTCAGCATTGACAGCTCAAGGATGAGTTTAGAAGAGGGCTGGTGTTAAATATTAATTTGCTAGTTCATGTTCACAGCTTGTGCCAATTCCTCAGTCTGCATCTGTCTACAAGGGAATCTATACACTGCTGTGCCTTTACACAGTTTATTCCTCCACAAATGCCTATAATGTGCTGTTTTACCAGCGCGGTATCTTCACATGTGCCACGTGTACCGGGCTGTGTTTTGGATTTGTGCTGAAAATGGTGCTGATAACATCAAGATGTTTTCATTCCTGCTGATCAGTGCTTACACACAGCCAAGGCCTTTCCCTGCCAGCGAGTAGGCTGCGGGTGCGTAAGGAGCTGGGAAGGGACACAGCCAGGACAGCTGACCACAACTGACCAAAGGGCTATCCGATACCATATGATATCATGCTCCGACTTAAGGGTCTTGAGGAAGGGAGAAGGGAGGAAAAGGGAGGGAAGGAGGAGGAAGGGGAAGGAAGGGGGGAAAAGGGACAGAAGGCAGGGAAGGGGAGGGCAGCAGTATTCAGAGTGATGGCATTTGTCTTCCCAAGTCACTATCAGGCATTACAGAGCATGCCTAAACACCTGCCTGCTGAAGAGAAGTGGTGAAGGAATTCCTTACCTTGCTTTGCTTAAGCTTGTGGCTTTTGCTTTACTTATTTGCTTTACCTTCATCTATGAATTTCCTCACTTTCACTCTTCTAAGATTCCCTCCCCCACCCCAATCCCAGAGAGAGAAGTGGCTGCATGGTGCTTAGCTGCCAGCTGGGGTAAAACCACGACACACACTCATTGTTAATCACAATTCCTTACTGGTGACAGCTGCTCTCTGGATATCCATGGTATGTAGTGTTTACCTTCCTTTAACAGGAACACAGCCTCACAGGACACGAGGCTGGCATTCCTGATGTTTCACCTGAAAGGAATACCATCCTATTCTCAGTGAGACTCCAGCTTGCAGTGACCATCCCTCGCTCCGTAGGGACAAGCCGCAGCCGTGGCATGCACCAGGAGGGCAGTGGCGGTGCAAGTGCTGCAGCAGTTCACAGGCCATTCCTAGGCCTCTCCTAGTCAACTTTACCTCGATCCCTGGAAATGTTGGCAAATACTCTTTGAAAACACTCTAGAATGCATAAAAGGTGATATTGTTACTAGGAGCAGCCAACATAAATATAGTTTAGCCAGGCTGAGTTAGGTAAATCATGCCTGACCCACCTTTTGCTTCCTGGGATGAGTTTAGAAGGGGAGGTCAGGGGAAGTTCCAGCCTAAAGCTGTAGTAAGGCCTTTGATGCAGTCTTTGATAGGCTGATCACCAAGTTGGTGAGACACGGGCTGAATAAACAGACAACAAGGTTGGAAAGTTGACTAGACTGCCATCTTTCAAAGAGCTATAAAGACCAGACAGTGATCAGTAACTAGTAGCACCCCCTCCATATCAGTTTTGGAAGCAGTTCCAGTTAATCTCTTCAATGATGGACTGAACAATGGGATGAGAATACCCACTCAGCAAATTGTTGGTAACACCAGATTGAGGTAGGGGAGAATGGTCAACACACTAGAGAACAGGCTGGAGGACAGGGCAGACAGAAACCTATGAAGTTAGATAAAAATCAGTGTGAAGTCTTGGATCTGAGATAAAATAATCTCACGTACAGCACAGGCCGGGGTCCATCTGGCTAAGGAAAGGATCCATCTCTGCAGAAATGGACCTGGAGGTCCTCGTGGACAAGTGGACTATGGGCCAACAGCATGATCATGTAGCAAAGGCCAGCTGCATCCTAGGCTGTACAAGTAAGAAAGGTAGATTTTTCTTCTGGTTGTGTAAATTGCAAATGTAGCTGCCAGTAGAGATTGTTTTGAAGACAGCTAACTGCTTGTGCTCAGTTGTTAGCCAGGTCAAAGACAGTTATCCATCCCATATGTTTGGCACTTGTGAGACTGCATATGGAATATTGTGTCTGATTTTGGGCTTCTGTGTGTAACAGTGATACTGACTTACTGAAGGGAGTTCAGTAGGTCAATAGGACGGTCAGGAGCCTGAAAAGTAATGAATGAGAAGTTGAGTGAGGTTATGGGATCTCCATCAGGGAGGTGTTTAAGACATGTCTGGCCATGAACTTAAGTATCCTAACCTAATTAGACCTACTTTGAGCAGGGGTTTGAACTAGATGACTTCTTGAGGCTCCTTCCAACTTAAGCTTTTCTATGATTTGAAGTCTTCAGGGCTTCTTTGAGGACAATGAACAAGTTCTCTCTACCGGTTTATTCAAAAGCTGTCATAGACATTGTACAGGGAATAAAATGAAATAACAATTGCTAAGGAAACAACATGAATCTGTGACAGGAGGAGCTTAGGTTGGATATTAGGAAGAGGTTCTTTACTGAGTCAGGCACTGGAACAGGCTTCCTAGGGAAGGGGTCACAGCACCAAGTTTGGCTGAGTTCAAGAAGCATCTGGACATTGCACTCAGTCCCAGGCCCTGATTTGTCTGAACCTGTGTCGAGCCAGGTGTTGGACTCAATAATCCTTATGGATCCCTTCCAACTCAGGATATTCTATGATTCTCTGAACTTAAGAAAAGTAAAATGCTTTGGCAGACTAGAACACAGCACATATGAATAAGGGTGGGTTGAATTAAGAATGTAATTTTAACTCTGTAGCCTAGATATGCTTTTAATATAAGTGTGTGTGTTTGTGACCTGGAACAACTGAAGAGCAATTGATTTCTTAAAGGGGGGATATTTCATATTAAGTCTTTTACTTTTATAAGCGAATATAGGTAATGGTGAATTTTGGATGAGTCTGATTTTACCTGGTCTACTTATTCATCTTCAGACCTGCAAAACCAAGAAATTTAAGAAATCTTTCATCTTCTGAAATGTACATCAGTTAGTTGTGATTATCCACCAAACATTGCGAACTAACCCACCTTTACCATATTCTATTTTACCTTAATTTGTTACCAAATAATTTTCAAGCCAGTTAAATTGCTCGACCCTCTTGAATTTTCCCAGACCATTTTTTTGTCCTTCTCTTTTGCTTCAGAACATCCTACCTTCTGTTGAACTGGCAATTAATCATAACAACTCTTGGCAGGCGATTTCTTGCTCTTTATAGAACACACCGTATGTCTCTTGCTCACAGTTCTGTATGTTTTTTGGATATGTTAAAAATAAAGCTGGTTGCAAATAGCTGAGGTTTTTAGCTAGAAGCTCCTTTTGGAGTTCTCTGTGGGATAGAAGCAGATTATTTTGCACGTCAAAAAAGATTATGCTGTTACAAGGAAAGACATGAACAATAACCTTCATAATTTCTTTATCAGTAAGAATATACCCCATATAGTCATAGAGTATTGACTCAGATTTCCCCCAGATATTTCACCAATGTCTCCTATTTGAAACAGGACTTACTAACAGCCCGGATTCAGAGCAGAAGTGCTACTCAAAACAGAGTTCAGCATGTATTTTAATTGTATATACAAGCCCAATGGGAGGTAGCAGGGCTTTACCCTGTGCTTAAATCTACAAGTAATCAAATGCTTATTTATATATATCTTAAATGGAAGACTGGATGGCTTTCTGAATTGCAGATGGAATACTTAGAATGGATTCTGGTTGTCATGTTTAATATAACCTCATGCCAGACTTGGGGGTTGTGGGTTGGCTTTTTTTGTTTTGGGGTCTTTGAGAGGAGTGTTTGACTAAATGTAGTTCAAATAGTAGTCTGATAATCAGGGCATTACTCAGTTTAAACATCAGCATCACAATCTCTGCATTTAACTCTACCAATGAATTGGAGTCTTCTCTTGGGTAAGAGATCAGTGGTTTAACCCCGGTGGGCAGCCAAGCACCACACAGCCGCTCGTTCACTTACCCCTAGTGCGATGTGGGGGCACAGTCAGCAAGTCTTGGCCTGAGATAAAAACAGGTTAATAATTAAATACAAAACCGTAAATTAAAAAAACCCCAAAACTCAAACCCCAAAAAACAGAACACCCAAGCAACCAAGAAACAGACAAGAAACTAAAGCCCAAGAAAAAACAAGAGATGAAAGGGAAGCATTTGCTCATCCCCAAATGACTGATGGCAAGCCAGCCCCTGAGCAAGGGCAGTCCTTCCCAACCTCCATCCCCCCAGCTGTATTGCTCCTGAGCATGGAGTTATATACTGTGGGATATCCCTCTGGTCAGTGAGGGGTCAGCTGCCCTGGCTGTGTCCCCTCCCACCACCTCCTGCACTCCCTGACTGCTTGCTGGCAGGGCAGGTAGGGGAGCAGAAAAGCCCTTGGTGCTGTATAAGCACTGCTCAGCAAATACACGTCCCTGGGTGAGCAGCACTGTTCTCAGCTCAAATGCAAAGCATAGCCCTATACGAGCTACTGTCATACCCATGGGAAAATTTTTTTCCCAGTTTTCTATGAGTAAATTCCAGCTGTAATTTTCCGAGCAGTTTTCTTTGAGGACAGCTGACCATTTCTGCTCAATTATTAGTACTCTTTTTTCTTTTCGTTTGCCATCATAGGGCTAATTGGAAAGGAGTATTAATAATTAGCTAAAAGATATATTACTATTTTTTGTCAAACAGTTAAGTAGAACACCCTTTTTTTTCAAGTATAATGAAGAATTTTAAATTCTTAGAACTTTTTTCTTAATTCTGAATTCTTTAATGAATTCTTAGAGGAAATAAAAAACAGGATTTTTTTTTCCACTGAAAAAAGCTGCTCTGTTATGAATTGTGGGAAGTCATATGCAGAAGGATAAAGTCCATGCTGATGCAGCATAAATAGACCATTCAGAACAATCCGTGAGAAACTCATTCTGCCAACATCATGGTGCTGATTGCTTTTATTTAAAACAAAACCACCCAAAACCCAAACAAACCACGAAGTACTCATACATGCTATATTTCATCAGACATTGGAGTATGTAGAATCTGTCCAAGTCAGATTTGCTTAAGGCTGCCTTCTGAATTGTAGTTTCAGCAATATTCTGACATGCAATACCGCACCTCTTGGTGTACTGGGTAGTTTAATACTGTGTAGCAGTAGATGAATGTCAGCTCTGAGGAGTGCTGAGTCATAACACAAATGATAAATGAAGCCACATACGATCTTCATGAGCATCACCCTTACCCAGGATTAGAGTCAGACACATAGAAAAGCATGAAACATCAGGGCCAAGGGCTTTCCCAGCTTTCCTCCTCCCCATCTGGGGAAATCGGCAGAAGCAGTAGTGAAACAAATCTGCAACCCTCAGAGATACAGCCAGCTTTCTGAGGTTTGCTTGGAGGTACATAAGCAAAGGGCAAAAAAATTAAAGGTTGTATGTTGCAGCAGTCTGAAGATCTCCTGTTGCAATCCTGAATTTGTGCTTTTCCCATTGGTGGCAGGAATGAAATATGTTTTTCTTGAGCTTTTCTTTCTTGACCTCAAGTATTTCACGTTTTGTGTAGAGAATCTGATTGAATTCCAGCTCTATGCTCTTCACCCTTATTGAAAATCCTCTTTAGGGAAATTTAGAAAATTTCAGTGCTTAATCTTTTTAAACTCTACTTCACTTTACCCCTGTGAGGTTTTTAGAGGTTTTTATGTTTCCACACCAAAGATGTCAATCAAAGTTTACCCAAAGAGGCGAGGAAAAGAGCAGCTGGTAGCAGTGATGGTAAACACGATGGAGTTCTTGAGAGAATGAGGAAGTAGATCTGCTGTAGTTTCTGATACAAACAGATCTTTGAACCATTTATAGCATCTGCTGCATGATGGATGCATGGATGGATGGATACATAGATTAGGTAGGTAGGTAGGTAGCTAAATATGTAGATATTGCAGAAGACCAAGTTGCAAGATCTTGAGAAATATGCCTCTGTTACTGGGAAGGAAAGAATAACTAAAAAACTGAAAAGCCTCCATTCAGTTTGAACTTTGTGAAAATGTTGAAAGAACAGGATTAGGAATCAGTTTTGCAGTCCTGTATTTGTATTCTGTATTCTCACTATATTATATCCTCTTGTCAATTTAAAATAGTCAAAATACAGCAATGTTCACATTTGAGTCACAAGATAGATGTTTCAGTAGTGTGTTTGGTTCTGACTTACACGATCAGGTCCTTTGTTTCCTGACGGTACTGAGATACTGTCAGCAGAAAAAAACCAAACCACTCTACTTTGAGATTACAAAGTCCCCGTCAGTGATTTTCCTGGTATGTAGTTATTTGGAAAGATAGAGGAACGTTAGTGGATGTACTAGGATGGAAATATATTGATTTTCTCAGGTAACCAGGAGTAACAACAGTTACTCAAGAGGTTCAAACAAATTGCAACTTTACTTAAACTTGGCAGAAGTAGCAGCTTGGATATTATCCTTACTCTTAGTGGAACTGCAGAAGATGGCCAAACTTGTAATGATATTACCCCTGTGTGCTGAAAAATGAAATTAGACACAGTGAGAGAGATGTGAGAGAAGGAGAGAAAAGAGAGATCACCACCCTTGGATTTAGTGATCCAGCTGTGGTCCTCTGGTATGCATATGGCTCCTCAGGTTTGTGTCTTTTATGCCTCTAGTTATGCCCCTGTCATAGTTTTGTGTGGCTGGGTTCTGGTGGAGAAGCGAGGGTGCAGGGGTGGCTTCTGCAAGAAGCAGCTAGAGGCTCTCTGCAGGCCCGACAGAGCAAACACCAGCCGGCTCAAGGCTGGAACCACTGCTGACAAAGGCCAAGCCCATCAGCAGTGGCCACAGAGCCTCTAGGAATCACATTTAGGGGAAAAATGCTAGCAGGCACTTTTTATTACCAGAGAAGGGAGTGAGAAGATGTAAGAAACTGTGCAGACACCAAAGTCAGTGAAGGAAGCCGGTGGGGGAATGAGGTGCTCCAGGTGCTGGAGGGAGAGATTCCCCTGCAGCCCATGGAGAAGACCATGGTGAAGCAGGCTGTTCCCCTGCAGCCCATGGATAATGTCCGGGAGCAGAGATTCCATCTACAGCCTGTGGAGGACCCCATGCTGAAGCGGGTGGAAACACCTGAAGGATGCTGTGACCCTGTGGGAAGTCCATGTTGGAGCAAGCTCCTGGCAGTGAAACTTGCAGCCTGTGGAGATTGACTCCTGCTGGAGCAGATTTGCTGTGGGACTTGTGATTCTGTGGGGGACCAGGCTGGAACAGTCTGGGCCTGAAGGTTGGCACCCCATGGAAGGGATCCATGCTGAGGCAGTTGGTGAGGAGCTGATGTTCTGACAAAAGGGACTCATGTTGGAGAAGTTCATGGAGGACTGTCTCCCATGGGTGGGACTCCATGCTGGAGCAGGGAAAGGGTGTGAGGAATGCCCCCCCCCCAGCTAATATGGAAAACAACTTGTGAGGAACTGACTGAACCCCCCATTTCCCCATTCCCTGCCCCTCCCTGTGCCACAGTGGGGGAAGAAGGGAGTAAATTCATGACTAAAGTTAAGTCTGCTAAAAAGGGAGGGGTGGGGGGAGGTGCTTTAAGACCTGGCCGCTTGTACTGTTTATTATCTGAGTCTGTTTTCACTGTGTGTAGTGTAATACATTAGAGTTTTCTCTTTCCTTTATCACGTGTTGAGTCTGTTTTCCCCATGACACTAATTGCAGAGTGATCTCTCCCTGTCTTTATCTCGACTCCTGAGCCTCTCAACATATATTTTTGCAGCTGTCCAGCTGAAAAGATAGAGTGATAGAGCGACTTTGGTGGGCATCTGGCCTCCAGCCAGGGTCAAACCATTCTAGTTATGCCCCTTGACAACTTCTGCAGTTCTTAACATTCTTGGTCTTCTGAGCAGGTGCCACTGGGGGAAGGTGGTCTTGAGGGCTCTTTCAGGTAGTCGTAAGCCCCTTCTTCAAGTGAACATTGTGTGACCTTGGTCCATATCTAGTGTTCAGAACACAGAGCCATGTGCCCTCCAACACCCACCCCCATGCTCTGTGCCATCGCATCCTGGTCCAAAAGGAGGGACAGGTGACCCAGATTTTCCAGTTTCCTTTGCTGGAACTGAAGTGAGACAGCACTTAAGGTCCATACTGAAACATTAACTTTAATAGGAACACAGAGGAAAAAATTAATGTGTAAAAATTAAGTTGGCACCCTCACAATTAGATCTATTTGAGCTATGTGGCTTTATGGGGAACCAGGGTGGGCTTTGCAAAACTTCACAGCTTTTAAGAAAACGGGAGAGAGAAAGAGAGAGATAGAGACTTTGGTAGGAACCAAGGTCAACCTTGTGCTACTTAGCAGCTTTGAGAGAAAGAAGAGAGGGCAAGACAGAGAGAGAGCGATCACCAGTCTTGGATCCAGCATCAGTCCTGCCAATGGCTGTTTAATGTGAAGTCATTGTCTCTTCGTGTATTGTGTCCCCTCTAAGCCTCTGCCTTGTTCTTCTATGCTTGCCATGTCTTTCTTCATTTGCATAAGCTCCATCTCCACTTCTTATGTAAATTAGCACATATGCTATATGTTTCTTGAGTTGGTGGTCTATGGGTCACTGCTCATGGTTTCTCCCTGATGCCTTTAACCTCCATCCAGTTATTGTGCTTTTTGCTGAGCTAGTGATTAGGCAATTCCTTTTCACGTGGTTTGTGGATATTTAAGATATATTTAGTTAACTTCAGGGACCTTCATCTCCAAAGTGCAGTGAAGTTCCACTGTTAGCCTCTGCATATTCCAAATAGTTCTTGTGAAGGTGGAGAAAAGGATGAAAGGGAAATGGGGTGGGTATGTGTGTGTGCAAGCTACCATAAAGCTCTAGTTCTCCTATATGCACCAACCAACCTCTTCCCTGTGACTCCCTGTAACTGTGTCCCACCACAGTGTTTGAGACAGTAACCCTTTCAGTCTGTCACATACGTAATTTTTGTTATGGATTTGCACAGACTTTGAATTAAAAAATCTGAAATAAGACTATTGCCTCGGTCATAAGGGGTTTAAATTTGCAAGTTTGTGCTTAATGCAGGCAGTAAGAAGATAGACCAGAGAGAACATTTTGTACCCAATTGAGTCATCTGCTTTTCTAGATTTTGAGTTGCTGTTGACATTGCCCTTTAGTTAGGGATAATTTCCATGCAATTTAAAAGACTCTTTTGAATATTTAAATATTTTGATGATTTAAAGGGTGAAAGCCCTGGAAGGTTGAGGAGGCCAAGAATGCTGTTAAGTATTTAAGGATCACCTCCTAAGGGCCACTACGATGATGAAGAGACTGGAGCCCCTCTCCTCTGAAGAAAGGCTGAGAAAGCTGGGATTGTTTAGCCTGAAGAAGAGAAGGCCTGGAGTGAACCTGTCAATGTGTATAAATCCCTGAAGGGAGGGTGTAAAGAGAACAGAACCAAGGTCTTTCCAGTGGTGTCCAGTAGCAGGATGAGAGGCAAAACCTGAGGAACAGAAGGTTCCTTCTGACCATTTGGATGGTCTGAAAATGCAGCCTGGGAATGAGACTGTCCCTTTCCAGGCAAGTGCCAGACCTGTGCTGGTCTCTGCCCAACAGGTGGGCTGCTGGCCTCACTTATGCTTTCAGGTCTTCCACCTTTTCTCTATGGTCTTCTCTATGGCACTCATCCAGTCCTTGTAGAGATGGGTGACGAGGAGCTTGTCAGAGATGCTCCGAAGGAAGACCTGTGTTGCCAAGGGCTCCAGGTGAGCCTTTGAAGCCTCCAGCCCAGCCAGGAGCTCTTCCAGCGGCAGGCCAGAGGTACTCACTCACCTTCAAGAGGACAGCCAGCAGCAGCGCAGGCTGACTGCCCAGGTTGTCATCATCCCCGCAGTCCAGGGCCTCCTGCAGCTCTCGGCAGGCTGTCCCTTCGCTCGCTTTGCAGAAGATGCCCTCCATCGCTGGTCCTCTCCACAGAGGGCTGCCGGGGGCTGGCTAAAGAAAGCCTTGCTGCAGCCGGAGCCTGCCTGCCCTGGTGCCTGTAGGTTCCAACAACTGCATGAAAAATATCAGATGTGAGATAATTGCAATAAACTACTGAGCAGAAATTTTTTTGCAAAATACCTACACATCTATGAAAGAAAAAAAAAAAAAAAAAAGGAAGCACCATGTTTTTGCATAGGATTGGCACTTGCCAACAGGAAAAATTACTGCGTGCAGCATCATCCCTCCCAGTACAGCAACAGCACACACAGGAGTTATTCCTTTGTCAGTTCAAGCTGTCTCAACCTACAGAATGTCATGCTGATGCTGAACAAGAAAATTTTACTCCCTGCATACTCTGTCAAGTTAGCCCGTACTTTCTTTCTTCTTTGATGTCTTCTTGCAATTGTGTTGCATTACAAGTTACAGGAGTCTTGTATTAAAGGGAAAGAAAATGAAATCATGAAGCCTTTTGTCACTGTAGTGAGTGCTTATTTATGGAATGAATCCCATGAAGTTGCTTGCACAATCATTATGGAGCCCTCTTAGAAGTTACGCACATGAGCCAATTTACTCATGAAGGTACATCATTAGTAGCATAGACTTGTGCTACACAAGGCAGTTTGTTTTGCTTTGTCTTTCAGCACTTGCTCCTCAATATATAGAAAAAGGATGATCCTGGAGTGAGGATTGCTCAACTACTCGGAGTTTTCTTCTGCAGAACTACTGTTAAAAACTAGAGCTTTTCCAATTGGTGTCTCTCATACACATGTAAATTGAAACCTTGGTTTTGTAAGACAATCATGAAAAAGCTTGATTATCAGCCCACATTTCCAGCACGCAGTTCACTGCATCCCAGGTTACAAACATCCCCTCAATTAAAAGTCTAGATATGAAGTAGATGTTATGTGTGCTTATCTATTTGATTATTTATTTTTAGTTCTCCTCCAAACAATCCCATGTGAATGTTTGCAGATGGCACAGCAATAGACGTAGCTACTGAGTACCCCCTTATAGTAGTCTGGTTTATGGATTTGGAGTTCTTTTCTATTAAGAAAAAGAAAGCTTCTGCAAATACCTACTGCATTTGTCAAGAAGCTGACAGGCAGGTCTGTTGATTTCTTTAAAGGGAAAAAAATGCAGCTAATTCTTCTTTTTAGAGGCAAAAACATTAATTCCTTTTTAGGTGGTGATTTTTAAACTGTAAAGATCCTAGAATTAAGAGAACATAATCTTGTGTCTGACAATACTTTGCATTGTTTTGTGTAAGGGATAAATTTTTCATGTTTAAATTAAATATCAGATAAATTACATGTAAATAAAACACTATTTGTAAAAGCTGAGAAACACAGAGTGCTTAAAGTTTCATAAAGCGATATGATGGAACTCTACCTTAATCATAATTTTATTAAGTATGTAGATCCTTACATTCCATTCCTGAAGAAAGTGAAGTGAGATAATAGTTAAGTACCTCAGTCAATTAGACATGAAATATACATTCTGAAGTTTTTGGGTGGCTGCTTTTGCTTCAAACGTCAAAATATCAGAAATCCATATATATATTTAATAGAATTTTATATAATAGCTATTTATAGTTTATAGAGGGAAAGCAGGATTTATATGGAATTTAAGTGAATTCATGGCAAAAGAAAAAATTAGCAGAGGAACTATAGATATGCTACTGGTGGATAAATGGAAACAACATACAAAGGGGTTTCTCCCTCCTTTCTGAAGGAAGAAAACAACTACAGTGAAAAGTAGGATGCATTGAGCTAACTTATGACCAAGGGAATGCAAAATAAAGCAGCAGGAAAAAACAGCTTTGTGAGACAAGGTTAGCAATCATCTTAAATGCATAAGTATTTGTATGTGTTCCCTACATTTTCTGAGTAATCGCTCATAGTGTAATAGTGTGTGTTCAAAATTCTATTCATCTTGCACTTGCATTTCACATTTTAAAAATTCATAAGCCAGAAGAAGTTTTCTTTTTATTGTTCTCCCTCAGTAGAGATGAAATCCAGAGGCTTAGAAAAGTCAGGACTCTCAGTAGGAAAGAAGAAAAAGATCATTTGGTTGTAGTCTTTAAAACTAGAGTTATTCACTAAAGCTTTTTTATAAGACAAGCATCTAGAATGGTTTTATTCAATGAGAAAGTAATAAAATAGGAAGAAGAATTGAAGTCTTCTAAGAAAAAAAAGTGCATGTTGATGATAGCCAGCAAAAATTGTAATTTTTATCTTGAATCTTGTGGTGTTTGGCAGGGTGCTTTAGTCCTGGTTTTTGTATTGCTCAAAGTCTGTGAAAAAGCTATCATCTTATCTTTAGATATAGGCTGAAAAATATATCAGCTATTGTAAAGTCTCTCTTACCTCATTATATGTGGGATTGGGGGTATGGGTTTAATTTGCATTTCATGAATGTTTGGGATTCTTAGTGACAGGAAAATATCTCACAGGATATTTCATGCTGAGTGCAGGAGGGAACCTGCCTGCACTCCAGTTAAAGGATAAATCAGCGTGTTTCATGTTCAAGGGATCATGCAGATAACAAATTCTTTCAATTCTATGAGAAGCGAAGAACAATTACCAAAAGCCTGATATGTGTTTGTGTGAAGAAATCCTAGACAGCAATCTCTGCACAGCTTCACTGTCTTAGGCAAATTTGTGTGAGATTTGGATTCTGGTACAGACTGAGGCTGGGAGAGTGGAATTTGACTCTGAGTTGGGTAGGGGCAGATGGTTTGTATCTATTTTCTGCGATGTAATAGGTATCTGCAAGTTAATAAGGATCTGGAATTTTACTTCTCATCAAATACCTGCATTTTTATATGTGATTTTAAAAGTGTGGTATTAAAACTTATTTTCAAGTGTGCTCTTCTTCTGTTTTGATGATGAATCAGTTAGAACAGAAGCCTGAAGAAGTGACTTGTTTTGCAAAGCCTAATTCAGATAAAAGAACAACACAACACAACACAGATCATTGTTATTAAGTGACCTGGGTTAGTCAATTTTTTCTGTAACACAAATGTAGTTAGTCTTGGTAATTATTTGGGTTCTGACTGGTCAAGCAGAAATTTGCATTTAATTGTGAGGAAAGATTATGTTTTACAGTGGCACATGTAAGGTAGTACATATTTATCAGGTTAGAATAAGCTTAAATATCATGCTTCCTAGGAAATGACTTAAATGCCTGTTAAAAATAAAGTCCATGTTTAGTATTTTTCTTGAGTAGAGATGATTTTGTGAACTTGAACATGAATTCCTTTGTTTGTCTGTTTGAAAAATAGGGGTCTGTGTATACCATCAGCAACATCAAAGCATCATCATCTGATCCAAAGACCATGAAAATCAGTGGAAATATTCCCACTAACTGCAAGAAGTGTTGGAAGAGGCTTCATTATACTCATAGTAAGTTATAGCAGGGTCATAGGCTCATAAGAATAGGAGAAACAAATGCCCACATTTGATTAATTGTTAGTTAGAACTTGTGCCTCTGAACAGACCAAAATGTTCTGTGCTCTTTGTCTGAAGCTAGGACTGGTTAAACACTAGAAAGGATTAATTATTTGAGAAATATTGGTGCTATTATCTGAATAATATATATGTGTATGTATACTGCTAAGATATTAATTTAATTATATTTGGTGAAAAATTGCAACATTTGTGGAATAGTATCTGCAGAGAATAGTATATGACAAGGTCTAATTGCAACACAAACACTGGAGTCATCTTCTACTTGAGAAGAAAGTCTTGAGAGTGTTGAAAGGATCTTACTTGTGTTCTTCCTCTATAGTGCCAAAACTAAGCAGCTTCAAGTTAGGTTTGCAGACATATGCCTGTTTTTTGTAACCTGAGTAAATATTCTTAAAACTATACGTTTTGGGTTTGCATGACAAGGTTTTGTTAGTAGGGGGGCTACAGCGGTGGCTTCTGTGACAAGCTGGTAGAATCTTCCCCTATGTCTGATAGCCAACTGGCTCCATGATGAACGTGCCACTGGCCAAGGCTGAGCCCATCAGTAATGATGGGAGTGCCTCTGATAATGTATTCAAGAAGGGGGTTAGAAGGCACTGAATATCTGTCACTGGAGAGGGGAGCGAGAATACATGAGAGGAACAAATGAAGGGAATGGTGGTGAAAGTGTTTTCAGATTTGGTTTTATTTTGTCATTATCCTACTTTAATTTATTATTGTAATAAATGAAATTCAGTTTTCCCCAAGTTAAGTGTGTTTTAACCATGGTGGTAATTGCTGAGTAATCTCCCTGCTCTTGTCTCAACCCATGTGCCTTTCTTTGTATTTTCTGCCCCATGTCCAGCTGAGGAGAAGCATGGAGAGGTTTTGGTAGGCACCTGGCCTCCAGTCAGGGTCAACCCATCACACTTCAAAAACCTCACAGTATTTTTTTTTCTTTTTGAAGGGAGAATAACTGAGAAATACCTGTAACTGTCACTCCAGAAAATAATGATTTTCTGTCTGTATGTTCAGTTTTAGTACTATTAGTAATAATGTTAAGTTTTTATATGGCATTTTTCATGCAGGAATGAGAAAAATGCCTTAGGAAAATTCATCTCAGCTCTGTGTCACAATAAGACTTGTGAAATTATTAAACCAAGGGCATCAGAGAACCTGTAAGTTCCAGGCTGATGCTCTAACCAAATGATCAATATTCATTTTGGGTCCACTGGGTCCTGCACAGTTCATCTAGGAATACACAGCAGGCCACTTTGATAGAACAATCAGTAGAAATGTATATCGTATGGAATGATCGCGATGTGGGAACCAAACATCTGTGAGAATAGAGGGAATACCAGTGTATTTTGATGGTCTCTTGGCTTGAAGTCAAATGGCTATACAGGTCCTTTAAAAAAAATAATATATATGTATTTATATATATATTTGTCCCAAAATCTGTATTATATGAGTGATGCTGTTTAAGCTTTTGATATGTGCTATTCTGGCTTCACTGGATTATGAATAGTCACAAACATGGAGCTAATATGTTGTGCCAGTTCATTTAAGAAAAGAAAAAAAAAATAGAAAAGGAGAATGATCGTTTATGAGTTAAATAGAACAGGTTATACAGAATCCATTTCTATATCCCTGCCATCGGCTATTTCCTCATCAACACAACTTATCCAAATATACTATTTAATTAGAGGTGAAAGACCACACATTGCAGCCATAGCCTTTTAAAGGCTGACCTACATACTAGTTGCATACAACTAGCATGACTAAATACCAGTTTCGCCTTCGTTTTAGATAAAGATGAGAACACAGAGGTAGTGCAGCTGGTGGAAAATTGGATATGGATCGGAGTATTGCCACATCAAGAGTGAAGGCAAACACTGAAAATGCTCCCTGTCCAAATTAGAACCACGTGAATAGCTACAAATTTTGTAACAATGATTTTTAGTTTGATCGCAATATTTTAAAATAATTTTGTTAGTTCTTTAGTGCAGAGTTTCCATATGACTGAAGGATGGCAAACATAGCAAAAGAAAGGTGGAGAGGGATAAAGGTTGCAAGTAGCTGTAGCCCTTTCTGTCTCACCTTAATAGTATGAAAGACACTTTGAAGATGTAGCAGATCTGACTACAATAATAAACACAGGGAACACACAGTTTTTTCCTTTTTCAAAGGCAGAAAACAGCAACTATATTAAAAGAATACATACTAATATGTATGTATTCATCCCCCTTATGACCAAAGGAATGCAGATTAAAGCAGACAGAAACCACAAAAAACATTAACATAAAATTAATTTTATTTACAAGGGTACCAGTCATATAAATAATATTTGTGCTTCTTTGTGTTTTTTACTTTTTTAAAGTAATTGTTTCAATTCTATATTCTTGCCAAATTGTGTGTGGGGCACTTATTTGAAGTGATCAGTGTTCTTAGTATTTTTGCTTGCTATTTTTATATTTTCAATAATCTTTTTTAGCTTGGAATGTGAGTGTAAGTAAAATGACCCCTTTTAGCTGAACTGGAAGCCATTGTAGCTTTTTCAACACTTGTTGCTTATGTCTTTGCAAGATTGACTTACATCCTGATAAATAATCATCAGGTTGAAAAGTTCTTTGGGACTTTTACTTGTCTATAACTGATTCAGTATATCAGATTCGTATTGTTACTGGGGAGATAGTTGAGTTACCTGTACTTGTTTGTTATTAGGTGGTCACTTGTAGCTGTCACTCATTATGAGTTTTCCATGCCACATTACTCAAGTTAGGAGTTCTGTGTTTAAAGATGAGTGTTCCCCCTGATTCTACATTTAAAAATAAATAAATAAAATCTGCCTGGCCACATCAGTAGTTTGAAAGAAAGTACACAAAAGAAGCTATCTCTTGTGAATTTTATTTTTCTATAGAGTTAAAATTGTAAAAAAGTAATCAGTAAAACAGATGAAAAGCCAATTTTTATCCCACTCCCCCACCCTGATTCATTGTCTATTGGTTTTTAAGCATAGTTTGATTTTCTGACTACCTCTCTGTGTAGAACGCTGGACATGAGGATGTAATCTGCAACCATTTTTTGCAGTCTTTAGAAGGTGTTTCACATCCCTTTACTTCCACAAAGCATTAGAGGAGTATTCCACTGCAATTTCTGTTAGGTGTCTTTGAATGTTCAGTATTTTGCTGAAGTCCCAGTTTCCCAGCTCACTGCCACAGGTCTGGAACAAAGATCTTGATTCTAATGAAAAGATGAAATCACAGAAAAGAAAGTTTATGGCCATGGCTTTGTTCTTACAGACTGACAGGTTATTTTAATCATCAGTGAAAGCATAGAAGCCCCTGCTTGTTATTGCAACCTTCTCCACCTTTGGGAGCAATGTTCAGTGACATTAAGGAACTTTGTGACAAAATGATACCACCTAATGAGCTACAAGATATCAGGCATTTAAGATGAAGGCTAATAACCACAGAGACTGGTGTTCTTTGTCTCTTCTTCCTATTCAGTTTTCTAAATCAGTGCTAAGATGTACCTGTCTCTTCATATCTCCAGGATGAGCAACATGCTGCTGTGATGCAGGAGCTGTAACTTGATGCCTGTTACCCCTTTTCCCCAAGGGGAAGTAATTTGCACCATCTTTTTATCAGGTGCAGCATACCTTCTCCTCTGTTAGGATAAGTCTCTTCCATCCCTTCCTTGGTTCCTGTGTGAGAATGTGTATGTATACATGTGTGTACCCAAAAAATCCCTAATATCTTACCACTCATCCCATCGTTCTCTCTTTGGTAATCCTGCAGTAATAATCATAGAAAGATAGAATCACAGACTGGTCTGATTTGGAAGGGACCTCAAAGCCCACCTAGTTCCGATGCCCCTGCCATGTGCAGGAACAGCCTTCACAAGATCAGGTTGCCCAAATCCCCATCCAACCTGGCCTTGAACACTGCCTGGGAGGGGACAGCCACAGCTTCTCTGGGTAACCTGTTCCAGTGCTTCACCACCCTCATAGTGAAGAATTTCTCCCTAATATCTAATCTAAATCTACCCTCTTTCTGTTTAAAACCATTACCTATTTGTCCTATCCCTGCATGCCTTTGTAAATGGTCCCTCTCCTGCTTTTCTTCAGACCCCCTTCAATTACTGGAAGGCTGCTATAAGGTGTACCTGAAGCCTTCTGTTCTCCAGGATGCAGAAGGCCAAGTGTCAGCCTGCCTTCATAGGAGATGTGCTCCAGCCCTCTGATCATTCTCGTGGCCCTCCTCTGGACCTGCTCCAGCAGCTCAACATCTTTCTTGTACTGGAGACCCCAGAGCTGGACACAGTACTCCAGATGGGGTCTCACGAGAGCAGAGTAAAATGGGAGAATCACCTCCCTTGACCTGCTGGTCACACTTCTTTTCATGCAACCCAGGACACAGTTGGCTTTCTGGGCTGCAAGTACCCATTGGTGGCTCATGTTGAGCTCCTTATCCACCAACACCTCCAAGTCCTTCCCATCAGGGCTGTTCTCAGTCCTTTCCTTGCCCAGCCTGCAGTTGCGCTTTGGATTGTCTTGACCCATCTGCAGGACCCCTGGCCTTGTTGAACTTCATGAGGCTCAACCTCACAAGCCTGTCAAGGTCCCTCTGGATGGCATCCCGTCTCTCCAGCACTTAAACCGTATGACACAGCTTGGTATCATTTGCAAACCCACTGAAGGTAACACTCACTCTCACTGTCCATGTCACTGACAAATATGTTAGGCAGCGCCAGCCCCAATACCGACCCCTGAGGAATACCACTTGTGAGTGGTCTCCACCTGGACATGAAGACATTAACCTTAACTCTTTCAGTGTGCCAATTCAGCCAATTCCTTATCCACTGAATGGTCTGTCCATCAAACCCATGTCTCTCCAATTTAGAGACAAGGATGTTATGTGAGGCAGTGTCAAATGCTTTGCACAGGTCCAGGTACATAATGTCAGTTTCTCTTCCCTTATCTACCAATGCTGTAACCCCATTGTAGAGTGGACCTTTTTCTTAGTGCTTAATTTAATTTCACCTCTAGTGACTGTAATGTCTGGGTGAAATAAGTTCAGATTATAGCCACAGATTGCCTTTTAATTCAAGTGTGTCCTCTGTAGGTAACTAATCTGTTCTTCAGCAGCAGCACTTCTGTGTAAACAACTAATAGGTCACACCATTTCTCCTTTCCCAAGACTGGTTATTTGCAAAACAGTCCATTTAGTTTTTCCTGGTTTAGTTCAGATTTTGATGATTCAGAAGGCATTTTAATGTCTCTTGTGGTTAGTGAGCAGAATTCAAGGTATTTGAGTGTTTATGTGCATGTCCACTGGTCTCAGCTCTGTGTGTTCAACCCCAGCCATCTCATTTATCTATACCTTTCTCTGCTACTGCTTCTTGGTATATGTTTACAGCATGGCAAAGAATTTCTTTGCTGAAATGCCCAACACAAATTGTCCATGTTGTGAATATATATAAGTTTGGGTCCCTGGGAAACATGTAAAATAACTTCTTGAGATGCACTAAGCACAGCAAGAACACAAACAGCTTTCAAATCTGAGGCAACTCATGTCTAGGCACCTTGGCTCCCAGCCACCCCAGCAAGTTCCTTTATTTTTCTTGGGTTAGCAAAGGCAGAGCTAGCTTGCTGACTCTACATAGGACTACTTCAGAACTAAAATTCTTGCTCTGACTGTTTCTTCATTATTTTGCAAGAACAGTACTTTTATTTACCATAAAGTATTGATTAACATACAGAATCTTTTATACCTGTTTTATTAGTGCCAGTTGCAGAATAAGTTCCCAAAATTAGATCAGCTCCCTTGATCAACATTCAGCTAATTTAGACAGAAATATTTTTTTCCATTCTATCACATTTTGTAGCATGAGGGAAGTATTTAAGCAAGAAATTCATTGTCTTTTAAAATAGGAAATTATGAAATTACTAGGTAACTTATAGTGTGATCAGTGTATTTTCTAGAAGTCTCTTAAAGGGAACCTCCATCACCCTTCCCTGAGTGGGAACAAAAAAATATCATTGAAGTGATCGTTCCATTCAGAAAATGACTCAGTGGAATACATTGTACTTGTTTATAGAATACCTTTTGTAATGCATTTTTAAAAGAAAAGGAAGAAAAATATACCAAAGAGAAGTAATGCATTTTGCAGCCTGAGTGAAAAGTGTAGGAATGAGCTTCTGTGAGCAAAAAAGTGCACAGTGAGTAGTAAATGTAAGTACATAAACAAAAATCCTACTGTTAGGTAATGAGCAAGATTGCAGACAGTATCAGCTAGGTGCTGAAATCAAATAGGTGAAGTGGTTCAGTTTCTGCTGCCTCTGTACATCAGCTTATTGTGAAGGCTTAGATTCTTCCTGTCCACTTACTTTATGCGTTCTCTCGCTTAGATGCTGAACTGGGGATTGACATGGTAGCCTGTTAAAAATGATTGTGTTTGTGGCAACATATTAGGCAACAGTTTGCACAGCCTAGTGCTTTCTTGCTGAACCTGAGTAAACCTCACAGAACTGTGTTTTGTCTGTCCATGTGCACATGTGGTTTATATATGGCCAGGTTCACAAGGAAGCAGCTCCTGTATCAGTGTTTCCCATCTTTCACCATTGTTTCCCCTGGTCTTAATTTATAGGAACTGTAAACTGCCTTGACGTTTTACTAGAGATAAACAGACAAATAAAAAGGGGATGTATGGTAAAATGATGGTGTATAATTCCATGTATAAACTCCTAAGAATGTGTTTATTGTGTATTCCCTGTCACTGAATCACCTATCTGCACTTCTGCTCCATTGGTCCAACTACAACCAGAATACTTGCTGGTTGCTTTAGCTGAAGTAGCTTAGAACATTGCATTCAATGCCTGTAGCAAGCACAGGCAAGAGGTACTTGATTTTTTTTGTTTGTTACTGCATGTTTACTTTCATCTGCCTTCTCATTTAATTTTTTTCATAAACACTTATTCCGGGAGGAAGGAGACCACTTGGAGATGCAAGGCAAGTAATAAATAAATAATGACACTTCATGATCAAGGAATATTCCTGGATAGTCTAGTAAAAGAAAAACCTTGCAGAAATACACTATTTGTTGCTGTGAATGTGCATTTGGAGTGTTTCTTTTATTCCAAGGAATCTAGAATGTTTGCTTTTATTCTTTTAATGTGAGAGTAAATGAAACTCTGTGTTACCTTCAACCACGGTAACAACACAGGCTACTGAAGTACTAGAATGCAGTTGCCTTCCTCTGCCAAAAGAAGTACAAGGTTTTCATTGCGTCTTCCCCCATTTGTACTTTATTGGTGATTCATGACATCTATATTCTGGATATTAATTCAAAATGCAAGCTGATGGCAAGAAAGCTTTTTTCAAGATAAGTTTCTTTTACCATATTTTGACTTACTTATTGTAAAGATTAGTTGGCATATTGAGTATTAAATCAACTTGGGGCATTCCTGGAGGATATTTCTATTTAGGTCTGCCAATAAAGGAGCCAAAATCTAGCTTTAGGCTGTTCATTGCTTTGACATTTCGTGCTGTCTAACTGTAATGCAAATATAATACGAATACTCATTAAATTTTATTAATTATATCACAGGTAAATCTATTTGACATGCAATTAACTTAATATCACACAAGCAAAAAACGCAGTTATATTTTCTAACACATCAAATTAATAACTAAAGTTATATAACTTGCCTTGAAATAGTGTTTTTAAAAAGTGTATTCAATTGTAAGAATGAAAAATTATCATCTAGTTAAGTGGCATTGATGTGAAACTTAAGGGGTTGGATAAGTCATGAGACTGCTGAAGAAAAAAGGAATTTTCATGGCTGTTTACCTGACATGTAAGATTTCACAAGTAAATGCTGATTTTCCTTATATGTTTTCTATACTTTTTGTCTTAATAAAGAATAGTTTTCTTTGGTCAGAATAACCATGTGTATATACTTTATTTATGAAAGCTGAATTATAGATGCAGTGCTCTCCCTTTGCCATGGTACACTGTGTTGGATGCAGATGCACTTTCATATGTATTCTGCTTCACTTCCTATCTTAGTTATTATTGTGGTAGGCTATTGAATGGCTACTGGGGTCTTCTCTAAGGCAATAGTTATCTTCAGCAACAAATGATACAACTTAGAATATTTTTAATTAATTGGAATTACTACTTTTTGAATATGACAGTGTAGCAAAAAAAAAAAAAGCAATTTAATTTAACTTTAATTTAAAAGCATATGAGTGTTATTGGAGGGGGATAGAAAGATAAATTTTTGTGTCCTTCAAAGCATCTTGTCATAGCAGAAAATCAGGCTGAGAGGATCCTTTGCTATTGGTTCCGATCTGAGCATCAGAATAAAAACCTGTGCTGTTGGAATAGATATTTCTGTTGTTTTGGTGTTGAGATTCAGGCCCCTGGTCACTGAATGCACTGAACGGGGAGACAGTGCCTGCTGTGTGGTTTGGTGGGAGCGTTGCAGATAACACAGGCAAAAAAGCACCATAATCCCTGTTGTGTCTGTGAGTATAACAACAAGAGAGTCAGCTAAACAGGCAGAATGTATTTGCGTGTATAGATCCATACACACATACACAGGCATAACTATTATTAAAATACACAGCTATCAGAAGAGGACATATAATTTCTCTCTCTATATATAGACAAGAACTCAGAGAAATATTCCCACAGAGTTTAAAGAACCTGTTGTTTCCTCAGAAACAATGGGTCTGCTAAGGGATTAAAAACGAAACGAGAGTTCAAACTTTAGAGGTATTTATATCTGTGAAGCAGCGTAACCATGAGAGTCCCAAATGAACCATTCTCTTCCAGGAATCTCAGTGGAATGAAAGCTCCTGATTTCTGTGGAGTCAAGAGAAGAAAAATATTTACTTTTTTATAGCATCTGTCTTTAAACTTTAGTCCTTTAAAATCTCTTGCTTCCTGCAACAGCAGAAGCAAAAGGGGAACATAATGGAACTCCTTTTGCACATGGAACAAAGCTGGATGTAACTTTTATCATTGCTGCCTTTGTTGCTCCCCAAATCTATCCCTCTTTGAACAATCTGCCACTACTCCATGCCAGCAGGAGATTTAGCAGAAGCCCATCTGCCCTGCTTGCTGTATTTAGGGACAGACTCTCTTAATTCCTAATATACTGTAATGGAGATTTCACTCTGTCCGGCAATCCAAGCCATCATGTTTTGGGGGAAGGGGCAGGGGTAGAGATCTCACACACCCTCGTTCTGCTGCAGAGTAAGAAATGGCCATTTACTCCCATATTGTGGAAGTGGGTACAGCACATACCCAGTCTGCCCTTAAAAAATACATGAAAGTTCTATTACAGTCTCATATAACTACTGCCAAATAAATGAGGGACTTTGAGGAAAATTTTCATGGCAATGTTTTAAGTGGGTCACTTATGCAGTTCACTGGATAAAATATGAAGCTTTCAGCCACAGTAAAGGGTCATCAGATGTTTATATAGTGGCAGTACTCAAGAGGCTCCTGTTATGCTATACAAATATGGAAAAGAGACAATGCTTGTCTTGAATGTGTTTTCACTGCAATAAATCATACTTAAACCTGAGCTGTACCTCTGCAGTACGCCAAGAGAAAAGGTTATTTTGATTAATTTAGAGGGATCAGGCAGAGCTTTCTTCTCTTTAATTCAATCCTTCAAAATATGAACTCTCCTAAGCTTTTTCTGGACTCTTGTCTTTAATGTCTTCCTGTTTCTCTCCTAAAAGTTCACTGGTGTTTTTACCGTAAGCCCTGTCTTTGAGAAGACTGTTAGGGTTTTATGCCAGGAATAGAGAGGAGATCTTCTTCCCAAATCCCTTCTGTTCAAGGAGAAAATGATCTTACAGCAGTTAAAAGGTCCTCTTGCCTCTTCCAATGAGCTCATTCCCCCAGGGAGGAAGCAGCTTTACAATTTGGGTTTTTTTTGACACCCTTAAGTTCATTACACTTGGTATTTCACCTGTTTTTCTCATCCCCGAAGCTTTGGTCCACAATTACCACTTTTAAAAGACAAAAGCAGTAATAGTGGTTTCCTCAGACAAGTCATGAAACCCTCTCTGAAGTTGTGGTAGCACAGTTACTAATCCAAGTGACTAAGAGGGGACGCATCAGATGTTGAAGATTGCCAGCATCCTCTATTGAGGGGTATACAATTGTTCTTCATTGCAATAGTCTAAAAATAGTGAATTCGCCTTCTTTTATTAAGATATTATAAAATCAGATAGTACCCTTCTGGGACCTGTTACCAGAATAGTCTTGGCCTTTTAACAAGTTTTTTTCTGGGCTGAGCAACAACTGCATGGGTTGCATTGTCTGTACAAATCTCTTTGTAACAGGGGCATCATATACAGTGCCAAAGTCAGATGCATGAAGGAGTTTGTCATCAGAAACCCAGGACTTCAACATTTGTAAAGAAACATGTAGGATGGGGAGTCTTTAATTAGATTTTAAGTACAGAGTTGAGTTTGACACCTTCCTTTAAGTATTATGTCCAACAAGGACAGAAATTCAGGTCACTGCCAACATAGGCTTGTTCTGCACAGGGGAACATTTACAGAACATTCCCACTATTGCAGCTCCACTGACATTAGTGATATGAGGAGCTGCAATGCTCACAGCTCTCCAGCACTAGCAGCTGTTTCAGCACTGTGTTAATTAGATTGGCACTGAGCTGGTTTAATCGACATGATGCTGCTGACAGCTGCTGGGGTGCCATCTACACTAAGGCTGCCAGCACTGATAAAACCACAGTAGTGTTGGTAGCTGTGGCAATTATTTGCAGAGTTCTCCACAGTAAGTAAAACTGAGATATGCGGGCTGAAGTCATAGTATGCATGTGAATGCATATATGAGATTTAATTTATTCTCTGCTTTCCCCTAGCACTGTTCACAAGTATTTGCCTTACTGATAATTTGTGAAAAATTGAAAATCTCATGAATCGTGTATCTTCTGGTTTAATATAGATGAAGAATAATGGAGACAACAGGAAAGCTTGATATTTAAGATTAAGGATGAGAAGTACAATGCATCTGGGCAGGAGAAAAAAAGGATAATAATTATCTCAATGTGCATTGTGCAATCTGTGAAGTGGTGATGAGTCATGTATTGATTGTTAAAGTACTTTAAAAGGCTTTCAGTGTCCAACACAAGTTGATTGTGCTGATCTCATCCATATGTATCTGTATGTGATACTTGCTTTCTTCCTTGGAGCAAGGTAAGTTTGCATGAACTAAGCATATTTCTAATGAAGCATAATTAAAAAAGGTAAAGAATAGAAGGGTTTCTGTACCTGAAAGTGTATCAGAACATTAATTTTTCATACAGCGTTTTGTCATTTGTCCTAAAATTTTAAATGGGTAGAAACTTTTATTTAAATTATACTCCTAGTTCTTGACAATTTTTTTTTCCTTTATTGGAAATTAGTACTGCTTTATTTGACCCATATATGAAGCGTCTTAAATTCTTTGAAGTACAGGTAATTTAAAAAAAATACTGTTAGCCCAACAAAGAACATTCATGTCCCCTTTCTGTTCCTTTCTAATAGAATTACCTGTGGACCAGTTAGGAAGAGATTTTTCAGAAGCAGCCCTTGGACCTCATATTGAAAAACTGCTGAGACAATTCACTTCTTCTTTGCATGTGAAACCATGTAAACAAATGAGAGTGACATTGCATAGACCGTCTGTTTAAACTAGCCTGTACTCCCAAGAATAGTCTAAAGGGAAGTTTTGATCTTTTCCTACATTTATAGATGTCAGCAACATGCTTTTTAAAATTGTGAGATACATACAAAAGATAGTAATTCCCCTTTCACTCTTTTCATTTTAATGCATGCAATACAACTGGCAGGTCACCTCCACTCCCATGCCTAGACCCATACAGAGGACCAAGTTAATGCTCATCTCCTTTTTTGAGAGAAATGCACAAACATTCAGGCTAAATGAAATAGTCATTTGCAGCTAAATTGCCTGTGGCAAATATTCAGAAGAGCTCTACTGGTTGGCTGATAAATCATAAATCTAGCCATGCAAGTGCTGTTTTCTAACCATTGTTTTAGTCAACCACAATACACACAGACATTAGCTTTAGAAGTCCAATAATCTAAAGTGGGTAAATTTTCTTGAATATGAAAGAAAATGCCAGCCTGTTTGAACTATTTTTTATAAAAATCCTGACAATTCATCTAACTTGTCTTAAATAAAAATTCGTATCTTTCTGAGGAACGCTTATAGCTTTTAAAGATGCAATACATGTGTCTCATGTAGATTGGCTGTAATGATTACATAGTTGTATATAAAGCAAAAATAGAAATTGCAATGTGTATGAAAAAAACTATGCTGTAGTAATTGGAAGCTAGTACGTGTACATAAAGAGCACTCCTTTGTTCTTGTGTATTTTAGTATGTAATATCGCACTGGAAAGTGATAAAAGCAACTTTGAGCTCCAGTCATTAGACACCATAAGAAAATTGTAATGAATGGTCTTCAGAAAAACAATGTTTATCTATGATATCAGATGAAAAGCGTATTTATTAAAAATCAATACAATTATTTTACTGGGTAAGTCCATGCTTTAACTCTGATCTGGTTTTGTGTAGTTAATTTCTAGTCCAAAAGCTTCTAGCACTTGTGAAGTAGTCATGATAATACTGCTATTATCATACTGCTATTAAACATGCTATTCTTTGTCTTTTTTTGTTCTTGTAGACATCATTCTGATTAAATAGAAATATTTCTGCTCACAAGTAACCACAAAATATTCATGGTTGCCTTATGTACGTAGAAAAAAAATGGATACTAGATTTTTCACCTAAATTTTTCATCAAATCCAATAATGAAAGTTTTTCAGAATTAGTGAATTTTGACTAAAATTTTCCATGGTTTGATAAAGGCAAAATTTTTACAATACTCTTCAGTTGCAGTGCAAACCCTGGATGACATAAATTCTCTCACCCTTCACTCATTGTGCATGGTATTTTGAATGTGAAAATAACTCAATACTTCTATAAGTAGGGACTGTTAAATGATTTCATATATATATTCCTACCTTCTGTGAGCTTCTGTTGTTCTTAGTCCTTTTCTTCACCTGTAAGTGCATGTTCTTCTCCAAAAGGATTCAATCATTTTATTTCTATGAAAAGTATATTTTGTAGCTGTGACACTGCAAAACTTTTTATGCAGTAAGATCAGATTCACAAGAGCAGGAGTTTGATACTATTAGTAGTAACATCTTTTTTCATACTCAAAAGAGTATTCAAACCTGATACTGCAGAGGTTTTCAGTGATATATAGCTCCTGGGAATGATTGTTGAGAAAAGCATATAAATTAGAAGGACTGAAGTCAACCACTTGATAAGGGCTCTCAGCAAGCATTGTCTAGAAGGTGCTCCAGAGATGAAAGGGATGAAGGCATGAAGGCTGCATTTCTAGAATCAAAAATATGACCACTTTTTCTCATCTGTCTCTGTTCCCTTTTCCATTCAATGCTTCTGAATTTTTTGGCTAGACTCTGGAATTTATAATCATTGAAGAACTGAATGAAGGAACAGTTCTTTACACAATGTTGTCAAACCTCAATGAAAACTAAGTGTTTGTGGAAGAAAAATGAAAGAAAGGTAACAATTTTTTACTTCAGATTTTCTAATTAGAAATGGAAGTAGAAATCACATAAAGGCAATATGGAATAAAAATTTCACCAAAACTCATCACAATTTATAAAAAAAATAAATCAATAATTTAAGTTAAAGAATAATAAACAATGGTGTAGACTGATTAGTTTCTGACAGGCAGTATTAGTTTCTTTGCTTTCTTACAAGAAAAAAAGAACCACCCCAAAAAATACTGTATTAAGAACAAGATTCTTTCATCAACTTATGAAAATTTTCCTGTAACTGTCATCTATGCTGATTTACAATATCGTATGCAAACACATTAGCAATGGGCTTATGTTTAAGACCAGCTAGGAGGTCTGTAAGGGTAATATTAAGTATGACTAGCTGCATTAAACTGAAACAAGTCTTGGTAGGATTTCAAATTAATTCAGCACTGAGGAACAGAGAGCATGAGAAAGCAAAACTGGAAAAGTATTTTTTACAGTAATGTGGGACCATTGCGTTGGTGTAATCTGCTCTTGTTGGTATGAAGCTACAGATTCAAGTCTGCTTTTTAGCCAGAGAATGTATTTTAAAAGGCTTCCATCAGCAGTAAAGAATAATGATGATCTCAAATACTAACACTTATAGTTTTATTTTCAGCAAGCCCAGCAGGTAATCTGGGAACTGATCCAGATTGTTAAACATAGCTATCTAGTGCCACCTTACATGTCCTTGAGTATCTGAGGAACTTGGCCAGCAGGTAAAGGAGTGGATGTCTTGTTAGATATACTTCTGTAGGAGATGCTAGAAACCAGATGGGAGACATATCACACATAAACTGGCATATAAAGTAGCAAATAATTTTGTTCTCCCTATTAGAGATGTTTGATGCATCTCCCTTATTGAAATAGTAGAAATACAGTTACATTTCATTCATAGTTTTTTCAACAGAAGCAAGAATAAAGTCCAAGTTAGCATTTGTCTTAAAAAAATTGTCTGATGATACTGTTATATCACAAAGGGCTTTCAGTTTTACCCCGACTTACCTGTAGACAGACATCTGTATTAAGTTTTACTTCCACCTTATGGTACACAAATGACTTATATGCCTGGATGTAAACTGATAACTGAACTCTTACATTCATTAACTGCAGCTATTCTATCTGCAGAAGTAGCACTACTGTTGTCCTGCAGTAACATAACTAGATTTCACTTAACTCCTGGTATAATTCTAGCCCCCAACTAGATGGCTCTGCAGGTGGTGCTGTGGGAAGTGTTTGTGGTTTTGAGATGGGTCTGGAGCAAGAGTGAAGAAGGAACAGCGTCCTCCTCTGTAGCTTTTCCCTGAAATATTATTAGCATAACTGGGTGTTATTATTTTTGAGTGGGAAACTTTCATAAATACACGATATTCATCTCCATGGAGCACTCACCAAGGATCAACAAAGTTTATAATATATGCAAGGTACCTTATTCATCTTCAACAAACTTTCCCATACTGTGAATGACTGATATTTATTTCACATCCAGTGCAACTAGACTTTTGTTTCCAGTAATAAGAACACATGGTACAAGAGTAGTGGTGGAAAATAAAAGCCTGAAAAATAATAGAGGATAAAAATGTTTTCACAGAAAAATTACAGGACATTAACAATAGAATTTTGCTACTCAAATGCAGAAAAAACTGGAAATTTTCATCAAATGTCAAATAATGAACTGGGTTTTGGCTGGGGTGTTGGTTGTGTACTTTGTGGTTTGTTTATTTCCACTTTTTAAAAAGTTTATAGCTGTTTGCATCAAATTGACAGAGAGGGCCAATGTTTCAGCATAATGATTTTTCTGACCTGGGAGTTGGTTTGTTAATTTTGATGGCCATCATGTTTTATTAGCAGCAAAATTGTGGTGCAGTTCAGAAACTGGAATGGTCAGAGGTATTTGCAAGAAACTTCAATTTTACGCAAGATTAGTTGCTTGCTATAGTAATTTGAAAACAAAAAAAAAATGTATTAAGGGCTACCATAGCCTTTTCTAACTTACATGAAATGTTTCCAAGGCCCGAGTTGATCTTAGATTTTGAAAAACAGCTTATTCAAAAAGTCACCTTCTGCGTGTGCACCTGCAGATTTTTGGAGGTGCACTCATGAACTCTACAGCCCGTGGATCCTGCACTACACTGGATTATTTTCCAGCCTGTAGCTATCCTCCAACATAACCACCACCCAATGCTATGTAAATGCAAAAGTAAGAGAAGCTCCTGTGGTCCTAAGTCTGAAAAGACCAAGCCAGAGGAGGGAAACAGAAGCAGAGGGATTGTTTGAAGGCTAAATCAGAAGGAGAATCCAGTGAATGTGCACTCTTCACTAAATGCCTATGTTTGCCCCTGGATTCCGCTGACTATTTGTAGCCCTGAATGCTAAGGGAGGCTTCAAGGGTAGCGTGTGGGAGATTGAACAAGGCTCTGAAGAATCTCAGCCTCCCCAAAAACTTCTTGGGAGGAATGCCGTATCATCTACAAAGGGAAGTAACTGTTCCCTGGAATTCACATCATCTCCAAAACTTCCCTGCCCTTTGGAAGGAAAAAGTTTTTATTTAGCTTCTGCACACTAGTTCTAAGGAAGACACATATACAAGTATTTTTGTGGGTTTTTCAGTTTTGATAATTAGATAATTATTCAATTCAATGCCAAACTGATATATTTTTATTTTTTTTTAAAAAAAAAAAAAACCAACTATTATGATTAGAATGGGGGAGGGAGGGAAGGAAGAAGAATTTAGAGATACATATGTTTGTACTATACGTAGAAATATACTGTATCATACTATCCACTAGATGGACTCATGAATAGTGTTCAGAATCAAAACTCAGACTCCTAGGAAAGAGAAATATCTGATGTTAAGCTACTGCTAGAGTCTGGCTCACAGCAGCAGAGTTGGGGAAAGAAGCTTCTGCACCTGCACCTTCTGTCACTGCAAGGACTAACTATAATTTGCTGGGAGAGAGGCTCTGGCTGGTTCCCGATGCTCTCTCTAGTAGTGATAGTGTTGAAAAGATTAGAGTATATCCAGCCAAGAATCTTACAGATTTCTGAATATACAAAGCGTTATGTAAGTGCTTGAGGTAATTTAAATTAGACCTCTCATATGTACTCAGAGTGCATGTAAGGCCGCCATATGGCCATAAAAGTGGGAAAGGTATGTGCTGAAATGTTCTAATAATTAGCTTTAGCAGACAACTGAGTATTCTGCTCGAAATTACAGGCTTACTCACAAACATTGCCTTCAATCGTTTAATTTTTTCAAATCACAAGCTAAATTATTATTGCTTTTTGTGTTGGTTTGTTTCCTTGCCATAACCAACTGCTGGTTGCTGTATTTGCTAAATGATGCAATACTTCCTCAGCCCATAAAATCTAGACAGGTAGCAAAGGCACCAGCACTAACCGTTTCATTACAATAATTCTCTTTAAATCACCTCAAACATACAGCTGTAGCTATGCCTACAGTAAGGAATAGGAATGACCTCCAGAGAGTGGGAACATGCATGCATTTCCAGCTAGTATAGGGCTGTCAGAGCTGCATTGTATTATCTCCTTACTCATTTCTGACATCAGAAACAAGCCAAAGACGAGTGAAAAGGGAAAATGGAAAAAGACTTCAGCAAAGCTTTGTGACTAATACCCACTCTTATTCCAACTTCTTTCTATTTCATGCAGTCTGGAAGCTAAAGAAGGTCTTCAGCAGCTGTAATGACATTGGACTTGATGAAGGTCCTGGGATACTTGACTGTAAAACTGAGTAGAAAATATACAGTGACTCTGTCTGATGCTTGATAAAATAGTCAATGAAGTCAGTGAGTAACATATCCAAGTAATAACAAGACAAAACAACACAACAAGCAGTGCCTTAGTGCTGGGAAGGTAAAGGAAACTTAATGGAAATAAATTCTGGATGCTGCAAAGGCAAATAAACATGTGCTCCTACCCCAGCTGTTCCATCGCCACAGCTGACATTAGTTTATTAAAAAGCAGCAACCTAAGTGCTCCAATACATTTTGGGAAGTGGATTAAACTTTAAACTTTTAAACTTCAAATAGCAATATAAGGCTAAGTTAATAATTTTATTTCAAATCTATAGCTGTCTATGGGTACGTCTTTCTGTAAGTATTTTGAGAGAAATATGTGACAAGATTGATAGTGTAATAAGTCCTATATAAGTAGAAGTTGCCAGACTCATAGAGGCATAGGACCATAGGACTGCAAGTTCACCTAGTCCACTATGGGAATATTTTCCCTTTATCATTCCTGGTGGATTTTTCCAGTCTTAATGATATGAATGGTAATCCTTTTCTTAGAAACTGCCCTGGGAAATCTGTGGCAATAATTCATTATTACTATCCTTGAAAACGGATTTATTTTTTAATCAGAACCCCTTCCCCCTATCCTGTGGTTTTGTCCAGACAATTTTTGTGTCATTGAAAGTGTTCCCCTTTTTTGGCCTCCTTTCCTCTATTCTAAACAACCATAATTCAGATGATCATGACAGATCTCGAGGAAGAAATTATATTTCAATCTAAGCTTCATATTAGTAGATACATCAAGTGGATCTGAGAGGCCAACTTCATTAGATTTTGAAATGAAATTGGGATTCACTCTTTCTTCCAGCTGTGGATGACTGATCACTCTCCACATAAAATCAACCTGTTGCTATGGCCTCCTGTGGGATTTTTTTGCTGCAGTGATGATAAAATATTGTAAACTAAAGAAACAAAGACATGCTTAAGATACCACAAGAGAAAACAAAAAGTTTGCTGAGAGATTGAGTTTTCTATGTGGTCTTTCAAATGTGAAGAATTAACAGTGAGAAGGCACATCTCTAAGGCCAGGTTATTAATTGGGTAAGGATGAAGGCCAAAATATTTTAACTGGCTCAGCTGAAGGTGAAGATTTGAGAAACAAGAGTCTTTTGCAACTCAGCCAGCAAATGCTAAAAAAAACTAGTCTTGAACTATCTTCGGCATAAAAATATACTGGTCTTTTAAATATCCTGGGTGGGAAATTCTTGTAGCAGTTTGCATGTAGTGTCTGTTTATATTCTAAACTATAAGCCAAATTTAAAGAAGGCACTGTAGCTGGTATATATGCAGAAGTAAGCAAAATACTGAATTTTAAAGGGGAAAAAATTATAATGAAGTTTAAAAGTAGGTCTTTTATGCAGCTTTCTTGCATTTTCTATCACTATGAAAATAATGCAGTAAATAACTCTGTCATTTTTATTGTGTTTTGGATAGATTCTTTTAAGGAAAAGGACATGTACCAGCTTGCAGTATTTGCTGTAGTCCTAATACTTAGAATGGACGATAGCATCATAGCAAGTTTTGCTAACACAGGTAATAAATACCCTGGGTTTTTACATAACTTCTGAAGTTAAATGAGTAATTTTCCTGATGATATGGCATTGTTTGAAGAAAAATCTTAATGGGATTTAGCATTCTGAGAAAGAGCAGTTGTTTAAAGGGCTTCAGCAGTACTCCAGGACCAGGGTTCTGTATCCCACTGGCATATTGAGCTGTCTTGGTATGTCAGTCCTCTATCTGTCTTAGTCTTGGCTTCTGGTTAAGTGGAAACTCTTTATACAGTGTATGCCTGTATGCACACAGGCACACATATGACATCATAAGCACCTGTGTGCAACAGCTGCATTGTCCTGCCCTAAGGGCTGCAGAGGTCTCAGTGACATCACAAGCAGGTCCACAAGCCAGCTGTGCATACATACACTGTACCTATGGAGACCTCCAAGTAAAAGGATCTAGGTGTTATTAGGAAAATATCAATGCTAATTAACCATATATGTTTGCATAGTATGATATGGCCCATACCTCTATGAACAGGTAAAATCAGAGTCTTGGGTAAGTGTTCTATATATTGCATGTTCACATGAGATAAATCTTATGCTCTGTTTCCTTAACACTCTGGTAATACTTTCTTGCTGCTAAAGTAGCATCAGAAATAAAGTGTGAGTTTTGCTAGATATGAGCTAACAATATCTGAATCACATTGATAAGTCACTCCTACTCTGCTTTCCAAAATCTAATTTAAAGTGGTGACTTAAAGACCTCGTTACCTTGTGCAGAATATTAACAACCCTTGTCTCCTGTCCTGGAGTGACAGTAGTGACCTGTATAAGGTGGTTTCATGTCTATGGTAGTGTTTCTTTGTCCAAGGTGGGGTTTGTAGTACTGTTGTGCTGTTGTGTACACCCCGCTGTGGAGCTGTTAAGGCAGGCCAAATGCAGCAATAATTTTAAATATCCTCTTGGTTTCTCTCAGCCCTTCTCTTTTTTCTAATCTTGCTGATCTAAGGTTACAACCAGGCTATTTTTTCAATTTTTGTAATGAAAACCGCAAATCTCATGTAGTTGAATGAATGTATACTTATATGATACTACAAGAATTTGGACCACTGGGAAAAATAACAAATTATTAAAAAGAGTGTGATAAAATTGCAATAGGGGGCAACATTCTGAATACAGTACTATTCCCAGCTCACACCTCCACTGTCTGATGCTTTCCTTGGCTATAAGTCTGTCCTTGAAAGTCAAGAAAGGAGTGAGCACTAGGGAGTGGCAGTAACTATAGTTCACTGTGCTCATATCATAAAAGTATACATCAGCTGTGACAATTTAGTAGCTGTAGGAAAACATGATCACATTTGCATTTCTGGAATTCCTGCAGTTTTAAATAACATGGTAAGTGAATTTCAGTCCTCTGTCCTACACCCTTGCTGATGAAAAGGGAGTGGACACAGAGGTATACACATTGTGCTGAATTAATAGTGAGATGCTAAATTGGCATTGCAATTTCTTAATTTTTAACGCCAGTAGAAGTTGTTATTAAATATTCTTAACTGATTTTGAAAAAATCTAAAGGCTTTTATTTTGCCCAGCATTTCAGTACTTGCTCTCATCTGAAACTATATTTGGCTTTATGTAGCTATGTATACAAGTATATCATATTAAGTCCTTCTAAATTCTAAAATTGATGCCCCTGAGTGAGCTGCTGCTGAATGCATGAAGCTGTTCTATATGCTTGATTTGGTGCTTCACTCATTAGTTGATGCAGCACACTGGGAAACCTTGCGTATGTATCATGCCATTAGAAATGGCATCACCCTCAATTGCTTGCTCCACTTAGTTTCATCCTACAAAGGCTGAAATAAATCCTTGTTATTGTGCTGAATGAGTTATTTCCTTTCGATATTAAAATACATCTGGGTGATCCAAATAGGGTGACTTATAAAAAATTCACCTCATGTAAGCAGGACTTCAGAAAATAATTGTCATGGTCTTAGAAATGCCACGTGAATTCTGAATATTTCCTATGCATCACTTCTAGTCCAGGCCTAGTTCAGTGAATTCCCAAAGGCTACCCACCTCTAAAACATTCAGACATTTTTATTTAAGAATATTGATGAAGCAAGCCATACCTAACTATGAAGGGATATTGCTATTTATAGATTGTTCTGGAGAATGTGAATAGTTGGTTGAATCTTCCAATTACTATGATTGAGCTCTGTGATGAAAGGCTTTATGGTGCAGTTGGTTTTCTGAGCCCAAAACTTTAGCTTTCCAAAGGGATACCGCATACTGAAATCTGGTTAGAAGCTTTGCAAAAATTTCCATCTCTCTAAAAGCCTCCAGGTTTTAGGGTGTAAAACTAGCAATGCACAACCCCCTCTTGCTCTTTCAGTCCACATCAATAAAAATGGGTGCTTGAGTTAGTGAGCTCCAACTTAGTGGAGTTGTCAGTCAGTGGAGCTTCCAGAGGATGAGGTAAAGCACTCAAGTGCCATATCAGTGTCACTGACTATATGGAAATCAAAGCTCTGTTTCAGGCGTGTGTATTGACTGAATAAGGTTGCCTGTGAATATCCTGTTCAGCCATTCAAAGTTGGACACAATTTATATTTACTCATGTTCTCTTACAAGTAGAAAAATCAGTTTTATATGGTGAAGTGTATTGCTATATATGTGTCTAAAAAGAGGAGGAAAGAAGATGTGGGGGAGCATTTAATTACTTGCAATAGTATGTTTGAATTGTCCATTGTCACAGTTTGCTCAGGCATTTTGCTCTGACATACAAACTAATAAAGTTGCTCATGTTGCCTCCTCAATTTAAAAGGAAATTATTTTCCAGTCATATGATGAAGAATTAAGACTCTTTCCCCACTTCTTTTTTTTCTTCCTGCATGCCAAATCTGTGATCTTTTCCATTACATTAATATGACAATTTTATTACAGTTTCACCAGAAACTTCTCTCAAACTGAGATTTTTGACATCAATAATATAGGTAAGATTTAGAGGAACCAGCCAGCAGTCAAGGCCCATTTTTCTTATATGGATATGCAGTTCCTTGAATAAAAAGGAAAAGAAAAATCTCCACTGGGGGGTGATAGAGCAGAAAAGGGAATATTTCATCTTTGGGGGTAACATGTATTTCTCAGTATACTGCCAATGCTAACCTCATGGTGGTGAGTATCCACCCTCCATAATGCTTTGAACATCACATGCAGGTCTCAGGTTTTCACAAGAGTGGGATTTAACTTGTTCTTTATCCATGGTCCATGTTTAGTCCAAACTCTTATTTTATCACTTTAGTCTCTGAACAGTTTTCTGTAAAAGAGCAGTTTCTTCCCACACTGGCTCAGCTTTCATCCTATGGCCCTTTCAAGGACTGTGGTATACTTTAAAAAAAGGATGTATAGGTATTTATGCAGGGCCTGTTGTCTGTAATTTAAACAACTGAATACCTCGTATCGCTCAGAGTACAGGTGTTCATTTCTGTTTCAGTCAACCAGGCAGAAAAAAATCTTGTAAGCTGAAAGTGGGTACATGAACAAATGTTTTGGGAGTTGTTTAATGCTATTCATGATGTTGATTTTCACTAACACATCCATCTTAAGCATTTCTTTCCTCTTCTGCTGTGATTGTTTCAGGATGGACTAGATTAAACTGTGGCAACTGAATGATGTAAGCCCTATTTTTGAGATAGATAGGTGCATGCTGAACTAGCTGTGGATTTTTATGGCCCAATCTTTCAAATCCCTTAAACTTCTAAACAGTTATGTATATCTTTGTTTTTCAATGGCATGTTTTTCCTTCCTGTTTCTTTTAGCTGTCACATCTGTTGTGATTTCCATGAAGTCCCTCCTATTGCAGAACAGTCTATTCAGTGGCTTTAGGATAAGATTCAACAGTGGAGAAATAGTCAACACAGTACCAAATGCTACATGGGAACTGCTGGGAGGATCTAAATGAAGAAACTATGCAGAGGCAGTAGCATCACTGTTAAGTGCTACAGAAGGGTTATCAGTACCGACCGCTCTGAATGCTCTGGAGTAAACCATGATGGGGAAATGGCAAAAGCAGGCATGAGACAGTGCTAACCATCAGCAATCAGCAGCTGCTGACACCAAGAAGCAAAATATTGTGAAACTTTGATCATTTATTTCTTGAAACTTTTCTGAGACTTCTTTTTATTTGTTTTTAATGACAGACACCTCCTGAGTGTCTCTACCTTGGGTTTTGGAAAAGTGAAAAAAAATTTCCTTTGAGCAGTCTTACCCAACCTTAATAACCACCTATTTTGTCTGACCATGAATTAGACTGTCAGTCTCGTGTATTCTTTGCAACAGTTCATTTCAGAACCTCAGTTTAGTATTTTTATAAACATCTGCATCGGTACTTAATCAATTACTCATTGTACCTTAAAGCAAAATGGTAATGCCTGTAATAGTACTTCAGTAACTAAGTAAATGAATAATACATGTTCATTTCATGGTAAGTACAAGGAAATGCTGCTTCCTTTCACTTTCAGTGTATCGGATGTGCAATTATGGTATAATTAAGTTCAGCTTACATGACAGGTGAATGACATTTCTACATTGCCGTTCCAAGTCGACTACTCAAGCACACTAAATATATTGTACAACAAATTTTGAAGCATAGGCAGTGCAGACAGACACTTTTGTGCATTTCATGAGCCAAAATGGCTTCTGTGTCAGTTTCTGCTACCATGGATAAGGGAGATAGACTTCTGACAACATGTGTGTGAACTACGAGACCCAGTGAGTTAGTGAAGTTCCTTAATTAGAGTAATCACAACAATGGATGAGTGTGGAGCACTGGAGTTGTGATGGTTAGAATGAGTGAAGTTTAATCTCTTTCATGGTATAATTTCTGTCTTTTCTTTCTTTGTTTAAATGTGACTACAACCATTTGTCAACTGACAAGAGGTCCCGTATCACATTTGCAAGTCTAAATGACTGAGCCCTATGAATCATTCTGCAAGAGATGTGTAGGAAGGCAATCTCCAGGGAAGGAAAATATTCCTCTAATCAAATAGATATAGCTTATCCCTTACTGCTGCTCTAAAAAGAGTTTTGAGGAAAGTTATTTCTGTTTGAAATGATAGAAGTTGTAAATTTTTTTACAATCACATAGTACTTGTAATTGCATGAGAGCTTACAAAGCTGTGATCATTAACTCCTAAACTGCTCCTAATTTGGGGAGATGCATGGTAAACCAATTAGCATTTACTATATGGAAGGGTGTTGTAGAACCATTATAGTCAAGGAATAACAGATTTTAACTGTGCTAGGTGTTTCCATTTACATGTTTCAAATTCAGATTACTTGCTGGAAAGATGGGTACTATTTCTGTTACTACAAAGCTCTAAATGAACTATACAGACTTGCAACAAAATCACTGTTTTTCACAGGTTCAAAACAAGCAACATTCCCCAAGTCTGCAGAAGGGGAAAAACAGAGTGCTGTTTCTGAGTTCCTTTGTTCAATCTGTTTTCAGTGGGTGTGACTTTATTTTATTCTGTTTTTTCCAGGTGTTTTCAGCAGGGCTGGGAACTCAGGTAAGACTTCTGTCCTTCATTTCAGCATGCAATGCAGACCTCTTTCTGAGAGTGGATAGAAACACAAAATGGTGAAATATTTTGTTTATATCTGAACTCTGGCCCACATCTGTTAAATTTAAATTGTGGAGGAATTTGTTTTTATCAAGTGACCAAAATTTTCTAGTCAGAAACTGGAGTGAGCTAAGGTAATTCCATCAATCTTCAAATCAGAAAATAGGGTAAATGTATAATCAAATGTTTTAATTAAACGAAGTGAAACTTGAAAGAGGTTCAGAGGATTCTTTAAAAGTTCATTAAGAAAAATTCCTCACCTCACCTATTCACAATATCTGCAGACAAAACACATATTTTTTTTGAAGGCTCAAGAATCTAGTTATATTTCTCTCCCATTCTGAAATATACAGCACATGCTGTGATACAAAAGAAGTCTGATTGTGTAGTATGGAGATGTTTTATTACTACTGTATTAACCGATGAAAGTAAAAGGTGTAAATAATCAAAACAAATAGTAACTATTCTTTTTTTTTAATGGATCAGTGTTCCTATTTTTCTTCACAGTGGATTTAAGAAATATCAGACCTAAAATGACAATTTAAGATCGAGTCATATAAAAATTTTAAGTATTAAATTAGATCTTTTTTTCCATGTTTATTAATACAATCATTAGAAGAAATTTGTTACCAGAGCAACATGAGTTCTTTCAACAGTGAAATTTCATCCCAATTCTGCTATTTCTGTTGCCAGAATTGTCCCTTTTCTGTACTGATAATGCTTCCCAATAGCTGTGGAATCAATACATTCCATTAGTACACTCCTTGTGCCAGGGTCACTGATACAGACTTTGGGTGAAAAGATAGCATTTTTGCAATAAAGTGTTTATGTGCAAAACCCAATTCTTATACTAGGTACAAGTTTATTTCCTGTTTTGAAATCTATTTACATGTATATATGCATACATATATATGTATATATATTATACATAACAATTACATTTTAGCTATTCTCTTTAATTAAAATTACTTTCACCATAAATGTAAAATTATCATTAAACCATTTTAAGATACCCCTCTCACTGACAAGCAGAAAAAAAAATCCATCAAGCCTTTAAGCTCTGACTTTTCTATCTACGTTTTCAGTTCATCTTCAGAATGTTTATCCATCAAATATTCCCATGAATGAAATACTTGCAGAGCCAAGATTTCATGCTGATTACTGACACAGGTCATGTACACCTTGAATAAATAAAAAAAAAATCCTCTCATCATTCATTATTGCTTATACCATTGACTATGCCCTTGTTTTCAGTGTTGTACCAAAGGAAACCCTGAACAGCTGTCTATGTCCCTAGCATGGTTAATTACTTGTTCTCCTTTAAGGTACTGATTGCAAAAAAATGAGTATTTCTTTACATCCCCTTTGGTATCATTTGTTAGCTTAACAAAACTAACTGTGTTCCTGAAAGTTCTCTAATAGTAATAGAATTAAAAATTAATACTTACGTCATAGAAGTTTGAAAACTTTCAGACAGTTTTAAATTAAGCAGCCTGATTTAAGAAGCATCAGTGGTCAATGAGTGAGTGAGACCATTAAAAAAATGCAGGATTAATAATCATCCAATTCTACATTTTTTCAATTAAAATTCATAAAGATACCTGGGTATATATGCATTATTCAGAGCAAAACTCTGCTGAGTACTTTATTACCATTAGGATGATTTTGAAGACTATGGCAAATATTTATCTTGACTTTCTCCAGAAGCAAGTAAACATTGTTATATTTTTTCAGAAGAAGTTAAAGGTGCCCTGTAATATTGCTACAAATAAGAGCACCCAAAATTCTGCTTATCTTAGAAATTCAATTGTTTTGAAGTACTTCCTCAAGTAGAAAACTGCATAGTAACCTGTAAATAAAATCATACAACTCTAGGGTATTTCATTTTGCTGTGAGAAGTCCACAGCATCTCACCTGACCATGGATAAGAAAATGCCTAATTAAATATCACAGCTCCACCATTTTCAAAAGCTCCTGTGGATGCTAATAGTCTTTTCTGAAGGCAATTTGAGAAGGGATGAATCTTTGATGTCAGTTGCATATTCAGTAATATTGCCAGTTTTGTAGTTTTCTCAGAGCATCACTGCCTTCTTTTCTGGAAATAAAGCACACAGTTCTAAGTCTGCATTTTGTGTGTTAACCTCATGTTAGAAGTAAAATAAAAGGCAAACAAGACAGGCTTCAAATACATTTTGTTTTTCTGGAGTATATGGCATTAAAAACTAGGTAGAGAACACTCTACATGTCCTTTCTGTAGCTGACATCTGGTACCTATATAACACAGTTGTGATGGTCAAGCAGGTGGTGATTAACCATGATTCAAAATGATGTTTCACAGCAGCCATCCACAGCAGGGAATGAAATTGTGGCATTCAGCAATATTCTGCTGCAGTTCACGTGCTGGGCAGAGTGAGGTGACACGCGTGTGCTGTGGGCAGGAGGGACTAGGAGCAGACAGGAGGTTCTTCTCCTTTGGAAAGTGAGTGTTGTTCAACTGTTTGATGGTTTTGTAGGGATGTCCAAAGAACTGTGTGAGTAAGGACAAGCTGACTTATGTGTACTTTTTACTGGGATTTACATAGATGGTTCTAGAACTCTAAATATATTATAAAACAAAATTATAAAGGAAGTCCTTTATTATTTATTGGTCTGTGGAGACAGGACAAGGGGCAATGGCTGCAAGTTGGAGCATAGGAAGTTCTGCACCAATATGTGGCAACCCCCCTTTGGCAGGGGGGTTGGACCCGATGATCTCTCGAGGTCCCTTCCAACCCCTGTGATTCTGTGATTCTGTGATTGTATGATTCACTGTGAAAATTGCTGAAAAGAAATGGGCATGTTGGATGGAAGTACAAGTCCTCTTAAATTTTTTTCCATTTTGGAATCTGCAACAGGCCAGGTGTGATTAAAAAATAAGGAGGGGAAAGGTAATCTAGATAAACTATAGATCTGTTAATCTCATGGCAGTATTATGTTTGATTTTGGAACAATCTGTAAAGATGCAAAGGTAAATGTAGAATGTAATACAATTCCATATTCCTTCAAAAGCAAGATGAGCCTGCTCCCTATGTTCTCTTTTGCACATGAAAACTTATGGAACATCCAGTCTGGTTGAAAGTTTTTGTGTACATTTGAGGTGGGGAATACGGATGTTACTATTACTTTGCAGTTGTAAAAGAGCAAGCCAAGAGCCTTTTAGAAGAGGTGAAATGTTAGTACTATCCTACATTGTAAATTGATTTGGAATTGATGTGTAATTTTGCTGTAAAAGAACAATTAATGCATACTGGAGCAAGCACAGAATACCAGAATGATCACAGAAAGGAAAGAATATGCAAGGGAGTAAACAAACTTGGCTTGTGGACGGAGGTGATACGATTCTACTCTATAAAAAGGTCAAGCGAAATACCAGGGTGGGAGAAAGGCTATCTAATCTTAGACTGTGTTTGCACACAGAAAATTTGTGTACAATATATTCAGGATTGAATCTACAAAATGCTGTTGAAATGTGAGGTCCTCCAGTTCTTCAGGAAAAGAGGCAGTGGGCACGAACTGAAATCCAGAAAATTCCATTTAAACAAAAGGAAAAAAATAATCCTGTGAAGGTTAACAAACACCATTCCACCTGCTCTCAGAAATGGGCAGTTACGTGTATAATCACCAATGTAAATCAAGTGTACTCAGAAATAGCTTACATGCCCTGCGTATTTAAGCCTAGTAATACCACTAATTCTATTTCTTTTTCAATGGGCTGCCATGACAAGGCAAAACATTTCAAAACATAATGGTCCCATCTATGTCAAAGAGACAATTGATACTGAAATCAGTTGTTGAGTCTTTAGAGATCAGAACAGACCAGATCTGGTCAGAAGAGGCGATACCTGGTTTTGCTATTTCATGGAATCTGATGTAAATTTTCTTTTTTGTTAATGTAATGGCATAAACTAGAGGAAGAATATTTGCTGAAAGATTATAACTATTTCTTCATTGACTACAGCTTTGTGTAACTACAGATTGTTAATGACAAAGCTTCCCTGCTTTATGAAAAGGATCAGAGCAGTGAATCTGGTGGTCTTGCTCCAGTATTACTTTTCGAGAAGTAACATGGTGAGCCCTAAAAAAAATAAATAAAAATCCCTACCATACCTTTCTGAAGGACAAGGCCTACCATACAAACACTGGGGCTGTTGAAAATGCACTAATTTTCTAAATCCATCTAAATTTCTCTAAACTCTCCTTCTAGTATATTAAGAACAAAATGTTTATGCACATGGATTTGTGAAAGGAGTGGGTTTGTGTGTGTGTATATATATATATATATAAAAATATATGTAATATAAAAAAATTATATAATGAAGTAAGCCTTATATATAAGAAGTCCTTTTGTAAAGGACAGGGAGATAGCAGTCAGCAATTAGCATCATGGACAAAACAGAGTCAACACAAAATAAAGGAAAGAAACTATCTAATTTATTACACTACACTACACACCCAGTGACACCAAAGTCAGATAATGAGAAGTGCGACCAGATCTTAAAGCACCTCCCCCCATCCCTCCCTTCTTAGCAGACTTAACTTTAGTCATGAATTTACTCCCTTCTTCCCCCCATTGTGGCACAGGGAGGGGCAGGGAATGGGGGGTTCAGTCAGTTCCTCATGAGTTGTCTTCCTTCTTAGCTGGCGGGGGGAACATTCCTCACACCCGTCCCCTACTCCAGCATGGGGTCCCACCCACGGAAGACAGTCCTTCACAAACTTCTCCAAAGTGAGTCCTTTCCCACAGTGCTTCAGCTCTTCACCATCTGCCCCAGCATGGGTCACTGCTATGGCAGGCAGTCACAAATCATAAAATGTCTTTCAGTGTCTCAAGCCCCGGCTACACTGGCACCTGCATCGCCTCCTTTCCCCACTCTTCACTGGCCTTGGTGTCTGCACAGTTTCTTACATCTTCTCACTCCCTTCTCTGGTGGAAAAAAGCAGCTGCTTGCATTTTTTTTCTCCTAAATGTGATTCCCAGAGGTGCTGTGACCGTCACTGATTGTCTTTGCCTTGGTCAACAACAACTCCGGCCTTGAGCCAGCTGGTGTTTGTTCTCTCAGGCCTGCAGAGAGCTTCTCACTGCTTCTTGCAGAAGCCACCCCTTCTGTGGCACCCCCACCACTTCTCCACCAGAACCCAGCCAGAACCGGAACCCTAACTAACAAAATGTTAAACTGATCAAAAATCCTTTTCTAGGATGTGATCTTTGTGCCTTTACCATGGACTGGAGTTCAATTAAGGTGTTTCTTATAATTCTAAAACAAATATTAGGGTTGGTTGGGGAATTATAATGTGGACATGATGGTAGGAAAAAGTAGAACAACTGGGTTTGATTTACTAACAAGTGCAGGAGATGTTTTGGTAACTATACTTTGTCACTTGAGAGTTGTTAGAAGGCCTTATGCATTGGCTTGTTAAAACCCCCACCACATTAATTTCAGTTCATCAGGAGGGACTGTGGTCCTTGAATAGTGCCTTGGTGTGAGAATAATTTTTTTGTTGTACTAACACATCAGTCATTATTTTTCAAGTACATGCTTTGTTTGCTAGTCCAAAGCTTTTTTAAATCTTCAGTTCCTAAGTTAATACTGCTGCAGGTAGGACAGTCTTGAACAAACATAGGCTCTTAGTACCATATATTTTTGTAAGGAATCAGTTAGAAATTACCATCCACAGCTCATGTTTTTCTGATATTCAGATGTTGTCAACCTCATGCTCTTGTATTTGTAGAATCCATCAAGCCACATGGCAAAGCAGGACTAGTTCCCATACTGATGTTCTGGGAGCCATTGTATAGGTAATGTTTTCTATCAGGCTGGAATCAATTTGACGGGGGTTAAGGAAAAGGTTAAGTAGAGGACAAATTACCATTGTTGTTCTACAGCAGCAGTTAGTACTGATCTTTATAGCAGCTTTATAGCAAAATAATATATATTCTGGCATTGCACTTAATGGATGCTGCATGAAAAGCGATGAAAGTTATGAATGACTTCTATTAGGCTTCATTTTTTCTTACTTTTTAGTTAATATTACAAAGCCCAACATAATTATCCATTTGGCAGTTCTCCTTGTCAATCATCTGCTGATTCATAAGCCACTCAAACAATACATTACACGCTGGATCATCTGTGAGGACTTTCTGGCACTGCTCCCAGCATTTAATACACTTTTCCAGGATATCCCAATAGAATCAGAACTATCCACATTGTTGCCGGACCATTCTTGTTTCCTTGATGAACACATGGCTGTAGGCTTGCAGGCTGTGCTTCCCTTGTTGCCCAAAATGATTCACACGTCTTTTCTCTGCAGAAAACAGACAACTGTGCTTCGTTTGGTATTAGTTTTTCATGTCAGGAAACATAAGTCAGGTACCGATTTTGCAGTTGTTTTGGGGATATCTATAGTTGTGTGAAAACCTGCTGCTTTGGGTTGAGGCCATTTAGTTAGTATCCCATGGGTGGTGGCTTTTACCTATTAGGGGGCCTGCTTCACTGCAGATAGCAGCAGAAAGATGGAAATAACAACTACACCGGGGCCAGCCAGGAAGAACTTTCTTTATATTTTCACTAGAAAGAAAACGCTAGAAAAATTTGCTGAGTGGAAACTACTGGCACACTGAGGTTCCCTCCTCAGCAACTTTGTCTCATTCGTGCACTTTCCTGCTGCAGCTTTCCTCCTCATACCATTTTGGTTTCTCAAATCTGACCAGTTCTGCTGTGTGTATTATGTCCCTCTAGGTTATTAAGCACTGTAAAGATTAACAATGCACACTGTTAAGGTATAGATCTAGGCCAAATAAAACTGCTTTCATACACTGTTATGAGAAAGCATGTGAGAAAACATCATTTGCCACGTTTTCCTTTTCCAGGAAAGAAATCCAGACAACCCTCGGTACTATAATCGTGTATGGAAATGAAAGCTTGCAGGAAAACATGGAGCGAGCAATCCCAGTATTTAACAGTGTGAGAAGATGATGAAGTACTACAAGGTAAGCTAATTGTGTAGCCTGTAGCAAATGTCCTTTTCAATATAAAATGTCACAGATAACTTTAAGGTGTGCTGCAGGAAGAATTAGAAGATAAAGAGGGATCATAGCAATTAGTTACCAGTTCTCAGGGAACAAATCCTTTAGCAACCTACCCCCCTGTATAGCTCCACTCCCACTACAGCTCTAGGCTTTCTCTCTCTCAAACCAAACCCTGAGCAAAACCAAACCCTAATTAGAGATAAACAGTATCTCTAGGCCCAGGCTAAACCTTGGCACAAGCTCCTTATCCCTGTCTTTAATGAGGAATTTCTCAATGGAGAGTTCCTCTTGGCAGCCTAAGCCTTCCATTGGCAGTCTCAACAAAGGCCTCTGTACTCAAGCCAAATTAAGAAGTTCTCAGGGAAGAGATGAGATTGCAGCTTGCCCCTCGTTTTGGTAACCTCTTTTCAGCCCATCTCCATCTGGAGCATTAGAAAATGCCTCCCAGTCAAACTAAACACTGTTAGTGTTAGGAGTGGGCTTGAGGGAGAAAAAGCTTAGAGGTCCACTTGGGTTGGGCTACAAAGGGTCTGCCAAGAGGAGGGCTAAGCTGGAGAAAGAGATGTTCCCCAAAGGTTTCTTAATGTGGAACAGGCTGTTGTAGTTTTGTGTAGCTGGGTTCTGGTGGAGAAGGAGGGGCTGCAGGGGTGGCTTCTGCAAGAAGCAGCTAGAGGCTCTCTGCAGGCCGGACAGAACAAACACCACTCAGCTCAAGACCGGAGTCATTGCTGGCCAAGGCCGAGCCAATCGGCGATGGTCACAGCGCCTCTGGGAATCATATTTGAGATGTAAAATAACCCACAAGCAGCAGCTTTTTTCCACCAGAGAAAGGAGTGAGAAGATGTAAGAAACTGTGCTGACACCAAGGCCAGTGAAGGCGAGGGGAGGGAGGCACCCCAGGTGCCGGCTGTGGAGAAGACCATGGTAGAGTGGGTGTGCCCCCACAGCCCATGGAAAAGGATGGGACCACACCTGCAGCCCACGGAGAGGCCCCATGCTGGAACAGGTGGAGACATACAGAAGACACTGTGACCCGCATTGGAGCAAGCCCCTGCCAGCACTTGCAGCCTGTGGAGAGAGACAGAGACACAGAGATGAGTGAGAGAGAGAGAATTCCATGCCAGAGCAGGTTTGCTATGACAGGGGGCATGGGGGGGATGGGGCTTGTGACCCAATGGAGGACAAGGTTGGAACAGTCTGGGCCTGAGAGACTGAGAGACATTCAATGATTTATGACTGCACCCCATAGAAGTTACCCACGCTGGGGCAGCTGGTGAAGAGGTGAAGCCCCGTAGGAAAGGAGTCACATTTGAGAGATTTGTGAAGGTCTGTCTCCCATGGCTGGGACCCAACACTGGAGCAGGGGAAGGGTGTGAGGAATGTGTGCGTTGTGTCATATGTGTCCTCCCTCCTCCTGGCTAAGAACGAAGGCAAGTTGTGAGGAGCTGACTGAAACGCCCATTCTCTGCCCTCTCTGTGCCACAGTGGGGTGGAAGGAGGGAGAGAAATCATGACTAAAGTCTGCTAAGAAGGGAGGGGTGGTGGGAGGTGTTTTAAGATCTGGTTGCGCTTCTCATTACCCAACTAGTTTCACTGTGTGTGTAGTGTAATACACTAGGTAGTTTTCTTTCCTTTATTCTCTGTTGAGTCTGTTTTGCCTGTGACACTGATTGCGGAATGATCTCTCCCTGTCTTTATCTCTACTCCTAAGCCTCTCAGCATATGTTTCTGCACCTGTCCAGAAGAAAAGATGGAGTGATAGAGCGACTTTGGTGGGCATCTGGCCTCCAGCTAGGGTCAAACCACCACAGAGACTCAAACCCTTGGCTGTTAGATTTATAATTAGTTCTGGTAGATAGATATTCTAGAGCTTCAGTTTGGAGTGGAGCTGGAAGCGGTAGCCTGAAGACATTTCTTCTGTGAGAACTTGCCCCTCTTTAGCAGTGCATTCACAGTCCCACTCCAGCTGAAACTCTAAGCTTTTTCACCATTTGTCACAGCCCAAGCCCCTCAAACATTGCTCTGAGGAAAGTGATCTAAGGGGAGAGTGGTCTAACACCTTGTGATGGAGTTGAAGTTTTTCTAGCAACAAACAGCTATGTGAGAATGTTTGACTTGCCTTTCTCCAACCATCCATTCTCATGGTTGTCTTGTGACAGGAATTCTTACAGAACTTATATTTTAGTCTTTTTAATTTGATGTAAGAACGATTGTGTTCATTCCAGCTGACTTTTGGTGCCTGTACATCACAGGAAGTTACTTGGAGCCAACAAAACTATCAGATTCAGACTGGTGATGTACCACCACCTGCTCAGTGCTATGTCCTGTGAAGAAAATCAAGTGGTACATTTAATAGTACTGCCTTAAATTATGTAGGTACTGTAGAGGCATTTCATGGAAATGTGTGATTTTGGAGTTGGCACAAGGTGTCATTATAGTTGCCTTTTCTGAAGGGAAGAAAGTTGCCTAAAAGATTCAGATCTCTGCTCTGTTGTTTTGTTATTCAAAGTACAAATACTTTTTGTACTTAATCATTAAGCTATGTACACATAAGTGGACACTTTTGTGGTGGCACAAATTCTGTTATAATTTGTCACTTCTGTTAGTGTGCTGGAATTTTAGCCTGTGTCTTGTATTTCCCTTTAATTAATATAGATTTTCATGTTAATACAGTTCATAGCTTTTTATCAAAGCTTTCACACAGAAACCTGAGAGTTTTAATGTTTCCCCTGACCTTTTAACAGATCTAGTTTCAGTGCATGTGGGAAATGTTAACTAATGAGAATTTTTTGAAACTATTTGTTGGAGTGTATTTTCACAAATGATATATTAAATGGGAACTTATTTGCTGGCCATGTATTAGTCAGGGTTAGGAATTGAGAGATGTTAAACCATCACTCCGCTGAAAATTATTTTCCAGGATTTTTTCAGGGTTTTTTTTGTTAATAAAATAACGTAAAAATCAGGTGTAGGACATTATCCAGAAATAGGAATAAAATAGGAATAAAAACTAGTATGAGTTTGACTCAGGGAAGGAGAAATACTTGGTCAGAAGCTTTTCTGAAATCCAGAAAATTCTAAGTATATTTTTCCATGTTTTATTCATTTTTACTCACTTTGGTTTTCCTTAGCAATCACTGAAACTGAAGAATGAAGTGCCAGAATCTTACACAGAAAGGTATTCTTGCTTTATTTCTGGATAGAATGCAGACAGAAAATGCTGAAAGTTTTGGTAGGATGTCTTTTATTTCTCTCTATCTCTCTCTTTTTTTTAATCAAAGGTATGAAAACAAAATACCTAAGTTCCAAAACAGCTATTTCTTATTTTTTTCCTTTTACAAGTCAAAAAGCATTTGAAACCTCAGGTTTATATCTTTAGAAAAGGGACAAGCCTTCAAATACGTCATGCAAACCAGATGATAGGGATCACTTTAGCATAAACATTGAAGTAGTAAGTATTAACACTACAGTGTGGTAGTAAATGTTAATGCTACACTGTAGCTGAAAATCAAATGTCATTTGAAAACCAAGGTCATTTGTTAAGAGGATGCTGAAGCTTCCTGAATAAGACTGTCCATTTTTTTATTATTCTCTTTAGAAGTAGTGGAGGTCACAGTATTAACTTTATATTAACATTACCAAGGTTAATAGTCCATTGATATGAATGAAGAAATTCAGAATTATATTGAGTCCTGTAGGTATAACAGGACTCAATATTGTAGGGGTTGTAGATATCAAGGCTGCAGGATGACCAAGGGCTAGACAGACTGGCTTAAAATCTCAGCAGTTTTGCTTTTCTGCCACTTGCCTAACAGCAAATTTTTGCAGGACATCTGAGATGTATCACACTGATTTTTCTAGCGCTGAAGAAGTGACAGACAGGGGATTAAGATTTCCTTCCCACTGGAAAATTCTCCATTATTACAGTAGGTCATAATTAAGTCAAAATGGCATTCTTGTTCTCTCTCCAGGAAGAAACTGATGTCCTGACTCCCACGTTAACTGCTGGCTCAAGTGAACAGTGTCTATAAGCTGCTCCAAAGCAGCCCCTTAGTTCTTTGGATACTGATGAATTCTGGTCTCTGTGGTGTTTGAACTCTTTATTTCCTGTGACCTGAAATTTAGATAAACCCAGTATACAAACTGTTGGAAGAGTTTGGTGCTGTGGAGTTTTGTAAAATACTGGCAATAGCAATTGAACACGTGCACTTATTCCAGTGCTACAGTTGAGACAGTGAATCAGTGATGTATGTGAGCAAAAATACAGCAATCTGTATGATCTTACTGTTTTCTCTGCACATGAAATAAGTCAGACAATGTGTCAGGTTGCCTTTAACTGATGTTAAAATAAAATGGGAGGTATACAGAATACAATTAAGAACTACTTGATCTAAGCTCCAAAGATGAAGTTTTTTTCATTAGAGACCTGAGCACTGCAATCTATAATATTTTTCCAAATAAAGATTAAGAAGAGTTGAAACAAGTGACCATTTGAAGGTAACAAAAAAGAACAGGCTAAGCATTAGCCAAGCATTAAAAAATCAGATTAGAAATCAAATGTATATGTTTTGCAGTGAGTTACTAAGCTCTGTAATGGCTTGTCTAGAGACGTGAAAGATTATCAACTACTTCTAATCTTGAAATTAATTTAGGTCCATCTTTGATTGAAATCCTGGAATTTCTCATATCTTCCTGCATGTGAAAATCATTGTTTTATTGTCCTGGTTTTGACCAGGCTAGAGTTAACCTCCCCAGGCAGCCAGCACAGGTGAGCTGAGTTAGCCCAGGTGAGCTGAGTTAGCCCAGGCTGTTTTCCACCACCTGACATCACTACCCCATAAAAAAGAGAAAAAAAAATATGCTCTGTTTCACCCATGGGACTTCTAATGTTAGATGGGAGTCTTAATGAGGCAGATGGTACAAGTAATAGTGGAGCTCTGCTGGGCTGGTGGGAGTCTTAATGCTAGATGGGACTTATATTATTTATATATAAAAATCATCTTCTTTCCATCAAGATACTTTGTGAACCACTCATGAAGAACACTATCCCATTACTATGCACATGTGCATTTCTTCTGCTTTTAAAAGTAATATATCTAATTCTAAACAGAATTCTTCTAAATCGTTTAACAAATCCCAGTATGGCTTAATGTCTTCTTAGAAGAAGTAAAATTGAAAATCCAAAAAGTAGCCTTCTCACACAGGAAAACGGTACCTGCTTTTAAACTGGTATGTATGGTCCCATGTGGTTTTGAATGCTGAAGAGGATTTCTCTATTTACAACGTAGTCGTTCATTGTAGCACTGCTATTTCATCTTGCCTTCAGTAGCTTTTCAATTCAGTTATAAAATCAGTCATAAGTTAAAGTCTCAGGGCTGTAGCTGAGCTTTACCTTGTGGAGTGTCTCCTGTCTGCTTCCATTCTGCTTTGACCTCTCACCTTTAACTGATAATCTCTTTTTCACTTTGCCATTTCAGTGTTCTGCTAACGAGCCTTTCTTCTTAACTGAGGTGGTTATTGCACCTAGTTTTGCTTTCTTGATTCTCCATTTGAAGCAAAGCTTAAAAGAAAAGTATATTCCTCTTTACCAATGCCCAGTAGTTTTCTTGTTTTCTTATTCTGACTTTTGTTACGTGTAAATTATTATTTTCCAGTGGCTTAATACACTTCCTGTAAATCATTGATAAACTCCATTTGGAAGAGTAAGGACACTTTATGATCATGAAGCTAATCTTGATCCTGCTTGGTGGGGTTTTTTTCGTATTCTCTGACAAATCAAGGCTTCTTTTTGAGATCTGTCCATACGAATCCAATTTCAGTATTACGTTTGTTATGCTGTAATGGGATGTTCTTGGAGAGTACTTTGAGATACAGTTTAGAATTAAAAAATATATACATAATTTTAACACATTATGCAGCATTGGATACTAAATGTGGCAGAGTCATTTTGAAGAGGCTTACATTCAAGAAGCATCTGCTTTTTACTCTTCTGGCATGACATAATAGATAGAAAATAGAAGGAAGATAAAAATCAAAGATGCAATAAAGATCTGGTGTTAGATTCCAAAGTTTAAGTACTTAGTTCTGACTAGACCTTGGAAGTTTTGCTTCACTTTTATATTTGATGTCTCAAACATCTCATATAACTGTTCTTAGTGTTTAGTATCGCTGTCTTGAGATGAGACATAAAATTGCTTCTTGGTATGTTGTATAATCTGACTGAGGAGACAGGGATTCAGGTAGAAAGGGACTAGCTCTCTCTGCTCAAGATTGAGAAAGGCCTGAGATTCCAGAACATGAGTCTTCAAATTCCTTGAAACTATCTATGTGCTGTTTGAGTATGATTCTGACAATTTCAAACCTCACATTTGGAGGTATTAGGGACCATGTGCATCATCCACAACTTACGTGAAAAGAGTGGCCCTCAGGTCACACCCCCAGTCAGACTACCTGGTGGGATATCTACTTTGACTCACCCCAGGCTATGCTGTTTCTTTACAAGGTCCTGATCTGTTTTACTTCCTAGCCTCATACCTGTGAGGGAGGTACTGTGGTCACTTTAATCCTCTGTGTTGCCTAGCAAAAAGTTCAAACAGCCAGAGCAACCTGCACAGATGCATCGAGACAGACAGATTGACTAACCTGCAGACTTAACTGCAACAGACTTCAAGACCACAGGAGAAGAAATTGAACACTTTGCAGCTGATCTTATGGAAAATTTAAAATACTTTTTTTTTTTTTAACTTAAGCTTCTCAAAGTTTTGCAAACATATTTCAGTCTCAGCATCTATATATAGATAGATGGCATCTATCTCAGGAATTTTTCATCCAGCTGTGTCAGTCTTCATCTCACCATGAGCTTAACAATGAATCCCACTGTGGGTTGAAGGAAGGTCACCTATCTTCTTTGCAATTATCTTTGATTGTCATGCACTAGCAGGAGTGCTGTTGAATCAGAACCTGTTTGTGCAAGCTCCTTTAGTATTTTTCCCCCTTGGGAGAACATTATTAGTTATACTGCTAGTGAATGTGGCCTGCTGATTTCCCTTGCAGGAAATGTCACTTTTCATACAGAGGACCCAAAAATATGTTCATGGATATCAATAAGAGATGTTGTGTTTATTTCAATAGATTTTGGGTTAGGTCCACATTTCCCTAAAACAGTAATCTTTCCAGTTTTGTTTGACAAATGTCCCTATGAAAGGAAGGTAATATTTGCAATGCTACTGTTCTTAAAATAAGTATTTCACGCTTCACCCTGCTTTGCACAAGTTCTTCCCTTAAATTCTGTTTTGTTTTCTCCTTCCTGGTCAGGGTTCAGAGGGTGTGAATGGTAAGGAATCTGGGACTCATGAATTGCTTGATGACAACTGTGAATCCTTTCAGGTGAAATGCAGAGGTGGTGCCAGCCATTGTAATACACCACATCAGCCTCTGTAATCTGATCATTTGGCCAGCAATGGCTAGCTTTGAATGTAACACACTTTTATAAGCATGGAGAGAGAAATTTCTGGCTGAAATTATTCCATTGATCATACTGATACTCTGTCTTTCCTGTAAAGGAAGAGTTCTTACCTTTTGTTGTTTTTTTTGGTGTGGTGTTCTGTTTTCAACCACGAGATGAAGGTTTTAAGAACAGATTTGTAAAAAGCTCCAAAACACCTCTCAGGTTCTTCACAGCTAATAGATTTTCACTTTTTCTTCCATACAGGACTTACATACTAAATTTTTTGTGCAAGTATTTTTCAACTACTCTCTGTAAAATCACTTGAAGTCTTGCTTCTCAACACCCTTCTACCCCACCTCTTCAGGGCAGTTAGTGTTTGTTTTTCCTGTTCCTTTTTTAAAATTTATTTTTGGACATCAACAAAGTGAATAGAATGCAGTCAGATTAAAACAGTTCTCTAGTTCTCTGTTTTTGCTTTTTTTTTTCCCCATTGGAAGATGAGATGATGACAGGTGTTCTTGATCATATCATTTTGCATCATTATTTAAACAACTTAAAATATTTCCCTAAATTTTCAAATGGAAGGTTGGCAAGTTTAAATACTTCTCATTCTTCTGTATGTACAAAAGGTTCCAGAGATGGACAACACTTTTGCTAATTCAGGACACAGGATAGTTGTGTACAACCCAATTTTCTGTTGAAATCCATTAGACATTTGCTGTTGATTTTTCTGCCTATAAGATCAGTCATACAGATAGGTGGATTTTTCAATCAACACTTAAGGAGGAGGAAAAGGTCCTGCATTGAAATGCATTATACAGCCAGTGGTACAGTAGCCATTGTTTATAGTGACAGCTGCTTAGGGCCTTGAAGTCTTTACAGGCTGGAAGGTGGCTCCCAGGGCTCTCCTCTGCAGAACTGGTGTGTAGACTGGTAAGTAGATTTGAATTTTAAAGGTATTGAGGGGAGGACTCACATGTGAAAATTGTTCCATAAATCAACTCTAAGAATCCGGTTACAGACCACAGAGTTACTGACTTAGCAGTTTTATCTAACCCATTGATTCTTAAGAGAGGATAATTTGCTTAAATCAAGGTTACCTTAATTATGGAAACTTGATTAATTGCTGCAGTGCGCTGGCTTTCTTGAAACATATTAATCCCAATAGAGGCAGCTAACTAACAAAGCCTTGACAAATACCAAGTGTGGTGTATGTGGCACATAATTTATGTTATCAGCAATGTAACCATTACGTTCAAAGACGTATTGTTTCCAGCAAGTGTTACAGCACCATTTTGTGTAATTGCTCCTGACTGGCCTAGCCATGTATATGACAAATGAAATGTAATACAATCAAATACCCAGGAATATGGGAATACATTGTGCATTGCTTGCAGAAATACAGCACATAAATACAAAATGAGCTAGAAAGAACTGAAGTTGACTTTGATTGGAACGTAAGGGAATAGTGTAGATCTGCTCCCCGTGTTGTTTCAACAATGTGGAAAAGCAATTTATAACTAAATAAAGTGCTGGGTGTACTTATCTGAAATTGCAAAATAGAACTGCCGGGATCTGAAGTTCAGATTAAATCATACAGTGTTCTTTGTCTCCTACTTCTTTCATTTAATCTCTTCTCTCAAGGGACTGGGTGGCTCAGGGACTTAGCAATGAGATTTGGTAATTTTTTTTGGTGGTTTTTTGGGTTTTTTTTTGGTCACTGTATTCAGTTTCCACAGCAAGGTTTTGCTGCTAGTGAGGACTACAGAGGTGAGAAGCTGATGAACCTGCCACTGGTCAAGACCAAGTCTATCAGTGTTGGTGGTAGCACCTCTGGGATAACATAGTTAAGGACAGAGAAAAGAAAAACTTGTACACCTGCAGCCAGAGAGAAGAGGGACAATATGTGAGAGGAACAGTTCTGCAGACACCAACCTTGGTGAAGGAGGAGGGGCTACTCAGGTGCCAGAGCAGAGATTGCCCTGCAGCCTGTGAAGACCATGGTGAAGCAGGCTGTCTCCCTGCAGCCTACAGAGGTGGATGGTGGAGTAGAGCTTCCTCTTGCAGCCCATGGAGGAACCCATGCTGGACCAGGTGGTCTTGAAGGAGATTGTGGCCCTGTAGAAAGCTTCCATTGGAGAAAATTCCTGGAAGGACCTGTAGATCCATGGAGAGAAGAAGCTAAGCCAGAGCAGGTTTGCTACCAGGACTTGTGACCCCATGGGGGACCTATGCCACCATAATCTCTTCCTGAACGACTGTACCCTGTGGAAAGGGCCCACCTTTGTGATGAATTACAGCCTATGGGAAGGACTCCCTTTGGAGAAGTTGAGAAGTTAGTGAGAGGGACTCCACACTGGAGCAGGGGAAGAGTGTGAGGAGTCCTCTCCCTAAGGCGGAAGGAGCAGCAGAGGCAGCATGTGATGGACTGACCACAACACCCATTCCTTGTTCCCCTGTGCTGCTTGGGATGGGGAGGAGGTAGATAAATCAGGAGTGAAGGTAAGCCCAGGAAGAAGGGAGGGGTGGGGGGAAGGTGTTTTATGGCTTTTTTTTCTCATTATCCAACTCTGATTTGATTGGTAATAAATTAATTTTCCCAAGTTGAGTTTGCTTTGCCAATGATGATAGTTGCTGAATGATCTTTCCCTGTCCCTATGTCCCATGAGCCTTTTGCGATATTTTCTCTCCCCTACCCAGCTGAGGATAGAGGTAGAGTGGCTTTGGTGGGCACCTGGCCTCCAGCCAGGGTCAACCCACCACAGTGACTCACTGAAAGTGTTAAACTGTGCTTTAGTACTGGAATGCCATGCAAAAAATGAAACAGTTAAGCAGGCAAATGCTTTATACATCTGTCCTGGTTTCAGTCAGGATAGAGTTAACTTCATTTGTAGCAGCTGATGGCATGCTGTGTTTGGGAGTTACAATGAAAGCAGTGCTGAGAAAACCCTGATGTTCTTAGTTGCAGTCAGACAGTCAAGGACTTTCTCAGCTTCTTCCTATTTCTCTATTCTTGAGAAAGGAGGGGCGAAGCCAGGACAGGTGACCCAGATGGGCCAAAGAGAGTATTCCATGCCAATGACGTCCTGCCCAGGAGAACGGGGGGCTGAGGGGAGGAAGAAGAGGGGCGGTGGCAGGACGCGTGCTGCTTGGGGGGACGGTCGGGTTCCGGGACAGCTCTGGGTGGTCCGGCCTGAGTTGTGTGGGTCGGGGAGAAACTGCATTGGGGATCAAGAGTTTCATATTCTTTTGCTCTAAAGTCCTGTTAGCATTGGTATATTTTATCTTTCTGTTCTCTTAGTAAACTCTCCTTATCCCACCCCACGGGCCTCTTAGTTTCTTGGTTTTGGAGTTATTTGCCCCTTCCTTTTCCCTTCCCTTGTTTCGCCCCTTTTTCCCTTTTCCCCTGCTCTTTCACTTTAAGGAGCAGGCAGCTGTGTGGATCTCGGCCCACAGCCGGGGGAAACCACGACAACATCTTTAATATTAATGTTTTCCTTCTATCAAATTTTCCACCAGTGGTAAACGGGCAAGTTAATATTCCTCTCTGCAAGCCTGTCATACCGTTCCTGTCATACATGACATCACATTTCAGTGAGATGGTTGCCTTCAGCGTTAGATTCAGAAATGTCTAACTTGGAGCTTAAAAAAAAAAAATCATAGCTTTTTGTTGACAAGTGGTTCTTAGCTTGTTAACTTTTTGACTGTTCAGCTGAACATAAGGGGCACCGTTTAGTTTTCATAGTTGCTCACCGTATTACTTGCTTGAAAGACAGAAATGGCTTGGGTTTTCAGCAGTAGCAGAGCAGTGAACAGCTGAGCTTCAGAACAGTAGGTGAGTGATAATATATACACATGCCCACTTACACCCTCACACACAAATAGACTTATAGGGTAAACTTATGAAAATGCATAGGTTTACAGATGAAAAGCAGGAGGCTAATGGACTTCTGATGCTTAGGCAGATTTATCAGTCTCACAAAGCCCCTACTTGAATCTTACAGCATCTAAATACCACTTAAAATACAGACCTGAGCAATACTGTGCTCCTTTGATCCCCAAAATAAGTAGAGCCTGAAGGCAATTCTGTATCATGTGGGTTAGTTAAGGTCCTAGTAATCTGCAGTCAGTCACGACACTGTTCCTCCTTTACACACACCCCAGGAGCTCAGGTGGGTGGTGCTGAGGAAGCTGCCTTTGTGCTGCCGAGCGCTGTGCTGTAAGGGAGAGCACTGCAGGGTGCTAGCTCAAGGGTCTTAAGGGTTTCTTGGAGCTGCTCCTCCTACAACAGAGGTTAACTTCAGAAATTCAAGACATACTGGTCACAGATGCTGAACACTTGGAGTAAGAAAAGGCACAGTATGTGGTTATGCCAGTGGTATTGCCAGTATCTAGAATTCTTACTACCAGTTACCCGATGGCACCAGTGTAATGTTTGCAGATTACATACACAAAAAGTGCTCTCACTCTCTTCAATTTATAATATGACTTGGGGAGTGAGTACCTCAGTAAAGCTAAACTACAATTAACACTGTGAAGTGCATTTTTATCTAGTTGGAATTTTTTTTTTTATATAATTGTGAGTGTGGAAAAAAAAAAGTCCTGAAATCAATTTCCTGGATCAGCTGAGATGTAAGAATTAATGAGTGGATTGGTAAATAGAGGTTGTTAGGCTGATGTGGTTTAACCCAGCTGGCAGCTAAAACAACCACACAGCCATTTGTTCACCCCCACACACACCCCCTCCAGCAGGACGGGGAAGAGAATTGAAAAGGGGGGAAGCAAAACTTATGGGTTGAGATAAAGGCAGTTTAATAGGACAGAAAAGGAAGATTATGGTAATTTCTATTACCAATCCAAAACACAGCCCCCTACTAGGTACCATGAAGAAAATTAACTCTGTCCCAGCCCAAAGCAGTACACATAGGCGTTATCTGGAAGTTTACTTTCCTTCCTCATTGTTGTCCATGTTCCTGTGTGACCCTGACAATCAGATGGAGATCAGATGGTCCCAGACTGAAGTTAAATCTGTGACATACTTTATTTAGACATTCCAACTATAGTAAGAGTGCACAGAACTATCTTAATGATGGTGTACACTGCAAATTTTGAATTCCTTATATTTAGTCAGGAATTACGTTGCATATGGTAAACAACTGAACATTTCAGCTCTTATAAGATGATAATGTATGTTCCTTCACTATACACAAATATGTAGGCATGAATGACTGACTCCTACCATCAATAGTCTCCAAAAGAGTCTGTGTTATGCCATCCAGGAGGTATTTTTTGGTGATAGTAGTTCTTCCTACATACACATCTGTGAACATTGTAAGACAAAGAAAAATAGTAATTCCTTCTGTGTGCTTTAGGATAAGGCTGCAAAGTGATGTGTTAGCCTGTACATCTTCCATGTGAGGAATGATTTATTCAAACAGGCATCTTGGCAATTACTGTTCTGTACATATCTTAGCTGGGACTTCTTTCATCCCTTATACTTTTTGATTTTGTTTTTCTCCTTCATTTAGGTTTTCACACTGTGCTCATCATCACAGACTCTTTGTGCTGAGTCCCTTTGTTCCTGGGCTGCCTGCCATCAGCAGATGCAACTCTTTATCAGACACCCCTTCAGTTAAGGGGGTTGTGTTTGTAAGACTAATATACCCATCTACAGTCCAATATACCTATGATTTAAAACTGTGTGTTACATTTCTCATTGTCAGTGTGCTACAGAGGTCTTGTGTACATAAGGCAGTGTTGTGGTTTCCCCCCGGCTGTGGGCCGAGATCCACACAGCTGCCTGCTCCTTAAAGTAAAAGAGCAGGGGAAGAGGGAAAAAGGGGGGAACAAGGGAAGGGAAAAGGAAGGGGCAAATAACTCCAAAACCAAGAAACTAAGAGGCCCGTGGGGTGGGATAAGGAGAGTTTACTAAGAGAACAGAAAGATCAAATATACCAATGCTAACAGGACTTTAGAGCAAAAGAATATGAAACTCTTGATCCCCAATGCAGTTTCTCCCCGACCCACACAACTCAGGCCGTACCACCCAGAGCTGTCCCGGAACCCGACCGTCCCCCCAAGCAGCACGCGTCCCGCCACCGCCCCTCTTCTTCCTCCCCTCAGCCCCCCGTTATCCTGGGCAGGACGTCATTGGCATGGAATACACTCTTTGGCCCATCTGGGTCACCTGTCCTGGCTTCGCCCCTCCTTTCTCATGACTAGAGAAATAGGAAGAAGCTGAGAAAGTCCTTGACTGTCTGACTGCAACTAAGAACATCAGGGTGTTCTCAGCACTGCTTTCATTGTAACTCCCAAACACAGCATGCCATCAGCTGCTACAAATGAAGTTAACTCTATCCTGACTGAAACCAGGACAGGCAGTCACTGTGGAGAATGGTGGAGTTTGAGTTTACAGCAGAGAAGCTACTTGAAAATAACCATTGGGATGACTATTCATTCTGCTCAAAGCACGATATCTCATCCGATTTTCACTCAGCATTCCTTACCACAGAAGCAGTAACATGCATGTGAAGGACTACTATGCAGTCTATTCCCTGCTTAGGCAAGCCTGAGCATAGGGCTTTTAGCAAAAGTGCTGAAGACAAGGGAGTGATGAAGGACTGGTCCTTCAGCACATACATGCTCACAAACCAAGAGGTGGGAATGACTTGGCAGTCCTGAACTGGGACCTTAAGATCATTGTGTTCCAAACCCCCTGCATGGGCAGAGGCACCTCTCACTAGACTAGGCTTCAAGAGCTGGCCTTGAACACCTCCAGGGAGGAGGCATTCACCACCTGCCTAGGCAACCTGTGCCAGTGCCTCACCACATATTTAGTGACATCAGCATTGAATCTAGTTAAATTTAACTCCTAGAAGGAGGTCACCATACATGTGCAAGATCCAAATTTTCACTGAAATAAAAAAAGGTCTTTCAGGAAGCTTAACTTTGAAATGTCAACTTAACCCAAACCATGTTAATCTTACCCCATAAAAAAGAAAGTTGAACTTGCCTCCAAATCAAGAATTTGCCATATGGCCACTATATGATCCTATGGAGCAAAGACTTAACTTTTGTCTCTAACAAATCCATTGTGAACCTTGTACATCCATATCCACTAGCACAGGCAGGGAAGGGCAGAAGCTCCCAGTGTTTGAATGACTGGTAGTGGATTAACTAAATGTTTCAATTTTATCCCACTAGGTACTCTCTACACAACATTTATATTTTACTGAAATGTGAAAAAACTTCTCATAAATTACCTAGGAAAAAAAGAATGAAATTTAGCACTCAAAGAGAAGATAGCTGAGACCTTTCAATGTAATAATGCAAATCTGTTAATGAAGATTCCTCTTAGGGCTGTAGCAGTGACAATCTATTTGCTGACTATACTAGAGGTTAGAAAACTCATCAGGTTTGAAAATGTTTCTATACCTAATGAACTGGTTTTAAATGGGATCATCAGTAGTCCATCATCCAGCATCCCCTTTCTGCTTTTTTTTTTTTTTTGTAGGTGTTTGTCTGTAAACCATGCTGTGTGGTGAGTGTGTTTGGGCTGGGGATGGAAGAGGGGAAGTTGCCCAGTAAAGGGTTGTAAAGTACTACACTGAGAAAGGTTATTATTCATCATATGTTAGAGGATGGGCTGCTGGATCAAGCCTTGACTTTCAACTAAATTCAGTGCCATGAACAGCCCATGAATTTGCTATATCCAATGTTGGAGACTAATGCTGTTCTCCCTAATACCAGAATCTAATTAGTGTGTGTCTGTTGGGATTACAGCCACCAAATGCTGATTTGAAGTCTTTCAGATAACTGTGAATTTTCAAACCACTTTTATGAACAAGATAAACCTTTCACTACCAGTAAAGATCTCTGTCACTTGTCACAGTGACTCTTTTCCCTCTCTGATTTTTTAATACCATGGATCCTGAGGAACTTGCAATTTTAAAAGTACCATGTAAAAAGAAAATTAACATGCTGATTCCCTGAGTTCCTGCTGCTACAATATCAGATAAAAAAATAGCACAGTAAGATGAAAATGATTGTTTCAACGATTTTATGACTGTTAAGAAAAAAAAGAGGAGTCTGATTTCCTTGCTTTAAATGGAGTCTCATCTGTTTATCAGAAAGTGTATAGACTCAGAGCTTTAGAATCAGATGCTGCTGTTCACCCTTTGCACCTGTCAAAAGCCAGCTTCTGTCATGGTTTTGCCCAGCTGAGAGCCCAGCACCACGCAGCCGCTTGTTCTTTAAAAGGGAGTTGAGTGGGGTGGAAGTTGATGGAGGGGGAGAAGGAAGGAAAAGGGAAAAAAACAAAACCAAGGAACCAAAACCTCATGGGTTGGGATAAGGATAGTTTACTGAGATAGCAGAAAGATAGATATAACAATAATAACAGGACTTTATAGCAAAATATATGAAACTGGTGATACACAATGCAGTGTCTCACCAAAGCGCACAGCTCAGGCTGTACAGCTCAGAGCCGTCCAGAAAAAACAGACCTTTCCCAAAACCACTCATCCTGGAGCTGCCTGCTCCTCCTCCCACCAGCCCCCTTTTATGCTGAGCATGATGTAACTGGCATGGAATACCCCCTTTGGCCAGTTTGGGTCACCTGTCCTGGCTGCGTCCCCTCCCTTCTCCTTAGCGGGGAAATATGAACAACTGATAAGGCCTTAATTGCTTGGCAACAACTAGAAACATTGGTGTGTTATCAGCACTGCTCTCATCCTGACTCCCAAACACAGCATTCCACCAGCTGCTTGAAAAAATTAACTCTATCCTAGCCGAAACCAGGGCAGCTTCCTCTTCTTAACCTGGATTTCAGAAACACCACCTTTGATCTCTGTGTACCAGAAACAGCCATGTACTTCAGCTGGTGAAACCTGCTTTTCAGAACACCAGTGATCCTCAAAATGTATTGCGATTATAAATACAAGTGGTGTTCCTTCCTGAAAGCCAGGATCACTATCCACCACCCATATGAACAGAGGCAGAACGTCTACAGAATGGTAAGGAGATTTTGGCTAAGGCAGAGTTTGACCTCCTTTGCTCTTTCAATTCTATGAAAGCACAGATAGGCTTGTGACAATTATTTCTTGCTTGCAAACTTCACATACTCCAAAGGAATTGTTTTTTTTCAGAAATTTATCCCACTCTAAGCTAAGTTTCTAAGACTTCGTGAATTCAAGATAATTACAGCCATTCGGATTTATAGAGTAAATTCAGTCTATTCCATTTCCTGACATGGGTGGTGGCTTTATGAAGTAAAAATTGGCAGTTTTGCACTAGATACTTCGAAAGCTAATTAAACCTTCTACTTCATTATTTCCTCTTGAAAATGATACCGTGCAGATGTGAGGCCTAGGAGAAGTGCAGTGTTAAGTAGCTGTGGTCAATATCAAACTGTTGTCAGAGTGAAAGTACAAGTTGATAAAAATAATGTGTGATAGTTATGTTGCACAGACACAGACAGCTTAGAAACTATGTTTTTTCCTAAAGAACAAGTGGCTGTAGTATTAAAAATTCCCAGAAAATGGAGTTCCCAGTTTCTAGGCATTTTTCGTTAGTTTAACTAATAATAGTTTGTTTATGGGAGATATAGATATATATTTAGTTTGGGAAATGAGAACTCCAATTGGTAGAACATTTGTTACATCAAAATATTAACTGTTTCTTGATTTGTATTCAAATTCATTTGGAATCATATCTCAGAGGTTTAATTTTCTCCTCATATAGTATTAATTATGTCCATGAAGCAGTTAAAGCTGTACGTACATAGGATACTGGGCAAAAAATCAAGCTTTCTCTGGCTTCACTTTGGGATTAAAAGATGGGCTCCAGCTTTGATCTGTGTAATATGACAGTCCTTTCTAAGATAGCCTTTTCTCATGTGGATTTATTACCTGTAGTTTAGCAACACTGTTGCAGGAACTGTTGCTTTATGATCGGCATGTGGCTGTTCATGTGAGTACATGAACACTGATGCTAAAGAAACAGAAGATTTGGGGGCTTAGGCTGAGCTCAGCAATGAGTTTTTGTGATCAGATTTTGGGAGGAAAGTGGTGCACGTGCTAGCATTTTAAGGCATAAAAATAATGTTTGTATCTGTCCATACAAGACATGTGAATGTATTTTGCACAATAAGTAAGTTCACGTGGTTAGCAAATGTTGACTGATAAAAACATAAATGAAAATCTTGTTTTCCACAATGCTGTCTCTCTCCGTCGCTCTCCAATACTGGATCCTTCCTGGATATCGTAGAAAAACAAATCAGAAACAGCTAGTCATGAATCCATCTCTTGAGGAATGGTACAGGCAATGAAAGAAAAGACCAAACCCAAGTCTGTCTGTTATCCCTGCCATCACAGACTGATACTTTCCTGACCTTGAGAACTAATTAGATGAGTTATTTACACCTAGGAATGAAGTGTCACACTGAAAATATTCTGAATAGTTTCAAGGAGAGAATTTCCTTTGGTCTCAAAAAAACCCACCCAAAAATCTACCCCATTGTTCTGCTCTGTACACTCCTCCAAATATTATAAAAATGCAGACAGATTCAAGGTCTTTACTGTGATATTTAAAATCTCCATGGAGATTTTTTTCTTGAGAGGAATTTTCAGCTTTAAAATTGAAATTGTCAGCCATGAGGAAAGCTCACACAGGTGAGTAGCAACTACCTCAGAGAGGTAAACAATTACTATGAAATTCATACAGTGGGAGATCAGACTGGCCATGCACCTTTTCACTCTCAAAACAGCATGTGAAGCTAGCATTATTTTGACTCAACATCATCCTTTCACATAATGCATCCGCTCACACAAACAAGCCAAAGTATCCAAACCACAGAAGCTTCTCTCTGATGAAGGAATTATAGAGTGAGAGAAAAAAGGATGGCTGTAGGTCTTATTTCTGGTTTGGAAATGTGCAGTATTTTCAGATATTATAGAGATAAGTAAATTAAAAAAATATATATATAGTTTCTTTCCACTTCTTGAGGATGTATAGACTTTTGTATCATCAGTGCTATACTGGTTGTTACACACACTATGAGATTTGTGCATAGATATCACATTACATGATGCTGACTTTGTCTTGGCCTTGCTCCATGAAGCTAGTGTAGGGACTTACAATTTGCATCTTTAATATATTAAATTCCCAAATACGTGTATGGGTTAGAAATGTCTTTATGCCCATGTTACAAAAGAGGTGTTTTTGTTTACAGTTAGGATTCCAGTGATGCAGTGATAGGTATTGAGATATTTAGAAATGTCTGAGATCCAATATCACATCCGCGCTTGGTCTACATGAGTCGCTCCAGGACCCATTGGCAGTGAAAGGAACAGATCCAATTTCTTGAATGACTTGCCCTGGCAATCTGGCTGGTGGATCGCCTGTTTTCTCTCAGGCATGAGAAAAAGCAATAGCCACAGACAGTGAAGGACAGCAAGCTGACAAGTTCTGATTATACGGTGCAGCCTGTAGCAACAGCATTTGCTGTGGTTTTGGTTTTTTTGGAGAGGAAACTGGTAAGAAAATACTGTATTGTAAAAGAAACTTAAGGTTTATTCACTCTTGTTGTTTTCACATGAAAAGTTTTTTTGTCTAAATGGTATTCTCTTATTCTCTGTTCTTGCTGTGTCATGCATAGCTACTTCACATGATACAAACTGACAGGAAGCTATGACACTACGCCCGACACTGTGACACTACTCCCTGAACTGTGGCATCTTGTCAGCTAGAAGCTGTTACCTGGGGAGAAGAACGCAGAGTTCTTGTAGTACAAGGTATTTGCAATGACCCCTTGATGAAGAGGAGGCTAAATTTCTCCATGCCAGCTAGTGCCGTGAACATGGAGAAGGTATGCAGAGTTTTTATTTTATTTTTTTCATGGTTGATGTTGGTTTTGCTTTGCAACTCCTAGCTGGGCTTCCATGAAAAGCTCAAGGAAGACAGATTATTTGTACTGTCTCTGACACAGATGCACAAGGAAGGGTAAGTGCTATTGTTACAGAAACTAATTCCCCAGGCACTGGCACTTTTTACTGTCTGGAGAAGTTAAAACTTTTCTCCCCTTACACTGTCAAAACAGAGCCTTGCTCAAGGTGTTAACTGATCCAGTTCTGGAAAAAACTGATCAGTCCCTTTACTCTAGTGTTTTTCTTCTGGGACTGTAATTCTCCAAGGACAACTTCTGCTGCATTAGAGTGTGGAGGTGACTCTGCTACATCCTCAAATCTTCCCAACACAACTTAACCTCAAACCATACTGGGACTTTCTCAGTGTTGTCTCTCCACTCCACATTCAACCAGATTTTGTGTTCAGTGGAAGAGCAAAGGCAATGCATGTGTGTATACAGCTATGGGTCTATTGTTGCTTTCATTATTGAAGCTGGAGATTTTGCCAGTTGGATGTATATCCATCAAAAATACATTTCATATTCATTATGCAGTGCAGCAAGAAATGGGTACTGGATTGGGAGAGGAAAAAAAAAGCACAAAAGCACTAACAGCACCCTCCAGCAAAAGCATTTCAAATGTTTAAACCACTGTATTCCAGGAGGCAAGATTTCAGTTTCTATTATTGCTCAAAATGACTAAATATAGAAGCAAATGAAAAATCTTCCACAGAGGGATGCTAACACAAAGGGCATCTTTTTTTCCCTCACAGCTATATGACCCTGCCTGAATGGGGGTTAAAGGGATGTAAGTAAAAGCAGCATATGACCAATAATTCTTCAGTTTCCTTTGAGGTCCAAAAGGGAAGTCTGAGAGGTGTGAAGTTGGCCAGAGTGTGAAAACAAAATCATAATGAAATGTGAATAAAATGAAAATAAATGGAACACTCCCTAACCAAGGTTTTACTGTGTCATCTCCAGCCCAAGATACAGCCTGAACCATGGTCTCTGCGGGTACCTCTGCTTTAGCATCACTGACTGCTGCTGCTGCTGCAGCTACCCACAGAGACTCTTAACAAGTGGAAGCTGTTAGCTGAACTAATGAGCCTGGGAAAGTGCAATGGAATCCATAGTTCACTAAGGCTTCTGCTGTAATTCTGGGTTTTCTCTGTTCTTTGTGGTGAGAGTTGCTGCAAGACCTGTCTTGAGAATACAACCGCTTGCTGAATTCATTCCTGTTTTGGAAAACACTGCAAGATTTTCATAGCTTCAAATTAAGATTTTTCTTGAAACTACAGAAAAGGTTGTTTAATTTGTTTGTTTCACACAGTTCTTAGAATCCTGATTGCCCTGAAGTCTAGGGAAATTGAGCACTTCTGCACACACACACACATATTTCCCAAACAATTTATACTGGTAATTAAGATAGCCTTTATCCTAGAGCTACTTGGTTTAGTTGAAGTTCCAATATAACTTATGCATTTTAAGATATAAAAAATTTATACAAATATGGATAAAAACATAATATTACCAACTTTGCTATGTAGTGAATTGGGCAAGTAACTTTGGCGATGCAATTAACATGTTCTGTGTGCATTTCATTTACATAGAAATGCTTACCTATTTCCACAGTTCTGTGCTTTGTTATCCTATACTAATGTAATTATTTTAGCTGGTTTTAAGGGGAAAAAAACCACCCACTTCATTTAGTATGTTCTTAAAATTTTCACATTAAACAAAGGGAAGGTAATGGTAGCTTGCTATCAGATACAAATTTTCACATACCTGCAAGGCTAGATATAACTGTCTTGGTGATACTAAGCTTGAAAGGCATTTTTCCATGAGAAGACACTAGAAGATATCATACAGTGCCAAACTGTTGCTAATCTCTATGCACTATATGACTTACTATACCTAAAGAAGACATACACTAAAGAAGACAAATTTTGCCAGATCTACTTGTGTTTATTAACCCAAACAAGACATTAGCACTATGTAGACAATTCTTATGGGTATTTTATGACCTGTGTAACAAACTTGCATTGTCATAATGAGTGTCAGGATATTTGATGTGTTTGCTAAAACGTTAGTCCCTGGAGCCATGGGAGTATGAAAGCCTTTTGAATTTTATTTTAAAACATCTGAAAATATTCCCTTCTGGATTCAAAAGAAAATGGGAAAATATGAGCCACGCAGATTCAAAAGTCAGAAAGAAGGTATAACAAGAATAGAAATTTTAAAAGTCTAGAAAAGGTTTGAGATTGTTTATAGTGCCTGACTTCAGATGCTTTAGCTTTTAGAATTGTTCAGACAGTACTATATTAGTACCATAAGCAAAACATAGTAATACAGAAATGAATGTGAATGGGGTTTGAAATACAGGGCTTTTTTCCATGATCTGTACATAATTCTGACATATACTACTATTTAAGTCAATGTGTAATGTAACATATTTAATTTATTTTACCTCTAAAAATTACAAAATCCTATCCTGCTAATATTTCTTTAGAATTTCCACTAGCTTTTGGCACCAAAATTGGAGAACAACTTAGCAGATTTTTAAACACTTTATACTAGTTGACTTGCTAAATCAAGATAAATTATAGTTAGCCTTAGACATATTTATGAGCTTGTTGAGATTACAGCCTACAGACTAGGAAACAGCACAGGATATTCTCCTCCATATGCAAGCTCCAGGAGCAGTTTTAAAGTTGTGAGGAGACATTAGCTCGGAGTTCCCCTTGAGCATGATGGCAGAATGCTGACTGCTAATTACTAGAATAAAAATGTATGTCTTCTACATGTGTGATAAGCTGCTCTTAAAACATGAAAATCAAAAATAGGATGTGGCTTTAGGATGCATGTTTTCTGAAGTTTTATATAGCTGCATTCATTTTGCAAACTCTTAACATAAGACCAACTGGAAGTCACAAGATTTTTCATTTGAATATTTCTCACATTTTCCTTTTTATCTGAGATATAGTCCATGAGACAGTGCTATTACATGCTCTTCACACTATGGTAGCACAGTCCTCATGGACACAATATAGATTTTGGAAGATGCAACCATTAAGTATAGCTTTGTGATATGAAGGTAGTATATAAGGTGGTGTGGAAATGAAGTGCACACACTTGCAGCACTTCAGGAATGATCCCTAAAGTGCACTGGTCCAGATTCTGTTGACTGAGCCAACCTTTGCACCTATCTGCCATTGATGGTGGAGGAGGATATGTTCTTGAATACCTCTGGCTGCCCGGACCCAGCTCCTGGGAAGAAGTGTACAAATAAACGGGATGGGAGTTGCTAACTGCTTCCTGCTCACTCTTGCAAGATGTTTCAAAGGGGATAAAATGCTCCAGATTCAACCACAAGAACTTGTGGAGTTGAAGCATGCCATGCTTGAGTCCCTCTGATATGGCCTCTTGAAGACATTACATAGTCTACATATAAAGACTGCACATAAAATGTTTAACATTTTAGATATAACCATTGCACTTACTGGCATGAGTCTTCAATAAATTCCCATGGTTCCTCCCACCCACCGTGGGCCAGCCAAGTGGGGTCTCAATGGAGTTCAGAATGAGAGGACAAACTATTCTGCCAGTCCTGTCACAACCAGTTATATAAAGGACACATTTTGGTCTTCAAATATCTTTTATAGTTAGCATTTTACATTTACCTTCTTCCTATCACAAGAAAATGAATGCTGGTACATTTTGATCTCATTTACATGCCACAAATCTAGAATGCCTCTGCTGACCCTATATCCACTGGGTATTTAAAAAAAATCCATTTCCTGTATTCAAAAAATCTTTCCAACCAACTTAATGGGATATTCCACCCAATTGTAACTACAGGATTAACTTGAGTCATGATGATACGTGACATGCAGTCTCTACTTTTTGGGCTATGCATTGATCTTAGTTCAGAGGTGCCTGCAGAATAAACTGAGCAAATGATCTGTGTCTATTATATGTGTAAATATTGGTTTAAACTTTTTATTTTAATTTTTTTTTTCATCAGCAGTTTGCAGTAGTCAGATGGGCACTGCTCAGCCTGCATGCAATAGTCATATTGAAGACAGAGGTGGAGTTATGCTTGGAGGGCTGTACGGTTACAAAATCAGCAGTTACACATGTTGAATGCTCTTCTGCTCAAGGTCAGAGATAACCCTGCTGTGTTTTGCATTAGATATATTAGACAACCTGCCTTTCACAATACTCTGCTGCATGGCTGGGGTATTCACAGTTTAGTGTCATGGGCTTTCTTCTCTCTGCAACAAAAAAGAGTCAGAGAATCTGTGATAAGCATTTTATTTTATCTTGTCTGTTTTAGCCATCATACTATGGTGAGAACCCCCAAGAAGTGCTGGGAATGAGAGATGTGGGAAAATGGCTTGGAGGGGAAGCAAGCTACCAGAGCTTGTAAAAATAACCATCAGCCAGGCTTCCATGCATGTGCCTAGCTTAGCTTCCACAAAGTGTGGTGGTTTTGGTGATGAGTTTTATGTACCCATCCAGAGAAAGGAAGAAAAAAATAAATATACAATAAGTGAATTATATGGATATGCATGCTGTGGTGGAAGGGATTAGTCTGTGTGTCCTCTTTGTGTCAAACCCTTTTTTGGTCTGTTACAGCAGCATGTGGGGAAGAGAAGAATTTTTAAATCATGTCCTGTTGTTGAAAAAACTGGGACATATGCTGCTGTCCTACTTCAATGTAATAACTTATTTCATCATTGAAGAAGTTTCTTTTCCCATAATTGCTGATGACTTTTTCAAGTCCTAGTCTAAGTCAAATAGATTTTGCTGAAGGATTTACCAAAATATAATAGAAGTTATTATCCAACTTATTGTATAGGTTTTAAAGAGAGAAGCAAATCAACAGTATTTCAAAGATATTCTTCACCTTTGAGTTTTATTACAAACCTTGTTTGATATAAACATAAAGTAATATTTAGCACATTATTTAATCCCCTCTGAGAATTTTGAAAAGATAAACATCATACCCCTGGCTACACATACAGACTGGAGGATCAGATACGGGAGGCCAGTCATGCTGAGAGGGATCTGGGAAACTTGGTTGACAGCAAGTTAAAAATAGTAGTGTGCCCAGGCAGCCAGGAGGGCCAACCATATCCTGGGGTGCATCAGGCACGGCACTACCAGCCAGTCCAGGGAGCTGATTGTCCTGCTCTACACTACACTGCTGCGGCCTCACCTCGAGTCCTGGGTGCAGTTTTGGGCACTGCAGTACAAGAGGGACACAAAACTGTTGGAGAGTGTCATGAGGAGGGCAACGAGGATGGGGAAGGGTCTGGAGGGGAAGTCCTATGAGGAGAGGCTGAAGTCCCTTGGTTTGTACAGCCTGGAGAAAGAGACTGAGGGAAGACCTCATTGTGGTCTACAGTTTCCTTATGATGGGGAGTGAAGGGGCAGGAGATGTTCTCCTCTCTTTGGTGACCAGTGATAGATCCCGAGGCAATGGTATGAAGCTAAGACAGGGGAAGTTTAGGCTGAATCTTAGGAAGAGGTTCTTTACTGAGAGGGTGTTCAGGCACTGGAGTTGGATTCAGTGATCCATCTGGGTCCCTTCCAACTCAGGATATTCTATGATTCTAAAAATCTGGTTTTGGGGAAATAATTTTAAAATAATTTCTTCATAAATACTTTCTAGCATTACAGTACCAAAAAATTTATAATTTAAATAGCATTCATTGTACCATAGTATTTTTTTTCTTTCGGGCAGACTCTGTTTGTTTATAGATATTTCATGCCAAAGGCAAGGACCTCAAAGTTCAGACTACCAGTTCAAATTTGCCTGTTGACTGTGTTTTTTGCCACTCTTATTTTTTTTCTACTGGGAAGAAAGTGTGTTTTGTTTCTGACCTGTGAGCTATTCATTCTTCTATTTATTTAAAATTTATACTAAGATCCCAAGGTACTGTTCACCAAGGTTGTTTTCCTTTTTTTTTTTTTTTAATGGAACCGCCTATCAGTTTCTCTCAAAAAGGAAAGGTGGCACTAAAGAAGGAATTTCAAAGCTATTAAGACATTAAGGAAATAAGTGAACCCAGAGCTCATTGATTTCCTGTCACTGGGTCTACTTTCGACACACATACATAGCACAAACAAGCCATAACATTTCCAAAAACTATTTTCATTTATACAGAGATACTACAGTTTTATATTTTCTAAATTTCTGTGGTTTAGGCCATAAATTAAAATAGTCAAAAGCAAAAATACAAGTTATACCAAATGATCTTAAGAGCTTGCTCTAATGTCTTGTAAAAGAATGACCCTTCTCAGGGTCTCCTTTTCTTTGCAGCTTCTCTTCAATAAGGCCTTCTCCTGTCAACCACTTATTGGCAGCTGCCTATGGATGGATAGTGGGCTGTCAACAGACATTCCTGTAGTTGAACGGTAGACTCACAAAAGACTATTAGAGGAGCAAGGAGAATATTTTAAAGTTACTTTGAAGTTTTTAATGCTAAACCATTAGTTTCTCTACTGGAAGAGAGAAGCAGGAGTTTTTCTCTACTGTGAAAATCATTAACTCTTATTTTTCCCATGTTCATCGTGAGCAACAACAAATTTTAAAACCTTGGGAAAAAAATGGTTGATATATTTGAATTTTGGAGAAATCAGCATGTGATTGTGATGGTCTGGGGAAGGTATTTTAAATTCTCTTCAAGAATGTAGGGTGTTTTTTTATAGATGAACATTCTATATTTTTACTTCAGGTTAGTATTGAAAGGAACATTTGTTCCAAATTGCCTTGTCATCCAGGAAACAGCAAATACTGGGGCATAGAGAACTTCTGTACTCATTGAGCTTGGGATTAATAATCATTATACCTGGGCCCTTTTCTTGGAAAGATTTTCTCTGAAAAAACCTGCTGTTACCAGGTTGTGTGTACATCCAGAGAAGAAGCAAGTAGAATAGCCAGTAAACTGTAAACTCCACTTTTTCCTTAAGTTCTTTCCTGTTTTTCTGCTTTGTTAACCAGATAGCACACTGTGTGTGTAAGTGTTAGCCTGTGGCAGTGGTTGCTCAAACGACTTTTAGCTGGCAAGGCTCTTCCCATCCATAGTGCTGCTGTGCAGGCAGGAGGCACTTTCGGTTCCCACATGCACTTCAAATTCTGCTGTGGCAGGGTTGGTGCTGGCATAGGTGCTGCTGCCATCCCTGCTTGGTGAAGAGGGGGATAATTTAGGCAAGATTTTTCCAAAATAACCCTCTATCAGATTTTGGTGGTTGTAGATCTTGCTTTCCCCAGTGTTAGAGCTGCCCTGAACCAGTAAACCTTCCTTAGACATGATGGCGCACTGCCACAGATGCAGAAGAAATAGATGGTTTACTGGAGTTCACAAGGGTCGGGGTCTCTGTGTAACAGGGCAATGGGCAAAAAGGTGTGCAGAGGAATTGTGTAAGGAAGGCTGAAAGAAGACCCAGTCTTATAACCTGCAAAAGCAAAGGGGACCTTAACAAGAAGAGGTCAAAGGGACCAGGATCAAACACAGCTGCGTGGGGTGTGCCTGGCCAAAGGACAGCTCTCGCAAGACTGTGAGAATGAGATTAATGTCAACATTTTTCTGTGAATAGAAAAGGAAGCATGTGCTTCTAATTGCTTCACATAATGCATTCAAAACATATGCTTGATAACCATGGAGAACATTTGATGGACTATTTACAGAATAATAGGCAGAACCATTAGAATAGCAGATCATTGTGTGTCCCTGGAACTGCTCCTTTCCCCCCATATCCCCTTTCCCTACCTCTGCTGTTTTCTTCCCATTCTTAAAATCTTTTTGTTTTTCCTCTTCTGGAAGTTTGGACTTCAAATTTCTTATCAAACTATTTTATTACCATTGACAATATATTTTGTATGCCACTGATACACAGATTACAAAGCCCTGATGAATTTCTGTGTTTGAGCTTTAACTCAACCAAACCAAACCATTTCCCTTTTGACTTCACATTGTTATGCTGCCTTTGAATAAACACAAGGCAGAAGCCTCTAAACCAGCCAGTGTGACAGCAGCAATCCCACACTTCCTGGCTCCTTGCCTTGTTTTAATTTGACTTCTCTAACCTCTATTTTAGCAAGTGCAGAGCTAGAAGAAGGTCAGATTTTCCCCAAACCAGTGTATACCTGAATGCTGAGCACACAAAATAAGGACTTCAGCAGATGTCAAGAAGTTAGACACTGGATGTCACTGTGAATGTACTCTAATTACTTCTGTCTTGATCATAGATTTCCATTTGTTTGGCATAAGCAACATTCTGTGACAACAGATATTTAATTGGACTTTGGCTCTGGGTTCATTCACCAGAAGTTTGTGAATGTAAATTAATTAATAAGGATACTGTGTTGATTTTTGATTATGTTTTTGGCCAATGATTTCTTCCAACCACTGGTAAGAATACCGTCATGTGAATGCACATATTCACCGAATGAATTTAGCTGGATAATTTAGATTATTTTTTAACCTCCCCCTTCAGTAAAATTTGAAAAAAACCCCAAAAAAGTAAAAAAAAAACCCAAAACCAGACTCTATCCAGTTTTGTTATACCTGTGGGCGACATGAAAACTCTGAAGTTCAAGTCCTAACTAGAGTTGTCTGTGACAGTTCCTTTGATTTGAAAGACAGCAAAATGATAGTTTCCTATGTATTAAGTGTAGCTACTTACCTTATGCTGTACACAGCAGTTATATCCATGTGCCTGATGGCTGTGCTTGTGTGTGGGTAAGGTGACACAAATCCAGCTGACATTCCTATATCCCTAGCTCTGATCTGATGAAGCCCTAGTATAAAAGAAGAGGCAAAACATTGGAGAAAGAGGTATGGGATTTACTGTGCAATAGTGTGGAGACTGAAACTGATGATTCATCTCTGACATGATTCATCTGTGACTGATGCTGTGGTATAAAAATGACTCCATGGCATTGTCATATCCCCAACACTATCTCAAGGAGGATGGGGAGGTGGAGGGTATTTGTTTTTGACTGGCTTGTACTTAAGAAATATCAGTTCGGATACCTGGAGATTTAGGACAATCAACAGCTTTCTATAAGGAGAGTTTCTCAAAAAAGGAAAAAGACATCTTCATGTGCCTAAATGTCCTCACTTCATATCATACATCTGATGGCAGATGTTCTCTTTGTTTCTGTCTACCAAATGGTGTGATGAAGCAGTCAGGGAGAGGGAGGAGGGTTGGACAAGCAGTTCAAGACACATGTTTTAGAAGTTTTAAAATATTTAACTACTGAATAGAATTTAAAATGTCCTGTTTATTTTTAGATGCTGTGCATTGTGTGTATTTTGGGAATATTTCCACATGATAGCATTAACAAGAACACTGACTCGTTTAAGTTGCCTCTAAGGGACCTTTTGAAGGAAAAGAAATTCTGTCATGAGGATTGTTTTTTGCATAGTGTGTGGAGCTATTCAATATTACATCTGAAGTAAAATATTGCATCTATTAGAAATATTAGAGGTCTAGGTACTATTCACAGTTAAATACACAAATTCACTGTTACTTCCTTTGGTTACTTTCTTGGTACATCAAAAAAATTGTGACAGTGTCATGATAAAAGCATGTTATATTTCATGATTTGGTTTTAGATGGATGGAGCATATTAGCTTTCTGTTAGTCCTTTAATTGACAAACACAGGCTTGACTTTGCCATAACAAAACTCTAACATCCACTGTAATTCACAGTACTAAAGAGTATTCAAATAGTCTGGAAGATCAGAATTAATCACAAATGACCTGGTTTTGTGTGTGTGTCTATAAAAGGCCAGGGGATCCATGAGGAGGGAGCCTCAGTAAGTAAACCAGGCTGCAGCAGCTGAATAAAAGCTTGAGTTACAGACCGTGCATGACTGCTACAGCAGAGTGAAAACTTTAAAAAGTTTTATTTTTTTCACCTTCCCAAAAGAAGAAACATGCTCAAAATTCAGCTCTACACTAGATTTAAGCTGTGTGTGCAGAGTTGCTACAGAGAAACAGGGCTGAGAATGGCAATCTAATCTTACATTCACACAGAGGCTTATGCACCGTGTTTAGTTTCATCAACAATGTGAGTTTGGGCAATGCAAAGTTCAGCTATCAGAACTTTCACAGGTTGGAAAATGAAATTTTCACAGATTAGGTTAAAATGATAACTCAGGTAATATGAGTGTTTTAATATAGGCAGACATGAAATACAACTGACACTTTTCTCTAGTGCAGAGCCATTATCATAAAATGAATAAATTATGGGAATTTTTCATTATTCTCAAACCAAACATTACAAAAATACAGAAAAATCTGTTGTAACCTGATAGAATGCATTTCTGAAGCACTTAACAAATTTTACCTTCACTTTGACCTTGTGTAATATGAATACTTTTTATATACATTTTAGGGCATGTCTTGGTTTTGGCGAGGATAGAGTTAATTTTTTCTAGCAGCTGGTGGAATGCAGTGTCTGGGAGTTCGGATGAGAGCAGTGCTGATAACACACTGATGGTTTAGTTATTGCCAAGCAGTCAGGGACTTTTCAGTTGTTCTTATTGCCCCACTAACGAGAAGCTCTGGGGGCACCCAGGATGCTAGGAGGGGGACATGGCTGGGACAGGTGACTCAAACTGGCCAAAGAGGGTATTCCGTGCCAATTAGCTCATGCTTAACATAAAGGGGAGGTAGTAGGAAGAGGAGCACATGGCTCCAGAAAGCATGGTTTTTGGGGATGGTCCTGTTTCAGGATGGCTCTGAGCTGTAAGGCCCAAGTTGTGTGGTTCAATGAGAAACTGCCTTGTGTATCACCAGTTTTCTATATTTTGCTTCTATTATTTTTATGTCTTCCCCTCTCTGCTGTCACAGTAAACTATCCTTATCCCAACCGGTGAGGTTTGGTTTGTTTGGTTTTATATTCCCTCCCTTCCCCACCCTGCACAGTGCTCAGCTCTTGGCTGGGGTGAAACCATGACAGAGAAATATACATTTTGTCTGCAATTTCAAATTGTAATGATAAGGACTTTTTTTTTCCTTGCTTGGATATTTTAGTATTACTTCTCCTGGGTAGGGCAAAAATTTTTTGAGTGATTTAATTTTCACATTTCCATACCTTGCTGCAATAAGACATTATAGTATTTCTGAATTTTCCAAGACCATAATTTTTACTGAAGTCATTGAAATATTACTGCCGTGGTTTCACAGTTGAGAAACCAGCAGCCACATTCTCAGACTTAACTTGTGTCGAACATACATTTCATCTGGGAGTCTTCTCTTTTTTAATTAGGAAAATTTTCATGCAGGAAGAGTAAACAAGAAACCTAGGAAGAGTACTAATAGATTATATTTCCAATAGCATGAGGATATGCACAAATATGACATGATGCATCCCCTCCCCTATGGAGCAAATATTTGTAATTGTCAAGATGGTTGATGTTGAAATAATAATCAGCCATAATTACATATGACAAATATGCTGGAATTGACCCTACTATATATAAAAACTTTTATAAGTAGGAGGCACATGCTAAGAGATTATTTCAATTTGAAAAGGAAGACATTTTTCTTTCTGTTCACTATACATTTGACAGTAAGTGATGTGCCCTTTATTGTGACATTTTATGTCTTTACATGATGATCTAAAACGTGATTGTGTGAAAAGAAACTTAGCCACACTCATTCACTTACTAAACAGTTCCATCAGGCTTTTTATTGAGGGCTTTTTTCTGTAAGAAAGACATATTAAGTGACAGTTACATCTAAAGATTTTGCATCAGAATAACTATGTTTGTATGAAGCTTCTTTGTCTTCATTTTCTTTTCTCTTTCATTCCATAAAATCTTACATATTCTGAGCGCCTCTTTATTTGAAATTTCAAGCAGACTACTCATTTTCAACTTAAAATATGAACAAGTGCTGCCCATTCACAGCCCAGTACCATCTCTCCATAAAATATTTCATTCATAAATGAAACCCTGACTTTGCAGATCAGATGATAAAAACAGAATACATCCTGCACCCAGATCTGCTCAGTGGCTGGAAACAGGTGGGTGGAAGACTTAGAATCCTGCTGTATTTGGAATGCTCCGGTTACTCCGAAGTCCTTTCTGATGGATTTTGCTCTGGCTTTTTCTCCTGCATCACTAACCTCAGCAAGTGAAGAGAATTACACGGCTCGGGGTTTATGCACACTGTTAGTTCTCCAGCCACAATATTTCTTTTTCAAATGCATGCAAAAAGCCTGAGGAATTCAACCGCGCGTGAAGCAGCCCTCCGAGCCAAGTGCACCTGATGCCCCACGTTTAGCTGCAGATAGGAGGGAATGCAGGGCTAACCGAGGAAAGCATGAGACTGTTGAGCCACAGAACAGAACAGTTGCATTTTCATGCTGCAGATCAGTCCTTCTGCGAAAGGTGATGCCTCTTGCTGGACTGTTCGTGCAGGAAAGCAGCCAGTGGCATTTAGCCAGAGCCAGAGGAACTACAATTTACCTAACTAGAATAGGTGTTGGTGAGCAGCCAACTGGAATCTGGCTTTGCTAAGTCAAAAAGGACTTGACAGAGGTTACCACGTCAGTGTTGGGCTCCTCTGCCTTTTCTTCCTGCTCGATTTATCTGGTAGCTATACCAATTACCAGACAGCTCTCTATCTATACATGCCCTCCTTTTCCTGTGTTGTGGGTTTGCATGCAAAGTTTTGGTGGGGGCGGGAGGGCTGCAGGGGTGGCTTCTGCAAGAAGCTGCTAGAAACTTCCCCTAGGTCCGACAGAGCCAATACCAGCTGGCTCAAGGATGGACCCACCACTGACCAGCACATCCAGCTGTAATAACAGAACCACACAGAATGGCTGAGGTTGGAAAGGACCTCTGGAGGCCATCTTGTCTAACGTCCTGCTCAAGTATGACCACCTAAAGCTAGCACTAGGTCCAGATGGTTTTGAGTATCTCCAAGCAGTAAGTCTCCACAACTTCTCAGGACAATCTGTGCCAGGGTTCAGTCACCTTGACAGTGAAAAAATTGTTTCCTTATGGTCAGAGAGAATCTCCTGTATTTCAGATTGTACCCATAGCCTCTTGGTGTCAGGTGCTAATCATATTGCTGTAGCAAGTAGAAGCAGAAATGTAACCTCTGCTACACCTACAGAAAAAGGAAAAAAGCCCATCTACTAACTGAAAACTTTATAGTCTAAGAAAATATGTCTATATATTTTTTGTCAGTTGAAGAGCTCTTTACGTGTATTTGTCCTTGGGAAGTCCTAGTGGTATGGTCTTCTATTTAAGAAACTTTTCCATCAGGCTTATTTTTTTACTCTTTCCAGGACAGAAAGAGAACAAAAAAGATTATATATGGGAGAGGATCATACCTCTGCATGTCACAGCCTCTGCCTTTTTTCCTCCTAGATGATATATCTTGAATTTATGCAAATAGTCTTTGCTACACTGACTTTTGTAGCACTGCACTGGCTATCGCGAGCCTGTCCCTAGGAGCAAAAGACTGGTGTTTAATAGTTATTTGATACGTATGTGCACATGTCCTACAGTCATTAACGGTGTTCCTCACTTTCTGCCTCCACCTCATCACTTTAAGACTTCCAGTAAAAAAACCCTCTTATTTTCCAGTCCCCACAAACAATCTCCAATATATGAAAGTGAACTGTAGAACAGATGCAGCCTTGAGTAGAACTGGCTTAATGTCAATTCAAATTTTACTTTTCCTTGTCTGCATCTCAAGGATGATCCTTGCAGAGGACAGGGGGATTTTTAACACTGTTTCAGGGCCTTGGTTCTGCTTTGCTAACTCCAAAGATGTGTGATATATATGACAAAGACTAAAAGCCATTAACGACCCACGTTCAGTTGACAGTACCATTTTACACAGTAGTTTATTGTCTGCATGTTATCTTTCAGGAGCCTAGGAAGCATCATTGATTTTAACTTGACTATTCTTTTCTTCATTTAGCAAATAGGCATTGTGAAAAAACTCACAGCTTTACCCAACAGTCTTTTCTTTAAATATCACAAATGATTGAGTTAGGACCAAAATAATAGCCCTTTGTGAAAAAAGGATACAGAACCACGATATGAGTATGACTGTTGAAGGAGTTTTTGTAGACTTTACTAAAAATATTTAAGTTAAGAAATAAGCTGTTTTCTGACACTGTTGAAATCTCTGATACAGCAGTATTTTACTGCTTCATAAGGACTGGTGAATGTAGCACACAAGTATCGTTTTCATTTGTCCCGAATCTGCCATCCTTTTCAGTGCTAAGTCTTTATGTCATTAAAACTCCCATTCCTATCTCAGCTGCAATCAGTGCAGCAATGTGGGGGATGAAGTAACTAATAGCTAAGCCATAAAAGGAGCAACTGAATTCCAGAATGGCAGGGTTAAAAAAAAAAAGCTCTCCTAATCTGAACTAGACTTTATATTTTTAAGCTTTCTTTTTATTTGGGAAATGTGTATTAACCACGAGCAAGAAGACATGTGGTGACAATGCTATTGCAAACAGCTCACAGCACTGAGTGTGACCAGTGCTTTAATTTTTGCAGTCCTGACTCTATTCTGGTATGGTTTTACCAAAGCACAGTCACACTGAAAATGCTAGAGGAGTTTCCATTGTCCTTGGCTGTTATCTTCTTTCTTGGTCATAAATCTATGTTAGAAAAATGATGATACACCCAAAATAGGATTCAGCATCAACTTTTAGTGGTGGGTCTAAGTGGTGGTTGATGTAAAGATGAATGCTGTCAAAAAGTTTTCCACTTTCTCTCCAATATGGGTTTTAGTTGTGCATATTTTCAGTTTTTGATAATTAGGAGGAACTCAAAAAACCCATAGTGTGAGAAATGTCAAAGGTTTATGCCTTTACTTGAAAAATAACTTAGGAGTGAAACACCATAAAGCAGGCTCTTTAAAATATTTATCTGGACACCAGCACTGTGACAGACACTGAATTAGTGTCTAGTGGCATTGCTAGTAATATTTGGTCTAACTTGCAGCACCTCAGCTCTCCTAGCACTGAGTCACATTTGGGAAGGCCTCCCACCTTGTTCTGCACCATGACAAACTTGTTGGTAGCCTCCACTTTGGGCATCTGCTCACTTGGGCTAAGATCACAGTGTCATTTCAAAAACCAAGCAGGTAATTTTGTTGGAATGGATAGAATGTACTGAAAACAAATAAGGAGAAAACAGGCATAATGAAGACTGATTGATTAATACCATTTAGTGTGGCCATTTTTTCCATTTGTTTGGTGTCCTTAGGCTGTGATAATTCTACAGTTTGTGTAGCTGCTTTGTGATTTAATGATACATCATTTTAATGAATGTGTTGATCTATTGACATTTATAGCGAGTTAAGCATTAAAATACTCTGCTTGACTAGATAAGGATTTTCTATCTCACTGGAGGTCTCTGAATACATTGGTAAGTAAAATGAACCTGATTAAAATGTCCCTTTTAGGTCTTCTCTAACCACTGGGCTCCATCCTGCCTTTTTCACTGTCTTCATGAGTCCAGTCCTTTCCTCATTTGCTTTTCTTCCAGGTACCAGACTAAAATGTTCCAGAAAACTGTAGCTTAAAAGTACTCTGCATTAGCTGAATGTAGCAGTCACTTTTGCCACTGGCATTGACCCCATTTTCTTTAACAAAGAGAAGTGGGAACTAAGCATATAATCTATGAAATCAGACTGTCTTGTCTCCTTCTTGTTGCATAGCATGGATTTTTGTCGGTTATTCCTGTATTGAACACCGATCCCCGTGTTTGTGTGGTGTCTAGGCTTCAGACAGGACATCTTGTTCCTATTAAAAGAGAAGTGGAGAATACTCTTTTCCTTCTTCCAGTGGTTAATCACATTTATTGCCAGAGTATGCAATTTCTCTTTTGAAATTGTCTAACAGATTTCAAGTTGCTGGTTCTTTTGTAATTGGCAGACTCTCAGAGTGATCACCGTGCGTAGGACCTACCTATCATCTCTGAATTTACCTTTGAGCCAAATAGAATTAAATCCATTAAGGCCCTCTTCACACAGCTTCTTTCCTCAGCCCAGATGTCTTTTGGCCCTCAACACTTCTCTAATAGCCTTTCTAAAGTATGTTTAAAATGAAAATGTATTTTAAAAGGAAGTTCAAGTACCGTTCTTGCCAATGCTGTGTGCCGTTGTGAAATAACCACCCTCCTCCAGCTTACCATACTCTCTTAAATCATGCCACCAGGCAGGGAAACCAGAAATATTCAGACCTGTCTGTCCCATCCCAGCAGATGAGTATGTGTAGAGTAAACCTTTTAACAACCACACCGGTGAGATGAGCTTCTGTAATCCTCTGCACGGTACTCAGGAGTAACAACAATTACCCAGGAGGTCCAAACAAAGCACAACTTTACTTAAAAGCCAGTACAATTATAAAGCTTGCAAACAAAACCACACTACACCGTATATTTGGAGCCACACATTACAATTAATAGAATTTAGCAAGACTGGAAATGCTGTTACTATTATGTGCCAAGAATGTTAGAAGTTGAGAAAGAAAGAGAGAGAGAGAGAGAGAGATGAGCAAGAGAGTAAGAGAGAAAAGATAAGAAGATATCACCACCCAGGGATCCAGCCTAGGTCATCATAAAGTTGTAGTTCTTGGCTGGCGAGTGTGTGCCAGATGTCCCAAATCTGCATCTTTTATGCTCCCTGGCCCCACCCTTCAGGGACGTGGGGCATATTTTGTGCAAGTTCAGTGTTGAGTTGCAAAGTGTTCTGGAAATGAGTCAGTGGGGAAAAGGGGTCCCAATTGGTCATTTGACCCCCCCACCACCAACTGGGCTGATGACCCTGTTCAGTGGCCTCACACAGGATTTTAGCCAGAAGGCACTGTGCCTTTGCAGGACTCCTGCTTGCCTGTCACTGTGCCTTATTGGATAAGGACAGGATCCTGTTTATCAGGGTGGCTACTGAATGAGGGGCTGCCCTTGCAAGGACAGTGTCCAGATGGTTTATTGAATGAGGAAGCATAATGTCCAGTTTGTCAGAGCAGCTGCTTTGAGATCAAGAGTCTACAGGCCCTTCCAGCCTTGGGAGGATGGAGGCCATAGTCCAATGCCTTGCAGATGCTTGCAGCACCAAGACCCTTGTGAGGTGAGAACCAGTCCAAAACACGTTATCCTGCCTCTGCAGGTTCTGTTATCTTACAAGGCAGATTGTTTGAGACAAATCACTCATTCTGGTTCCCACAAAATGGTATTTGGAACAATACAATGTTCATGTTAATTGTCTCAACCTGAACATCACCCTGCAAACTGTTTTTCAGGCTTTTTATCTTCTGAGATTCCTGCATTTTTAATTTTTTTTTTCTTTTTTTTACAGTAGAGAATCTATACAACAATGTATAAAGTAGCATTTACTAATCTCTTGGGAGGAGGTGCTTGGATGAATTTATTGATAAAAAAGGCAAGAACAACAAGAAAAAACTGAAATGCTGTAATCATGTGCATCTGTTCCACAGGCAGGTAATTGGCTAGTTGTGAAATAGTGGTATGGTGGTGCAAGGTAACCCCATTAAGTCTCCTAAGAGTTTAGATCTCATAGTTCTTTGAAAGCAAATGTGTTCCTCAATGAATTCTAGTGAAGATGTATTTAGAAAGTATTTGGGAGAGTTCTTCACCCACAAAGGGAAAGAAAACCAGTAGACCTTTGAGATGGAAGAAGCCTATTAAAATGAGCTACTCTGTCAGCATGTTATTTCCTGGCGCTGTAGGACTGATCCTTTCAGTGCATTTTCTGGGTTTTGAGGCAGCAGGGTCAGGGTCATGGCTTGTTTGGGGATTCTGAGTGTTGGAATGAATAAATGTTACATTGTCCTTTATGTTTTATATGAAAACACCTAGAGGCCTGGGCATTCATGAAGTTTTTAATTGCAGCACTGTTATAAAGCTTTGGGAATCCGTTAAAAAGGACCAAAGTATTTTGATCAGCAACTGAGAGTGAGAAAAGTTGAGTTTTCTATAGGCAGAACACTTGAATAAAAGTCATCTGCACTGATCAGCTAAAGTTTCTGAGCATTAGGAGTGAAACTTGCAAAGATTTATCAGATTAATTTGACCCTTACTTTATTTTATAGATGTGGAGCCCAGTTTTCCATTAGAAGGGTAGGCTGAGGTCTCACAGCATTCAGGAAACCAGGATGCCTCTGCAGCCCAGGCTATTTTTTTCTCCTCACAGATCATGATAGTTGTTTTCAACATGAGAAAGCACCTGAGGATCTCTTCTGTGTAGTACCACTGCATAGGTGTCACTGTGCACAATATTGTTGCAATACAAATTTCATACTGGTAAAGAACACCATTTTCTGTGTTTTTTCTAATTTCTATTCTGTTTAAAACACAGAAACTTGAATAAAGAATATGCAGCTTTCAGAGCATTTTATTTTTTCATCCAGTTTATTGCTAAACTTCTTACTGTTTAAAGTTTCTTACTGTTCAAAGAACTAACCATTCTCAAACTGTTTTGTAAGCTTGATTACTACTGGATGGACTGCTATAGATAAGGGATTCTTTGTGCTATCTAACTGGGATGTTGATACTGTGGGATCATTTTGCTCTCCCTATCAAAACAACATGAATATTTTTCTCACACTCTTGCTGATTTTTACGTTTTCTTTAAGTTCTTTAATTCCCTAACAGTTTAACTGATCAGTGTGACAAAAATTCACTTCTAGTTTAGCCACTAACTCTCATAAATTCTATAAGCTGAAGAAAAGCATCTTTTCAATGGTTCTTTGAAAACTGAGATTAAAAGCAATCAAATATAGCTATTTCATAGAATCATAGAATGGTCTGGGTCAGAAGGGACCCCAAGGATCATAGAGTTCTAACCCCCCTGACACAGGCAGGGACACCAACCTCCAGGCCTGGATCTACAGAAGGTTGCCCAGGGCCCCATCCAAGTATTTCTTGACTTGGGGGTATATTTGAACACACAGAACAGGAAAGGCTCATACAAATCTAGTTAGGCAAACAGTTTAGTTTTCACAACCCCCCCAAAAGTGCTATGAATGAAACTGCTATAACTGAATTTTGGAAGTTTCTTTGAAGTTTCTTTTAGAAAATGGATATGTTTTTAAGACCACAAGTCTCCACAATGTGGTATTTTTAGCTGTCAATATTCTTGCACATTCTTATTTCCTGACAGCACTGTGATATCACTGTCATAAATCAATGCACTGGTGATGATCAGAACAGCTCAGTCAGAAAAGCCCCTGTGTTACAGGGACTGAGCAGCTGTCACTTGAGAACATTGGGGACTAATGGTGAAAGGCTTACTGCTTCAGTGACTAGTTAAAGAAAAATGAATTGGCAATTAAGAGCCCAAGACTGTATCTTGTCCTTCGGTGAATGCACTTGTTTGTGTTTGAGCTGTGCAATGGCAGAAGAGTTAAAAGTAGACAGAAAGTTTAAAAACAGATATGCAAGTGACTTGATACGCTCTCTTCATGTCCTCTTGCACGATAAAAGTAGTAAGATGGTGTAGGCTTATTTGCACTAATATACAACAACTACAGTCAGGTTAGGAATACATTTGATTCCCCCTCTACCACAAGAAATATAGGTATTTTTAGATTCCTCCTACCAGAAGAATTATATGTATCTAATCAAAGCATTTTTCTTTGCCCTGAACTCAGAGCTCTGTACTGCAGATCAGCTCAAATTAACCTGGCATGTCCACTGTCTCTCTACTTCTGCTAAACTCTTTTCTTTAGAGTGTATCTTAGGTTGCTCTCATTGTCTTATGCTAGAATGATATTCCTCTGACAATGTCCTACGTGATACCACACAGGTAAGCAATGTCATTGTGAAGGGTGCATCTGACCCATCAAGGAAAGTGCGTGAAAGTTGCCCAAATTCCTGAAACATCCAGAACACAGTGTCAAGCTGACTCAAACCTGAATCTCTTGATGCAGGAGTGTAAAAGCAACTTGATCTGAATTAAAGGAATGTAATATGAAATGGAGTTAATAGTTCCAGTTTGGAGCTGTCTGTTCTGCAAGTTGATACTTTGACCTTGCCTTTGTCCCTTTTTCATGGAAAACTCCCAAGGTTCATCTCCTCTGAACTTCCTGCATTCTCCCAAGGCTTTCCTCTCCTGCATAACAGGGTATTATAATACATGGGTAATGCTGAGTCTGCCCCCACCTGAAAAATATGCTTTTAATGCATTTTTCTCTTCGCTGGCCAGACACTGTTGCTGCAGTACAGAACCAATTTCATCCTTGTCAGGTAAAAGAATTTACTGCTCAATTAAAAAGTAGCTCAACATAGAGCTTCCAAATAAAACATGTAAATTACAATGCTATCCTTACCCTTAGGGTTTAGGCCAATGCTTCAGTCCACCTTGGACTTCCTTCTCATGGCTGTCCTGTTTTTTCAGTGTCCTAAAGTGATTACAGGATGCTAGTGCTCTCAACAAAACTGTTTTTCTTTAATGTCAGTGCTAGCCAGCTTGGCTTTGAGAGCATGAAACAGATTTTTAGTACCAATGTCCCTGTTTAGAGGGAGAGAGATTGTAGGCACATAGCAATTAAAGCATTTTACCTCTTGCTATTGGGGATCTTTTTTCCTATATCAATTGAGAAAAAGTCTCAGAAATCAGTATTTTTGCTTTTAATACCATCAGAAAAGAGGCAGAATCCTGTGAAGAGGCTTCTGAGTTCCCAAGTTGCTTGTAAATCATGCGAAAATGGATATAATGGAAACTCAGCTTTGTAAATACTAAAGAAATTAAACACAAAAAGCTGTTAAAAGCATATTACAGTAGTACACAATAGTCTTAACAGAATTCATGCTAGTCTCTTTTCCTTCTCACTTCTCACATCGTTCAATGAAGAGGATGATCTTTATCTGGGGTTGAATCAAAGCAGTGTATTATTTCCAGGAGCTTTTTACATTGTTGTAGGTCCTACATAATAAATACACCAGGCTTTCACACAGGGACTTTAACATAATATGATGTTAACTCAAGATTGTTGGATGTACCCCTGGTCCAGTGCTCCCATATAATCCTGAGCAAGTTGTTTAGCATTTTTTTGTATGGGATCACTAAGAGCAGGATTTAGTTGCCCAAAGTTAATCAGTTCCTGATCCAGATACTTCCAGTGGATACCTGGACCATATAAGAGGTGACTGTGCAGCTCTGCAGGTGAGTGTGCAAGCCATGGACAATTGCTTCTTGATCCTGCTTCCTGCTGGTGAAGGTACAAGGCTTAGAGAGGAGCAGACATATCCTATGTGTCACCACATGGCTTCACTGCTGGTGTTGTTGACAGGGATTTGAATTCCAGGGTCAAGGGACCTTTTTAAATGGCAAGAACTGATGGAGGGCACGTGGGATGCTCCTGACAAAGCAGAGCAAAAGCATCTTTGCCAAGGAGCTAGCCAACCTGCTGAGGGGACCTTTTAACTATGAATGATGAGGGACAGAGTTTACTAGAGTGAAAGAAGTGATTATTGCTGTCTTCTCAGTACTCATTAGGCTGCGTTTAGAATATGTAGTCCAGAGTGCTTCCCTCACTCCTTCCTTCCCAAAACAGGAAATAAGTATTTTGTTTTATGACTTGGACTGGAGAGAGTGCAGGGGAAGCCACCAAGTTGGCCGGGCTCTGGGAGAACTTCTGGGACTGGGGCTTGTTCAGACTGGAGAAGGGGTGTATTGGGACCTCAGCAGCAGCCCCTGGTATGTATGGAGAGAGGACTCAAGGGGTAGAGATAGGCTCTTTATAAGACAAAAAACAATTTGCATAAATTGAAAGAGGAGAGCTTCAGACTATTTCTAAGGTAAAACTTTTTCACCCTAAAGAGACATGTGCCATTTCCATCCATGGTAGTTTTCAAGTCACAGCTGGATAAAGCCTTGAGCAACCTGGTCTGATGACAGAACTGACCCTGCTCTAAGCTGGAGGATAGATAAGAGCGGTACTTCCAACTGGAATGATCCCATGATTTAACCTAAAGCTAAAGGAGGGAAGGCTTAGATTAGATATTAGGGGAGATTCTGTACAGAGAGAGTGATGAGGTGCTGGAACGGGCTGCCCAGAGAGGTGGTGGATGCCCTGTCCTTGGAGGTGTTCAAGGCCAGGTTGGATGGGGCCCTGGGCAACCTTATAGAGATCCAAACCTGGAGGCTGAGGCCCTGCCTGTGTCAGGGGGTTGGAACACTATGATCCTTGGGGTCCCTTCCAACCCAGACCATTCTCTGATTCTACGATTCTACGATCCTGTCTTGAGGAAACACAATTTTGCCACTCCAAAGCTGCCTGGCTCATTTTATGTGAGGCTGGATGGACATACGGTCCTGAATTGCAGATGTGGTAAGAATTAATGAAAGAAAGTAAAGTGAGTTTTATCTTTGCCAGTATAATACAAAAACTGTATTTTGCACTTTAATATAAAATTTTAGTATTTTCCAAATCCAGGAATTATGAATGTTGGGTTAATTTCATTTTCCAAACTAATGTAGAATCTTTGTGTTTCACTGTTTTTATAAAGTGGTTAGTGTGCAGTCTGCATGCAGGTGTTGCAAAATAAATGTGTATTTATGTACTGGTCACAGTGACTAATGTAGTAGAAAGTCCTTGAGGAAATTAATAATTCTATAACAGGAGCTTAATCATGTAAAGTGAAGAAGGCATAACGTTACATATTTAATAAGGGAGATAAAACCTAGAGGTGGGGATCTGCTCATTAAGTGAGCATACTCTGTCCTGTGAGCTGACTGGGGTCCTGTGAAGGAAATAGCAGGTGATAATGTAATTAAAACTGTATATCCATGCGTACTGTGCATATGTCCTGGATACACACAAAGTAGAGGGGATTTAAAATTGAATTGACAAATTCTGGTATAGCATTTCTTACCTTTTGGATGCTTTAATGCTAACCTTGAAGCTTCCTGATACAAGTTTTCTTTTTTCCCAATGTTCTATCTTTAATGAAGTCTTCTGTCAACGTGTGTATCATGCCAACTGCTCAAAAGAGAAGCAACGAAAAACTCTCAGGTCATTTTCACATACAAGTTAAAACTGGTTGGATAGAATGAAAGCTTGTGCATAGTTATTGATTTGACACATGCAGATTGTTCCCAGTGTTCATGAACACAGCCACTTCATGAAAGCAAACAGGTTGCAAAATGCTGTCACAGGTGATATCAGCTTTTCTCATACTGAAACTTGTGTCCTTGGAGGCCCCTTTCAGGTTGCAGTATGGTGTGACACAATCTAACCACAATTCAGCTGTAGCTACTGGCACTGTGAGGTTTCAGTGTACTGAAAGGCTTTATTTTTCACATGGTGTGAAATTTGATAAAAGAGTATATACATTCCTCTGGAATAATAAAAAAATTTTATAAATAAAATTGTGAATCATCAGTGTTTACTTTAAATTTTAATGAAATCTGATATGGTGCAGACTGCATAAAGCACTTTAAACCACTTCTTTGTACATGTGGAAAACTATAAATAAACAGGTCTTTACTCTGTCTCTGTATTTTAGTTATTCAATAAAGGTTTCATAGGTAAAAATTTATACAGGAAAATAAACTTATTTTGGAATAAGATGGCATTGCCTCAAAACATATTTTTACAAGTCAGACCAGAGGGGTATTGTTTATGTATAAGCTGAGTAGAAAGAACATACAAATGAATCATTGCTGATAGGCAAATGGCTCAGCTTGTAAGAAGGTAAAAGCAGAATTGTTCTCACTGCAGTGTACTGAAGGAATATTTGCAAGCAAACAACATGTGGTTTATGCTTTTGCTAGTATATATAATGACCCTGTAGTGGCAATGAATCTCCTGATAAGACAGTATTAAACAGTTGAGCATGTCCTAGTTCATATTAGAAATGAGTTCAGGGCAGTATTGCTTTGAACCTGTGACTCATTTCCGATGGAAGTATTTCAAACAGTTGTACATGGTCCTTGCTATTGGTCTGCTGTGATTTGACTACTGGTCAAAAGGGCATTGCCCTTTAGACATTGTCCAGGTTGAACTGGTCAGGACCAGAAGGAATTCAGAAAGAAAATAAATACACTAAGCAGTTTGCATTTCACAGGCTTTGAAAGGGCTCTGTTTTTTTCCCAGTCTTCACAAAATTTGGTATTTGGACCACCTGAAATAAACTAGTAACACTTTTTGGGCAAAGGAGAAGTGTCATATAGTGTGTTATCTAATAAAGGAATCTTTTTTAAAAAATATTTCAGTATTGTTAAAAAGCAATTGCAAAATGCTGCAAAGATTTAATATATTCTACTTTCTCAAGATTCTGTATGTCATTTACATGTAGAGGGTCTATTCCTATGTAAACTCTACTGATGAAATGACTGGTCTACTAGATGAGGGAAGAGCAATGGAGATTTCCTACCTGCAACATAAGAAGGCTTTTGACATAGTCTCCCATAAGATCCTCACAGAGAAACTGATTAAGTGCTGGTTGGCTAAGCAAACAGGGAGGTGGACTGAGAACTGGCTGAATGGCTGGGACCAAAGGGTGGTTATCAGTGGCACAAGATATTACTGGAGGTCAGTAACTATCAGTGTACCCCCAAGGGTCAAGACCAGGTCTGATGCTGTTCAACAACTGTCTTATTGATGGGACAGAGAGTACTCTCAGTAAGCTGTGAGGATTGGATCTTACATCAGAGGGTGATGCTGCCATCCAGAGGGATCTTAACACGGTGGAGAAATGGGCTGACAGGAACTCCTTGAAGTTCAACAAGAAGTTCAAAGTCTTGCATCTAGGAAGGAACAGCCTCATGCACCAATTTATTCTGAGGGCCATCCAGATGAAAAGCAGCTTCGTAGGAAAAGCCCTGGAGGTCCTGGTAACCACAAAGCCAAAGATGAGCCAACAAGGTGCCCTTGCTGGAAAGATTAACTGCATCCTGGGCTGCATTAGGAGCGTTGCCAGCAGGTGAAGGGAAGTGATACCCTCTACTCACTACTGGAAAGGCCATGACTGGAGCACTGTGTTTAGCTCTGGTCTCCTCAGTACAAGAGACACATGGGCATAATGGAGAGAGTCCAACAAAGGACCAAGAATTTGTTGAAGAGATTGGAGCATCTTTCCTGTGAGGAAAGGCTGAGAGAGATGGGACCATTTACACTGGAGAAGTCTCAGCAGGGATCTTCTTAAATGTATGCAAATACCAGAACAGAGCGTGCACAGAGGATGGACCCAGACTCTTTTCAGCGAGATCCAGTGACAGGTCCAGAGACAGTGGCCACAAACAGAAATACAGGAGGTGCTGTCTGAATATTCAGAAACGCCTTTTTACTGTGAGGGTTACTGAGCACCTGCATAGGTTGTCCAGAGAGGTTGTGGAGGCTAAATCACTGGAGATAATAAGAAGCTGTATTAACCTCGTTCTGAGTGACTGTTTCTATAGGGGATTGGACCAGAGGTGTGTACCAACTTCAAACATTCTGTGTTTTACTGTGATTCAGAAGTGAAAAAAAAAGAAGTCCACTAGCACTTGAGTACAGTCATGTACACGTGTTTCCTGCTCAACATAACAGCTAAAGTAAAACAACAGCCTGTAGAAATTGTATAAGCTTCAAAACTTTCAAAAGTAGGAATAAGGCTATGAAGATGATTAAGGGCCTGGAGCATCTCCCCTATGAGGAAAGGCTGAGTGAGCTGGGACTGTTCAGCCTAAAGAAAAGAAGACTAAGGGGGGACCTAATTAATGTTTATAAATATCTTAAGCATGGGGTGCAGGGGGAATCAGCCAGCCCCTTTTCAGTGGTCTGTGGGGACAGGACAAGGGGCAATGGCTGCAAGTTGGAGCGCAGGAAGTTCTGCACCAACATGTGGAAGAACTTTTTCCCAGTGAGGGTGCCAGAGCCCTGGGACAGGCTGCCCAGGGGGGTGTGGAGTCTCCTTCTCTGGAGATATTCAAGACCCATCTGGACACCTATCTGAGCAGTATGAGCAGGGGAGCTGCTTTGGCAGGGGGTTGGACCTGATGATCTCTGGAGGTCCCTTCCAACCCCTGTGATTCTGTGATTCTGTGAATAATTTTTTTCTTTTTTCCCGTAGAGAAAAAATCTTCATGGAGGTACAGTACAAATTAAGACTAAGGTACATGATACATGTGAACTGATAAGCATAACAGAGGAGGAATGGAGCCCTTCTGGGCTATAAACTTTCCCCTAAATATAGAGTTGTTCAGTCTACCCTTAAAAGCATCTGTGTTAGTGTCTGATAGACACACCACGGGAGCTATTTTCAGGGTCAAACATTGTTGGTTCTCTCCTTATTGAAAAGCACTTTGCAATGCACATTAGGATGCAGTTCTTTTCAGTGTCACCTTACAAATTCAAGAGACTAAGGCTTTGTCCAAGTTTTGGGGCAAAGTGCCTGTGTTCCTGGTGGAAGCATGGGCTGCTGTACCCAAGGCTCCTCCCAGCACTTCAGCAGATGTCAGGCAGAGTCAGACCCAGGCATTCACAGGAGGAGGATGGCACAGGAGAAGTTAAATCTCTATTTTGATATTTCTGTCTGTTTAAAAAGCATAGAATTTTCTTTGAATTTCATGCAAGGTTTTGATTATTCTTTGGAGGAGACTGTTTTTCATTAACATGCTGATAATTAAGATCATAACTCCCATAGTTCCTCAGCAGAATATTGCACCCTTTATGCCAATCAAAAGCTTCCCTTATGGCAGAAAACTCCAGAAGGGTGATACAAAAAAAATAACCAAGGTACACTTCACTATGAAAAATAGTTCCCAAATTCATTGCCAGACTCAGGAAATGAAAAGAAGGGAATGGTTTCTGTTTCTTTAGGAAATAATAATAAAAGGATGATGCATCTATATCCCAACAAAGAAAAAAGGTTTATCCCTTTCTGAATTTTGAACATTGATTGAAGTATGAAGGAAATTCAGCCATGTCTGTAATTAAAAAATAAAAATAAAAATCCACCTTTGTTTGTGTTTGTGTGGTAAGGAGAAATGTATTTAGAAACCAGCCACAAGGCAGTAAAATTGATTTCTGGTTTATCTGGTATAGCTCCGAGTCTCTCACTGAGCTGGGAAATAATTGATTGCTTGAAGCCTTGTAGCAGTAGTTAAAAATTGATAAATGCTAAAGCCAGCACAGTGTTTTATAGATTCTCAAGAATTGTGGAGCCTCCATATTTCTTTCTCATCACCAGCTCTAGATCATGAAGTGAAATTTAAAAGATGCTTCATCTTAGTCTTAGTAAATTATATTCAGCAACTCTGAGACCTTTTGCTGTGGGAGACAAAGCAAAATCTTTAGTTACATAGTGCTGATCAGTAATGCACAAAGCCAAGTGAGCTTTTTTTGCAGGTCAACATATTGTTTTAGGTCAGCTGATCAGATTACATTAAAAAAACAACAAAATCAGCTTGTTAAATCAATGTCTAGAAAAATTATTGGTGCTGATAGTTAAGATATGATTCTATTGAAATGTCCTAGGGAGCCTGCTTTGGCAGGGGGTTGGACCCAATGATCTCTCGAGGTCCCTTCCAACCCCTACAATTCTATGATTCTATGATTCTATGATATCCCACAAAATGAATTCCTGTAAAAAACTGCATAATTGCTGAAAGTTTTCAATAACACAACTTTTCCTTTATTAGTGCAGGAAGATTTTCATTTTTTATATCAGCTGACTGCTGACCACTTTCCTGGGATAAACTTTATCATCCTTACTAAAATAGAGGGATCCAGATCTTCTCTTACCTCCTTCCAGAGGCTTTACATACTGTCAGCAAGAAAAGGAAGTCCAAAAATTGCCCAGGTGGTGATTTTGGATGAATATCCAGACTTTCATAATAATATATCGAGTTGTCAGGTTGTGATGGAAGAAAGATGTGAAATTCTTTTATTTTAGATACTTACAGGTCTTCTGCTCTGAATATAACTTAAAACCAATACTCAGATTAAACTAGCACTTACAGGGTCCTTGACACAGCCTCAAGCTGTATACTGAGATGTTTTTACAGAGAATCTGCTTTAAAAATTACTCATCAATAGTAATTCTTGTCACCTTGAGTAATCCACATAAGAAATCTAGGAAAAAACACAACTGTTTACAATATAGTTTAGAAGTGTGTGCTGAAAATTAAATTTTCAGACTGAGATTGAACTGGAAAACTTCAGTACAAATTATCACAGCACAATAATGTTATTTCCATGTTGGATTAGTGAATACTTATTTTAGTTTCATATCTATACTTCACTGAAATAGAAAAGCAGTAAGTGAAAGAGACCAACATTGAGGCAATTTTCACTACCAGATCCTTAACTGAATAGAAAATACAGCAGGCAATAGAGTTCAAACTGTCTTTTATGATGACTTCTTATATTTTGAGGTAGGTCTCAAATTATTTATTTGCTGATTATTTTGCTTAGCAAACAAAACGTTTGAAATCGTTTCTGTAAACTCAGCAACTCAGTACTTATCTTCAACGTTGCTGGCAACACCTGTGATCAAACTGCTAGTTTCCATTTGCAGATCAGAGACACAGGTAATTAGCATGAAAACAGCTCGCTTATTCATAAAAATCCTGCTTTTTAGGGCTGTGGGTTTACGCTGGTCTTCAAGTTGGAGCACCTCCTGCATGACACAGGCCATTAACATTTCACATTGCAATGCCTGTAGCAAACCTTATTGCCTTAGGAACACTGTACTGTATTGGTATTTTTCTTGTCAATATTATAAGTCTTCTTGAACATGTTCAGAATACCAGTTAATTTGATGAAGACTTAAAATATAATTGCAATAACTATGAATTAACTCCTTCTCCTCCGTTTGCTCCCTATTCTTTTCTCTTTAGGATTGGTGTATCTACTGACCCAAGAGAGAGGATAGAGAAGGAAAGAAATACGGGCAAACACAACTGTTTTCCAAAGAAACTGCTTTCACACTGAATCACAAGGCACTGAGAAAAGTCTCATTAAAATGTCCTGGGGGGAGCAGATTTTTTTTTTTTTTAAACAGGTTTTCCTTCCCCCATTTCACCTCCAAACCATACTGCAGAGTCATCTGGAGCTCCATCAGAGGTGAGGAGCCTGCAAGGTCTCCACTTTCTCCTTAGCCTGAGCACACACCGACCCGATTCACTTCAGTATTGAAGTTCCAGTGGTGCTGGTAAAGTAGATATTAAACACACAGCTTTATAGCTAAAACTGTTACATTGTCCCCATGCAAATAAATGCATGTATGTGCTTTTCATCAGTTTGAGGTGAGAGGTATGGTGATGACTTGCCACCCGGAATTTCTTACCAAGGAATGTTAATGTTGCCTAATGTTACATGATTTTACAGGTATCAACTACATTACATTACATTACATCACAGAATCACAGAATGGTAGGGGTTGGAAAGGACCTCTGGAGATCATCTAGTCCAACTACCCCACTAAGGACCTAGAACAGGTTGCACAGGATCATGTCCAGGAAGTTCTTTAGTATCTCCAGAGAAAGAGACTCTGCAAACTCTCCATGAAGCCTCTGAGTAAAGAAGGTTGAGAAGGAACTTTCTGTGTTCCAGTTTGTGCCCATTGCCTCTTCTCCTGTCACTGGGCACCACTGAGAAGAGTCTAGCCCCAGTCTCTTGACATCCACCCTTTAGATAATTATTGATGAAATCCCCTCAGCCTCTTTTCCAGGCTAAACTGCCAGGTTTCTTAGTCTTTCCTCATATGAGAGACACTCCAGTCTCTTAATCATCTTTGTAGCACTGTGATGGACTCTTCAGTAGTTCCCAGTCTTGAACTGGTAATCCAAGAACTGGACACAGTATTCCAGACATGGCCTCACCAGGGCAGATAACTTCCCTTGACCTGTTGGCCGCACTCTTATTAATGCACCCCAAGACACCATTGGCTGCCTTATATATGAAGGCACACTGCTGGCTCATAGAGAGCTTGTTATCCACTAGGACTCACAGGTCTTTCTCCAAAGAACTACTTTTCTTCAGGTCAACTCCTAACCTCTAGTGGTGCATGGGGTTATATATCTAGGTGCAGGATCCTACACTTGCCCTTGTTGAATTTAATTTGGTTCCTCTTTGCCCAATTCTCTAGTTTTTCATGATCTCACTGAATGGCCGTGCAGCCTTCTGGTGTGTCAGTCACTCCTCCCAGCTTTGTATCATCAGCAAATTTACTGATGTTCCCTCACACCCATATCCAGGTCATTCATGAATATGTTGAATAAAACTGCCATGTTATAGGGATACAGAGTCAAAAGCCTTGATGAAGTCAAGGTAGACAACATCCATTGCTCTCCTCTTATCCACTCAGCTGGTTGTGCTGCCATACAAGGCTATCAGATTGGTCAGACACAATTTCACCTTGGTGAATCCATGTTGACTAGTCCAAATAACTTTCTTCTTCTCTACTTTTGTCGTGGTTTCCCCCTGGCTGTGGGCCGAGATCCACGCATCTGCCTGCTTCTTAAAGTAAAAGAGCAGGGGAAGAGGGAAAAAGGGGGGAACAAGGGAAGGGAAAAGGAAGGGGCAAATAACTCCAAAACCAAGAAACTAAAATTATTAATAAACCCTAGAATAAGCTGTTCCATCACCTTTCCAGGAATGGAGGTGAGTCTCCTTGCCTTGTAGTTTCCTGGCTCCTTCTTCTTCCTCTTTTTGAAAACTGGAGTGACACTGGCATCCTGCAGTCATAGAATCATAGAGTCATAGAATACTGTGTGTTGGAAGAGACCTCAAAGATCATCTAGTTCCAATCCCCCTGTCATGGTAAGGGACACCCTCATGCAGTTAGCATGGGCCCATCTCTCCATTTCTGGATGACATCCCTTCCCTCCAGCGTGTCGACCTTGGCACACAGCTGGGTGTTGTCAGCAAACTTTCTGAGAGTGTACTCAATCCCACTGTCTATGTCACTGGCAAAGATATTAAACAGTGCCAGTCACAGTACTGACCCCTGAGGAACACCACTCCTCACAGACCTCCACGTGGACATTTACCCATTGACCACAACTCTGAGTGCGACCAGCCAGCCAGTTCCTGGAACCTCTCCTATTTTCCTTGAACTTTCAGAGATTATTAGGAGTGGCCTAGGAATAACATCTGCCAACTCCCTGTGTGGTCCACCTGTCGAATCCATGTCTCTCCAATTTAGAGACAAGGATGTCAGTGTCAAAGGTCTTTCACAACTCCAGGAAGATGATGTCTGCCATCCTTCCCTCGTCCACCATTTCTGTCACTCCATCATAAAAGGCTAACAGATTTTTGGGGCACTATTTGCCCTTAGTGAAGCCATGTTTGCTGTCACCAGTCACCTCCTTATTCTCCATGTGCCCGAACATAATCTCCAGGAGGATATGTTCCATGATTTTACCAGGCACAGGTGAGACTGACTGGACTGTAGTTCCCTGGCTCTTCCTTTTTCCCTTTTTAAAAACGGGTGAGTTATATGTCCCGTTTTCCAGTCAGCGGGGACTTCACCAGACTGTCAGGGCCTTTCAAAGAGGATAGAGCGTGGCTTGGCCACTTCATCCACCAGTTCCTTCAGGACATGGATGCACCTCATCAGGTCCCATGGACTTGTGTACCTACAGACTTTTTAGATATTCTCAAACCTGATCTTCTACAGTGGGCAGTTCCTCATACTCCCAGTCCCTGCCTTCGCCTTCCATGACTTGGGTGGTGTGGCTAGAGCTCTTGTCAGTGAAAGCTGAGGTAAAAAAGTCATTAAGTGCTTCAGGTATTTCCATATCCTGGGTAACAAGGTCACCCATTCCATTCTGGAGGAGACCCACATTTTCCCTCCTCAGGCACCTCTCTCGTTTTCCTTGACCTCTCTGAGATTATTAGAAGTGGCCTAGGAATAACATCTGCCAATTCCCTGAGCACTTGTGGGTGCATGCCATCAGCAATGGATTTGTAGATGTCAGTTTTGCTTAGTTGTTTTCTAACATGGTATTGCTCACCAAGGCAGGATCTGCCTTTTGCATACTTTCTCTCCTAGTTGCATTACATTGCATCACATTACATTATATTACATTATTGGAATTCTCTCCAAAAGGCCGGAGATTTCTGCTTGCCTCAAACAGCTAGACTTTGGATGCCATGAGATACAAGATTAAGTAACCTCTTTGATCTTTGCTTGCCCTAATAAAATGTTTCTTTGATTGGTTTTTTAAACAAAAACCTCTTTGAACAACAACAAAAAAAGCTCATTTCATCAGAAATCTAATGTACTTTTACAAATTTTTTTTGTATGGACAGTGAATTTGACCTAGTAAATAGCTGCTCAAATTGAGCAGTAAAGTTCCTGTGGGTTGCAGGTGGCATTTTTAATTGTATCTGAAGCACATATTTAGCACTGGCCTTATTCTGTGCTCTTTGCACCTAGTAAGAGTAGAGCTTTTTCTAAACACTTTTCTAAGCTTTTCTCTAAACACACTAAACAAGTTCTTGACTTGCTATCAATCTTTTGACTTCCTGCTCTCAACTTTCTGCAGCTTTTTTGTGCTGCAGTGAGTACACAGTTTCATAGTTGCGACACACTTAGATGTAAATATTGTGGTAAAAAGTGTATGATCCCACAAATGCAACACTGTGCTGTGATCCTGTGCAAACAATGTATGTAATTCATCTTCCTAATGATATATACCATTAAAAGTAGACAAGTAATAGTGTAGGATGCAAAGCAAGCAAGCAAACAAAAAATATTTCTCTTTCAGGTTAGTAAGTAGGTTGTAGGAAAAATCCTATTTTTAAAGAGACTAAATTTTAAAATTATTAAATTTGTAATTATCTTATCAAAAACCCCTCCTGAAAGACAAGCAGAAAACCATCAGTTCCTACTCAAAGCTCTGAGGTATGTCTTTATCTAAAAAGAAACATGATGAATCATCACATTTGCACAGTTCTTTTCTTTAAATATTTTCCATTTCTGCACAATTCAGATCACTCTGTTGCAATAAGAATATATTGTCATTATATGACTTAAAGTATTGTCATATAATATGACAGCATCTTTCATTATGGAATCTAATTTCATTCTTTTGAATTTAAATTACTTTTTCTCACTCATTACATGTCTTTTCTGTAACTTTCATTACAGACATTTTTCTTCTGATAATTCACAAACATCCATAACTTCTGATAACTTTGTCTCCAAGGACAGAAAGATAAATAGGGTATCCTTGAATAGTTCTAATCTTCTTGATCTTGAAAATAGAACTACATATTATGATGGGTGTTTAGCAGGATACAAACAGAAAAAAAACCCCTCCTGATTAATTGCTCTTTAAACAAAACTAGCATTAGAAATGAAGATAACCTCTAAGAGTGAGCTAAAATCTTCCAGTAGCTGTCAAACATGTTTGCAGACAATATTTAAAACTTGAACTGAGTTTATCATGCTATGTTGTAAGACTCCATAAACAGGAATTTTATAAAAGTCTCAAAAATTCTTCATGTTTTATCGAAAAAAAGGAAGAAAGGTTGAAACAAAAGGGTTTCAAACACAGCAGAGGGCATGTAGCAATAGGACAAGGGGTAATAGTTTTAAACTAGAAAAGGGGAGATTTAGGTTGGATATTGGGAAAAATTTCTTCAATATGAGGGTGGTAGATCACTGGCACAGTTGTGCAGAGAGGTAGTTGAGGCCCTGTTCCCAGGAGATATTTGAGGTCAGGCTTGATGGGGTTCTGAGCAACCTGATCTAGTGAAGATGTCCCTGCTCACTACAGGGGGTTGGACTAGATGGCTTTTAAAGGTCCCTTCCGACCTAACACATTCTATGATTCTATGATTCTAAATCTCCAAGCTGGAAGGTATAAATATATCAGCCTACAAAAAAAAAAAAAAATCCTTTTAAGTGAAGCTAACAAAAGCTAATAGCAGCTGGTTGCCTGAGGTTTTCATGATTACATGGGATGGAGAAGGAAAGATGAACACTCTAACTGTTGGCTAGGTAATTATTTGCTCAGAGGAATTATGAATTACAAGGTACAAGTTATGGATTAGAGAACTTGTAAGTTACAACTAAAAGGAGATAAAAATCCTGGAGATGAATAAGCCCATGCACCTAGACAGGCTGGTGACTGACTAGCTTGGCAGAAAAAGACATGGAGGTCCTGGTGGATGGCAGATTGAACAGAAAACAGAAATACACCTTGGGGGCAGAGAGGCACCCAACAGCTGTCTGAACTAGGCAGAGTACTGCCAGCAGATCAAGGGAACTTTCTTTCCCCTCTGCCCAGTGTTGGAGTGTAACACTACAGGTGACAGTGAGGGGGTACTCTGTACAAAGGAATAAAGTCCCTGGGGAGCTTACTTTGCCTCTGCTCTGAGCTGGACAAATATGTGTCGGGAACTTAGACATAATAGCTTGGTGTGGTATTGGGCCCATGCTTGTAACCCTGACTGCAAGGCCAGGTATATCGGGACAGCCACAGAAACATGGTCACGTGACTATACAGCTTCGATAGCTGATGCTTACCTAGCAGCTCATAATACAGCAGGACCTTCACTGGTATACAGGCACCCATCTCTCTACAGGTGCTCTCTTCTGGACTCAGACCCATTTGCATGAGTGGCTTAAGCACCATGTCTTGAATTCATCCCATATAGCTGAGCTGCATTAGGTGGGAGTAAAGTCACATTTGAGTGTTTCTTGGTTCTCCCCATCGCTGATACAATTTGTCTAGAACAGCTACAGATGTTGATTTTATTGCTTTGGTTACATGCCACAGGGAGGGAGATTGGATTTGCCAATGTTCAATAAAGTTCCTAAAGGCCTGACTGTCTTTTAGAAATAGTTTGAAGTACTTGAAATTTATTAGGCTCTTAAGTCACTTCAGCATTTCAAAACAGAACCAAAGATGTTTAAAAAGAAAGACTACTTTCACAAATCTGAATAATGCAAGCTTTATTCTCAAAGTACTATCTGCTCTTCAAAATTAAGAACATGGATCCAGGACAGTAGTATAGACAGAGCTCAGGTTTTTTTGCAGGATTCCAGTACAAGTTAAGTTTCTAACTAGGATTTATGTCTCTCTCTGTATATTTGGACCCAAATTCACAGTCATTTGAGGCGGTCCCTGGAGACTATAGAACTTGCAATCTGGGCCCATCTTTATAATGTTTACTAATGAAAAAGGCAGATTTAGAAATGAGAAATTCTAAGTAAATATGACTGCTTCACAAAAACCCTAAAGATAATGTCAATTTCTTTTTATGGGCTGTTAGATTTTTTCTTTGGATTCAACGTTTTTATTGCCGCTGAAAGATTTTTAATGCTGAAAAATGAAATATAGAAGTAATCCTAAAACATCAGAGTTCGGGAGAATGGCCACATTGGTAATTACCCATAAGCCTTCACAACACAGCAAGGAATGTTTCTATGATTTATTTCTATTGCTTAGAAAAATCTAGAAAGTCTGTACAATATAGCATGCCCCGAATATTAGCTTTACCTCAGCAACCTTACTGAAGCTTAACTTAATGAAGTAATAAATTCAGAAATGTGTTTCTGCATGCATTTGTTTCATAGATTTATTATAGATAAATCCACTTATAAAATGCATTGGGATGAAAAGTCGACACTGCAGAAACTTCCTAAATACTGATGCATGTATTACAGTCTCCATTACCAATAATATATAGAAGATAGGACATTTACTTTAATGATGATGAACAGAAGCTAGACACAGACTGACTGCTGTACAATACGTCAGTGTGGTTAAGTATAATTCTCAGTAGCTGTTAAAAGGGAAAGGATATTGCCTCTATGTAACAGGTAAATAATTTTGTATTTGTGCAATATATTCTTCGTGTTCCTATTTAACCTGTATGGAGACTATAGACTTAAAAGCAGTTAGGCAAATCTACGTACAGGAATATATGAGTAGTCTAGATCCTTACAAGTCTGCTGTAGTCCTCACCAGACTGAGTACAAATAGTTTCATTTACGCTGCATCATCCCCTTCTGGATGAGGAGTTTAGGGTAAAATCGTGACTTCCTTAAAAAGAATAGGAAGTTTGCACTGACATTTCTGGAACTGTAAAAAAGTTTTAGCAGACTGGACACACCATATATCAAATAATTTTATTTTGTGAAGCATAGATATCCTTATAAGAAAAGAATAATACTTCTAAAGGTTTTAAACAACCTTGAAGTCAGTATTAGTAAACATTTAACAATGATCACGTCTGTGAGAAACTGCCAGTGAAATCACAACACCTAGCAAAATTTTACTCATCACCATAGAAGCTCATTCATTACTGTAAGAGGAAAGAGAACACAAGGTCTGTTAAATTAATTTTAACTGAGTATCACTTAGACATGGACTTACACTAAGAGTTAAAGGTAATTCAGAAACTTCTTTTGCAATGCTTGGGAACCTCACCTTCTCTTCTACCAGCCTTGTTTGTAAGAAGTCAATTTCAGACATAGTGGAATGCCCCTCTATGCATAGTGCTTCAGTGGTTGGTGTTTCAAAGGTTTCACTCCTGTGTGTCAATGAGAAATAAAGTGTTTCACATTGATTCAGGGAAACCATAGTATTTAGCTATCTGAATCACTGAGATACCTCTTAAAACTTTATTCATAATGTCCCTACAGGATTCCTTCTTAAGCCAGCCTTCTAGAAAAAATATATCCTGTTCCCTGTGATGTACAGTGGGCTTCAGAGCATTTGGGAAGGCTGTTTACTGTAGCTGAGTCTGCCTCTCATGTGAAAAATGCCTGGCCCGAATAGAAACCCACACTGTACGGAAGTTGTCTTCTCTTGAGACATTAGGGTTGCACAGGTGGATGTAAGTATCCCTATTTTAGATCTGAGGTGAAAATGAAATGGTTTCAACCCAACTGAAATTAAGTTTTGACAATTTTATTGGACTGCACTGAAAGCAATATGTTTCTGCAAAACACAATTTAGTCAAATCTGTATTTTCAGAAGAAAAGTTTTTTACCAAGAATACTTTCCTGTTGTTCTCTCCTTTCTAAACATGCTCCCTGTACTGCCCATTGCTTATAATGCTACGCACATAAAAAAGTATAGGTGTTTACAACTGAATTTGTTCCATAGCCCTGCAGATGTAATTTCTGATTTTCTTTTTAAGTAGCACCAGGAATGAAGATGAGAGATTAATTTGCGAATTCAAGATCATCTCCTTGTCTTGCATTTGCATTCTTTTTGGAATCTCCTGTAACATCAGGTATTTGTGTGCATATGTTTGAGTAGGTACATGACTTTAACGTGCCCATGGACCTTGGAGCTGCACTTTCAACACACCTGTGCATGCATATCAATCTTAGAAGGTATAACTATACCTGAATAGTAACCTCTATCAAGACCTGTTATGGAGGTGCACAAGAAACCTTGAAAACATGACTGTGAATGACAGCTTCAAAAAGATTTGTCTGTATCAGCCCCATTTCTCCTTCATATCTCTATCTAAAGATGAAGTTATACATGGCCTCTGATGTAGATATGAAATTAAGTATGTGTTCATACTGAACAACATTTGACAACAGCTTTATTTTCAATAGTGTGTTACAAGTGTCGGTGCATTGCATTGAGTCTGGTAGAGAAAGCAGCAAGAATATATCATTGTACTATTACATTTAATAGTAAACAGACAAGCAAAATTGAGAAGAAGTTAGGGTTATGCAGCTGAAATTATTTGTATGGTAACTACCATAAAGTTATGATTACACTTTGGAGCTGCTTGGTTGTTGCAGTTTTGCATAGTTGGCTACAGAGAGAGAGGGCCAGGTCTGGCAGAAAATGGCTGCTGGAATCTTCTGCAAGCCTGCTTATAGCGCCTCTGGGAATCACATATAGGAGACAAAGATTCCACCAGAACACGGAGTGCCAAGAAGACCACAATTTTGGCCCGTTAAGGGCATTGGGATGTCTATTTGCACATAAATGTAAGCAGTTGACAGACACAAAAGGCCGGGAAGGCTGGAGGAGGAGGCGCCCAGGTACCCAGGCGAGAGATGCCCCTGCAGCCCGTGGAGTAGCCAGAGGAAAGGACCCATGGAGGAGGCAGAGACCCGACCTGCCTGGTGGAGAGGCTCCACGCTGGAGGGAGCCGGTGGAGACATAGAGAAGATGCCGTGACTTACCTTGGGATGAGCCCCTGCCAGCACAAGCGACCTACAGAGATGAGCCAAACAGGTTTGCTGGGGGAGGCCTGTAGCCCCGTGGAGGACTGGGACTGAGAGACACTGTGATTTATTGCTGCCTGCCAGAGCAGAGATGAAGCCCGGTGGGAAGAGATTTGCCTTGGTGAAAGTTCGTGGAGGACTGGCTCTTATGGGTGAGATCCTACGGTGCAGCAGGGGGAGGTTGTGTGGAATGGATGCCCCCATCCCGGCCGAGAAGGAAACCAACTTGCAAGGGACTGACCGAAGCCCCCATCTCCTAGGCCCTGCCCCCCTGTCCTGTGCTGCGAGCAGGAGAGGGGAAGAAGGGAGCAAAATCATGGCTGAAAGGGAAGTCTGCTTTAGAATGGAGGGGTGGGGGAAGGTGTTACCGAGACCCCCATTTTCCCCAGTCCCTGCCCCTCCTGGGCTGTGAACGGGAGGGAAGAAGGGAGCCAACTTCTAACTAAAGCCTGCTAAGGAGGGAGTGGTGGGGGAAAGTGTTTGCCTGGTTTGCATTTGTTTCAAGATTGTTGGTTGCACTCCTGACTCTGGTTCTTTTTCACTGTTTTCTCTTTAGCGTGGTGTAATAAATTAGATAACTTTTCTCTTCTGCACTCTGTGTTGAGTCTGTTTTGCTCACGTCATTAACGAGTTTGCCTCTTGAGCCGCCCAATTATGTTATTTCTCCCCTGTCCAACTAAGAAGGGGAGTAACAGACTGATTTTGGTGGGCGTCTGGCCTTTGGCCAGGGCTCAACCACCACATTAGTAAATTAATTACTTTTTTAAAAGGCAAGGTGCTTCCACTGGGTGTCTTCTTCCTTCAGCTCGCAGGCAACGTACAGCCTTCAAAGAAAGTACTGAACACTTTATACATTTGAAAACAATGTGATGTACAAATTCAGTTGTGGAAAATACTGACCCGTTGTTCTTTGCAAGTGCACATATGCATGTAAATGAGAACCGAACTTTGCCTGGAAGTTACAGACACAGTCTACACTGTTACCCAGCATTTCTAAGAACATCTGCAGCGTATCCTGAGACTCCTTTCTGTGACTGAAAGCAAACTCTCTTTTAGGACCTGAATATAGTAATTCAAAGCCTCTTCAGTACAGAGAACAAGTGTGTATTTTTCAGTCTGTGAGACTCCACTAAATTACAAAACTCGAAGTGTTTTTCACTGACAAAGGAAGTGGCTTGCATTACTACAAGTGCCAGGGAACCAGCCAGAGATTTACACAGTTAGCATATGGATGCTTGTACAATTGCATCTAACTGCAGATTATATATTTGAACCATATTTAATGGTTATTGGATTAATTTGCATTCACATACATATCTCTTAGAAGACTATGTGATGATAGTAATAATTTAAGGAAAAGGAGGTGAACCTATTTTAATATATGTATATTACACACAGATCTTACTATGTGTGCATATATGTGTTCAATCCAGCTCTGGTACATCTAAATACTCTCAGAACATGTGATCTAATCTTGTCTTCTTTTTAGCTTATTCTATTCAGGAAATTCAGATCCAAATACGTAAACAGCTATGTTATCTGGCACTGAATGTTTTGGTGAAATTTGGTTCATGTTTAAATGAAATAATATTGTTACACAGCTTTCATATTTGGGGGTTGGGATTTCATCTTTCTGAGAATGAACCCCTGCTCACAACCTGCAACTATTATGGGTATCATTTTGGTTGTATTCTTTTTTAAGTTTACTTGTCAGATTGCTTTCCCATTGTGTTTGCAACTGTTCCCACCTTGGAGATGTTTTGTAAATATTAGAACAGCAGGACTCATCTATTTGTACTGGGTAAAGAAATGGGCTTGATACTTTTTGTATAATCACTCAAAAATTCTCATAACTAACAAAAAGCCATACTGTCCAAGGTCTGATGGACCCTAAAAGCTGCCTGGACCTTGGTTGGAGAATCACTGGATTTTTAATCAGTTCAAAAGTTACTAGAAATTATAATACAGTGTGTTGTGCATTTTATAGGGAGAAGACTTTTGTATGATCATCTGGTTATTACAGTAATGATAAGAGGTGCTTGGCTAAGTGCAACAGTAATTCTTAATGAGAAATTCAATTAATATCACCCCCAAGAACAGGGTGTAGCCTTGCAATGCGGCTCAGACCCAACCTCTGCTCACTTGACCTTCTGCTTCTGCCAGCATGCCTGCCCTCATCTCATCCATCCCCACAGAACCCTTCACACTGCTGATTCAAGAGTCTTTATCTTACTTAATTTTACTGAATGGTGGACTTGATACAAAACTCACACTAGTGGATTTTCAATCCCATAGGGATGTTTTGCAAGCACAGAAGTGCCTGTTTTGTGGTCACATTATCCATATGGTTGCTTCATGTTCCTAACAAGTTATTATAATTTCTTATTATAACCTGTATCACAAGCTATGTGCTTGCTGCCAGATATCTCTATTCTTGAACCAGTAAGTGGAATAGCTAATTTAAATATTTTCTTCAAAACTGAGAACCCTTTGATTTTTCAGTGTCATTTAAACTAGTGTCACAATCCACACAATAAATCTTTGCAACAAGCATCTCTGTAGGCACTGTGTTCTTTCCTTAACCCTCCATATGTATAATTTTATATGACAACTTCTTGAGCCTATTTACTGTAATAATGAAGATGCACTAGGTGAGATAACTCAGAGGTGTAAAATGCATGCAGGAAGACTTCAGATCCTAGATTTAACAGTGCTCTTGTTTAAAGCTTGGCTAGAGACAGTAGCATTTTGACTCAAACATGCAGTGCAGCTGTCACATACAAGTGTTGAAGCAATCTTGAGACTAAAAACTATTAAAATATAGAACCATAGCTGGTTGTAGAATACCAGGAGTGAAACCTAACTTTGTTTTTTGATATTTTGGACTATTTATGGTGAAATATTCACATCTTTCCATGTTTTCTCTAAGGATAAATTATGACACACCTCAGATGTATTTTGCTTTGATATTTCATTGTCATTATCACATGTGCAGGATGTAAGGAGACATTTGCATCTGCCCAATTACCTTCTTTACTGGCTGCAGAAGAGTACCTGAGAATGTTTCTTATACCAATTACATCAACATTTTCTATTTATTGCACTAAATCATCTGCAAACATTTGTGTTCCCTGCGTGCTAGAAATGCAGCTGCTGCCAAGGCTGGAGGAGCCTGAAGTACAATGGGGAAAGCAATTGATTGACATTTACAGGAAAGGCCAGTCATCAGAGCAGTTACAGAAGCATCTCTTGTTCTCCAGTGTGCTGATAGCTGTGACACTGCCTTCCCCAGGCCATGAGAAACCAGCTACTGCAAGCCAGTGAAGAAAGTGGGTCTTCTAACTTCCATTTCAACTACTATACACTTGCTAATTACAGTACTGATAGCTACTGCCAATGGATGAAGGTTCTGCACTGTGCTGGGGATGAGAAATCACAACATGACCAAAAGTCAGCTGAAGAGAGACAGTCTTTTACAAAATCAGTATTTACTGCTTCCAATTGCACAATCAGGTATAAAAAAGCGTATCTTACATGTAGGGTCTAGCAGATGCTTTGGGTGCCTGATAGTTGGGTTAAAAGTGGCCTTTCAGTCATCTCCATTGTCAGAGCTGATTTCATTCACCATGCAATGTCCAGCAATGATTTTCAGTGTCTTTTGTTTTCAACTTCTATAGAGGAAAATCTTTGTAAGGAGAGATAGATACCTCAATTAAAGAAGCAAGCCCTATTGCTGGGGAGGGCATAGTGTGAAAATCTCTGATGCCCATACAAGGTGCAGTCCAGAAAGTTCTCTAGTGTTGGGAGAGTTAAGGGAGGGGCAGTTCTGTCTCCACAACCTGCAGATGACAGACCCTCTGATGCGAAGGATTACCCAGAGAAAAGAAGCAACTCAAACAGCTTAACACCTAGGAAATTTTGCTGTCTCCATGTGCCAGAACTCTGGAGTGGGACTAACTTGGGTCACTGAGGAAGCAGGGAAGCTAGACTTTAAGCCGTTGAATTTGAGGCATACAAAATAGTGCCCAATTGCTTGCAGTAGGGGATAGCTTCAATGACATGTGATTTCTACCTTGATCAAGACTCTGAATGGGGAAATGCAAAGAGGGTCAGGAAGAGACATAAGGCAGATTAGACTAAGGTAAATAGCAGGAAACAGGGCTTTGTGGTAACACCCTGCTGGCTGATAACAAATAGCATTTTGCAGAGGATGACTCGGCCAGCTGGGTTCCAAAGAAGGCTATATGTCTCTAACCACTGTGTCAGTCCCTGGCAAGCTTCAGTAAACTTTTAAAATGGATTTTACTGCTGCTGTTAGCAATGACATGGACCCATGTCACCAACTGAAAGAAAGGGTCATTTACAGGGGAGCTTAGAAAAAAATGTCAGTGAACTCAAAAAACTTGCTGTTTAACCAGTTCTAATGGCAAGCAGAATGTTGTATCAATTGCTTTCAACATAGCAACTGTCACTTCTTTTGGAAATTTGAGTCTTTTAAATGCATATATTCAATCAACACTTTAGACTTCAGAGCTGTCACTACCTTCACATGCCACTGCCGTTACTGCAATCACAAATCATTGCTTATCAGACTGATTGCCAGCAGTGCACTTCTGCCAAAACTGTCAATGCAGGTGGTTATAAGCTTTAATAAAATAGTCTGAAGTGTGTGCATGTGCATGTATGATTCGAGATAGAGAGGAGAGAGAAAAAGAGACTGAATTGCACTTCTCAAAGCTCAGATAGTACAACTGTTAAAGGATTACACAGTGAGGACAAAACAGAATGAAGTTATCAACTGTTCTAATTATAAAGAAAAAAATAACAACCCCAAAACTCTCAGGTAACAATTGAGTTTAGAGATATGCATCTCTACCAGCCTTTTGGCATGAAATAGGCAACAGAAGTCAGGAAACCTCTAGGCATGAACAATAAGTCATGCTTCTGACAGCCTAAAATAATGATCAGAATTACAGTGTGTTTTCCACAGAGAATCCTGTTTATGTATATCTGAGTACCATCAGCATCTGAACTGCTTGGGTTAGAAGTTGTCAAACAGTAATGTGTCAAGTTGCAGAAAATTATCTGGTGTCTCTAACAACATCTGCAAACATTTTTTTTCTGTTGTAATCTCATACCTCTAAAGAAGACATGACCTTCTGATTTAAAATAGCAAGCATGAAAAAGTTTTGAAGCTTCCTTACAGATCCTGCATGCATAAAACTGTCATAGTCCTTGCATGCTAAATCATTCTGTTATAAAGGTCTTGTTTGTGAGTACTTAGCCAAGGTAGACTGTTAGTACTGAGCAAGTTTCACAATGCATCTAGAGATGGTTCAAATTTTTTTGAGATTTTTTTTCTGTTGAAAACATCAAATAATATTTTCTTGGAAGAAATTTAATTAAAGTTTATGTGAGACAAGTAGTGTATAATTATTAATCTGTTAAGGAGAATTTTGAGTATTTGTAAGTATTGTATCATAAAGCATGAAGATGCTTTGCAAAACAATGTTTCAGTGTTATTTGGTGAAATTATTTGGTCTCTGCAGGATAAATTCTGAAACAATATGGTGAAGTTTTTTTCCTGAAATTTGTATCTGTGATGAGATCTTTGGTTAAATTCCAAAAAATGGATTTTCTCTCGCCATGACTTGATTTATACTCATTTTACTTCTCTCTTCCCTGAAAGGAAAAAAAAAGGTCGGTATGTAAGTTAAAAGCAAACATTATAACTGCATTCTGGTAGAGTAATACCCCATAAAGACAACAGTACTTCCTGCAGTTCTGAAGAACCAAAACACTAATTTATTTTTTTTTATAACTATTATTAAAAATATCCCAGTTATGAGACTGACCACTGCATTAGTCTTAGACACTTGATAAAACTGTAATAAAATAAAAAGTAATTGCTTTCAATCCCATTCATTGTGCCCATCTCATGTAAATATGTTATAGGAGGGCTTGCTTTGAGCAAAGTCTAATCCTTCCAGATGTTAGTCCTCAGTACCTGTGTTCACTGATACACTAATGTGTATGCATGAAAGAAGCTCAGAGAAAGTGATGGTCCGTGGGTCTTTATCCAATAATAACTGAACCTTCTCTGTGGGAAGTGGACCTAGAAATTGGGAATACTTAGACAAGATTTTTGCATGGATAATTTTCCAGCAAAAAGGAATGCACAGATTAAACAGGCAACTTTCTCAGCCTTCACTGTGTGCCCAGATGGCCCCGTCTCCAGCTTTTTAATATCTGCCCTGGATGCCATTATACCGTGGAAGCTCTCATTTTGTTCTAGAGATTTACATGCAGCCATTTTCAGTTTTGTAGTTACTAGTGTTAATTGTGTTTTGTTTTCCTTTGTCATTTAAACCCTTTGACGTTCCTCCTGTCTTTGCCTCAAACATACAATGTTAGAAGTATTTAAAAAAATCACATTTCAGTGGGAGATCGCCAGGCCACAAAAATCTCTTTCTAAATGTGAAGACAAGGGTTTATAGCACAGCAATAAGTCCCTTGGTTTGTGTGTTTTAAGTGATTTATATTTCTCAGTCAGAATGTTGGCGTAATTTACAGAAGCATTGCAGGATCACTGTTTATTGCTAGACCATGTGATAATGTATCTAAGTCCAGCAGCTTCTGAAATGAAACCAAGGAAGATCAAATTGGTGCATGAAATTCTGGAATTTAGCTGGATTTTGTTGTATATCTCCTTGTCTTTTTATAAATCACTGCCACCTCAATTGCTATTGCAATCAGTACGATTTTAGCAGATTTCAGCCAGTCAGATGAGAAACAAATAACTAAACAAATAATGAAGGGATCATGCAGATCTTTGTTTCTGTGAGTAGGTTATAGTAGAACAGCCTAAATGAAATAACGTATTTAATGCTAATCCAGATGTTAATAAAAATTTTGCTGATAATGTCCCAGCTGTGGCTGGGCTGATGGCTTTTACAGAACACAGAAGTCCTGCAATACACTTGTCTGTGTCATTACTCTGAGTCCAGAGTTCCCATCCAGTACATCATTTTGACCATTGCGTTCAAAGTGAAATAGCAAAATACTTCTATCCTTGTCCTGTTCAGCTACTTTGATGTGAAAGTTTTAAAACTACTGAGCCCCAGTAGTTTAAGGTTGGATATTAGAAATAAATTCTTCACTATGAGGGTGGTGAGGCACTGGAACAGGTTGCCTGTGGAAGTGCTGAGTGCCCCCTCCCTGGAAGTGTTCAAGGCCAGGTTGGATGAGGTCTTGAGCAGCCTCGTCTACTGGAGGGTGTCTCTGCCCGTGGCAGACAGGTTGGACCCGATGATCTCTCGAGGTCCCTTCCAACCCCTACAATTCTATGATTCTATGATCTTTAAGGTCCCTTCCAACCCTAACCATTCTGATTCTTCTGCTCAAAGTAACATCTTCCTGAAACACAACTTCTGTTGGGCACAGTTGATTTGACTTAATGCTCAGCACACAATATTCAGCAGGACAGCAATATACAACATTCAGCAGAAAATCCATTGCAAAGATGTGTGATCCCTTCTAATTCTTATCCCCCAGTGAACAAGATGCAAGATAAAAATCTGCTCAGCTTCAATAGAAATATTTTTTAAAGGACAATATTCATTACACACATGGAAGGTGAAATGGAATTGAGATGGTTACATCCTAAAGTCTCATTGACAAGGCTGTAATTCCCCTCAAGTGTTTTGTGTGGTTAATATTTTCCTACGCTGACTCTATATTTTACTTGGGAGTCCAGAAGGTGCGAAGGATCATCCTGAAATCCGCTCAGTGGCCGATGAGATGATGTCCCACTGCTCTTCTGTTATTGCTTGGAAGTGCGCTAGATTCCCGCAGGGAAGTCCTGCGGATGGAAGGAGAGCAGAGAAAATCTGGTCACTGGCAGGGCATCCAAGCCTCGGACAGAAGCGGGCTGCTGTGGGCGATTTTGAGTGGTGCACTGGGACCCACCAGGTGTTCAAATCTCAGAGTGCTCAGAAGATAAAGTACCTTCATCAGCTGCCTAAAGCTCTATCAGCAGAAAACATGCACGCTGGGAACACAGAGAAGACCTCTGAATTACTATGTAGCCAGAATAAGTACTCAAACCTTTTTCTAGCTTGTTAGAACTGAATTAACTCCATCTTCAGCAGTGCTGTACCAAATTATTTTTTTAGTAGAACAGGGGATACTTCCACATTGTAGTATCTAAAGTGACCAGGGTAAGAAGGGCTTAGATTAGGAAAAAAAGTAAGATACCACCATATATAACCACATCATAAAAAATAAACCTCTTCAGGATCGATTCAGCTTATAAGAATTTAATTTTAATTTGAACTTAATTTGACCTGTATGATCTGCCTCAGAACTTTTTGGATTATCTGTTGTTTTATGAAATATCTCTGTGATGCTTCCCTTGATTATAGCACTACTACCTTACATTCAAAAGCCATTACATAAAGCCACTAAATAAAGAAGCTGCAATCCCCCCTCTACATTTTCTGATATACTTCTTGGTCAAATTTTCAATTCCTTCCATCAAAACCCCAAAACACAAAACCTAATGCTTTATGAAAGCCATGTGTGCTTATAATGGCTTCAGCAGACGGAGCATTAAAAAACCTGTGAATGCAAAATTTAATAATAAAATTATGAAAACTTCAATTGTTTTTGCTAGGGAAGAATATAAACAGAGCAGCTGATCTACATTGATCACCACTGCAAGACTTTGAGACTGTGCTGCAGCTTCCACCTTCAAAAGAGATTCCCTGAATTCATCTGGGAAAGAATCACAGGGCTATCTAGATAAATGCCAAATTATGACTTGAAATCTTTGAGCACCTTAAAATTCACCCCTCCTTCCCATGAAATCAATACAATTTCCTTTTTTCCTTTATGTATATCTAGTCTTTATATATATATATATATATATATATGGCCTTAGTATTCTGAATAAGTGTATACTTACATAGAATGACTAAGGAAGAGTTCTCTACTACTACCTTCTGCTGCCTTCAAATGGGCATGTTTTCATATTACACTTGACATGTATGTATGAGAATATACGGTGTATATGTGTGTTCCTTTCTAAATACCAGCTTCCACATAAGATTCAATTTCTTACCTTGACAAGGATTTCCTCTCTTGAAGTCTGAATACTCCTGAACACTTTGTTAGGTTAAATTCACTAAATCCAACATTTTTTTACCACTTTGGGTGTTCAGAATATCATGGGCCTGAGGATAGGTAAGGTTCAGTAGCAGGGAATCCAACTCATTTCTCACCTTGCCTAGTGACTGATGACTTAAACACTCAGGTCTCATGCTTCCTAAATGAATGCCCAAAGAATTGCCCAATTACAATGAATACTCAAAGACAATTAGTATTCTGGGGTTCATCGTTCTGTTATTCTCGCTCAAGCTGTTCAAATATTTAGAGAGTCAGACAGCAAATGAAAATGATTCTGTAGTTTGAGCATTCACCAGGGACACACAGAGCCTCTTCCCAACTCTCATACAAACCAGAACAGCTTCATCTGATTACGACCTATTCCAGAATACAAATCAGACAAAATGTGAATTAAATTTTAGGAGCTCCACATCCTTAATGGCTAAGATGATAGGGTGCTTTGCTTGTGTCTTTGAAAGGCCAGATTCAGTATTTTGTAACCACGAAATATTCATTCATTTTTTCTTCTCCTTCCTACAGTGGTTGATATAAACAAAATTACTGTGATTTCCTAATGCTACCTGACAACACTTAATGATTTTTCATATTGCCTTACATTAGCTGTACAAGTCAGTACCATTATGTTCACTCGATTTTTGCTGTTCCTATTGCTCTAAGTTCTTTACTCTCTCTGTAGAATAATACCTGTTTGGGTTTTTTTTCCAAAATAAAATATCCATTTTTAGAAAAACTCAATGCATTTGAAGCTACTGAAAAGGAAAAGATACATTTTGAAGAAGTTTTTAGTACCAGTAATAGGAAAAAATTAATCTGAAGTCATCAAATAATTGTGTTACATAACTTTCAAAATGAAGAGGTTTTTAATTAGACAATTTTACTATTTTAAATTTTGTTCATTATTTTGCCAGCTATTCTGCTACTATGTTACAGAATGCAAGCTTCTCTCTGCTGATTAATTCCAATCAGCTCAAAATTGTACGTAAGTGAGAAAATATTACTAGTTTTGCTGGTGTCCCTTTCAAACACTATTAAGAGCCTTGACAAGCATGAAAAGATTCAAGTGCTTCCCCTGCTTTCTCTAATCCATGATTCCACAACCTCTGTGACATGGAGCTACCAGTACTATACATTTTATTTCTGTACAGCAGCTTTCATACATGATTTCACAAAAAACTTTGTGGAGTCAGTTATCACAACCTACATGGGAAGTGATGGGTTTATGGTGGGATTTAACAAGCAAAACTGGCAATACCTGTGAGGGAAGAAATGAGAGAATGTCAGATAGCATGTGTGGCTAAAACCCATCTTGCCCAGAGGCCAAGGAGCACTGGCAGGCATCAAGTCTGAGGGTACTCAACAAGGAGCAAAGAACTCTTCACAAGCTGAGGGCAACAGAACAGAGGGAGCAACCAGAGATGTAGACAGCAAAGTAACTGGGCGTGCCTGGTATTCCTCACTGTTTTTATAGTAACTGGTCCTATTGTTGCTCAGAGATGAGTTTCATTCCTCTCTCTGTTTCTCCCTTTCTTCCTCTCTTTCTTTTTTCCTTTGTCTTTTCCTTTATTTTATAAGAGTAAGGGGGTGAAAAGTGAGGAATTTGATGTTTAAATTTTCCCTTGTTTTCAAGTCCTGTTAACAATACGATACAGGTAGAAATTTTGAAGTATTTAGCATAGCCCCTGTGTCCTTAGACTTGCCAGATATAGTTAGATAAAAAGTGGATGTTTCCCTGTCTTCTAATTTATAAAAGTTTTTGGCAACAGGTCTCAGGAATCATGAGACTTTTATTCAATTGCTGCAAACATTGAACTACCCCAGCACACACGTCCTTGCTATTAGCTTAAAGCTGCATCATTACTGAAACTGATGAGGAGCTGTCTTTCATTGCAAAGTTCTGGGTTTCAGGACAGCAAGACTAGAAGCTTCTCTGTTTTACTTCTCTACACCTCATTATCAGACTTAGCATGGCCCACCATGTCATATGACTTCCCCACAAGGCAGATGCCTTCTTTATCCTGCTTTCCTCAGTGAACATTTGGTGTTATTTATTTGGCCATAGTTTCTGTTGAATACAGGACACTGATCCTGTTGAGCTCTGGAGTCTTTCTTACTTATCCATGTAACATCTTTTGTTATCTGGCTTTATTTTTTGGAGTCTGCACCATGTACCCTCCTTTATTAATCATGTGAATGGATGAAGCTCTCCCATATTACTTGCTTATAAGCAAAGGGAATGGAGGACATAAGGAGATATTTTCCTTGGTGCAGGCAGTCCAGCACGATCCCTCTGCAGCACAGAGACTCCTGCAAAGAGAAACACCTGTCACCACTGAAACTGATAGGAATTTTGGCATTTACTTCAGTGGATGTGCTGTTGACTTCACTGGGGTTTGGTCCAAAAGTTAATTGGCAACCCTAGCCATTGAGCTGATTCATTTGCGTGGCTCACATAAATGCCAATACCAGTAAGAGACAGAATCCCCTTCGTAACTGATCCAATGAACAAACTATAAACGTTACTCATAAACACACTCACTGATCCTCACAGAGATGCTATCCCTCTTGTACTGCACAGGAAGCCAGCACCCCTTTACTACGTGTGTCTGGAGATGAGGGCAGAATTTAGCCCTTAGCTGGCTTTACTGACCATACCTCTGACTCCCTTATGTTATTTCACTCTGCTGTCTTAATTTCTATGCGTGTTTTCAGATACTCAGTGCTCACTGATACACCAACTGCTTAATCTTCCTCCCATTTAACTTTTTGTATCATCAGACTCTCACCTCTGTGCAGATCATTCAATTTCCAGTGTGCTTTTAGTAATCAGGTATACATTCGTTTCTTCTACTGCTTACCAAAACATTAATGCATCTGTCTCTCAATCTCTACAAGAGATTTCTCAACTCATTTATTTATTTACTTGGTGAGTGTAAGTCCTGTTTAAAGGTATTGAAATGGGACAATCAGGAACACAGGAATTCTAGTATCATGCTTGGTGAACGCCAGGTGTGTTCCTGTCCATACAACCAATATATCTCAGTTTTAAACTAGGCCCATCAGACCTAGATGAGATGTTTTACACAGACTCCTGCTAAGAAACTGTTGGGAAGAGTCTCCAGATTCCTTCTCTTTGAGTGTTCACTGCAAATCTCTGCAAGGGACATGGCCATTGTCTTCCTGTACTAGCATGAAATTTATACTGTTTGGTACCCACGTCAGAACCATGACAAGTGGGAGCAGATCATAACCTGCCAAACGAGAGCATTATATTTCTTCTTCTTTTAAGGGTCTCACATTGAATTTCCAGAGTAATCCACAGCTGGAAGTGAAGGAAAGTACGTCAGATGGTGGTAATCAAAGGAGTAGATCATGCTTCTGCTAGAGCTCCTGATGACTGAAGCACTGCAAAGCTTGTATTGGCTTAACTGCCCCCTGGGAAGTGCCACAGAAGTCACAGACTACATAGAATATATTTAAAATTGGTATGAGAAATAATACATTAGGTAACAGTTTTAAGTATTTGTTGATCAGAGAAAGTGTGGGATGTGTTATTAGTATTTAGCAAGAAGCATCAGAAAACAAAAAACAGCGTGTGAAACAAAACAACCTGAGACATGATTTCAGTGTTAATTTTGCCATCTATTAACATCATGTTTCTAGCATACATTCACTCCTGCCCAACTACAAATGAACTGACCTCTCCCTTACCTACATTTCAGAGTTCTGTTACTTCTCACAAGTGTTTTATAATTTTTGTATACACTAAGGATATGCAGTGCACCCTGCTGATCTTTGCAATGTATCATGGCCCTTCTAAATGACTTTTTATAAATGCCTGAATATATCTTTATGTATATGTGCTGCAAAGTTTTGGCAGATGGCAATTTTTGGGAACTTTGAGTTTTGTGTGTTTTTTTTTTAGTCCAGGCATGAGTCTCAGTAGTGTTTGTCTTTCCACAGATGTTATTTTCAGGTGTATGGTTAGCAGAGGGAGCAAAACTCACAGATATATCTATTTGCTAATAGCACCCACACAAACCTTGGCAATATAAAACGGATGGGGCTAAATACAGAGGGAAACTCTTGATATTGTGAGAGCATATTTAGATCAGATAATAATGAAAGTGCAGTTCTGCTGACATTGGTTTCCATACCACTTTCTTTATTGAGGATATTACTTTTCTCAGGAGATAAACTGAAGCAATTTATAAAGTAGTGAGTTTTTAATGATATTCTGAGTGCAGCTCTCAATGCACTCTTCAGTATGGCTTGACACTTGTTTCAGGACTGCATGACTGTATTTCTCTTTTGAGGTACAAGAAACAGAAGCAAAATGAAACAAAGTTTAAATTGAATTTATGAAGAGGGAACATATTTGCACTGTGTTAATCTCACATAGGACAGAGACATCTAAGAAAAGTGTAAAATTGCTTGGTTTAGGTGGTTCTTTAGACTGTAATGGACTTTTTCCTCTTTGAAGTTGTGGAAGAGGGCAGACTGGCATCTTCCTCAGGCAGCCCCAGTGAGACACAGTACTTCTACTTTCCTTCAGGAATGAGATTTTTCTGATGCTTTTTTAAATAAGAAACTTGCTTATAGAAAACATAATACTAGTGGAAACTCCTTGACAGCACTAAGTCAACAATCCTCATGCCAGTTGCCTGTTAGTGATATAGATATACTTTTGTCTTTTACTGATAAGCACACTGAAATCTGTCAGGATATATTCTGTTACCTCCTTTTAATTAAAGATAAAAATCCAGGCTGAAACTGAGCCTGATTACCTATCTTGAGAAGCTGAGCTATTGCCACATGGAGGACTAGGAAATGTTGTTTATCAAACTGAGCAGAACTGAAATTGGAACAAAATTTCTGGGCATTGTTTGAACAATAGCTCCTTTCCCTTCAAATCTCAGGACAAAGTAAATATTGCAGATTGCTGATAAACATTTTTTTCCCTACCAATTTTATTCATGCCTTAAAGGTCTTCTGTTAGCTTGTTCCTTGCATAGTTCTTGTCCAAAGCTGTGGGAAACTTTCAGGGTAAATAGTTTCCTACAACAGTAACCCTTCGAGGATCAGAATTACAACTATGGGCTTTTATGCTCTTGTTTCCAAAACTCATAATGAAAACATTACTGGCTGGCTGCTATTTCCCAGCTCCCTTCATAGCACCTTTAGTTGTCTTCACATTAAATGTTTATGAATATCTGAGTAAGAGAAAAAGGAAATTGCTTCTGCAATTATAATTTACTAAGAATATTTTGTAGAGGAGGTTTTTCACATGTTTATATTTTCGATCAAATTCACTAAGTTTTTAATCACTCCATTTTTCAGAATGATTTTAACTATTAAAACTGCTGCATGATGTTTCTATTCACATATTGTAATTAAAAAACCCCAAACAAATCTCGACCCACAAAATTATATTAATCCAGCTAAAATTACATTCAATATCAAAATACTTCAATATCAAAAAGCTTGTCATGTGACATGCAATCTCATCATAGAACAAGCCTTGCAAAATATACTTTCTTTGTTCTTATTTATGAAATTCTAGAAATTCAACCAGAGATATGCAGAAGAAACCCACAGATACATGTTTTATATAGCCAATATTATTCTCACTTGAAAGAAGACTATTCCATATTATTTGAAAAGGTGAAAATCAAAATGAAAGCTGCAAACAAATATTTAGCAAAGTTCAGTTACCATGTTAATTTGCTAAGTTCCATTTCCAGTTCCTGCACGTGCAAATGCATGTCAGCTAAGCCCTGCTATATTCATAGTCCCAAATCTAGCATTGTTTAAATACACATTGAAATTTAAAAATATTTTTGCAATTTTGAAGACAAAAATATTTTGCATTTGCAAGTGTTTTATGTTTATCAGAAATCATCTTAGTGGATTCATAGCCACTCAAAATCCAAGGATTACTCTCAATAGTTTCTGCAGATAAGGACCTGAGTTTGAGATGTTGTGATCTACTGTAGCATCATTTTCAATATTAAATAATATTAATATTTTTTTTAAAAAAAAGGTCCATAGCATTTTACTCATCTTACAGCATTGTAAGTAAACTTCCAAATGAAGGGAAATTTGGAACAGAAATACTCTTACAATTTGATTACTTAATTAAACACTATGTAAATTATTTGTGTTTCCAAGTATATCAACCACAGCGACATCTGCTTTTTTTTTGAAATATTTCTAGTACTTTCTTAGTACTTAGACTTCCCTGCCTGCTGGAAGGACTGTGGCTATTCAGGAAGAACTGCCACAAAAACATGTGACCACCCAGTGCTTGGGCTGCAAGTCCACATTCAATGAGTCAGGCAAACCTTCTCTTCCTCACTGCCCACCTTGCCCTCCCAAGTGGTGCTGCACAATGGGTATGAGGCTCTGGATAAAGAAGGCCATTCAGTGGAGGACGTGGGTGATAGTCAAGCTACAGCCAGCTTAGCACCAAGGCCAGAAAGATCTGTATGCCATCTCATGACTAACTCTACCAAGAAGAAAATGCAGGTTTTACTTGTAGGGGAATCCCATCTGAGTGGAAAGGAAGGCCTGATATGCAGGGAAGACCCTCCCTTTCAGGAGGTCTGCTGCCTGCTCAGGGCACGCATTAAAGATGCCACTAGGAAACTCGGTAGCCTGGTGCAGCACTCTACTATCTGCTACTCCTTATCCATGTGGGTGGAGGTGAGGCCACAATGCATAATGCCAAAGCCATCAAAAGGGTCTTGGGATGGAGTGCAGGTTATCTTTTTATCCCTCCCTCCAGTTGCAGGCAGTGCTATTGAGAGGCACAGGCAGAAGCAGTCCATCAACACCTGGCTTCATGACTGGTGTCACCGCCATAACGTTGGTTTCTTCGACAGTGGGATGGCCTATGCAGCACCGGGTTTAATGAACCCTGATGTGAGTCACATCTCTCAAAGGGGAAAAAAGGGCCTTTGCCCAGAAGCTTGTGGTGCTTATTGACAGAGCTGTAAACCAGGCTTGCAGGGTAAAGGGGGATAACACCAGCCTTGGCTGTGACAGGCTGTGGTACATGCCCAAGTTGGAGGGATGTGCACAGGCTGAGGGTGCTGGAGAAGGTCCTCACTCAGCCTGTTGCTCCAGTGCATGCTGGACACACTGAGGTACCTGAGGAGACTAGGGGTGGTGAGCCAGGGACTCCTGAGAAAGTGGGAACCAATAGGGAACCACTGAAAAATGCACTGCAGAATGTGCTAATACTTTTATAATTTGTACTTGCTTTATTCTAGTTATAATTTCTCAGATCTCCACTGATCTGTAATGCCACAAAGACTGCATGAATACCAAGCCCTAGATTTTTGAGAATATACGACACACAAGAATCCTTACACAGAGTTGCCACAGGATTTCTCACTGGATACACAGGACATAGTAGTGAGGAACACGAGTCTTAGAGATATAGAAATATCTGTAATCCATTAAATAAAGGCCACAATGGAGCTGAGAATGCCTACAGGAAATTGTGTGGCTGATTTAATAAAATCTGGTGAGAAGCTTCTGACAACAAAGACATGCAGATGCTGCTGCTTTTGGAATAAAGGCTTAGGAGGTATTTCAGAGCCAGATCCCCAGAAACCAAAAAAGAAAAATCTGTAATAAACATTACACTTTTATTTGAGGCTCAGTGAAGAAGGTGGTATCTCTATGATGTTCCAGGTTCCATTTTTTTCAGTTTAATCAGTATAAAATAAGTAGAACTCCATTGAAGCTAGTGCACTGGCAGTGATGTAAGGCTGGCTGAAAGATGAGACTTGGAAATACGGTTTTAACTGGAGTGAATTAGCATGGTAAACTGACATCTCTATAAATTTATTTCTGAAGAAGCTTTGGTAAAATTTAACACTGGATTAAATGATGATGTAATATGCTTATATGAGCTTTCATGTAGATGTAGGTTACATGTATTTTGCATGACTCCACTACACCAGACTGATTATACCACACCAGCCTAAAGGATGCTTTTCATCTCCAGAGCAGCATAAAACAGCAAGGGTGTGTAAGTAAATCTGTCCCTTTAAAGCCAAGTAACTTGCTTTATTTTGTCAGGCAAGGTGTTCTTCAAACTGGAACATAACCTAGTAGAGGAATAGCCAAAAAGAAAAAAAAGAAAATAGTAACATATCTTGTGAACATAATATGACCTGACCTATAATAAGCTACACTAGTAAAATCAGGCAGCCCTACTAGGAATGTATAAGATACCAGTGCAGTTATGTACTGCGCTGCACTCGTCATTTCTAAAAGGCTTTTGCCTGGAATTTATAGATTGAGAGGACAACAGAGATTTTCATCTGTTATTTACTACTTGCTTTGATCTCCTGTTGTGTCTCCAGGCTCCCAGATATATACCTCTTGGACTGTCCTGAAAACCCTCCAGAAGAAATAACATTGTTTGATCCCAGTAAGTGTAAGTTTAGTACCAAGTTTAAAGACATTATACAGGGGATCCTTGCATAAAAGGGTTGTAATTTTTTTTTTTGTTGTATACAGTCTAAAATATTTCAAAACTTCTTATAAACACAAACTGGTGACAAAATCAGATCAAGCGTATTTCAGCTATGTTAATAGAAAATTACAGTGGCTAATATATCTTGTATGTACCTTATTGCTAAAAATCTAGTATACTGAAGTCTAATCCTGAGAATGTGAATTTTTATGCAATTACAATTTTTATGCAGTTTTTTATCCATGTTATTTTTCAATATATTTCTAAAGAAAATCAAAGAAGCTTTATTACATTCCTTGCAGAAGCCTCCAGGTGCTGCTGGTTCTGGAACAGTGACCAGCTGCAGGGGCTTTATATGGATAAGCAAGACAAAGGCTGTTCTGAGGGTGTGCAGTCTATCACATGGTCAATGTACAGGTCACCAGATGAATTTAAAAAAAAAAAAAAGACCTGTCTACAGAGAGAGAAGGAGGGCAAGGTAATATTGAAAGAAGGTATGTTTCCAGTCAGTCTATGTGAAGCAGATGATGTCACACAGTGGTGAAAAAATCGGATAGGAAGTAACCTATATTCCAGAATTATGCAGTGCATGCCACCACTGCCATTTTAGATTTTGACATAGGTATGAGAAATTACACTTCTCCACAGCATAGAAACACTCTATACAGCAGGCAGAAGGCAAATTCATTAAGGAAATTAGTCAGACATGTAGAATAGAAGTGTTGAGGCAGGGCACTGACTCTGAAAGTCGAGGCAGGGCACCACATGATCCATGAAATGTTGCCAGTGGTGTTGTGGCAGATTAATCACCTCGACTAGACTTTTTCCATCATCAAAGCTAGTTCAGCTATGGCAACACCACACCACAATCAGCCCTGTAGATATACTAGCTCTTACTTTTTCTAAACCGAGTGGGGATTGAAAAGTGTTTTGAGGAAATTACTTTTGACATAGAGAGCTGCTGATCACACTGGCTTGCACTGTCTATTTCTTCATCATCCTCTCTATACTCCAGACCTTAAATTATGACTAAATTAACACTTACTGTTCCCTTCATAAAGCTTAGGCTCATTTTTAAGTAGAATCAACCAGAAGTTAAAAAATTCATAAACTTAAGACTTCACTCAACTATACATGTAACATTCTATAGCGTGTCCAGCTTATCTAACATGACATATGCTGTCAAAGAAAGGCAGCCGTGTTTCTGCGCTTTAATTTACTTATGTAAATATGACTAAATCACTGATTTAAACAAAGGCATAATATTTCAGTGTTACCAAAATCAGAATTTTGCCTGGAGTTTTCTGAGGATTGGTTTAGGGGTTTTTTTAACATCTGGAATCTGAGGAATAATTATCTTAATTAAGATGTACCAAGAGTTGTTTTCTACCAGGTATTTGTGTATTTAGTTATTTAAAAAATGCCTATTGCTAGCAGATGCATGCCTCTATTACCTTTTTCTTTGAGTTTTTTCCTGTTGTGATGCAGAACTTTTTTTCTCCAAATGTCTTTTTTAAATGCAAATAAAATGGTCTAAGACTAAATAAATATTACATCTTGTTCTTCCATTGTGAAAAACAATTCCATTGTGAAAAATAGAGGCTTAGAGAGAAGGAAAACAAATAAAGTGCATCTTGGTGAAGAACTTCATTGATGACTGTTGTCAGCTTCAAGATAGTGTCACGACTTTTCCTTTAGGAAAAGCAGAGGTTCATCTATTATGGGTCATGCTGGAAAGCCTGATCAAAGATTATCTTCTCTTGTTTTCATGGACAGGAAATAAAAATGGGTATTTTGCAGGGGTTTCCTGTAAAATCAACTTCCACCTCTGTATCCTGTGTATTTGCCACCAATGTGAAAGGGAAGATGCTGAAAATTGCAGGTGCAGCTATAAAAACAGCCGTCTTTTCTAAAAGCTACTCAGGTGGTTCTACTTGCAAAGCTTACAGGAAGTTTTTCACATAAATTCATAATGAATTCTTTCAAATAACCTTTTAATAAAAGCACTTAATTGAACAAACCCTAACTGCTCACATAACTAAGAGCAGTCTCAAAATACACTAACATCATTTCAATAGCTTGATTTGAAGCTGTCATAGCATTCTAAGACAACATTGCAGCATATGGAATAGTGAAAAGAGACAGTCTCTTTCCTGGATGTGATTGACTCTGGTTGCAAGAAGTTAACTTGTACTTTGTCTAGTAAGATATGACTACACAGAAACCCAAAGATGTGCTAATGTATTGTGTCCTGGTTTCAGTCAGGATAGAGTTAACTTCATTTGTAGCAGCTGATGGCATGCTGTGTTTGGGAGTTACAATGAAAGCAGTGCTGAGAACACCCTGATGTTCTTAGTTGCAGTCAGACAGTCAAGGACTTTCTCAGCTTCTTCTATTTCTCTAGTCATGAGAAAGGAGGGGCGAAGCCAGGACAGGTGACCCAGATGGGCCAAAGAGAGTATTCCATGCCAATGATGTCCTGCCCAGGAGAACGGGGGGCTGTGGGGAGGAAGAAGAGGGGCGGTGGCGGGACGCGTGCTGCTTGGGGAGACGGTCGGGTTGCGGGACAGCTCTGGGTGGTACGGCCTGAGTTGTGTGGGTCGGGGAGAAACTGCATTGGGGATCAAGAGTTTCATATTCTTTTGCTCTAAAGTCCTGTTAGCATTGTTATATTTGATCTTTCTGTTCTCTTAGTAAACTCTCCTTATCCCAACCCACGGGCCTCTTAGTTTCTTGGGTTTGGAGTTATTTGCCCCTTCCTTTTCCCTTCCCTTGTTTCCCCTTTTTCCCTCTTCCCCTGCTCTTTTACTTTAAGGAGCAGGCAGCTGCGTGGATCTCAGCCCACAGCCGGGGGAAACCACGACAATTGTGTTTTCTTCTTTCTGGAGACAAAGCTGTTAAACTAAATCTTTCCAAAATCAACAAAGAAAAAAGGTTAAATTTTGATTTAATTAGACTAATAAAATGCATGTCATTGAAACTTTTAAACGATGAATCCGGAGGCATTTTTGGACCCTAGGAAAGAAAAGTCAGACTGGTCAGAGAAATGACAAAGCATGCATCATCTTCCCTGGGAAGTTCCATCCCTGGGAATTTTCCACCTTGCCATGCTGAGATCAACAACCCAAGGGAAGTGCTGACTGGCTTTACTTCAAGTATGCAGTGAAAGCAGAAAACTCTATATCTGGCTGCTCCCAGAATACCTGGTTACTCACAGATTTCCAAACAGTGGCTCTGCTGAGTCCAAGATTTACACTTTCTGGTGTTAATAAAGTATAAATTCATACGATAGCTGGTAGTTTTGGGTTCAGTAACTTGTACATTTCATGATGCTTGGAGGAACAGCAGTGAAACAATGTAGGGGATTACCCCACTGTCCTTTTTCTTTTGTTCTTGGAAGTCACTTCCTGAAGACCACATACTCTTGGGTTTTTTATCAGATTTTATTTTATACTTACATGAAAGAAAGCTGTCATTCAGTAAGATGTCTTGCATTGACCAGGAAAAACCTGTATTTTCCTGTATCAATCTTTCTTAAAATAAACACTGATAACACTAGTTTTACCAATGGTGGTTGGCCACAAGGCCATTTTATTCAAGCATTCTGTGAAACAAAACATCCGTTTTGATTCACTCATAATTGCTAATTATGTTTATTACTAATTAACTTTTCCTTTACAGATGGCTTGTGAGGAAGAACTTCAGGTCAAAATACATTTCCAAGTCTTATTTTTCACTGACGTGTCTAACTAACTCTTTCTCCCATCTGTAACTCAAATAAACATGTTTGCTTTGTCATTTCATTAAGAATATTCACTTTAATCTCAAGTATATCTCAATATAATGTGTATTCCATAGGTACTGAGCATGTCATAATTTCTAGTGCAACTTCGTATCAAGACAAAAGTAAAGGAAATTTCTAGATTTACTAAGAGTAGCTGACAAACAAAGAGGCTCAGGATCTGCTCCAACAAAAGACTTAGCAGAAGATTAGAGTTCCATGCTACTGAAGGAAAACCAGGACCCAAAGGCAGTGATTGCCCAGGCTTCCTATATCTAGGATAAGGACTTGTGTAGGTTTTAGATGCTTCTAAGGCTAGATGTTTCACTGCAGACAGAAGAAAAAAAGGTAGAGAAAGGTAATCCACTTTCAGACACTAAGAAACTAAAGCTCATCTAAGTTCTAACTCCGCAGCAAAATCCTTCATATCATTTAGCTGTAAGCTCACATTTTGCCTACTTTCTATGTCAGAGCCAAGACTGAGTGCTTGTTCATAGAATCATAGAAACATACAATTACTTAGGTTGGAAAAGGATCATCAAGTCCAACCATTAACCTGGCACTGCCAAGTCCAACCACTAAACCACATCCCTAAGCATCACATCTTTTGAGTCTCTTTAATACCTCCAGGGTTGGTGACTCAATCACTTCCCTGGGCAGCCTGTTTCAGTGCTTGGTGATTTTTGCTCGTTTCCTCTGTAGTTGATAACAACACCATCTGCTTGAGGATTTTCTGCAAGCAGGCTAGATTCATTGAATAAACTGTTCACTCCAGATTGTTTGCTCCTCTCCACATAGCAATCTACAATTGTTGATTAATTAAAGTGCACAGTTCCCCAGTGAGAAAGGTATGTACTGTTATTCCAGATGGGGAAACCAAGGCATAGAGAGTTTGTCTAACCTGTAAAAAGTAGCTGGAGAGTTCAGTTTTAAAGATGGGATCACCAGAGCAGTCTTTCGCCCTCATTACATAGCAGCCTGAAATACTCTGTCATACATTAATTTTTTACTATTTTTTTAAAGCAGTGAGAGTTGGGGAAATGAACTCTAGTAAAAAGTCCTTTCACGTACCTTCAGAAGCAGCTGCAACTGCTAGTGATAAATAATGAAAAGTATACATTGCCATCTGATGTCAGACTGCTTTGCCTGGTTTACATCCTGAGTTTTTCTAAGTCAGGAGTTTCTTTGACTGGATGGTTGCCAAGGTGGAAAATCATAGTGAGATCTTGCAAACACATATCAAATCACTTGACTATTGCATGGATACTTTTGCCTGCAAAATAATTAAATAAATGTGTGTTTGTTGTTAAAACTGCACATTTCTCACTCCTCAAAATAAAAGGCATGGGCTGAAACAAGAGATTAAAAGGGTTAAATTATTAAACTAGTGCCTGAACAACAGGAATAAAACCTAGAAGTGAAACTGGTTACATAAGCAGAAAAACTAAATAGGTTAACAAATGAAGTTTGAAGACAATCCAGGAGACTCTCAAAATGAAGACAAATATAGGTTCTTGCCACAGAAGAGTTAGAAAATAATTGCAGACTTCTTATTTACAGATTATTTATTTTCAAGCTCTGTGAGCAGTTTGTGTATGCACAGCTCTGTGAACTGCATTTAGATTAGTATGGATGATTTAGCATACATAGGATTTAAAAAAAAGGGGTGGTTATAATCACTGCAGCCTGAAGCTTACACTATAGTTTTAACAAGGATGGTTGTATGGCAGTATTTCAGGAAGAAAGAGATACTATTGAGAAGAAGCTTTGAACTTTGAGATGATTAGGGAGAAAAGCACAGGTTCAGTGAATAGACAAGTCCCACCACGTGGTTGAGTTTTGTAAAGTGCTGGCAATCAGAAGATACAGAGTAGAGCATGAGCTGACTTCTATTGTGTTTGGTGGTGATCTTGCTGTCACCATGAGTTATCGACAATAGAAAAGGAGCTCAGAAGGTCCAGATAATACCAGCATAGGAAACAGAAGCTCAAATGATCTATTGCATTAGCAAGAAAATTTAATTAGGTGGACACACTGTGTAGGGTTAGAGATGAATGTCAGGCTAAATTCTGGTCAGACCAGTTCTGAAGAAGATCCAAACTGAAATACTTTAATGAGCTCAAGAGCAAATTTTCCTTTCTCCAAACATGTAGGTTACTGGCTTCATTCCATGTGAGATGCTAATGCTAGTTAGTGAGACTACCAGTTGGAGGAAAAATTGTGAGAAGTTAAAACAGTTCATGGTTGGTCTGAGATGCTGAAAAGAAAAGAATGCTCATGAAAATACATTTTATATTAAAGCACAGGGCCTGACGGAGATATTAAATATCTAAAATGTAGAAAGATCTCAGTAGTAACAGTATGTTCTGTGCAGTTGTAATATTTTCAGAGCCCAAAGTCTTGCTGAGTTTGGCAGCAGTCTGATAAAGAAACTCGGGTTCCTGTCCCAAAGATCTTGTAATCTGAGTGGTTGAGCAAAGGGTGAATAGCGTGAGGAAAGAGAAGAAAAGAAATAATGACCACTTCATTTCTAAGTAATAACATCAACAAGGTATTCTGATAAACATAATAGAAGTCCTTCATGTTAGATTTCCATTCATCATGGAGGAAGGGATAATTTTTTCGAAAAAGAAAGGTCACCCTGGCCCAGAAATTCTCATGGTAAAATATATTTGGCTTAATCTGCAAGACAGAGATGGATTATTTAAAAATTCTATCATTTAGAAATGGGTGTACGCACACACAAACATACACATGCTCCTTCTTCAGAGAATGCTACTTAGTTTTTCATACCATGTGCTCTCTCTATAGAGTTTTATTCTTCCTTTTGTGCTGCCTCAACTCTCCAGGATTTGTCTTTTTCTTTTAAGTAGTTCCATTATTTTCTGCTTATAAAGTGTTACAATTTCCATGCAGCAAAATGTTTTGTACAGCTCTGTGTTGTTACCATGCTGCTTCACATGCTCTTTGACTTCTCATTGTTGACGAAAACCTCCAGCTTCTTGTACATATATAATGAAAGCCTTAAAATGTTTTCCAAATATCTATCTGAAATATATTACTTCTAATTAAAAAATATCCTGCAGATTTACTGTTGAGACTAGCGACGTAAAAAATAAAAACTAAGAAGTGCTTTAGCTGTCTAGGCAATGGTCCAGTCTGATGTGTATGATATATCCCCTCTGATTTTTTAAATTTTTTTTTTTTTTTAATGTGTGGGGCAGTTTTTAGAATGATACTAAAGACAGTAAGCTCTCCCTCAAGTAGTTGGTTTATAGCAGCATCATCTTGTACTGTACTACTTCAGTCAGGTACTGGATTAAATATCATGAATCATTATATGCAATGAAGTGTGATTCTTCATTGAGTCTTTCAGGACTGCAATGGCTTAATGATGGTATACCATTTTCGTTGTATTCCTATTGACTGCTGGGGGTTGCAATGCAGATCTGGACAAAGAGGGCTTCATTGAGTACACTGTTCCATTTAAGTAAAAAGTATTGATGTCAACATACTAAAAAAAAACAAAAAAAAAAGGAGGGAGGGTTTTAGTTAATAAATGCTAGCAATCATGTGGAAGGACTTGGCTGGGAGAATTAGACCTGTTCCCTGGTAGAAACACTAAAGAGCAAAGTCTGATTTCTAGCTCTGCTGTCTGGCTAATGAACAGAGTCCTGCTGATGTCCAGGACTGATTTCCAGGCCTGCTGCATTCATGGGTGCTTTACACATTTTTCTGTTTCATATCAACATTGTATGGTAATTCAGTAGTTTGGTTTTTTTGAGGGTTGTTGTGGGGTTTTTTTCTCTTGCTGTTGCTCTCTCTCCTCATGCATCCTTGGAGAGCTGACTTACCTTGGGCTCAGCTGCCCAAGCTCAGCTCTCTCTTATAAAATATTCTCCATTCCGGAAACCTTTCTTGTTAGTCCATCTCTGCACCTGATTCTGTCTGAAATTATTTCCTAGTCTGTAAAATCCTGAGTCATTAGCAATATCACTGTTCTTTAACAGCTATTTCAGCTATTAGGTTCTTTGGCAGTCATTCTCAGTGTCTTCTACATACTGGAAGGAGAAGATTGTTCAATGCCTCCACTCCATTATCAGAACCCACCCATATGAGATTGTTTGGGCTTTTTTTAATTCCTGACTGAAAAGAAAAAAACAAAACCAACAAAACAAACCAAACTTCTTCGAGTTTTTAATGAATTGCTTTAAATTCCTCTTTCTCTGCAAAGTTATAATCCTCAGTGACTGGGAATTGGAGGTGAAAACTAGGAAGTAAAGTGCTAGGTGTGATTACAGTCATCTACATCAAGCCTTAAAATTTTGTGGTAAAATACAATATACTTATCCCTGGCCCTGATGTCATTTAAATTACCACACATTTGCAGTGTTAGGAATACAGCAAATTTGGACCAGTGTTTGGACTTGAACACTATGGAGTGTGCTCCGAAGCCATCAGAAAAATATCACTTGTTCATTACAAATATAATATCTCCCCTGTCCCAACAGGTGAAATCTGTTACTGCAGTGATTTCTAGAAAAAGTCAATGTCTTGAATATTTTGTTCTGTGGTTCATTCTTTCAAAAAGTTTCCATTCATGCCCTTGTATGTACATCTCAAAAAGAAATGCAAGTGTTTGTATGTGCTTAGAGCATGCATAAATATCTTTTCCTCAGCCTGTCTTCCTTTTTCATATCTTCCACTAACCCCTCACCTTTCATTAGAGTTCCACCATGGTCCCAATTGTAGAAACAGGAATGATTGACTGTGACTGTTACTGATGCATTCAAACTAGTTCAACAATAAGATTCATCCAGTAGCATTACTGTCCAAAGCAGGGTGTGTTTTATTCATCCAGAGCACCATAAGAGGACTGAACATGGAAAATTGACTACAGTGCTGGACAGGTGCCATTAAAAAGGAATAATTTCTTCCTAGCATTATGCTCTCCTGTCTCAATGTGAGAACCCAGCTATTTAAAATTATGTATGCTTATATGATATATTTAAAACTTTATAAAATATATATTTTTAATATACTTCAGGTTATATATATATAAAAATATGTACAAAGAGGTAAAGCTGCAAATCCATTGCTCAGAAGGTATGAACTGCTCAATTCAGTGCATTAATATCAATGCAACACCATCCTTTAATTTAGGCAGTTAACCATGTGTTTACTTCTTGTAACTGCCAAAGACCCTTGAGGAAATAGTTATGGACCCCTTTTCACATAATGCTACAATTAAACTGGGTACACCCGGGCTGAGGGCGGTTTGAGTGGCACATGGAGCAGATGATGATGCTGTCCAGCAAGCCATCACCTGACAAAACTGATGTCAAAACGTCAGTGCTCCTTGCTTATGTTTTTCTTTTCTTCTTTGAAGCTGAAGGCACACCAAACTTCTTAAATGTGAGACACAAAAGATGCTGCAGAATATTTAAATTGTGCTTTGATTTATTTCTCTCACAGTTGCCAGCTCAGTTGAATGAAACTATCCTATACAATGCAGGAGATTTTCCTCCTGCTACTTGAATTTCTTACTAAGTTCAGGCAATTTAAACAAAATAATTTGTCCTCATTGGCCCCCGTCCTTCCTAGATTTTATTTTTCCTTATTCTTAAAGCAAATATGAAACATTACTAATAGAGTCCTTGCAAGTCCTGTGTGTAGTATTTCAGTTGTTGTCAAGAACAGTCTTAAGCATCATCATCCAGGTGAGCATATTCAAACTGCGTGGGAAATGTCAGACAGCAAGAAAAACAAACAGAACTTGTTATTTGCTTTTATATGCCATATGCTCAAATCTATGAAAGCAAACGACCTGTTGACAGTAACAGATAACCAGTTATATAATAATTTAAAAGATGGTAACAAAATTAAAACAAAATATATGTTACAGAGTGCTGAAAACTTTCATTGTAATAAGTCATCCTGGGAAGGAGGAAAAGCATTGGCACAGAGTATTGCTATTTTAAAGACTATTGGAATGTCTCAAATGTGAGGCAAAGTTAAGCAATGAAATACACAAAGGGTTGGAGTCTGCTTTCTAACAAGAAGCAAATCAAAATTATGTGTAAAGTTAGGAGCAATAGCTAAGTAAGGGTTATTCATAAGAAGTTCAGTAAAAGGCTTCCCAGAGGTGAATACTCTTAGGGAAGCTAATGTGGAAGCAGTACACAAGTTTGTAGTTTAGTTTAAAAAAAAAAATAAATAAATTGGAAGTTTATGATGAGAGAAAGCAGCTGGCAGGCTGAAAAAATCCCATCTAAGGAGAAACTTATGCAACATGTTTATCCATGCATTTACTTTGTCATTAGTCACCAAAAAGTCTCCAGTACAAAAGAGTGGGTATGAAACAAGGTTAAAAGTGTGGGAACTAAAATAATTTGAGAAAATAGTGGGACTCTAGATGGAGGAGGGAACCTGGGTGAGGGCTGAGCAATAGGTTTCACTTGCAGTAGAGCTGAGAAAGGGATACTGGGCCCCAGGACTTACCCAGGACATGAACAGAGCTTGAACTCAGGTCACCCAGACCCACCCCAGATGAAGATGTTTTCAAGTGACAAAGATGTTTTGCAGTGCACCCCTTCCTTTATGACACCCCAGATGCCCACTCCCAGTGGGACTCTCACTCTTTGAACCCTATCAGTTACACGGTTTACCCCCCAAAATGGAGACACATTATCCTTGTTCTGGCCTTGTGTCACACATTCTTGCTGAATACCAAGAACAGTGTTCAAAACTTAGTGTACATATGTCTCTGGGTTGTCATGAACTTTAGATGCTACTGTGTTTTACCTTGTCATTACTGTGGCTCTACTGCTTGTAATCTGCTGAAGCTGTTTTTGTAAATTGGCTCCTGGGTACTGAAAACATTAATTACAGAAGCAGGTCCACGATTATTGAAAAGAAGATATTTCTAGATTGAGGTTGCTACTTTTCCTAGGTCTGATGGATGTTTGTAAGCATCAAAGACTGAAGAAGGCCAGGAAACTGAAAATTCCACTTCTTGTGTTTTCCCAAAACATTTAGGTAAAGGAAAACAAATTCCTCCTGTGAAGAGAAATGATAGACAATAGTGACACTACTCTCAGACACCCTAACACAAGATGGAACAGAGACACAGCTAACATCTGCTAATGAACAGCTTGCAATTATTTGCATCCACAGTGCAGTGCAATAGCTAACATTAATACTGTAGATGAGAGGAACTGTGGGGGAAATGGAGGTTATTCACTTCTAATTTTAGCACTATAACGAATACCTAACTCCTCAAATGCACGGAACAAATGAACTTACCCACTCTGTATTTATCATTACACCACTCATTAACACGGCAATAATTATGTAAAGTTTCACAGTCCCAGGCACTATAATAATTAATATATTAACAGGTTTTATATGGACATTATTCATGCTTGTTAGTGCATTTGACTGTGCCCTGATCATTTCATAGAATGGACATGCCACTTCACTGGCAGTCAGGAGTCAAGTTTCTCAGTCATACAACTTTCAGAATAGCTGCAAAATGTCTGTGAGGAATTTAAGCACTTCAAGATGTGCTGTAGACTTTTTGTTCATTCTTTCCCCTTGGTGTCGGCACACTTCTCCTTCCTTTGACCTCTTCATTTTCTTCTCTTCCAAAGCAGCCTCACCTGTCTTATTCTTCTCATATTTATTTATTCTGTTGGAGTGAAGAATTTTCCACATCTTTCTTTTTCATAAAATATGTTTTGATTAAAAAAAAAAAATAAAGCATGGTAATTACTTCTAATGTTCCTCTATCCTTTTTTTTTGTCAGTAAGTATTGGGTTGTACTTTTTCTTCAGAAGTTCAAACCGACATGCTGAGAAAATCATCATATGCAGATTCAGGACTGTCTACTCTGTCTAAGGTCCACTGGATTCTGACATTTCTCAGGGGACATCAGAGCTTTGAGGGACTGACAAACAGCAATGGAGAAATATAAAGAAGATTTCAGAAGTTCATCTAATTCAAATCTCACCCTGTCAAACCTCAAGTAAGTTACCCTGCTGACAACTAGCAAAGGTCTGTGACAGATCTAATTCTGATTTGTGTAAATCAAATGTAAATTTTGGTGCCCAGACTCTTGTTTCAGACTCTCAAAAGAAAGCAGCTGTAAGGTCTGGGTTTAAGCAGTTGTTTGGGGATAAGTAGATGAGGAACACATTTGCATAGCTTCTAGAAATACCTGACTCATAATGAGGTAGCAGATACTTTAGTTTTTGATGAAAAATGATACCACTCATTCTCAAAGAGGAAAATATTCTTTTCAGGCTTGCTGGAAATTTTCAGCTTTTCAGAAGAAAAATACCCTACAACATAAAACCAACAACAAACCACAAACCTAACCTCAAAAATTTAGGACTCAACAGTATGACTTACATTTTAACTATGCCTCAAAGGGGCATCCACTCAAGTAACTAGTGTCATAACACTCTTTAGAGGACAAAAATGCCAAGTCCCCTCCTGAGAGAGCCATGTGGGACTTCTAGTCTACACTGCATCATGGTACATGTTATTAAGCATAGGACTATAAAAGAGAATAAGGCACAAGGCATCTATTTATACTTTGAATAATGTACCTCTGTGACATTTCCAAAGTTATGTTTTTTCTGAATCTTTGTTGTGGTTTGGCTAAAGCTATAATTTTTTGTATTTACCTTTTGGCAAATTTTCAACAAATTTAACTGTAAAATTTAGATAAGGTGATAAGAGATTTCTGGGGTGGGACAACCCACCCTCTTCCGATATTTCCATGTCCTGCAGAAAATCTGGAATTTCCATCATGTGCAACAAGACACAACCACCTCCTTCCTCTCCATTTTCTTTTTCCTGTATCTGACAGTTCCAAAAGCACCTACAGAGTTTAAAGTGGATATTGTATGAAAGGAAAGGTACATACAGTTGGAAAGAGATGTAAAGGAAGATGCCTAGATTTCTATCTGTTTCAGAACAGGGTGAATTTGATCTCAATTTTTCTCAGGCCCACACTGAATACAAATGAGGAAAATGAAGAAAGATTTAAAATAAGCCTTGAGATACATAGGGTTAAGTACCTCGACCACAGGTGAGATAGTGATGACACTCAGTTATCTCCTCAGAAAATGTATTCAGTGTTTTGGATAATTAAATCAGAGATCAATTTTTAAGCAGATGGGATTTCAAAAGCTTTCTCCATTCTCTCAGAAGAAACAAGGAGACAACTCTCATTTGACCTGGCCAAAATCCTTGACTCCTGTTTTTAGGAAGCTTAATAAAATAGGCTTATCTTGGTCGCTCACCCAGTGAAAATATCACAGAGACAACTCTAGCATTATTTTCAATGAATAATTCTAGTGACAAATGCCTGTTAAAAAAACAAAAACCAAAACAACCGCCCCCAAAAAACCCACACCAAAAAACCAAAAGAAAACCAGTTTCTTATTCATCAAACGGGGTATCTTTGTAATGTTTTTAGCATGCCTCAGATGACTTGAATGAAGATATTAAACATTATTTCTGTTACCCTGAATAAACAAAGCATGTCTGGGTTATTTTGTTTTTAAATCATTAATATAATTATTAGATCCAGAGGGTCTCCAAATAGGCTAAATAGACATACAAGTCTTACAGAAATTTGGAGAGGTACATATCAAAGGACTGTGAGCTCTTTGGTTCTTGAGCCTGGATGACTAGATGATGATTTACAGATTACAATCCAATTTCCAGGCACCACCTTTACGAATAATAACTGAAACCTACTTCTCTGAAAATGGGGTAGATTTGCCTAGAAGCTGTTGAAAGGATAAACTTCTAAATACATATTTCAATGTCACTTTTCTGGATAGAGTATGTATGAAATACAATTATTTTGGGGATTAGTACTTTTCTTTTTAAACCAGCAACCATCATCATAAAAGGAAAGTGAAAAGCAGGTTTATGTCTGTTAGCACTTAAAGAAACTTTCATCAATCACTAACATCATCAAGGTCAACAGATTGAGAGCCATAATTTAATGGAAAAATTGGTCCCAGTGTTATTGTAAATGAAACCAGACAAAAGGGTAAAATAATGGGTACGTCCTACAGTGATTATGTTCAATCATGAAGTGCATTACATTCATTTAAACAAAGAAAAGGAGAAAATAGAAGAGAAAACCCCATCAGGACAGGTTACTTCCCTGTGTGTTCATTGCAATCTGTAATCACGAACCTTTTTTTAAAAAAAGGTACATTACTTTCAAGCTATCAAAATGTGTGCTAAAAAGAAGGGAAATGTGAAAACAGGATCTTGGCATTTTGATAATATATTTGAAGATTTATTTTATTTTCATGCATATTATGTAGTTTGAGAGTAATAAGCATTATTCACTAAAATTAAATAGTAAATATTTTATAAATATTTTGGATTAATATGATTTCCTTTTTTCAGAAACACTAAATTTCACAGGAATCAATTTCAGACCTGCTTTCTAGCTCTGAGCATGGTACTGAAGGAAGCAGGTGAAAGCAAAAATAGCATGCACGCACTGTAAATGTTTGCAGTGTGAATATATGAGGACTGGAATGATGCCAATACAGCTAGGTTTTCACCATATTTTATAAGTTTGACCCTTACACTGCCTGTATCAATACAACATTTTTGTCTGTACCTCATTAAGTTAATCCCACTGCCAGGGGGGATGAGAAACGGCGGTCAGCAGAGCAAGTGACCTCAGTGAGCTTTTATGGCTGTATCCTCAGCTCCTCAGTCACATACACAGCACAGACTCAGTAAAATTCTGAGTTACCATTTAGGCTATGAGGGTTTTAGAGCACAAACAGTTAATTCAGTAAAAGAAAAAATATAAAAAGACAAATAGTGGCTTCTGTTATCAGAAATGAGGCCTGGCAAATGCACCTGGCAAAGAGAAAGGAGAGGCAATTAATCAGTATCAAGCACCACATTCAAAAGTAATGGAAAGAAAACAGTAACAGTATGTGGTGCAGTTCTTAGTGAGAATCCTAAACAAGTATGAATTTGTTTTGTCACAGATTGAACCTAAAAGAAATCTAGACAAGGTCATTGGTAAATTCCCTCAAAGCCCATTTAGGTACAGATGATGTGATAAAGGTTAGTCCACTCTCCAGTAGGCTGCAATTTTACTGGACATTCTCATTGGATGCATAGAGGAAAATTCAAGGCTAATGTAGAGAACATTTCTGTAAGGGAGCTGTATAGAGCTGAGTACCTGGGAACCACCTGTGAGACCTACCAATAAGTTGCATATATATTTCCCACCTTTTTTTCCCCAGAAATACTGTTATCAATTTGAGACCAAACTGATAGCAACTCAGTCATAAAATCAATTAGCTAAAAAGTATAAGGATACCATGTGATTTATACCCTACTGTAGTCTTTTAATCACAGAATCACTAGGTTGGAAAAGACCTTTGAGATCATCAAGTCCAACCATACCTGTCCTAAACCAGAACCCTAAGCACCTCATCTACCCGTCTTTTAAATGCATCCAGGGTTGGTGACTCAACCATCTCCCCTGGCAGCCCATGCCACTGCCTGATAACCCTTTTGGTGAAGAACTTTTTCCTGATTCTTTTCCTTTGTGTACATTAACATGTCATTGCAAAAATCACATTAGAGAAGATGCAGAAGAAATTTCCCAATTTATATGCATTTTTATTGATAGGAAAGTTTTTTAAACCTTTTTCCTTCTATAAAAAGGCCTCCTTTAAGAGGCAGGATTACCTGTATATTAGATACTTAGCATCCTTATTAATGCTCTACTACTGCTGCCAGTCACTACTACAATAAATATTGTTTATTTGAACTTGGTTCAAAATAGAGTTTTTCAGGTTTGACTTACCAAAAATTGTATTATGTTGACTGGTTTTATTTAAGGTGCAGACAAAATAGTAGCTTTAGAAAAGTTCAATCTGTCCTTCCTTTACATAGACTTCCTACAATGCAACTCCAAGGCTGTGTCATGGCTGGTCTTAATCCTCCAGCTCGGCAATGGACATCAGATATCTTCCAAAAGATGTGATTATAGAAATGCTAATGCCTACTTTTTAATAACACTTCTTGACCCTTAATAGTAAGAGGTTCTTCCTTGCTGAAAGCCAACCCCATATGACTGGCAGCGTTATATTCACTGGGCACACTGCAGAGTTTAAGAATGTTCTGCAGCAGCTTACTCCCGTTCTAGACTTTGTGGGAAATGAGTCTTGTTCAGAGACACACCTAAATACCAATTCCTCATAAGAAGCTCCTTATAATAATTTTTTCTCAAACCATGTCTAACAAAATGGAGGTTTTTCACCTTTTTTCTCACAATATCCTAATGAAGTCCTCAGTACCCAAAACTAGAATGACTTTGTATTCAAACTTCTCTTATCATACAGAAGTGCCAAAATGTCCAAGGTATAGGACATTTGTGACACTGGATGAAAATACATAGGGACAAATGGAGTCAGAAAAGAAGTCTATCTTCTTTCCTGTTCAAAGTCCTGCTGCCTTGGCTACCTACTTGGGATACAGAAGCTGGGATGAAGACTCACACTTTCCTAATTGGAGGCCATTTCTCACTGTCCCAGTTTTGACTAGGATAGAATTAACAAGGAGCCAGGACGGGTGACCCAAACTAACCAAAGGGCTATTCCATACCATATGATATCACGCTCACCATAAAAGGAGCCTACTTAGGGAGGGGTGGCACTGTTTCAGACAGCCCTGTAATGATCTGAATGTCCAGTTGGTCATTTGGTCTGTTCAGTCATTGGGTGCATAAATTGACTTGTGCATATTTTGTTTAAAGTCCTGTTGCTATTTCCCCCTCCTTGTGCTCGTAAACTGTCCTTATCCCAGCCCATGAGTATCACCTTTGTCTTCCCATTCACCTTCCATAGTGCTTACCTGGTGCTAAGCTGCTTGCTGAACCTGAACCATGACATCCATTATGTGTCCCCACACACTGGCCATTGTTTGACTATTGAAACAAGAGGTACCAATTGCTACCCTCTCCTTTGCTAAGCAGACCTCATCACTCAATATCCAGAAGGGAAAAAAGGCAATAATTTTGCGCTTGGTGCTTCCTGTACTCACTGTATATGAACAATAGACCTAGGGAATTTCTATTCCAGACTTCAAGTAGACCTCCAGACTGCTGGCCTGTAGGAGTTCCTCACTTGTTTCTGCAAACACTGATTTATTTTGTTTAAAGGGTGTAGCTTTGAGAATAATTTAGCTAATTTTCATCCAAACAAATGTTTTAGTGAAAGAGAGATCTTTCATATTAGATGCAAAAACTGAATTAAGTCTCTAATAAAAACCTGTGAATTTATGTCTTTAGTGTTATGTAAACAATTTACATTCTCCAATGGATATTTTCTTAATAGTTTCCCCTAGTCCTACAATAGAGTATATTTAGAATTACATACCTGGAAGAAGAGAAGGTTTCAAAATAGTCAAGTTTACAACATTTCTGCTAACTTCAGTTAAGGTCTACCAAAATCTATTAATCTTTAAACACTTTTCTATAACAAAATAATTAAAAATATAAACCAAATGTAGAATTAGTACAATCATATGAATAATAGAAACAATGTTGAAATTAAGTCAATTTAAGTTTCTTTCAATCACTGCAATATCTTAGTTTTCTAGTCATCACTGAAATTTTTATCTGGAGAAGTATCATCATACAAGCAGATAAATAATTCCATGCAATATCTAATATTCAAGAATATTATCTATATTGCAACATAATTATCTCAGATGACATACTGACTGACTCCTAATTACAACAGATATAGATAATTACTTTGGTTCATTCTGTAAATAGCTCAGCGTGTATCTTTATGAGAATTCAGTAATGACACATTGCTCAGTGGGACTGTATATGTAAATTGATTCTTAAGATTTTTATGCATAAAGTTCTTATTTTTCAATATGTGTATAAGTTTTCATTCAAACAACTTCTTAGAAACTTCATAATGGCAAATAGAATCACAGAGTCTCAGAACGACTAGGTTTCATAGAATCATAGAATTGTAGGGGTTGGAAGGGACCTCGAGAGATCATCGGGTCCAACCCGGGTTGGAAAAGACCTTCATCATCCAGTCCAACCGTATCTGTCCTCTACTAAATGATATCTCTAGGTACCTCATCTACCTGTCTTTTAAACACATCCAGGGATAGTGACTCAACCACCTCCCTGGGCAAAAAGCTTATTCCACATCCTGACAACTCTGAGAAGAATTTTTTTCCTAACATCTAATCTGAACCTGCTCTGGTGCAGCTTGAGGCCATTCCCCCTTGTTCTGTCACCTGTCACTAGGTTGAAGAGACAAAGAAGAAGAGTTTTCAGGGGAACTCAAGTGGTACAAATTGGTATGGTTGGGATTTTTGGATGCTGTTCTTAATACCTAGATAGGAACTAAACCCAAGATACAGATTTGCCAACGTACCCCTTAAAATTATTCTTTTTCTGACAGAGACAGGAAATATGGTGATTCATCAGTTCACTGCAAATGGAACTGGTCTATAAAAAATGACCTATTTTTTTCTCCTTCTTTCCACGGTCTCTTCGTAGACCATGGAAAAACAGTGGCAGGTGAAAGCTGTGTAGTGCTTCTGCCTGCAGAGTGAGGCATGAATAGGTAACTGCCATGATAGAGTAGGCACCAGAAGGTAGTAAAAACTCAGTGAAAAATGGATGTTGCTAATATGAAGCACTGTAACATATGTAGTGGACAAATTAAGAGACTATAGTGACTTTAGAATGACATTTTTAATCAGAGTCATTACAGAACTTTTAAAATAAACTATTAATTGCACTTCACTCATTATTTCTACAGATAAAAGCTCAAAAAGTATCTCTTGACCAGTTTTGAGTGTATTACATTTTTTTCCCTCATAGTATGTTTTCAACCAAATAGTCCACCAGCCTGCTTTAGGTTCCACATGTTACTGGAATCAAGAGTTCTCAAAGATTTTCACCAACTTCTGTAAACCAAAAGTGAGAATAATAAGAATATATTTCACACTTATACAAATTTGCCATTATCAAGTCTAGTTTGCATACTTTATTATAAAGTATGCTATTATTTTTAAAAAGAAATCAAACTTCATATGTCGTAAGAACTTTCCTCAAACCTGGAAAGGTGATTTGAGTACAACTGTCGTACCTTGTCTTACACTAAAAACTGACTGGCAAGAAAGCATGTTTGTCTTTTCTCCTGCAGTATATCTGGAAAGTACTTTCAAACAAGCCCTTCTATCCACCTGGTCCCCAAAAAATTGAAAGCATTTTTCTTACTAGTAGTACATTATACAAAATGCTCTAGCCAAATTTACATCCCTAGTTTGTATTCTGATTTTCTTACTGTAGACTGAACAAAATCCCCACTTTTTGTCCAAGTTTTGCTCCCAACTGCCAAAATAAAATATTTTACACCTCCATTGACATCTGTATTTTAGTCACAAAGAAACTGATGTAATTTTTTTAATGCTTTATATTCCATTAGGGAAAATAGCAAAATATAGGTTGAAGACATTTTGAAACAGCTCCTCAGGTGCTGTTGCTTCAGAGAAGTTATGGAGACAGGTTGTATAAATCTGCAAGCACCTACCTCAGTATAATCTCTTGGGCTGAGGATTGATTTTGTTTCACTGAAAATAGTGAAGGGGAAAAAATAACAACTTTGATAGTGAACCTGGCAAAAAGACTGTGACTGCCTAAATTAGGATTCTATTTTGTAATTGCCCCACTCCTCTGTATCACTAATTAGACTATTAAAGAAGTTCTTATATCTAGATGTACACAGCTGTGGCTTCAAAGCATGTAGAAAGACAGAAATAGTGCAAACTTTTAAATCCTACTTTACAGTTTCTTATGTGTTTCATAAAGACCTACATGAAATCTTCATTTCATAGCCATTAAAATAAAAAAATAAAAATCTCTTCTTGCTGAGGCAGTTCTTGATCATGGGTTTCTTGATACAGGAGAATTTTCTGAGAAAATTCAAGAAGGAACATACATACACACATTCTTACTCTGTTTATCCTGTCAGAGACATCATTGCAATCCAGCAGTTGCAATGTTCTTTGATTTGGATGGTTATATTTTTTTATATTGGGTGTTCAAAGTTAGAGAAAAATATGTTTCCTGAAATATCTCTGCAATATCAGAGGACAGTAGTATGTCTCTCTATTCTTTACTTCATTAAAAACTATACTCCTGACCATTATACCATGAAGTGTCACAGGTGGCATCTGCTGTATATGTTTTAAGCAGTACTTCCCAAATTTTTTGTTCATTGAACACTTTCCAAAATTTGTCAAATTCCATTCTGTAGAATTCAATTAAAAGTTTAGTGTGGGCTTCAGTTGTCTTTGGAGATTGTTTACCATGCTTTTGATTCAGATTTCTACAGAATGTTTGCAATTTAACATTTCATTTGTAAACAGCAAATTGCCAAGGATCAAGTATTAACATGACAGAAGCATAAAAAGGAATCAGTCCTCCTGGAAGATTCTGAGCTAAATCATCCTAGAAGTGATAGAACATACAGAATTTAGAGCACTGAGTTCCCAAAGGATCGTTAGATCAATGATGTTAAAATCAATATAGTTTCTTTGGAATATCATCTCACCTTTTATTGCTGCACTTAGCAAATGATAACTCATTAAGATGACTATCTCTGTATCTTACGTTACCTTACAAGGTATTTTTCATATCCGAGGTATCATTAAAAAGAATGCTTTTATGTTTTGATTTATCCATGTAAAATTAATGAAGCTAAAAGTCACATTGAAAAATTATGTTTATAAAAAGACTGTGATGCTAGCACATAAGAAATACATCTTTAAAGGCATAGAAAAAGGTTAGAATTTATTAAAATGCAGCACCAGTATTCAAGCAAATACAAATGGAAATGAATATTGGACAGCCAGAAACGAATAGGAATTAAGATTAGGATATTTCCATATTGTTGGTGGGTGTTTTTTATTAAAGAAATAGTTTTTCCATTCAAGTTGGTGACATGATATTGTTGATCTTTGAAAAGGTTTTACTTCAAAATTTATGATGACTTTTTTTTTTAATTTATAATTTCTAATTATTTCCAAATGGTACACAGAAAGGAAAAAGTAAAGCAACTACAACATGTTTTTTAGGAAGTAATCAATTGCTGAGGGATAAAAATTGACAGGCAGATTGCTAGCAAATTATTTTAATTATCAATAATGATAACTATTTTGGAGACTTACATCACCAGAGGGTTGTCTGTGATTTTTTTAATAGGAAAAACTATTAGGGTTTTCTATCATCTGACAAAATTTTCCCAATGTGAAAAAAAAAAAAAGTGTCATGCAAATTATGTATAGTAAGAATCACCTCAATTTCTCTCTATGATCTTTTTGATACATTATACATGTCAAGCAGTTGTTAGACATCTTGCATGTTCTGGCAACTACGGTGACCATCTTAATGGTTATATATTTCTATTATCAGTACCTCTACATGAGATCTTGTCTTGTATTAAGACCTCTTTGTACAAAATAATGAAGAAAAAGGGGAAAGAAACAAAACAACCTGGATATCTTGTTCAGATTTCTAACTATATTTATTATATTATTATAAGTTTTTAAAGTGCTAGTAACAGATGGCATGCTTTTTAGAGCTTCCATGTTGACCCAGTCTCTGACTATATGCTCTAGACAGAACTTGGCAACTATTACAGTAGATCAATCAAGGATATGATGGGCTGTATGAAATGTTGGGAGAATTATTTTTTGCAATAACGATCCTAAAGACAACTAGATAAAGAGGGGATATAAGCAATAATTTAATTTACATTTAAAAGCAGTATATATTTCAAAAAGCATAACATCCTACCAGTGTGGTGCTCCCAAGGGAAGGCAGAAAGAGTTATGAGAAAGAGGCAGCCAAGTGAATTTCCAGTGTAGTATTATATTTCCTTGGTTATCACATAGTATTTACATGGGATTTCCACATATTTTTTGCATGGCTTTCTCATAAGCAGATTTAACCCTGCTGTTTCTACTTCTGTGTGTCATGTTGCTTTTTCAAGACAGTGTCCATCAGGTAGGAAATCAGGTCTGTAAGACCACACTGTGTAGGTGGTGAGGCTGTGATCAAGTGAAGTGTAGATGTCCATGCTGTAGATGTTTCCAGCCAGGATTGAGAACCTTAGTTCCTTCCCTCTGACACTAACCACACCATTGGTCAATATTACAGTAAGTTGCATAATTGGACAAATTGCTATCATGTGGAAAGTGCCCAAAGACTACCACACTTCCTCTAGTGTATTTATCTCTTGCAAATTCAGAAGGTGACTGCAAATTGCCCACAAAAATCTAACTTGAGCTTGAGAAGAATTGCAGCATGTATAGCAGCAGTTCCTTTTTCTTCCTTGTGTCAGTATAAATTCTAATTTGCATTAATATCTACAGTCATGAATTTGCATTTTACTTATTGCTGTTCTCTGTTATCAAAATATTTGCAAAGTGGTGGAATAATCCTGTCTCATGTCAAAGTGTCTTTCATCATCTGTCTTGGCCTCCTAGATGCCTGACATTGCAATAACAAGATATTCTTATTCACATCTATTTCTGGTGAGCACAAAGGGTTGTCACAGTTAGTTTCAAGGAGAAAAAAAAGTGGGGGGGAGGGAATGTAGAGATGGAGAGTAACCATTAATTACTGATCACCACTAACCTGCAAAAAAACTGTTCTGTTCAAGCGGTAATTGGGAGTAATGATTAAAAAAATATATAACGGAGTCCTTTGAGATGTAATATGGAAGGTTTATTTAAAGTAGCTGAGCAGGAAAGCCTGACATATATTGCTTTATGATTGCTTGGTCCTTTGTTCTTCATTTGTCCTTCTCTACTACTTCTTATTCTCTGTTGAGATCTTTTTCTAACATTTTGGTACACGCTAAGACCAGGAAAGTTCGTAAGATTAACCTCAGCCATGCCTTTTCTATCTTCTTTAGAAAAGAAAATTCAGAGAAAGCTTTTAGCTGAAGTGATAGTAGTCTGGTAAAAAGTCATCCCTTAGGAAAACAAAATCTACAGTGAGAAATGGATCTGTAATCATCAACCACAGAATATCAAGCACAGAAGATGGAGATGAAACATCTGAAAAGATGGCCTCTCTCTTTAAGAGATGGCTGAATTAAAAGCACATCTGATTGTCAGCACAATGAGAAATCCTAACCAAGTACACTCAAGTTTTTTGCATTAATCATTCAAGTAGTAATTTAAACCTGCATCTTCCTCTTCAAACATGTATTGCTTTTGTACTTTCCTTTGAACTCTAGACCAAAGATACTTCCATATTTACACTCCCATTGATCTTGGTATAGAAAATTCATGTACGTGTTCCTTTTTAGCCACCCATCTGTTGAGCTCTGGCTCTGGGACAGAATACAAATTCTGCTATACACTGTCATGACAGATTGGCAAGTTAGGTGTCATTGACTCACACTGACCACCCTCGGACAGCCAGAGTAATTTCTGCTTGCATTTCAAGAGAATAGAAATGGGCAAATTATGGAGCTACTGAAAACCGCATTTGCATCCATTACTGAATTATAGTCATATTTATGTAATTTTTTTCCCTGATTACTCTGGATCTTTGTAAAATACTTATTTTTTTCATCTGTGCTCAAAAAAGGACACTGCCTAAGTGCCAAGTGTCTATAGAAATAGTAGGCTTTTGCAAGAGGTCTCTTTGTTGTAAGATCTACCTTGCTGTAAATACTTAGTGACATTCTCACCCTTAGTATTTTTGCTACACATTGAAGAAAATCCAAAATGTTGCTGAATTTTCCCTTCCTTTGGCCTCTAGTGACAGAAGTCTACAGGCCTCCCAGGTTCATGGGGAAACCAAGGGTCTACATAGACAAGGAGCCAGAACACCTGGTAGATGCACAAATTCCCACATGTGAACACATTACATGGTGCCAGGACTGGGTGGAACATACTGTCTGGGACTATTCAGCAGTGAGCCTTCTCACTGGCCTCACCAGCACATTAAAACCTTCCAAAGATTTGACATCATTAAGAAAAAGCCTGGCTTTTCTTGTACTACTATGAGCATGCCTACAGACTTTTATTTCCACTGTCATTCACAGATCACAGAATCACAGAATCATAGGGGTTGGAAGGGACCTTGAGAGATCATTGGGTCCAACCCCGCTGCCAAAGCAGCTCCCTAACTCATATTGCACAGATAGGTGTCCAGACGGGTCTTGAATATCTCCAGAGATGAGCTCAAACACTGCAGCATCAGTAGACGTTGTATGTGCGTTCTCCATTTTTCTCACTGCCAGATGTGAGGGAGGCTGAAGCTATCGCCCAGACAATTATTTAAGAAAATTATATCTTTCCACAAGCTATGATGTAATGCCCCATCCTCTACCATGTCACATGAGGCAAGCCATGAAACAAAAGAACACATTTGAGTTCCACTGGACATTTTCCTTTGGCACTATGGTGGGAAAAGTACATTTTAAAAGGAAAATGAGAATCTGTTTTTACAGGGAAAGCTTCCTAATGTGATGTAGTGATATCTTTCATGCTTTTTCATCTATAATTCTTGAAAGAAGCCAAAGTGTTTAACAAAAGAAGAGGGAGGGTGAGGGAACAGAGCCCAGTTTCCCTTCAAGTCTTTACATTTTGCAAAATAAAGGATTCCTTTTGATTTTTCTTTAAAAACAAAACAAAACAAACCCACAAACAAACAGACAAACAAACAAACAAAAAAAACCAAAAAAAACTTTGTAAAAAGTCTAAATGGAGTGCACCAGAGAAATAGCCTAAGTTTTAAGTGTCCTATAGAATGACTGTTTCAGGGACAAAAAAGACATAATAGGATTTGGGGAAAAAAAATCAACTGTCAGTTTTAATCATCCATAAGGTTAGTAGGAATTGCTCTTGAGCAACACAATTGTGTTATACCGCACCTGAACATTTTGATAGGAAAATAATTTGGTTTTCTCTTTAGTTATTTGAAACCAGTCTTTCACTAGACATACAACTGATAACGTAATTTACTTTAGACAGTGCTAGTGGGTAGAAAATATTTTGGTTTGGGTTTTCATACATTTAAATGCCTGCAAGGCAGATAGAAACATCTTCATAATTTAAAAAAATAAAAAGTATCATACAAGGTATTGTAGGCTCTCATATCCTTTTCAGGATATGCTTAGGCTGGTTCTGAACAAGTTATAGCACATAATTTTCAAAACACTTGAAAACAATAATAAGCGTTATATTTCTGATTCAAGACCATGTCAACTTCTTACATCACATCAGTTGATATGAAGCCTAAGACTATATAAACAAGAAAAGTACTGCAGACATTATTTTCCTTTTTTTTTTTCTTTTTACATTGCTCTGCATTCTTTCAATTCACCTGATTAATGGTTAAATGTTTAATTAGAACAACATATTTGATCAACATGAGTTAGTGGACATTATATAGCATTATTTTCAATGAACTATCCTACTCAAATGTTAAATAGAAATCTAATACATTCTGAAATCAGAGCAACTCATCTGAAATCAGTGAAACCATGCTTTCAGATCAAAATCTACTTTTCCTGGGAGAAACATGCTTTTTCACCTGGGATACATGAGTGCACTTGGAGATCTTGAGTGAAGGGAATAAAGGAATTGTTCTCGATGGCTGCCCAGAACAGGTTATTCACAGAATGTCAACTCACTGAAATACCCTACTGCAAACAAGTTTTTTTAGGTACAATTATGGCATGCCAATTGCTATCTACTACATTCATAGAAGGATTTTATTGTCTACTATAAATACAAAATTACTGAGCATTAGAAAATCAGTAAACAATAATGTACACAACTCTAAAACAATGAAAAATCTTACCAAGGTTCATGGATCAAATAAAAAGTACCAACTGAAAACACTAACTACTCTCAATTCAAATTGCATTGTAATCTTTGTACTGGGAAACCAACCTGATTTCTCATCCCAGTTAAAGTAAGCTTTACTGTTTTCATTTCCTGAAACTGTTTCCTTTGTTACCCCTTTTTCTTTCTACATTAGCTCTACAGATTGATTACTTTGTAGATGTAAATGATAAAAGTTCATCTGAGATGAAAATTTGAATGCAAAAAATTGAACTATTCAAAAGTATTAATTTCTTTGGAGGTCCTGATGGAGGTCTCATGGATCACCTCCACAGATTTATAAAAACTTCAGACTCAAGTGTCATTTTGGAGTCTCTTAACATCCAGATGAACAAACCAAGGGGAAAAATATAAATGTGGGTTTAGTAATTTTCCCTTGAAATTCAACATTTTAGTATGTTATTTTAGAATGGATGATGGTAGGCTGAAGTAAGTTCTGATGCATTATGTTCAAAGATACATTACGTGGTTAGCTCTCGATCTTATAGAACATTTAATTGAAATGAATATGACTATTTACAGGGATGAAGTTGAGGTTACAGACAAGACTTTATAAATTTAGATCTTTAAATAAAAAGACTATACTTTCTTTCTGGCTTTATTGATTTCCTATCCTTTTTTTCCACTTTTGTCCATTTCAATAATTTCAGTTATTGTCCATTTCAATTATTTGTCCTAAATAATATATTTCAAACCTGACTAGGTAGATTAGAGTCCTACAGGACATTATTCAAGTAGGGTTGGCAGATTTGTTGTCTCAATTATCAAAACCAAATATATTTTGTAATTGAAGCTGTTTTAACAAGACTGTATACTTATTACTGAAGTATTATATCTCCAATGCAATCACACTAGCATTGGAGATATAATAGGAAAAAACCCACAAGTTACATCCATCACATAGGAAAGAGATCTAATGCTTCTATATTCCTGTTGTACTTCTGTTCCTCATGCTCTGTAGAGCAATGAACTACAACTCAAACTTAGTCAACATAAATATCAGTGCAGTTGCTAGATAATGTCCTGGAATAGTTTTACTAATCTTAAAGGTATTGAATTTTTAATTAAGCAAAGATTTTTAATTGGGTTCCATTCACATGATTTACTCAATTACTTCGACCCAGGCTAGATGATGAGTTTAAAAGCAGTGGTAACTGAAATAATTTAAATGTCTCTGTCTCTTCTATTGTTAACATGACTTTAAAAGATGCAAATTGTTACTTTACTGTCATAAAAAAGTATTTTGGTTTGTATTTGTAGAACCTATTTCTCTTACAATTAATAAAACCAGAAGATTTAATGGGGCACAGACCTGTTCAACGAACTTATGTGATAAGATCCTTCTCTCCAGAGTTTTTCTCAAATCAAAATCTTTGAAACAAATTATGATAACTTTTCCTTGAATACCACTCAGAGAATTGCTATATCCCAGGTAGCAGCAAGCTTACGTTGCTCGTGAGGAGAAGATAACTCCAGCTAGGGCAATGCCCTAACAGTGGAGCACAGACCCCAGTGCCTGTGCTAGGTGGTCAGAGTTAGGCCCCAGGAGCAAGTTAATTGATAGCCACAGTCACTCCAAGAGGACCAACTATGGCCAAGGTTCAGCCAAGAACAAAAGGAGAGTAGTCCAGAGATGAGGCTGGAGGTAAAGCAAGTACAGATATCTAAAAGGTCTGTTCAGAAGAGATCCTATTTAAGGCATGGATCTGAGTTCTATTCAGATACAAGGCCAGAAACCAGCAATCCTATCACATAGCTTAAACAAAGAACAAGTCCCTGGCCAGGACTTAAATGGAGGCCTGGGGCAGTAGGTGTGGATAGAAGTCCCATGTGAAGTTAGTCAGCGCCATTAAGGCCTGTAAACTTATTGTAGCATAAAGATTAATTTTGATTTGCTGTCAGTGTCCTGACAGTATCATTTTTTTCTGGATTCAATTGTAGAAAAATATATAGGTTTAAACAAAGTTATCATATTACAAGAATGTATCTGATTGAACTCAACCTTAGTGTTCCAGTATCATCTAAAAATACCACAAACTATTGTGGACATAAATGCTTGCTGCAGATGTTTGCTCCAACTTATTACAATTTAGTTTATATGCTTGCTTCTTGCAAATATTAGGAGTGTGAAGTTTTATTTATAGGAAAATTTCCAGTGAACATATCTATAATGCACCAAAAGCTGAAAAAATATTTTTGAGAAGATGAAATAGAGCAAGAAAGCATTGCTGCTTAAGTTGCTACCAAGGTGCTGCAGTTTGCTGTAGCTGCGCTGCTGAGATGGCTTTTGCAAAGCAGTGGTTACAGTTTTCTGCGAGTTCCAGACAGTAAACATCGGCCAATTCAAGGCCAAAGTTACCTCTGACCAATCACAGAAGGATTCATAGCGCCTCTGTGAATCACATATAGGAGAAAAAAACCTGCAGGCTGGGGCACTTTGCCTCCAGAACGCAGAGTGTGAAGATGTGACCAGCTGCACTGATAGCCAAGGCCAGGCCCAGAAGGAGGGAGGGGGAAAGGAACATGGAAAGAAAGTTTCCCCTGCAGCTCGTGGAGAAGACCATGGTGAAGCGGGTTGTCCCCTCGCAGCCCATGGATGAGGACAGGGAGCAGAGACATCTACACCCTGTGAAGAGATTGATCCACGCCTCAGCAGGCTTGCCAGGGGACTTGTGACTTTGCAGGGAGCCAGGCCGGGGGAGTCTGGGCCTGAATGTCAGAACCCTATGGATGGAAGTCCTGCTGAGAGGCCTGGGGTGAGGAGATGACTCCCCGATGGAAAGGACTCACGCTGCAGAAGTTCATGGATACGACTCTTGCGTGGGTGGGACCCCACGGCGCCGTAAGGGGTGAGTGTGTGTGTGTGGAATGCCCCCCCCCCCCAGCTGACACAGAAGACAGCTTGGGTGGAACGGACTGAAAACCCCCACTTCCCATTCCCTGCCCCTCCTGGTGCTGTGATGGGAGGGAAGAAGGGAGTAAAATCATGATTGAAGCTAAGGGTGCTAAGAGGCGAGGGGTGGGGGAAAGTAGAAGTGTTAAGATCTAGGGAAGGAAAGCAACTGGTACCGCTGGAGCCTCCCTGCCTCTCCCTGCGCCATTTTGGCGGGGGGAAGAAGGGAGTAAAATCATGATGAAGTTTGCTAAGAAGGGGAGGGGTGGGGGGAAGGTGCTTTAAGACCTGGCTGCTTCTCACTCTTATCTCATCCCGGTTCACTGGATGCATTAGTTGTAGTAAATCACTTTCCTTTAGTCTGTGCTGAGTCTGTTTTACCCATTGCACTAATTGGAGAGTGATCCCTCTGTCCTTATCTCAGGGCCTGAGCCTCCAAAAACATATTTTCTCCCCTTTTTGGCTGAAGGGGGGAGTGAGCGAGTGGCTTGGTGGGCATTTGGCCTCTGGCCAGGGCCAAAACCACCACACAAGGGCTATTACAAGCCCCCAAATTCAACTGCTTTCTTTGCTGAAAGGTTTGGGCTTGCCCATAACCAATCAGAGATTTTAGTAAGAATGTTTCTTAAATTTATTACTAACTTCTAACTGATTAATACTCCTACTTGATTTATCTGCAGGCATACCTGTAGCACATGAAGAAGTGACGGAAAATGCTTACTTAGTTCTTTACTAATGTGAGAACTTACATTATTTACTGAAATCCTGGGTCACTTCTTCCAATAAACTTAATAGAAAACTTATGTGAGTGATGGAAAATATTAATCTTCCAAAACTGTAGGCAGAAAGCAGGACTGCAAAGATATTCCTCTTCCCAGATGTTATTCAAGTTCCAAATCTGAAAAAATGCTGATGCTTTTTTTTTTATGCATACCCTAAGAAAGATGTGTAGGAACACTCCCAACTATCTGTGAGTTATATCCTTTTCAAAATGTTCCAGCAATGCTAGTAGTTTGGAAACACCTCTAGCTATTATGCCAGGAATTATACTCCTAATCAATACAAGGTATTGATAGAGCTTGTTACTGGGGAGAGAACACAAAGACTCACAAAAGCATGTTTGTGATTAGAGCTGATTATTAAGCTAATAGGGGAAAAATATGAAAACCAGCTTATGTTGGATTTTTCTATTGAGCTAGGTTCCTGAATCCCACTGAAAGAGAGTAGAATTTTGGTCTATAGCTAGCTTACACTCATTTGAAAATAGTATTGTTGCTGGTCTAAGAAGTAAAGTAACAATCTTAGTTTCTAAAAATCTAAAAGCCCTATAGCATTAACAGGGAAATAGCCAAGAAGAACTATAGGAAAATAACAAATCAAAATTAATCTTTATGCTACTGTACGCTCAAAAGCGTTATTTCCAAAAGGTGTATTGATTTTTCTGGTTTTTACTTAAGGGTGCTGTCAATGTATAGTATTTAAAAACCAATCAGCCCAGATTTCATGTGAAAAAGTTTTTTACTGTATTATGCTCAATGCCTATTATTATTTGCTTGTCACAACTTTTGGTAAAATTTCTTTATCTCTGTAGGATATATGGAAATCCTTACCAACTTTTTGACCCATCAGTTTAATATGAAGAATAATTTTGCCCATTAGGTTCAAATTTCCTTGGAAGCATATCTGGTGAAAAAAAAAACCAATAAAACTCCCGCAGAAACACAAACCCCCCTAATTTTTTACTTTTCAGAATTTTTTCATTGTTTTTTTACTTCAAAGAGTCTGCAAGCCAGCATAACTCTTATTGGTAGCCTAGCCTGTTTAACACGCTAGCAGCCCAACTAGCTGTCACTTCAGTTTAACAACAGAGACACCTGAACAAAGTGTATTTTAACTAAGCACTGCTTCCCTCCTTTCTCCAGCTGCTCAAGTCCCACAGCACATTCTTTCATTCAAGTTTTCTACCTCAAAAGTCAGACTTTATTTCACCAGTAGGAGATTCAGACACAGAATGGAAAAAAATAGCTGCCAAGACAATATCCAGTCTTTTTCTTCTTCCATTTCATACTGCAGGGTAGCATCACCCTAATGTATTTAGCATAGTCTTAACAATAAGAAAACTGTCAAAAAATCAAAACAAACCATTTGTGGAAGAAGAAACAGATGACAAAGTAAAGTGTGCATTGCCTAACAATTGACTTGTGTAGCTTTAGAAAGAGATTTTATTGGTAAACACTGTTATAAAGAGGGGAAAGCACTGAGGCTTTATTGAGAAAGAAGTGTCAGGGAAATCTATACTGAAGAGTCAAAATGCCACAAAATCTTCCCAAAAATTAGCAGAGCACCAATATAAATTATCTCTACCAGGTCTAATAAGACATGGCCTGAGCTGGTCTTCTTCATTATATGGACATGGAAGGAAGCCCTTGCACTGTACTTCACAGAGCAGGAACGTCACCTCTCCTTGTAGTAGCTGCATCTCTGTCCATAGTCAGCAAAGTTCCAGCACAGACCAGGCAGAAATAACTGTGCCCCCTCCTGGCACTTCAGCAGATGTAAAGAATGGGCTCTCTGGGAAGTAATATCGCTTCAAGATGTTCTTGATGTAAGATTAATCTTCAGAGATACAGCAATTAAGCATTGGAAAAAATGCATGGAGATTAGCTTCTAAACCCATACATTTGCTTTTCTCTTGGGTTGTCTGAAAGAGGCCAAAAAGGGGGCATAGAGGACTGGTCTTTTCATCTACCATGGAAAATGTGCTTGAGTCCTTACTGAACACAAAGAGCCAATGCTCTCTAGATCCAGCACTTTCTAAAAATACTGTCATATAAAGCAGAGGCTTAATGAAAAAAGGATACAGAAATAGAATGGCCAGCTGAAAGAGTGGCTGCTGCTTACACCTGAGTTCTTGATGCCCTTTCAGTCCTATTGACCCACGGAGTCCACAACCCAGAACTACATTGGCTTGGTCATAGAATCAGAGTGGGTTGGGTTGGAAAGATCATCAAAGACCATTTAGTTCCAACCCCCCTGCTATGGGCAGGGACATCTTCTGCTAGACCAGGTTGCCCAAAGCCCCATCAAACCTGGCCTTGAACACTTCCAGGATGGAGGCATCCACAGCTTCTCTGGGTAACATGTTCCAGTGTCTCACCACCCTCACAGGGAAGAATTTCTTCTTAATATCCAATCCAAATTTACCCACCTTCAGCTTAAAGCGATTACCCCTTGTCCTATCACTCCATGCCCTTGTAAACAGTCCCTATCCGTCTTTCCTGTAGGCTCCCTCAAGGGTCCCTGCTCCAACAGATCCATATCTTTCTTGTACTGGGGACCCCAGAGATGGATGCAGTATTCCAGGTGGGGTCTCACAAGAGTGGAGTAGAGGGTGAGAATCACCTCCCTCAACCTGCTGGTCACCATTCTTTTAATGCATCCCAGGATTTACAGAATCACAAGGTGGAAAAGACCTTTTAAGATCATCAACTCCAACCGTTCCTGCCCTATGCTAAACCATATCCCCAAGTACCTCATCTACCCTTTTTTTAAGACATTCAAGGAAGGTGACTCAACCCCCTCCCTGGGCAGCCTGTTCCAGGCCCTGACAACTCTTTCAGTAAAAAGAAATTTCCTAACATCTAATCTGACCCTGCCCTGGCACAGCCTAGTGCCATTTCCCCTTGTCCTATCATCTGTTACTGGCTGAAGCGACCATCGTCCACCTCTCTACAACCTCCTTTCAGGGAATTGTAGATGGTGATAAGGTCTCCCCTCAGCCTCCTCTTCTCCAGGCTAAGCATCCCCAGCTCCCTCAGCCACTCCTCATAGGATTTGCCCTCCAGCCCCTTCCCCAGCCTGGTTGCCCTTCTCTGGACTTGCTCAAGGACCTCAATGTCCTTCTTAAGGTGAGGAGCCCAGAACTGGACACAGTACTCGAGGTGCAGCCTCCCCAATGCTGAGTACAGGGGCACAATCACCTCCCTGGACCTACTGGCCACACTATTTTGATTTAGTCGGCTTTCTGGGCTGCAAGTGCACATTACCATGTCATGTTATGTTTCTCAGCCACTAACATCTCCAAGTGCTTGTCCTCAGGGATGTTCTCAATTCATTCTCCTCCTAGCCTGTAGCTGTGCTTGGGATTACCTCAACCTGTGTGCTTGCACTTGGCCTTGTTAAACTTCTTAAGGTTCACAGAGGCCCAACCCCTCAAGCCTGTCAAGGCCCCACTGGATGACATCCCTTCCCTCCAACATGTTGACAGCATCACACAGCTTGGTCTCATTGGCAAACATGCTGAGGGTGTGCTCAATTCCACTGTCCATGTCACTGACAAAGATGTTAAACAGTGCTTGTCACAATACTGACCCTTGGGGAACACCACTCATTACTGATCTTGACTTGGACATCAAGCCATTGATTGCAACTCTTTAATTGTGACTATCCAGCCAATTCCTTATCCACCAAATGATCCATCCATAAAATCCATGCCTCTCCATTTTAGAGATAAACATATCATGCAGGATAGTGTCAAATGGTTTGCACAAGTCCAGGTAGATGGTGTAGGTTGCTCTTCCCTTATACAGCAATGCTGTAACCACATTGTAGAAGACCATAAATTTTTTTAGGTATTATTTGCCATTAATACAGTCATTTTGGCTGGCACCAACCACCTACTTATTTTCCATGTACCTTAGCAAAGTTTCCTGTCCAGCCTAAGTTATATGGACAAAGGAGGCACATAGGGATTCATTAGACCATATTGTTCTCCAACTACATCCAGCTATTCACCTAATTCTTTTTAGGTGATCTGACACTACACATATCATGTTGTCTCATCATGAAGTGTTAGTAATTACCTGAAACAGCCTTTGGAAGTATGTAAAGATCACAAATTAGTTAAGATACTTCATGGAAAAGTGCAACCAGTCAAAATATCACTCCAAGTGAAACATCAGTAATGACTGAAGCTATACTGGGCTATTGAGTTTTGAATTGGGCCTTTAAAATCCTAGTTAGGGATTGCTGGGATTTAAATAAAGAATTAAGCTGGAGAATAGAAAGGAGTCAATAAGCTAATCAAATTTATGAATAATTTAAAGGCTGGGAAATGAAACATTAAGTATATTTCAGGAAAGAAGTAATAATAAGAGGTTGATAAATTGAAAAAATTAGACTGCCATCAATTATGTAGTTGAATAAAAATATATACAGGCACTTAAATAGAGACAAATAATGAGATGTGAAGAAACAGTGAAAAATAAAGGATAACTATCTCAACTCCAATACCTTGAATAACAGATTATACTTCAAAACAGGTAACAAGAAAGAAAATGCAAACTTGAATGACATTATTAGGACCATTATGTGTAAAATGAGCAATTAGTATACTTCTTTTTATTTTACACTGTTAAGGGCCCAGCTTCATCATTTTCATCACACTTCAAAGAGAGAATGAACAAAGGAGAGGGTTCACAACCTTGAATGACAGAGAGTGATTAAAAGTTAGGAAAGTGAAGCTGATGATAGAAGAGCGTGCTTGGTCTCAAGAAAAGAGAACTCAGGGAAGAAAAAATTGTCAGGAAATAACAATAAGGATGTTATAAAAAGACAGGCATCAATTATTCAGACTTCTCAATAAATACAAGAACAAAATAGAAAGTTCTTAAACTGCAACACAAATACTCTGTTAAGACATTAGGAAAAATAATTTCCAAAAGCAAAAAAGTTAGTGTAGTTCTAAAAAAGCAAATATATCTTCCCAGAGTCTTAGAAAGAAATCTGAATATCAAACAGATGCTATGTGAGCAATCTCAGATGAGACTGCAATTTACATGTCCCTTACTAAAGGATTCTAAATGGAACAGGAAGGTATGTCTTGTTGCTAAAGGGAAGAAGAATTCATCATTTAAGAAGCTAAATTTTTTAATAAAAAGTTAGAGGAGAGACGCATAGTCTCTCAGTAAATACTTATACCTCATTTAGAAACAATTTCAGAATTGGTCTGTATGTTATATGGATTTTTATTTTATCATCCATATACGATTTTCATATAGTCTGTCCTAGTTATGTTGGAGAGTTGGTAAGGCAAATCTTATGAAGTTCATGAACTTGGTATAAAAACCTAAATAAAAAATTTCCTAATATATGAGACAAGTATGAATACAAGTGCAATTTGCAATTATTTTTCAACTGTTCTGAAGAAAGAAATATGATTAATTGCATTTATTTTAAGGGTATTCACATAATCATTGGTAACTACGTGTATAATTTTTGTAGGAAAAGTATTTATTATTTTGACATAAATATGACAGCCTTCGCTCCCAATGCATCCTCTTATGGAATGGTTTGAACACAAGCAGTCCACAGATCCCTGACCATAATTAGCAAATAACCCTGCATGATTTCTGGAGAATTTAATATTGATTCTTTTAAACAACAGTCATATCTAAGATGTTAGCTTAAAGGAATTTTGTTAAACATCTACCAATCATTTTATTTCTATTTTCAATTCTATCCTAATTCAGAAACACATTTTTATCAATTTCATGCCTATATGTGAAGCTTCTACCCAGATGCTTATTAGTGCTGCATTGATGCAACTTTGAATTATTGACCTATCTGTAGTTTCATTAATGGCATCATGACCATATACCATATGGCTGCTAGAGTAATTGGATTGTTCTTGCTTGGTTGTTTCATCTGATGTAAGAATGGTGGAATGTACAGTACTATCTTGTATGCATCCATGACAAAAGCAATCATAGAATCACCTGGGATGGAAGAGACCCTTTAGATCATTGAGTCCAACTATAGCCAAACCCTGACTAGTTCACCTCTAGATCATGTCCTTAAGGACTTCATCTACATGCCTTTTAAATACCTCCAGGGATGGTGACTCGACCACCTCCCTGGGCAGCCTGTTCCAATGCTTGACAATCCTTTCAGTAAAGAAATTCTTCCTGATATCGAACCTAAATCTCCCCTGGTGCAATTTTAAGCCATTTCCTCTCATCCTATCACTTGTCACCCAGGAGAAGAGTGACAAGTGCCCGACATCTCTGCAACCACCTTGCAGGTAGTTGTAGAGAGCAATAAGGTCTCCCCTCAGCCTCCTTTTCTCCCTCAGCCACTCCTCATAGGATTTGTAGACCCTTCACCAGCTTTGTCGCCCTCCTCTGGACGCGCTCCAGCATCTCAACATCCTTTCTGTAGTGAGGGGCCCAAAACTGAACACAGCCTCACCAGAGCTGAGTAGAACTGAACTGTTGGGACCATGATTTTGCAGTGATTTCAGCTGAGATATTTTCTTCAAACATATTTTTGGTAAATATTCATCTAATACAGGTTTTTAGTTGGTAATAGGCTTCTCAAAGCAGTATTAATTGCATTTGACTACAACAAATTGCAATGCTCATATTTTCTGACATTTACATAACTCTGTCTTCTTGGCACTTTGATTTTTTTCCACAAAGCCATGCAACTAGGAGTGGTTTAAGCTTAAATTATATTTATTGTTTGAAAACCAGGATACAATTCCTGAGTACATTTAAACAGTAATAAAAAAAAGCATGAAGCAGCAGGTGGACCAGAGGGTCTACCCTGGTAGGTGAACCAGAGAGGTTCAGCTGACTATGATCTGACATCATTTGTGTATAAGCATCCCTATAGCAAGGGACTGTTTTCAAAATTGAAATGGACTAGTAATTTCCAACTCAGCAGTACTCAGCTGTGCATTCAAATTTTAAATGAAAGCCCTAACAAATTATCAGAATTCCAGATTAATCCCATACTGAAATGGAGCTTAGAAACCCTAAACACAACTAATTAGAATATTCTAAAATGTTTATGGGGGGAAAAAATATCATAGCCATAAAAACATTCTCAGTAAAAATCACTGCAAGCAGAGATTCATAACTGAAGAACCATCTTACACCCACAATTGCATAGAAATAGTTTTTACTATTGTAAGTAAAAAAATTAAGAATCTCATGAATAATTTTAACAGTAATTTATGATTAAGCACATGTGCTATGTAGCTCATGCACCGTAACTTCACACAAAGCTATAAAACCTGGAAGCTTGTTGACCATTTTATGCATAGGTTCTGCAATAACCATGAAGAATTCTGTGGTACAAACTTGTATACCTACAGTGCCTACCAAATTGTCAATCTTGTACTGAGCTTACAAATTCATCAGGCATGAAAGCAGAACAGAAAATAAGGACATGTGTCACACATGTCAGCTATCTAACATTGTATTTTATTCTACTAAGTACATACTCTAAAAATAATGACATATCAGCAACACATGAACTGCGCTCTCAGCACTTTCCCCTTATCTTAAATCTTGCTCAGTGCAAGTGAAAACACTGCCAATTTTTTGGGGCAGATTCATGTAGAATGAGGATTAGTAAAGCATCAGTTAAGGTTATACTGTACTTTGTGAGATGTCATGAAATTAGAAATGACCATCTGCCATGCTTTGCATAGCTACAAAAGCGGTTTGGCCATAAACACTCAGATGGATGACTGTTAAAATCCTATTAAAATCCTAGCCATTATTTAATTTTGTTTGAAAAGTATGACCTTCACATAGACATAGAATCACAGAGTGAGTTGAGTTGGAAGGTGTGTTTAAGATCATCCAGTTCCAAACCCCTGCCATGGGCAGGGACACCCTCCACTAGCCCAGGTGGCCTAAAGCCTCATCCAGCCTGGCCTTGAACACTGTGAGGGAGGGGGCAGACACAGCTTCTCTGGGCAACGAGTACCAGTGTCTCACCACCCTCACAGGGAAGAATTTTTCCTAATATCTAACCTACATCCATACCCTTTCAGTTTACAGCCATTATCTTTTCTCCTATCACTCCATACCCTTGTAAATAGTCCCTCTCCAGCTTTCAGTAGTATGTCTCATAGTATGCATCTTCATTGATTTTTTTCCAACTGTGAACATTTTCAATTGAAATTCTAATTTAAACATTCATATTAATAATAATCATAACAAAAGGGAACTATTAAAAAGCAATAGAATGTCACCCTAGAGATTAAAATTCAGTTTACCTACCATTATCTATGCTACTTTAGGAGAGGCGAGTCACTGTTCATTATTGAACAGAATATTGACCATAAATTCTACCACTGAGACAAGGGGATTTTTGCAGGTTTTATGAACATTTAACAAGGTTTTTTTTCTAGTTTTGTTACAAACTACTGCATGGTGAACAGCAGATAAAGTTCAATCATAAAGTTCAGTCCTTAGAGTTCCATGTAGAAGTTCTATGCAACAGAAAAACGTACAGTGAGGTCCAAAAAAGACAGAATACTTTGGACAAGTTAGGCAGTTGAAGAAATTACCTGCAGATGGTTATTATTTATATACTGTTACTTGCTCATAAACCAACATTTAATCAATCTTGTGTAAATTTCAATTTTTTTAGTCATCAAATAAGCATATTTTTCTTTATCTTCTCACATTATCATGTCATAATTTACTACAGAAAGCAAAGAATTTCTGATGAACATCTGTAGTACCTGCCAGGACAATTTAGGTAGCATTTCATACCACAGAACTTGAAGATTTAGCCAAGATGTGTTGAAATGTAACAGAGAATCTGTAAAGATGAGAACTTGACAAAAGCAAGATTTCCACTTTGTCCAGAAACTGATAAATTTCAGAAGCCCCATATCCATTGTTATCATACAGTCATTGTCTCTGACCAGAGGGGAGGAAGAGGAGTTTTTATTTCTGCATGATTTCAAGTGTGGACATAAATGTACATGCAACAGTTCTAGTGAGAGCATTGGCAGAAACAGTAGGTGAAAATTATTTGTGTGTATGCCTGCATTTGCAGAACCAGGATCTGAGGAAGAACAGCATGTTCCATGAATCTGAGTCATGAGTGAAAACACATTTTCCCTTCAAAATTCTTCACCCAAACAGTAAGGAAAAAATTTTCCTAAGACATCTGGGAAATAAATATTCAGAATGTAAAAATGCAAGTTAAAGACATTATTAAACAGCAGAATATGGGAATAACATAAAACTAGGATATATTTTTGATATTTCTTCTTGCTTTCTGACCACTTCAGAAGAGAAGTATATTACTGAAGAGAATTAAAATATTCTTGATGGAAACATAAAGCAAACACAGGTGAAGAGATCAATGTGAGAAGAAGCACATCATCCAACTCTTTGACCAAAAAAAGTCTGGACATGGAGCTAAAACATCATTTCTCATCTATTAGTACTAGTAATTCAGTTGACTCTTCTGTGATTAGGCATTTACAGGGATTATGAACAACATCTGAGTACCTGGTTGAATCTTTTCTTAGGAAATATCACTCTCAAACAATCCTGGTGCACTTTACCTGACTATACAGATCCACTAGCAGCTTGTCACAAAACAGGCCGGTGATGCAACCCACCTGACTTTAAGAACAGATGGCTCTTCTTGGGAAATTAGGATATAGCCAAATGTTCTGTTTATTATTCACCAGAGTTTTAGTGGGGAGAAACAAACAAACAGAAAAATTGTGTTTATCCTTTCTGTTACTGTATCACCAAAACTTAATGTACCTTAAAAGTCAATAAAGTGGTCCTGAAATCCTCATATATTTCTTCAAAGAATTTACCTTAAAAGAACAGATTTCCCACTATGCAACAAATCAGTATGAAAAATGCTACAACTTCTTTTAAAGAAGAGAATTGTTTGCTTGTGGAGCTACCATAGATGACTTTTTAGTAGTACTTTAAAAATGTGAAATATATTAGATGCTGACTAAAATGGCTCAAATATTACCCTTCCTAATTTTTGAATGTGCAATGCAAACATATTTGGAAAGGTTAAAACAATTTGTTAGGTAGCTTAGTGATTCTTTAATTTATGCTTTATATATTATAGTCCATTTATGAACCATGTATATTTGTTCACCTTTATGACCTGCCCATTTTGGTTTTGTTTTGGTTTGTTTGAATGATGCAATGCATTCAGTCAGGCAAAAAAAGGTTGAATTAATAGTAAAACTGCAGATGCATGACAGTACATATATTATTCTGATGAAAAAAAGGAAGTTCCCTGACAGGGCTTCACAGCTGAGTTTGCTTTCCTTGCTTGCCTCTGTTTAGCTCTATCACTACTAACTGACAGGCTGGGAATATGAAAAACAAACAAACAGATGAAGAATCAGGGTGGGGTGGGTTTTTTTAATTTTTATAACTGATGATGGGTGCTTATTTTTGTTAGAATTAGGTGCTACCTTCATTCAAATGCATTCCCTGGGTGGAACTAAGATGCTGTCAGTGACTACAACTTTTCCATTCTGTCGAACAAGTGAAAAAGGAAGAAGACCTTTGATCATGCTAGAATCCTATTCCATTCAAATGCTAAATAAAGCGGTGGCAGACAGGCACATTACTGACAGGGATTTGTATTTTTAAAGTAAAAATTAATAAACACTGGAGCACTGATTAACATCGCACAGCAAACATGCAAAGTCAGCCACTTTCATCTTATGATCCCCATTCTTTCCTCAGAGTGGGACTGACCTTTCTCAAATGCTGTCCTTTATTCAGGATTTCAGAGCCCATACAAATTGTCAGCCACAACAACAACTCTTTTGATTCATGGCAGAAATCTCTATTCTATCTGCTTGAGACACAATTGTTACAAGCACCGTTAAAGCTAAGAAAGCTGAGACAAATACAGAAGTCATTACTGGCAGCCAGGCACGCTGTCGTGGTAGCTGCTGAGTCAGGTGGAGTGCTACTGTCCCCTAGGCCACCTTCCCAGCCATCTCTCTGCTCTGGGTAAAACCACCATCTCAGACGGACAGAGCCTGCAATGTGGTCACTGCCATACCTGTTCCTGTCAAAACACTCTGGGTTAGCATGAATACTGTCAATAGTAGCCTTTATTGTTTGCTTTTGTTATTACCAAGAATGGTTTTGTAGAGCTGAGCTACAGAGGGACTACAACTCATGTAAATATGCCAGGGATGTGGGTTGGGGAGAGGACGGGCAGCCTGAGGGACATAATCCCTTAGCCTGACTCAGCTGCAACCATACATCTGACTACATCCTCTTCCAAGTCTGGGAATATTTCAGCCCCATAAAACTTGCTCTTAATAACAGCCAACATAGATGGGATGACTGAAGAACTAGGAGCTTGTAAACAATATTGAAATAGAAATAAATATCTGAAAAACTTAAAGTACTATTATATATATATATGCACATTTGTAATTTTCTGCTGATTTCTGTGTTTCTTTCTCCCCTCCTGCCCTTTTTATCTTTTTTTTTCCCCAGAAAAATGAAAGAAGCTTCAGCATCAAAGGACGTGTGACTAGCAGGTTGAAGGAGGTTATTCTCCTCCTCTACTTCACTCTCAGGAGACCCCACCTGGAGTACTGTGTTCAGCGCTGGTGTCCCAAACACAAGAAGGACATGGATCTGTTGGAGTGAGTCCAGAGGAGGCCATAAAGACTATCAGAGGGCTGGAGCACATCTAAGAAGACAGACAGAGAGTTGGGCTTCTTAAGCCTGGAGAAGAGAAGGCTCCGGGGACACTTTATAGAAGCTCTCCAGTACCTGAAGGGGTCCTTCAAGGCATCTGGAGAGAGTGTGTTTTCAAGGGAATGTAGGGATAGGACAAAAGGGTAATCGCTTTAGCCTGAAGGAGGATAGATTTACTTTAGATATAAGGAAGAATCTCTTTAGATTAGGATGGCGAGGCACTGGAACATGTTGCCCAGAGAAGCTGTGGATACCCATTCCCAGAAACTGATGAAGGCCAGGTTAGACTGGACTTTGGTCTAGTGGGAGAATGTCCCTGCCCATGGCAGAGGGTTGGAACTAGATGATCTTTGATGTCCCTTCCAACCCAAATCATTCTCTGATCCTTGAGATGGGGTATGAGTAAGAAGCATTTTTCCACATCAGTGCCACAAAACCAGATAAAAGAAATTTCTCTTCTAATTCATGCCATCAGATTTAGCACTGGAGAGAGACACATAGATGTAGATTTGGACCAGTTAAGGCTAATAGAGATATAACATTAGAGTTTCATTTGCCAAAGTATAGAGCTCTAAAAGCACGCACAGAATCTATTTTCCAACAGAAAGTTGAGAAAGGCAACCAAATCCACGGGGACACCTACACAACTGCAGTTGTTATAACCTGCTGATTTAAATTTCATGCACACTCAGTTTTGTGAAAGAGGTGGAGTTTCAGATCTGTTCCTTCAAGCATGTCTTAGAAATGCATCGTTTCAATGCACCATTCTTGTGATCCCTATTCATAAGTGCCTGCTTTTTTAAAATATATGTATTACAGGAATTTGGATGCTGCAATCTTGTGTATTCTGCTGTCTAAGATCAGTATGGCTGTATTAGAATAGCCCTACAGAAATTATCAGACTTCTGTGTAATGAGCAAAGTGTGCAGGATCTAGAAAACACAGTACTTTAAAATCAAAATGGGCCCATGGCTTTGATTAAAGAGTCCTTTCCCTACCATAAAATTCCACTGGAATTTTAAAAATTCTATATGAAGTTCATAATTGTGCAACCCGTGTCATAACTTTCTCCATCTACCTTATCAACTTTCTGTTTTGCCTTTAAACTTTAAATGTAATTCCACAAACAGCCCTACCTAAAGCTGGTACTAAGTAACAAAAGAGTTTTTGTTCTACTTTCCAATATCACATACTTTTTATTCTTTCTTTCATATACTGTGTGAATTCTGAATGCCAACGTTATGAATCCAAGTCTCCTTTAAATGTGTAGCCCAATTAAGAATAAATACATTGTTGCTTCCTTTGGATTGTTCTGAATGAATCCAAATGTGCTATCAGCTAAATCTGATGAGAAACACAGCTGTTCTGAACTTTCAATGAGTATCTCAGGTGTCTGCTGAACTGCAAACAAATTCATTTGATGCACCATAACCCCAGTAGAATAAAATCTTCCATGATAAATATATTATTCAAAGTCAAAACATAACTTTCTCAATTCAAGCTGAGGACACTATAAAACGTCTATGACAATGAGCCGAAAATTAATAAAATATCTGTTGCAGAGATTCAATTCTGTTTTCTGAATTTGGAGGTTGCTAGGTGATGAAAAACAAGTTGATTGAATCAATAGAAAATGCTTATGGGGAACTATGAAATAGATTGCAGGGTACAATTCTTTGAATATGAATTAGCATATTGTTATGAAAAGAAGGCATTTTATAGAATTATGGCACTGAAGATTTGATAAGAAATTACTAGCAGAAGACATGAGCATGAAAATTATTCTAGAGGCACTTAATGGTTAGGAATGAAAAGCAATAAATAACTGAGAATAAGAGAAAAGGATAACACTGGAAAAGATGTAAGAAATCAAACAGTGAGGATCCTTTTTAGATCTAGAAAAACTGTAAGTGAATCCTGTTTTGAAGTGTTTAAGGTAGACTGCTGTTGAGAATATGTACTTAAGACAGGTATATTCAAAGGCAAAACAGTGGGCCTATATTTCTTTGTTTAAAAAGCTTAATCAGCTTCCCTTGTTAATTAGGAGATTTTTCAGTACTTCACCTCTTGAGAAGAAGAATACAATCTCAACAGCAGAGACCAATATAAACCATCATTTATAGAAGCAGAGCACTGTATATTTCCCAGGCACTATAACATGAAACTGTTAAGCACTATGCTTTATTTAATTTTACAAATGTAAAATTCTAAATAACTCAGTGCAATGATCAAGTTGTACTTTTATTCTGAAGGTGTTAGCAGCTTGTTTATTGCCACCTCCCTAAAATAATACTGCTTCAGATATATTGGTTTTGTCTTAAAAGTTATGTTTCCTTAAAGAATGGTTATGCAACAGGATTGAGGGAATAGGGAAAATCAAGCTACATGGGAGAGTGCTGGAGGAACTAGAACAGCATAGATGTAGGAATAAGTGAAAATGAAATACAAAACTACTTGTAGCAATTTACCTTTAACCTTGGGCACCACTATGGGGACTTCTTTGGGAACTAGAGGAAAGCAAGAAAATACATGACTGAAAACAATGGACAAAACTGAACTCTACTTTAGCAAAATCTGCCAGAAATGCACTATGTATATGGAAACTTCTAACAAGAGGCCAACCACTGGATAGCCAGCATTAATGAAAAAGGCAATACTGAAAATCAAAACACTGTGACATGCAGGATGAATAAACAGGATTCTCATTTTCCATTTTTACAGACTGGGAACATGGGTTACCACTACAGTTTCTAACAATGAGAAAGACGTTGACTATCTTCAGCACAGCTCAAACCTTCTTGGTGGTAGTCTCTTGAAGGAAAATCTGGGCCAACTGCTTGTTCTCTGACTCTGCCCTCATAAGCTCTAGTTGGAGTCTTGATATCCTCCAGACTTTCTTTATGCCACAGCTTAACTTCAGAACAGCACTGGGACACCTCCCAGGAATGTGCTTGTTAGGTCTCTCAGCCTTTGGCAGTTTTTTGGGCATCCCACTAGCTACTAGTAAGATCAGACTGAAACAGGTCCTGCGTTTCAGACATCCTTTTTCCTTTTACCTAGCTTCTTTCTGATTATTTGTGTTCACTGTCAAAGTAGTTTATGCCAACAGACTTAAAATACTTGCCCGTGCAGTCACGGATTAAGTATTTGTTAACCCCAGGGAAATTTCATGCCAACACTTAAGTGCAGCTCTACTCCACTGGCATTACCAACATTGAGAATTTAGCACAGTTAGGCTCTTTCTGAGAGTGTGGGTCATGGTGTAAAGCAAACAGGAAGCTATGTGGATGCAGTTTGCATGTTAACAAACCCAGGCAAGTAGTCCCAGAGCTGGGATGTTATATTCTGCCTCTCTGCAGGACTTCTTAGCCTGGGGCAAGCCCAGTGTTAAACTGCATCTTCCTGGTTTCCAGAGAGCTTGTAAGAAAGAGCCTGAAGCTTTCTGAAAAACAACAGGAATATACTCTGTTGAATAAACTTTATGATGTAAGAGATGTCTAGGTTAACTCAGAGTTCCCAACATCGATCTTGTTTCTGGACATTTGGCAATGATGGGGATTTCCTTGAAGAAGTATTATAGTCTGAACATGGCTTAGGGCAGATGGCTAAATCAACTTTCCCACAATGACTAAAACCTGTTGTGGAGATAAGTAGTAAAGATAAGAAGGGGAATGATTGCCCAATCCCCAGAGCCTACAGAGAAGAGTTTGCTAGTTGGATGGAGATAATAAGTGATTTGTAATAAGGCAGGAGCACAAAGCAAAAGAGATCTGATGTCCAATAACCCAGTTTATGCACCGGCAGCTTTTCCACCTCTTAAAATCTTTATATGAAAACATTATGTACTTGTACCTACGTACTTGTACATAACATTCACATACAATGAATATTTACATAGAGCATCATTCTTGGTCAACTGATTCACAACAACAAAAAGTGCAGATCTCCCCAGACAAATGAATCCCAGTTTCCAACTAAAAACCGATGATATCATCTCTGGACCATTCTTTCCTGATGTAATCCTCCCACAATAATCAATTAAACAACACTTGACATAGGCTCAGAAAAAAAAACAGTCTCATTGGAAGAGCAAGGGTAAGGTGCCCTGCCTCTGATACAAATCATATCAGATTACTAACATGCAATGTGAACCAGAAGACAATCTGTGTTACTACAAATATTGTTGTAATATCTACTTCAGAGAATAATCAATTCAACATCTTCCTAACCTTTTGAAGATCTTGGATTTTTAATCTCATTTCAATCTGAAAGAAAGAATCAAATTTAAATGTAGAAATATGCAGAATCACAGAGTGGTTGAGCTTGGAAGATGCTTCTGAAGATTGTCTAGCCCAAACCTTCAGCTCTGATCAGGGTCAGCTACATGAGGTTACTCAGAACTGCTTGAAGATTTTAAGCCATAGGCATTCATTCTTATCATCATCATCATTAATCTCCAGTCTGGACAATCTCTAACATAGAGGGCTACCCCACCACCTCTCCTTCCTCGCCTGTCCCTCTTCAAAAGTTTACACTCATCCATCACAGCACTCCAGTTACAAGAAGCATCCCACCAAGTGTCTGTAATGGCAACTAAATCATAGGCTTCCCACTGTACAATTGCTTCGAGCTCCTCCTGTTTATTGTCCACAGTCTGTGTGTTGGTGTACAGGCATTTCATGGGATCAAACTGAACCCACCATTTTTGCCTTAAAATCCCCAACATGCCCAAAATCTTCAACATGCCCTGAGGCAACAGGTGGAGGGCCCTTACCTGTACTCCTTCCTTCCAACCATACTGTGTCCCTTCACTCTTTGTCATGGCAAGCCTGCTATATTCCCCTTCCCCCTTCACATCTAGTTTAAAGCCCTGTCATGTGGAAGTTGAAACTGTAGCCATGTGTTAATTTCTTCTTAACCATTCATTAGAATTACGTGAAATTAAATTCCAGAAATCACTATGAAGCAGTGATATTACAGTCCCTTAATAGGTTATGTCCATCATCGTTTGTGTAATTTTGTTTATACTTTAGCAGACTTGCTGTTCCATGAAATTCGCTCTTTTGAATAAGAAGTTTTGTGTGACATTTTCAGAGGGACCTCAGCTGGCCTTTGGCATTCAGGAATGCTAGCACCATTTTAATAACACCATGTCCTTTCTCAGGGTACAGTTCTAAAGGGTGGTAGTAATATTTACTTCTGCCTGCTTTATAGTTCTGTCAAATAATTTCATGTCTTCTGAATGGGATAATAAAATCAATTGATAGCACTAAACCATTTTATTTTCTCTCTCACAGATGCTTGTTTAGTGACAGTTAAAAAAAAATATCTTTAACCACCTATAATACATACAGCTGAGATCACTATGGCGCTCTAAAACACCTTTGTAAAGGATATGTAGCAGAAAGTTGACTGAGTCAGAGAGATGCTCCAGTCTAACAAATGTGCTCTCAGCTGTACTCTCAGTTTGTTCTTCTTTGTGTCTGTAAAACACCACTTCCAATGTTAGAACCCTGGGTACGGTAAATATTGTTAAGATCAGCTCAGTGCTGAAGACAGTGAGGGCACTCATTTCAATAAAGCCACATCCCAATCCTAACTATTACCAAGTAACCCAATACAGCCTTTAACTTACAATGCCATTGTATTATAGCAACACAATATTTATGCGTTGTACTATAATATTTGGTAAATACATCAAATAAAAATGTATATTTTTAAAATTTTTAACATATAAACTTAATATCATAATAGTCACCAACATGAGCAGTACAGAAACAGTATGGTACTCAAAAGTACATGTAATAGAGAAATTTATTGCTAATTTTTTTTTTTTATAGAATTGATTGCATTGGATAATAAAGTTCAAGCATTCCAGTAATAACAAACATGTTAAAGGTTTAATTTTTTCTACATGCAAAGGCTGAAGCTCAATAATATTAGTTTCAGAAGTTTGCAGTAAGGTTTAAAGTTCTACTCTGGGGAAATAATTTTTCATACATTTTTTACAGTTCTTCAGTAGGAATGCTTGTTTCTTTTTCCTCAAGTACATACTTTTTTGGAAGTACAGTGCTTAAGTAACAGACTGTTAACCTATAATTCCAAGTTCACATCACATCAAACTATTTTGTATGCAGTTTAAACAATTTAATGTTTAAAATATTGAATTTTTAATATAGTGTTATTTTGAAGAAAGATTTGGTTTTTAATGTTAGTAAACATAAAAATATTTTTCTGGAAAATAATTTTCACATCCAACCTACTTATTCTAATCACCATATATGAGGTGCCTGGACAACTAAAATTCTCAAATTCTGAACTTGTGATTTTTATGAGTAAGTCATAAGTCTCTGGAGTTTTTTACCTTGTTTTCATGACAAATAAACTTGGAACATCAAAATCAAACCCATGTAGAACTATAAAATCACTTTGGTGCACGTTCTTCAGGAAAGGTATGAGAGTTTTGCTGTTGAACTCAATAACTTTGACCTCTAGAAGAAGTTTAAAATTAAAAATCTGAAAGCAAATCATGGAATCCTAGTTTATAGTTGGAAGTCTTGTACACAAAGGAAATAACTTATATCCTTCCACACAATAAGCCTATAGCAAATCCAGAAAAAATATTTATATCTATCATATGAAACATCTATAATAATTTGAAAATGTAATCCAGTGTCCTAAGTCACAAAATACCACCTTTCTAAACTTTTCTATACTTATCCCCAAGTAAATACTACATTTTTAACTTAACCTTAAGTTTTGATACCAGGTGGCTTAGCTTTCCATGTCAAGGTGAAAGGATGGTTAAACAAAAGCATTATTCTTCTAATTTAAAACCCCCGACTTAAATTGTTATTAATAGCAAAACACTCAAGAATCAGATTCACAATTTGTAAATATTTTTAAAGTACTTGGACATGCATAGCAGCAACTAAAATTTTGACCAGAATTATCCGGAATTCTTTAGCAGTCCTCTTGCTTTAAACAACTTTTAACTGCTTGTAAAAGTGATACTGATTTGGTGACACAAGCACAACAAACAGTAAGCACTCAGTGAATGGCTTACAGGCAATTAATAGGCTGAATATATCCTAGAAAAATATTGCAGAAATATCTGTAAATAGTAAATATCCCTGCCGAAAGGGGATGATACCAAGATTTTTAAGGGAATGATGCATTATATTTGCAATTTGATTTCTTAAAAGAAATTTAATTTATTGACATTGAAATTGAAATGAAGGAGAGTGATCTATAAAAAAATACTTTTAGCACTGTTGTCACTGCAGTAACATTTATTCTGTCAGTAGAAAGGGTATACTTGAGATAAATCACTACAGTTAGGTTCCCTCACTCATCACAGACTTATCACAAGTTGTCTGTGTCAATGATCTGAGGTCATATGTATCTACTTTCCCAGATCACTTCTGGGGTTGGCTGAAAGAAGAAAAACTGTCAAATGAGGCTTTGAAAGTTCTTTCTTTAGTACTGCAGGATTAAAAAGATCAAGATGAGGACAAGAGTTTGAACATCAGTATGAGCAATGTTGCAGATAGGGCAGACTTTATACAAGACTTCTTAGTCATGCATGATTCACTACTGCAATGCATACATCATTACTTAAACTGATCAAGGTATTGAAGTTTCTAATCAAGCTAGTAAATAGTTTTCAATTTGTTTATTGTTAACTATAAGGAATAATACAGTGAAAACCAGAAGTTGTAGGTGCAAACTTATGACCCAGAGAATCAGAACATAGCTGTCAACAAAAATCAGAGTAAACTAAACCCATGACATTTAAACAACTGCAAATCCAAAATTTTTACTGCATGAAGTTGTGAGATTCTGATTTTCAGTCAAGGCAAAAGCCAGGAACACTTTGGGTACCACTATAAACAACTATGTGAGGCCTAGTTTCCATCAGGCATATGACACTGGAAGTCACATACGCGAGTCATTAAAAGCAAACCAGAAAATGATTAGAGGATGAGTTAACAGGATGTAATGGTAATGTAAGTCTGTATACATTTGAGGCATCAAATATTACTGTTTACAGTACTATGATGAAATTATTCAGTGTATCACCACATTTGGATTAAGACTTAGATGTAGCAGTACTAACCATTTTAAAAAATCAAAGGAATAACACAGACTTCTTTCCTGCCCCTCTTTAGTGTAGATGAACTGTAGGCAGCTGTGGGTCTCAAAATATTCTCTAAGTGCTTGGGGCTTTGTTTCTTACCGTTGGTGGGTATTTACACAACAGAAAATACATTACCTTAATAACATTTCATAACCTGTCCTAAGTGAATGGTGGAATTCAGCTTCAACTGTTCAGTCAGTATCCACGTAAATCCAAGATTAGACAAATGTAATTCACTCATCTCCATCTTCATACCTTCTGGCAAATGCAGCTTCCAGTACTACAGCACATTGTAAATTTACACCTGCGTGTTCACATGTGAAGTCCCAATTCAGGATTAAATAATTCACAACTTGAAAATATATTATTTACTTGAGGAAACACAGTGTGACTGATGCAATCAGACACAATATGCTGCAGCATGTAACAGTGGAGGTGAAAATTCAGGTGAAAGAAAAAAAAATCCACAAAACCCTATACCAAACCACTTCTAATCCTGAAGCAGGAAAAAAAAGAAAAGAATCAGTCTTTCATGGAAGAAATTCAGACACCAAGAAGTGAAGAAAACCCTAACTCAATTTTTGGTTTGCTATAATCAGTAATCACAAACCCATTCATGGTGGTTTCCAGTTTGCCTAACTTCAGTTTCAAATTATTAATTTTTCTTAACATTTTTGCTGTAGCATAACCTACGTTTTCTTCCTATGACAGTATGAACAGAGTGTAATCACAAGTTTTTGATCTATTTATTTAAGAGTGTAATTCGATTTATTTTTCTGAGCACTTCTTGAAAGTTAATTTTAGGTCTCATCTTTCTGAAATTTATTTTTTTTTTCCATAGTCATGAAAAGCTGGTCCCCAAATCCGGATGCAGTATTTCAACAGTGTTAAAATCACTGCCTGAGACAAGGGTAGAAAAGGGAGACCTTTCTTCTTTTTTTCTCAGTACTTGATTCTACAACCATAGATCACATTACAGCCTTACTTGCCACAACATCACACATAAAGATCATGCTGAATTATTTATCTACTCTGATCACAATCTTTTTCATATTGTCTCTCAAAGTAGCCTCTTTCTGTTCCTACTCCTTCATGTATAAACTACCTGGATTATTTGTTACTATGTTTGTAAATTTTCACTAACATATTTTTTTCTTTCAATACACTTAATTTACCTCTCAGTCTAAATGGTTCCTTGACCTCAGTAGTTTAGCTGTCCACCAAGCTTTATAAATGACTTTTAAGTGATTTTGTATTTACTTTGGATTACCAAAGGAATACTAAATAATGTTAAACCTATTATTTATCTCTTCAAGATTCTGCTAGAAAACACTCCCAGTGACAACTACTTTTGAGATGTGTCAACTAGCTAGCTCTTAATTCATTTCACATGGGCTTTTTAGATATGAATAGTGCTATTTTCCTATCACAATTTTGAAGGGAACTATATTATGTATACACAGTTACCTTTATCCATCAAAATTGAAATTTCAAATGCAGAAAATAAGTTTACATCACAAGACAGTTTTTGCATATAGTGTGTTGAGTATTTTTTACATTTCTTGGTGCTTTATCAGTTTAGGGTGCTTTGGTTTGTTTGTTTGTTGTTTTTTTTTTCCCATTGTGTTAAATTCTGGTGCTTTCTGTCAGATTGATCAGTTTACAGGAGGCAGTCTTGCCTTTCCCAAAAAGGAAAGCACAATAGCTTTGTGGCACACAGTATATATATTTCAGTTGATATAATAAGAATTGAATATTTAAAAAAAAAATCATCCGATTCTTCTTTAGGAAAGAGTGTGATGTTCATGGTTTACTCAGTATTTAAGCTTATTTTAAGAGATTTCATTTACTTTCTGTCCTACCCCAACGGAGAAAGAGAACAGGAGTTCCACTCAATTTTCACAAGACCCCACAGTTATTTGTCACTACTAATGTAAAGAGTTGAATCCCTAGCAGATGCCATCTACTGTCTGCTAGTATTAATGGACTAGAAAGCACTTCATTGTTGTCAATCACATTACCAGAGACGCCTACATAATTTCACACCTTTCCAAATAAACAGCAAGCTTTTTTATTGGTGAATCCTGTGTCTTTCCTACATCAGAATTCAAAGATTCATCTCCATCTGGCGTCTGGTTTATGACCCGGTAGGATTTATTATGTTCCAAATACAGTTAAATAAAACATCCCACCCGACCTACTATTTTATTGATATGTATTAAGAGCCAGGGATTTCTTTACTGCTATCTCCAGATTCTCTTATGAACTTTCTAGTTTCAAACTTTTAACTTTTGCTAACTTATTTTTTTTCTTCTCTCCTTTAAATATATGATCTCCTGTAACAGCTATTTGTTACCTTCATTTAACTATCTGTGGTGCTCAGTGGACAGAGCTATACAGAGGAGAAATAAGCAGGCTTAGCCAAGGCCATGGAGGAGTGCCCACATAAGTGGGAAGAGAACACAGATCTTGAATCTGAAATTGGTGCTTCAGAGGAAAGACTTCACCTCTGTATGAAGATATTTGACTCCTACTAGTGCTAAGTATGATGCAAGAATGAAGTATTCCTTCTCTAGTTAGAACATTCATCCTGGGCTCCAGAGTTTTTCCACTCTCTCAATTTTTTTTAGCTTTGAAATACTACAGTTCTTGAAACCTAGTTGTCTTCTTATAGTTTTTACCAGCATTCTCCAGTCTACATCTGTAAATAGAAGTCCCTATTAATAATAAATTGATAACTTTAAAGAGTAGCTTGTCCTGCTCTCCAATTTGATTTGACCAGTATAGAACAGACCCCTTCCTGCATTTCATGTTGAACTGTGCAGGTTAGTTCATTGATCTGCAGGCATTCAAGATATAGCACTTCTGATTTTTCAGTAGCCTTATATCAGTAAAGATTTCTTTAATATAGACACACACAAGCATGTATTGTAAATTCCTGAATGAGGTGAATGAGAGTGAATCACCCCAATCATTATCTTCAATAATACCACCTATATAAACTGTTTCATATCACTGAGAATTTCTACTTAAAAAACCCCGAAACAACAAACCAAAAGAAACAACTCCCAAAAAGCCCCACTTAGCCTTGATAACAAAGCTAATTAAAATCTGCTTTTCTTCATTATTTTTTAAACTTGAGTTTATACAGGATTTTTTATTAAATGTTCTCTAGGATGCTTCTGCTTACCTGTCACTGAAGAGAACAGTTCTCTCCTATGAGAACAGGCTGATCTGCTCACTCAGCTGTTTTTCTTGTGAAAACACAGTACCCCCAAAACCACACACACATCATACATACAACAGTTCCCCTCTTGTGTTTTCTACCAGCTGTCTCTTGTTTATGAAACCATAAGAACAGCTGCAAAGACACCTCTTTTTTTTTTTTCTCTCTTATGCAGTTGCCTTCTGAGCTGACATTGGAAGAGGTTTTTTAAGTATGCACCTTCATGTGAATCCATATCTTAGTTATAATAGATAACCTATATAAAGTTCTGTACAATTACTTTATACTTCTGGCAAACATTGCTGTTGTGATTTCCATTACATGAATGTAGAACACCTTGTATTTTGTTTAAAAAAAGGACTTTTTTTCAGTATTTCTAATACAGAATACTTGATTAGTTCTTGTTTCTATATCATGCTTGAATAGCTTCCCTTATTACCTGCTTCTTCATGCCAAATAGTCTTCACTATGTATGTTCCCATAGCTCCATGTTCCGTCCTTCCCAAACAGCTATCTCACTATATGACTCATCAAATCTATGATAAAAGTGTAAAATCCTTAGTTAGATATAAGACCTCCTACCTCTCCTTAGCAGTTGGTTATCAAATCACCAAGCTGTTTCATTTTCTTTGAGGTGTTTCTGGCAGGGATCTCAAACTGTATCACCTCAAGAAAAACTTTGTTTTCTCAAATAATTGGTTGATATTTTCATTCCAGATTACTAATCTTTACAATTATCATATTATACTTAATACTGCTGTAATCCATTTTTTCACTTTGAAGTATTTTAAGGATGAGGGCTTCATCCATATGTAGGTTAGTGGTTGAATCCTTACAGACAGGGAGATGGAGAGATGAAGTGGGAAGCAGAATAGAAAACAACCTGTCCAAGGCAGCTTAGTCATTGCACTTGATTACTCATTAACTTCTTCTGTTACCTGCTGCAAAGCCATCTGTTAGTAAAGGAACTCTACTCTGTTTCTCCAAATTTGCTCAAAATCCCTTGTTTACCATTCTGTTCAAGCAGTTTCCTGGGACTACTTGTACACATAAAGTTAATCTTGTTCTTACATGTTTGCATGAACAAGGTCAAATGTTTGCCAAGAAGATTAAGAAGTTACTGGTGTTTTCATTCATGAATGAATAAAAGCAATATAAAAACTCCCCCAAATAAAGCAACCTTAAAAAAAAATTGCCTTCTTCCTCCATTTTTCCCAAAGATGTTTAAGTATTTTTCTCTGATGAAATAGAAGAGCTACAACTATTAGTCACTTCAGCAAATAATTAAGGGCATGTTTTTTGGTAGATGCTCATCTCACCTGGACCACATAGGAGCAGATCACATCCATGTTCAAGCTTTATAGTATTGTACATTTAAAATTTGCAGGGCATTGAATCAAACTTATCTTAATTATGCAGCCCCTCCTTCTCTACAAGAACCCAGCCACACAAACTACAACATTAATGTTGATGTAATGAGTTAACTCCTAATCCAGTATTTTAATTTTCTTGAATAATACTGTTTGGTATTTTTAAGCCTGCTGGTCAAAACCAAATAATGCATAATATTTTTCCCCATAAAACTCAGCACAGTAAAGCTTTATTACAACCACTATAACATTATATAATTTTACTGACTTGCAGAATTCATATTTCATTAGACAAAAGCTTTACCACTCACAGCTATTCTAAATTTTTCATTGTTTTTGCCCTTGAAAATAACATATTTAATACTCAGGCTTTAATATCTTCTAGTATAAAGTACCAACTTGAATTATACTTAAATACTTTATTTCCTATACCTGACCACCTGCAAAGTATGTGTTTATAAACAGAAATACAATATCTGTTTGGGTTTTGTTGTTTGGTTTTTTTTAATGACATAGGAAGGAATGTATAATATTTTTATTGAGATACTTCTCCCATAAATATGGTTAATAAATAGAGAAAAAGTAGTCAAATTCAATCAGCTTTTGTAAGAACTTATATTTGAAGTGATATTATGGGGAGTTGGGGAATAATTGAACACATTAGGTGAAGCATTGCATTGTAAACCAGGGTTTTTTAACTTTATATTACAGATGTCTTAAAATGGGAATTTCAAAAGGTAAATGTTGAATTTTTTAATTTTATTCTGTCCAAAGAGTATTTTTGGTTGACAACTGGATTTTATCTGGCATTTTATTGAACCAAATTAGCATCCTGTAAAGACACTGAACTTATGAACCATTCCTAATGAGTAAACTGTGTTGGATTTTTCCTCCTCCTTATCACAAATTGCTTTAAAAAAGGCACGTTTCTCAATTTTGCCTTTTTGAAGTATAGTTTCTGTGACAAATTGCTTGTTTAATATGTTCTAATGAGCAAATTGCTGGAAAAAAAATTAATTATAAGATCCACCTTGTATTATATTTCATACCCGTCTTTGAGCTGACTTATCTTCTGCTGTTCAGCTCCCCAAATCAGTCCATTTTAAGTGAGAAATGCAGTGTTCATTCTAAGGAAAATCATGTCTATTCACTACTTCTTTGTCCTACAGAATACTTATTGTAGAATTCATGACATACATGAGACTTGTAAATTGTTGAAGCAGCTATTTGAACATTTAATTTCCAGCTAATAGTGACACATGAATTAAAAATAGTGATGATTACAGAAGATCATTTGCATGTCCTCTAGGAGGAATATTTTAATGTTAACAACAAGGGAAAAAGAATGGAATGGAAAACAGTTTCTCATTGTTCTTATTAACGAACCAGAGAGTTAAGATGCATCAAGGCACCATCCTGTAAAATTGGGGTAACACTAAAACCTGGAATATGAAAGAGATTTACTCAAGAGACAGTCCAGCTGTATGTTAAACCACTTCTAACTGAAAGGTAAGACAGATACAACACTCCAATCATCTGTTTCTGCATATGTGCAGGGTTTTGGGTATTCACAAGAGTTTTTGATTCTCATCTGTCTTGACTAGTTTATATGCTATGTTTGATTTTCTAAACTTCTGTTGTATCGTACTTTTTAAACACCCTAAAGAAATGCAGTCCAGGGAACATTCCTCAATTTTTTAGAGTAGCAGTCTCACTCACAAAGTTTATATCCAGATTCTGCTTAGAGTATACAAAGTCCAAGAACCACTTCAGGGTTTCAATATAATCTGGCTTCCATTTGGAGGGGGGAAGACTATTCCAATTGTCATTGTTCACTAACAGTAGAGGTAAATTTGTTCCTATCTGATAAATCTGACATTTCATTAGATGAAACTGGTAGATTGATCCACTTTTAAAAGGACGTGGACATTTCACTATATCTTCATGTTAGGAAGAGAAATGGCTGAATTTAAAAAGTTGCAAAGTGTTGGCATTCTAAATTATAGCAGCGATTTGGGTTTAAATTAAAGAAGACATAGGGTTCCAGCTGTCAGCTTTCATTTAAGATCATTCCAGAGATGATTAAGTAATTTAAAAATGGCAATACTACAAATTCAGATCATCAGAGCTGTAATGTCTTTGCTGATATTGACCAAAAGCAGAGAATGCAGTGAAACAATCCAGGTTGTAAATGTGCCATTAGATTCCAAACAGCCACAGACAGGGAACCCCTAGCATAGCAAACCAGGGGCCATGATTTGATCGTAAGATCACTACTTCTCTCTTCCCTAGATTGGAGGGTTCACACTCATTAGAATATGACTTTCATAGTAACAGAAGGAGAAACTACTACCATCTAGTTGGTGAATATTATCCTTCTTAAAGTTGCTGAAATTTTGCTTTAACTTTAACATCTGTAAATTTCTTTTTCCTTTACACTTTGTCCTTTCTTTGACTGCAACTCTCTGACCATACATTAAGTTCTATAAAATCTTGCTTTAAACTCCTCATACAATTGCAGTTTTCCTGATTTGTCACATCTAGCCTACCTGAACAATTTGTCTATTTCAACTGTCTGAAGACATTCTTCCGTGAAAAGTAGTTTTCATTATTAGGTCTAACAAGCTAGAAGGAAGAAAGACCTTTTTACTTTTTAGTTGCTCTGCCTGCTCTATTCTCCTCCACTGTCTTTGCTTTTACAATTCTGCATAGACTGGTATATCTGTATTCTTACTGACAACTTTATTCTCCCCTGTCCCAGATTCATTCAGTGGCTTGTCCTGTTGCATCTTAGAACAGTGGAGGCCAAGCTGTTCTTAAACCTTTTGACCAAAACCTTTCAAATCTTCCTGTCTACCAACTCAGTCATTCTTTCAGCTTCACATCTGTTCCTCACATCTAGCCACCAGCCCAGCATGAAAGAATACCATAAGCTGTTATCCTTAAACCCTGGCATCTGTCTCTTTTTTCCATGATTTTCATTTTTCTTTCCCAAGCATGAAAATCTTGTAGTATATCAGATTGTTCAGTTGGGTTTTTCTCAGCGACAGTCTTCATAACGTGAAGATATTTTGCCTGTTTAAATACATTACCTGTTTAAATTCTGAGCAAGTAAAAATATTATTATAAATATGTTAGTTGTATTTATTGTCTCATATAAGAATTGGGATGGCTGGATGACAAACAGACAAATAGGAAGAAGCAATTTGCGGGAAACAAACCAGTAAAAGGTTAAAAGAAATAAGACTGTGGGGGGTGGTGGTGGGGGAGGGATAAATGTGTTTCAGATAGTATTCATTTCATCCTCTCCTTTATTGAATTTGAAATGTGTGTATGGAAATCTAGAAGCAGAATTCTTTTTTACATATTTAATGGCTTGTATGATGCACCTAAACTCTTATCAAAATTAATTCTGTATAATTTTGAAGATTTTTATAATTAATTCCTCCTTTACCCACTTCACCATCACAACTCCACCAGCACAAGCTTTTCAATGCAAAGCTTCCTATATGTTTTATCATAGTAGGCTTCTGCAGGCGATTTAGGTTCTCAGCATCGAGAGAAAAGCAAGATCACCAGCAGTAGCTAGTGAGAGACAGCTCTGTAACCTTCACACTGTGTAGCACAGAGGACATCTTAGAACTGACTGCTTGTCAGGACTATTACAGGGTGAATGCTGGTCCCCTATATGCCCCCTTATCATTAGATCAGTGTGAGAGCCTCCCTGCAGGGGCTTTTGCAGAACTGCCAGGAGAGGGAAGGTCCCCACGCACCATGCTGGATTAGGGTAGCTCCTGTAGTAGGCCATGGAAGCAAGTGCATCCTACTACCCCAAGCAGGGTCCTGAGTTGAGGAGAACCTGGAGAAAATGATAGAGGTGAGTTGGTGACTGAGCAAGGGCAAGGGTCATGTGGAGCCCAAGAAGGAAGCCAAGCCAAGGTGGCATTCTGAACCAGTGTCACCCAGTAAGGACCTGAGCAAAGTTCGAGCTCAAGAAAAGGCTAGAGCTCAGTAAGAGCATACACAAGGCACAATCCACAATCAGATGGAGCAGAGGTAATATTCTGAACAGGGGTAGTGCTACTGTGGCATCATGATCAAGGGTGAGAGCCAAGTTGGAGATGGAGAAAGGTAAGAGGCTGATTACAAGTGCTAAGTGGAGGCTGGAGTTGAGATGGAGCCTGAGAAGGTGCCAGATCTAAGCAGAGTCCAGAGCTGTCAAAGATGACTTGAGCAGGACCTGGGGATGAGATGGAGCCCAAGGAGCAGACAGAGAAGCCCGAGGTGGCATTCTTAGCTGGGGTGGTAATATTTTGGCTGCCATAGAAAGGAATGGAGCTGACATGACATTTTGAGCAGGAGTGGTTGCCCAAGCTGGGTCCTGGCATCAAGATGGAACCAGAGCAGGGGCTGGGTTTGTAGCAGCCAGTGGCTGCACCTTCAGCAGGGGTTGGATCTGAATTGCAGCTTGAATAAGCTCTTGATCAGAGAAGCATACATGATGTTAACATGTTCCTAGTAGGAAGGGAGTATTTTATCACACACAGGTCCCTGGATGCAGTCATGATACAACCATGCATGTGGTAACACACATGCCATACTGCAGTCTAGTAAGACAAATGTAATCACTGGCTCCAGAAAAATAACACTGGAAATGTCCCTGTCTTGGTGCACGAAGGCAAGCCGTTGTCTGTGCCCCTGGGTAAAAGAAAATCAGCATTTGAAGGTTTTTTAAAATACTTGGTATATTTAGATTTAATATCTAATTAACTCTATAATGAGTTAAGACTCTTAATGTTCTTGTGCATGTCTATGTTAATCAAAGCTTCTCAGATGAGATTTTCCTCCTTTTAAGCTGTCTGAAGTTATTCTCCTAAAGCAGTATAGTAATATATATATATATACATATATATATATATGGAAGCCTTACACCTATGCAAACTAGTGTATACTTATACCTATAAGTCACTATTAGGTCATCTTGAAATTTTTATAGTACATTTATGTAACTAAATTTTGACACGTTATGTGGGTATCCAGATGTATTTTTATGAATGTTTTATTACTTACTCCTTGTAAGATGTATTCCTTTTGGCTTCCTGAAGTTTGAAACCCTAACCCAGCAACAGCATACTAACCTATGATCATTTTCATTTAGTTGACATGTTTCTAATTATTTTTAGAGTTTTCTTGGATTTAATTTTATGCATCCTGGTTCAGTCCATAAAATTAAAACATTAATAACTGTCTCTGAGTGTTTAACCACATGAACTCTTTTTTAAATTAAGCTGTTCATTAAGCCAACATATTTGCATATTGCATGGCATGTTACTGTGAAAGAAAGGCTCATTCATATATGATGGTGCTCATCCTACTATGCCTGAGACTTGTGTCAGCACTTCATTTACAAATTCTATTTTTACTGGTTTATAGCTCAGCTGTATAATCTTTCTGTGAGATAAAACTTGACTGAAATCTCCACTCACTCCAGAGTCCATTTGAGCACCAAATTTCAAATAAAATCAGGTTTACCAGTTCCATACAGTTTTTTCACACACATGATACATCAGTCTGTGTTCTTGTCAGGTCTTATAAACTAAGCAGGGTTGGGCCTTTGAATAAAAGACATTCTGGGAAAATCCACGTACTGAAAGAATAATAATGGTAATTCAAGAAGCATAGATCCTTTCAAGTTGGTAATAAGTCTATACTGTCTTGATGTCATCAGGCTAGCTGCTCCTATACCTGACATTTCTGGATTTAGAAATATCTATATATTACCTACCATTGATGATAACTCAAGATGCCTGTTACTTCTAAGATCACACTGTGGCAAAATACTGATACACACTGAGAAAAAATTTTCAGGCAAGTAATATATATATGTGTGTGTGTGTATATATATACATGTGTAACAGTAGACTGTAGATTATGGATTAAAGTTCTATTTTCCTATAAAAACTTGTTTATGACTCTAAAAATCCCATAATCTCAAAACAAACTAAAAATTTTTTACCTTAGAAATGCTGGTCTTTTTATCAGTTATTCACTTGAGTTCATTTATTATCAGGGTCACAAAATGTAGCACTCAAAAAAGTGCATAACTTTATTTGTTCTTGGTAGCTATGATGTGCAAGGTGCACTGCAAACATAGAAAGCTAGAAAACCTACTTCCAGAAAAACAAAAATCTATGGACAGGGTTGTGGGTTTTGTAGGAAAATAATTTAACAATAAATCAATATTTGATCATGGAATTATGGTAAGAGTTTATAGAAGTAATTGAGAAGTAATTAAAAAGTGCAAAGCTTGTTCACAACTATATTACAGAGTATATCTCATTCTCTCAGGTTTTAAACCTCTAACCTACAGCTGAAGCTGCTTGAAACCACATGATATGATTTCATCATTAGGGTTAAATCTGACAATTCCAGTCATAATTTATACATTATTATCTATCTTAAGGCACAAAGCAAGCCAGTTTTTAAGGAAGTGACTCTGAAGTGATCCTCAGATAAATTTCATTTAAGTCCACGAAGAATTGTAAGTAACAGTCAATAGCCATTTTCTACATAACATCTCCATATAGTTTATTTTGAACTCACTTATTAAACTCTGTGAGCATAATCCCCCCTTCCCGTATCCCTTGTCCTGAGTCAGGCTTCGCTTAATCTCACCTCATATGCAAAGGATTTCGTATTCTTGTTCATTCTTGTTACCGGTTTCTGGACTTCTCATTCTATCACATGTGCACTGTACTCAGTGTTCAAGAAATCAGTGCACCTTGAGAGCACATGGGTTTAGACAAAGTGGAATCATAATTTCAACTTGCTGTATTTCTTTCCTAATAATTCCTAACATTCTTTTTCCTCTCTGATATCAATAATATTGACATTTTTTCATTAATCTATCCATGAAGATATTTTGAGTCACAACATTCATTTCAGAGGTCATCACTGTGTTTACAGAGACGTAGTTGATTTTGCCTTTCTGCCTAGCTTATTTCACAGTTGCAAACATTGAAATGGCAAATGAATTTCATCACCACTTAGTACTAAAGAGACCCTTCTGCAACACTTTAGAATCAGTTTTGTATTTACTATCTAGAACAGATGATATAAATGTCAAATTATGTAATTCCACTATTTGAATCCCCTTCCAAAATACCAAGGAATATATGGCATACTAAAGAAATATGAAATGATCCATCACTGGTACTTCCAGGACTCGTGGGTAAATTCAGCCCACCATTTTTCACATAACTTTTCTCCTTACATTTGAATTGCAGTTAATTGAATTAATTCGTTGATCTTTCCTTCTGTTAATTTAGTTTTGCCAAGAGATTTAGGGAGGTATCATGTCAAGACCATTTTTGAATACCCTAATTCCTAGAAACAGACAGGTCACCTTTATTCGGTTCTCCAACTGTGAGTTCAGGAAAACCTAATAAAATTTCACAGATGTGACTTCTTTCTTGCAAAAGCAATGTTGACTGTACATCCATTGTATCGTATTTGTCCATATATCTTATAACTCTGTTTTTCATTACATTTTCTTCCAATTTATCCACTAGATAAATCAGATTTTCTGGTCTATTGCTCTTCAATAGACTCTCTTTCCCCCTCAACATAAAAAAAGTCACACTTCATCTTCAATTCTCTTTTCTTCTGGTCCTGAGGCTGCTCTGAAAGCAACCGAAACCATATAAAAGTTAATAGGTCAAGGAAAATTTTATTAGCTTTGTGCATATACTATCCAGAATGTTGAGTAGTTAATAACTCTTTTGCCATTGCCATTTACATTTAAAAGAATTTGTCAGATTCATTCCCATTGAAAATATTGATGGCAACTTCCCTATAGCACACTAGTAATGACTACCAAGTAATTCTTTCTCCTTTTCCTGTTTTCACCTTGTTTTCCAAGGGTTCTTCTTTCATTTCTTGACCATTTGTTAACCCTATCAATTCTGTGAAAGTAATGTATTTGGAAAAGAAGTTTTACTCATAGGGTTTGGTTTTTTTTCTTTTTTTAAGTTTCTCCTTGCCCTGTTAAAGTATTGTCATGTTAAAGTTTTAACTACCTGGTATGCTCTCTGCTTCTTTCAGTTGGACATGTCTCATAAAAAGATCTTTTATTTCTAACATTTTTCTTTACTCTTCTGTTAAAGATGCAAGTCTTACCTCTACATCCCTCTTCTTCCCACACCTCTTGTTGCAGTTTTTGTGTAGGATATACATTTATTCTAAAATTTACTGTCACAACTTTAAATGATTGTGCTACTGCAACTATTCCAGCCTTTTGGACAGACATTTCAACCAGCTGCTTCATTTTCCTCTCTGGAGTGACATATTGTAGTGGACTCTTTCCTTTCCTACAGTGATTTCAAATCTGTGACATTCTGGCCACTTCTAGAGAGAAGTAATGTCTTCCTACATGCTGTTTATGGTTTTTTTTCCTTTGGCCAGTTTCTCTGAAAAGCTATATTTTAAAATGTAGCCAATTTACATGCCAATAACCCAAATCTCCTGCATAGATTCTGCTCTTATGAATTCTGCCCATTACACTCACTACTACCATCCTAATATGGTGACTAGTGACTGTTTATACTCTTGTATTATGGATCTTCAACTGGTAAGTTATCCTCTAATCTTCAGACTCATATAAACACTATGGTGCTAATTTATAGAGTATTTGTCTTACTTATATTTAAACTTTGTTCTTATTTTCATTTCATCATAGCTGTCGTTTGGTGTTTCTACAAGAAATGTATTGATTTTTGCCCTATATTTTGTCTCTGTGAATAATACTGCATTTTTGAATTAATATCCCCCTGGAGAATGAAGAACTTGCTGATTTTCAAGCAGGTTTTATTTTAATGATTTGATTCAAAGGTTTTCTAATTTGACATGCCAGGACCTTTATTGCATTTTAGCTTTAGTGAAGCCAATCCTTCCTCCATGGGTTCTCTCTGTTTCGCTCTGTTTAATTTTCCTGCAGGTTTTTCTCAAGCATTGACCAACATTTTGTCTGCTCTTGGAAATCTTCAAAGAAACGGTGCAGTACTTCATGGGAATCCTGATCTTAGTTGGTACTTGACAGATTAGGTTTTTTAAGAAACGTGAGCTTCAATTCCAGATGAAAGACTGAATGATACAGCTATCTGTAAGAAAGCTTTCTCCAATCAGCTATTTATGAGAAACAAAACATTTTTTTTTCTGAAATGTTCATCAAAGTCAGCACATCACAGCAAAAATTATGTCTCTATCAAAAGATCCTAGTTTCCTGAACAACTATTTACTAGAACAATTCATGACAAGCCTCAGAGCTATTCTCATATCCTCAGGTACAAATGTAAAAACAGACAAAGCAAAGTCACAGAGAAAATGTTAGCAAGCTCGATAATCTCTCTATATACAGAAAAGTGATTATTGTAGTTGAACAACTTTGGTCCCAAGGTTATCCAAGACTTCTTGCTTATAAGTAGTCTTAATTATTAACCTGGCTAATAGAGCTGCACAAGCTGTGGGACTAGTGACACAAGAAAAAATTAAGTATTTGGCCTAGAATTGGGAGTGATATTACAAATAACAAAAATTCTTAAATCTAATTATATGGTAAATGCTGATAGTTTATATATATATTTTTATGCACTTACATCTCCTCTAGAAAGGTTCCATTTTCAATTCTAAAACCATTATAAATGCTTCAAGTATTACTTAGAAAAAAAAATGGGGCTAAATAAATGACCAAAGACATAAGAAAATGCTTAGAGGAATAATGCATTAAAGTGTTTTCTTCAATTAGGAAAAACATTTTCATGATCCCCTGTAGGGTTTCGCTTTGCATCTCAGTACACTTCTATAAAGTGTACTTTAACAAGCCCTTCACAAAGGTTTCCAAGAAACTTACAGACAGGCTACAAAATTTAAGTACTCCATATGGAAGTAAAGCCTGCTGAGTCCTTGAACACCACCTGGTCTTAATGTCTGACTATTTAACATAACCTGATTAACCACGCTGCTGTTTTGACACTGCCAAATTAGAAACCCGAAAACCCACAGATCTCAGAAGTGCCTAATAGAGGCCTCCAAAAATACATGAACAAGGTGATACTAGAGTCCCCAGTGGTATAAACACAAATCACAAAATCCTGTTACTAATTGCTGCAACACAGAGTTGTATCAGTCACAGAGCATAAGTGGAAATTGTAAAGAATCGAATAACAACCTACTGATGCTGACTGTGAGCGATCGCATCAGCAGAGACATCTTTTGGAGGTGAGGAGCAGAGGAGAAGAAAGGAGAGGGGAAGGAAGAGGAAGGGGGAAAGGAAGAAGGGAAGACTGAAATTGTATTTTGCAACGATGGGCCTAATTTCTGAGTTCTGCAGTATATTTCTGAGGCTTTAAGAAAATTTGGTATACAGCATTTGGAACTACCAGCGGTGGTGTGCAGAGGTTCATCCTGTACATTGCTTTGCAGTCAAAGTATACAACAGAGAAAGCAAATTTTTGTGGATTTTTGGATTTGGTATTCATTGAAAAAAAAATGCATAGAAATATGGGATTCATTTTATGTTTTCATACTATTATTATTATTTTCCATCTGTCTAATCTTACACTGATCTAGAAAGCAAGGTGGGTTTTTTTTTTCAGAAATGGAATTGCCTACATAAAAGGGAGTATTGTTAAGACAGTAGTAAAAGCTTTAGAAAATCCCTCCTATAGTCTTATAATTTTAGGATTAATGAAGAAAAAGTTAAGTAAATTTAGGGTACAGACAATAATTTAGTTGCAGAGGGAAGAAGATAATTTTGGCCTCTAATGACTAAACATAGCCTCTTTGAGTAATGGACCAACATTGAAAAGTAATTGTATTATATCTGCTATTACTTACTGTATTATAAATCTGAGCCCTAATAACCAGACTGCTCTTACAGAGTGAAAACCGTTCTTTCCCATCAACTTCAACATCTTTTAAAACTACTCATAATATGAACTTCATAATCTAATGTGTCTGATATTTTGCAATTGGATGGACTAAATCTGCACATGACCAGTTACCACGGTTTCTACTAATGAGCAGTAACTTGCCAAAGTGTGGTAACTCACTCACATTCAGCATGTGCTTACATCCTAGGAAAATATTCAGACCTACTCTGAGCCTTTCCTAGGTAAGTCTTCCAGACTGCCACCCATCTGCTGCTACCAAAAATAAGAACTCAGTGATACATTTGATTTAATGGATATCTACTGCCACCATTTCATTTGAAATTTTGGTGAAAACTACAGGTAACAGCTTTATACTTCTGTAACACTCCAGATGGTAATAATTCTTTTCTAAGCATCCCAGGACTACAGGTAGAAGTATGTTGACAAAACACATCACTGAAATTTTACCACCACTTGACATTCAAAGTTGAAGCAAGTAGTTTTATCTGGTTTTAATATTTATTACTTCTATACACTCTTTGCTGGTTGGAAGGTACTTTGTCTTATATCTACAGAAGTGACTAACAGGATTTTTTTTCTAGTGTCAGTGACATATCAACACCAAAAGGTGTTCATTGAAATCTAAGAGAGTATTTTGTTCCAATATAGACAATATGGCCTGCAATTTCCTCTGCTGTGAGCAACTGGACAATAGATCACAAACTCAGCTCAAAGATAGAGTAACAGAATAGATTTTTGTTCCTACATACCATTCCAGCTCCTTGACCTATATTGGGTAATTGCCTGTAGGTTACTGACATGATGAGTTATTCAAGATTTGATGGATCCTATGAATAATACAGTATGAATGCAGCATAGCATGTAAGAAAGTATCCAACTCTATTGAAAACTCAATTTTTAATCTCGTAGTAGGATCATAAAAAGAACCTGCCATAGTATTTCAACAGCAGTTTAGTGATACCTTGTTCCAGATCTTGCAGATCTTCCAGGAGGCTTTGATTAAGCTCTGACTCTCACTTCTGTTAACGTAGATCCACGTTATCAATTTGAATTGTATAATACTTGAAGTGAGCAACAATGTAGTTTGCATTTGAGTTACTCTAACAGATTTATAATCATATAAAGCAGCTGCAGTTCATGAAAATCAGATTTATTCAATGTTTCTAAAAACAGTCCTTTTGTTAATTGATTACCTAGCTTAAGTTTCTTGTGAGCTTTTTTTTTGTTGATAATTTCAGATTAAGTTTACACTTAATTATACTGATTATTTCATGTTATATCAAGGTTAAAGAGTACATTTTTCTTCAAATCTTCGTTACTTTGGAACTCTATAAACAGCCTGGTCCAGTGTCTCAATGGCCAGTCTGCTGGTGAAACTCTTCCAGCTTGCAGGTTGTTCTATGACTCTGGTATGGCAAATTCCTTTAAATGTGAGCCCTGCTAACCCTCCCCTACTCACATAAATACTCCTAGCCATCTGCTTGGCAGATGACAGCCACTCTTAAAGACTAAAACATATGTGTACAGTGGAAATGTAAGGTCTACAATGCTGCTAAAACTGTCAGCCCTGATAGCAACAGGTCCAACTTTTCTGGTGTCAAACATACAATATATCCATTTCTCTACTATTTCCAAGTACCTACCACAGCCTGGGCTGCCTGACTTCCCCAAATGCAGTAGATCATTGGCATCAGTGGTAGGTCAGTAGATTACCACAGAAATTGGTTGTTTGGTCTCTAAAAGCCACAGTTTACTACTCATATCAGTGGAGCTGGCAGGTCTGAGTCAAGCATATATTTCAGTGTTGACAGTCCTCCAAAAAAACATATAAAATGTTCAGACAGTTCTTTTGTTAGAGGTTGTTTTACCTAGATTTATATCTTTACAGAACTCATACACTGCTCTGCTGGCACAGCAGATCTGCATGTATGTGAGCCCTAGGCCTCTGCAGGAAAGAAAAGTCCTTTCAGCTAGGGGCTGGTATTGGCCATTGCTCAGCATAAACAAATCCCAGCAGAACACTGCTTGTCAGAAAGTAGCATTAATAATACAGAAACATTGACACTTGCTATTTTTCACTGGTACTGATGAGTTATTGAGGTTGGGTCTTCCATTAAAAAAATACCTGTTTCACTGCAACATGTCAGTTGAGTTTTTCTCAAGACTCTCAGTTGAAAGGTGAGAAACCTCTCCCAGATAGCCAGGGTTTTGAAACATTTTGCTGAAGATATGAGGGCTAGAAATTACATCTCCACTCTGCATTTTGCTGGTGAGTTGTCAAGACATCAATTGATAGATGCTTCCCTTTAGTTTTTCCTAAAAGATACCATTTCAAAAATCTTCATCTCATTTTGGTGCAAGATGGAAAATCTTCAATTTCAGAACGAACTGGGAAGATCAATGAAACAAGAACCGGTTTTGAAGAAGATAGAGCCTTTTTCTGAAATGGTTTGCTACATGACCTCATACAAGTTATTTCATCTGTCTCCTACTGTGAAAATAGAGGTAATACAATTGCCTAGCTTATACTGTTATCATGAGGATCAACTAGTGTCTGTGGTGTGCATAGCAAACTTGGAGCGCTCTAGCATTTCTCGAGATACAGAACAAGTTTCACAGGACCTATGAGAGGAATGATGTGTGATCATGGACTTTGCAGTCTTTGGGGGACAGTTCATTTGACCAAAGGATTAAAGGATTAAACTGATCTTTAAAATATAAATTTGCATGCAGCAGAATGCAGTATGATTTTTACAGGCATCAGAAGTAAGTGGTGAAAGAAACCTATCTGTATTTACTGTATTAGACACATGCAGAAGTAAAGTGGTTGCTTCTTACTGAGCATTAATTATCTAAAAAGTATGGCAGCTACAGAAGCTGAAAGATTGTTTCCTTGAATGCTTCCTTGACAAAATAATAGAGGTATCTGTTGTTTTAAAACATGGTGAAAAGTTATAAACCATAATGCGATAGACAATTAAGAGAACAGTTTTCAGCTTTTACAGAACACTGTTCCCTTGATAAAATGTTTCTTTAAACTTATGAGAAGGAACATTAAATTTTATCTCCATTTTTAGAGAAACAGCTTTTTCATCTTGCTAATTCTATGCATCTAATCCAGATGACTTAATTGGGTCTACTCATGTACTTAAAATTAAATACGTACTTAAGTGTTGGTATGATTATCTTCTTGATGACTATGGTGGAGTCATGTCTCACCCATCTTTTACCAGACATATTTTAAAAATTATTTTCATGTTAAATATTGTATATTATGGTGAATTAGAAAAAAATAATGATAAGAAGAATGTTATTTGCTTGTTGCCATCACTGCTTAGACAGCTGCAGAACATCTATTAGGGTTATTATTGGTGGGAGGCTGATTTTCTTATTTAGAACTGACTCATTTGCCAATAAAAAGGGTTTATTTTAAAACCATCTCTGTTAAAGTAGCCATTTCCTCTTGAGACTTATGTCATAATAAGATTACTTTTTTAAGTGGAACATAGTCTTTCCAATGACCGACACAGCTGTGCACCTGAATATCAAAATATTTTAAAAGTACCTAAATCAATCTAGTTAGAATTTTTCATTTTTTTTCTATTTTATCCCTTAAATGTTTACTGCAAACCATATTCTAACTCATCTCCTAATATATTATGATATGTGTCATATTCCCTATATTCCTATCATCAGAATTATTGACATTTTCTGCACATTGGCAAAGCTGACCTACGTGCCTACAACTCATTTATGTCATGAAAAAAGACCTAGGAACGTAAAACTATTCTATAGGCACATAAAAAAGAAGTTGGTGGTGTAAAAACTATTAATACACTTTCAGTTCTAAAACTGGAGCAGTAATATGCTGTTCCCAGTTACAAAAAGGAAAGGAACTATTTCTTCCCTGAAATAAAATACATGGGGAAAGGTGATGAGTAACTGCATCCTTACACAAATGTGAATTTTTCTAACATTAGAAGAACCAGTATTGTACTAAACCATTAGAAAATACTATTCAAAATACAATAGACTAAGGCACATGCCAATGCTCTTTGAAAAGGCACTGACTCCAGCAAAGACTGGTTCTAGGACTTAAAATCTGTTTTGTTATTAAAAAGATAGAAAGTAGAAAAGCAATTTCTACCATTTAGCACTTGTTTGCAGTTATTATAAAAAAATGTGCTACTGTATATTTGCAAACTGAGTTTATCTAAGCTAGTCTCATAGTGAAACAGCTCATACACCTGGGAAGACTGTGCATCCTGAAATAGATCTAAAAATTCTAAATTTATCCTTGAAAAGAAAGTGTGGTCAATGGATGCTGATTTCATTGTTCAAAACAATGCATTAAAGGGAAGAAAATTTATCATATACATTATGTCAGTTGATACATATTCCATAAACACACTCACAAAATAACAGACATTATATAAATGAGAATGAAAGGAACTCACATATGACCACATGTGTATTCCATATGTATATATGCATGTGTGTATGCTGTTGTGACCTTGAACTGTATTAATCATATTTGAACAATAACTTAATTTTAATGTTGTGTGTGGAATGCTTATCAGGACTTTTCCTTTAGCCACTCAGTCATTTAACCATGGAAAATAGTGGAATATAAATGGAAACAAATGTAGAAAGTGAAAGTCATTTGCCATAGGACTTTTTCAAGGTGCATATTTGTCCCTTAAAAATACATAGAAGAGAGAATACATAAAAGCTAACACAGAAAGTATTTCCACATTCTCATGTAGTGTGTAATTACTACTTATATTATACAAAGAGGTATGAACTGAAATAATGTTAAGTAACTAATACCCATCTCTTTCACAACTATCTCACAGTGAGTCCCCCAGAAGAGTTCATTACTTGCTTCCTAATTGCTAGGTAGTGGAAAACAAAGACTCTCCATCCTTTTGTCACTTCATTGCTGGTGACTGGGGCACTGCCTAGGAATAGGACAATCTAGTTCAAGAAGCTATCCTAGTTTAGCTCCAGTTGAGAGTAGAATTGCATTCAGAAGTAGGTCATGGGAGACAGGTACCTTTTCCACATTATATACATAAAACTGTATCAGAGCACAGTGGGTCTTCTCTTCCATTTAAAACACAAAGAGCCACATTCCCTACTGTAATGAATAATGACTGAAGTTGAAGGGGCAACCCTCAGGTTATCTACAAGTTTGCCAGTTGCTTGTTTTAAAGATAGGGAGATGTGCTTGAAAAAGTTTTTTTTCTGACTTATATAGCAGGGATTTAACTTTTTTTTTTTCCCCCAGTGAAAAGCATGATCAATATCTGAAGATCTTTCTGACAAAATATAATGATGAAAATTACAAAATATAGGTTTGAGGAAACGGCATTTGATTTAGATCTTTAAATAGCCTTGGCAGCAATGGAATGCATATAAAATAATATCAGCAATATTCCTTAAGAATTACTTTAAAATCAGGTTTTAAAGGCATCATTTTAAAAATCTTGCTTGGAGAACAGCATGGCGTGGAAGGCTGCATCTAATCTAAGAATATATTCCCAAATGAATATAGGAGCATGCACTTAAGTTTCAAACTTAAGAAATAAATTCTTCTCTAGCATTACGCTGGGAAAAGGCACTTCATGTGGAAAGAGGGATTCCACTTAACATTCTGAAACCCTGCTTACACCTTTGGTCATAGCTAAATTCTGAGGGGAAGGTTTGAACTTTAATGATACACTAGAATGGGTATCACAGCAGAAATCATCTTTTCCAGCGTGCCTTATTAAAAGTATTTCTAGTATTGCTATGGAAAACACTTATGACTGCAAGATACTGCACATCGTTAAATGCATTGAGTGGGCTGTAATACAACATCTTCAGAATGAAATGCCACTCTGTCATTTTGATAAAGATCAGCATGGATCAGTATCAGTATCTTTTCCAAACATTTTTTCACACATTTTAGTCACATTCAAAGCTACTTTTTTGAAAACAGTATTTGTATTCAGTAAAATTTACTGTAGCTTGTCCACCTAAAAATCACCAACTTTTTGCATCTCTAATGTTTCCTATTGGTTCACCAACTGCTGCTTTTTATTCTGTGTCACAAGTGTCACTTCTGTTTTCTCTGCAGGTTGCCATTACTCTTTACTGGGTAACCTAAGGCATCAGATGCTAACCTTTTCATTAAAAAAAACAGAAGCTAGCTAGACAGATACCAAATCAGAATGACAATTATATGCATTCATTCGCCAGTAATCCCAAAAATTATGAGGTCTTTTCCTTTGATACTTGCAATTTCAGAGGAGTTGTTGAAACCTTAGGGATTTCCCTGTGATGTTATATGTGGAAATCCATAATACTTCTGTTCTTTCGTACTGTTTGGGGTACTTAACAAAGTAGTGAAAAGTAAACTAATTTGGTGACTTTTGAATCCTAAGATAGTTAATACCAAAGAAAGAACAATGTATTTTCCTAACACTTCACCTAATTTCACAAAAAGTATGTCAGAAAACAGTGGACTCAATAGAAAAGAATTCAGGGACCAGGTTTTGTGAGAAAAGTAATAAAAATTTAGAAAGAGAACAGGCAAGTGTAATCCTTTGCAAGTTCCCCATTATCACCAGACTGAATCAAATTGATAAATAATAAAGCTGGGGGCTGGCTGGGTTGTGAACTTTCTTCTTCTCCCCCCTATAAAGTATTTCTGATTTTCTCAGTACTATGCTGTTGTAAGGGTCCTTTCTTGGTCAGTGTCCCTAGCTGCTTCTATATCCCAGAGGATGTTTCTTTTACCAGCTGGTCATATCTTTCCCTTGTTTTTCCCATGTTTAGAGGGACTGGAATAAAACAAAGTCTAAATAGAGATTCTGTAATGTGCAAGTGGAAGGCCAGCCTGGAAACTCTGAATATCAAGCTTTCCAAACTGAAGTTTGGACTGTACATAAAAGTTCTAGCTTGCCAAAAGGGGTCAGGCCTAAAAACCTGCTTTGACCAATGAAGATCTGCCTTTAAAAATTACGTCTCTACTTCCTATTGCTACACTTTGTTATACTGAAGCACTAGTATCAACACCTGGAAGAAAGGTGTGGGATCAAGGACGTAACTATATCTGATTTCAATGTTTTGCCTTCAGACATCTGCTCATTGAGTCCTTGTACACAAAATCCAGTGCAGTCACCGTGGAGCTTGGCTGTCCTCCACACACATTGGAGCTCCAGGGTTCACACTTCACCACATCTCCTGTCTACCTTAGAACTGTGAGACTCTGCCTTCATTATTCCTGAATAACAGCTCCATTACTGCCCATACATGCTGTCCATCTGGGTAGCCGCCAAAGACCTGCAGACACGTATGTGCCTCTCTTCTACTACTCCCTAAAGAAGTCTTGAGTGTATCAGCCCAGTGTGGCATGACAGACAGAACGTTGGCTACTTACTCTTACCAACTATTTAAACCCAGTGTACCCTAACATGTGCTAAAAGCCAAGGCAGAAGGATTCTGGTTTTGGTGACAGCAAAGAGGAATTGGGCCCTTTGAGGTCCCTGTGACACATACAGTAAATGGGTTCTCTTAGCATAGAACAGTGGAAAAAATATTACTTGCCTGTAAAATTGCAACAGATCATTTTCTTTGCAGCAAGCATTTTAGAATAAAGAATGTGGGACATTTCAAGAGCATCTGCATTGCAAAAATAAGAAGCAAGGCAATTTCTGTGAATGGAGGGTCAAAAATTCAGTTGCCATAGTCGCTGTGATTTTAACAGAGCAATGTCACTCCATTCACTGCTACAGAGTCATGCCAACAGATTACATGTAGACTTCTCCAGAGAACAAAGAAAATAAATAAAACATTAGGAATATCAGATGAGCTTTATGTTGGGGAAGAAAGAACTGCTCAGCTGAGGTAAAAAGTTTCAGAGAAGAGTTGAAGTTCAACCCAGCTAGGCTATGTGTTGTTCCTTTGCCTTGTTACATGGGAAAATGATGGGAGGATTGGCAAGGAGGATTGTAAACATGCTTGAGTGACTTGCAGCTGGGCTGTTGAAAAACACTTTTATCATACTAATCCTTATTTAGCCTTGTGTGTTGGACAAGTGGAACATCAGTGTTTGGGTAACATAGCCCTGTGATAAGACTCAGAGGCACCCTGTGGAACATGCTTGAGATTCCTGCCCTGCTGTGGGAAAGCACAGTGGTAAACTACACTTCCATGAACCCTCGAGAAACAGGTGAAAACAGCAGTGATCCTCTAGCATGGACCAAGCTCCGCATGCTGTATCCCCACTCATCTGCCTCTGGCCAGGTGCTGCTTTGGGGATCCCATGGTTGGTCAGGTAATGAAAATAAACTTACTCTTTGCATTTCATCTGTGGTTTTGTGGTTGTTCCTGTGTCCTGCCTGTGGCATCTCACACAGCGATGAAGGCAGCATCTTTACATGGTGGGCTGAAATATTCATAGAGCCTAGGTATGTTTCTTTTAAGTTTAAATCATAATATTTCTGTTATTTGGCTAAAAAATGCATTCACAAACCTAAATCCTCACAGTAGATGTTAGCAAGTTGATCTTCCCAGTGGGTGTATATAAGCAGAGGGAATGTAAGCAGAGGGAGAGAAGATTAGGAACAGTAAGGGAGAATGTGGACAGACAGAGTTCCAGCCCAAGCTTGACAGAGACAGCAAGTTATCCCTGCTGCTGAAATATTTGAGTGACTTTCAGACAAAGTTTTTTAATATCTTTTCTGTTCCAGCAGCACCTTTTCTTTGGAGTAGTCTACCCTAAATCTTAGATGCATCTTCTTCTGGGGATGTCCTTCCTATTTTGTACTCAGTTCAGGGTCCAATGAGCCATCCCTGCCCAAAAATTATGCCATTATTTGCTACAGACTTCTGGAATTTGGGAAAAGGTTGGTTTAAGAAGGACATCTATGCGAACAGGTGTTCAAAAGGATACAGGAGAAATACAGCTTTTGACAATTCCCTTTACAAGTCAACTGGACTTGGTTCTGGCATTGCCAGGGAGACCTGTGATGAGATGGACATCTTGACTACCAAATCCCTCTTAAGGTTAGTGCACCACTGGAGCAAATTTGCTTGTATAGGAACATCAACTAATATCAGAAAGATTAATTAAACTGTTTTAATAATATTTGTAGCACAGGTGTAATCTAGAACATAGCAAAATGTGTGGCTATTTGTCAGCAGTTTACTGCAAACAACTGTGGTAAAGTTTATCTCCTAGTGCTTTAGTTCACTTGTCATTGTCACTCTGCCCATGTACAGACGCACTGGAAACTTCGTCCTCCTTCACCACCCTGAACAGTTTCAACTCATTCCAGTCCTGTCACAGCTCATTTTTTTCACACACACGTTGTAGATTTCTAGAGCAATCTCTTTATGAGATAGCTGCTGAGCACTTTTGTCAGACTTTTCCCCAGATTCTCTGAAAATCTCAGTCTCCTGGACTAGTTCCATATTTTGAATGCTCATGTCTGGCCATGGCCCAAGCAGAGCACATTTGTCAGCTCAGCCAGGACATTAATATTCACATTGTGTCCCATCCCTTACAGCTAGCATTTAAGCCTTGAGAATACCGGAAAGATGCCTGGGAGGATGTGAAAGGATATTATTTCCTCCTTTAAATAGAAAGAAAAAATATATGATATTGGAGCTACCAGCACACTCAGTGATTAATTTTTAAAAGCAGAATTCTCTAGGTTATATTAGGAGACACAACAGCAAATATTGCATGTGCAGTTGAGACTATTTAATGGTAATTTTCAGTTACATAACTACTACATTATTTGAAATAGACATTTGTGCTGTTCTAAGCACATGCAGACATACATAGACTCATGAATAATTGCCTTTCCATTCTGAATGACCTGTCCCTTTTCTTCTGATGCCTGACTTGGAATTGATTAACTTTGATGAACGGAGGAATACAAAATTACTCTCCAGTTTTTGTTTAAGTTAGATTTTCTTAATTTTTTTTTTATTTAAGTGGGGAAGCCAAAATAGTTTCTGCTGGGCATATCTTAGATGTTCTTCATAACTGTAATATATCTGGCAATAAAATTCATCCTTGAATTATTTCAAGTTCCCACTGTTACATTTAATTTCTTTTCTTGATCCCTTTTTTCAGCTTGTCTAAAATGAATGTTTTGCTTATATAAAAATGCTGTAAAACACTTGTATCATGCACTATATATTTACAGGACAAGGAAACACACCTGACCCTTAGAAAATAATGAAGTTTAAAATGCAGTATTAACCTCTTCCAGCTAATATATTTTCTTCATATATATTTCTTCATTATATATATATTTTATTATATATATATTCATTATATAGATATTTCTTCATTATATATATATACTATTTCTTCATATATATATTTATATTTTCATATATATTCATATTTTATTTGCATACCCATAACCTGTTTTTTCTGGGATATTTTAGAAACATTCTAATCTTCTATTTTTTCCCCTTCAAATATTAGTAGCCTGATAAAATTTGCAGTAAAATAATTAAAAACATTTCTGTTAAATTCAGCAGGAATTGATCAATTGAGATTTAGAGCATGCCTCAGTGAAATGCTGAAATATTGCTGAATACATTACAGTATTTATAAATAGAACATTCATTCTGTCCATCAACACTATTTGAGGTTATAAATGATTCTGAAAACTCAACATAGATTTGCATTCTGCTTTTAGATAACTTTAAAGGGGACAAGGTTGAATTTACTTGTTATATATTGGTAGTTTAGGTTATAAATAAATAAATATGGTACCAAGAAATGATCCAAGAAATAACCAAAACATCACAGCCATGCACACATGGGCACTGGTGTTCATCCATACTTTAGCTTGTATGGCTGAGAACTCCACAAGAGCCACTTTTCCTCCTCAAGTCCCCTGCAGGTTTCTAGAACTCTTCATCCCTGCTTACTCCCAAAACTGGCCTTTTCTACGGTGGTAGGGAGCTGTGCCCACTGGCGAGGAGACCTAGGGTCTCCACTATGCAGATGGTTTTGAGACAGATTTCTGCAGCCAGAGGCTCAGGACACTATGCTTTGGTCTGAAATATCACACTAATTGATACAATACATTTCAGTCTTTTAGGAGAAACATAGCTGTTGCTAGAGAAGTGTCCTGGTTTCAGTCAGGATAGAGTTAACTTCATTTGTAGCAGCTGATGGGATGCTGTGTTTGGGAGTTACAATGAAAGCAGTGCTGAGAACACCCTGATGTTCTTAGTTGCAGTCAGACAGTCAAGGACTTTCTCAGCTTCTTCCTATTTCTCTAGTCATGAGAAAGGAGGGGCGAAGCCAGGACAGGTGACCCAGATGGGCCAGAGAGTGTATTCCATGCCAATGACGTCCTGCCTGGGAAAACGGGGGGCTGTTGGGAAGAAGAAGAGGGGCGGTGGCGGGACGCGTGCTGCTTGGGGGGACGGTCGGGTTCCGGGACAGCTCTGGGTGGTGCCTGAGTTGTGTGGGTCGGGGAGAAACTGCATTGGGGATCAAGAGTTTCATCTTCTTTTGCTCTAAAGTCCTGTTAGCATTGGTATATTTGATCTTTCTGTTCTCTTAGTAAACTCTCCTTATCCCAACCCACGGGCCTCTTAGTTTCTTGGTTTTGGAGTTATTTGCCCCTTCCTTTTCCCTTCCCTTGTTTCCCCCTTTTTCCCTCTTCCCCTGCTCTTTTACTTTAAGAAGCAGGCAGCTGCGTGGATCTCGGCCCACAGCCGTGAAGTAACCACCTTGTTTAGGTGGCAATACTTTTTGCAAAAGGTAGCTGAGGGTACCCAATAATGGCTTCTGATAGCAATGAAAAGGTTCTCTTAACATTACTGGAAGCTAGGCTGGATCATGAATCATTACAGTACTTGGTAATTGTAGCCTTTCTTTCATTTGACAAGATAATAAAAATTGGTGATCTGCTAGAGTGTAGCAAGAACGAACAAAATTCATTTTATGAAAAATGGATTGCCCTACCATGCTACAGTCTTAGAGGGGTTTTTTATTTACAGATTTTTCTCTTAAAGGTGATTGTCATCACCTTACTCTCGTGCCATTTTACACGGATATGTAGATTTATCCTCAAAAGACCTCTAAAATATGGAACAAATTAATTCAGTGTTAGGAGGTGACAAACTGTGGCTGGGGAAGTCACATAGAAAGCCTGTGGAGGAATCAGAAACTCTGACTCTACACAGGAATCAGAAATTCAGTTAAAAAAAAAAAGCTTCAGTATGTTATACATTATTGGGAATGGGGGAAAAAAAACCCTCTACTAAATACTCAACATGAAGCAAATATAAAGCACATTTTAACCACAAAGGATTTTTTTATGTTCTGTTTGTTACAGTATCCTTTCATAAAAGAAAGTTTTCAAGTTGGTATAGATTTTCTCACACTGAAGGCAAAACAAAAGCAAAACCAAAGTAAAAAACCCCAAAACCAAACAAACAAAAAATCAAGCTTCCTTTAAAAATCAAAGCATCAAAAACAGTCACAGTAGTTTTCAATCCTCAGCCTGCAAGTAATAGGTTTTCCTCTTCTCTCCTAGTTTTATTAGAGTGATTCCATTTTCTTGTCAGACTGGATATCCACTTTTGAAAAAGCAGTCTGTGTTTGCTTTAGGCTCTATGCAAGGAGAATAACATCCCACAAGAAGCTTTATCATACGGTCAAAGCTGATGACCTACTACAATAATCTTGAGATGAAAATGAAATATCATTCTTGTGAAGTCTCTGGGGACTTCAACTTTTCCATGAGTATAATAACTCTCTGAATGAGATGGATCCCCCGAGGTATGAGCCTAACTCCACTCAGTTCAAAGGACCTATGTCAGTTTACACAAAGTACAAATTCAGACCCCTTGATTTTTTTTTTATATTATTGAAAAATGTCATGAGTTTTGTAATGAATACCCTTATTGGTAATTTTTTATCTGCATATGTTTTTCCTGTTCACAAATTTAACTAAAAAAAACCCACAGAACTTCTTTGTGATTACAAAGCACAGAGTTTTACTTCAGGAAGATTTGGAAAATTAAATCTGCAGATATTCCATCTCACATTTTATCAGAGCAATCACAGATGTACTCCAAGAAGTCTACTGTCTTCATGCATTGAGTTTTAATATAAATCAGAATACTCTATTGTCCTCAGATGCTGGTAAAGCAGCCTGAAGGGCTAGCAGGTAGAATCTAGACTGGCACACAAAATAAGAGAAAATCATTAATCAGAGATGAACCCCAAAACCATGGGTCAATGATATTGTTCAAAGTATTTCTCACTCTAGAGACAGAATACTTTCAGAATAAGATATTAGTTTCTTTTAAAATATTTCTATTTGTGGCTCTAGAGAAACCTGTAAGTTTATAAAATGTAATAGAAAGCGAAACATTTACCAAATCCCTATGAACCACTAACCTCTCCCCACCCACAGGTAAACATTTTGCATGTAGGAAACACAAAGATACAGCACTCAGTTTAGTTTGGGTGTTCAGTGAAGTTAAATTAAGCTATAGAAAGTTATACTTGAGTTTCAGAAACAGTAACAAAGTTGTTCTAATTCCATTATGAAAACATTTTCTTAATTTCTGAAACAGTTCTGGTTTTATACAAATAATACAACAAATAACAAATGGAGATGATGTAGCACGGATAAATTTTTGTCTTTAACTTTCTTCTTGCCAAATACTGGAGTGGCATTAATCAGTAGATGTTTTTGCCTGGTAACTACATAATGTCCTGGTTATTCAACTTGTTTTGCTTGGCTGCAAAAGTGGGATACTGAAGCCTTTGACCTATGGACTAGCAAGCACATACATGCATAACAAGGAAGACAATTATGGTTGTGCTATAGCTGCATTTCCAGTGAATTTCTAGACCATTTGTAAACAATTTTGTGAGAGGCAACCAAGGAGCCTTTGGAAACTAAAAATTATAGACCAGTTTAACAATGCATTTAGCAGTAGAGCTAGCAGCATAATTGCATGAGAATTCTTCAATTCAAATGTAAATTAACATATAGACAGCATATTTTAGAGATGCAGATGCTACTGATTTGCTTATTCTGTTCTGTTTATATCATAGTTAAATATAACACAAGTTTAACAAAATAAAGGGTGTCCCTGGCTAAGAAAGTGATAGATCAAAAATTCCTGAAAATATCTAGTAAGATTTAAATAAGATCTAAACACTTGGAAAGAAATAAAGAAACAGAAATGTACTGGTATTTTGCCTCAGAAATACCAGAAACACCAAAAAAAAATCATTGGCTTCTCATCTGTTAGGTAGAAGCACAGGGCAGATCTGTAAGCTGTATGAGCTGTTGACTGAACCTGACATGGTGTCAAAGTTTCACAGTTATCTCCCATCAAATAAAACTAAAAGAATTACACACCAGTTTTAACAGTGATTTTCCACTAGCAGTGACACTAAAGAACTGAAAGCCTGGATGAAGTCTGTTCTGACATCAGAAAATATATTTTACATTATAAGCTTTTAAGAGTGAAAAGCTCCTGCCCTCGGAAAAATCTCTCCATTACATTACTCCAACCTCTTATTAATACAAGTATTGATAACTCTGCATCTTCAAAACTCCTTCCAGTGAGAAAATTGATGCTGCTACCAAATTTGCAGTCAGAAGAAGGGCTTTAATAAGCATGGGAAGTTATCTTAAATTTAAAGAGGGAAGAACATTGATGGTATGTTTCTGCAATAAAGGCTGTCCTTTGTAGACAGGACATTATTGCTTTTCAAGGAAAACACATGTACTTTAATTCAAACAGAACGCTGGCATTGATTTCTATTACACATTCAGTATAAACATTGTCTCTCCCAGAGCTGCACATTAGCTTGAAATTCTTCATTACTTCATGTTAATGTGTTGCAGTGCTCAAGAAAAAAATGAAAAAAATCCAACTGTGTTTATTATTCTTTTGATAGCTACTTTTAATGATCCAGTGTACATAAAAAAGGAAGAACTCCCACACCAATATGTAATTAAACCATGAACCTCACTGTTGTAAGGAAGTTCAACTTGTACATACTAGCTAAATTCAATAGAGATAACAATTCTTTCCTGCAGATTGATGTTTGATTCGTATCAAGCAGCTTGTCTGCATATGAAAGGACTGACCTTTAAGACAAGGAAGAAAGAATCAGATATTAAGAAAATTATTTTTTACCCAATGTAACAGTTCTTGTAATAGAAGTTGCTTATAGAAATCTAATATGATGTATGAAACGTAAGAGTTATCAGGAAGAAGTTTCCAGGGAAATAGTTACATTTTTTTCACTATTTTTGTATTGTTTGGTAAAGGAGAAATATATTTTTTTCCTTTCCTTCATACATCAAGAACCTTGGATAAACTTCGTTTCCACTCCAAAATAAACCAAAGCTGAACAGAAGTGATTCCTTCACAGTTTTATACAGGTATCAGCAGCTTCCAAGAACTACAGGCAGTTATAAACAAACTGTCAACATAATCATAAAGATTAGATTAGAGAGACACCATCTGTTGAGGTGGTTAGGTGGTCAGCTCTGTCAGTAAGAGTGGATCATAAAGAATCATCCAGTATATAACTCTCTAAAAATGATATGAAAATAAGTGTCTCCTATAAATATTAATTTACACATTTTTCTTTTATTAATTTCTTTACTCTGAACAATTTTGAAGGTATTGAAATATACACCAACTAATGCAATAAAATACTTTGTACTGAAATATCCAAATATATAGGTAATTTTTCCATGCCTGGTATTGAAACAAAATGGTTGATGTGTCTTTTTTATACTTTTGGACATAACAGTTCAAAGAAAATTTGAATAAATTTGTTATTAAACCCTTTAGAACAAGGCAAAAAAGGAAACAAATCTGATTATCTTTGAAAAATACGACTGAATACAAAAAACACAATTCAAAATAAAATATTTAGCTTATTTTACTTTGTAAAGCATCCATTTAAAGTTTGTCACAAATGGATATCTTATTGGATGATACAGTGAAAAAAATTCCTTTTAAATAGTTCTTTTTGCATGTTCTTCTGACATTCATCTTGAGTAGCATCACAGTACCATGCTTTGTCTGCTTTCCCTTAAAAAATAAACCAACCCAAAAAAAAACCCCAAACCAGAAACCAATTTCCACTCCCTGCATGGATTGCAGGCATTTCACCAGATTTTGCAGTCTGATCTTGTACCCACGTATAGCTTGACACTTTTCCTAATCAACTGATTATGCCCAGGTAGATCTCAATTCTCATTCCATCACTTACCTCTTGAAACATGCTCTCCTACATTTTCACAGTGAGAAATCTGCCAGTGCATCAATGGCTGTGTCCATAATACTTCCAAATGCAGATGTACTTCTAAACCCCTTTGGACTGAGTTTAATAAAACTAACTTTCTTTGGGAACACAAATCCTCCTCAGCTACCCTGTTTCCATTTCTGTACCTACGCTGCTTCAGTACCCAACTATGATTTTGTTACTACCAAGAATCAGCTTGAAGTACATTAAATTTCACAGAGATTACATGGAATCATGTTACAGCAAGCATGGAGCATTATGACTTAATCTTAGTAATCAACAGTGTAAACTACAAGCAAAATCCCAATTTCCTCTTGACTTGGAATAAAGCAACTGATAGGTAGTAACAAACAATAATTTTGAGATTTAACAGTAGCTCTGATTTGGAACAGGGTCTAAATTATCATGTTTCAGACTCACCTCCTCTGGTTTTAACTGAACTTCAGTTAGATGCTGAATGGCCTGGGAGCAAGCTGTTGCTTCAGCCAGCCATAAAGAGACAATAATCTTCTTCCCTTCCAGCAACAGTATCCAGCAACTTGGAGCTTTAGTGATTAAGTTCTCTACCTGTTTCTTTCTGGTTTGTTTTTTTTTTAACTCATTGCAGGGAAAAGTGAGACACCCCTTCCCTCCCCTCCCCCCCCCCCCAAAAAAAAAGTTTTTGCTGATGACTTTGCAATAGTTTATGCAAACTCAGACCCTTTCTCACAAAAGCTTTGTAGTTCTGCTTTTGTAGTTCATACACTGGGCATTGGGAGTGGATGAGCTTGATCAAAGTGGGGGGATCACCACCTATTTCATAATACAAACAGTCAAGAACTCTGAGAAACTAGCCTCTAGTAGTAAAATCCTTTTTTACAGAAGCACCAGAAAGTGAGCCCCAGAGTTCTTGTTATTCAACATTATTAGTGCATAAGTAGCCGGAGTATTTGCTATATAAAAAATACCTTACTCTTATAAACGTATATTTAATGAAAGAAATCTGTTTTAAAAGTCAAAGGGAAAAAACCCCCAGAATAGGTCTGTGATCATCCTTATTTTCATTAATTTCATGAAAAACAAAAGAGCAAATGCACTATCATTGAGCTTATTATACTCACAAGTCACATATTCAGGCACAGAAAAAGAGATGGAAAATTATTTCACCTCAGATGAGCAGCTATATCCTCCCAGAAGATAAAGAGCCAAATTTTGGACAAGAGCCCAAGCTCCTGTTGAATAAATGAAACAAAATCTGCTCACTCAAAGTTTAAAAGAAAGGATCCCGTCTTGTATGAAACAGTGAAACTAACCAAGGATGATGGCTGAGCTTGGACAATCCATCCTCTCAGAATTAACATCTACTGAGGGTTTAATTAATTTAGCAAAAACAATAAAGGCAAGTAGCAACTGTAAAAGAACATTGTACAAAATCTTTTTCAATTAGATGTGTTCCTGTTGCTGTTCAGTTAGGTGTTTTTAATCTTCAAAGCTGATTATTTGACATATTTTATAATAACAAGTTATTTAAAAAGGCCACACAAATATATACAATATATTGTTATTTGCTGAACTGTCTGGTTTTGCAAATTGTTACTATTACATTCAGGATTGATTTATAGACATAGGAAGCCTGCCAAAACAGACTTTGTATTACTCTGCTGACTTCAGAGTTACTCTAAGTTTAAACTGGTGCAATGAAGTGCAGAATCAGAATACGTAGATATAAAATCATACTTATTTTAGGCAAGAAAATGCTTGCAAACACTCAATTTCTTTGTAAAGGTATTTGTGCAGGAATGAAATTTTACACCCCACAAAAACTACACAACAAGGAAATTAGGACTAAGACACAAAAAACAAGAACCAACAAATAATTTTTAAGTTCCAAACACTTTCTTCACTTTACGTGAGTTGAACACACATTACTAATAGAGCAACTGATGTAAGTATGTGAGAAGAGCTGGGTCTCAAGGCTGGTGTGATATACATTTGAAGCTAACAAACAAAGCCTTTGAGAGATATTGCTTGCTTCTATTATTTGTCACCAGACTTCTCACTATGAAAATTCCTATTCATACATCAAAAAAGGAAAATATTCTGAAAGCAGGCAGTGCAATTTGGTTTCTGTTTTCAATTTGATTATATATCCTCCTTTTAAAGAGTAGAATCACGAAGCCTGTTGTCATTCAAATGCCTCTCTGCTGTTTTTATCCCTCTGGCAAGACTCTGCAAGCCTGTAAGAAAGTGACTGTGTACTTCCCTATACAAAGAATTTGTGAGTAGTCAGGAAATAATTTAGTTAGCACATTTCTCACCTGCAATAGTAGAAGAACAGGGAGTGAGTATAGGCTGAGCTCCAGCTAGGTGAATAGTACAACTAAAAGGATATGGTACAAGATCTACTGGAGCCCCACTGATTTCACTGGGTTTTGAACTGAGCACAGTAAAGGTAATTCTAACTCTTCAGTAAAGAGACTAGCTTGCAGCTTGCATTTCCCAAAAGTTTCTGATGTTCCTTGCAAGCTCTCACAATATGCAAGTTAAATTTGTCATTCTCTACCTGTAAATTATACACTTACCACAACTGTGTAGCACCTATATGGTACCACGGCAGTAACACCCTCCTTATCCGCTACATGATAGCTTGTTTAATATGCAGTTAGGCAGAGAAGGCTTTTGAAGCCCATAATGTCAACAGCTGCACACTCCTCCCTTGCAAGAAAGAAGGTGAATAAATGTAAAATAGAATTCCACTTTTTACTAAAACACCAAACAAGTGTTATCACTTGTTTTGAAAGCAGACTCATAGGTTGTGGGGAAAAAGTTGAAATAACTTCTTTTACAGGGCTGAGAGTTTATTAGTGAACTGTCTAAGAGAAAGCAAGCTGCTTAGTTACTGTCACAGATAGCCATGAGGGCTAGGGATGACAAACATGATTTCAAGCGCTTTCCGTGCAGCACTAATTGGCAGAAGACCATAGATCCAGCATGGGTCCAGTACTGAGCTTCAAAGCACTACAAATGGTCTTCAGACTTTTGCTTTCCAAAGAAAACTATCTGGGACTGGGACTGGCAGTAATTTTCCAGGCAAAAATGACTATGACTGACGTGGTAGAATGGAAATGAAGCAGTTCAGATACCTCACAGAAGTGTATGTATGAACGCACTTGCCTCTCTTGATGCACTGCTTTTATAGCCAGTTGTTCCTTATACTGTATGTCTGGCAAACTATCTTCATAACATCAGGTAACAAAATTAATGCCTCTTTGAATAGAGTTTCAGAATGAGTAGAAATAAACAAGTAGGGAAAATAACTTATTTCAATAGCTGTTTTAGAATCATTAGTACATATATAAAAAGTTGTCTTATGGGGATTTTTAGCTTTTCTCTTACTTTTCTACATAATTATAATAAAATAAGAATCACAGGTGTTGCTTTACAAGATGCTACAAAGAGCTTCTTGCTGTACCCAAATGTCAGTATGAAGCAAATAACTATATAAAAGACTGAACTGGACTTCCAGAGTATTTTCTCATACCTCTCACACAGCAGAGATGAAAAGTGTGCAGAACACCTTTGTCTGGGATAAAGCCAAACAAATCCAGCACTGTTGGAAAAAGCAGAGTACTAGGTAAACAGTTCTCCCTCATTTCATATACAGAATACAAAGTGAGTGTGTCCTGGTTCTCACCGTGCAAGAGTCAACCTCACCAAGCAGTAGGCACAGATGAGCTGAGTTAGCCAGGGCTGTTTTCCACACCACCTGACATCACTTCCCCACAAAAGGGGCTGGTTGGGGAGGGGCACTGCTAGGTGCAGTCTGAGTGCAGCCGGGGCATCTGGTCAGTCCTTGTTGTGCAGCCCTGTTATCACTGGGTGTGAGCGAAATTTGTCGCAGGTTGTTATTGTTCTACTTCCATCAGTAAACTGTCCTTATCCCAACCTACAGAGGCTCTATCTCTTTCTTCTTCTGAAATGGGCAAGTGGTGTGTGGTGCTCAGTCACTGGTTGGGGCTGAACCACCACAAGGAGGAATGTATTTTGAGCATACTGAAAATAAAGAGGGTTTGAAAAAATCAGCAAGTTTCTAACAGTCCACATAAATGCCACAGGTTATGGTTGCAGTTATAAATAATACTGCCTGTGGTTTTGTTTTCAGTATGCTTTTGCAACAGCAAACATGCCACTTTATCCATTTATTCATTAAAAAAAATAAATAGAAAAAGCTTGAAGTACTGAATTTCAGTTTTTCTCGGAAGACACTAAGGACATCTCAGCAGCATCAAATAGAAACAAAAACACACTCAGTTACGTAGAGGCATTAACATCATGGTGTATTTTCTAATCTAGGTATTACAACAAAAGAAGATGAGCTTTTTTTTCCCCATCTACATCTTGCCCCAGTCCTTGTCTAATCCTTGACTGCAGGTTAAGAAGGTCCCTGAATTTAGCTGGTTTAGAGCATTTATACTTGAATGCTGGAACCACCATTCTCGTTATATATACTCTACAGTTCTTTTCATTTTCATCTAGATCAAACCAAGTTAAGTGGCATAAACCCCTGCCTATTTTATATATCACTATATTACAAAGAATCAAAATGGACCCTCAAACAGCTTTGTAAATTCTGTAGATTAATATTAACTCTAGCATTTTAAAATAATCTTTCTAAATAAGGAAGTTATCTAATATGTGTAGGATTAAATGGAGATCATATTCATTAAGTAAAAGAACAGAGGAGTGTTGAAGGTCCTAAGTAATGACTAAACCCACCTTTAAAAAACAGCTTTCAAAGCTCATGTGTTTATTATCACCAGTCTTCTAAGGGTATTTGCATTGCTGTATTAGATGTGCACCACATGGACAGTGTTTTTAAGAGCAACAGAGTTAGATTTGTCTTGTTGTTTAAGGCATGGGCTCAATTATCCCTGTTCTGCTGGGTCTGTAATGAAATTGTCTAGTAACAGTTTTACAGTGCTTTTCTGGCCTTAGGTTTGATTTTTTTAAAAATTCATTAAAAAAGAAACAAATGAAGGATGGATGTGTAGTGACAAAATAAAATTTAATCTTTAGATGTATCAAAAATATCCTTTTTGGATGTTGAGCAAAATCAGTAGAACTCAAAATTTTCAACTTCACTAGAGTTTACAAAATGTTGAACATCTGATGATAAATATTACAGTGGAAATTGCTGGGTGCAGATAAATTGTGAAAACCTGATCTCCATTGGCTGATACTGAGCACCTGAAGCCTCAACTGTAGAGTAACAAGTTTTTTTCTGTCCCTTAACATCTGTTTACATTCAAAACCTCTACAGGAATATGATTTGCCATAAACCATAGATTAATCTGAGTCAATCTCAACAGAAGTATATGACTGTAATTAAAACCCATAAATTGATATTGCCTTCCATTTAAATGCTGTTCCCATTTTTCCTCATGTTAAAGATTTAGCTTGTCTCAGGACTTGTAAATATGCCCTTGAGGGTATCACGTAAGGTAACATGCATGAACATAGGGAGAATAGCCCAGAGTCACAGAACGACGGAATGTTAGGGGTTGGGAAGTACCTCAAAAGATCATCCAGTCCAACACCCCTGCCAGAGCAGGATCACCTAGTTTAAGTCTCACAGAAGCACATTCAGGTCAGAGTTTTGAATGTCACCAGAGAAAGTGACTCCTCTCTGGGCAGTCTGTTCCAGTGCACTGTCACCCTCACAGTAAACATGTTTTTCCTAAAGTTCACATGGAACCTCCTATACTCCAGCTTGCACCCATTGCCCCTTGTCCTATTATTGGACATCACTGAGAAGAGCCTGGCTCTGTCCTGATAATGCTTACCCTTTACATATTTTTAGACATTAATGAGGTTACCCCTCAGTCTCCTCCAGGCTAAAGAGACCCAGCACCCTGAAGCCCGTCCTCCTAAGGAAGAAATTCCACTCCCCGAATCATCTTTGTCGCCCTGCTTTGTCTAGTGTATCATCTGGTTCCTTAAGTGTATTTTCTACAGTCTAAGTGTTTCACCCTCAGATTTTTTTTTCTCCTTTCTCTTTAACTGATTTCTCCAAACTACTCCTTAAGTAAATACAAGTTCTGCAGCAGTTAGTAATTTCCTCTTAAATCCCAGATCCTACTTGCTGGGAATAATTCAGTCTCCTTGAATTCCAGATTTTCATGCCCGATCACTTCTTTGGTCCAGGAGCTTTTTTACAGCTTCAGTATAATAAGCATGATGCTGCACAAGACAGGAAAGGAAGAAAATGGTACGTATTTGTCCTCTCTTTAGTGGTCTGTTTCTTGTTTGGTTGTTTTGGCTTGCTTTGTCTTTTTTATTAATAGAGGTGATTTTTGTAGCCATGTTAGTCCCTTGGGTGTAGGTATTTGTGATAGATTGAAATTCTTGAAAAAACTGCTTGTCATTTCCTTGGTTTTTATATCTTTCCCTCAGAAATGCAAAATTAAGTTTCATAAAGAGTATATACCCAGACTGTATGTCAACAATTTCTTTTTCCATAGCAAAATGCCAGGAACTGATTGGCATACTTAGAGATATGACAATATGTCAGATTGAACCACCAATCAAAGGAAATAAGTATAGGCAAAGTTAGAAAATCATTTCCCTTAATCATTCTCCAATGGTTTACCCTATGTAGTGTCTCTTACCTGTCTCTAGGGTACAATGGAGTCAAAAATTGGATTTGGATCCAATATACAACTATCTGCCAAAGATTTAGAACCCAAGACAGCACAGATGTCCCTTCAGAGTCCCTGCTGATACACTGACAGACTTTTCTAGTCTTATTCTTTGTATCTTTCTGATATTGTTCATTAATGAAGCCAGTAAGAAATTGTCGTAATTCACAATATGCAATAATCTTAAGAGATTTGCAGCACATGAATGCTTTCCAATTTCTCCTAAGTTTACAGGGAGAGGGAAAGGGAAAAGGCTCATCTATTGCTGAGTAGCCCTCAGCAAAACAAGCCAAAGAACAAACTTGTTGGTGGCAAGAAGAAATTACTTCTTAAGAGCCCTTTTTTTGGAGGTAGGCAGCTAAGCCTCAATACCTGCTGTCTAGACAGCAATTCACTGTTACCTGCATCATCATTTTTGGAAGCTAGTTGCCTCACATTGAAACTCATGTGCCAATATCCCAGGATCAGCCAAATTTCTCTCACTGGTACATCTCACTAGTTCCACTGTCTACACCTATTCATTCACTATAAAAAGATCACTCTTGGATTACAAAAATTAACAATCAATCTATTCTTGGTTATACAGAAATAATGGGTTTGTAGAGAGATTGAATCAATAAGCTTTACAAATGCTTACTTCCCTGGCTGATTCAGGATGTACTACTTAGCAGCTCATGCTCATATGTAAAATTTGAAATTGTTCATTATTCAGGCATCTCAAAAATCTGTGAGAAAAAATAAAGTATTAAGAATGTTTCACATTTTACTATATTTGGTACCTTTCTCCTAGTGACCAATAGGTAGCTTGTACAAGAGCTGTAACTATTTTTCATTGTATCATAAAAGTTTCAAGCAAAAGAAGTCCAGAGAATAGAATCACAGAATGGTTAGGTCTGGAAGAAAATGCTATTATTATAGCATTTAATTAGAACATTAGAAAGAGGTCTGGGAAAAGACCTATTTTTAATCTCAATTTATGTCACATCAACTTTTAAAGTTACATCCACTGTTGGGAGTGCTGTCCAGAAAGTCCCAATGAATTTGCAACGCTGGTAGTTCCCCCTTTATGTGACACATGGTTTGTTCTTTAATCCTAACTTTACATTAAACTTGTTTGAACTGTGTGATTAATGAATTTACACCTTTATCCTTAAGACAAATCCTTCAAGCAGACATCCACTAACATTTCTCTTTAATAACTAATTCAGAACAATTGTTTTCACAACATCTTTTTATTATTAATCAGGTTTTAACTCCATTCGTATATGACAAGAGGGCAGGAGGTACAACAGTATTGCAAGCATTGGCATATCCTCTGAGAACAAGTCATTAACTATTTTATCCTTTTTTTTATATAGCTACTATAAATACACTATTTTTTCATCTTTATTTGCAATGACAAGGTAACTGATCTGAATTTCTCAAAATATTCTTAAGTGTTATTAAAAGTTTGTATGAGTTCAAAGTTCATAAGTATATGCACAAATCCTGATTTTCTTATGCAAATTTAGTTGCTGTTACCAAAACAAAACTCTTATAATAAGACTACTGACAATTGGAGATTCTCACTTCCTCTGTAATTTTTATTTGCAAAACTTTAGTGTCACCAGCAAACATTAGTAAATACACTTGTCCACTTCTTTCTGTAACTGCCAGATTATAGCAGTTTTCTATTGTATCTGGCTTTGTATCACATAAGGATTAAACAGAAAAGCTATGCTAAGATTACCACTTCTAGTCCCTTGATTGGTTTTCAGTTTGCTTTTGTTTCCCCCCAATTCTGACCATGTTACTAACCTATGAAGATCCAAAAGCGGAGGCTAGAATGGAATTAGAAGTATGCTAAAACATGCAAGTCAGCAGTATGGTCCGTGCTATCCTGGAGACAAAAGACTGAAGTTGAGTGACAACTTCTAATGCTTCTACTACTACATTTTTAGAAGTATTTTAGAATGGCAGAACAGAAAGGTCACGTGAAGGTATCTACACATCTAGATAGAAAAGTGAAAAGGAAACAGCATTAACTTTTATTATAAATATTTATAATAGTAGTGGTAGTTCTATCACTGTATACTTGCAAAATAATACTGTTCTATATGTTAGTGTTCCTCAAAATGAATTTCACTATAATACAATATATATCCAGTAGCAAACACACTTATGCTAACATTGTTAGTCAGAATCTATTCATACCTTCAAAAGTCATTCTGAGACATCACCTCTAACAGTAACTGCAAATCATTTAATGCTGATATCACTTTACACAGTTCTGACCTGTAATTAACTCAGCATATCTTAACTTTCCAAACATACATACACAAGACTTTTTATTCAAGTCATTAATAACATACCAGTAAACAGCCCCTGGGATCTATGCACATGAACAGCTGTACTGCAGCTCAGGTTTTCTTTGTGATAATATGAGTTGGCTTTAACTAAGTTGTATCAATCATTAAAATCTCTCTTTTCTCCATGCATAATATCAACAATGGTTTGGAGTTTTTTTGTTTCCTGTATTTTTAGCCACTGTATGTAGTTTATGAAAGAATTTCTTACAACTTTATTTCTTTTCCCTGAGGTCTCTGATGTATCATTATTATATGGAATAAAATGACACAGCTCTGTTAACTCCAGATGCTATCTAAGCCTATCCTGAAAGATTAATAATTTTTTAATTGCTTTGTCAAATATAATTTTTTTTTTACTATTTTTAAAAAAACTTGGCAGGCATAATTATCTTTTCAATAAGCAGTGTATCTTGATCTCATATTGTTCTCACCTATTATGACATTTAACTTTAATAAACCTCTCATTCTGTTTCGCATCCATTTCTGGTAAAGCATAGGAGTCTGCAATGTCCAAAGACTTTCTAAATTCCTGACACACAAAAAAAAAATCCCAGTTAACCAACCAACCTACACCCTGTTATTTCAGCTACTTTCAGAAACAGTTCCTTTTAATTTACTTGATGGATTTTTCAAGATTTATGACATATCCAAGTATAAATTGCTACTGTTTTCTGTTGGAACCTCTAATGAATACTATCTGTAGCCAAATGCATATCGGAAACCCAAGATAAAGCACACTGAAAAATTTGATTAAACTTCATTAAAAGTATTGCATAACATAGGAATATGAAGTAAGTGAGCAGGAAGCACTATTGTCATTGTTCAAATAGCTTACCAGGTTTCAAAACTCTGAAGGTTCTTACTGTTGTTTTTAAGATTTTCTAATGAGAAAGGCATTATATGCAGGTCAAATGAAGTGTTTGTACCTTATCTTCCCTTTAATTAGGAACTAGATGTTTTGATTGGCAATTGTCACAGTATTTTGCTTCTCCACCTCTTTCAGTGTACGCATGTGTCAACCATTTGCAAAGTAAATCTTACATAGAGAATCTCAGTCTATGGGAGGTGACCTAAGTGAGACTTGAAAAATTAACCTTTGAGTAGGTAAGGTTAACTGTGCCAAGCAGTTTTCTAACTGGCACCAACACTGTGACTTGAGCTATAAAGCCTACTCCACATTCCAACAAGTCAGCTATACATCTCTTCTCATTAACTCATCCTGAAGAGTTCTTTCACATGAAGAGCTGCATTGATTTATGATCCTTTGGAAAGGACCTGAGTTGGTAGCAGATTCTAGCGATGTGGATAGCATTCTTGTATCAACTAACTGACAAATCAATATACTACCTTAAAGTATTAATTAGCAAGAGATGGTAATGATGATGATTTTTATTATGTGGGTTTTTTGCAGGAGATCCTGGACAAACACTCAGGGATCAATACGATCAGGTGAATGCCATGTATTCAAAGCCTTCATCAGCTTATACAGGCCCATGCCATGTGCTCGCCTCCGGATAGCTCCACCCCCGCCGTGTGCGCGCGCCCGGCCTCTATTGGTTAAACACGTACAATCGTGCACCCTGATTGGTTCGTAGGTGTTAACAATTCACAGGCTGGATTGCTCGGGTACCCCTTGTCCCCTACAAAGCCTCCAACAAATCCCCCTTCTCTCCTTTGAGCAGCCCAGACTTGATTTACCGCTCTGGCAACCGCTGCGCTGCGAAAAGCACGGCATCATTACTAATACTGTCATTACTGCAACCAACACCATTAACACACCCTTTATAAAACGTCAAAAGCCAACCCAAAACACAAGACTGGCAGCCAGCAGTAACATGAAATGCAACTGCATAAAACATGTTCCCCTTACGCTTCTATGTCGTGAGGACCTACACATGCCATAACTCCTGGAGTGATGGAAATTTTCACCAGGATCATCACTGCCATACCCAGGATTAATACATACATGTTCTCTCTGCTGCTTGCATCCCATGCAATGTACAAACCATTCCCCTTAACAGACAGTTTGACCTCGGCCAGCCCTTCACACTGTCCTGTGTTTCCATTTTTCACCTGCACTTTGACGGGGTACTAGGCTCTCCCCACTTTTGTTTTAAAAGCATACCCCAATTTTGGCAAAACTGGCAGCATTTTCACTGTTTGGTGGACAGCACTTGGGTGTTTGATAAAGCAATAAGGTAATTCAAGAAACAAACTCTTAAAGAATTAGGTAACAGGCTCTTTCCTGGTGCTATTTCAAATGAGAAGCTAAGAAGCAAGGCTCAATCTGAGGTAAGAACAGTCCCTACTTCAGAAAACAAATGAATGTGCCTACATGCATTTGGCCTTTACATCAGGAGATGTCCCTGTCTTAAAAATACTAAAGAGAGAGACATACCGATATTAAATTTAAAAATTTGAGCATTTTTATCTGCCTGCAATTCCCAAATCAAAGGTGCTACTGGCAGCGAGCATAAAGTCATTTCACTCATCTTAAGTTTAGAAGCTTGATTTTAAGGTTATTGTTTACAACCTCTCTCAGCTCATACCTCTTTAGCAGTACACCTTGCTTAAACACCATCTTGGCTCACAGCTCTTTTAGTAACCTGCATTTATGCCACAGTGATGGGTCTAAAAACATTCTTAATGATATACAAAAACAAGCAATGTCTCAAGGCAATCAGTCCTATGCTGGTACTGTAGAAACTTGCCCTTCAAGCACATCCTACAAAGAGGGAAGGTAGGGCAGGTGTTTAAGAGCTTAAGACTTCTTGGTTTTAATTTTCCAGGTCCCATTGTGCTGCTGCATCAGTTGCTAAACCAATCAGCACTAGCATGCATGGCATCTAAAGGCTGGTTGATACTCTTCTTGTGGATAAACACAGTGAAGCTGATGGCAAAAAACATCGACGGCTTTTCCAGCAGTTACAAGGTACCACAATTGTTCAGCCATCTCCCCTTGCAAAAATGGTTATGCAATAGCAAAACAGAAAACAATAGCATTAATACTGCTAGTGCTACAAATGCTGCTAATGAGCCTCTAACATGGCTTGTTAGCAGCATAGGACCTAAAACTACATTGTAAACCACTAAATTCTTATCCTTCACAAACCCAAAACTACCAGAAAGATCATTCTGTTCAGAAAAAGAGCTCTTATTAAATACCATAGTACAAAACTAAGATTTAATCACTTTTGTACTAATCAGGGTATGATTTTATCTGCACTGCTGCGAAGACAACTTCAGTAACTGACAGTTAATGGGTAGATATTAGAACCACAACATTCCTATACAAAGGTTGTCCCAGCCTAGGGGATTCCTGATGTGGAGGCGTCCTTCTGTCTGCACCTTCCTTAACATGACAAAGGACATCATGCCACCTCTCCCTGCTAAACTAGGAACAAATTTACATCTCTATTTGGCATAAACTGCTGGTAAACAACAAGAGGCCACGCACAGAGAGCTGAAAGGATGAACAACTCCCTAGCAAACCTCTTTAAACCTGACAAAAATGGCATTGTGGCTGGTAAGATTTTATTTCCAGCCCGTTTATCCCAAACCAATTTTTCCCATCTCTCCAAGGCGTTGCACTTGGAGCTCGTTGTGGCGGTGTAAGTAACACATTTGCTTCCTGCAAGCAACCAATTGGAATCAATACATCAGCAGTAAAACTGAATAGTAACAGACCGCGCCTGTTCCAATATTCTCCAGTCAAAAGCTTCCCATCTACATCCCCCTCCCCCCGGGTAGGCCACGACTGGAAAGGTCTGAGGAATTCCTTTCCATCATGAGACACCGGCGGAGGCGGTGTGGGCAGCGCCGGCCCTTCTGGGACCGGCCCTCCCGATGTTGAAGGAAAAAACGGGTTACATGAATTGCTAGGCTCGCTGTAACGCGGCGGGGCAGGTGGTGAGTCAGGGAGCGGTTTCGTTACCAGCTCCTGATTTGGCAGGTCAAGGTTATGGACGTCCCTCTACAAGTCTTCCACTACTCCTAGTGACGACCTCCCCCCAACAGAGGTCCCTGTTCTTTCAGCGGGGGTCTCAGGCAGAGGCGTGTATAGTCTCTGCCTTGGTCTGCAGTAAAGACCGCCCCTTTGGTTTTCGAGCGGCATCACTTCTGCCTGAGGCTCAGTCTTCCTTCCCCCCGCCTCGCGTGCACTTCCGTCTGGCGTGGCAGGTAGCTCAGGACCACGTGGCGGAGAAAATGGCGGCGGTGGGAGCATGGCGGGGCCCAGAGGGCCCAGCAACGAGATAGAAGGCGCAGCAATCGCACCCTTTTCTTTTTCATCGGGCGTCAGAGCCATAAAGGCCGAGGTAACCGCAGCCCGCTCCTCCTTCCCCGCGCGTAAAGCTTCCCTTATAATCTCCACAAAACGAAGTGCTCGGCGGCTTCCTTCCCCTCCTAGCCACTGCGGCTAATCATGTCCCACAGGCTAGTTCCTATGGCTTCCCAGGCGGACAACTTAAACGCTGTTCCGCCCCCAGGGATTAAGTTTCTGTCCCGTGTATACTGCAGCAAGCGTTCCAGCGCTTGCATCTCGTAAGTAATTCCTTCTCACAGAGAGTGCATGTTGGAGGAGCTTCACCCCCATCTCCTCCCCGACCGCTCACTTACCTTTCAAGTAAGACTCCTTTTTGGACCTTGTCCGAGGCGCACCTCCTCTTCCTCATCCGCTGGGCACTGCGGAACGCGGTCGCCGGGGCAGCGACCCATTTCGGCCGGCTTTCCGCCCTCCTTCCTGCGTCTGTCACGCTGCTGTTGGCAACTCTCGCAGTGCAGCCAAGGCTCCCTGTTCTCGGGCGCCATTCGCTGGAGATCCTGTACGAACGCTCTACGATCGAATGAATGCCGTGTATTCAACCCCTTCGTCAGCTTATATAGGCCCGTGCCATGTGCTCGCCTCCGGGTAGCCCCACCCCCGCCGCGTGCGAGTCCGGCCTCTATTGGTTAAACACCTACAATCGTGCGCTCTGATTGGTTACCGGCCTCACAGCACATGCGCACACGGGTTACATTTCAAAGGCTGGATTGCTGACTGCCCCTTGTCCCCTACAAAGCCTCCAACAGGTTTTTAAAATCACCGTCAAAGCATAACTGTTATCATCTACACTAGTTCGTAATTGTTTTGCTTCTTATAATTAGCATTCATAAATCAGAATTATTTGTTAGAACTTAAGGTTTTATTTCGTTTTGATTTGCTGAACGCTGAAAAATAACACAAACAATTCACAACTCTACATTTATATTCTGTTTGTAAAGCTAAGCATCATTTCTCCTCCATGTCTCATTGTATCTAAACCTCTCCATATGAACAGTGAATACAAAACAACCCACAAGAAAAAAAGAGTTCCTAGTACATCTCTACAATGTTTTCAGAAGCAAATGTGATTTTAAATTCTTTGGAGAGAGAACTGCTGCCTTAGGAAGAGCTCCAGTTCACTTATAATTGGAGAAACAAAAAAAAAAATACTAAATTATATGAATCTTTTTTACCCAGGTTATTTGGTAGTGCAACTCAAGTGCACCAAATGTCTGCATGCTAATGTGTGTGTGTGTAAAAATCTTACAACTGAAATGACATCAGAAAGACGTAGCGAAATGAATTGTAATAACTGTAATGTTGTCTTTACTGTAATGGTACAATAAGGCAAGGAAACCCTATCAGGTCCATGTCATACACCTGTAGATTTTAGGTCATCTGCATGGCTACTCAATTTCATTGTAGAGATACAAATTTTACAACAAGCAAGAACATCCACCAGGCTGTGGTTGTGTAATGCATGCATGGATGGCACATTACTACATAGCCTGAGTACCTTGCAGCCACATTGCAAACTGGAAAAAATGATTTCAGACCTTCAACCATAAAGCTTACAATGTGCCTTACAGACACAGCTGAGTCAGCATATGCAAACAAGCAGTTCATCACACCTAGCACATTGCAGGTAGCCAGGAAAATGAAATCAATGTTATCACTGTATTGCAAAGGCCGGGACACACACCAAGAAGGTTCCTAACACACAGGACAAAAACCTGAATGACCTGGTGGAGAAGCTCTTTTTATCTCAGCTGAGTTAACACCGAATGTTCCCTTTCAGACATCCAAATCTCAGGTGAATCCATTTTAGTTTTGAAAACGGCAGTTTCAACTTTTTTGGTCATGTTGGGTTAGTTGAGGCCTAATATGTAATTTTGTGATGAAATTTTGTTTCGATCTAACAAGAAAAATTGTCCTAAAGTAAGATCCACATCTAACCAAAGCCACAGCATCAGGAGCAGGGTCTCCTAGAAAAAGTCTATGTATAAAAATCCAAAGAGTACTTGACCCTTTGAATCTGAGATTTTCTTAAAGAATATCTATGTTTTTTTCAGTTTTGTTTTCTCTTCTTAGTTTTCTTGCAAATATTTATAGGTAAATATCCTGTAATAGCTGATAGTATTCCAAAACCTTCTTTTATTTCTCTCATCTATCTGCTGAGATAAAAAAAAAATCCAATCAGTACAAATATATTAAAAGAAAAAAGTGTAAGCTAAAAAAAAAATAAAGGTTCTAATATGACATGGTTTAACCCCATGCAGCAGTCAAGCACCATGTAGCCACCCTCTCACTCTCCCCCAGAGGAACAGGGGAGAGAATAAAAGAGTGGAAGTGAGGAAACTCATGGGTTGAGATAAAGACAATTTAACAGGTAAAGCAAAAGCCATGTGTGCAAGCAAAGCAAAACAAGGAATTCCTTCACTGCTTCCCATTGGCAGGCAAGAGTTCAGCCATGCCCAGGCAAGCAGTGCTCCTTCATGAAACACAGCCTCATACTAGCTACAATGAGGAAAATGAGCTCTATCCCAACCAAAACCAGCACAAAGTAAAGCACTTTCTCTGAAAACAGGGATGACGTTTTAGTTCCAATGAAGCAAATTAGAGATTTAATAATTTTAAATATCAGGATTTTACCCTAAAACTAGCTTGTATGTCTTTTCTGTACTAAACCCCACTTTTCCTCCCCTACTTTTTGCTAGAATTCCTTATGCAGAAGGTTTTTGGGGAAGCCTCCATGTTTCATAACAAAGAAAACATCAAAATGAGTTAAGTCATGTGGGTAAATGTCATGTATAGAGCTGAATTCAGAGGACATTATGGAGCTTAGTTAAACGTGATATATCAGGTATTAGAATTCTAGTTTTCTTGTACCACAATTTTGTCTTTTCTTGAAGAACACAGAATGATGTTTTTTCCAAGGCTTTTCAGGAAATGTCACACAATTTGAAACCTTCAGGCTACTCTCTGTGAAACTCTGCTAAGATGTTAAACTTTCCCACTTAACTGTCAGAGAAAGAACAGCTGTCTACATCAAAACCTCCATTTAATGTTCAAGAACCAGCTATTCTGCAATACTGGTAAAAGACATATTCTGTTCCTGTACAACATGGCCTCTTTCAGGTAAATTGCTTGGTTTTAAACTTTGGTTTTATCAAGAGACATAGGATGATTTAGACTGGAAGGAGCCTCAGCAGGTCATTTATTCCAACTTCCCGCTCAAGGCATGGTAATTTGCAGAAGCTCAGCTCATACTGATATCTCTACATACACGTAATATGCAGCACACGTTACAAAGTCCATTCTGCACTTCTAACCTGGAAACCTGAAATCATTTTCTCCTTAAACAGCTGTGCACAGTTATATTTGAAAAAGGAATCAAAATTCTTCACAGTTTTTCTCATTTAAAAAAAAAAAAAAAAAGATTTCTGGTATTAGCATATTATAAATCATTTATTGGAATACATTGGGATTAATTACATTGCTACTTGAATTTTAAGAGAGGACTTTTTTCCTGTTGTGATGCACTTTCTTCTTTGGGATGAAAAACAGGATTTAGCTGGTAGTGTACTGTAAAACCCTGAGGAATTTCCTTTCTTCTCAGTATTGTTATAGGAACCAAAATCCTGTTAACCTGGCAAGGTGAGCCAGCTTCATTGCCATGCAGTTGATGTATTTTACTGTCTTTATAAATCAGCAAATAAACATGGATGGTGACATGAAGCTTTCTACATAAGCAGAAAGTAATCAATGTAGCTAGCATATGAGTGTCAGCTATTATTTGTTTTGACACAGAAAATACTTCTTTTATAATTTCTTAAACAAGGCATGGAGGCAGGGCAGGATAATCCTGAGTCTTTACAAAATCTACCTTACTGTATCCCATTCTTTCCTGTGAAAACAACAGTTTTGCAATATTCCTATTTTTAAGGAAGTGTCAATATATGGTATATTATTCTTCTCCATTGAGAACTATCTGTGCAGCAGACTCATTTGTAATATCTGACAGTGAAAAAGTAGCTCTTGAATGCATGGCATCATTTACTTGCAACATATTCCTGTCTCAGAGACAGGCTGATGCTTTATATGACAGATTTCCAAATAAATCTCATTCCATTCTGTCTTGTAATCGTTGCATTTCTCTGTGCTGTCTATTAAGACTTGCTAAAAAAAAATCAATTATTTTCAGCAGAAGACATGCTGTGTTCTGATTAGAAAGGAAATTGTAGAGGAATTAATGGTTTTGAGGTAATAAAACCAAAAATCCTGCTCATGCTCTATTGCATTAATCAAATCTTACTTTTTAAGACATAATTCAGATAATTAGTCAGTTATGAGGGGTTGCATTCAGTACAACCACTGTTGTATCACTTATAGTAGAAACAAATATATTTTAAATAAATTATGGCATTTCAAAGCATGACTAGTGATACAATTTTATTAGGAATTGCAAATAATTGGATAGTGAAGGGAAGTGTAGTAGACTTTGGGCAAAAATTGCCACTCTTCACAGAGCAAACAGCACTCATCTTACAAAACACAGAAGTGTTGTGCTTAAGTTCCTCAATGTCCATATTTTCTGTTCTCTACCTAGCTCCCAATAAGCATGAGTTTAATACAACACTTTTAGCTTACTTACTTCAGTAAACTGTGATCATCTGTCACTAACCAACAGATAGAACCCAAGTACACACTGAAGGAGAGGTACTGTAATGCATATGATGAGTATTCAAGATTTTCTGGAAATCAGAAAGGTAGCTTTCCAGTCACTTCAGCAAGTTTTGGTTAATAGCCTTGTTTTTAAACCTTACACTAAAATGTAATTTTCCTATTTCTTTATTCTTACCAATTTCTAGAAAAGTAAGAGTTCTGACAATGAAGGAAGCACTTTTTATATACAATTATTTATAATAGCTATATAAAGCTATGAGTGTCCACAGAAAAGTGAGGATAATTTCTACTCTGTATGGGACACAGGTAGGAGCTCAAGCAGAAGTATCACATATTCCTGGAAGAAAAGCCAACCGAACAAGCATGTCTGCATGACCATATGCATGTTCATACAGAACCAACTAGCCAAGAGGTTATAACAGTCAGGGATAGTCACATCCTCTGTTTTATTAGGAGAGATGACAGGAAAAAAATCTTTCCTATAGATTCTGGGTCCAGCACCAAGCCACGTATGTGCAGACAGAAGTATTATTTAACCATGTAGACTAAATGGAAAAGATTAATTAAGAAAGAATCCTATTAATTTAGAAATTCATTTGTACTTGAGATAGAAGGCTTCAACCTGACTCCTTCACACAGCAGCAGATACCTGCTGGACCACAGAAATTATATTTGATAATCTGAAGGGCAGCCTCCTCTGTTTCAGTGTGGATTCAAGTTTGAATGAAAAGCACCTTCCCAACAACAACCAAAAAAAAAAGACTAAAAAAAAAAATGAGAAAAATCTAAAGAGTTTGGGGTTTTGATGAGCTAAATCACTCGTAAGTTTCTAAGCATTTTCCTTGTCCTTCCAGGGATCTACAATCAAAAAAGAGGGATAGCAGCTTGAGTTCCCACCATGGAATTCATAACAACCAGCTGAAAAGATTCATTCACACTGGACATCTTATAGCTTTTCTGAGGATACTTGCTTCATAAGCTTCATTTCCCATTTACAGGAGCAGCAGGTCTACATATGCCTTTCTGGACAAGCAGGTAAGAGTACAAATACACATTCTAGTTCAGAAACCTTCCTTCTTTCTTTCCTCCTCTCCGTCTCCTCTCCATCTGCTCTCCATCTCCTCTCTCTCTTTCCTTTTTTATAATTGGCTGAGACTTATGATCTATCCTGAAAAAACATAAATTAAGAATTAATACAACATGCAGCTTAGAGGTTGATTCTTATGCTCTGTAATCCCTGATACATATGGTGGCAGACCTTTGTACATTGCAAAGTACACATTTGCACTATTTTAGTTCCTTTATGGACTCAAAGAATCATGCCTGTTGCTCAGGCAGTGGGTTAAGGGTTTATGGCTCAGCCTCAGCTGCTTGTTGCTCCCCTCAGAAGGTTATTGCTGCAGATCAGCTGGTATCACAGCAGATACGCAGTCTCTGCCTGCTCCAGTTCTGTCAAAAGGTCTATTTAAAATAAAAAATTTTTAAAAAATCCACAAAAAACTCACAAAAAACCACAGATGGGATGAGAAGGAAGCAGATGCATAGTTAAGCTGTCAGATCCAAAGGGTGATAAATTCTGCCTTACAAAGGCAGCGGGTACAAAGGATACTGCAACATACCACCCCAAGGCAGTGATCTAGTGAGCTGCTCAGCTGCAGTCAGAATAGTATCTCTGATCACATCCTTAGATGTGCACTTACTTGCGTGGTTTTGCCACTAAATTTCTAGTCCCATGTGAGAAGTTTTAGATTTGCATAATTCACAAAGTTGTAAGACACACCTGTACTGTATCTGTACCCATGCTATCAGTATATTTGTTTGCCTTTTAAAAATTTTATTTGTGAACATATAAACTGGGATTATTTGCAGAATAACAAATTGATCAACAGGGTGAACAGGATTTGCAGTACTGAAGTTATTAGAGCTATCACAATTTGCAGCCACTGAGATTTTGTCCCACTGTGAGTATAAACAACTTTTAGCAAATTATTGAACATCATACAGAGAGAAAAGATAAAAGTTTCATTTATAAAACCAAAGAAGAAATATGTCTCATCTATTTTTCTAGACATCAGGAAAGCTTTCCAAACTGAAATGACAACTAAAATTATTTCCTGTGTTCCATGCCTCCTTCCCCTTGTGTATTAATTACTCTTCCATGCTTATCTGGTACAAGTCTGCTTTTAAATCGCTAATTAAAATATGAAATGTGGAAACCTATTTTTAAGCACAGAATTCTATTGTTTCATCAAGCCAAATTATTCCTTCCATATTCAAAGAGGTGTTACTGTGTATTTCAGATCTTAAGGTCCAAAACGGACCAGAAAACAGACAGGAAGCACTAGCTCTCCCATCACTTTTCACAGCAAAGTTTTATGTTCTGTTTGCAGCCTGTCTCAACAGTTAACCAAAATCACTCTCCTCTGGGAACTATCCTGATCTAATTAGTAATGCTGGAGCATGACCACAAACACAGCCGCTTTAATCTCATCTGCATTCAAAACACAGGGAAAAGTCTGTTATCGGAAAGAAAGATTCCTTCTATTTCTTGTCCCTGCACAATTATCCTCTGTCTCTACTCTGCTTAGCTGCTTATTCTAAATGTTCATTTTCTTGTACCAAAAAGACCTTCATCCAAAATGTTTTGGTGAAATACTCTTCTTCTGCAGGACCTTTGAAATCACACTGTCAGATGCTTGCCTAAGTAAAGTGTAGGCACTTGGTATATAGTAATAAAGATAAGCCTGAAGAGTCTTCTATTAGTATTTTTGTGATATCATGTGAAAAAATTTTAAGCAGGAAACTATAAAATACATGAAAAATAAACTCTGAAAATTGTATCTTAAATCTACTTAAATGTGCTGGTTAAAAAATAAATGATAAAATATATCACTGATTCCCTACTGTGTAACAAACTCAATATTCACTATGCAAAATAGACATTGTCTTACACTGGGGCAGAAGGACTGATCCTTACTCATTGCCATTCACATGTTCTAGGTAGTATTTTTCATGCGTAAGATACACGGCTTGTAGCCCAAACTGCAATATTATAAAGATAAAATTGTGCCAGCACCTTATACAGCAGTACTAACACCCAACAAGGAGGTGCCTTTGCAAAACATCTCAGTGTGGTTAGACATCACTAAACTACCTGAATTCCTGAATTCTCTTTTTTTTTTTTCCAAAAATTCTACTGTTGTAGAATTTTCTTTGTTATATACTTGATTATTTTAGCCAAATTCCATCACAGAAAGATTTTGTTTCCCTTCTTACAGTTTAATGTCTAAAAATATTTACAACGATAACTGAATGCACAGAAAACTGGACTTGATTATATCTCCATCACAGAGTGAAAATCAAGACTCTTAAAAAGAAAGTCTTCTCTATTCAATTTTAATTTTGGGACAAGATCTTTCCCTTGGATGAAACCTACTGAACAAGGGAAAAGTCATCATTTACGTCACATTCCTTCTGGGCATGGTCAAAAACATGGCTCTTATGGTAAAATTCACAAAGCATAAACTCAAGTAGATCTAGCAAGATAACTTTTCCTATCTGCTTATACCAGTGAAGCATGTATAAGTCTGCAAATCTGCACTTAGTTTTCAAACTCACATACACAGATGTGTTCAAACTTCTGTTATACAATAGTTTGTACACTCTGAGGTACAATTTTTCATCAGAGTGTGAAGGCTTTGTGTAACAATTTTTTACAAAAATCAGGGCTATAAGGAAATCAGCCAAAGATACTAGAAACAGTGACACCGAACATAGGCAAACTTAAGCAGCCTATAAGCTATTAATTTACTACAATTTGTTTTCAAAGCATAAAGTACAACAAGCAACTGTAGCTGCTCAAAAAGATGCTATCGATTTGTATTCGCTGTACAAAGGTGGCCATATCTGAGACTTGAGTGATGTAAACTCATGTACAAACTCATATAGAGCCTTCTTGACATACTTCCAGGTTGACTGATAACTTCACAGCCACTTGTCAAATATACAGGTTTCACCTTAAACAAAGAGGTGGGAGGATGACACTTGTCCTTTTGTTTCCTTTTTAGATAAAAATAGACAGGAAAAGCAAAAAGATCTCAAAACTAATTACAATGTATCAGTAATTGTACTCTGTAATTGTACCTTCTAATTAGAATTATATGGTAATGTTTTTAATGGCTTTAAATATTTGAAAAAGAAAATGAAAAAGGTTCCTTATTTCTTTTTGGCTGTCTCTAAAAAAATAAAATCATCCATTTTTTGTGCTTAATATCATAGGAGTACCAAGAGAACTGGACATACAATGCAATGAGGTATTGAGCTAAGATTTAAAACCATTAAGTACAAATACAATCTTTAAAAAAATAAAATTTAAATTAGAGCAACCATACACTTAATTGCCTGGAACTCATTATGTAGTTGTAAAAAAAATTAGAAATAGCATGGTGATGTGTGTAAATGTAGGAGAAGGGAGAGAGAAAACATAAGAGTAAAGCTTAATATTGCTTTCTCTGCAGGTCCCTGGTTATCTGCCCCTTATTCCATACTTCGCCCTTAAATTAACTGCATCTTCCCGCCAATGACTTTCATTGGAATTGAGTGTGCTGATTGTGCAGGAGTTCATTTTCTGGAAGCAATACTCTTTCGTAGTGGTGGATTATCCAGGAATTGGGTATGTGGACAAACATGCATATTTTATGAATGTGGTTGAAATCCCGGCCCTGAGCATCTAATGTGAACCAAAAGAAGTTTAACTGACTAAGATTTCGTGGACCCCAGTGGACTTGATCAGGGATAAATCTTTGTCAGGATTAGGACTTGAATACATAGTACCCAAATTTCTTCCTGTTGCTTTTACTACCAACAAATTGAAACTCTATACAAAATATTTTTCAGAAGCCAAACAGTTTCATTTAGTACATCAATATACTTTATATCAACTCTCATTTTAAATCCCAGTCTTCAAGTTTTGCTTCTTGGTTTATTCATGGTAATTCAATTAATATTCAACACGTGACTTAGCTTTGAGCTCTGTGCATCCATTACTGTGAGTGGTAAAATTTATATCTCTTTAAATCAATTATACAAGGCTCTCTTGAGGTGGTTTCACCAAAAAAGCAAAGTCTTTCTTATGTGAAATTATAGGAGATTAGTATTTATCTCCTATTCATTATCTTAGCTCAAAATGAAGAAGATCAGATCCAAGACTTCTCTATGATCTCTCACATCTTCTTGTGCAGGTGGCAGAATATGGTTACTACAACTTCTAAAAAGTTAGTTACTTCCGTGTTTCAGGAATGAGTTCCACATCTTTCTTCCTTTTCATATCCTCCCTATGAATCTCTCATTTCATTCAGCTTTCTACATTTACTTTAATATTTTACTTCCACATCTCCCTGATCTCATAATGTTGGCTGTTCAAGGAACGTATAAAAGCTTTGTCATATGTGAACTATATATATATATATGGTCCTAATACCAACTCTTGAACTATTAACCTCACTGCTTGTGATTTCTGGCTATTTTTCTGGGATCTTCCATCACAGTAAAAAACTGGTATGTGTCAGTTAAACCAGTACAGTACAAGTAGACTAAGTTTTATGATTAGAAACTCATTAATTTTAAAAATTACTTTAAAAGAAAACTTCTTTTCCGTGACTTTGAAAGACTCATTGCATTATATAGTTGTTTTGGATAAATAGAGGTTTGTAATCACATTTTTTAAAATGCATATTTGCCCTAAATCTCTTACTACTTCCTTTTTTTTTCTTGTATGACCTTATATGTGTAAAATTTCAGTATTCAGATACCAAGTACATATAAATAAAAGGATAATTGTGGTCAGATATAGCTATGATAGAACTTATGCAACATATTTGTAGCATACATTCAACATAAAAATCTCATTTGAAACTATTTTCAAGTAGACTATTTCAACTCCTCCATCAACTACCTCTCTTTCACAAATGTGCATTTTATACTGCATTTAAGGCTTTAACAAAATTCTAATCAAAGACAGTGGATTCTGTCCACTGATTTAAATGGGCTTTGGATCTAGCTCATGCAGGGACACAATTAGGCATTTGAATAAAAATGCTCTCAAGTTCCACGCTGTTTGGGAATACAACCTCTCACTGAATGTAACAGAACAGCATATATTCACACACGTTTTTAGGAGCTTTTTTTCCTAGTCCTGAATTCTAAGCCAGCATTTTTTTATTTTACCTTTTCTACTAAATAATATTTACAAATATTTCTACAATGAAATGGAATGCGACTTTGAAAAAAAAAACCTCTTTTTCTACCTGCATAAGGACACTTTGTGCTTAAGAGTTACATTTCAGAATAGAAATTCTACAATGATATATTCACTGCAACATCAACTCAAGTCCCAAAGGACATTCCCCTGCAAGAAAGCATTACAATATCACATGGACTACATGATAGCACTCCAAAAGGTCAAATCAAATGTGATGCAGCAAATGCAAAGTGGTTTCATTTGGCTATGTATACAGCAGCCCAAAATATTTCACAGAGACAGAACCATATAGTATCCTCTGGACATCAGAGAGCACAAGCATTTATCCTGTCACTCTTTCACTGCCCATTGCAGGATCTTCAGACTGCATAGTCAAGCTTCAAAAGGAAAGCTCCTGTCATGTCAGGGAAAAAAACCCCAAAATTTCTTAATCCTTCCAAGTCATGTTGCCATACTATATTGTTTTACTTCAGGTCACACTGAACCATATCAAATGATAGGCTGTCACATGCATTTGCAATATGCTGTGCTACATCATTAGCAAACACAGACATTCAGAATGAATATAGATTTATGTATATACATATGTACACAGAAAGATAACTGGATGTGATCTACAGTGCTCACCCAGTTGCAGTTTGGTTTCATATAAGTCACTCCAGGGATACACAAACACAACAGAAGAGATCCATGCACCATTTGAACTTCCTTTGTACCTGCCTGACACTAACAATTTGCACAAAATCCAGCTGCACAGAAATAATATTCTATGTGTATCTAAATTTGCAAATTTCATTTTAATAATACAGACAAGCACAGGGATTTCAACTTTTTAGACTCTTATTCTTTTCTACTTGTTGTCATGGATACTACATCTTCTTCCCTTTCCCTTTTCTCTCCTTCATCATATTTGACTTTTCTGTGTTGGTGTCCATGGTGACATCCTGCTATCAGTACACAACGCATGTCCCAACTTCCACATTTTTATAATGGGCTCAGGTATTTAAAGAAGTTTCCTTTATGTGATTGACATTATTGCATCTTAATCTTTCTTTAGGAGCAAGTAACAAATAAAAAAAAAAAATCAGTTTCTGTGTACTTATATTTTCATTTTATTCACTTGGATAAACTCATGAGTTGCAACGTCTTATTTTCAGGATGGCCTCTGGGGACAGCTGCCATACATTCAATCCATCAGACAGGCAAACGAGGATGCAGAGCAATCAGGCAAGTGTTTATGCATCCAAATATAATTGGCTACATTTCTAGAGATGCAGAGCTTCAGAAGCAGACAGTGTGAGCAAGCAGGCAGTGCAAGAAATTTCAGAATCTGAGGAAACAAAGCGTGCTGGTTTGGGCTGGGGTAGAGTTAATTTTCTTCACAGAGGCTAATAGGGGTCTGCATTTTGGGTTTGTGCTTCCACAGAGTCAAAGCCTTTCCTGCCCCTCACACGACCCCACCAGTAAGCAGGCAGGGGGTGTTCAAGAGGTTGGGAAGGGACACAGCCAGGACAGCTGACCCCAAATGACCAAAGGGATATACCATGATGTGTGCACTGGTGAGGCCCCACCTTGAGTACTGCATTCAGTTTTGGGCCCCTCTCTCCAGAAAAGATATGTGCATTGTCATTCTGGTCCTGGTTTACTATAAGGGCAAGACAGTTTAATTCAGTAAGAAAAAAAAAAAAAGAGAACAAAAAGAAAAAAAAAGGTTTTCTTATATAATTCTGTATACAATGGGCAAACTCTTGGCCCCAGTGAGTCAGTGGCAAAGCTTTGAATAGCTTCAATGAGGTCAGGATCCGAAATGACACTTCATATTTTCACAGTCAGCAGGCATGCAAAGTCCAGGTTTACCAGAGCCCAAGTGAAGTTCTCAAAAACAAAGCAGACGTGAATCACTGTGTTGGATTTTGCCTGGCAGCAGCTTTCAAACATTCCTATGAATACTTGGTGGTAAAGATCCTGGTGTACTGCCGTAGTCAACACATAAAAAAATAATTCAGATATGTCTTGGTGTGATAAAGTAACCCAAATAAAAGATATTTACAGCTGTATGAAATCATATTTGTCAGGGCACAAGTGTAGGAATTTTTAAGTTTATGGTATTCACAAGAAGTGTTCCCTAGTGCCATAAATTGTAGAGGTTCAGCCATGAGCGCTGTGAATCACAGACTTGCTAGTTCCTCCTTGAGATGCAATCCAGAAACAGCTCCCTAATTTCCTTCACTTGTTTTTCTATCTCCCCAGGAAACAGCTATTGTAACTTGCTTGCTCAGTACACTGAGATCTGAAAATTGGCTGCTAATTACCATGTGTTTCAATTCTCAACTTAACTGGTGATCTGGGAAATCAAGCCACGGTCTCATATGTACTGTAAGATCAATAAGCTACCACCTAGGCTGCTGAGACACGATGCCAGTATTTGCTGTTATATAGTGCATCCACCCTCTGGTTTACCCTTAAATTCTAATGAACATGTCCTGTTAAATTATTCAGATTGTTTGGTCAAATTTACCCTCTTCTAAAAAAAAAAAAAACCAAACCCCAAACTGCTTTAAATTCAAAAACCAAGCAAACAAACAAACAAAGCCATCAGATAGTTAAAAAAAAAAAAACCCAACCAAAAAACCCTACTACAAAAGCAAACAAACAAAACAACAACAAAACCAAAATAAAAATGGACATGGACTACCTAGAAGTTATAGATAACTGTTCCCAGTATAGCTTCTAGATAACGTGTTAATAAAAAGGGCATAGCTATTCCAAATTGTTCTACAGGTGATCTCTTTTCAACTTTTAAAAAACAAGGAGGGAGCAAATATCAAGTGTGCCTTATTTCCTTATTTAAAAGGGAATAGATTTCCCCACACACACACAAATATAACCTGTATAGTTAAAAGAAAGAGCATTAAGCAGATAGGCTATATGGAAATATGTAGGACTTTCTCCTCACATTGGATAGTCTATTGAATGCATTAAAGTTGAGCAAATTCACACAACTCAGACACCCTTCCACTACATGCATCCTCAGTAATTTGCATCTAACAATGAAGAACTGAAAGAGATGAGGAAAAAACTTCATTATGCTTCTGTTTAGATTTCTATAGCTACAGAGCAGTCTTAACATTTATTTACAAAACCTTAGCTTTGGGAGGGCATTTTCACAGCCCAGAGAAATAGATAAACCAAAATAAATTTGTATCTTGAATTACCTACTTGGTTGGTTTTGCAGGAAAAAAAAAAAACCACACACACCAAAAAAACCCAACTGAAAGCCAAGAATTAAAAAGAACACTTACAAAGCAATTCAAAATAGCTCCCACATGGCTGAAGTGGAATTAAACTTGCAACAGACCAGATTTAGCTAGGTTAAAAATTAAATACTATTACTGGCAAGCAGCATTTGCAAAAGATTGTACAATTATGGACCAGAAAGGCAGGTTAATCCATTTTCAGTTCCATCGTTTGTGATATTGTCTTGAATTTTAAGGTGTTTTCTGACATTACTCAATTCTATTATGATGCTTCAAAATGAAAATCCTTTCTTTGTTATCTCTGTATCTACTCCAATGCTAAAACCATAAGCCTCTCTAACACTAAGGTCATTATCTGATCCCTCCAGTATATCCTCTCTGAAACCTTAAAGCTCTTATCTAGGGATCTCTTCCAGGGCCATACATCTCTTTAAAGACATGATAGCCTTAACTGAAAAAAATTAACTCATTTACTGATATTTTTTTCATCACCTGTGATGCTTATGCAACATCATCTTTTAAATTATTTTTAGTGGTGTACTGTTTTTGTCAGACACCCCTTCTAAAAAGGCTTTCAGAGGCACAATTAGAGAGCAAAGCTGAAAGTCAGTCACCTAAATGAGGAAGAACAATTCGCATCTGTGATATTTTAAAGCTGTATATACCTGAATACCTGTTAGTTTAAGCTTTGGTCATATACATGCTACTCCAAAAACCTTAGAACAGCAACCTGATTTGGTCAGTTGGAGCAGTGGTTTGTAGTATGGTTCCACATGCTACAAAATTATTTCTTTCTGTAGTTGTCTTATATCTGATCATTACAGGTAGCCAAGATCTTCCTGAGGAGGGACTTTTTATTTGCTTCTAGTTATAACATGAGATCTTGAAGAGACAGAGTAAAGTAACTTATGCCCAAGTAAAAAGCAAATTTGCCCATTTACTTCTTTACATATTACAAGTACAGGCAATTCCACTGTGTTGTAAGCCAAGCAAGTAGGGAAGATGACCAGCTTTGCTAAACTGGAAAATCCTTGTGGAGCTCAAGAGAAAAAAGAAACCCATATGATCTCTGGAAGCAATGCCAGGTTTTGCAGGAAGAGTACAGAACTCCGTTTGCTTTATTCAGGAATAGGCCAAAGAAGAAAAGGCCACAGCTCAATTAAGAGTTGAAACTGGACAATTTTGTTTCATATAACAAGAAGGACATTAAGTATATCAATAGCAAGCAGAGGTCATTAGAAAACGTTGGACAGATGCTTGTTGAAGATGTTCATCTGATGATGATATCAAACTGGGAGATGCTGTTGACTCTCTTGAGGGTCAGGAAGTCTTCCAGAGGGATCTAGATAGATTAGGGCATTGGGCTATGGTTAATGGGATGAAATTCAAGAAGTCAAAATGCCAGATTCTGCACATAGGACAGAGTAATGCTGTGCACCAGTATAAACAAGGAGATGAGTGGCTAGGGAGCTGCCCTGCAAAAGGGCATCTAGAGGTGCTGGTTATCAGCAGGTTCATTATGAGCCCTGGCAGCCAAAAGGGCATAACCCCATCCTGGTGTGCATCAAACACATCATAACCAGTCAGTCAAAAGAGGTGATCATCCCACTGTATTCAGCACTAGTGCAGCCTCATTTTGAGTACTGTGTGCAGTTCTAGGCCCCACAGTTTAAGCATGTGACAGTCCTTGGATGCATCAGAGGAAGGCGACAAAGCGAGTGAAAGGACTGGAAGGCACATCCTGTGAGGAGCACCTAAGGACTCTGAGTTGTTTAGTTTGAAAGGAAGTTGAGCAGAGACTTCATTACTTTCTACAGCTTCCTGAGGAGAGCAAGTGGAGAGGGAGATGCTGAGCTCTTCTCCCTGGTATCCAGTGATAGAACTTGTGGCAGTGGTTCAAAGCTGCACAGGACAGTTTCAGATTGGACACGAGGGAACATTTTGTTTCCAAGTGGGTAGTCAAACTCTGGAAGAGGCTTTCTAAAGAGGTAGTAGATGCCCCAAGCCTGTGAGTGTTTAAGAGGTATTTGGACAATGCCCTTAACGTGCATGGTCTAGATGATAATTTTAGGTCTCTTCCAACTGAAATATTCTATTATGTTCTACTTCCTTTTAAAGGATAACTGAAAAGGAGACTTGCCAAGGCTCTAGGCAACCTAATATACCATAAATAATGCAGTTAAACCTTGGTAACAATAAAATAATCAATTAAAAAATTAATCAGCCAGAAATCTATTAAAAACAAACCTTTCTATGCATTCATTTTTATGGAACATGTGCAGGTATTCTTCCCTAGACTCCTAGAAGAAAAATATTTCTTTAAGCAACCTAATCTTGGAAATGATCTGTTTTAAGATAGGATAAGAAGCATATTCCAAAACATTAAGTAATTTCCAGCTCTCCTGGTCTCTTTTCAAAGTTGTTCAAAATATGAATATATAAAAATCAGACTCTGTCAACCTTCAACACATGGTTACATTCTTCATGGGCATGTTTGGCAGTCACAGAATGGTTTGGTTTGATCTGGGTTTCATCTAGTTACAACCACCCTGCCATGGTCAGGGACACCCTCTACTAGACCAGGCTGCCCAAAGCCCCATCCAGTCTGGCCTTGAACACTGCCAGGGATTAGGGCATCCACAACTTCTCTGGGCAACCTGTTCCAGTGCCTCACCATCCTCACAGTGAATAATTCCTTCCTTATATCTAACTTAAATCTACCCTCTTTCAGTTTAAAACCATTACTCCTTGCTCTATCCCTACACGCCCTTGGAAAACATCCCTCCTCAGATTCAGATTACTTGTAGGCCCTTTGAGGTACTGGATAGCTGCAATAAGGTCTTTGCACTGCAGCCACTGGCACTGGTTGTTTTGCCTAGTGTAGGACACCTGCTCTATATTCCTCTGCAAGCCCACCTAAGCCAGTGAAAGAGCACTGAAAACTATGTTTGAAAGTCATTGAGTAGCTACAGCTCACAGCTTCCAGTTGTGGCCTAGCCTCAATCTGTATATAGCCAGTATAGGTATCAGACAAGAGCAGCACAAAAAACCATCATGTAAACTTGCATCAATGACTTCTCAGTTTTGGCAACTTTTTTCCCCACCCCCTAACCCCCCAAATACTCAGAAAGACTCTATGCACGAACAACAAGTAGTAAAATTCACTTATCTTCAGTTTTTCCATGCAAACTTCACCACCTCTACTCTCCTTTTCATCGAAAAGTCCTTGTGAAACCACCAACAGAGAAACAAGTGCATGGCTGGGTCTCAGCAACTGGATATGCTTTACTGACAGAGCAGATCCATATAATTTCTGGATCCTTTCTTGGCACATACACCTTGAAACATCTCCTGAGACAAAATAAATTTGAGATCAGATAGTTCCAATCGGCTTGCTAGATAGCTCTTCAGTAAAAAACACCATATACCACAAGAGCTAGAACATAACTTAAGACCACAATAGACAAGAGAACGGAAACGTGATTGCTGAATTACAGCCTCAGGAAGCACCAAGGTAAGTTTTCAAGGTGAAATATTTTGGGGTTAGATATTTGACAGGTATTTTTCTTGGGGGAAGAATATCTGACAGTACTATTTTAAATATATGTAGGGCAAGCTAAAGGAAAAGCAGCTTTAACAGAGCTGAGAAAGGTAGAATTGCTTTTTTCCTCACAACTTCTTTAGTTATACTTTCTGCCAGTATGTTTCCTGTCTTTAAGAACCATCTCTGGTTTGTTGGGATTTTTCTTCTCCTTTCTTTTGGAAGACAATTAACCAGAGCTAAACTTCCTGTATGCTCTGTCCAGTTGATGATTACTGATACAAACTTTGAAACACCTCCAGTTGAGGATTACAATGGCACTGTTCTGCTTCCCATAAGGAGAGGCAACTGCTCTTTAACATGAAACTTGCTTAACTTTGGCTTGCAAGCTTAAATGAAGGAAGTTAGAGCTTAAAGCAGTGCAGTGAATTCAGGAAAATACAATGCAGCATAGAAAAAAAGGGAAAAAAAGAAAAAAAGAGAGAAATCCAAAGCATTCACACAGAATTCTCATCAGGGTTTTAAAGGTAAATTTGTAAACTGAAAGTGCAAGCTTGGAGATAGTTTGGAGCTGTCTATCAATGTATCATCTAAAGCTTCAATGCTCTCTTCCCCTGTTTTGTTGAACTCTTGCCCAGTGTAGAAGGTACTTCTAGTCAAGCAGAACAGGAGCTAATTTGAAGATTTAATATACAACTGCTTGTAGATAGTAATAAAAATCCTTCTCAAAGCAGTAAGTGTGCAACAGAATTGTAATAAATAAAAGTTTTCAGACTCACATCTCCAATTCCTGTGTATTTAAACCGCTACTGATGGTGCCATAATTACATCTGTCTGATTAGAATCTGTTTTGGAAACGGTATCTATTACTGCCACAGCCCTTAGCACTTCCAGAGATTACCACATTGCTCAATAATTCAGACTGTCTTCTCCAATTGCAGTCGTGGCCACAGTAGTGCAAAACAGTATTCTGGAGGTTACCATCTGGAGTCCTAATTCAGGCTAAACCACTTGTATTTATTCTTTATGTATTTCTTTACGCTTGAAATAAAAACCTTAGTGTTCCAATTAAAAATGTAGAGAAAAAAATATGCACAGAAAACTCCAAACAATATATAGGGCTAATATAGAACGCAAAGCTAATCAAATTCTCAAAGGAAATTTTTTTCCTGGACTATGACCATGGGAAACAGGAACATTTTTTATTACTTAGTCAGAGAAACAGCAAAACCTGCAAATTTACTAGAAGAAAATAAATGAGAAGCAAAAGTGAACATTTTCCCTCACTACCATCCTATCATCATTTCTCAAGGTCTAAAAGTCTCCACCTCAGTACAGATTTCTTCCCCCTTAAAATTTAGGTCTGACAGCAGATATTGCAAAAGCCAAAAATTATTGTTCTATCAGTCTATGCAGAGATACTGTGTACTCTATTTCTTCAAGCATTTAGAGATTTGGATAAACTTAAACTTTTTCTCTTCTCAGAAATTATATAAAACAATTGCTCTGTATTAACTTCTTAGGCTCAACCAAAAGTATGTGCTATTTTGATCATTCTCTGTTAGTAAAGTAATTCAAGTATTTGTATTTCTAATTTCAATGAAATAAAATTATTTTGTTTAGCAATTTTCCCTACAAGTTTTTTCACTCTAACTGCTATACCTTGAATTTTCATAGTAAAAGCTTGCTCAGTGACTTAGAAATAAAGACATTTATCCCCACTGCTATTTAGAGAAAGAAAAGTCAATATTCAGACTAAAGAATTCATCAGAAAAAACTCCAAAGCTGGCATTTTCAAAATGACTGGATCACTTGTAGAATTATATATTCCCTTCTAACTGATTGTATGCAGAAACTGATAATTTTTCAGTGCCCATAATGAGTTGAAATCTCACAACAAATATATGCATATACTGGTTTTGTTTCCACACAGATTACCTGACTATGTTGGCTCCTTTTAAGTCTGTTGGGTTGAAATAAATTATAGAGCAGAGCTCTTCCTAGTTAGCTACTTCCTGAACAAGAAGATACCTGTTTTTTTCCATTTAAAAGAAGTCTTATTTTTCTAAAGGTTTATTTATGTGTTGGGAATAGCAATTCTGCTGATGTGTGTGTGTCCTTTTTCTAAGCCTACCTCTCTTAAATCACCTGAAGTCTGACAAATTCATCCTTCCTGAGACATACACTGTGAATAAGAACAGTTAAACAGAAGAACAGCTAAAATCCTGCAACCCTCATTAAGGAGGGATACTTTCCCCTTCCTTCATAACAAGTCCTCTTGTCCTATGATCTTAACACCTCTCCATTTCCTCAATCTGCCATGGGCAGAGATTTAAGCTGACACTGAGATGAAAGTTATTTTATTGTCAGCTTTTTGGAATCATTATGACTCTTGGTATATAATGTAAATAACACAAATTCAAAATTTCACTTAAAATCAATTATTAGTAGAACCTGGGAGAGTCACTGGTAGCCTTGGCTTGAGCAGAATTATTCATACTTGTAACACTGTTTATTCACATGCCAATTAGATGCAAAAATTCTAGATGGTATATAATGCATCGTAATTTCTAAAAGCACGTGAGAGATTTTTTGGTCTTTCCATTGGAAAAACAGTGCTGCATTTCCTATTTTCCTGCTGTCGTGGTTTCACCCCCGGCTGTGGGCAGAGATCCACGCAGCTGCCTGCTCCTTAAAGTAACAGAGCAGGGGAAGAGGGAAAAAGGGGGAAACAAGGGAAGGGAAAAGGAAGGGGCAAATAACTCCAAAACCAAGAAACTAAGAGGCCCGTCGGTTGGGATAAGGAGAGTTTACTAAGAGAACAGAAAGATCAAATATACCAATGCTAACAGGACTTTAGAGCAAAAGAAGATGAAACTCTTGATCCCCAATGCAGTTTCTCCCCGACCCACACAACTCAGGCCGGACCACCCAGAGCTGTCCCGCAACCCGACCGTCCCCCCAAGCAGCACGCGTCCCGCCACCGCCCCTCTTCTTCCTCCCCTCAGCCCCCCGTTCTCCTGGGCAGGACGTCATTGGCATGGAATACTCTCTTTGGCCCATCTGGGTCACCTGTCCTGGCTTCGCCCCTCCTTTCTCATGACTAGAGAAATAGGAAGAAGCTGAGAAAGTCCTTGACTGTCTGACTGCAACTAAGAACATCAGGGTGTTCTCAGCACTGCTTTCATTGTAACTCCCAAACACAGCATGCCATCAGCTGCTACAAATGAAGTTAACTCTATCCTGACTGAAACCAGGACACCTGCTTAAAATTCTTTTCTTCCCTTCTCCTTCCTCCATTCCTCTTTACTTAGTCCTGATGTCCTGTCCTATTATTAAGGGCTCCTTCCAGCTGTATACTGGCACAGACCATCTTTTATATACGGACTACTCCCGGTGTGGGATTGCTGCCCATGATGGTCCCTCCCAGAACGCTCTTCTTCCCTTTATGCTCTTGTTTTTTATGTTTACCAACACTGGCTATGCTAATGCTAGTAGTGGTCACAAAGTAACAAAAACATTTTCCCCCAACATATTTTAATCCATTGACAAATGGTGTCAAACATGAAAGCAGTCTACAAAAACCACGTGCTTTCCAAGCTCAACTATTATGCTAATAAGTACCTGTTGCTTACTTCTGTTTCTATTCTTTTTTTTCCCTTGAGTAGCTGAGCCACTTAAGGAAATTCACTACAACCCAAAAAGAAAACACAAGAAATCCACCTGATAGCAGTGCTTCCTTAGTATTTATTCATTGATTTTCTTTGCTTTAGAGAACAATACGCCAGAAACGTGGTGGAGCTTTTTTTTAAAAAAAATTAAATTCCATTTTAACTAGTACATTGCTTATTGTGTTCCATCACTAGTCTCAGCTACTGTTTGCCAGTAAAACAACCCTTCACTTGATGGGAATTGTTCCAAATGTGACTTTGGATATATAAACCAAAGATGAAAAATTACACTGTAAGAAACTTTTCTTTCAAAACACATGGTGAAAGCAAAAAGAATCTGAGGGAGTCCAAATATAAATTACAAAGCAAAAGTCAGATACAGGATCCGTCCTGCAGCAAATTTGAAAACAAAAATTATATTAGTATTTTTGTAGAGTATTAGCTTAAAAAAATCCTCAATTTGTTTATAAATTACATAGATATTTACTAGATAAAAGGTACCAAACGTAGGAAAACAATCAATTATTTCTAAGTGTATTAAATAGTTCAAGTTTTCAAATTAAATACCAGTATGCATATACACTTCTGTCAAATTGTTAACTGTAAAAAGTAAAAATACTTAAATGATTTCTGAACCTTAAGCAATAGTCACTAGGACTTAAGAGTAAAGAATACCGAATAACTATTTTTTTGCCCTTCAAATTCCAGATTGAAAGAATGCTTGAAGGAATTTATTTTTAATTTGCTTTAGATTAACTTTTCCATTTTCTTTCTTGCTAAAAGAAATCAGAACAGAATTGTATTGATCATGGAATCACTGATTGATAGGGGTTGGAAGGGACCTCTGGAGATCATCTAGTCCAAGCCCCCTGTCAGAGCAGGATCACCTAGAGCAGGCTGCCCAGGACAGCATCCAGGCAGGTTTTTGTGGAGCCTCCACAATCCCTCTGGGCAGTCTGTTCCAGTGTAGGTAGAACTTCCTATATTCAAGTTTGTGCCCATTGCCTCTTGTCCTGTCGCTGGGCACCACTGAAAAAAAGACTGACCCCATCCTCCTGACACCCGCCCCTCAAGTATTTATAAGCATTGATAAGATCCCTCCTCAGCCTTTTCTCTATGCTAAAGAGTTCCAAGTCCCTCAGCCTCTCTTCACAAAAGAAATGTTCTAGTCCTCTAATCATCTTCATAGCCCTTTTTTTGTTTTCCCTCTCCAGTAGTTCCCTATTTTTCTTGAACTAGGGAGCCCAAAACTGCACACAGTATCCCATATGTGGCCTCACCAGAGCTAAGTTGAGGGGGAGAAGAACCTTCCTTGACCTGCTGGCCACACTTTTCTTGATATACCCCAGGATACCACTGGCTTTCTAGCCACAAAGGCTCATTACTGGCTCCTGGAGAGCTAGTTGTCCACCAGGACTCCCAGGTCCTTTCCACAGAGTTGCTTTCCAGCAGGTCAGCCCCTAACCTGTACTGGTCCATGGGAAAAAAAGCATCTTATTCCTGTGTTGTGGTTTAATATTAGTTTCTATAGAAATAATTTCTGTTATTTTCTACATTAAAAGTCTTCTTTGCAAAATTCAAATTGAATCTCAAGAATTTTTGTATTGAATATTTTGCTTACTCTAAGCTTTCTCTTTATTTTTTTCTCCAAGCAGAATTATTTGTCTTAAATTCAAATCGAATTTGTGAATTATTTAATCCCAGATACTGCATTTTTCAACAAACAATAAAAACCATTACCTAAATCCAGTGAAAAATTTAAATTTCTTAATAACTTTTGAAAAATTAGTCTCAAGTGATTTTTTTTTAAAAAAATCTTTATCAAAAATAAGGGTATGACAACTCAATGAATAGATATAAGTATCAAAAGCTTGATGGTGAGTGCATAAACAGCTTGGAAATGACCAAGGGGAAGTAGCTGTTTAATTGCTGATGTTTTGCTGAAACTTAGTGGCACCTCACGCTCATCAGCCACACAAAAAGATTTTGTGAACACCCATTGAACAGCTTCTATACCCAAGCAGTTGACATGCAAATATTTGGTTTACTAGTGACTTAAATTCAGGAAGAACTTGGACATCTCACGTTGCTATAGCACACTGACACTGTTTTGGCTGACTGGGCTGTGGAGGCTCTAATAAGCATCAGGAAGATGTCATCTCCCACTGCTAGAGCCAGAATCTGATGGCAGAGCACGAGAACGCTCCAGTGGATTTTTTATGCTCCCTCCCTTCCGTGGAAAAAAAAAAAGAATGTAATTGCTTTGGCCTTGTCTGGCAAGGCATAGCTCCCATAACCCTAGCAAGGGTCGAGCATATGTGTATCATGCTTTTAAAGGCCAAGAAACAAAAGGAGCGAAGACATAGTTTTTCCTCTGCTTCCCCTCTTGTCAAACTGCTGGCTCATACCCATCCGAATTTTCCCCCTTCACACAAACCAGGTGTTCACCTCAGTCTGAAAATTTGAACACGTTGTTGAATCTGCACCCTTTCACTTGTAACAGAATTTGTTTCTCTACACACTGATTAAATGACAAATTTTATATATGTATCTATATCTTAGATATCTTGCAACCCATAAGCAGGTTTGCAAAGCAAGGGGCTACACTAACCGTTCTTGTCAGACCCAAGCAATTAAGCACAAACACCTCAGCTCCACAAACTGAACTGTGAATTGAGGTAGAAGTAATATGTTCATTTATCGGGACTCGATTAACTGATGAACCACAGTCTCCTGGTATATATTTCATATCTATTTCACTCAATTATTTTGTCAGACTTGGTCCTAAATGATAACGTCTCCCAAATTCTCAATCCCATTCAATAAAAATTGAGTGCATTTTCTATATCTTCCCCTTAAGCACAACTGCAATGAAATGTTTTTACCTCTACAGGGTGAAAAAACACCCACTTTTTAGTAGTTACAGTACAGACATTACCTTCTAATGTCTTTTCAATTATTCTCTGTGCTTACCGTGGGCTGCTGTCTTTTGTTTCCATCTGTAGTAAATAAAGGCTATTTTAAAGGTTTAGGTGTGTCTTCTTTTGTTACCTCTCTCCCACCTGGTACTTACAGAGTTGTCTACTGTAACTACGCTTTTTTTTTTAAAATAGGCTAATTATCCAGGTGCACAAGGTCACGTGGGCTTTTTTCCTGAATACTAAGAGGTTCTGGCTGCATTAATTGCCCTCATCATAGAAAAGAGCCCTACTGTTCCTTACAAAAGGAAGTGCACTAGTGAATAAGCTCAGAAGCCTCTTAGGACGTCAATGAGGAAAGTAAAACAAAATGTATCCTCATAGCTTGGTAAAGCCTGGCTTAGTTTTCTCATTAATTCCTCTGCCAGATGAAGCCAAACTTTCACTGTTCTCTTCTTTAGCTTATACGTAAAGGGCTTTTGGAGCCTTTCTGTTGAAAGTGCCTTCAAAACAACAGGTTACTACTCTTGCCAGTTTAGTTCAAATAAATCAATAAATGTTACTTTTTCCTCATTCTGAATGCAATCCCATTTTAATACTGCTTGTTTTGCCAGTTTTATATAGGTGACTTACTGGATAATAGAACTGAATTCTGGGATTTCCTGATTACAAAAATATATTTGTAATATATATATGGACTATTTTGGGTATCCATAGCAAGGTTTTGGTGGGAGGGGTGGGGACAGCGCTGCAGGGTGACTGCAGCAGCTTTTGCCACCAGGAGAGCAGAGCAAGGAGATGCAGACACCAGGGACATTGAAGGAGGAGGCGGCACTCCAGGCACTATAGGAAAGATTCCCCTGCAGCCCATGGGAGATGATGTGGAGTAGAAATTATTTCTGCATGCTGTGGAGGACCACACAGTGGAGCAGGTTGAGAAACCTGAAGGACACTGAGAGCTGCTAGGAAACCCATGTTGGAGCAGGCTACTGGCAGGACCTGAAGCCCATGGAGAGAGAGGCCCACAATGGTACAGGTTTGCTGTCAGGCCTTGTGACCCTGTGGGGGATCCATGCTAGAGCAGTCTGTTCCTGAAGGTCTGCACACCATGAAAAACATGCTAGACCAATTAATGAAGAACTGAAACTCCCATGGGAAGGACTCACATTGGAGAAGTTCATGGAGAACTGTCTCCTGTGAGACAGACCCCATGCTGGAGCAGGGGAAGAGTAAGAGCAGTCCTTCTCCTGAGTAGAAAGGACTGGCAGAGACAAACTAAGATGAACTGATCCAAAACCCCATTCCCTGTTCCCTTTTGCCACTCGGGGAGGAGGCAGAGAAATCATGAATAAAGTTGAGCCTGGGAAGAAGGGAGGGGTGGGGAGAAGTGTTTTAAAATTTTGTTTTATTTCTTATTATCCTACTCTGTTTTCATTGGGTAATAAATTAGATGCATTTTATTCCATGTTGAGTCTGCTCATGATGTTAATTGCTGAGTAATCTCTCTCTCTGTCCTTATCTAGGCCAGCAAGGCTTTCATTAAGTATTTTCTCTAGTCCAGCTGAGGAGGGGAGTGATAGAGTGGCTTTGGTGGGCACCTGGTCTCAGCCAAGGTCAGCTCACCAAATGTATGTGCATATCTACATGTACACCTGCATATAAAATTTCATTTAAGGAATAGATTACTTCAAAACTTCACTACACCACCTCTACATGTTTCAAGACAACGGTGATGTTTTTCCCGCATCCTTATCAGACTTGTTGACACAGCAATGCTCTGTCAGGTACTCCTCTTCCAAAAGAAGAGATCCAATAGGTGGTACTATCATGAAAGAGCCATAGCCACCATTTTTTAAATGAAGGTCATTCAGAACATTCAAGCCAGCAAGAGTTCAGTTGTGGGTGTCCATGTTTCTGCTACAGTCTGGGACACATGCAAAGAACTGATTACTGGGCCCCACGTTAGTCAATAATAAGTCCACTCCTCCCCCTTATTTTTTTTAACCTTAGCGGGACATTTTGAGATAACAAGTATACAAGCAAATACAGAATTTGGACTGATAAAGTAGCTCTCTTTTCCTTGTACCACCACTCCACCAGTGCAGCTTTAAAACTGTGTCTATAGCTTACTTACTACAGTGTCTTATTAACAGCATAAAGAAACTGACAATCAGGCCAGGGTTAATAATTTTCTCAGTGATGGTGATGTATCCTCAGGTGAGCTTCCTTCTTACCTAACAGGAATAAAAATTTTGAAATGTTAATTGCTCACCAAAATAATATTAGACTGATTTGAATGCAACTACAGACTATTACTTTGGAAGTAATCTAGTTAAAGGAGTTTCTGCTTACTGCAGGGGGGTTGGACTAGATGGCCTTTAAAGGCCCCTTCCAACCTAGGGCTTTCTATGATTCTATGAAGAAAGAAAAAGAATTTTTCTGTTTTTTCTAACTTTCAGTATTTTTTATAACTGATATGCACTTTAAATGTGTACAAGGCTTATAAACCCAGCTTTCAGCTCCTTTTTCACACTGGAATTTTAATTGCCATAACAACATAATGCCATTTTAAAATTGTTTTATAGTATTCAGTCACAACTGTTTCTCAAGCCTGTTTGTTCTTTGATTTCACAGAAATATATCAAGCTTTCTTTTCCTCTGAAATGTACAATGGGTAAAATGCCAGTAAACTAATAAACAATCTGGAAAGAAGTAACAAAAAATGTCATAAACTCCCATTGGAAGTCTTTGAATTGCACAACACAAAAGTAGACTCAGCCAGCAATTAAAACTCACAAACAATTGTGTTGAAGTTCAGCAGCCCATGATCCTAACAAAATATTCCTATTACTAACCCATTAGGAGGTAACATCTGAATATTACTAAAACTAAATCACAATTTAACTTCTAAGGGAAAAACAAATAAAAAACCCACTCGTGTGATCTGCAAGTACTACTTCACCTCAAGGAGCTCCATTGTCTAGACTGTTGAATTATGGTATTTGAAAATAAAATAGAGAGCCATTGTACCTGAATATTTTTCAGAGGTTACAATGCTCCAGAATATGATTTTTGACTATTTGGTGAATATATGTTTTCAGTGATTCCCAAATACAATTTATTTAGTCATAAATACAAAGATAGGTCACCCAATTCCCACCCAAGTGTTACAGTCAGAAAGCTAGATAAATATAGTCATGGCCAGATACAGTCACCTGAAATTACTAAACAATTCTCATGCCATACAATCAGTTTCCTTCACAGACAACCCTGAGTGTTTTCTTGCACTGACACCACAGACTCTTATTTCCTGCTGTCCCTATTTGAATTATCTTTATTATAATTCTCTGCTCTTTTTACAGAGCAGCAAAATATTATTACTTGTATCCCACCAAAGTACACTCTCTGAATATGATTCCCAAGCATACTTTTATCTAAACTAGAAGGGGAAACAAATACTGGTTTCAGTTAAACCAGCACATGGGCTCATCAACCAGTGGAGCTATAATTAGACTTTTGTTTCCCACCATCTCTCTAAACAAAATTTACTGCTGGTCCTTGCCTCAAGCATCTGATCAGAATTCAAATTGTTCCTTATCAGCTTCTCCAGACAACAGAAAGGATTTTTTTTTTGTAGAAAATATCAGTCTTTTAAAGTGAAGCATATTGTCTTATAAATATACATTATAAATACTTTCCTAATCATTTTTACAGGGTGGAGTTTATATTGGTTGCATTCATAGAATTAAAATACATCTTAAATAAAATATTAAGTGCAGCTACGATATATTTTGAAAGGTTTTATCTGTGTTTACTTTACATAAAATAATTTCATCCAGATACTAACCTGTAAATACCACAGCATATATAGTGATGTAATGGGAGGTACATAATAAATTAGCAAATATTCCTGGTTCATACAGAAAAACAATGAAACTGTCTAGATACATATTTGATTCTCCATCTATTAATTGTATACATTTGTTAGCAATTAATATTTAAAATAACTGAGACCTTCCAGCTGATTTGCATGGAAAACTATGACAAGATATCATGTAATCTTAGATATTACACTGTGTTAACTACCATATAGTAACTAGGATTACTCCAGAGATATATTAAAACCAAGGATTTTTTTTTTCAGGTTTTTAACAGATCTGCTTTTGTTAAAGTAGTAAAAAATTTAGATATATTTAGTTATATTCTGTTGAGCTATATCTGCTCATATGATAGAATCATAGACTATCCTGAGTTGGAAAGGACCCATAAGGATCATCAAGTCCAACTCCTGGCTCCACACAGGGCCAGACAAGTCAGAGCATGGGACTGAGTGCATCATCCAAACCCCTCTTGCACTCAGTCAAGCTGTGACCACTTTCCTGGTAAGCCTGTTCCAGTGCTTGACTACCCTTTCAGTAAAGAGCCTCTTCCTAATATCCAACCCAAACCTCCCCTGTTGCAGCTTCATACCATTCCCTCAGGTTCTATCACTGGTCACCAAAGAGAGGAGAGTGGCACCTACCTTTTCTCTCCCCTTTATTAGGAAGCCATAGACCACAATGAGGTCTCCCTTCAGCCTCCTCTATCCCCAGGTTGAACAAATAAGGGACTTCATTCTCTCTTTGACCAGCCACTTTTATGGGGGAGTGATGTGTGGAAAACAGCCCAGGCTAACTCAGCTCACCTGTGCTGGCTGCTTGGGGAGATTAACTCTGGCCTGGCCAGAACCAGGACAGCCATGTAACACTCTATTCCACTCCCACCCTACAAATGTTTTTAACATATAAAGATGTAAGATTTTTTTTTTTTTTTTTAACTTGCACATCAGGCTGGTGCAGTGGTTGGTCTTTAAAGCATCAGGATAATGTATCATTTATCACACAGTTGTGACTTAAAACAAGAAAAAAGAAATACAAGTCAGGTAAAGTTATTAGAATGTGATGCAGCTATGACAAGGTGGTTTTTTAAGAGCCACAATAGCAGTCACATGCCAATAGAGGTGATCACGTCAAGCATGAAGCATTACTGTTCTTTTCTATGTCATAATGAAGGACTAGATCTGATCATTTTCTAGGCTACATCACTTTGAAAATAACTCAGATTTTTTGATCTAAAAAGTTTCTTGTATACAAAGTCTGCTGTCCATGGGAAGGAAAACATGTGTTGACAATAGCAGAAGGCCTTTTTCTGAAGGCCTCTAGCGCTTTTCTTTGAGTTTCTTTAAGTCTTTCAGTTTTCATTTGTAGAACAGGAGAAGAAAGTCACGTATAGATGGATAAATGGATTCATTTCTTTAAGAACTGAAGTGAACATTAAATTGAATTTTCTTTTCTCTCTCTTTATTGAAGAGAAGGGACAAGATTAGGTTGTCACTGTAAAAACTGGAAGCTTTAAAAAGGACAAGTCAACATAGTACAATTGTGACTCTATAGAGATGTAATGCTACTCTCAGTTTTAGAGACCATTTTATTTGAAAGCTTGCTTAAGTGCAGGAAGAGACTTCAAGTAACTTGAGCAACTTTGGGATTGGAAAAGGATGAAAAATCCCAGTGAAGATTGATAGAGTTGAAACTAGAAAGGTATGCAGTAAGGTATGGGCTGTATGAGGGTTTAGGACTTTTAGCCTAAGCCAGAAAGACTGACAATGGAAACTGTCACGGAGACAGGAAGGCAGAATAGGATGAAAACAGTGTACATTGAAAAACAAAAGAAAACAAACAAACAAACAAACAACTCCAAACAACAACAACAAAACCCCAACCCAACCCCACCCCCCACCTCCACCACCACCACCCCCCCACCCCGAAAAAACCCCAAACATAAAGGAGAGTTCCCAGTTGTGCCTAGGTGGCACAATGCACCACCAATATGAAAAAATAGGAACCCGTACAAGGAAGATAGGAGCAAGATGCTATGTTGATTAGAGTAGTGCAAGCTTTTGTTCCACATTTATGCACCAAATTAACATTGCAGGCTTTCCCTGTTCGTTAGGGTCTGAACCAAGACAGTTCATTGTGTATAGATCAGCAAATGGCAATCACTTTCATTGATGACAGAATGGCAATCAAATAGCAATCCAATTCAAAACAGTGGCCTGCTGATAAACAATTATATATTAACAACCTTTTAAGCTATTTTAACTACTCTATCCTAGCAAATATACCACTTATTGCACAAGCAACAGAATTCTCCAAAAAAAAAAATAATTCCATGTGCAAAATGCAAAGAATGAAGACAATCCTTATGCTACAACATAACAAGATAGAATGAAAACAATTCCAGCTTTGGAGAAATCAGAACAAAGCGAAATCAAACCAAGCAAACAAACAAACAAAAAAACCCACCACCAAACCATTTGTTACATGAAGTGCCGTTTCTACCCTTCCTGGAAAAAACAGAGGAGAAGAGAAGAACCAAGGAGTGTTCCTCTTAACTAACAATATATTCACATACATGTGGATGTATGTGAAGTGCTCTTGTGCATACCGACAAAACAAATAGTCCTTTATGCATTTATGTAATGTTCTATATTTGTCCTCAAAGTACAGGACAGATAGATCATATTTGTCAACTTGTATCTTAATAGCAGTACAGAAGCTTCCCCTCAGCAAGACATATTTGAAACAACAATTTCTTTTTTTTTCTTTGCTAATTTTTCCAAACATCTTGAATTTTAATGATCAGTAATAGCAGCCTGCAAAGATAGATATACATTCCTCAGAGAGGCAATTTCTTGCACCAATGGAAAATAGTGTTCTTGTTCTTTTTTATACAACAAATAGGAATAAAATGGCTCTTGACATCTCTTGTTCCAAAAACAAGTTATCATTGACTGTTCACTGTAACGCTACACGAGAAATAACAGCTGTGTATTCATGTATAATTTAGCAAAAATGTAATTAATACTGTTCAAAACCAAACACAAATAGGATCCAGTTTAATATAGTTGCAGCATTTCCAGCTCAGATTTCCTGTGCAGGTGTCAAATATGAAGCATTGCCACCTTGAGTTTCCAGCTGAGCCCACTTCATAGATGAAATCTAACACAGATGAAAAAGGTATTATATTCTAGAAAGTTTGTATGTCTGGTTTCCAGCTCTAATTTGAGGGCCATCTTTGAGTTAAACACACTGTCATTTTACATGTATCAATCTGGTATCTTATTAAAGTAATCCTGTACTTTTGAAGGACAAAAGTCATATACAGAATGTCAGCATCCTTCAATGGAGAAGAGTTAAAAGATTAAATTCAAAATTCCGATAGTATAAATTCAAGTCCTAGAACTGACTTTCCCAAATGCTGTCCTTCACACATATAGCCCACTAAAAAGCTGTTTGGAGTAAGAACCAGAGTCTGTTTTGATTTAGTACTTGACATATGTATTTTCCCCTGATCTGCATTTTTTTAAACTGTTGATTTCTAAGCCATTCAAGGGTGCTTTTCATTGTAATTATTTTAATTTGTTCACAAGTTTTTCAACCACCTTATTTTGCTGGTCTTGAGGAATTACCTCCCAATCCCTTCTGACCCTATGCAGCACCCCTCATCAAGCCTTGCCACAGTTGCAGAGCAGGGATCTGTGCACTTGGGCCAGTGCATGCCCCAAACCTCATCTTCCTCAAGAGCCTGCATGACACTTTGGTCAGGTAAACTGCAAAACATGCAGCATGATGCCGCAATATCAGTAACAGAACTGGTGGATAAACACAGGCTTTGAGATCCCTCTGTTTGTTTCCCTAGTGTACAGCAATGTGTGATCTCAGGAAAAAAACAAAAAAACCAAACCCCAAACAGATTTTAAACCCAAGTGATCAAAACAGGATCAGATTTTTTCTTAATTGTAGACCAACTGTTGGTTTAGTTCTTAGTCCAGCATTTTATCCTCAGACAGAAACAAAGGTTTTCATTGCATTAAATGTCACGCTGCTTTCCTGAGTTACTTAATGTAGAATTCAGTGTGTATATATAACAACTAATTTTTCCCAGTGTGAATTAATTTATATTTTTAAAAGAACTCCAGCTGTCATGAGATTTCTCCCTCTACCTGGCTTATATTTAAGATTCTCCCACAAAACCTCCTTGAGGACTCTTAGATTCTGATTATTTCAAACAATTTTGCAACTATAAATGTTGTCATCCATTCCCTCAGGACATTAAGGATCTAGATATACCTACATATAGCACTCATTCTCCAAAGAGTTCTTTAAATAGCCAGGCATCTGAATATAGAAACCTCAAATCCTAATTTAACTCTTTGTCTCTGTCTGACCTTCCAAGGACAGTGGACCAGTGCACAGAAGTGACCCAGCTCCACACAGGGACATGTGATTGAAACAAAATCACCAAAACTCCTGTGCATAGTCATCGATCATAGGAAAATTGCACAGAAAATAGCTGCTGCTCAACGTCAGCACCAAGGTAATGGGCTTTCATATGACACGTTTCTTCTACTCCATATGGAGAAACATCCAACACCAGGACAAGCACAGCCCTTGAGTGAACTTGCATGTAAACAGTACAATTTTACACTGAAATGAACATACGTTCTGCAATAAAATGAAGACAGAAGAGGGAAAAGGAGAGGATTGGAAACACTTCATTGTCATTTGCCATCTGGCTGAATCTAACAAAGAAGTTTTTAACACAAATGTAAGTGTGTAAAAATTTAATTACTGAAAAACAAAACTGAAGACCTCTCTAGATCCACAATTTGCTAATGAGGTAAGAGACAAACTTCCTTTTTATTGTGCCAGATAAGGTAGTTAAAAATTGTTCATTCCACATTCCACATGTCTGGTAATGGACTACATACAAATGTTTCCCACTTGGGAAACCAAAACCTGTAAAATTATTTTATAAATATATAATAGAAAGAAGAGGAAAGTTTTAACCATACTTTTTAAACTTTTTTTTCAGTTTGAATTTATGAAGAAGTTTTATGTGTTCAAACAGTTGACAAGTTGGTAAAAAATGCTCTAAAGAGAAAGAAGCATAGGGGGAAAGAATAAGAAATTTTTCTCCAACTTTTGACTGCAACATCATTAGGAAATACCAAAGTAATACTCTTCAAAAGGAACCATCTGGATTATGTGTATCTGTCCTCTTCTGTTGCAATACTATCATTCATAAACTTGAAAAGATCCATCTTCAGATATTTTGGGGTTTTTCTGTCACTGTTTCTCTTTTCAACACTTAACAGTTTTGCTCTGGAAGTAACACTTTCACTTTTAAATGTTGACACCTTACAGTGTAGCTTTCAGAATGTGAAAAGTTTATCTAAATTTCCATAGCATTTTAAGCAGAAGATACTGAGAATTAATCTAAAGGCGTTGGAAGCTGGGAGCTGGAGGCAGCATTTCTTCAAAGTTTGGGGTTTGGCATGAGAAAAATTTGAATTTTTCAGCATCTATATTCTAAAGGGAGATTTTTTTCCCTCCCATTAAAATAAAAAGGAAAAAAAAGAAGTTGGTTTTAGGACTATTCTAGTAATGAATTATTCTCTCTACTCTGCAGAAATTCAGACAACTTACCAGAACTGAGATGTCAGGAATTGTATGTCTAATGTATTGGAAGAAGATAACCAGGAAACAGCTACAGAAAACAGTATCGCTGTTAGTAGTGCTGAAGATAGGAAATAAGTATTTCCCATTATTAAACAATAAAAGATTAATCAGTAATGATGCCTGTTAATAGAGGCATTAGTAATTATTTCAGAATACTAATGCATTATCTGGGAATTAAAATTTAAAAATATATATTTAGAATCAAACTTTAGCAGTCTTTAGCCACTATGTGGAAAGGTGCATTCTAAATTGATCTTAACACCAAGCAGATACATAAATACATAAATTCCTTCATGCAGGAATACAGATGGAAGTGTTTAACACAGAAATAATGAACAGGTAAGTGTAAAATCATGTTAACAATCACAACAAATGATAACATATTTTAAATCTTATACTTAAACAAGACTTACTATATTCAATATATTACTTTACTATATTCATAGTATTCCTTATTATATTCAATAGTGTTTTCATACACAAAAATAAAATCATAGAATCATAGAATATGTAAGGTTGGAAGGGACCTTTCAAGGTCATCTAGTCCAACCCCCCTGCAGTAAGCAGGGACATCTTCACTAGATCAGGTTGCTCAGAGCCCTATCAAGCCTGACCTTGAATATCTCCAGGGATGGGGCCTCCACTACCTCTCTGGGCAACCTGTGCCAGTGATTTATCACCCTCATACTGAAGAACTTTTTCTTAATACCCAACCTAAATCTCCCCTTTTCTAGTTTAAAACCACTACCCTTAAGTCATCCTATTGCTAGATGCTCTTGTGAACAGTTCTTCCCCAGCTTTCTTATAGGCACCTTTCAGGTACTGGAAGGCAGCTATAAGGTCCCCCCAGAGCACTCTCTCCTCCAGCTGAACATGCCCAACTCTCTCAGCCTGTCTTCATAGGAGAGATGCTCCAGCCCTTTGATCATTTTTGTGGCTCTTCTTGTGTTGAGGGCTCCAAAGTTGGACACAGTATTCCAGGTGAGGTGTCACCAGAGCGGAGTAGAGGGGCAGAATCACCTCTCAATCTGCTGGCCACACTTCTTTTTATGCAGCCCAGGATGCAGTTGGCCTTCTGGGCTGCAGATGCACATTGGTGGCTCATGTCCAGCTTCTCATCCACAAGTACTCCCAAGTCCTTTTCCTCAGGGCTACTTTCACACATATGATCTCCTAACCTGTATGGACAATGGAGATTGTCACAACCCACATGCAGGACCCTGCACTTGGCTTTGTTGAACCTCATGAGATTCACCTGGGTCCACTTCTCCAGCCTGTCCAGTCCCCTCTGGGTGGGGAATCCCATCCCTCTGGTATATTAACCTCACCACCCATCTTGATATCATCAGCAAATTTGCTGTGGGTGCACTCAATCCCACTGTCAATATAATTAATAAAGATATTAAACAGCACTGGTCCCAGCATAGACCCTTGAGGAACACCACTTGTCACTGTCTTCCATCTGGACATCGAGCCATTGACCACCACCCTCTAGATGCAACCATCCAGCCAATTCCTTATCCACTGAACAGTCCATCCATCAAATCTGTATCTCTCCAACTTAGAAGGATGTTGTGGGGGACCGTGTTTAAAGCCTTTCAGAAATCCAGAGAGATGACATCTGTAGCTCTTCCCTTGTCCACTGATGCATTTACTCCATTATGGAAAGCCACTAGATAGGTCAGGCAGGACCTGCCCCTAGTAAAGCCATGCTGGCTGTCACAAATCACCTCCCTGTCCTCCATGTGCTGCAGCATAGCTTCTAGGAGGATCTGTTCCATGATCTTCCCAGGCACAGAGGTGAGACTGACTAAATGCAGGTCTTACTGAAGAAGACAGGTCTTTCACACGGAGCACTCTACAAATACATAATTAATTGCTCTTTGACTTCAACGATAAATAAATATCCATTAAGAGGAAAATCAGAGAATCATCATAAAGGGAGAGAAGTTCCTTTTTCACAAGACTGGTACAGACAAAGGTACTCTGGCAGTAATAACTCTGAATCAGACCGATCTAGAGTTTCAAGATAGCTTCCCAAAGAAAGCCTTGCTGCCTCCTTGAAGGCCTCCATACACTTTTAGGCTGCGTCTAGATAGCAGGTACTTTGGTTTACACACTGAAGCCAACTTGAGACAAACATAGAAACATGGGTTCTGCTTCAAAACAACTCCACCTATATAGCTAATGTAGGTACAGCCTCATTTTTTGTTTCTGAAAGTTAATCGGTTTCGGTTTTGCAAGTCTGTGCTGTAGCTCACATCTTCAACCCCTCAGATGTCTTAGGGCACCTCTCTTTATTGCCCACTTCCTCAGTGGGATGGCTCCTACACATTTTTGTTTAGATAGCGTAACTCCACTGGGAACAAAGTTAAACTGAAAAAAACAGTCTCTCTCAATAGCTTAAGAAGCACCACGCTTTAATAGGAATGACTAACCCTCAAAAGTAATAATAATAAATAACCCTCGAAAAAGTACTAGTAGTTTTGCAATGCCCTTGTCTTTGAGATATGTAGCACTAAGGTATAGGTGTTTATTTTTATGAATCATTAGTTACTTTCATCATAAATTAGTGACATAGTCTTAAAATAGAGAAAGTTTGGGATTTTTTCCATTCAGTGAAGAAAATGTGTAAAAACTCACAAAAACTGCCTAAAGAAATTTTATTAAGGATAAAAAAATCTTCCAGTATAAGAATGGAGGAAAATATGCTTTGGCAGAGAATTTACATGAAGGTTTGCGTGGTTGTTTCGTTTTCACCTCTTGCATCTGTGATAAACGTTATATTACTGATTTTTATTTATAATTAATTGTGAAGGTAAGCCTCTTCTGGTGATCTTGGCATCAATTTCTGGTTTTTAAACTGTGCATTTACATACAAATTGTTCCACAAATACGGCAACTGCTTGGCAAGGATTATGGAAAGTTAACACTGTCATGCCTTCTTTAATACTGTGATGTATGAATTCTGGGGGACTTTAAGGAAAGGCACAATAATTTCACATGACTGATATTAAAACTTACATCACTACCAGCATTTGAAAAGACTATACACATTCAGTTTTTATTTCTTTTTAACATCCCCAGCTACTTCTTACTGTTTATATTAATAAATATATTTAAATATATTTATTTACCTACATCAAATAATAGTTATCTGGAAAAAAAAAATCAGATTTTGCCAAATTCCATGTAAGATGTCCTTCTAATATGAAGGGACTAGGTATTAGAAATAGGGATATGTAGTAAAGAAAGGAAAGCAAGAATATGATAGGCTATATCACTTTAATTTTTATAAGCCTGTTTCTCCAAGTTTTTGGGTGTTTTTTCATTTGATCCTCTTTCGTTTTCTGTGTGTGGACCAACCAGTTAATTGTGTTTCAGCACAGGAAACAGCCCAATAAAGCACTGTAGTCAATAGTAATCAAGCATGAGTTTTGAGTGCTTTAAATATTTGCTGTCTCTGTTCAGCTGCCTGCCTTCTGAAAATCCATCTCTAACGGCTATAATTATTCCTCTCCACTCTAAAAGGAGACAAGGTGGCATAAAACTGCTCAAGACATAGCTGAATCCTTCCAGTCTCAAATAAGAATAACCACAGCAAAGTCACATCAACACATCTTTGTGACAGCAGGAAGAATTAAGCACAAAGATTATGTCAAGGATAGATATACTAGTTTCAGGAAAACCTTGAGAATGAAGGTACACTGTGTCCGTGAACAACTGGCAAAGTAACAGGATGAAAAGTATCTATTTGAATCAGCCTGCAACACCTAGAAATAACTGGATATATTAATAATAGACATTTTTTGTGTTCATACTTTCTTTTCTACGTTGTTGGGCACAAAGCTACTAAAGAAGTGACTATGATTAAGGCATCTTCAAATAGGAATTAGGGTTAAAATGGTGGTACAAAGAGAGGGTTTATGTTATACATACAGCTGTTTAAGGAAAGGATCAAACAAAAGTGTTGCAGAAATGCAGTCTTTCATTTTCTTCTGGGAGCAGATCACTGACCAGAGAAAAGCTGCAGAATTTTTTGTTACCTTCAGTACCTAAAAAAGGAGCAACTAACCACAACCTACTGAACATAGTATCAGAAGACTGTTTAAAAGTATGTGGGTTCCTTCAACACTATATTGTTTACCTCAGTTTGTGAAGAATTTATTTATGCTTTTTTTTTGACAGCCACTACAAGATAAAGTATTAATAACTGAACATTAATGTATGACCACCAGGAGTGATTTGAATATAAAATAGTCTTCTAACATATACTTGAATTTTAAAAGATGGTGCCATAATCAATATTTTATTGGTATTTTCAGTGCAGCATTAGGAAAAAATGTGAAACCTGCCTGTATTTCAGAAGGCTTTCAAATATGTTCTGCTTTATAAATTTTTTTTGGATCAACTATACCCTTCATACATTTTACCTGGGGTCCACTGCAGCTGCACACTTGATATAAAATTGCTGTTTATCAGAATAAATATTTCATAAATCATTTAAATCGATAGCAATACTAGGACCAACAAGTGTTTGGCCAAAATAGTTTTGACTCAAAAATGTACATTCCATCTCTGATGGTTCTGTTTTTCAAAGAGTCTAAGTGCCTGGAAAGTTTACTTGGGGCAAGTACAAAAGTTTACAAACAAAAACTGAGAATTTAAACAGTTTTCCAATGCAAATAACTTTTAATATCATTTTGTGCACATATAAATGAATTAATTCAAATCCTCAAGTTCTCCTGCATGACAGCTGCATTATAAAACCACATGTAATAGCTTGCATCTCCCATGTCAGGAGAATAAAAGGTATTTTTCCACATTTAAACAATGATAACTACATGTTTTATCTAACAATTGGATAAAAATTACTTAAATTTATATTATGAAAGTGATATGGATGACTATCATAACACAGTAGGCTGTAAAAAGCTTCCAGATATTCCAAAATCTATATTCAAAACCAGCATCTAGAATCATACATTCACCAGATTGGACGAGACCTTTGAGATCATCGAGCTCAAGAGTAACTGTCCTCAACTAAACCAGATCCCTGAGCACCTCATCTAGCCTTTTGTCTTTTAAATATATCCAGGGTCAGTGACTCAACCCCCTCCCTGGGCAGCCTGTTCTAGTGCCCAATAATCCTTTCGATGAAGAACTTCTTCCCAATGTCTAATCTAAACCTGCCTTGGTGCAGCTTGAGGCCATTCCCCTTCATCCTATAACCTGTGTTTGGGTGAAGAGACCAACACCCACCTCTCTACAACCTCCTTTCAGATAATTGTAGGTGGTGATAAGGTCTCCCCTCAGCTTCCTCTTTTCCAGGCTAAACAGTCCCAGTTCCCTCAGCTGCTCCTTGTAAGATTTGTTCTCCAACAAATTTGTTCTTTCACCAGCTTGGCTGCCATTCTCTGAACACACTCCAGGACTTCAGTGTTTTTCTTGTAGTGAAAGGCTCAAAACTGAAAACAGTATTTGAGGTGCAACCTCACCAATGCCGAGTACAGGGGCACAATCACTTCCCTGGGCCTGCAGGTCACACTGATTCTGATACAAGCCAGGATGCCGTTGGCCTTCTTGGCCACCTGGGCACATTGTTGGCTCATGTTCAGTCGGCAGTCGACCAACACCCCCAGGTCCTTCTCTGACAGTGAACTCTCCAGCCACTCTTCCCCATAGCACTGCACAGGGTTGTTTTGTCCCAAGAGCAGTACTCTGCACTTGGCCTTATTAAACACGTTGGTCTCAGCCAATTGATCCAGCCTGTTTAGAGCCCTTTGAAGAGCCTCCCTACCCTCAAGCAGATTGACACTTCCTCCCAGCTTAGTGTTGACACTCAAGAGAACAAGAGGAAGCTGGTTTAACATCACATCCATTCAAATTAGATATGAATAGAATTTCAGGCAGAGGAAATCTGAGAGGCATTGACCCCAAGGCCTTGCAAACTCAGTACAAAGTTTATAGTCTGATTGCTGGGTTGATTACTGGGTTGATTACTGTATTGCTGGGTTACATGGCAACAACATGTTTTGTGAGATAAAGGTGTTATGTGGATATATTTGTTCACCATCAAGTCAGTCTTTCCACTCATACTAAAGCTTTCAAAATTTCTCCTTCAAATTATTACAAATGATGACCATATGCCACAGGATATTTTAGAAGTAGGTAGATCCCAGTTCACATTCTTGTTCCAAAAACAGGCTCACTCTGCTGAAATCTGTTGTCTGAATTCTTGTGATTGAGAACGGGTGCTAATAATATTTTTCACTATTATCAGAAGCCATCAACAACCATGGCATTGAGAAAACAATAAATGAGGTTTAGTATCCTGTGTTGTTTCAGACATGACCAGAGTCATAAGGTTATAGGACCTGTACTCAGACAATGCAGCAACCACTTTATACTCTGTTTAGGCATGAGGAAGAGTTACCCTTCCAAGAATTGTTGTTCGAAGCCCTTAGCACCACAAAGCAGGTAGTGTAGACTACAGACCGTATATCAGAAAATGTGCATACCTGGAAGTGCTAGGACACACTTTTTAGGAGCTTCCCAAGCACAGTGCAGCTTTGCATAAATCCAACAGAAAACTGCAGCTTCAAGGCGCTAATGATCCTGTCAGTAAGACAGGGGAAAATTTTAAAGCCTACTACAGCTAGAAGCTGTAAAAGAGGACTGTAAAGAAATAAATACTGTGGTTTGCCACTTAGTTGAGAATGAAAATCTGCAAATTCTATGCAAATGAATTTTTGGAACATCTTGGACAGCTTACAGAAAACATTTACATAAAGGATGTTATCTCTAGTCTATAGTAGTAAACCACAGGTGATGTTTCTTTAAGAACTTTAGGATTAAAACTGCCTGAAGTAGCATTAAAACAAAAGCTGTTTAACTGCTAGATGCAGTGTGCTTCAGAATACAGAAGGTTTAGTTTTTACTGAACATTACTTTTATGAAAGTGAACAAATTAAGACTGCTAGTTGCAATCTGCTGATTCAGAACTGGATGCAGATTGAATTGGATATTTCCTGTTAATTTAATTGGCTTCAGATAAGACACATAAGGGATATGGACAGAAACATTTACATTTTCTATCCAATGAATGCCACAAGTATCTATCTTTTTTTTTTCCTTCCTTAAAACTGTGTTTTCCATGCTTAGTCTTCCTCTTTGCCTCTGTTTCAAGTGCCTTCATGCTAAGAATTGTACTGAGATTCATGCACCTTTCAGATACCCTGCTTAAATATCAGACTTAGAGTAATCGGAGTCTACTGACATATACAGTGTTTCACTGGATTGGTAAAGACCAGCTACTTACTCATCCACTGAGTCAGACACTCCCTGGCAAAATTCAGAGCTTCACTGAAACTCTGTCGAGATTACGGGGCTTGTGTTTCATGACTTAAAAATGTACTTTTAAGAGAAAAAGGTGTGCTTGCTTGCAGCAAAGTAGTCTTTTTCCAAAACAGTAATAAAAGTTAAACTTGATGTGTATTTGTGTCCCTGCAGGGGTCTGCAAAAAACTGGTCTTTCAGTTTGTCAGCAAAACTGGAAAATTGGACCCACCCAGATATTGGGCTGCAGACTCCAGCCTGCAGCTCAAGGACTCCATCATGAAGTACGTGCTAAATGAAAACCTTTTGTATTGGCAGTCAAGATTTCTGAGGATTCCTATGTTTAGCATTGCAGAAATAAAAGAAAACATTAGTTTGCAGAATTTCTTTTTATAGAGATCACATTTTTCCCTGCTTGAATATATTTTTAGACCTGCCGTTCCCAGGAATTGCAAGATAATTTCCTCTGCACATCAACAGCATCCTGGGGAATTTCCGTAGCACCTTCCAAGTTATGTTTGTGGAGTCTATCCATCCTAATCACATATGAGATCTTAAGAGGCATGAATCCAAACAAGGCTGTGGGTGTCATTATCATTCACTGAGTGTGGGCAGTGGGCATAGACATGTTCATGATATGGATGCCTGCGATTGGCTGACATTTGGTAAGTGCCTGTGGGTAGGACGAGTTTAGTATTAATCATCTGTGGCATGGCTTAAAAGGGGTTTATATGAGTCAGTACACTTTGATCTCTAAAAATCTGGACCTTTGTTTTTAGGACAATTTTTTCTGAATGAATAAATCGCCAACATTTTGATCTAAGAATTACCTAGATTATCTTGTGTAGTCACAAAAAGAAACAAATGTACGTGTAGTGATAATATGGAAATGTGCCATTTTGCTGTAGACATAAAGCTGTAATTATAGCTGCTAGACTAGTATGTAGTAAGGCGGAGAAAAACCTTAAGCATATTCTTCATCCTTGCAATACATCAGTTTTTACTCCAAAATCTTTTCTGCTCTGCAGTCTTGCATACCTACCAAAATGCTGACAAACAAAGCTGACTCCTGTTTTCTACAAACCCCTGTAACCTAATGTGAAAATTACTTCAACAAAAATCTGCAAAAAAAATTATTTGTTACAAAATTTAAATTTTCATGTGATTGGGTCATTTTTGACAAAGCTTTCAATAGAAATTAGAACTTCTGGCTAAAATTAATGACCAAAGTTACTGTTTCCATATCATCTGGGGGGTGTTCCTACACATGTAATTATCTTGGAGGATCTATCGCTTTTTTTCTTCCACATTTTGAAAATTTCGACCCTTATGTAGAATACAAGTTACTAACTCTTCATATCAATATGTATTACAGAACACAGAAAGCACTCCCTGCCTTAACTTAGTATGTTTATGGAAATTCAAAGCACTTTGCAAATTTAAATACCAATATATGAATTTATGCTAATGTTGCATTACTCAGTAATACAGGCAGAATTTCAGTAAGTAGTATTGAAAAGATGTAAAATATATATTCATATTTAATTTATTCAGCTGTTTATGAGGAAAGCCTGATGGTAGAATAATTTTGTATAAATATTTTACTCATTGATTCAGCTAATTTATAAATAACAAACTTGACTTGTTAATATTTTATTCAATGCAATATGCCAAAATTCACTGGATAAATTATATGCAACCCAATTCATGTATCTAATTGCATGTCACTACTCAAGGATTCAAGATAATATTTTTCTGTGCTAGTATTGAATTAGTAATGAATTAATTTATCTAGGTTTTCTTTGTTTGGTTTTATTTTTCACCTTATTGTGAAAAAAACCAGCTATTGTGTTGGATAGGGCATTTACCTTGTGTAGTCAGTTCTTAGAAAGAAGTTTCTTATATAACTAGTAAGTCATGATTCCACAGACAGCAATAGCATCATCTTTGACCAGACATCAGAGAACAGCAACTGGAAATGGAAAATTAGCAGACACTGAGCTAATGGTAAAAATGTACTAACCGGTATAAAGTATGTGCAATGAAGTGTAGAAATTAAGAAATTTAAGATGTCCAGGAAAATAAACCTGTCTCTCTCAGGATTTGGACAATAAGGGATTTAAGTATAGCATAAATATGGTAACGATGTAAGCTTGCAACACAGTAAGAATAATAAAACTGCCAATAATAACATAGGAGAAACAAATGTTGAACAAGGCTTTCTGAATTTTGATGTGATACTTATTCCACAAGCTCATAAAGTATTTTCAATTGAAGATGGGCTTTAAATTTATTATATAGATAAACATTAAGAAATTAAATGGAGAATACCTCCAATAGACATAAAAATGTAGCTGAGGATAGGTAATGTTAAGATGTTTTTAAAATAATTCTTGAGAAACTATTGAAATCCAAAACACTGAACGTGTGTTAATATTATGACAATGTTCACAACAAACAACTGAGAATGCAATTAATCACTATAGGCTGATAAATATTCAAAAGCAAATGTCTGCAGTAAAATAACTCTGATTTCATCCTCCAATGTCTAGAGAAAGTTATTTTTAAAAGAATATATATATATTTATATACATATAAACTTCTGCATTTGATGTAGTGTCACCTAACATTCCAACTAAAAATATTGAAAGATACAACATCAATAGAATGCAAAGATTGCAAACCACCTACTAACTGAGTAGTACTCAAATGTAGTTTCCAGTAGGAATGACAAGAGAGCTTATACACAGATTTCACAGGGCATTCTCAATATTTAACATTTTCATTGATATCCTGGACTATTAAACTTTGTCTATGACACAAAGATAAGCACATTCACTTTATCTGGCATCTTAATTTTTTTGAAATCTTGCATGTATGTTCAACTATTTGTAAGCTCTGCGAGCTTTTCAAGAAAAGTAGAGATTTTAAGAAGTGGTTTGATGTCCACTATTGATGAGTATTGGAAAGAAGGTATTAGAGCCATTAGCACCATACTATTGAAATTCCTACGCAAAATATTTTTGATATCAGACTTTAAAGGCCACTAAATTTTTATGTTTTATTTTGAGAAAGCAGTATTTTAATTTCTGAAGATGTAACTTGCCTTAGTATATACCCTTGACCCTTTTTTCTATAGGCATAACGTTGGATTTAAGTTTATAGTGTGGAAAAAAAATAAAATCCAATTCGTCTCTTCTAGGGAATTAAAAGTCAGTTTAAAATCTCACACAGAAGAATCTGAACCTGGGATTTATTCATCTCCTACCAAGAATGTATCCTTTACTGACGTAGTTCAGAAAGTGCTGCACACAAAGAGGTTCTGAAACACTGCAAGCTATTTGAAAACAAAATTGTCCTTCTATATTAATCTATAACTTAATAGCATTATTCATCTCCTGTTCACATTAGGCTTCACCCTAACTCATAAGCATTAAAGTCTCAATCAACATTTTAAGCTTTCTTTGCTAGGTGAGGTTCCTGCCTGAAGGGAGGTGCAGTTCAAGACCTTCACATTGCAAAGGCTCATTCAGAAAATTAGTTTTAACTTTGATAAGAATGACTACAATGTACAAGCCTGCCTAACTCATCTAAGTTTTTTTTTTTTTAAGGAAGTAGCACTGGTGATCTCACTGGAGCTGCTCGCAGAATATTATAAATTTAAATAGCAACACATGTCTTTGCAAGAACAAGGTCATACACATGGTGCTTCTTTCATTTTACATGATTTACACTTTTTCTAATGGTATGCTGTCAGACAAGAGCTGCTGTAAGAGGAATTATTGTACAAGGTGTTAGTCTGGTCCATCCAGCTGTATGGCATATTGTGAATGTTGGCTTAGGATAGTTCAAGAGTCCATCTCTTATTAGCTTGCTTCTAATGTGACCACACTAGATTATTGTCTGAAAAATAAGTTAGCATTGCTGTACATAGATATTGCCATTATCATTCTTCTGATTGACTCCTTGGCACATTCTTATTCTTTCATACAGTAATGAACCAAATGGAAAGCAAAATACTTGCAAACTTCACAAGGTGACAACATTTCCTTAAGATGACAATTTGGGAAGTCATATCACATGTGGCATGACATCCATTTGAATAATTTTTTTTTGAGTCAGAAGTGAAAGACTTAAGAGGTTTGCATGAAATACGAATTTTCTTGATTTATTTCCCCACAAATTATTATATAACTGTGTTTCAATTGTGTTTTCACACAAAAGTTCTAAGAAGTTTTATAAAATCCTTTATTTGTTAGCTTCATTAAAGGCAGACACTGGAAATAATGGTTGGTTGACTTTTACCTCAACTTTAAGATACCATTACATTTCTCACATAAGGAGACTGTTACCTAATTGACAACATGTACATTCACTGTAGAATTTTGCAATAAAGACAAGTGCATGTGAAAAGTACAAGAAAGGTCAAGATGGAGCCCAAATATTCACTGTTGGTATTAACTTTTCTGCTTGTGGCATACAACTTAGTAGCTGAATTTTTCACCTGCTCTGAAAACAGAATTATTTTTAGTGGATACACTTCTGTCCATTACAAAGATTATTAGGGGACTGGAGCATCTTTAAAGTGAGGAAAGGCTGAGAGAACTGGGTCTGTTTAGCCTGGAATAGACTGAAAAGGGATGTCACCAATACTTACAAAGATCTAAAAGGCTGGTGTAAATAGGATAGGGCCAGACTCTCAGTAGAGCCCAGTGACAGGACAAGGGGCAACAGGCACAAACTGGAACACAGGAATTTCCATCTTAACACAAGAAAAAACAACTTTACTCTGAGGGTGACAAAACACTCAAATAGGCTGCCCAGAGAGATTGTGGCGTCTCCTTCTCTGGAGATATTCAAAACCCACCTGGACACTATCTGCACTAGGTGATCCTGCTTTAGCAGGGGGTTGGACTAGATGGTCTCCAGAGGTCACTTCCAACCTCTGCCACTCTGTGATTCTGTGTAGTTGGTCCTCCAAAGCAGAACAGGCAACTTGCTCTGAACAGTACTTTTTCTCTTACCATTGGTGCATAAAGCTTTTGTCCCAGTATCTACTTTAATCATTACACAAATATTATACATCACTATTAGTTTATTAATTTAAATATGAGGCTATATTAATGTTGATTAAAAAGTGGAAGATAAATTTAAAAAACAAACAAACAAAAAAAAACCCCACAACAAATCAACCATCCAAACAAAAACCAAACAAAAACCCCACCAAACCAAAAACTCAGTCTGCTTCTTTCCGTAAATCTTCCTGCATCAAATAGTTGTATGTGAAGTGAGTAACATCCAATTTAGGTAATACCTCTAAATAGCAAACTGCAGCATTGGAATTTCTTAGCAAATATATTTCAGGTTCTACTTATGGATTTAAGACAGTGAAACCCCAAACCATATGTTCATATTATATTATTTTGATACAAGTTTCTAAATTGACTCTCATCTACTTGCATTTCATGAGAGGCCTAAAAGACTAGACTGAAGTCTGTAAGAATTAGTGTGTAAATACCTACTAATATATATATGAAGCTTTGAAACAATTATTCAAACTATTCTGATATCATTGAACTGAAATTGCTGTTGGTATCTTCTGCTATTTGGAGGCAAGAGGAACACAAAGAAAGAAAAAAAAAATCCAAACTTTCTTTTGCTAGTTCATTAGCCTATGAAACGTGTGAAAACTTTGATTAGCAATTATTCACAGAGATAAATTACTCAAGTGCTACTTAAAATAAGCTGTCAACAGGAAAAGGATAGATATACTTGGCAGACTCATGAAATAGGGTTAAGACTAAATTAGCAGTGCAATTTAGCATTCAGATTACTAAGGATGAAACAGGGCAAACAAGACCTCACAAAATGTGATGTTGAAGGAAAAGGAACAATTCACCTGTAGAAGAATCGCATACATTATTCTATGACATTTGGTGATGGCACTTGCCTAATAAAATAAGAAGTAGTTTAAGTCTTCTGTGATCTTATGTAAACACAAGAAAGATGGAAAATTATATGCTCTGCTTTTCTAATACAGATATGATACAGTATTGCAGTGATATGATTAAAAAACACACCTTACTGCACTACACTGCTACTATAATATATAGTTAGAGGCATTGCATATATATTACCTGGGCCATTCTTAAGTGTGTATAAGAAAACCCAGCTTCATTGCAGGCCTCAGGTTAATTTATAAAGCTATTGAGGAAAATCTCCAAAACACCCCTCCAAAATGTAAAACAACTTTCTTCTCTGTAGAAAGATTTTTCTCTCATCAATTTTTTTCCATCTCTCTGATCATTTTTGTGGCCAGCCTGTGGAGCCACAAAACAGGCTCACGCCTTTCTTACGCTGATGACCCCAGAGCTGAACACAATACTTCAGGTGAAGTCTCACTAGAGCAGACAGAAGGGGAGAATTTCCCCCCTCAAACTGCTAGCCATGCTTCTTTTTATGCAGGCCAGAATAAAATTGGTTTTCTGGGCTGCAAGCACACATTGCCAGATCACACCCAATTTTTCAGCCACCACTATCCCCAGGTTTTTCTCTACAGGGCTGCTCTCAATCCATTCATCACCAGGGACTGTGCACATTGCCTTGTTAAATTTCTTGAGGTTCACATCAGCCCAATGCTCAGGCCTGTCAAGATCCCTTTGGATGGCTCCCCTTCCCTCAAGCAAATCTACTGCACCATTCAGCTTGGTGTCATTCTCAACTAAATAATATTTCTAAAATTGCCTTTTGACCTTTGTACTTTACAAAGATTAAAAAATTATTAAGAACTTGGCAGAAATTTACCTCCTGGTAATATACTATTTAACATCACATGGCTAGACAGACAGTGGCATAGCAGAAGAAAGTGAACCTATCTCCAAAGCCTGGACAAGATAAAGACAAGCCATCAGAGAATAGTCTGTGTGCATCAGCTGAAGATATTTTGCCTTACATAGTAGCAGAGTGTGTATTAATACTGGCATTTACAGAGTAATTTTTTTTTCCAATTAATGTTAGTATTTTATGTTTTCATTTAATAGCAAAACCAAATGTGGCTTAGTACAAAACAATTCACAACCCATTATGTTTTCCAATCAATACAAATACTAAAATGAACACTTTATCTCTTTTAAGCCAGGGAATATAAATACAACTGGACAAAAAGTTTCAGAATCATAATGAAATAATTATCAGCCTGCACCCAAAACTTATTTTAAAAATTGAGATGATTTAAGTGTGAAACCATGCAAAGATGAACTTCAGTTTGGACTAGCAGAAAAGTTTCCAGAGAGAGCAATGTGGAGTTTACATCCAATAGGAACAAGGCCCAAAAGCACAACTTACTCCAGTATGTTGTCTACCAATCCCTTTGTTCTGCCACCAAAAAAAAAATGACCCTGTTTGCTTCTCTTTATTTTAAACCTCTTTATACTGGTGCTGATAACAGTGCGTCCTTACCTTCTTTGGAATTCGGACTTGTACTCTATAATGAAGAAAAGACTCCTGATCACATATTCCATAGGCACTTTTGACTGATTTTTTTTTTTTAAATATATAGATCTGTTAGTTGTCTTATAATCATTGTTTTATGAGGGCTGCCAAAGTCAGAATAGCGTCTTTCTGAATTTAATGGACACTTTCTTTCTATGTTCAAGAGCTACTAATAGGATCTTCTGCACTTTGATTCATGCAAAAGTAGTTGCAGATTATAGTCAGACATTTAATGACATGTTCTACCATACAACATTTTATTACCATTCTATTTAATAGTTTATAACTAGAAGCATCATTGATGAATACTTTAAATACACTACTATGTTTGTTGACAACAGGAATTTAATAGACACACTATCAATTGCTGCAGTTTAAAAAGTTTCATACACTAGACACAAGACTAGTGTGAATGTGTAGGTACATTAATATATATATGAATCAATGAGAAATTTCTTCAGAAAATGTACTGTAATCTTATGGAAAAAGGATAGGGATAACATTAACAGGTAAAATTTTTCACTGGAAATGCTGATGTATGACTGAATTCAGTTGTCATGTCCTGGTCCAAAGAAGAGACAGGTGACTCACATTCACCAATTCCCTTTGTTGGAACTAAGCCAACACTTAAGGTCCGTACACAAATGCTAGCTTTAATAGGAATATAGAGAACAAGTGTACTATTAATGTTGGCACCCTCACACTTAGATCCATTTGAGCTATGCGACTTTATGAGGAACCAAGGTAGGTTTTCCATTACTTAGCATCTTTGAGAGAAAGGAGAGAGATCACCAATCCTTGATCCATCATCGGTCCTGCCAACAGGGGTGTTCAGTGTGAAGTGTCCCTCCATGAGTCCATGCTTAAAAAAGGGAAGTTTTGAGTTCATGGGATGGTGGCCTTGGCTTCCTGGTGCTGCCTTATCTTTCAGCCAGTTATCATGGTTTTTATTGAGCCAGTAGTTAGGCAACCCTTTTTTCCTGTGATTTGTGGATATTTAAGACATATTTAGTTCACTTCAGGTACCTTTGTTTCTAAAGAGCAATTAAACGCAATTAAGCTCATCTTTTAGCTTCCACATATACCAAGTAGTTATTGTGAGGGTGGTGAAAAGGACAAAAGGAAAATGGGGTTCCAAACCACTTTAAAGCTGTAGTCAGTCTCCTACATCAGTGAAGAGAGCATAAATGAAATGGCTAATATTAGGACTGTCTAACACTTTCTATCAAAGGAAATTATTCATATTAGTTGTGTTTTTGGCAAGTTTTCATGCGTCTGCATGATATTTTGCTAAGGCAGCTAGTCAATTTCTCATAAAGAAATGTGTTTTTTCTTAAAGCTGAAGAAGGAAGAAAATCTATCACTCTGCTTTGAAATAACAATGTGTTCTATTTTCAAGTTAGCTTTGTATCACTCTTATCAGTTATTACCAATGAAGAATTACATTATATGAAGGTTCTATGCTAAACAAATTGTGCAGCCCCTGACAGCTTTGGCCCTTCTTCCTCTTTTTTTTTAATGGAGAAATCAAAACTTCATAAATTTCTAAAAAAGATGCAGTCTTAATGTTTGCAAATCTCTCAAACTTTCAGTGACAGTAAACATTAAAACCAGAAGGGCTAGTTGTTCAATATTTGGCTTTAGATGAAATAATTAATGTATTAAACCACAGGAACAAATATTGAATAGATATAAAATGCTACACATCTTCCCCTTTTGGAAGGAATTTGAGCCATTATTAGCTTAAAATAATCCCTAGGGCAACTACTCTTGCAGAAAAACTTTCCCAGAAATAGACTGAAACCTGAGGATTTTTCTTCTCTAAGTTTTTTTATTTCTGGAAATTTGCTTTTGCTGAGATAATATACTTGCCCATAACACTCACTACTGAAACAAACAACATATGTTTTGCAATTCTATTCTCAACTCAAATCCTCTGGTGCTCTTTCTGTAAGACTGAGCCTTCCTGTACCTTCCAAGTAATTCCTTATTTTCCTCACACTGGGGAAATGTTTCTTCTCTCATTCTGCCAAGATGTTCATATGGAAAACATACGAATAACAGTACAGAAAACCATTGATCTGTGAAAAATTCCTTTCAGAAAGAAGTTAAGAGTTTCACAAACATAACAGTCTAGTCCAGCAACTTAAGGAAATTATCACATTTCAGTAAGCTCATGTATGACAGAATTCACCACTTGTGAACTGATATTTCTAAAATACTCTGTATAGGAAGAACAATTTTCACAGGAAGTTCAATCACTAACTATAGCTTTAAATTTCTGTGCCTATTAGCCATGAGATAAGCTATTGCTCTGTTCCACTTTAGAAACTCCCAAATTGTGGTTTAACATTCTGAACAATAACTATCAAGACTTGTTTTGGCCAACCAACTCCTACTGCTGATGATCCAACAATAAGAACCATTCCAAACATCTGCTCCTGATCTTGACTAAACAAGTTAGCATCAATATTTAATCTTTCAAATCTAAACCACAAATGGAAGGTACTTGAACTAAGTCACACCAAAACACAAAGAGAATCTACATCTCCTCTATCTGAGCTAATTAGATTGTGCTAATTGGCAAACCATTACAATTCTATTGTATAAGAAAAGTTTCATTATAAGCAGAGATCAGCTTCTTACGCTATTTAAGGAAAGTTATAGGCTTGGCATTTTTAAAAGTAAATTTCTCTCCCATCCTTAAGGCCCTCTACTCCATTCATTTATCAAGGAGACATAACAGAAGAGCCCAGTTTCTATGATTATACATATAAGAAAAAGGGCATAAGAAGACAAGCCATTTCTGGAGACAATGTAGGTGAATGGATGCAAATCCATAATGGGCATAAACAATAAAGAAAAATATTATTTGTTTCCAAATTAGAGACAAACTCAAGAGTGTAATAAATACACAAAATATATTAGTAAAGTGGTATCCTAAAAAGAAACAATATTGTGAAAGTTAGAAGCAAAACTAATTTCCTTCTCCATGGGCCTAGATTTATATAGGAAGAATGATGTAATTCAATAATGTCTGATAAATCTCGTGTTTGGACTTCACGATCTCCCAAGCAACAGGCACAAGAATATGATTTTGAGCAATCTTTTATTTATCATTAAAATCCCAGTTAAGCAATTTCAGACCAGCCAGCTGCACAGAGAACTTTGCCAGCTGGTACCTCTGGAAACAAAAATCTCATGTATCGTTCCTTCTGGTTAACCTCAGAAAAAAACCTACCCTTTCAAAAAACAAGCTTTTCTGCTTTAGGGTCCCTTTTATATGGAAGCTTTACAGTCTTCCCAGATGCTTTTAAAAATTCTTGATTTATACAGAGGGTGATTTGATAGATATTCTTTACAAGCATTTTTAGAAAATTGTAAAACATACCAAGTAGCCACATAGTCTACAAACTGACACAGCTGGTCAGAAACCAATGCATTTTCAAGAAAACTGTAAAGACTGACTACTCAGTATGATTTTGCTGTCTCCAAAATCTATACACAGGCAAGAGTAAACATTTGAGTAGATTTATTGTGCTGCAACAGAAGATTTTACCGGGTTTATTTCTTTCCTCCCTCATGTTGTTGTCTTCATAATGAATTGTCTGAGAATATCAGACTGACTAAATCATGAAAGGTCAAAAGTGTTCTTGTAATCCTATTTTATCATATCATATGCCATGATTATATTACAACATAGCAGAGAAGATTTTTTTTTTATTTAATATTCAATCTGTTTTATCTCTTGCTGACGGACTAAAATACTTTTATCCTATTCAGGAAGACTTTTATTTGTGCAGAAAACTCTCTTTTAAAATAACTATCTGATTTTTTTTTTTCTGTCTCATCTGTTTTAAACTCTCAAAAGGCAAATACCTAGAAGTTGGAACTTTCATCTCTATTTTCCCAGGAAACTTTTAAACTAGTATTAGTAAATTTATTTCAGTCATTGTGAAGCTGTATAGCAGCTGACCAATGGTTATTTTGCAAATTGCCATTTCAACATTGAGATGTTACTTTGTTTCTACAGCATGCACACACGCTGATAAGCATTATACTAAAATTTGGTAGGTTTTTGATTTAAACTTTCTTCCAGAGCTGCAGTGAGGTATTTTAGTAAACATAGACTGTTTTAGACTAAAAAATGACAGTGAACAATAGCTTAAAAAAAATCCCCCCTTGGAACAACTGTTTTTATGATGTACTTTGACTCACCCATCTTTCATTTCCTTTCCAGACCACTGCCATGTAAGCAACCCACGAGTTGGCTAGAAACAGCCTTTCCAAGTAAGCCTGGCAGCACATTCATCTCCTTCAGTTCCCATATACTCTTCAAAATACAATCTGACCAGACCCAAAACAGGCTCTGGTAACAAACTTAGCCTTGGTGGTGAAAGACAACTTTTGAAGAACATTCCTCACAGCGTTGCTCTAACAATCAGGCACATGCCCTAAGTATTATTCTTGAAAGAGTCCTGCAGTGGAAGTGACCTATTGTTTATATCCTGAAGACTGTGGAGCACTAAGGCTGCTGTGCAAGAAGGGTTATAAGCCAAAAGCTAAGCAAATCCACCACCTCCTCCAGATGGTGGGGAAAGTAATACCTGTACAAATGCAGTACCTGAGCAGGACTAAATGAACAGCTGCCCCAGACAGCCTCTAAATGGAGTCTCTGGGAATTTGGGCAGGGGTGTAAGGAGGAGCTCCAGGTGGGGCTTACAGGATCATTAGAGGCTAATAGTGCCCTGAGGGCCCCGGGCATTGAGCAAGCTCTTATCAAGGAGTAAGCATTGCTTCACAGCAGGCAAACAAATGGTTTAGATGTAAAACTTAAGGAGGAAACTCCTTGGAGCTCTTATATGATGTGATTGCCACCTGGACTTCAGCTGCTCTGAAATAATTGATAATAAAAGTGAGAATCGGGCAAGAAGATGCCACTTCGGCATTTCATCCTTCCACTAGAGGTAATCATCCGGTAATCCAGAGCCAGACAGTGATTCAGTTTTACAATACACACAGAAAACACCAAGTACTTCAGAACATGTTGACTATTCTTCCCAGATATTAGTTGACAGAATTTGACTAAGAATTATTAATTCAAATATATCTTATTTTAAGTTAAATTGCTACTGCAAAAAATCTTGAGAGCTGCAAAAGCATGCATGACTCAAGGACAGTCACTTAGGTGTGTAGACTATGTGAAGTTAATATGCAACTCCTGAGCATGCCAGAAGTGAGTAGAAATCACTTGGCTCAGGCCCTGTGGGAGTTTCTCAGCAGTTTTGAAGTCCTACAAGGCCACCCCAAATTGAAAGTCCCTTAGGATTTGTCTGATTGACAACATGGGCTGGAATCACTGCCTTGCAGACCTGAAGAAAAAGTATCCACTGAAGTATCCACCTTAAGAAAAGATCCACTCCAGACTTCCCCTCCTACTGGACAGTGTCCCCTTACTGTTCAGAAGCTAGTTTCTTGAAGGAGTGGTTTTGTTTCCAACAGAATTAGTGGCAAGAGAAATGAAAAAGAAATAAAAAAGTTGCAGGTTTCCTAAGTGAAGTTTTAATTTTATAATTAAATTGTTTACAGCTGTGGTGATATCAAAGGAATATTTTTTCCCTTATTCAAAAGGAATGTTGCAGAGAAAATTTGTATGTTTTCTCCCATCCTGTCAATCTCTCCTAGCAAAACCCTACTCTGTGTTCCTATTTAGTTGGTACTGCAAAACAGTGAAATCAGCAGTGCTGCAAGTGCAACTGTAGTGAATTATTAAAAGGGAGGGATGGCACTAAACCCCTAATTCACAATATTTTAAGACCCATCTTAAAGATTTGCAGGATCCATCTTGCAGGTCAAAGTCACCCATAGTCATACAGGGGAACTCTGGGGATTTCCTGTGACATTCCTACAAGGAAGATTTATTTCTGGGATGCCAGCCACAGCTGACAGTCCTCCCACTCTTTTCCCAGGGTGTTTTTCAAAGTGTCAGTGTTTCAGTTGCCAGAGGTTGCAAGCTGTTGCACACAGTGTTACATTAGGTCAGCAGTTGCCACTATTTTTCTAAAAAACCCTTCTCTTATGTAATTAAATCCAAACTTTTGGACTTGGCTGCAAGTTTTTGGTGTTTATGCTTGTGTGATGGTGTCCAGGAGCTGCATAGGCCAGGGGCTCCCAGGGGTGTGTGGGCAGGATATGCCAGCCAGGGCAAGCTGGGGCAGCAGGGGTAACCCCAGCCCCAGGAGCTAAGCACCACTCTGGGGATGGGCAAAGGCTGGGCCAGGACATCAGGCTGTGACCAGGCATGGCCAAATGGCTGAAAGCAGCTCCTTAGGACAGGAATGGGCCCTGGCTGCAGCCACCCCACAGGTATCCATGGAGCATCAGGCCCAGGTCACTGAGGGTCACGCTCCCAGGGCCTTACAAGGAGGCCACCACCAGCAGTATTACAGTGAGTCTTCAGCAGAATTGAACTAATTATACATACTGGTCAGGGTCATGAAATAAATAATCCACCAGTGAAGGCTAAACAGTTCCCAGTGTGGATACTTCTCAGCCTGTTCAGCCTGGAGAAGGGAAGGCTCCAGGGAGACTTTTCAGTGCCTGAAGGGCCCTACAGGAAAGCTGGAGAGGGGCATTTTACCAGGGATAAAGGGGTAATGCCTTTAAACTAAAAGAGGGTATATTTAGATTAGATATTAGGAAAAAGGTTTCACTGTGAGGGTGGTGAGGCACTGGCACAGGCTGGACAGAGAAGCTGTAGCTGCCCCCTCTCTGGCAGTGTTCAAGGCCAGGTTGGATGGAGCTCTGGACAACCTGGGCTAGGAGAAGGTCTCCCTGCCCATGGCAGGGGGTTGGAACTGGATGATCTTTAAGGTCCCTTCCAAACCAAACCATTCTGTGATTCTATGATTCTATGATATCCACTGCATGTGAACAGAACTTACAAAGAAAATTAAGATTTTCAATCAGGCACAGCAATATACATCTTTACAAATAGTATAGTTAAGATAATGGATTTATATTGCATGTGTTTGACAATACCAGATAAAAATTTCTTGAAGTAAGCACTCCATTTAATGTCCTTCTTTCAGCAATTCCATTAACAGTGGAGACATCAACTCATAGAAATCTCCAGCACAACTTGTTAAGTAATACATTTCTGGAAAACAGAAAAGTTAAAAAAAGCAGGTCTAGAGTAGTACAAGTCAGTCATGAGTACCTCTTCCCAAAAGGCATTGTACCTTCAGTGTTACAAAATCCAGATAAGGCTGTGTTTAACTAGTTAAAATATTTTATATGATGTAAAGTCTGTTAAACAAATCCCCTGATACATTATAGCTGCTTCAGCTCACACCTTCAGATAAATTGTAGAAAAATTGCATCCAGCTGTTTCCTGACCTATTCCACAGTAACACATCTTGCCAGGAGTTAAAAGAACTGTCAAAATATGGTCAAGGGAAGAATGGAACACCTAAGTTCTGCTAAATCCGTAATGCTTTGCTGAATGAACCAAGTATGATTTATAACAGTTTACTCTGAGAAAGAGTGTGAGGAACTTGGGTCACCTGAAAAAAATAACTTCATGCCACATGACATTCAGTATTGAAAAATTTCAAGTATTGCACACTCAGGGAAAAAATATGAACATACAGTTTCTAGGTGCTAAATAACTTAAGTTTTTTCAGGCTAAAGTATTTAAATTAAAACCTCTGCTTAGAAAAAAAGGTTTCAGCTCAGTCAACACATCAGAAATATCTATAGTCATCTATAGAAAACATACTATACAAGTTTGTTTTTCACTCACATTCTGTAGAGTATCCTTCATTCTATCTCAAATGAATAAAAAGAAGCTGTGAAAAAGGATCAGTGGCTGGCAATAACAACAATTATCAGCTTTGGAAAATTCCTTTTTGAGAGGATGCCTTAAAGGATTGGGATTACTTGCCTTAGAAAGGTAAAAAGTAAGAAGGTTCATGACAAAAGCATAAAAAACGATAATTAGTGAAGAGATGATAAGAGAGAAACTCTAGTTCTCTTTTTAACAAAGGAACAAGGAATCGGTGAAACTGAAAAATGGCAAGTCAGGATGAAAGGAAATACTCTTACAGAGAGTGTGATTTTAGGCTATGGAATTGACTGCAATAGGATGCTTGTGAGGGCAAAAATTTAGCAAAATGTCATTAAGACCTTGTTAATCTACTTGGTAAGAACAGTATTTAGAGATTAACAGTGAATGATATAATAAGTTTTGGAAAAGTTAAACTCATTGTCTAAGCAGAACACTAAATATGGGATATGTTCTATTCTGTATTCCTGTGTTTCTACCACAGATGTGGGTTATTATTTTCCAAGTAAGTTTTAAAGTCATGGAAGTGTTGTATTTTTGGCTATTTGTATGTGGATGTGTGTTTTTGAGACTAGAATAGGGACGAGGTCATGGTAGAAACAGAGAAGAACTGACTAAACATCAGTTCCATGGCATTTTCAAGTATTCTAGGAGGATATTTTTGCAATACAAAACCTGGCAATTTAGAAATCAAATAGTTTTGTATGACTAGAGAAATTTTAGGGTAACTTTAACAGGTGCAGTATGCTTGTGGAGCTTTATAACTTCTTGTATCTTGCCATTTGGACTAATATAAAAAGCTTCCTTCTTTATTTCAACAAAATAATGGACTTTACCCCTTCTTGTAGTCATTAACCTAAAATACCACTGAAATTTGTAGCACATTCTATTTCTAACACTGAAGCACACAGATTTAAGTCTGGAAGGTTCCTTCAGAATTTCTTACAAGTATTGCAAATTTCCAGATTGATACTAAAGGCTTTCTTTATTGATCCTTATAGAATATTTCTGCAAGACAACATTTCATACATCTTTTCTAAAAAGTTCCTAAATTCCAACACTGTGCTGTGATAAAATATATTAATATGTTGAGTCAGTTCTAACATATCCACTATCCTGGCACTATGCTTTTTTTTTTCCTTATATTGATGAACTAATTCATGAGAGATTTTGGCTCTCATCAAAGTCCACAGATGTTTCGAGTTCTCAACATAGTTGAAAATTTTCGGGTACCTGGTGCAGTAGCACATTTTGGCACTGGAAAGAAAAAGCTAAAGCTAATGCTCTTCCCAGATATGCACAAATGACTGTACCTGCCCAGAGACTGAGTATTCATTCTGTACATTGGCTTCAGGGACTGAACATGCCTAGAATGAGTGCTATATGTCATTTTAACCAAAATAAAATATATTAGGCTTCACTCTGCTCCATTCTGCTGCATTCCAGCAAATGAATGCATTTGCTTCTGATGTCAGAGGTATGAGGAGAGTCTCTGAGCTCACAGCAAAAAACCACTCATTTAGCATATGACTAGCTTTTTTGTTCCCTTTTAAAATATATTCTACAATATAATAGTATTAAAATCTAGCTTCTGTAGTTTTCATCAACTATCATGCACCTGAGTAGATGCTGCAACACCTCCACAATGTGGAGGATCATGCTGCATATGAGAAATGTTTAAGAACTGCAGATGACCTGCTTTTCTTGACAACCAACAAAGTAAAATGCCTGTAAGGAGGATCTGATCAAAACAGTGCAATCATATATTTTTAAACAAAATAAAATACTCTAGTGTGATTTCTAATGTGACTGATGTTTTCATGGTTGATTTATAAGGTTGTATGCCTTATTCATCATTAAAATCTTCCTCAATATGGATGCATAAAATATGATTCAATGGAAAAACAAAACCTGTTCAAATGCTAAATTTAATTTAAATTCATACCAGCAAGATGCTGAATTGATTTTAGATTTAATCCATGTTTTCAATAAGTCGACTACCTAAAATTTATTTGAATACTGATTCATCTGACTAAAATAGTGAATCAATTTAACCCTAAGCAACATGCATTAATGATCAGCTGTGTAGAGAACAGAGGGATTGGTCAAAATACTGTTGTAGTATTTTTTATTGTGTCATATATTTAATTATTTTTCTTGAAACAGAATCATAAGAAGTATAAAAATAGAGCCATAGGTAGAATATTTATTATACTTAAACATGTTTTCTTGGTATAAGTGTACTAGTATCATTTAATATTTTTGGAACAGCTTTATTTTGGAGTTGCTCACTGGGAATTTTCCAGAGATATTAAATTTTTGGACAGAAACACTGCATCATACACATGGGTGGTTTGTGACAGGTGTAGTACTGGCATTTTGGAAATGCATTTGTAGGAACTGAATGGTTTTATGAAGAAGCAACCATTTATTCTTGAAATCTAACAAAAAAAAAAGATCCCTAAATCACTGATGATATGCCTTAGGAAATGGTTTTGATGGGAAATTTATACAACAGTTGCCTTGGGTTCCATATCTCAGTGCTTGTTTTATGGATTGTGAATTATCACTTAAGCAGGGTGTAAGAGCAGAAGAAAAATGAAGACAACCTTGAACAATGAAAAATAAGGTTTAATGACCAAAATTAATATGAACATCAGAAACAAATGGGTTGAAGTTTATGTTGCTATCATTTTGATAGGAAGACAAACTGTTTTCCATAGACCTTTCCTCATTTACAGTCTACATTCTGAACCAACAAGCACACAGAATCTATACAAAGTTAAACAATAGACTGGTATATTTGAAGTTGTATGTATATAGCTCTGTGTTTGATTCAGAACATATTCTCTCTGGAAAAATACAACTAATTTTGTAAAAGGGTGATTTGATAATGAAAATTAGGAAACAGGACTTTTATTAAAATACTGACATGTTCAAGATATTTTCTAACCTGAGCACATTACAAAGTGTAGAGCATCCTCCAGTATGGAAAGCCAGCAACAAAATACAGGCTAAATTTTAAGATTTTCCATTCACAGGGCAAAGTTGTTTTCCAAGACCATGCAAATCTTTTGGTTAGCTTTAAACTATGCATAAAAGGTTTTCCTTTGCAACTGAAATTAGATTTCTGATCACAGCTGAACTCTAGCTTGAACTACAACTTTATTAATTGCAGTAATTAATATTGTATAATACTACACCCCCCACACACACTGAGTAGTAGTGTCCATGCTGAAGTTTGAAAAGGATTCTGATTGAGCTAGTGTGGTGGTTTCAGTTAGGATATAGTTAATTTTCCTTCTAGCAGCTGCTGCAATGCCATGTTTGGGATGAGAGCAGTGCTGACAGCACACTGATGGTTTAGTTGCTGCCAAGCAGTCAAGGACTTTTCAATTGTTCACATTGCTCTGCTAAGGAGAAGGCTGGAGGGGAGCCCAGGAAGATGGGAGGGACACAGCTGGGACAGGTGACCCAAACTGGCCAGAGAGGGTATTCCATGCCAATTAGGTCAAGCTCAGAATAAAAGGAGGGCTGGTGGGGGGAGTAGCACATGGCTCCAGGAAGCATGGCTTAGGGATGGTTACGCTTCCTGGCAGCTCTGAGCTTTGTGCCCTGAGGTGTGTGGTTCAGTGATGCATCGTACATCACCAGTTTTGTATATTTTGCTACAAAGCCCTATTATTGCTCTCTCTCTCTCTGCTGCCCCAGTAAGCTATCCTTATCTCAACCTGTGCAGTTTGGGTTTTTTTGGCTTTCTTTCTCTTCCCCCAGTTCCCCCCTTACCCACTTAGAGAGAGCTACTGTGTGGTGCTCAGCTCCCAGCTGGGGCGAAACCGTGACAGACAGGTAAGGAAAACTTAGGTGAATCATTAGGTTTCATGTACAGACCAGTTCAATTTACTAGTCTTTAAGTCTTGCCTTCTAGAAACCTCTGAGAGGTGTACTGTGCAAACAAACTCATGTATAAAGGGATTTAGTCCACTTGAGATGGATGGAGTAATTTTCTATAAAATTAGGATTCTAGTACAAGCTACTAATGATTAACCAACTGATGATAAATTTGAAGGAGGAGGACTCTCTCTTTAGAATTAAGCTGGAAAATACTAGTTAGCCAGGTGCATTATGAACAGTTATAATCTAATTGTAATGAGGGGGTATTCAGTTTGGAGGGGGTGTTAACAGAAACACAGTAGGATTTCTAATTCTGTGGGAAAGAAGTCCATTAACTCCTTTTTATAAATCATCTCCCATTAAGCTTTATTCATAATACCATAAATTATATGTAAGTACATTCCACTAACAGCACAAAAACCATATCAAAACTGCAATTTAATGAGATATCTTAAACATTTGAATAATCTTACTGAACTCCCTGAGTCTGCAGGCATTCTTAAATTTAAGCATATGGGCAAAAGTGTACAATTTCTTCCCATACAAGCCTTTCCTAGTTGCCTCACGAGCTGTGTCAGGAAATTTTCTTCAACTCACTCCAGGAACCTGCAGGAGTGTTTCCTCCCTGCTGCATTGTATTTCCAGCAGATGCTTGGTTAGGTGAAGTCTCCCATGAGTACAAAGGTTAGCAATTGTGAGACTTCTCCCGGCTGCTTATGGAGCATTTCATCTGCCTCTTCATCCAGCTTGGGCGGTCTGTATCAGCTTCTGCCTTCTTGACCTTTCCCCTGATTCTTACCCATAAACACTCAACCCTATTGTCACCATCATTAAGCTCTAGAAAATCAAAACACTGCCTAACATACAAGGAGTGTTTTGATTTTTTATTGTACTTGAAAACCAATGTCTCTAAGTACTTGAAATCTAATGTTTATAATACAAATGTTTACTCATCTATGCTTACAGCTTTGCTAAGCACAGAAATGGTCTCTTTGAAATGATTCCCTTATCTTGCTATTTTTTATATTCCCATTGATTAGAAGCAAAAAGTTACTGCTGTTAAGTAGCCAAATTCAGCTAGTTGGATGCTTTTAATTTGCTTTTATAAACTGAACAGACACATGCACCAAATTTACAGACAAATGAGTGAATTAAATGGAATCTTGCTTAAATGGATTATATACCAGAAATCTAGTTCTTCAGTGGAAGAGGGAGGGCCAGAATCCCTGTTGATGGGAAGCAGAAAGTTTTTACAACTCTAAACTAGGAATTTATTATGCTTCAGCAGGGTTTCCACCCAGGATCCAGAGTTACAGGAGTAAATTGGGGAAAGGGTGTGATTTAGCAAGCTTGAACGAGTTACAGACCCTGCTGGGGAATGTAACTGTAACTTCAGACATGTTGGGTTTTTCTCCTTGGCATTTTCCTTCATCTGACAGAAATTCCTGAACCAAGCAGTTTTGCCATTGTGAAAAGAGAATGACAAAACTTTGTCATTGTGAAAAGAGAAAACAGTTCCTTGTGCAGTTTCTTCCGTTGACAGTGTTGCCTTGAGCTTGTGAAACTGCAGTTTTAGATGAATGTCCTGTATCTCTGTGCTCTATGAATATTCAATAAGAATGCTTTTTACTGGTTCCTTCTGACCTCTCTTTCTTTTAAATAAATGCAGAGAGAGAGAGAAGACAGTGAATAATTTGGCTCTATTTGATTGTTGTGGTAGATATTAACTTCCTAGATCATGAATTTTCTCTACAGTCTATAGGAAAAGGCAACATGCTCCAAGGGACGTGATCAAGAGGCTGGATGTGTTCTGGAGAACACAACACATCAAGACCTTTCATGCTGCTTTCTTTTACTGAATGTCTTTACTGATCTGTCCTGACAGCTCTGGACTCCATGGGACAGTCTCACGCAATTCCCACCCCCTGCTAGCTGGGTATGAAACAGGGAATGCTATTAAATGATAATGTTATCACATCATGATGCAGCCTACTACAATGAATACCTGGGGTAATACCTGGGACTTCTTGTTCAATTTAAGCACTGTATGTTGCTGTTAGATCGCCAAGGAAGGAAATTTATTTTCTCCTGTATAAAAGTCAGCAAGTCAGATTCAGTTTATCCACCTGCTTTCATGTGGAAATATGAATAGGAGTTGATTTGTATGTTGGTTATACTGATCTTTTACTGAGGTATTACCTGCACACAGAGTCTTCACTTTCCTGAAAAACTCCTCATTCTTCAACTTGCAAGCCAGTTCAGTAATCTATAGCAGCAGTGATCTCTCTAGTAAATTTGTTAAAGCCCTAGCATAGTTTTCCCATTCAGGCCATAAATGAGGTAAGGTTATTGAAATATGACTCAAGACCGTTCATTCCCTTGTCTGAGCAAACAACTGCATGGCAGCTCACTTCCAATGGTTTTTTAACAATGAAGTTGTCAGGCAAGGATTTTTAATGCATAGTTAATGATTTTGTAATTCCCATGCTTTTTTCATTTTTCCTTGCACAAGTGAGTATCACACTTGACATAAGAATTTTTTGTCCTCAGGTGATTTCATCAGAACTGGAGATAGATGAGGTTGCAGTGGTAGAACGTAGATACCACAAACCTTTTTCTGACACCTGCACACATGGGAATGTCTTTCCTATGCATCATCCTTTCAATACTTCAGGATATCAAGGTTTTCTTTTTCTTCACACATCTTCGCTAATTCCACCATCCTTTATCCCACTGTCATCCTTCAAACTTGTCACAAGCCTTCTGTAGAATACTCTGTACTACCTTAGTTTGTTGTACCAGCATCACATCACACATGCAAACCCCCATGCTCTCTTCCCTTAGCCACAGCTCTGAGGTTCACAGCAGTTCCATGCATCACAACAATGTAGCAATACTTTCTTCCACTCTGGTCTGTCTGTTTGCTGGGAATATCATAGCTGAAGCTGTAATCACAGATTTCAGGTCCCACTAAGGGTCTGTCCACCTTTGCTGAGTGCCTCCAAGGAGACCCTCATTTTTGCAGCATTGGCTTGGCAACTATTTCCTTTCCATAGTCATTCCAGATTGCAGTGGAGATTTGAGACAAATAGGTATCTGGCTTTTTCAAAGTTGCAGCTTAATTTTTTGTTTCTGCATTTGGTGGAAGAAATACAAAATAATTTCAATGAATAATTGAATTAGTCCAAACCACTTTTTTCTTTTTATTTAAAAATATTTGACAAACATTTATTTTTATGCTATTTAAAATGTTTCATAAAGCCTCAAGGTAATTTTCCATTTTGCATTTTTAGTACATGTACATGGCATGCCCAGAGGGCATCTGGCACGTCAGACTTATGTTTCCTCCTATACCTCTACCAGATCCCATTCAGAGCTGACTAGTATCATCTGGCTAATGACAGATGATGAGGAGAGCCATCTGTATGGACCCTAGTCCATACATGGATACAGTATAGAAGCAAGGCAAAGGTTACATAATACCTTTTCCCCAGGGTCTAGCAGCCACTTTCATGTAAGAGTCCTCCTAACTTGCATACGGTTTCATTGTGTGAAGAACTTCTCTTCCATGAGCTGACTCACTCTTCACTTAAACCTATACAAATATGTGGCTGAAAGTATTAACAGTCTGCAGCCACAGAGGTACATCAATATTGTGCCTCCCCATGTTCTTTTCACTGCTAGGTTAAATGTATTTTCTACACTTATGTGGTCTGAGCAGTTGTTTAATGTACATGTTAGTATTCCAAAGTGAATGAGAAAGCAGATGACAGAAACAGGGACTATTTAGGTTATGCTGCCCACTTCAGAAATTCAAATCTCTTTTCTGAATAGGACAAGTAAAGTAGGCATTTCCCTGAAGCACCGTGGTGGATGTGCTGGTTATTCAATACAAAGGTACAGAAGTAGAGATTTTTATATTTTTTTCATACTTTGAGGTAGTTTGCTTCAGAACCTTTAAAAATATTTGCTTTGAAATTTCAAAAACTTGTTCACAGTCTTTTTAGTTGATCAAAAATCAGATAGGAATACGAACACAACCTGTGTTTTCTGAAATACTCTACCAAAAAAGCCCCAAATGTACTATGCTCTACTATTTTTCATAGCATTGGACTGTGTCTAGCCATCCCTGCTTAATGACTTATTTGTCCCTTTCTTTTCCCATTTGTTAGCCTGTCCTTGTTTCATCAGTCATTGTGCATGATAACTTTCTGGCTGTTAAAGAGACAAGCTTTACATTTCGAAGAATCTTCTCTACTTTTTCAACATTTGTGCATTGCTTTTGCTATACTATTTTTTTAGATTATGTTATCAATCATTGTTTACTCATTTTTTTCAAGGCTCTATTGTCTTTTATCAAATAAAACTAGAAATATTCTTTTTAGGTTAATTTTTTTTTAAAACCCTCAATTTCTTAAATCCCAGTGGAATCAGCAGGGGCAATCTGCAACATCATCTGCCACAGAAAGGGCAAACTGTTCTCTCTAGTACAGGGCAAAATGGCCTTTGTAATGCATTTTAGCAAAGTCTTTACTCCTAATGCACTAGCTTACTGAGGCGTGCAAAAGCCATTTCCACATTAATCTACACCCGAAAAGGCTTCTCTGATAAGACTTGGCCTCAGTCAGTAAATCCTTCTCAGCTCATCTTAGTACTACTGCAAGGCTAATTGCACAAGCAACAATCACATATCTAACCAGGGGATTGACTTAAATTTTAAGCTCCTGCTGGAGCTATACCATTGCACAATTCAGTGCTGATTTTCTGTATCTAGAATATTACATAGAAACTCGCGTCCTCAGTTTTTGCTGACTTTATTTCTAATAAAAATGAAGCCTATTTCCCCCTTCCACATACATACACATGCACCTCCGGTTATTAATGTTAAACCCTTGTCCATCTGCCTATGTTAGCGAAGTTAAAGCCTTTCTAGCAATTCCCTTCTAAATCACTTCACCACAATCACTCTGTGCATGAGAAGAGCAGCAGATTAAAATGACTTCTCAAGCTGGTGTTAGACGTAAATGCAAAAGCTTTGACTAAAGTTAATCCACATCTTTAGATACAGTTCACTGAAATGTAATGTTTCTGTGGATGACTTCTATTTCTGATACAGAGTGCAGCAAGTTCTATGTTACAGGAAGAGACTCAAAACATGAGATGCATTTGATTCTGAAACTACAAGTTTGTAGGAAGAAAGGACTTTGTGTGCAATAAACAGAGTGTAGGATTAAAACCCACAACAAGCAAAACATGGTGACCACTGGGCTGGGGACAGTGCAATTTTGGACACCCCCCTGTCGAGCATTACAGTCTTCTAGCATTGGAAAATGCAAACATTTAACATGATAGCTCTTCCAAAACATTGTGATCTGTATCATCAACACAGAAAAAAAATCCCACCTTTTGTTTTGTTTGGGTTTTTTGGGAAACTGTATTTTTAATTTGTCTTCTGGATATCCTTAGGCCATGCCTTTAATCTTTTCTCCACAAGCATGAAAACTTTCTTTTCTGAAAACAGTGGAAATTTACTGATAATCGTTCAACTCCTTTGGAGGGGATTAAGAAAAAATACCAACTATATCAAGATCAAGATAAAATTTCAAAGGCTGGCAATAATGATTACTTTTCAGTTTGCCAGCTCTGCCAGTTGGTGTGTAGGTGGGAGCCAGTGGCCCTCACCTTCCCATGCTAGAGGGTGTGTCCTTGGGGACTACAGCCAAGAGTAGGACAAAGCACAACTTCTTGCATCCATTGAGTCCATGTGGAAATAGAAAGTTTCTGTGTCCTATGAACCTACAATATTCCAACCAAGGAATAAGCAAAATACAAATTGTGCCTGCTTTGAATTATATATGACATAACACTTAATCTGTGTCATCAGAGCATTTCCCATCAGTCTGAAGGCCTATCTGACTTTCTTGTTGGGCCTGAGCTCCCCCTGTAAGGGGGATAGCAAGCCATCATAAGTTTTTATTTTATTCCTTTGTACTTTCACAGTACAAAAGTTGTAGACAAGAACACTATAAAAGAAAGTGTAGTTTGGCATATCTTGACAGTGGAGGATGTAAAAGAATTGGGTAGACTTAGAATCATAGAATTGTAGGGGTTGGAAGGGACCTCGAGAGGTCCCTAGGACATTTCACTGAGATAGGCATTCAGACAGGTCTTGAATATCTCCAGAGGAGGAGACTCCACACCCCCCTGGGCAGCCTGTCCCAGGGCTCTGGCACCCTCACTGTGAAAAAGTTTTTCCACATGTGGTGGAACTTCCTATGCTCCAACTTGCAGCCATTGCCCTTTGTCCTGTCTCCACAGACCACTGAAAAGGGGCTGGCTGATTCCCCCTGCATCCCCTGCTTAAGATAATTATAAACATTAAGTATTCTTTGAACTGTAGAAGAGTGTCAAACACTAATATGGATGGTCAAGAAGCTTGCCAGGCTAGTAAGTAACAGTACTGTAAGCTTGTGGGATATAAAATATTCCTCATCACTACAGTTTTATACATAATGTAGTTAACAAGTGATTGAGGCTAGTGAACTATTACCCAGCAAAATGTGATTTATATCTAACTTTATTACATTGTCAAATTAATAATATGGAACCAGGAAGGAAAGAACACAGGTAGTAAGAAACTATTGCCTACTGCAGCCATTTCAGAGGGAAAAAAAGTTAGTCTGCCTTTTTCCTACAGTTCTATAGTGGGTGTGTGGCTATAACTGAAATACTGCTTTGAGACAAACAGATGTGCAGAACTCAGAACTTATACTAAATTAATATGATTAACATAAATATAGAATAAATATCAATAGAAAGAAATATCAAGATTTCATGCTATGTAGCCTCAGGAGATGAAATATTTAAATGGTTTAGTTTCTCGAATTTAAAATATACTTTCTCGCTCACACTCAGGAGGTGTGAAGATTAATTGTTTGCTTTGACCTATAGATTGATATAAAATGCCAAACTTTATGAATAGTTCCGGGTTGTGGATTGTTCATAGGGCCTTGCTTTCATTGTTTTTCATTCACATACGTACAGCATATTTTGCAGGTTTTACTTTATTATTTGAAAGTGTGTTTCACAAGCTGCATGTAGCTACTATTAAAGATGCTCATATGCATGTATCTGTTCTAAAAAACTGTAGTCCTTCTCCACAAGAAAAGAGATTTGTCTATTAACTTCAGCTTAAAGTATACATGCCACTCATACATACCCATTCTCTGTTGGCCATGTTTCACATGGTAACTTGAATTGGTGCAGAAGAATGTGTGTCTCTACAATACCAAGCCTTGAACTTTTACCCTTCACAGAACATGCATGGAGCAAAAAGTAATTCACAAACATACAGCATTCCCATGCCTTTTGTATACATCAGGATCACTGAACATGTTATTGAGAAACAATTTATACATCTAGACCTCATAGAGTAAGATTGGGTATCTCTGTATCCAGTATGCAGCTGGTTTTGATTATGATGCGGTATCTCACAGAATGACAAACTGGTTATGATTGGAAGGGACCTCTGAAGATCACCTTGTCCAATCCTGCAGTTTAAGCAAGGCCATCTAAAGCAAGCTGCCCAGGATTGTGTCCAGATGTCTTTTGAATATCGTCAACATTGGAGACTCCACAAACTCTCTGGGCCAGCTGTGTCAGTTCTTTGTCACTGTTCACATGGCATCTCCTGTATTTCAGTTTATGTCCATTGCCCTTGGTCCTGTCTCTGGACAATACTGAAAAGAGCTCTGCCCTCTATGCACACTCCCTTCAAGTATTTACATACATTAATAACCTCCCTGAGTATTCTCTTCTCTAGGCTAAACAGTCTCAGTTGTCTCACCCTTTGTTCAGAGGAGAGATGCTCTAGTCCCTTCACCATCTTTATGACCTTTGGTTGGACTCTCTCCAGTATGTCCATGTCTCTCTTGCACTGATGAGCTCAGAATTGGGTGCAGTATTTCAGGTGTGACCACACCAGTGCTGACTAGAGGGGAAGAATTCTCTCTCCCATATCTCATATTTTCTGGGGAAGACTTTTTAAAGTAATAGCAAGAAGTAAGAATAATAGAAAACATGCAGTTCACCTGTGCAGTTGTAAATTCAAAGATAGAATCTGTTTCCTTCTCTTTTGAGTCTATCTGAGAAGCTGGACAAAGTAGCTCCCAAACTCAACTAAGACTTGATAGAGTTCCTGTAACTGAAGACAGATTTTAGAGGCAAACTAAGAGGAAAGCAGCAGTAAATATGAGCTGAGATGAAATTTTCTATTCTGTTGTTGAGAAATGCACCTTGCAAATGGAACTGTTAGTTCAGATTAAATGCATTCTAATTGGGTAGAAGAAAGACTTGCCACACAGCTCACACTGTTGTAAACCATGAAAAAAGGTAGGAGCCTTACTAAAATAAGAAAAGATTCATATCAAGTAACTGACTAGATAAACAAACATTGTAGACTGCTGCAGAGCAGTGCAACCATATTAAAATACATATACACTCTATAAAAATTGCATGCTGGAATTCCCATCTCCCATTACTTTGTGTACAGTGTTCCCTTATAGAGCACAGCCAGTAGTAGCAAATGAAGATCTGCTCCTTTCAGATGGTACTTCTTGTAGGAGAGAAGTTTTCTGTGTATCTAAAACCAGTAATACAAACATTCTTACCTACTACCTTTTTCCGAAGGGCCTTCCTCCTTTCCCAGCCTTTTATCTCTTTGTTCTTCTAATCTGCTCTCTCAGTCTTGGAGCTCAGAGATGAGACCCTAAAGAGATCTTGAAAAGACCCTGTAGAGGTAGCTGGAAGAAAACAGAGGCACATAGATGGGAAGGACCTGGCAAAGCTACAAGGTCTTCTTATGTTTGCAGAGCCTCTTAATGAATGCTATTGTGCCGAGATCCACGCAGCTGCCTGCTTCTTAAAGTAAAAGAGCAGGGGAAGAGGGAAAAAGGGGGAAACAAGGGAAGGGAAAAGGAAGGGGCAAATAACTCCAAAACCAAGAAACTAAGAGGCCCGTGGGTTGGGATAAGGAGAGTTTACTAAGAGAACAGAAAGATCAAATATACCAATGCTAACAGGACTTTAGAGCAAAAGAAGATGAAACTCTTGATCCCCAATGCAGTTTCTCCCCGACCCACACAACTCAGGCCGGACCACCCAGAGCTGTCCCGCAACCCGACCGTCCCCCCAAGCAGCACGCGTCCCGCCACCGCCCCTCTTCTTCCTCCCCTCAGCCCCCCGTTCTCCTGGGCAGGACGTCATTGGCATGGAATACACTCTTTGGCCCATCTGGGTCACCTGTCCTGGCTTCGCCCCTCCTTTCTCATGACTAGAGAAATAGGAAGAAGCTGAGAAAGTCCTTGACTGTCTGACTGCAACTAAGAACATCAGGGTGTTCTCAGCACTGCTTTCATTGTAACTCCCAAACACAGCATTCCATCAGCTGCTACAAATGAAGTTAACTCTATCCTGACTGAAATCAGGACAGCTATATACCAAAATTACAGTCATTGATGCCATTCCCTATGTATTGGTGACTTCAGAGCAGCTACATTTTTCTGCATTTTGTTTTCTAAATGGAACATGTCTACAGACTAGCAGGTATCCACATGGAAACCCAGAATATTTTCAAGGGGTTTGAAAAACCCTATGAGACAAAACTGCTACCATTTCAGCATTTTTACTTTGTATTCATTTAAATTCCATTCTTAGGGGTTCTATTCAAAACTTTCTTTCTCCTTTGCCATATTTATCCCATTGTATCTGATTGTGATGTTTCATATGTTCTCCTTTCTAGTTATAACACTTCGTATGTCCATGAAGATTAACCCCTGGAGCCTTCTCACTGACCTCAGCAATGCTGGGTTTACTTAGCATTTTCTTGTCAATCAAAGTAATTTCATTTAGGAACCTCAATGTACCTTTAAGACCTTGGCTTCAGACACTCAGGGATGAAATCTATTAAAATGCAAACAAACTAGTTTTTCTCATATTTCATCGAAGCCTGGCAAGTCTGTTCTATTAAACAGTGGCTGGAGGATGTTTGTTTTGAACATGTGTTTTGTTAGCAGAATAGGGAAAAATCTATTTTTTGGACAAATCTACATAAGCCTAAGAGTTTTATTTCTTTTATTAATCTCACATTTCTTAAATTTACATTCAAAACACCCTGTACAAAAGGACTAGATCCTGATTCCCACTTACTTCAATATACCTATCTACACATTCAGAAACAGGCTGAACAGGAATACCAACTGCAAATTAGAAGTACTTCTGGAAAGTTTCTCTACTCAGAACTCCAAAAAGTATATCAGTACCTACTCTGAATTACTCATGCCCATCAAAATATATGCTCATATGACCTGTCTAATGATGTCTTTCTGGTAAATCTAATGTCCAAACAAGAGTCCTCAGAAACCATCACTGATGGTATCAATATTTCCAGTCCATTTTGATAATAAATCAAACCCATTACCACAAAACAGCCATAGTGGATTTTGAATCTTCACAGAATTACCAAAATTTAGCGTGAGACAACTCAGAAACAGCATTAAAAATCATGCTGTATACCATTTAGCTAGGTTTGCAAGTTCATGTCTGTCAAAGTGCAGAATTTCTTCAATTTATATGTAGAAGTGATGAACAGGGCTCTGGGGGAATGATCATTACCAAGCAGTGTTTTAGGAAAAGCTGCCTCTAATGAATGGGGTTTGTCTAGCATAGGTCAGTGGCATCAGATGCTATGTAAACATTGTGAAAACAACTTAGGTACTTCGATATTATATTTGTGATTAACTTGAAAGCAGAAGTTCTCTGCCTGCTCATGTTGGGTCATCCCCTACTATTTTTATACATCATCATTTGGTTAAAGTTTCTCATGAGAAAAAACAGGAAAAGTACAGATTTCTAATCCTTATCTATCAAATGTATTCATGGGCATGCACATGTTGCTAGATGTGCCGGCTTTACAATCAAAAATTCTTACAGCCAGCAAGAAATGATTGATTGATGCCTATCAACTCCAGTGTAAGTATTTGAAAGCACTTACTACCACAAACTGCAGTCTTACCAGCTGGAAGGGTTATTCATCCTGTTAAGACTGAAACAGATATGTGGAGATGGTTCCGTGATTACACTGCTGTTGGCACTACAAAAGAAAGTACTTCTTGACAGATTAAATATATAAGCTGCCTCTAGAAACTAATAGAAAGTATATTATTATTTAATATTTCTCTTTGGTATTTTTTGAGGCTCTGACCAGGACTGCAAGGATCTTTAAAATCATTTTTTGAAAAAGTGTGTATGCACAGGACGGGAATATCCGTGCATTAAGACTAGAAGCAAAATAGAATACATATAAAGAACATGATGAGAGAAAGACTCATGCAGTATCACATAGAAGATCAGTTTTCAATTTCAAAACAGCCATCAGGATATTCAGAGTACTTGTAGAGTTCCAGTTCAAGAGAACGAACTTTCCAGAGTTTGAACCATCCACTCAGCATGGCTTTAACATCAAATGCTTTTGATTGGCCCAGCAGTACAAATATATATGAGTTCTATACCATCTATTTATTTTTCCAGAGATTATTTCAGTATGTAGAGTATGTACTAATATGAGACATCTCAAGCAACAGGCAATAAAGTAATGGGAATAAAATTATTTGGTATCATCCCAGCACTATACATTAGTTATATCCCTAGTTATATGACATGGGTGGGGTTTTTGTATGTAACAAGAATATTTAGAATAGATGTTATTTTTCTCCTCAGATATGATCATGCAGTCTTCACTAGGATTTTGATTGCTTTGTATGTACAGTACATACAGACTAGTACTTTTCTTTTCCTTTCCTGCTTTTTCAGAAGTAAAGGAGAGTGTGTGAAGCCTTGTGGCATGCACACAGTCCAGGTATACTTTTGTTGTAGATCGTACTGAGGATTAGTACCTCTGAGGATGTGAAGTTCTCCCCATGCCATTACAAAGTAACATGGTTATACCTGTGTACACCTGTGAGAAGGCTCTGTCCCATAACCTATGGAGAGACATAATAATGGGGAAATAATGTGGTCAAATGTCACTATTTAACACTCCTGTCCCAAACACTGATTATTCCTCCTAAAAGGATTCAGGACTTCACCCTGTTAAATGTTCTCTGAACATTCCTCACAGCTGCTGTAGTCCAAACCAGAGCATAAAAATTCAGGTGAGAGAGGAGTGAACAGAAAACAAATTTCTTCTCCTCCTGCTTGTGCACTTTGCATGAACCCAGACTTTGTTCATAACCTGCTCTGACCTAGATCAGGATGCTAAACAAAAAATTGTTTCAGCAGATTGAAGAGTCAATAACAGCAATTTTTCCTTTACATATTATTTTTTTTATTTTTTTACCAAGGTCATGCTAAATATATTAGAAATCTATTCATCATGTGTCTTAAACATTACTATAACATAAAAATGAAGCCAAAACCAGGAGATAGTTTTCTATGACTGTGTTAAAAGAAATTTTATTGAGTTCTATGTTGTAATTTGTGTAGCATAAAAATTTGTGGATGTTTTACAAGGAATGCCAGAGCTCATTACAAAAATGAAAAGAAAATTATGATGTAAATCACCACCAAATTAATGTCACATCAATAAGTTCATAGCTTCCAAGAAAGCAAACTTTACTTACACTGAACAAAATAAACAGAGACACATTTGTTGTGGGTGTTTGTTTCTGGAAATGTTTGATAGTTATTCTATTATCATTGTATTTTTGGTGTTATTCTGCATCACTGCCTTCTTCATCTCTGATTATAGAAGGTTGAGAAGGTTGCTCATGACTGAACATAGAATAACACTTAATCTATTTATTCCACATTTGCATAGGATTTTATATTTCTGTGCAATTAATTTAAGGGAGAAGGAGAAGACAGTTGAAAATCCTGTTCAAGATTAAGTGCCCTTTTAGTTTCTTTATCACAGTAATTAATCTTTTCAAAGTTCATGCGGTAAGACAGGAATAGGAGTAACCATATGTACTTTTTTCTAAGTATATACCTATATACACTACATATATATAACATATGCCATAACTTACTTTTATTGTGTGCATAGATGTATGCATGTGAGAGTTGTGTGTTTATGAATTAGCATTAAGAATGAAATCTTAAGTTCCTCTAACATCAAAAGTTAAGATAGTTCCTCTGTTACTGAGTAAATCACAAGGTAAATTCTGAGTATGATTTTCAAATATTCTTGGTATGAGTTTAAATTTGATCCTAGAAAAGGTAATGGAGAAATTTCCAAAAGCTGTCATAAGCCCTTTATACTTATTTACATGTAAAGTAGTCTGCAGTACTAATGTACAATATTGGTTGAGAGTTTTTGTTTCCTTAAAAGGTTAAAAAAACTTTACACAATGAATATAAGATTCAAACAGGCAAAAAACCCCAAGCAAAACCCAAATCCTTCCAGCTCCACAAATACACTATAAATGTTGGTGTCTGGATTAAATCTTTGACTAAGTTTGAGCAATGAGTCTGACTTCAATTAGGTTGGTTGCAAACTCTAAACATTTTATTAATGTGTGTCAGTTCTATAGAACTTTTTTTTTTTTAAATGAAAGGAATTAAATTGAAGCTACTTGCTTTTCAAATTTGCAAGCCATTCCCACCATCAGCCTCCCTAAAATGAACAAACCTAACATGTACAACAGAAAACCATAAATTTATGCATCTGGCTAAACCTCAATCAGTCTAACCAACATCCTCTCATCCAAGTATCCACATTTTCATAAGTGATTTAGGTGTCCCAGGCTCTGGGTGATGAATTAAAGCCACAGCCAGTGAAAGTAGGACAGCAATGGGCAGCTGTGATCCAGCATGCTCAAGGAGCAACAGTAAGCAAGACATGTCATCACAGGCACCATCAGCAAGAAGTTTCTCTCAGGTGCCAATAGATATTAGTATTTTTGTGCCTTAATTACACAGGAGAAGTTTTGTCACTGTTCAGCTTACTAGCTCGTATGAATGGCATAGCATCAATGAACTGAGAAAAAAAGGAATTACAAAAGTCCAAAGGAACCCCAAAAAAGGTAAGAACAGACTCACAGTAATGTTTTCTTTTTTAAATAAAGATCCACTTGAGGTCATTGAGCTAATTTCAAAGTACAATATTAAGAATCTCTTAATCTATCATGCAGTTCTTCATAGCAGAAAAGAAAAGGTTGGTTCAATAATCAAATCCCAAGTCAACTGCTGTGATTACTGTGATTCCCTTTTTGCTTTTGATAAAATAGACCCTTTTCCCTTTGGGGGTTGTGCAAGTCCAAATCAATGAATCAAAATTGGTTCCAACACACCAATTTTGGTTCATTGATTTCCAGGCCAACATTCCTTTTATTTAATAGACAAAAATCTCACAATCTGTCAGTAATATCTGTAGCTCTTTATGTTTGAACTTATTTCAAATGTATCCTTTTCATTCTTCTTTTGTCATCAGTAATTGTTTCAGGTTACTGTTATATTTTATAGAAGGCCACTTCTCACTGCTGAACACTCACATATTTCAGGGGTACCCCTAAAGTCATGAACTAGATTGAACTTAAATATTACAAGCAAGAGCTTCTACTGCTTAGGCAAAAAAAAAATTAAAATATTCTAAATAGGTAGCCATGGTAGGTTTTTTATCTTTCAGGAAAAAAATGGAACAAAGTTATATGCACAACCATGAAAGTTTAAATTTAATATTCAAGACTACTGTTGGAAAAGGTAGGTGGGTTTTTAACTTGGGCATGTTCTAGATTTGCAGGAGCATGTTTAACTCAATATTACTTTAGCTGAAAGGCTTAATTAGAACCAAGTCATATAGTTCAAATGTGTATTTTGCTGAGCTTACACCTTATTAATGTCATGTCAAGGTAAATGAAAAATAATACTTTTTTTTTCCCATTACAATTGGACATATGAGATATTTACAATGTTAAAGATGAAAAGTCACAAATTCTTGATCCATTTGAATTTTAGTATGATTTTAGTTTTTCCACTTTAAAAGTTTATTATTCCCTTGCACTATCACGGCAAATATATTTATTTGGAGAACATTTTTGTACATTGAATATGAAAATATGTGACTGATATCAGAAATATCTTTCATTTTGTGGCCTGAATGTTCTTTTTTAAAACCTAAAAGGCTAGGAAAAAGCTGAGTAAGGCAACAGAAATGATCTCAAATTTCATTTTAAATCACTATGTTCCTAAATCTAGTTCCTAAATTTTATCTAGTTTGAAATGCTTTTTTTCTGTCTCAAAAGAACTTCAGAAGAAATATACATTCTGGCTCAGTTATTGCTTTTAAGAGAATGTGGAATTAACAACAGGCAAGTGATCATACATTGATGAACTTGAAAATACATATTTCAAAGATACATATTCAACAGGAAGATAGAGGCATCTGATATTTTTAATATATTCATCTTTCTGAAAAGAAGTAAAAGAGTCCATTCATTGTACATTACTTTGAATGGTAAGCCAGGGATGCTTCACAAAATGGAAGAATTCCTTTTCTGACTGTTATTCTCCCGTGTTTAAAAAATTTCATTTACAGATCCTGGCTTTAGTCCTAATCAGAGAGAGAGAACATTGCAGATGTACCTTATGTTTTGAAAATCTTTGTGGTTTTTTGCATACTTATAATAATGAATGTTTTAACAGAGGTGATAAATGTGCATCTCCCCTATATTCCATTTGGCCTATTTTTCTTTTCCATTCGTCTGTTCCATTCATCCTTCCACCTTGCCTTTTCATTTTCTCACCTTGGTCTCATCCAATGCTACCACAAGTGAATTGAAGTACTTGCATGGTATCAGTCAACTCCAGGATGGGAACCTTAAATAAGAGTTAATGAAGAACTATTTGTCTGCTTTTAATTCATACACAGCATCTAAGCCATACATTGTATATATTACTTCATTTTAGAGATTCTGACTGTTGATTTTGCTTAGCAGCCCTGGATAAGGCACTCTAAACTTACTTTTAAATAGTACAATAAAATGAGTTACAAAAATAAGCACAATGAAAGAAGTAAGAAAGTAAAGAAAGAGTACCAGCAAGATTTATGAAAGGACAGGTGAAATAGAAATAGTAATAGGAGAGAAGAGATGACTGTTTGGTTAACAATTTGCTGAGAATAAATGAGCTTTTGGAAGAGATTTGAAAGAGCACATTGATGTTAGAGAATGAATTGAAAATTGGAGCTTATTCCACCACAGACAGGCAAGAAAAGAGTGTGTGAAGTCAGTAAGGATGAGAGAATTAAAATTGCCTTTATTTTCTTGCCTTTTGAATCTGAATAAACACCATTCAGCAATCAAAGGTTAATAACAAGCAACTTGTCATAATTGCATAGCTCTCCTCCCAAAATGGCACAGCAGCAGCAAGGCGAAACATTCAAGCTTGCCAGCTATGACATGCCTTGATAATTCCAAAGTAGTACTGAGAAAGCTAGAAATAGATTAATAGAGCAATTGGAAGGAATGATAAACAAGCAGACCACAGACTATAACCAAAACCTGCCCTGAAAAAGTGACAAAAAAGGAAAGGTTCACTGCTGCTACGTGAACTCTGACAGCATACTTAAAGTGTTGTTAATATGTGTGAGACAGCGGCTACAAACACTGCATTTCTTCAGAGAATTTGTTTATTTACTCGAAGTTCCTCAAAACTGTACCAGCCTGATTCCCTGACAGCATCACATATGCCATTGTGGTTCTTGTAGCAGATCAAGAACGAGGGCAGTTCCAGTGTCTCATGCATCATGAACAGAACTGCCACACACTTGTTGATTAAAGAATAATTATTGATGCCAGAAATATCTGAAAGAGAAAGAACACAGCTTGATGCTTCTGGTATAGACCTGACCTTGCTATGAACAGTATAACAAATACTACATATATCTTACATGAAAGCTGCATACATCTTCTCTGAAAATCAATAAGGAAACATAAATATTATCAGGAATTTTTATTTTCAGTGTTGCTCTTCTCATCTCAGTTTTATGCTTGAAATCTGGGGTAAAAGAGATCAAGCAAAGACAACTGAACTGATAAAGCTCCAGTGTCTAAACAGCCACCATGCAGCATACTGCACCAAACAAGATGTATAAGATGCAGATGGTGTAGCCTGTGCAGAGGGAGAAAAAACCCATGAATATCACTATGCTTCAGCTCTCTTTTCCAAGATAAATGTAGACCAGAGGGTTTTGGGTAGATGTTGTAGTATTTGGGGCAAGATAAAATCTACATAATATTCATAAATTGTGCAAAAAAAAGTAATAACATTTTTTTAACACTGTGTCCTGTTAGAAAGATGTACTGCTTCTAAAAGTTGTTAAATACATGAATTTTTGTAAGTCACTACTTTTGATGTAGTAAATGGGCTTCCCAATATCTGTATGTAGTAATTCAATTTCCTCTGGCAAAAGCATTTTTATTTTCCTTCCTGACATTAAACTCTGATTTTCTTGATGCAATGATGAATCCTCTGGATTGTTGCCGTACAAATATTTGAAAGAGAACAGAAGAGAATAAGCAGGTTTTTATAGCATAATTATTATTTTCTAGGCCAGAAGTATTATTTCCTAGGCCCCATTAAAACATCAATAGGGGCACAGTAGCCCAAGCATCAAATCCTGACAGTGCAATAAAGCAAACTGATGGGTTTTTTTCCCCCCTCTCTTCCTAAAGCAAGGATGTTATAAGATATCAAATATTGCAGGAATCCCCCAGACTGGTCCTGCCTGGAGAAAGGAGAGAAGCTGTGCAGCATGAGTCATTCCTAACAAATCCCCCTTCATAAAATCTTTTCCCTTTTGTGCCCCACCAGAACGGGTCTATCATTTCAGCTGTCTTCTCTCAGAGTCTAGCAGACACAACAGTGTCAAGAGCTCCTTACCCATGAATCTGTAGGATAAGCATTAAGAACCCTTCTCCTTCTTCATTAGGGAACTAGTCAGTTATTTGCAGACTTCATACCACGCTCACTGCTAATGCCAAGAGTTGAATTTTTTAAACAGAAGCAAGAATTTGCTATTCCTTAGCACCAAAAATCACCAAAATCACTCAACAATGTCCTTCTCCACCGGTGTCATGGCTAAAACTCCCATTGGCTCAAACAGCCAAAAATTCTCTTCTTGTCCCATTGTAACACACAATTCAAAAAGAGCATAAGTACACCCCCAAAGAATGTATGAACAGTTTTTCATGTTACCAACATATACAAGCAGTTAAAAAAGGCTTATTGATCCTGCTGAGGTTCAATTTTAATGAAGAGTTTCATCCAAAACAAACTCACACCGAATAGGCCTATATATTTTTCATAAAGACCATAATATTTCATCACAAAATCTTCCTCTAGAATGTAGCAGATGATGTTAATTCCAATACTCCATAGAATGATGGGGGAGTTTTTTTGTCTGTTTGGGGTTTTTTGTTTGATTTTTTTAGTATTTCTGTGTATCCGTGTCACAATATGAACTGAGAAAATAATGGCAACCTGTAAACTAATTTCAAAATTCTCTAGCAAGCCTATATCACTTATTTATTTACAAATAAATAGTCAAAATATTCTAGTGATTTATTTGGGCTTTTATTTGGTTATTTGAAAACAAAATAAAATAATGCTTCCACTCTGCATGCAGTTTATATGACTTTTATGAAATAGTGACAGGAAAATGGTATTCATTGTCTAAATTCTCTCTTTCTGCTCAAATGAAAGATACATAATAAAATACAAGCCCTTCACAGTTAGATAATCAGGTAAGAATTTGATGATTCGCTTTCTGGTTCTTGTGGAATTATCCCCACCTCCCCACCCCCCCAATTTTTCCCCCCATAATATATATAGAGAGGAAGGGATTAAGATGTTAATTACAAATCTAAGTTTATTTGTGTATCACAGTTAGGAAACAGTGCTCTGATCCGTTGTTATTCCCAGCTAAAAAAGAAAGGCTGTCAGAATACTACATGATGGACAATACAGTGTTATTCTGCATCATGTTGATGTGTTTTGTCTGTAGAATATGCTGAAATAAGTTTTCAGTTCAAAAGCAAATCCCAAGATCATTTGAAACAACCATGGTTGGAGTAGGTGAACAAAGTAACATCCGAAATTCAGAATATACTGCTCCCCAGACACACGATCTCTCCCTAATGCTTAGGAGAGAGCTCTTATACTGCTCAACCTACATTCTCTAAAACATGCTTTTAGGAGTTATGCCAGGCTCTGGATAAAGACATTACATCATTACTTTGAAAAAATGTCCTGCTTCACATGTGGTATCACGTCAGGACATAAAGCAGTGGTGTGTATGTACAGCGCTGGACTTGACTTACCTAGAGTTTCTATCGGTACAAGCAACTACATGCAGCACGATAAGGCCTTGAAATATAGAGTCATTTTAGCTCCTGCCTAAAATAGCTCACCTTTTAGCAAAACTTAAGGCTCAATACCAAAAGGAAAAGCCTTTCAGACCAGATGGTGGCAGAGGCTGTGTGGGCTCCCTGCAGTCACCCCTTGCACCCGGGAGACGCGGGGGTGAGGGGTGAAGCCTGATGTCGGAACTGCTAAGTGGTGCTTAGGCACACAGCATCACTCTGCATAAAGAATGCTTCACTGTTTAAGTGGACAGGATTTAAGGGTACTTCATTTCGCAGAGGCAGCTGTAACTGGCCTCGGGCTTTGGTCCAGGATAGCCATTTTGTATCAAATACATAGTGAATGAGCAGTGTTTAAGGAGACTGTAGTCTCATAAGGTAGTGCTTTGCCAAGAAGAAATGGAATAAAGAGGTTTTACAGTCCAGTTAGCAGCAGGCACCTTAGTGATCCCCTTTCCCAGTTTTCCCAGACATTTATAAAGGACTGAGGGTGATTTGCAGTAAAATGGTGCAGACTGAGGAAGGCCTCTGCTCAGCTGGGAGCAGGGACCAAGGTGTATGGGGGGTGGGGGGAGGTGCCATTTTACATGTAACTAATTGTTATTGATTATATCTCATTTTATGAATGGAAACACTAGACAGTTAATATAAAGTGTAGAAAGCATTTCCAGACCTGCTTAGGAACAATAATCTTCTCACAAATGATACTGAATAAAAAAAATTATTTCTTGACATTTTCTCCCCCTCTTCAAATGTCAAGTTAATTTTTCCAGGTTTTTAGTTATTAATGTGGGGGATCGTATCCATCATGTCATGCTTACTCCTATTTTGTCAGCAATTCAAGCCAGAGATACAACTCAAAGCAACCACATTATATGGTCAAAAGCAAGGTAGATTTTAAAATATCTTGGTTTTAAACTCTAATTTGCTCAAAGTTTTTTTTTTTATTTTTTATTTTTAGATTGCAGTATATTTTTAGAGACACAGCTAGCTATCTTTAGACATACTACCATAATCTTTTCTTGTCAGGAGTTAAATATGCAAAAGTGAATTTCACTAAGACATTGATTATTATTCTTGTGGATTGCAATGATTTGTAATATTTGTTCATATAATATTTATGTGTGTTAATCACAATCACAAGATTTTACTTCTAACTATAGCTAATGCTGCTGCACACCTTTGGGTTTTTTTAGGGAGACAGCACTTTTCTCAGTCTCCTGTATGATATGACTTCATATCACAGTACATGTCCTTTACTGAATATTCATTTGTTTGCTTTGCTGGATTGAATTTTAGACTGGAAGTTGGTAACTAGATTTTCTAGTCCTGATTCTCATTTGGATCCATTGGTGGCAATGGGAAAGTCATTAAAGGTGTAAGTGTCTTGCTGCTTCTATTTCTAAATTGGGAAACCAGCACCTTAGTAGGAAGAGTTATTTGCTGCATAGGGATAACTGAGAAATTAGCTGTACTACATTAGAAGTGTACTACAACCAATAGTAGTTTAGCTCATCGTGATAGATGCTAGCAGCTTGTTTTAGGTGTACTTTAGGATTTTCTTCTGAAGCTGGTTTCTGAGTATGCAACCAGGATGGAATAATTTTAACAGTGAAGACATTTTTTTTTTTTAAAAAAAAAGGAAGATAGATTTATAGAGTAATCTTTCACAGCTATATTTTACTCTGCATAAAAAAGGATACTGACCTAGACATACTGACTGCGTACGGTGTGATGCATCTGATGACGTCAGTCTGGGGCGTTTTTCACATGGCAGTTCTGTACAGAAGATAACTAAGCAATGCAATCACATTTTAACATGCCAAGTAAAATGTGTGGACTGCTGCGTTTTCTTGAAATACTGGCAAAATCAAGGCGAAAAGTGTGATGGAGCTGTTTGCTTGCCTTTGACACTCCACCTTATAGGTACCTTTCTGGCTTCATAGCAGCCCAAGGAAAGTGCTTAAGCCTATGTGCTGAAGAAATAGAAAAATGCAGTTATCATTTAGAATTTGGAGAAAGTCCAGGTGTCATTTGAGAGTCTGTTAGACCACTTACTTGAGGTATGTAGGCAAAAAGAATCCTTGACTAACAAGAAAATCGTTACGTCTGTCCTTACAGAAAATAAAGCACAATAAAAGAAAAATTACCCTCATGTAAAAGCAATGTAATGCCACATAGTTAAATCACAGACTGCTAACATGCCATCTTACATAAATTATATATAGGACAATGAATGTGCAAGAGATTTATATAGACCAAAAATAGCACTCAAACACCCTAGATTTGCCTGTGTAAAATCCAGCACTTTGCAATATAAAATTAAAGATGAGAATAACTATCTCAGACACATAAATCAAAATCTCAACAGAACAGCTAATCCCTATTCACTCCAGCTTGCTACAGCAATTTCTTTATTTCTAGCAAGACAGTGCCTTGTAAGCTACAGTTATCATAGTCCTCAACAAGCTCTTCTATGGCTTGGGAAGAACGCTGGGAAGAGAGATCAGGCATTGCCAGAAGAAATGAAAAAACCTGATCTGAATACTGGTAGTATAATTCAGACAGGTCAGGGGTGTCACTTTCAGAATCCAGAAAATAGGATATTTTTAAAAAGAAAAAAAAAAAGAAGAAAAAGAAAATATGAAATGGCTCCTTGCCCATTTAATAATCGTGTATTAGTTCATTTCTATCTATTTAGGATGATATTTATGTATGGGTAAGGATGCAATGCTCTTATCTTACTACAATATGCAGAGCCTTTGGAAGAAAGCTGTGAATTTGGTGTGTTTGGGAAGGAGAAATTAAGAGATGTTTGTATATTTTGGATTATATGGCCCTCTGTGAGAAGCGTTCTCCAAATGCATACGGGTTTCTTCGTGCGACTGTTTCTGACAGCAAAGTGATCAACATTAGGAATTCCATAACTTCTCAAACAAATTTTCTGTCCAATTTTTTTTTTAATTTCTTAAGTGAATAACTCTTGGCTAACAATAAATTCATTATAATACAGTAAGCTGTGAATAACAGCAGTTTCTAGTTGGTTCTTTGCTAGTCAGTTAGTTACAGAGCTGACACTCAACATTGTAAATCAAAATGTATCATTCCTGCATCCTGGCTGGATGCTTAATTTGATAACTAATATGTTTTATAGTAATTATTTTTTTCTCTTGATAGCTGATTTCATGCTGAAATCTCATATTTTACAAGTCTCTAAGTTACCTTAGTCCTCAGAGGCAGACCCTGTGGTCTCACAGAACCTGCCTGCTTGCAGTCGGCCCCACCGCTGACTGAGGGCTGGGATGCTCTCCACTAGACCAGGCTGACTAAAGCCCCATACAACCTTGCTTTGAAGACTTCCAGGGATTCAGGGGAATCCACCACCTCTCTGGGCAACCTCTCCCTGAGCCTCAACACCCTGACAGAAAAAAGCGAAGATGACTCAATGTTTTGAATGTTCTTGGAAAGCAAATTTAACAGGCATGTGAACCTTACCTCATAATTAAGAAGAGGACTATTATGTAATACATTGTCCTGTAGTTAAATCTGCAGGCACTATACACTGAAAAGGTACAGTAAGCCTCAGAATTTTGCTATGTTATAAAGTGTGCATAGTGGGGAAGGTTTTTTGCCCTAGAGATTGACCACAGGGCACATCATGACGCTTTGATGAAAAACACAGAGCAATGGAGAAAGGGAGGCAACATGGAGGGCACATGGGACCTTGATAGTGGTGGCTCTGTAAAATGTGCAACCTGAAAATAGGGCATGTCTGAGCAGTTTTCACACCAAAAGGCATCAAAGTACTGTTGCCAGTGCAGATGAGTCCCACGAGGTGGCAGATTGGGATGAAGGGTGAAAGGAGCAAGTGCAGGCCCCTGTGCAATTACACTGTCCTGGTGGTAACATGCAGGCAGGGGTTGACTCCATATCACTCAAGATGTAACAGGTGGGCATACTGCTTAAAAGACTTGATTGCATTTTTAAGCTATGGTGTCATCTGCTTCTTGCAACACTTTGCTGGTCCCCGTGATTTCTATGATAGGCAGCTGTTACATCAAAAACTAAGCCAAAAAAATTCTGTAAGTGCTGAGTAGTAAATGTGGAACTTCTCAGTACCTTCAACTAAAAAAAAAAAAGGTTATATAGCTAATCATGCTTATGCTCCCAGCTTTGTCAGGGGTCGGTTCACATGGAATGGTCATCCATTCAGTCCTCTGCATTGCCCAGCATCATTAATTGCTACCCCCTGTTTGCTGCACTTTCACAAAACAGTAAATTTTATCTTAAATTCATTTGTGCCTTTAGAACGGAAACAAAACTTGCTCAGATTTACAGTGCCAAAGACTTTGCTTATTCTGTGCTTTTGCAATATATCTGGTTTATGGAGTAAGTCTTCCTCAGAGTTGATCAAAGCGTGGGGCAGCTCATATGCCTTCCTTTTGCTACTTACTATGAGGGAACTTTTGTACCAAGAAGCCTTCTTCACAGAATGCCATAATTGCTGCAACCAGTTTCCTTTTATTATGCAGCATTTCCCCTCTGTGAATATATCGCTTCAATGAATTCGCAAACCAGCTCTGTCTGGTTCAAATCCATGAACCTACACTTATGATAAGATAATGAATGCACACTCATCAAGCAGAACCATATTGAAAGTGCTGTGGGCAAATGTACAGTACAATAAATTTTGTTAAATGAAGATGATGTATTTTTAGCGGCATATCACTTCTCAGAGGGGTTTGTTCACTCATCCAGCCTCTGTATGCACCACAGAAGGAGGCTTTTGGTCACTGTGTGTTCAGAGAAAAAAAATAAAACAGCAAATGTAAATAAAGGAAGCATTAATGAATATATATATGTATGTATGTATTGGTATAGTATTCAATTAGTGCCAGCTGGGAAAGGGCACAGCAATATACAAAACAGCTTTGAACTACGTCCTATGTTATCATAAAAGTTTAATCAGTAAGTCATATAATGCCAGGCTAAAATTTAGATGGTTAAAACAGCAGCACAAAACATCAGTGTTATACACATAGTAAAGGAATATATTTGCAAGTTTTAGTCTCTTAAATCACAGAATCCAGGAGAATTTTTTTCCCCATTAGTAAAAAAATACCCAAAGCTTATCCCTGCTTAGATTGATGGATGAAAAGTGCTTTAAGTGCTTTAAATTAAAAAGTAGTCATTATTGCCACTAATACTGAACAGTAGTGAGATCTCAAAACAGCTTACATGAAGTATGTAGTGTTTCATGTGTGATGTAGATTTAGAATTGACATGAGAAACAAATTTTTTACGATGAGGAAGGTGAGACACTAGAACAGGCTGCACAGAGAAGATGAGGATGTCCATGAGGATGGATGGGCCTTTAGGCAATCTGGTCTAGGGAAATCTGTCCCTGCCCGCAGCAAGGAGGTTGGGCTAGATGACCTTTAAAGGTCCCTTTCACCCCAAATTATCTGATGATCCTATGTGATTATTACATGTTAGGGGCAGGTGAAAGAGAGAGATAGTCACATAGGGGCTTTCAGAGTCAACTTCAGCTCTAGCTTGATTACTCAGGATACTTTCGGATATGCAGACTCAGGATCTGTCATTTATAATGAGTATAAAAAGTGATATTAAGATCAAAAAACTCTGAATGTCCACAGTCTGTTTTTCTGAGAACTTAAAGTCAGCTCAAAAAATGTGCAGTGCTCAGTAGATGTGCATGCTACTTAGCATCTCCAGGATCCAAAGAAAAGCAAATCCCTTAACTTTTCTGAACCTCTTGGCATAGCTTTTATCCATGGGTTCTATTCCAAAATGCCATTAAGACTTCCATAACATAGGAGTTTTACAATCCAAGATGAGTGATGGACATTTCCCATACAATTTATAAAGCATAAAATTTGCTATATGGTCTATCATGCCTGGAAAAGTTTGTAGCAAGGGCTGCCACATCTCACAGAAAGACAGTGCTCTGCTTTTTCCCTAACTGAAAATTTGTCCTGAGCGGGAGTGTCAGCAAGTTGCAGGCACCATGATATATTGTCTAACAGAGGAGAATTCATTTGGGAGCAAACAATAAACTGAGTTCAAAACTTCATTGTGCTGCACAAATCAGACCTGTTATATAAGGCTATCTCTCTTAACAATAACAAGACTGGACCAGATGCTAAACGTTTTATTTTAGATGTACAGAAAATCTACTTTTAAAAAAAATATGTATTATCACTAATGAATGTAAAAGAGCACTTGTTCATATTTATAATGTACAGAGAATATAAGTCTACAAATTAAGACAGTATAGAGCAATTTTATGCATAATTTTAAAGCTTATTTCATAAATCTGGCCTGCTGCAGATATCTCATTGCTATTTTTATACTTTATGCTTTATCTTCTGTGTCAATCTATATGTTTTTTTCCAGGTTTCTCCTAGCGTTTCCTGCCATCGAGCTATCTGACTCACTTAACACTCCAGAGAAAGATGAAAGGTGCCTTCAGGCAGCTCAGGCAAATTAGCAATTTTCTTGAAGGATCACAGGGTCATCTAATGCTGAAGTCACAACTGCTTGGACATACACAAAATACTGAACACTGGAAGGATTAAAAAAATGTTGTTTGGTAACACTAAGAGCATATTCTAATGGTTCAGTAAAGTTCCTATATCTCAATCATATCCAAGAGGCCTTTGACAATGCTAGGTCTGAATTTATTAACATTAGTATTGGTTCTGTGAGATTAAAATGGAAGCCAGTAGGCTCAAAGTACGATGAAGACTTGCATTTATCTTCCCTAAAATTCTGCATGTGTCACTTGAATACAGTATGTTTAACTCAGCTTACCTCAAAGTCTATCAGTTGTTGAAAATTGTATCCTACAGGCCAATATGTTCCCACATGAATTTCCATAGGTGTCTTATCAGCCATTCATCCTCTTCATCAGTCATAATATTCCACTCCTGCATGTAAACCCCTTTGTTCTGCCTGATACACTTCTAGATGTGAAGTCATCCTCTGCCTTGAATTGATCATAAAAAGATCCCTCAGCCACGCTAATGGTTTTTTGCTTAAGGACCATGGGCAACAGTGGGGTTATGAGGTTTTACATTTTTAAAGTACCAAACAGCACAATCAGGTTGCTGCAGAAAGTATACACTATTTAGATTACAGGTTGTTCAGGAAAAAAATGCCTCTTTTGTGTCTGATCATCACCTCTGACAACACCTACATAGCTTGTTTAATAGCATATGACAAAGTGGATAATGAATTTCAGTACTGAATCCTAAGAGCTACTTTATGTGTAGGAGAAGATTTAAATTTAATGCTTTTAAAAAGAGAGGATAACAGCAATGGTCAAATTCATACATCCTTCAGAATGGGAATGACATCTGTAACTGCAGGGATGGGAGTTAGGAATCTTGTTTTATTGAGCTCAGTCTTCACAAACATAAGCAGTGGAAAAATCAGACCCTTGATCAGAAAAAAATGTGGTTACAGGTAACTTCAGAGTATCTGAAGTGACTGTGATTCACTGAGAGTAAACTTCAGCGTTCGATACTGAGCACTGAACTTTAATATTCTAAATGTGAGCACGGAGGAGCTGATATTACAGATGAATTAAAAAAACCCAACATGATTGATAACAGCATATAGCATTAATAACACAATGCCATTCTTCCCATACCATTTTCTCCTACTATAATGAATAACCAAAGCCATCCTATGTACAGAAAGTATAAATAACAGATAGTTTCATCATTAAGACTCTCTAGCTCTACTTTTTCTAATGCTTTCTGCTATCAGGAAAAAGAGCTACATAGCTTTCAGTTAAAAAGATTAACATCTTTTCCAAATATTCCTAAGGACAAAAGCTCTGGATAATTCCTTCTCTTTTGAAGGAAACTCGGTATAAATTCTTCTTTTATAACAACACAAAATTGTACATAATGTCAAATTAACTATAACCCAGCACAGTGACCTTAAAACCTTGAAATTATTACTCAGGTTTGGATAAATATCAGCCGTCCATTGCTCTCCCAGCTAAGAACATAGAACAGAAATGACAACATGAACATTCCTAGAGCAGCAAATGATTTCCAAGCCACCGTGTCAAAAGCTTTCTCTGCATACAGAGACTTGATGCATATCAAGTCAGTTCTCAAGACAATTGTCTTAACGAACATTAATAAAGAGCAAAGACTGTAATGAGTACCCATGAAGATTTTTAGCAGCTTAACTAAGGCTAGAATGATTCAGGTTTCCGTGGATATTTCAATTTGAAATATGAAGAAAATATGGAAGGCAACAAAAGCAAGGCAGACCAGGTGGAAAGGATGCTGCACTTCTGAGAACAGCTGTGCTCTGTACCCAGTGTTTCTGGAATTGCAGAGAACAGCAGAACTAAATATCTATTAGCCTAGCCAGCCATTCTGCAGTTGCTTGAGACCATTTGCTATAATAGCTAACACAGCTTTTAGGAACAGTTGTTTAGCAGACAGGTAATGACATTAATAGCAATGAGAGAAAACACTGATCATTAGAGCTCTTGCCATATTCTGCCCCTGTAATTCCTTGTGAGGATATTTAATGATCAGCAAACATGAAGTGCCTGTGAAAACTATAATTCCCCATTCATTCAAATACTGATTGAGCTTCAATTCAGCCTCAGCAGAGAAAATTCATACTCTCTTACGGCCCACTCCTACCTTCATCGCATGATGCCATTGACGTGGATGAAAACAAAACTGAGTCCAGTGATTTGCAGCGTTTTATTACTGAGTTGCAGTCTCGATTCTGTCTTTATTTCTATTCATAACACTAGGCATTTTCTTTCTCTTTGAAAAATGAGTTAATTAATTGATTAATGAAACTTGTGTCCCAATTTCTCTACATGTGAGTTTGCATACCTGTTGCTCATTACAGTGTGATTAGTAACCTCAGAAACCACATTTTACTCCTCAAAGCAGAGAAGTTACTAAAGGCCAGTTACTCCCAGCTTTCCAGAAGGAGAGCTCACCTGCTATGCTTGCTCCAGCAAGTCTTAAAACACACAGAATAGAAACAGCAAAAACGTGTTGCATGCTTATGTTATCTTTTCAACTAGGTGTAAGGTGTTTCATGAGATTTGTAGGTCATGTTTAATTCCATTTTATCCCTGGTAATTTGTATACTCAGCTGTTAATAATAAACCCAGCCTTTTTTTATTTTAACTTCCCTGCCATGGTTTTCCACCATGGGAACTGCAGAAAGTTCCCACTAGGATTGTATAAGTTTATCTGGAAACAACATACAAGATATCTCTTGCCATAATCAGTAGTTTAGTATTGATTTCAGCAAAACACTCGATTTGCTTAGAGTTATTATGCTTAAATCATTCTTCTTCAAAACTGTGTTGATGAAAAAACAGTCTCATTTTTAGGTGGCAAAAGAGACAAGACAACACCACTGGACTAATACAATTATTTTTGTCAATATATTCACTTAAATCATTAGCCAGTTAAAAAGTAATAATGTAATTGACACAAAAGCCTACAGTAACATTTATAACACAAAACATGCCTTCTTTTATTAACAGTAGTAACAAAATTAGACTTCTAATTAATATTTATGAAGAAGCACTTGTCAAAAACCCCTTGAATATACATTTAATGCTGTACGTGCATATCGGTGCCCTCTGCTGGATAGAGTAAGATCCGAGCTGGTATTTATGATCAGGCCTTCAGCCAACAGCTAGCTCGTAAGAAAATATAAACTGAGGCAATTCAGGTGAAGAAAACTCATACTCAGGTGGAATAATGGAAAAGAATAGTTTAAGATCTGTAGTTCCAGGACTTTGTCCCAAAGGCTCCTTGCAAGTGGTTTAGACAAGCAGCTGTGGTCTTTCTATCTTTTGTCAAAGGAGTCTGCAAGTATGTATGAATTTGTCTCTTTTTTTTTTTTAAATCCATGAGCAAATGTACTCAACTACCCAAAGGATTTCACTCTGTAGAATTTCAGTGTGGAATTCTGTTTTCCTTTCTTCCTAGCTATAGCCTTCTATTTTAACACTGTGTTTTACCCTAAGCCCCCAAAAGTGGCCTTCAGAAATATTTATTAGCTATTTAACAAAACCTGCTTTATTGCTGCTGAACTAAATTCTACAGAAAAGACATAAATGCAGCCCCTACTTTACCTGCTCTGAGGATAAATAGCATACATTAACTTTAGGGTTCTCAATCTAACTGACTCTAAATACATTAAAAAATACACCCCAGTCTCAATTTTATTGCAGAAGAGATGCGGCCTTCAGTGTATTTCAAAAAGGCCACCTGTGAAAAAGGTTTCACCCCACTGTTCCCAATAGGTTGGGATGGGAAAAGCTAACAGGTCAAAGGCATTACCAAGGAGCAAATGCATTCAGCAGCCACATGCTTGAGTTAAAGTGCTGATTTGGTATTGCTATACAGTAAAATATATATATATTGCTTAATATATACTATTGCTTAAAGTAAAAATGTTCCATTCTGGATGCCTTCCACAGTGGTACTGAACTTTTTCTAATTTGCATGGATACAAATAAACATTCATCACCTGCTTATCAGTAATTAGCCATAACACAAGGAAGCATCTTTCTCAGAGCCCAAAAATGAATCAATAGTTTAGAGCTACTGCCTTGCCAGAGCTTTGTAGCATCCATAGGGGCAGCAGCTCATAAGCTTGTAAGCTCATAGTTTCAGACAGGTCCTATGCTCCACCCAGCCTTGCCCTGTTTCACTCAGTGAAGCACGCTTAGGGTCAAAAAATGGCCAAAAATAGCCCAAAAGTTTCACATCTGGACCAACAACATTGGTCTTAGGGGAATAAATGCACTGAGCCAATGCTGTGTCCCTGGTCTCTGTCAGGCTTACGCATGGTTTAGTGTTTGCTTTTCACAGTACTGTATCTGTCCACACTCAAGGAGTTGACGATTATAATTTTGAGATGGTATGGTGGTTTGATCCTGGCTGGAGGCCCACTCTATTACTCCCCTTTTCAGCTGGACAGGGGAGAAAATAGATATTGAGAGGCTTAGGAGTCAAGATAAGGATAGGGAGAGATCATTCTGCAATCAGAATCATGGGCAATGGAACAGAACTCAACACAGAGTAAAGGAAAAATCTCTCTAATTTATTACTCTGCACTGCACACCCAGTGACACCAGAGTTGGATAATGAGAAGTACAACCAGGTCTTAAAGCACCTTCCCCCACTCCTCCCTTCTTAGCAGAGTTAACTTTAGTCATGATTTATCTCCGTTCTTCCCCTGATCCAGTGTGGGGTCTCACCCACGGGAGACAGTCCTCAATGAACTTTTCTGTGAGTCCTTTCTATAGTGGTGTCAGCTCCTCACCAATTGCCTCAGCGCAGCTCCCTTCCATGGGGTGCTGACGTTCAGGCCCAGGCTCCAGCCTGGTCCCCCACAGAGTCACAAGTCCTGCCAGCAAACCTGCTCTGGCATGGGCTGGTCTCTCCATAGTCTGCAGGTTTCGCTGCCAGGAGCTTGCTCCAAAAGGGGTCACAGTGTCCTTCAGGTGTCTCTGTCCACTCTGTCATAGGGTCCTCCACAGGCTGTAGATGGGATCTTTGCTACTGTCATTATCTATGGGTATGGGCTTCAGGGGGACGGCCTGCTTCACCATCGTCTTCTCCACAGGCTGCAGGGGAATCTTTCTCTCTGGTGCCTAAAAGCACCTCTCCCTCCTCCCTCTTCTTCACCAGCCTTGGTGTCTGCACAGTTTCTTACATCTTCTCACTCCCTTCTCTGGTGGCAAAAAGTGGCTGCTTGTGGGTTTTTCTTCTCCTAAATGTGATTCCCAGAGGCCATCACTGATGGGGTCAGCCTTGGTCAACAATGACCCTGGCCTTGAGCTGGCTGGCCTTGAGCTGGCTGGTTGCCTGCAGAGAACTTCTAGCTGCTCCTTGCAGAAGCCACCCCTGGAACTCCCCCTTCTCCACTGGACCCCAGCCACACAAATCTACAACAGGTGAACATGTGGATAGTAAGCTGGATGGATACAGGTGAATGCTTATACATCAATATGGAACAAGTGTAGTGTTTTCTCACCAAGGTATGCTTGGTCAGTCAGGATGCTGTACTGAGGCTGTCCAAGAGGCTGCTCTCTGTATTTCTCTTTCTTTGCTTTCAGCAATGTTTTGTAAAAAAACAGCTATTATGTTTGAGTGTTTTTTAATATTTGTCACTCTCATCTTTATTTTAGCCATAATAGTTAGAAATGTTTTAGTTAATTTGGCAGGGATAAGCAACATGAAACTCAGTTTCCCAAGTAATCAAGAAAACTTCTGTCTTTTTATGTGGACAAAACTGCATTTTTGCTTCTGTCAAAGCAAATGTAGTCACTCTGGAAATGTTTGTCAGCCAGACATGCCTAAACTGGTGATGATCAGCCATGAAAGTATTTGCAATTGAGCCTAATTAGTCTTTGATGTTTAATTTTATTAAGCATCAGATTTTGCCAATCATCTGCAACCAATCTTCCCATTGAAATCAGCAGGACTAGCATAACAAAAAAATATTTTGACTGACCTAAAAGAACTTGGGGATGCTTTTAACTTTCTCACAAAATAAAAGAAGACAACACTGCAGCAGTTGATACTCTGAAGATCATTGTCATGATTTCCTGTGTTACAGTTATACACATAATATAAATGACCAGATAGAGCTATCTGTCTGATTATCAGCTGTTCAAAAATAAAACATACTGGAAGAGACATAAAATTATCAGAAATCAATGAGAAATATCCAGTGTTCTTCACCTGAGCTCTGGCACATCATCAAAAATAGGGATGTCTAGGCTTTGCTGTTGGGAGACAGAACAAAACTTTAGGAGATATCTTTTGTCTGGAAGGAGTGTGCCAGCATAAACATGTAGTTACTAGACTGAAATGATGGCATGTAACCAATTTCCTTTATATGTCATTATATTTCCATATGTGCCACTATTTGTATATTTATCACTTAATTATTAAATAGGGTAGTAATCTGAGTACAATTCAGATACCTAACAACAAAATAAAGATCTTATAAACTATATAAAAGATCCCACTGAATTGTATATAATCATATCTAAAATAAAATACCAAATGATTATATGAAGAAAATTTGCAGTATCTCATAACATTATAACCAATGTTCTACATCTCATAGAAAGTTAATGAAAAGGTTTGAGCTGATTTCTAAATAATCTATAAGTATGGCTTTTAATAATCAGTATGTTAATAAGCCTGATTTATAAAATATTTGAAATATGATATGTGTCAGCAACTTAATATTTTAATTAGTTCATTCATGTTATTAGAAATATAGCTTTACTAGAAACCTGACACTTTCTCCAACCTTACCAAGTTAAAAGCAACAATTATGGTATTTCTTTGAATGTCATACACAGACCAATGAAAAGCATCCAAAATAAGCCATAAGATATATGTAGTCTGAAAATGAACATAGTAACCTCATGCTTTATTACTGTGAGCATATTATTTTTATTATTTCACTATTACATGCAAATGAAGAGTCTACATGAATGTGCAGAAGAAACATAATGGGGACAAACAGGCCTCAAACAGTAGTTTCAAAACTAGCGTGTAGAGTTTTGTTTCTAAATTAGCTGTAAATATTTTGGAAAACTCTAGTTTTTCAATAAAGATATTTTTAAACTTCAGATGTTTCACAAATTTCAGCCCCATGGGGTTGTTCCTTTTCAGAAATACATTGTTTTTACTCACAAACCATTATTTGATAATTGTCTGTCATTTATTCCTTAATTTCACAGATAAAGATGTTCAATAACCTCCTTCAGGAGCAGACCTGGCAGTATGATATACAGATATGAAATTTCTTAAATAAGCAGCTCAGTCCAGCACAAGGCTGGCTTTGTACACTTTACTTAAGACTTACGCTGAAAAATAGAAGCTGAACATCAGCAAGACCTGACTTCCGAATGTCGTTATACTGAATGAATTGAATTAGAAATGAACAATTCATAAACACAACTCAGTTTGACATTTGTTCACAGTGAAAACGATCCCTGAGCAAATGGCCTGAATAAAGCCCGTGGGTCTCCTAAATTCCCCCCAAATTCTCAGCATTGGAGATGCAGCGATTACAGAGCACAGCTGGGAGCAGTATGCTGCATTTCTCAGTCCAAAGCCTTGATCTTCTCCATTGGGTTATAACACCTTCTTAATTCCAATATTCCTTTTTTCAGATGAGGCCTTCATCAACAGTGACAAAATGTGATGATAATCTGAGAGGTGACTGGTAGATCTTGTGACATCGTTGCCACCTCATTCCATAATTTTCATAACAGAATTTTCATCATGCATGCATTGTAAATTAATGGTATTTTTTACTTGATCATGATAGTTGTGTTTGTAGCATGTGTTTTTAGGAAACATTCATAGACATCCATAGGCATAATGGCCTGCCCAGGGAAGTGGTTGAATCTGCAGCCCTGGAGGTATTTAAAACATGGTTAGATGTGGTGCTTAGGCACATGATTTAGTAGTGGTTGGCAGGTTAGTGTGATGGTTGGACTTGATAATCTAAAGGGTCCCTTCCAACCAAGACAAGTCTATGATTCTATAATTTTCCAGAGGAAGGATGTTAGTCATACACTGCAATTGCATCTAAAAGTATCACTTACAATTAAAGCTAATATTGTTAGTCACTGTAAAATCACCTAAGATGGCCAAAACATAAGAAGTAGTTGAATTTGGTCCAGTGTGAATGTAGCAGCACCAGGTTGAAACTAGAAAAAGAGATCATTGCTGTATTCTTGAACAGGTTTTCCAGCCAAGCTGAAAATATTTCCTTTTTAAATTTTTTTGGTTTTGAGGCTAAATTACAAAGTGTGCAACAACATCTCAAGTGAAGTTCTTTGGGCTTACAAGATGCTGTACTGCGTGTGTGCTACAGACCCACTAACAGTCAAATAAAATGGCACCTTGCAAAGAAAGGAGACCTAATGCCACTCGCTACACGGCAGGGATGATGCAGGGGAAATTGCAACAACTTCTCAGGCTCATCCATCAGGATCATCCTCAAAGTTGGAAGGATTCCTAGACTACGGCCCACTTAGAGGAAGGGTGAATGATAGAACATGAAACAAGGGCTGCCACTCTTCGCATCAACCAAGCATAGCCTCGACGGAAAGTCATCCTGCGGGAAACAGTCATTTCAGTATGACAATTCCTGGAGCATCGCTGTCACCAGTGTTCCTCTTTCTGGTAAACAATATTCAGCAGTAAACGCTGGAGAAGGATTTGCAAGCAGAAGTTTGGGCACATATACAAAATGGAGAAGTAGTTTGTTTTGTGCCTCTCTCAGATGATTCAAGCTGAGAGGTTTTCGTTTTAATTGTTATTTTAAAATCTATAAAATGTTTCAGCATCCAGCCTAATACTGGTATTTTTATTGGTACTTCATACATTTGGCTCACAGACTCTGGAGGCACTGTCAAGAGCCTGTTTTTTTTTTCCCATCACAGCTCTGAAGCTTTTACAGCTGCTTCTTCTACTGTGTGCTTTGTGTTTTGTACACACTTCTATTCGAAAAAGCAACTGGAAAACAAATCATAAACAAATACATAAAATTGGCAAAATTTGTCAATAAATTAAGAAGTCGGCTTGGAGCAAAACTAGATCTTATAAATTTTTTCTTTATGTATTTAGCAAACTGTAGTGATCCTGAAAGCTACAAGCATTGGCAAAAACTAAGAAAGGCTGTCAGACATGCAGGCTTCAACCTTGACAGTGTATCAGGATACAGACTTGCAGTCCATATACAAGCACATAAAGAGATTCTCAAGAGTACAGAAGCCAGCAGATCTTAATATTGAGGATTTTTACTATAGGATTAAGTGTTCTTTTTATTATAGAATTTATAGTACAAACACAAAAATTTACCTATCATAGTATTTAAGAATAAGGGGACAAAGACCATTATATTCTCAAAATGCTGCCAACACTTATTGTAGAAGTGAGTTTATTTATGTAAAATCCACGCCTACTTCAAGCTGCTCATCCTGTCTCCTTTCCCTTACCAAGACAGATAGACAGACAGACAGACACCTGCTGAATGACTCTTTCATCACACAAGCCTTGGATATTTGTCCATGGGATAGTGTGAACTGCACTCTAGAGGCAGTTAACTCCATTAACCACAGTGAGACCCAAATCAAGTACTTTAAACCAGCTTACCGACTTTTTGGATTACAGTATTTTCACTACAGATGAGACAGATGCCACCCTTTGCTTTCACAGACCCTTTTGAATTACAGATGTAGTTGTACACCCCACCCCTCCACCCCATCTGATGACCTAATTTCTGTGAAGATAAATATGCTCGTCTAATGCGTAAGTGGTATTTTCTGCAAGTCGACACAAGAGGCAGCTTGACACAGTAGTCTAATTATGTACTTTGATTAACCTCCATATTTAATTTAAATAAATGGAAAATAATGAAGTTTTGTCATTCTAGACTGACCGATCTTTCAGTTGTTTAAGAGGAATACTTCCAAAGTGTAGTAATGGGAAATCAGACCTCCATCACAAAACTTTACATGCACTTCCACTGACTGCATGCAAATCCTACATCTAGACACATCAATAACTCCATTAAAGATAACTATGATGTCTAGATCTACTCACACTTTGCTATTGTATTAGACAATACTATTAGAAAGCATTTACAGCCAGCTACCTTCTGCTTTTACAACACTGGCTTCTCTAGAAAGAAGAGACTTCTCTCTAAGAAAAGCTTACTCCAACCTTTAGTTGGATGAGTACCTTCTTTGATATTTGAACTTGAATTTACAAACAAGAGCCCAATTTATCTTGTCAGCAAGAGAACTCACAGTTGGTCTCCATAACTTTTAGGACTTAAAAATTGTCTCCCATACTCAGGATGAGCTGGTGGTTTCCCACAAAATAATGAGTTCAAGTCAATATCACAGTTTTCCCACTGATTGTCCTTAGGATTTCCTGAACCCCTGTAGTTCCTGTATAGATAATAATGCTGCTGCAGTGCCACAGAGGTGTGCCTGCCATAAGGATAGAGGTCACTTGCTCAGGAAACTGAGCTTTCTCAGGTTCATAGTGCTGTGGGTTTGTTAGCACAGCTAGAAAGAAACACAATTGATCTGAAAAGATAGTTCCTAAATTACTTAGAAGCACTTGCCATTACAAGAATGTAAATTTTCTTTGCAATTTTTAACTTAAAACTTATGATTAATGTAAAATAGCCTAGTGTTCAGCTTTTGCTGCAGTATGTGCAATACTGAGATTATTGAAATGAATGACCCCATGAAAAAGCATTAGCATTTGGCAATTTTGGGGATGTAATGAAGCATAATTAAAATGATTAAGAAATAATTTGAAAGAAAATAGTTAAATGGCCTATGTGTGAAATCCAGCAGTGCCACAGGAAGCCTGCAGAAGGTCTCAAGCTATCATGTTATTCCAGCCATTTCTGCAGCTCCCCTAAAACTGAGGAATAGTGACAGATATTCTGCTAAACAGTACCAATTTTTCAGCTGTTGCCCACCAGAAGCCTGGGGGTGAGCTGTAAGGGCACCTCTTACATTGTTGTAATGTTGTCTACTATGGGGCAAGCACTTCTTAAAGAAAATTAGTGCACCTGAGTTTCATCAACATTCTTACTAGAGTTAACAACATAAATCTATATTTATGTAATCTAAGCAGCTCACTGTTACAGCTAGTGTCTCCCCTCTCAGTATTATTTCCTAATACATTGATGTGTTAGGTCCTGATTTATCAAACCATCATCTACTCTATTCAAGCTGAGGACTTGCTCTCCCTTTCATGTTTTTTATGAAAGCTCTGCTGATAAGCGGTGCAGGAGCTGTACAGGCAGCATATAAATAACAGCTGCAGTAAACAGTCACTTGTGTAAATATGTGAAGGTCCATAAAATGCAAATACAGACAGAAAAATGGCCATTAATGTTTGGCAACTGCAAAATGCAAGCAGAGAATTTTAAAAGCAGACCAGTCTGGAAACTAATGCTTCATGAGGTATTCCTAGCTTATCCCAAATTACCTGCATTGTGAATAGGAGAAGAATGAAGTATGAAATCTAAACTGCTCTGGCTTATTTCTTGTCTGTATATGTGAACATAGATGGCAGGAATGAATGAAGTAAAGATTAAAACTCAGAGACATTTAGCATTAAAGGTGAAAGGGGGATAGGAAATGTGTACGTAGACCTGTTTTTTTAGAAGGATCAGAGTGCAGTTATTTCAACCATCTCACCAAAACACGGAAAGGATACTGCTGTATACCTCTACTCACATGTTGTCAAGTTATGTTTTACATTCAAAATTGTTCCTGGTAAAACCTCTAATGACTCTCTAAATAACGTTTGTTTGAAGAAAAATGTTGTCGTTCAAGCAGAACTATAGACATCTGTGTTCATTTATTATAAATGACCTGATTTAATTTAATATATCGATTTATTAGGAAAATTCTACGTAGCTGGAAAGTACAGAGAAATAATAGCCTGACACCAGAGTCAAAGCTTTCTGCAGTATCATCAGCTGAGAATGCAAAGGTCATTCTCTTCTGGTATTGAGGCAGGTTTCTTATTGATTGTTTCTATGCCAGAAAAAAAAAAAAATCAGATTAAAATAAAAAGAGTTTCTTAGTCTCAAGCAGAAATGAAAAATAGCTCTTAGGGGGAACAAAAGAAAGGCAATCAAAATTACTGTATTGTGCCAAATGCAGGCAGTTTCAGCTTGTTTTGAAAGATCCATTCACTTAATCATAAAAGAAGACTTTTTTGCAGAGGTACAATAATAATAAGTGTTTTGTCTAAAAATAGGTCATTAATATGAATATTAGATGAGATTAACATTGCCTCATAATTGTTTTGTTCTACTTTGGATTATTTCATGCAAATGTCTGTTTTCAAAAAAGAAAGAATAATTCAAACAACAAAGAACTATCCTGAACACACAGAAACCATCAGAGAGAAGCCAAAACTCCCTCTCCCTGTATTTAAATAACACGTGGGCTCTCTACCTGGAGTGCTCCTCTGCTCTTCAATTGAGAAAGTCCATTGAAATAAAATCTCTGTCAACAATAAGAGAACCATCATTTGCAGTGTATAGTCCTGGTAAAGAGCCATCTTTCAAGAGAATATTCTTCTGGAAATAGGAGTAATATAGGACTATAAACTCTGCCATTCGACTGTTTTTTCCCCAGCCACAAGCCCCATTTTCATCCTAATGGTGTGAAAAGACCCTTTCTTTGTTCCTAAGTCATACCATTTAACTTTTATTCATGCCTGTTCTTAAGGTCTAAACCATGCAATTATTAGCAGCAATGCTTAAAACGACCTGCCTCTTCAGGTGAGATAAATGGTGCCCTATTTTAAGATACATTTTCAAAGAAAACGTTACTTCAATATATAGTGCCACTTGCAGGATAAGAGAATTTTACTTAAGTCTGGTTTCATAATTAATAAGGCATGCCCAGTATCTATGAGTTCACCCCTACTTGGAGGATTCCCCACAAAGCCTGTGAAGCACTGCCTGTAGTTCTGAAAACATCATATAAGTGAGAATTAAATACTGCACTGATTTAGGGCTGCCTGCCCAGAGATAAACAAAACATGCGCTTGCACTGAAAGTTGTATTTTCAGACACATAGCAAAATTCTCTGGTTTTGACAAAGGACATTTAAGTAGGGGAAAGCAATTAATAAGTAGGTGGCTATCAGTTATGCACACTATTATCTTTCCAGTAAATGTCAATAGAGTTACACTTATATAGTGATGTGTGTTAAGTGCAATATTGCTTATTGTCTTTTATTTACTTGTTAACCATGGATAATTCAGAGTGCACAACTTGTGCCATGGTTTATTGTGTTCATGGTGAGATAACATGAATTAGCTGAGTAAAGAGCACATAAACACAGGTACTACAACTCCTCATTAATGCGCATTATTCACAAGTACTTCTAGTGAAAACGTTTTGCTCAATAAACTTGTTTTCAAAGGGACTGTCTCAACGACTGTTCAGCTGCTGCACTGTGTAAGCAGTGTTTCACAGAAACCAGCATCTGAAAGGAGTACAAAACTATTTTGTAATCAAAGTATTACTGCTGTAGCACTTGGATGTCACTGCAAGGCCCCTTCCTGCTAGGCGGTAGCAGGAGGGAGATTGCAATCCCTGCCAGCAAGACTTGCAACCAAAAATCTGTCATGAGAAACTGGGGAGGGAAGGATAAAAATAAGACAGAAGGGGCACTGTTCCTGGACAGACCAAGTCAATACTTACAAATTACCTCCTTCTGACTTGGTAACAAACCACAAGTGTGTTCAAATATTAGAAGAGGAGTGACCAGAGAACTGGCTTTGTAAAGAACATGTCTATTTTCTTTGTGAAAGACCTTTCCGGAGTATGTGGACAGAAAAACTGTTGACAATGAGTAACTCAATGCAAAAATGGAAGGGAGGCTCCTACCACATCATATCTCCATAAGCAAGCTGCTTAGCAGTGCTCTGTGAGCTTTATAGACCACTGCTCAAATAACCCTGTTCCTTAGCTTTATATAATAAGGTAATAATCAACAATATATAATTAAATATCATAATAAATTGAGCTGAGCAGGGGATTCCATTTCATGGAGCATCTAGGAATTTCTGAACTTGGTTTAGTTACAATTTTAATTTTTTCCCAAATTATCTCAAACAAAAGGGTTATGAGCTTACAAACTCTTGGCTTCCATCCTTTGAAGAAATTGCCAGGAGAGCAGAGCTGAAACCACACAGGTGACACCAGATTTGTGCATGGGTCCCATCATAAATTTGCAATAATCCAAGCACCAGAACAAAACTTGCCACTTTCCTGAATGGCAAATTTTACAGCAAACATTTTTCTTACTATGTTTTACAATATTATGTGCATAATTTTTGAGGGCTGAGATGTTGCTTATTATACTTCAGTCTGATAATGTTTGTTGGTATTATATACACCTGATAAACCATCTTCTGTGATACTTGTGGACATCACTACTGTAATTAAGCACTTATATCTGCCAAAGATGGGTAACAAGCTGGAACGGTAGCTGAACAAATTAGCGTTCTAGTGTGTTTATCCTGTTGCATTCAAATGACTGCAGGGTTTTTTTGCCTGACAGCACCAGCTGGGTTGGGAATCATAACCATTGTTTATATTGCAACTTTGAATTTCTAAGCGTCAATGTGCCTGATGAAACGATCACTCTTTATGAAGGAACAGAGAGGCTGCTTCCCTTAGTGAGCTGACACAAACACCTATGCTCCTGCAGACCCCAGCTAATGCTGCCTTGGAAATTTGCATGGAAGCTGTCTGGGATTAAGGAGCGTCATGTTAGGATAGGCACTGCCAGCATGAAGTTAGAGTGAACCTGTCTCTTCTTTACGGATTGTTCTTACCTTATGAATGAATGCATTATAACGACATGGATCTTTTCTGATGAACTGTCTGGAAGTTTAACACTAGCAGGCCTGCAGTGCGTGATGTATATTGTTATTTACACTTGTGAAAAAGAGCGTGAAATGCTGACATTCCTTCTTCAACTACCTCTGACTATATGCAGTTCTATTTGCTGTTGGGAGCTCAATTGAAGAATGAGCCTTTCTTCTAGGGAATGTCAGGTACCACTAGGTACTATCTACTCCTTACATTTAATCTATATACAGTCCTTTGAAGATTGTTTTGTTTGTGTTTTTTTTATAAGCGTATCATTCTAAGGTAGGGAGGTGAGGGGAAAAGAGTCTGTTTGCGAACCCACTGATGCTAAAGAAGGCTGGATGTGAATCACAGAATCATAGAATGTGTAAGGTTGGAAGGGACCTAGCTGGAACATCTTCACTAGATCAGGTTGCTCAGAGACCCATCAAGCCTGACCTTGAATATCTCCAGGAACGGGGCCTCCACTACCACTCTGGGCAACCTGTGCCAGTGATCTGCCACCCTCATATTGAAGATTTTTTTCTTAATATCCAGCCTAAATCTCCCCTTTTCTAGTTTAAAACTGCAACCCCTCATCCTATTGCTACATGTCCTTGGGAACAGTTCTTCCCCAGCTTTCCTATAGGCACCTTTCAGGTATTGGAAGGCCACTATAAGGTCTCCCCTGGAGCCTTCTCTTCTCCAAGCTGAACAAGCCCAAATCTCTCAGCCTCTCTTCCCAGGAAAGGTGCTCCAGCCCTTTGATCATTTTTGTACCACTCCTCTGGGAGCACTTCAACAGGTCCATGTCCTTCTTGTGTTGAGGGTTCCAAAGCTGGACACAGCTTTGAAGATGCTGACAGTGAAACTTACATCTTCAGAAAAAGAACCAGCAAAATGCAGGCTTGTGGTTTTCATGCTCCGAGATCAAAGGACAGCAACTACAGCCCTTTATATCACTAGTAACAAAGCCAGGCCAAGAATGGAAGGAACTGTTGTTATAAGGACTTTGTTCTCTCAGATGACAACTGCCCCAAGCAGACTCACAGGCTACAGTGAGATGTGGTCCTGCGGTAGGACCTGCAAACCTCTTCCTCCAAATCTTGCTTCCACTATTCATCAGAATTGTAACCACAGGACTTAGAAAGTGGATGGCTCCTTCTGAGTTCAAGTGTGTGATCTGTAAATACTATTCTCTCAATTCTCAGATACATTGTGAATGTAATATAATGAATATTTATGAAGTAATCAGATGCTATACTGTAAAGCACCATAGAAAAATCCACTGGAAAAGTACTGTCAGATTTCAATGCTGGATTTGAGTACTGTGCAGTAAAGAAAACACTTCAAACAACAAGGATAACACAAAATATTGACTTGCTGCTCAGTAAGTGAGCCCCATCCATATTGTGCCCTGAGGCAGGCATTCTGTTGGAAAAACAGTATGTGCTCATGTAATTAAAGAATATAGCATAATACACCCAAACAGTGGGTTCAGATAAAACTGGCACTATAGACTTTGGTATTTCATAACCTTGGAGTTAGAGTTGGCCATTTATGATAGTGCATAGTGGTCACAGTAAAGTGCCTGAATGCTTGGCACAGTTGCACCTTCCTACAGTTTCTCCTTAAAGAAGGAGTGGATGAGCTATTGAATTAGTTTCAAAAGTCTTGTGAGACTGAAATGATTTGTCATATTCCTTCTATATATAATAGGGAACATCTCATGTTTCCTTTGCTGTCTTTTGAGTGGATCAGCAAGATTTAGATGATGAGCAACCATTTGAGTTATCTACTTACTTTTCTATTAAATAATCTGCAGGTATGGCAATAAAAAGCTTTGTAAAATTAAATATTAATTCACATTTTTATATCTACACAAACGATCTAATTTAAATAAATAGATTTTGAAATAAATTAATGAAAGCTGGGCTAGAAAATGGGGGATGGTTATATTGTGTACTATTTTGTTTTGTGCTAATGAGATTCCCAGGAAATTATTTTCCTGACATTTTAATGTAAAGATCACATGACCTCTAGCATTAATTATTTCCATGAGCTAGTTAGCAAATGAGTCCTCCAGGGCCCATGACATCCAAAAGTAAATTAATCCTCTGAGTTTTATATGATTGTTGGATAATATTTTAGCTGGGCCATTAGTCGTGGAAGAACTAGTCTTCTCTAGTTTTTACAGGCAAAGTTTTAGAACACCTCTATTTGCCTTGTAACCAACTTGAAATTAAACACAAGGACAATTGCTTGACAGAAATACTTTGCTGTTTCCTAGCTGAAATTCAGTAGAGCAGCACAGCACAATAGAAGGGTAGCACTGCAAAGCTTGCAGTATATTTTTATTTCTTTCTGCAATTTTCATAAAGCATAAAAGCAGAAGAATCTGAGATAATACAGTGGAAAAAATACGAGTGAATTGGAAAAGGCATTATTTTGGATATAATTATTTCTATATCTGACAGTAAAAGAAAAATTGTCACTTTTATAGTCTGCTTGATGAAACAATGATTACTGATTTGAATTGTAGGAGAAGGAGGAAAAAAAACCCGTAGTTGCAAAAACAATTTACAACAAATGCTGAAAGTTGTGTTAAATGCTGTAAAGGAATACATGCCTTGGAATGTCTAGATGAAAGCATATTGCTTGTGATCCCAATCAAAATTCCCTGGTTGGACTATACACAGAGTTAGGGGTATTTGGGGAATCCATTTTTCATCCTAACCAATAATTTATGAATATTTTTAGCCTGAAAAATCTTATGCCAGTGTTCAAATGCATGCAACAGAGACTTACACTCTAGAGTATCCTTTGCTTTGTAGCATTCTTAGCAACTGCAAAGCTTCTGATTTCAAGGAACAGCTAGAGAAAATGAGAACTCAGTGGGTCAGAGATGGGAGGATATAGACCACCTGGATTCTAGTTTGCTGATTCAATTCTCACCCAGCTTGAGGGCATTTGAAAGATGTGTCTGTCTGTGGGCTCTTTGACTTATGTACAGCAACTTCATATACTCAAGTCCCTATAAGGACTTGTCATGCTACACATGAAAATGCTATATTTGGAATTAACTGGAAGCTTTGGCAAGCTGGCCAAAGTTGTGAAGAAAATTTGTTATTGCTTAAACCTAGATGTTAGCAAAAACCCAGTGGTTACCTAATGGCAGATGCTGGTAGGAGAAGAAGGGAAAAAAGAAAGAATGAGATTATTATTTTATTACCTTGACTATATTTGTATTATGGTAAAAAACCTGTTAGCTTTTGTCCTCATGTTTTCATGCTTCTAGTTGGAATCCAGTCTATCTTCTATCTCCAAATGCCATTAGCTCTGACTGACTGTACTGAGCTGAAGCTCTCCTAGCTCCAATCATACCTACTGGTCAGAATAACATCTCCTGGAGGGTAACTTTGACTTTTGCCTTCAAATAGAATCTCTAAGGAGTCTCTGAATGGGTAATAGCAAGGAAGAATGTCTATTTTGGCTTAAAAAGACAGTTGCATGATATTACAGGCTGGTCTATGAACATGAGTGCAGATGACAATCCTTGCTGGACATATCTTAATGACCACAGCTAGGCAGGCCTGGATATAGTGCAATAAAATTGATGTAAGCCACCCTGACACATAAACAGGAAAATGTACCACTATTGATCAGCTACATGAATGACTCATGGGTAACACCACAAATACTGTGATAGTCTATCACAATAGCTGCAGATATTGATTTGATTGACAGAGCTTTTAGCAGCCTTTGAATTTGCTGTATGAACACTACATCACATTTCCTTTCCTATTCTTTTATCCTGTTTCCATCTACCACCTCTTTTGATGACCCTGCATTTGGCTGTCCATTTTGAATATCCTTGCTGCTGAAACAATGTTCCTCAACTGAAAAGATAAAGCCTTGGATAAATACAGATATATCCTGTTCAGTTTCCTTACTTCTCCATGAACCCTTTGGTTCACTGTTTCAATGGAAGAATAGAAAGGAAGAAATTCCAAGGCTGTGCTTCCTGCAGGACAGCAAGGGCAACAGCTGCAGGTAGAAAAAGATTGCTTTTCGTTGTTCTGCATTCATAGTGGGCTCTGTGCATGGGCCCATCTAATGGTTTGCATTGGGAATTTAAAAGTTTTAAAGCACCATTGTCCCCAAAAGACAAAGTTCACTATTTGTGTAACACTGCCTATAATTATGGTCCTTTAAAATACAATCTAAGATTGTATGTACAATGTTAAGACCACTGGAGCACAGACGTTATATGCTCTCCTAAGTGTCAAGAGTTAGGAAAAGTGCACCTAGCTTTCACTTTTGATCTGACCAGTGTTGCTAGTGATAATTTCTCCACATTAACCGACTGAATAATTTCTTCCTTAGACTATTATTCACAAATAATTACAGGTCACTTCTTGTAAAGTCTATGCTTTTGCATTGAGTGCATTTATCAGGCATCACTCTTGCTCTGAGACACAGGGAAGCAGATGGCTGCAGCAATAGTAGGAATGACTGTCCCTAGCCTCAGCAACCTGAATGTCTAGTCAGCCAAGAAAATTAGTTTATTATGCCCCAGATTTATTTGAACTTTGAATATTTTGTCTCCAAAATGCACACGAATATTAAAGTTTTAAATCCAGATTTTACACTTGTTTATTTTGAAAGAAAAGGATTATTTCCATAAGGAAACAAATTGTAATTCCTACACCTAACTGGTAAAGCTGAACTGATAAATATTTCCTTTTGTCTGTTTGGAAAAAGGAGTCTGCCTAAGAAATCACTTGGAAAAATTCAAATTTATTATCTCATTCTGTGTGCAGGGCTTAATTTTGATGTTATTTGTGTAGTTTTGTATTCTTATGACCTTATTAAGTTCGGTATATTTACCTAGACTTTAGAATGCTGATTTTTAGCCATATTTGATATAGCATAGTGACTGGCTCTTGATGAAGCCAATCATCTAGGTTTATTGTTGAAATACTACACCTGAGTTACCATGCCAAGGGGGAGGTTGAAGGCACACTAGAAAAACAGTGAGATACTGGCCTAATGTCTGGTCTTTATTTTCTGCTCCTGTCTCTTGCTTTAGTTCATGCATTATGGACTCTTACCCTTGTTCTTTTCTCTTCACTTCTTCCTACCTTTACCAGTTTTAGGTGTCCTTTAAATTTAGTTTTAGTCTGCAGGTCTGCACTCAGCAGCTCTATCTGAGTTGCTGCCACTGCTCCTGTGATTTCAGCAATTAGGAAAGTCAGATGTTTTCTCACATACTGAGATTCATCTAACGAAGCATCCAATCAGTGCTCACTGATAAAAAAACCCACCTGTTTAATAGCTAGATCCAACATAAGACTTAGGAAGTCAAGGAGAAACTACCTTAGCAACATCCTGTCCTCTTTCCCATCTTTCCATGAAGGCAGAAACTGTCAGACTTTGAGTCTTCAGTAGTTAGGTACAGTACAGATACACTCTACCAAAGCAGCTTTAACTGCACTGAAATTATCTCATCAAAAATATCACAGAAATTTTACCCAGACTAAAGGACCATCAATGTGCTGAATATTACTGTATGGACCTGGCAATTAATTCCGTATCCTAAGCAAGTGTCCAGGTCCCATCTTAAACAGTTCATGATGTAGCTATTATCCCTTAAGGACCAAACTCTTCTATGATAAAGGATGTCCAAATTGAGAGGGCAGTGATTATGTTATAAGAAAGAATAAGTCATTCTGGAAGATATTAAAAAAATACCAGAACTTATGTCTAAATACTCTGTCTTGATTACATCTGAGAAATAAAACATAGTTATATTATCTCAATAAGTTTATATCATGCAACTAACAACACCTCTACAGAATTGTTGCTTGCAAAAACAAGTCCATTTCTGGTTTGTCAACAGCAGTTTTTAAACCTGCAGAAGATTTATAAATCATGTTTCTCTTCTGTAACAGCCCTTTTAATAAAAGTGAGACAAAAAAATCCAGACCTGCTCCTGGAACTTTTCTTCAGACGAATAATCCCATTAAGCAATGGAAAATCTCACATAACAAAAAATTTACACGATGGTCATTACCCTGTTGTGGAATCATCCTTTCTTTTCCATCTAAATAGAACTAAAATTTGTTGTGGGGATGTATGTAGTTTTTTTGTTTGGTTGGACTGTGCAGTTTTTTTCCTGTTTGTGCTGTCTGGTTTTTCCTAGCATAGATTGTCCCATGCTTGGAGCAGAGACTAGTGGCTCAAAACATCAGTGTCACTTTTGGTATTAGTAGGATTTCTGATGTGATCTTTCATTGTCAAGAAATAATGAAGGTACCAGTGCGAAGCATGTTTGAAATGTGACATTTCCAACAGCCTGTTTACAGGTATGATAACACAAAACAATGACTCTCCTTTTGTTTTTTTATATACTACAGGGTTTTTTTTAATGGAAGTTATCCTTGTACTACTGGAATGTTTCATAGTCCTAAAGTGGTTATTAACTGCTGAAGTTAAAACTGATGACTTTCCTTAGGCAACCACCAATTCAATTCAATAAATAAAGGCACCTTTAACATAAAAGGAGACTTGCAAGTTACAATCACAATCTTATGCATGCAAAGGCTTTATTATCAATAAACACTCCGAATTTTGGCTTTTTAACAAGAATAGGGTCAGTGAGCATTTGAGACATTGTCCTGGTTTTGGCTAGGAAGAGTTTCTTTCTAGCAGTTAATGTAATGATGTTTGGGAGTTAGGATGAGAGCAGTGCTGATAACACACTGATATTTTAGTGGTTGCCAAGCAATCAAGGACTTTTCAGTTGTTCATATTGCCCTGCTAACAAGGCAGGGGGCACCCAGGGAGCTGGGAGGGGACACAGCTGGGATTCTGCGATTGAGAGATGGGACACAGCTTGATGCAAGCCATTGTCAATTTATTGTATAAAATCACAAGTTTATATACTCTACAAAGCCCACATGTGCCTTAGTTTCATTGGTGCGTAAAAAGCCATTCTACATTAGTCATTTGCTGATTGGTTTAGAAACACAAGAACACTGTTAGAAAAAAGCAGCTTAAGCCTAGTAGCACAACCTTTGTGTGCGTTCTGGTTTGGGTTTTTTGTGACTACTCTTGTTCCTCCTTCAAGGCTAACCAGTTCCTCCTATCCTCCTCTGGTGTCAGAAAGTCTAGTCTTCCCGTAATCTTTCATCCTTTATCAGCTAGCTCCTGTGTTGTTTTAAATCTCCCAGGGTTTGAAGCTGACGAACTTCGGCACACCTCTCTCTGAGAGCTGTAAAGTGCTGGAGGTTCTACTTAACTCTTTTAGGTCCTGTCCTACACTGGGACAGGTGACCCAAACTGGCCAAAGAGAGTATTCCATGCCAATTATGTCCCCCATAAAGGGGAGAGAGGGGAGGGATGGTGAGGGGAGGGATGCATAGCTCCAGGATGTGCGTTTTTTTGGGGACAGTCCAGCTTTGGGACAGCTCTGAGCTGTACGGCTTGAGATGTGCAGTTCAGTGACAAACTGCATTGTGTATCACCAGTTTCATGTATTTTTGCTATGAAAGTCCTATTATTGTTATTTCTCTCTCTGCTGTCCTAGTAAACTATCCTTACCTCAGCACACAAGGTTTGTCTTTGTTTCTTTTCCCTTTTCCCCTTCCCCGTCCCCCTCTCCAGAGCGAGCAGCTACTTGGTGCTTATCTCCCAGCTGGGGGCAGAACAATGACAGACATACAACAAATGTTAGGGTATCTCCAAGTGACTACAAGTATGTATTTTTGTTATGATGATGAACATCTTACTCTCCACCAATAGGTGGACCTGAACACAAAAGCCTTTATACAGTTTATTTGGAGTCAAGAAGACAACATTGGCTTGAATACAGCTTAGAAACAAATGCAAGTATTAAGGAAATACTCATTGCAAGTTATTATGCTTGTTTTACATGGTATAACTCAATAATGAATCACTACAGAATCCTGATCACATCTATTTACCATATTCATATACACTCATCAAATTATATTTCAATTTGATCTAATTAAAATGTTTCACATTATTATGCTTTTTAAAAATGTGTCAAAATGAAGACTACCAATCTGTAATGTCAAATCTAGTCCAAGATCACAGTGTTATTTCCAAGTATTTCTGAACCTTTTTCTGTGAAGCTCCAGAATTATTTTTTTTTGATCCCCACCAAAAAAAAAAAAAAAATTCAAACTGAAATTGGAAACATGCTATACTAACATTTTAAAGGTATAATCCCCATCAGCCTTCAGAGCAGAGCCAGTTCTGTTACTAGCATTAAATATTAAATAAGCGCTAGTGTCATAAAAGCTATTGCATGCACAAGGAAAAATCACAGTTCAGGTAATATCAAAAATTAAGTTAAGATGGCAAGCTGCTGGATGACAGTAATGCCTTGGAAACTTTGGAAATAACTTGAGACTTAAAACATTCTTAAGAATACTCCATGTTACTCTAATCTTCACAAAGGACAAGAAGGAGGAGCCAGGTAACTACAGATCCTGGTGGACAGCAGGATGGACATGAGCCAGGAATGTGCCCTCATGGCTAAGAAGGCCAATGGCATCTTGGGGTGTATAAGAAAGGATGTGTTTAGTAGGTCAAGAGAGGTCCTTCTCCCTCTGTACTCTGCTCTGTTGAGGCCGCATCTGGAGTATTGTGTCCAGTTCTGGGCCCCTCAGTTCAAGAAGAACATAGAACTCCTTGAAAGAGTCCAGTGCAGGGCCACCAAGATGATTAAGGGAGTGGAATACCTTCCTTATGAGGAAAGGCTGTGGGAGCTGGGCCTCTTTAGCTTGGAAGAGACTGAGGGGTGACCTTATTAATATTTATAAATATGTAAAGGGTGAGAGTCAGGAGGATGGAGCCAGGCTCTTCTCAGTGATGGCCAGCAATAGGACAAGGGGCAGTGGGTACAAGCTGGAGCATAGGAGGTTCCTTGTGAATGTAAGGAGAAACTTTTCACTGTGAGGGTGATGGAGCTCTGGAATAGACTGCCCAGAGAGATTGTGGAGTCTCCTTCTCCGGAGACATTAAAAATCTGCCTGGATATGCCCTTTTGTGATTTAGTATAGATGATCCTGTTCTGACAGGGCGGGGCTGGACTAGATGATCTTTTGAGGTCCCTTCCAACTCCTAACATTCTGAGATCCTCTGAATACAACATGAAAGCAAATCAGAGATCATACCGCTGTGTTTCTTACCCATAACTTCAGGCATTCCATGGGGTCAAAAAAAGCATTCTTGATAAGGAAAATACTGTTTCTGCATCCAGTCTTCTTAAATCTGATGTACAGCCTGATCGGCCGAGGCAGAGTTACTGTGGGTCACCAGTATCTTCCCCAAAGACCAAAATGGACTGATGAGTTGCTGTAGTGTGTTTGCAAAACACTATAAGAGCTGTGATGTTAAAAATAAACCTTCCTGATCCCTTAGGAAAGGGCACAATGGTCAACAAGGATAACTAAGCCAAGGAGATTCACAGTAGAGGGAGAAATGTTACAGTAAGCTGGGAAGAGAAGCAGCTTTCATAATCATGTTCAGTAGAAGGAAGTTTATTGTCAGAGTAGTGAAGTAAATCGAGTTTGTTAGTCTACATATTATAAAAAGAGGACTATGTATGCATTAGGAAGGCACAAAAAAAAAAATAGACAAGAAATACAGTTTATATTTTTCTATTGGGAATAAATAGATTAATTTTTTAAATGAGGCGTTAGCAATTTCACTTTTCAGTGTCTTCAGCTGAAAAGAACAATAGCTCACTACAGGCAGAACTATTTCTTAGAGAGCCGATGTGAGGTGGAGAGGAGAACTGACAGTCACCTGGTAAGGCTCTTAATAGGGAACAGGGCAAGCTGAGTGGCCATAATAGCTCCTTACCATCCTTTTTAAAAAGTGTGATTTTCCTGTGGAAATATCTGAAAAAAAACCTTCAATGGGGACTTGTTCTTAGTGCTGCCAGTCTTAAGAAGTAACAGTGACAGATTGTTGACAGTAATAGCTAATAAACTCCTTGCTGTGGTCCTGCAGCCTAAGAAGTAAAAAGTGATACACAGAAACAGCAGCAATAAGAGGGAATTTTATTTTCCAGCCGTCGTCTTTTAAGAAGGACACCGCTGCTCTCAGAGCTTGAGCCAGCCTCATCCTTCCAGTTATGCTTACCCACCAAGAAGTAGGCTGCAAGGTCGTAAAACAATATGTGCGATTCCCTCTAGGAAGGTAGACTGTCTGCGTTGAAATGAGACCATTCGTTTCATAACGCGTAGCCTTTGAAGTATAAGAGAAACTAACAGATTCGGACAGCACTGTTGGGTATTCCAGATTGCACTCCACCACCATTGCCTTTTCTGCCTGTCTGTCCCCAAAGAAAGTGTGGCCGCAGCCACCACGTGTTACGTGGCTCTCCTAAAGGCTCTCAGCCATGAGCGGGCTTAATCAAGAGAAGTGTGAAATCACAGCAAAACCAGTGCTTCCTGTTTCTGCAGATGGTGAGCTGCCAGAAAGGATCAGCCCAGGCTTTAATTGCGAGGCTGATGAGAAAGGCAGGCAAGATGGGAAAGTACGTGGTATGGTGTGGGCAGACCATTGCATAACAGTGAGGCTGTTGCACACACGGTCCCGTATGTATCAAAATGCACTAAAAAAAAATGGCACTGTCCATGTTTTTACACAATCCAGAAACAGACACATAAGATACCGCACTTGTGTGCCCTCTGCACTGGATGATGATGGTTCAGTTCACTGAAATAAACACTAAGGACGGGGGCGGGAGGGGGGTGGTAATCACTTGGTTGAACTAACAGCAGCAATGTGGTTTGTTTCCTTTAGAATGGGCAGATCGGCAGCGAGTGTAGAAAACCAAACCAACAGCAAACAACAGTATCTGCAGTGCAGACAAAAGGCACCAGTTTTGTCCTGCCTTTGTCCAATCTTCTTTACATTCAGAGGGCCAAACTCTGCTCTATTGCACTAGTCGTAGCCTTACTGATATAATTTCTATGAGTCCGATGAAGAATCTGGTAAGATTGTGATTTGAAACTTAAAAGCAGCCTTTCCCCCTTTTTTAGCCTGCCCCAGGAATGCATGGAGCTCATTATGTGCACATATACACATACTCTCATAGACACATACTTCTGTATATTTAATACTCATGCACTAGGCACACATGTATGTATCCTTATAAAGGAACATAGATTTACTTTTCTTTTTTTCTTTAGGAATAGATTGTACCCTAAGGCAAGGAACTGTCCTGTGTCACTCTAAGAAAACTTCAAAGGAACAACTGTGGCTTGTAAAGCCGTGTAGTTCTCATCCTTGTCTTACTTTCCTACATGGGTCACTTGTGACAAGGTTGTGCTTATACTTATACCTCCCTGGAGCAAGGAGGTACCCCTGAATCTCTATGTTTCTTTAATGCTGAAAGAATTAAAGAAATATTATACCAGCTGCCTGTCATTGAAACAGTCAGAAAGAAAGTCAATAACCACCAAGATAGTTGACTGAAGTATAAAATCCATAATTGACTGAAGAAGTGTCCAAAAATGCCTCAAGTATCTCGACCTTGATGTTTGTGTTTTAAAAATCAACTTCAAAACCTAAGTGCTAGGAAATCAAAGTTTTCATCATCTAACAAAAGAACGCCAACATGTGAAACAAAACGTTTGTGGAAGTAGCTACAGGCACCAGGCATCTAGCTTTTTCTATGGGCTTTATATATGAGTTTTTAATTCTTTATGGGTTATATGAGGGGAAGAGAAGGACTAGGCTCTGATCTCCTCTCTTTGGTGACCAGTGATAGATCCTGAGGGAACAGTACAAAGCTGAGACAGGGGAAGTTTAGGTCAGATGTTAGGAAGAGGTTCTTTACTGAGGGGGTGGTCAGTCAGGTACTGGAACAGGGTCCCCAGAGAGGTGGTCACAGCACCGAGCTTGACTGAGTTCAAGAAGCATCTGGATGATGTCCTGTGTGGAGCCAGGAGCTGGACTTGATGATCCTTATGGGTCTCCTCCAACTCAGGATAGTCTATGATGCTATGGTTTTTCTATGTCTATAATGGAGAAAGAAGGATATAATGCCCAACTATTTATAAATGTCACTAATTGTATTGAGTATGGCTGAGATGGAGTTAATTTTCCCCACAGTAGCCTTTATAGTGCTGTGCATTGTAGAAAGATGTTGATAATACTCCAGTGCTTTGGCTACTGGAGCAACCACTGTATTTACTGAAGCCCTGCTTCCTGGGAAGTGGCTAGACATTGCCTGCAGATGGGAAGCGAAGAATAAAGCTGTTTTTTTGTCTTTGCTTCCACAAGTAACCTTTAGCTTTTGCTTTATTAAACTACCTTTATCTTGACCCACAAGTTTTTTTCCATCTTATTGTCACCCCACTCTGTCCTGCTGAGGAGCGGGGTGATAGAGTGGCTTAGTGGGTACCTGCCATCCACCCAGGGTGGACCCACTACACTAATTTAAGTGGGTTTTTTTAATCCTAGATTCAGAAGAAAACACTGAACAGTCTATAAAATGTCACCTAGATTATGCAAATATTTTGTACTAGAACATGTTACTTGAAAAACAGCAGAAGTTGAATACTCAAAATCTGTGCAACATAAAGAAGATTATCTCTGGACAGAATAAATTTCATACATTTCCAGAAAGAATCTGTCTCTCTCTAAGAAGACAGACTGGGAGCTTATAATATCTATATACAGTACATACTTATTTAAAGGATTTTGACCTACTCATATTAAGACTGGGAATTCTTAACAAATACTACTTTTTAAAAACCTGACCCTCTGTTGTAATAGCTGTTATTTTCAGTATGCAAAAAGAAGAGGGCCAGTATTTCTGGAAAGGACTGTTGGCTGAGAATTCAGCAATGTACCCTTAGAATCTTTAGACATGTGGTTTTTCTGTAAACAGTCTACATATTCAACCTGAGTCCCAGTAATAGAATAATGTCTTAAACGCAGTAAATAGAAAAATAATAGAAATATTAGAATTCTTCTCCACTGCTTTTTAGGAACTTTAATACAAGACAGGTCATCATCATCTCAATAGTTAAGGAGGAACCTAAGAGTTAGATTTTTTCCCAGTATTCTTTCTGTGCTTTGATGTAAATCATGGGATCTCAGTGTCATTGATTTACCATTGTCATAGACTGCAATATTTTTTATACCTGAATATGAAGAATGTCTCCAAGTCTATTTAATATTTGAAAAAAAATTTTCGAGATACTTGGAACAAAAATACTCCTTAAATATATCAATATAGAGCAGAACATCATCTCTACTGCCAAAGATGCAGAATGCATTTTAAATTTTACATCATATTAAGACAGTACTTGCAATTTTGTTGAGGGAAAATAAGGGGTTTCATAGTGTAGCTGGAAGCTAGAATCCATTTGGACTTTCCACTTGCAAGTTCTGACCACAAATCTGTCATAGCAGATAAGTAAAGCTTAGAATATAACTATTCATATGCTTCCAGCTGTCTGTATTTTCCTCATGGAAAGCATAGATGAAATAATGGCTAATTAGCTGGACCAGACTTCATTATGAAATAGTATATAATTCATTTTGTAAAATTCTTGCACCTTAGCTCCTTTTCCTGATTATCAAAGAAGAAAATAGTGTTCTGTGCTAGTATTTATATGTCTCAGATATATTTTATGATTGTCTATTTGATTTAACCCTTCTGTGACTACTAGCCTGCATGAATTTTTAACAAGAATAATATTTGAAGCAAACTCTGGGAATTTATAATTTGAAAAGTCTGCTTTAAACTAGAAAAACAAAACAAAATGTCTATTAGCTGTTTCTAAAACAAGTTCAGGTAGATAGGTTTCTTCATCTAAAGTTTCAACTACATTCAAGCATATCTATAATGGGCAGTTGCTTTCCTTTTTGCAACACTAATGCAAACAAAAATTCATGAGTAAGCCTCGCAGACTGTGACACAGTAAGATGATATTATACTTTCCATACTGCATGCTAACAGAACCTGCTCCCTAACAGGGATTCAAACACCAATAATCAAGACATAAGTTTGTACAGCCCTGTGGACTAAGTGCACTTATCTTGGTGACTGCTGGCTAAAGCTCTCAGCAAGTAGACAGGGCCTCCAGAGAGGACATCATGAAATGTAGAATGAAGATTTTCCTGCTACACTGCAGTTAATTCCTGGGGAACAGAAGTTGAAGCTTCACAAAACAGTAAGAGCAATTGGGATATGTTTATAACTACAGTTGAAACGCAAGCTGTAAAAGGAGCCATTCACAGTGATTCAGTCCAGATTTGTCCATACTTTTCCGTAAATTTAGGAATAACCCTTTATTAGGTGTAGAAATGGAATGCTAGATTGAAAATGACAGCACTGAAAGGAAAAACTGACAGTCAGCAGCCTACATTGATCAAAATGATAGCTCAATCAGAGATTTAGCAGATGAGACTGTGATTTTTTGTCCTCATTTTCCCTCCTCAATTCTTTCCCACAGTGTATCATTACAAATAACTATGATTCATAATTTGCTTTTGATTACATTACCAGAAAGCATAATTAGAATATTGGGATACATCCCTCTATAATGTTTTTTTCAGATTATGCTGTGACATTCTCTGGATATCCAGAATTTTTTTCTTTGACTTCTCAGCATAGATGTTAGTTGATTTCCACAATTCTGACTGTGAAGAAATCACCTGCTTTTCAGAAACAAAGTCAGATTTAACTTGAGACATGTATGTAGGTGTCTGCAGAATCTTGTTCTGAAGGCCCGAGGTCTAAACCTACCATGTGTTACCTACAGTGTGTATTGTTCTCTGAGATACAGAAAATTTTGAGTTACCAAACAATATACCTGCTAGCAGGTGAGCAACCAGTCATTTCACACCACTTGCACCTGATCAAGCATGCATGAGTCATCATTAATATGGTCATAAAACACTAACCACACAAAGTTTGAGTAAAGCTTGGTCTACATAGCGTTAGAGAAAAGCATAGTGGAAAATCACTGCCATACTCAACTGCCATCCCCTCCCCTTCTTGCCTTCCTCTTTAACTTGGTATTTAGCCAACACATGGGTAACTAAAAAAACTGTGTGGCTCACTTCAGAACATGTTATTGATGGTGTGGAGATCCGCAGTAGCTGAGCAGGGCAGGCAGAGCTGCGTACTGGCAGCAGAGTCCATCCCCAGCACCGTAAGTGGTGGAAAGAACCAGGGTCCAGCCAGGCTGTCCAGACAGCTGCAGGCAGAGACAGACTGGGCCAGAAAAAAGGCTACAACATAGACCCAAGCTCTACCAGGTCTGGATATTGGCATTATTACAGCATTGTTGGGCAAGAGACAGACAGCCCCAGGTTGAGGTGACCCGGGGGAGGTGGTGCAAAGTGCCATGGGACGCTGCTCAGGGCCACCAACCAGCTTCTGATCTGAGTAAACCTGTTTCCTTCTGCTCCCTGACTCTGTTTATAGAAACCTAACCCTATGCCCAACCCTAATAGGCCTATGACCTAGTCCTATCCCTGTTTTGGCTGTTCTCATGGATCATAAATTTGCTTTCAAAACAAGAAGCAAATGCAGGAGCTATGGAAAGTAATAAAGCAAATGTTCTCATGCAAACATAGATTTTTGAGAAATACATGGCATTATCAGCTGACTGTGATTTTAACTCACTATCATTGTGAAAAAAACATGTCGCCTGCATTAGAATTGGGTGAGGAGATTAAAGGAAAGTAAAAATAAAAATGATCCACTCATAGAGGATCTTACAGCAAACAAAAACCTTAGTGTCCCCTGCCACAGCTTCAGCCTGCTTGACTTTCCCCAGTATCATACTCCACCAGGCAGTGCAACATTTTTACAGAGCCCTGACAGTGTAACTTGGTTTAAGTTCCTAGAGACACAACTTAGAACATGGGAGCTCCAGAAAAGGAAGCCTAAGTTTGGTGTGAAGCAGTTTCCTGGTTCCCTAAGTCCAGCCTGTTTCAGGGACTGAAACAATACCAAACGTGAGCGAAGGAGTTAGGAAAATTGCTCTTCTTCCTAACTGTGGAGCATAAGCTTAGAAATATCTGGCACAGCAGCATCTGCTATAGCCCTGTCTGCAAAAAAGGACCTATAGAAATACTGCTGGGGTGTCTCACGGCCCCTTTGCAGGTTCACGCTTCAATCAGAGCAGATTAGGGATGGGAATACTGGAGTGACAGAATCTGTCCTCTGGCCCAATATGAATCCATATTTCCAAGACTGAAATGGGCTGGGCCTTGCTGCGTGTTACCTCTACAGAGAGCATCATTAATATTCACGTCTCTGATGATAGCCCCAAGAATAGATCTAAAACTGTGTCAGTGACCAGGAACTGGCCTGTAGGCACAAGTATCACTGGATGATTAAGGTATAATTTTATTTAAAAGAGGGAAATAGTTTTGTTTTGTTTTATTTTAATTGAACTAGTTTGTTCATTCTCATGCAAAACTGCTTTACTGACAAATCAGGACTTCCTTGTCACTAACTATTGTATTCTCCAGTCAACAACAAATAAGTCTTAGCTCACAAAAGTGTTAGGAGGAGTTATTTGTATATATCAAGGGGAAAAGAGACTTCATAGGATGGATTTACATACTTTATTTAGTATTAGCATACATTAGGACCACTGAGAACGACTATGCATATAATGCATACAATGAATTAACCTGAGAACAGATATTTATTTTCACAGGACTTTGGTATCAGCCCATTAAATTACTGGCACTGATGTTATTTATGTTATTACATATTTGCAATCATTATGAAAACAATCACTACAATAGATGAGCATTTTCAGTATTGCAAGTGTGACAGATGGGATTAAAATGTAAAATAAATAACCTAAAAGGCATCACTTCTGATTGAGGAAATATTTGATCTACAAGGTTCTTGCATTAAGCAAGTTACACGTCACTGGTTACTCAGACGAACTTGGAGAAAGTGTTGTTATTATACTGTTATATATAACTGTATCTATCTATATATCTATCTTTAAAATAATATCTATACATATGACATGGTTTTACCCCAGCTGGCAGGTTAGCCCAGGCAGCTGCTTGGTCTCTCCTCCTCGGGCGGGATGAGGGAGAGAATCAGAAGAGTGAAAGTGAGGAAACACATGGGTGGAGGTAAAGACAGTTTAAAAAGTAAAGCAAAAGCCACATGCTCAAGCAAAGCAAGGCAAGGAATTCCTTAACCACTTCTCATCAGCAGGCAGGTGTTCAGCCATCTCCAGGAAAGCTGGGCTCCATCACTTGCAACGGGTGCTAGGGAAGATGAACGCCATCATTTCGGACATCCCCTCCTTCCTCCTTCTTCCTACAATGTTATATGCTGAGCATGACATCATACAGTATGGGATATCCCTTTGGCCAGCTGTGCCAGCTGTGTCCCTTCCCAGCTCCTTGCACACCCCCAGCCATCCTGGTGACAGGGCAGTGTGAGAAGCAGAAAGGGCCTTGACTCTGTGTAAGCACTGCTTAGCAGTAACAAAACTGTATCTATATGACAAAATCATCTCTATATTATCAACACTGTTTTCAGCACAAATCCAAAACTCAGCCTCATCCTAGCTACTATGAAGAAAATTAACTCTATCCCAGCTGAAACCAAGACATAATATACTTGTAGATATTTGGAAATATATATATATATATAATCATAGTCATATAGATAAGGCATATATATATATATCTGTATCTCCTGACTTATCCATGATTTGGCTAGATAGCTCTTCAGTCCAATTCAGCAGTTATTCACATTAATTTGCTCTTTTTTTTGAGTATCACCAACATGTAGTACAAATATCAAATCTGTACATTAACCTTAAATTGAACAATCCTAGGTTATACATGCTCTTTATCTGTCTCTAACTGACCACTTACAGCACTGAAAGCCCCCTGATATCAGTGGACCTGTGTTTGAAAAGGAACTGGAAAGAGAATGAGAAACCAAAAGGATACTATTGGAAGAACATTTTTTTTCATCACAGTATATCTGCTCTGAGTGCTTATATGACCATTTTGCTTCCCTCCAAACACACTTAGCAATAAATAGCTCACAGCATCATAGAGATATGCTGGGTAAATGCTGCAAGTTATGAGGCAAATTTACTGCCTCATAAACTCACAGCCAAGTAAAGCTGTCATTTGCAAGAACAATTAAGTCATCATTCTGTACCATGGAGGGTATAGGGTGTTCCTGAAACCCGTAAATTCACAGAAAAGGGAAACTGGTCATATGTTCAGAACGAATACTAGCGTTTTATTAATATTGAATTTACTTGCAAGCTTTAAGCCTGCATATATTTTCTTTGTTTCCCAGGATTTGCAATCAAACCTCTACTCCTTACCATGTACACTGTTAAAAGGCAGAAGAAATATAACAGTAACGGGGTTTTTTGTTGTTGTCTGGGCCTAAAGTATAAGTATATTCTTGAAGTCTTACTAGTGAGATGTTGCTAAAAAGAGAGAAAAAAGGATCAAAGCATATGATTTTTATCTCTGAGCCATGTAAAAATCTGACATCTGGGGCTACTAATAAAGATTGCAAGCATGGCTTGAAGATTGTCCAAATGGATAGAGGGTGATAATATAAAATGTTTCTGTTGTGTAACATAACTCAAATAAACTCACAACAGGATCTTTACAGGCTGACTTTTTAATCTGCAGGGAGCCACAAGATAAAACTTCACAAGGCATGCTTCCTGGAACCCTCTAATAATTCACAGATTCTGTGAATACCATAGGTGCAAGCAGTATGGATCTGTCACCTCCTCATTATGTAGTTTCCAAGGAATGAAACATCTATGAATAGCTATGTTGAAGAATCCACAAACAGTATGTATATGCTGCATTGCCATCATTTCCCTGAGAATGGATGTCCTATGTGACCTTCCTGTTTGGCTGCAGTAAGCATGTATGTGTATCTCTTGCACACAAAACTATATATACATGCATTGTGGCATGATAAATATTAGGTGAATCATAGAATCATAGAATCACAGAATCGTAGGGGTTGGAAGGGACCTCCAGAGATCATCGGGTCCAAACCCCCTGCCAAAGGAGGGTCCCTAGGACATATCACTCAGATAGGCGTCCAGATGGGTCTGGAATATCTCCAGAGAAGGAGACTCCACACCCCCTGGGCAGCCTGTCCCAGGGCTCTGGCACCCTCACTGGGAAAAAGTTCTTCCACATGTTGGTGTGGAACTTCCTGTGCTCCAACTTGCAGCCATTGCCCCTTGTCTTGTCCCCACAGACCACTGAAAAGGGGCTGGCTGATTCCCCCTGCATCCCCTGCTTAAGATAATTATAGACTTTAATTAGGTCCCCCCTTAGTCTTCTCAAGGCTGAACAGTCCCAACTCACTCAGCCTTTCCTCACAGGGGAGATGCTCCAGGCCCTTAATCATCTTCATAGCCCTTCTTTGGACTCTCTCCAGGAGATCCCTGTCCTTTTTACCCCAGGGAGCCCAGCACTGGACACAATACTCCAGGTGGGGCCTGACCAGGGCAGAGTAGAGGGGGAGGATCACCTCCTTTGACCTGCTGGCTGTGCTCCTCCGGATGCACCCTAGGATACCTTTGGAAAAGATTAAAGAATGAGGCTGAACTGGGTAGGAAAAAGCCTGGTTGGTAATTTAAGCAATGCTGACTCTGTCAGTTTAACTTGGAAGAAGAACACAAGCCTAAACTCCCTCGTTGTCCTCACTGTCACAAACCTGACCCACATTTCACGTTTAATTAGAAGTGAGCTAACTGGACTTCCAGGTAAGGAAAGTCAGACTAAAGCTGCAAAAACATCTGCCCCCTGAGTAGTCTGCTCTTAAACAACATAAATACAACTTTCGTGAGCCACTCGGTTTGCAAGGTTGAGGCTAAACTCAAGCAGAGTTCCTAAGGGCAGGGTGGATAAAACCTTCATTCCCTTTGGTTCCAGCACAGAGTTGCATCAGGGTGGCACAAACTTACATGAGGTCTGCAGCTTCTGGAAGCCAGTCTACAAAATATCCGGATCCTGGCTAGTGCTGCCAGGTTTGCTAGTCCTGGGAACCAAACCAGAGGTACCAGTGTTGGAAAAGTGCAGAGAGGAAAAAGCTGGTGCAGTTAAGTCCCTCAAGACCATTGTTCCTGTCTGAGGAAAAGTGTGACAAACCCCAAAACATACATAGCACAAATGTGAAACTAATGTGGAAAATTCCTATCTAAAATCCTATAGAAAGTGACCCAAGATTGATGTTATGAACCAGATATCAGAATATACAGCATGTTTTAAATTCTCATTACTGTCAGGGGAGCCATATAAATGTACTAAAAGCCAGAATAGGTCCCTTTAAATTATTAATTGCAGTTGCCTAATAATAACTCGGTGAATAGGAAGAAAAATGGTAAAAATGTACTATTAAAAACATATTAAAACAATAAAACATGTCAAGTGCACTGTACTTCACCAAGCACTTTTCTGTAGAATTTATATTTTCATACAAGTATCTTTAAGTAAAATCACACTTTTTGCCCAATTTAGTATTTATGATATTAATTTCCAGAAAGTTTATATGTTCTGCTGAATGCCCATTTCTGAGCACCACATTGATTCTCACAGTGGATGTAAAGAGGTCGTAGATGCCAGCAATACCCATTGTTGACATTTCTGAGTTTTAAGAGCAAAAAGCTCATAGGTCTGTAATGAGCTGAACCACTGAAAATTTGTTACACCAGGGACAAACCGTGGTAGCACTGGGATGCTGTAGCTATTTTAATCCCAGTGGAAACAGAATGTACAAAGCATGTTGGTATCTTGACTGACTCTGGTTTAAAAGGTTATGTGCAATGGTACAGTAATAAATGGCCTAACCTGATCTCAGTGTATGAGGCAAATTCATAAGAGAATGACAGGCAAACCCTGCTATTTGTTTGTGCACTTGAAAAACACCTTTTTTTCCCCCTTTTTTCTTCAGTGCACTGTTATAACGCTGCAACTCTCAGGTTTATTAGAGAAGTATTTCAGGTTTATTTGTCTGATTGTACTAAAAGCTTTTCTGTGAAACACAGTTATAATGTTTTAAAAAACACCACAGAAACAGATAGAGAAATTGGCTTTAAGCATAACCCATAAAACGTGGTATGGTGATCCACGGCCGTAAAGATAACTAGCTAGCTCTAAAATATATTTTGAGAATTCCACTTCTGTGCAGTTCACTAAATTCCTACTAATTATCATGCAGTTAAAAAGTGAACTAATTGTTAATGTTATTACATTCTGGGCCTTGCTCTGAAAGAGATGACATTGTAAATCTAGTTATTCCATTAGAATTCCTCTAACAGGAAAGGAAATCCTTTTAACCTATCTAGCAAATAGTCTCCACCACTAAGATATTTTCTCTTTGAATACAGATATTTTATTTTACAATCCTTCTCCCATTAAAATTTCCTTTTTAATTTTTCATGGTTATTCTAAATGCCTTATTAAAATAAGGCAAGTCCCCTTTCTTAGACACCTTTCCTTAGTGCTTTCTAAATTTCAACTTCTATAGGAAGCAAAGAGTGTTTAAAAAGCAGTTTCTGAGGGGGTGCAACTCTGATTTCAGATAAAGCAAAAAACCAACATACCATATTTGCCTTGTCTTCATCAACTAACTTATGACCAATGAATAAATGTAGAATGAATTTTGAGAAATAATGTTTCAACAGAGATATCCAGATGGTCTATGGCAGTCTGAATTTTCCTAATGGAATTATGTGATATCTTTACCATTGATGTGAGGGTATTTTATCCCCTTGTTTCTGCAAAAAACACTTTTCCCCCTTCGTAATATGAATAAAAATAAAGCATATCTGTAGGTGAATCCAGTAATGGCTTCCCCAGTGGTGATGCCTCAGTGTGCATGATGAATGGTCCAGGTCTTCCAAGGAAAGCTAATTCCAGCAGAGTCCACTAAGGTACCACCATGGATGGACCAGTGTTGTTGCCACCTGCTGTTCTGTGGCAGGTGCCACCAAGCCTTCCCATCATGCTTACTGCTCTGGACCCAAAAAAATAAAAGTGTGGTTTTCCTTCTTTGAAAGGAAGAAGTGCTTCTTCAAGAAAGAAGGACACAGGAAATTAATTCTAAAGAAGTTTGCTTCCAGGGAAAAGAAATTCCTCAGAATTCAAGGAAATTCCTTTGGCCAGACAGGAGACAGCTGCCAGCAGGGATGACAGAAGGTTATAAGGTAAGGGTGCCAGAGCCCTGGGACAGGCTGCCCAGGGGGTGTGGAGTATCCTTCTCTGGAGATATTCAAGACCCGTCTGGATGCCTCCCTGTGCGACCTGTCCTAGGGACCCTGCTTTGGCAGGGGGTTGGACCTGACGATCTCTGGAGGTCCCTTCCAACCCCTATGATTCTGTGATTCTGTATTGAAATTCAAGATCTAAAAAAATGGCTTCAGCAAAGATCTTTTTCATTTTCATGTCCTGTGCAGATACAACCAGGAAATACTAATACAAAATTTTTTGAAGTTTTAAGGTATATAAATTGCATATTTTAAAACCAAGTGCCGTTTTCATAGTCATAACTTTCAATGGTATAATTTTCAAGCTATATGTACCCTATAGTTAGATTTAGATCACGTGCTGCTTCACTTCGAGTAGAAAATTTCTCTTTAGTATCTTTTTTTTCTTATAATTGTTTCACTCAGTCTTTTTGGCTATACTGACTAAACTCATTAACACACAATTCAAGAAAGATGATTAAAAACACAAAGGTAAGATTAGATTGCAATATTTTATAATCCTAATAAAAAGAAAGTTTAATATAGTATTTTAAATTTATTTTAAGTACACCTTCAACCGATCAGTTTTACTGTTTGTGTTTTGGGTACATATATGTAACAATATATTGTATATATAGTATACACAATGCATAATTTTATAGTTATTCTATTTTATAGCTATTCTACTTGTATGTATAAATCAGAGTAAAATCCTTCCACAAATGACTACAATGAAGCTAGCTAGGCTTGTATTAGCCCCATAATACCCGCCAAGGATGTATATTATTAGTACTGTCAGTACTGGCATTTTGCTTCTCAGACTTTTGGTTTTCCTTTATTATACTTATTGGTTGTGTGAGCATTGTACAGCTCTAGGAAGTTATCTGTCTCGTGTAACTTAATGAGTCCAACAACAAATATAGATAAAGTTATATGACAGATCTGGATGGCTGACTGAATGAGCCACGAGTAATACAAATCAAAATCAGGATTTCTTTTACATTCCAGACAATCACAGTATCGGAGGAAAAAGGACATAAACTACTTAGATGATACATTTTACTTGTCAAAAACAAACCCATTAAATTCCTCAAGCCGCATATGTAGTGTTTGGAGAATATATAACTATTCTGGATGGGTTGCTACTCTTTAACCAAGCTGTAGCATAAATCTTTTGGGGGAAAAAACGTTTAATTGTTTGTTTGTTTGTTTGGGTTTTTTTTTATATTGTCACCAGACCAAAGGATGATTTTGATGCTGAAATGTTTGCCTAGAACACTGGGTCACAATATCTGTCCAAATCACAAAAAAAGAGTGTGATTAACTAGTACAAACCCTCAAACATACACCCACAGCAGAAGAAAACTAAAAACCGGACAGTGGTAGAAAATCTATCAAAGACAGAGACCAGCAAGTGACCACTAGGTCACTTTCCCTTTATGGTAAGGTCCAAGATACATCAGCCTGCATCCCAGAGTTACATCCCTGTGAACTGAGATTTGGCTGTGTCCCCTGCACAGTGCGCTATGCATCTTGCCATCATGATACCCCTCCACATAGACTTGGCCCACTGGAGCTTTTAACTTTGATTTTACCAGCCCAGCACTCGATCTCTCTGTTACCCACTGTCAAGTGCATGAAGACACATCAGAAGGCACATGTTTGCAAGTTAACATGTTGAATTCAATTAATAAATCTTCTAAGAATATCACAACAATCGAGATCAGATGCCTAGCACACCACACAGTGACAAGTGGATATAGGAGGTGTTTCTGGACTGTACTTTGTGCATCTGAAAGGTAAGTAGCTGGCTGTTCCATAGGCAGTGAATTAAGATGCCTGTAATTGTGCTCCCTATCTGCCTTTCCCCTATTTCCCTTCTTCCTAGAGTTCGGGCCAGATAGTCAATGAATTAAACTGCAAAACACACTACTCCCTGACCCCAAGGTTAGAACTATCATAAGCACTGACTGGAAATGGCTGCAAATAGTTCTTGTCATCCCCTCACTTTCCATTGGAAATCGAGTAATGACACAGGCAGTGAGTGGAAGCCCTTGCAAAGGTCACAGATTTATACCAGCTGAATCAATTTCCTACAACAGCGTTGCAGAAAATGTGGAGGAGATTTTTCCTAACACTATGGTTTTAGCATATTTTGTACATATTTGCTGTATTCTAAAAAAACCCAGAATGCTGACCTCACTGTCCCGTCCCGACACCCTCCCAAAAAACCCCCCACAAAACCCAAACAACACAAAGGATGCTATGCAGCAGTTTGTGTGGTTGGAAAGCTGTAAGTCCAAGGTGCCTTGCTGAGGCTCAGTCCATGTCAGTTCAGTCTTCAGTAGAAGCAGAAGTAACTGCTTCAGTTCTAAAAGAAGAGAGACTGAGCTCACAATGGTAAATGTAATTTCTAAGGGAAATAGAGACTACCAAGCAAGTGAACATCCTCACTCAATATCAAAAAGTTATTAATTTGTGTCCAGGCCTCCACGGTGTTCCCTAAAATGCAAATGAGTAGCCCCTTCAGCTGGGAGGGCAACTTTGTTCTCTTTGCAAACATCTTCACATTCCACTGAAATTTGTAGGAGAGCCAAGAGCTTGATTCATGTGGGTTCCAGTTAGCTTTAATCTGCCTCTGGCTTGTACTGTTCAAATATTTGGATGAATAAGATTTGTAACTTGAATCCACTATCAATTAAATTAAAATATAGATATAGATTCAGGAAAGTAAGAAAGAAGCAACAGTGGCTAATAATATATATGTAAGCATTACCAGTATGAAAAAAACAAATAATGTATTTTTTAGTGTTAACAAAAATTATCTTCTTAGAAATTCAGACTTTATCTATTCTAGCACACAGTGTTTTCTATGGAAGGGTTTGAACTAATCAGTACATAAAAATGTGATGATTATTAGTATTAGGATGAAATGATTGCTGGGAAGAGTGATCATCAAGGTAAGGTTAAAAATATAAATTATAGGCAAAAATTTGTCTATGTTTTAACAGAAATTATTTATACTTATGTCAACAATGCATCTTGTTACCATTTCACATGCAGATTACAGTGACTAATTGAAAACCATTCCATGAGAAAGAATTCACTGGGTTTTTTTCAAAAGCTTTTGTTGTTGGGGTTTTTCCCCTCTCTTCTCCAGGGTTCTTCTCCAACTGAAAAGCTCCACAGAAAAGACCTTTCCTATTAAGGTTCGCACTTAAGAACACATTCAACTTTCACTGAAATTAATGGGATTTAAGCCTGTGTTAAAGTGCTTTTCTGAACTACAGCCAACATTTGAAAGCAAAGCTGTGAAGTTCCTGTTTTTCAGTAACTGCATGTGTTCAGGCCTCAATTTCACAGTCATATTATATTAATTTCCCCAGGAAAGTTAAATTTCAGTATTCCTCTAGTAATTGAATACCTGGATGGGAAGAATTTCTGACTAGGTTTCTAAAGATATTTGGGAACTTAAGAACACAAACCAGCAGCCAACAGTGTTTCCACTGACTGTGTAGTAAGAACTGAGGTACTTACCCTGCACCCTTAAGTGTTCAAAATACTTTTGAAAATCTGCCTAGTCACACGTTAGGTCTGAGGCCAAAACTTTTAAATTCTAGTATAATCAAATAGAACAATGACAGTTTTGCTGTCTTGCTGCACAAGAATCTCTGTCTTTTTTGGGGGGATAGCAACTTTCTTACCACTCCCTCACCATAGGTTTGCTTATGATACGCTTCCTGGTTCCTGGAAAGGTCTCCTGATAGGAGGCACAAGTAGACTTTTCCCAGCTTACTAGTTAATGGAATCCTGTAATGCACTGAGCTACGTAACAGTTATTCTCTTACCAATGATCTTACTCTAACTTACATACACCCCGATGGCTGGAGGTAAGGGAGTGGGACAAAATCCAAAATTTGGGCTCAGACACTCCTAGTCTGGCCCAGGTCATTTAATTTGCCTTGAACATCTGTACTCTTTCTGCAAAATAGATTACATGTTGGTCAAACCCATGGAAGAATTAAATCCATACACCAATAGTGGCCAGATACTATGTCAATGGGTATAGGTAGAAACATTTAAAGTTGCACACCACCCCATGAAAGTGATGTGGCTACTGTTGTTATCCAGCCCTAGCTTGTAGTTGACCACCACATGGCTGCTCACTCGTCCCTCCTGATGGGATCGGAAGGAGAATGGGGACACAAAGGTAAAACTCATGAGTTGGGATAAGGACAGTTTACTGGGACAGCACAGGGAGAGGGAAATAACATAAGACTTACAACAGAATATACAAAATAGGTGAAAACAGAAGGCAATTTACTTACTCAGCAACCAACTGGACACTTACCCCTTCCCAGAGCCACACAGACCCATGTCACCCCTCCCCAACTAGCCCCCTTTTATACTGCCCATGATATCATATGGTATGGAATAGCCCTTAGACGACTTTGGATCACATGTCCTGGCTGTGTCCCATCCCAGCACCTTGTAAAAATTAACACTATACTAGCAGAAACCAGAAACAGTGCGTACACTTTACACTTACTTTATTGTTTCTTGACCCTATCACAGATTCCATGATCTCCTGTTTGTTACCTTCCTCTGTCGTAGAGAAGTCCTGCAGTGATTTTCACAGAAACCAGCAAAAATTTGTTTTATTAAAATTCCTAGAAAATACTTTCATGATTATATCTGTAGCATGATTTGTCTCCCTATTAACTGCTAGAGCCAGGCTGGAAATCTTCAGCTGGAAGGAAATAGCCATATTTAAAAGATATAAGAACAGTGCCTCAAAAATTAATTTCATTTCAGGATGGGATTCATCTGTTTCTTTGAAGACTCCAATAATGTCTTCCCTAACTCTATTAGATGCCCAAGATTCTTTTGAAATCCATGATTATCTAGTCAATACAATTAGTGAAGTCCTTGGTATAATGCATTTCAGCCTGAAATACATCAAAACTAAGATAGATCAGCTCCAACATCACATTATCCATGGAGACGACTTTGGTTCAAGTATGCAGACTTATCTTTAGAAAGACTGGCTTTCCAAAATGTTAGTTTATCTTTGAAGTCTGCTGCTTCTATTTTAGACTTGGAGATATAAATTTTTCCCTGGAAGTTAGTCTACTTTTTCTAGCACTTTTAATTTTTTTATTGAAGGATATTGCTGAAACCTGCAAACCTTCCTTTGCATATACTTTATCTCATGCTTACAGCAATGCTACCACTAATTCTCTCTCAATTGATTTTAAAGGAGCTTTAATGTGATTAAGTTAGCTAAAAAACTATGGAAGTTTAAAGGTGAATTAGATGAATCTTTTATTTGGTTTCCCTACAAAATTCTCTGTAAGTAAAGTAAAAAAATACCACATTAGATGGTGTTCTGTATACAAGTGCCATGATCCTGCAACTTCACAGAACCATTGTAAGCTTCTTGTATCCCTCTGTGACTTCATACTGGCCTCCAGTGCCCATCTGTGCCACTGTGAGTTTTGTTTCACTTCTCAAAAAGGCACTTAAATCAGACTGCAACGTAGCCACCTTACTTCTCCACGTTCACACAGTCGGGGTGTTCTGTGTTTGATTCTCAGCTATGCACTGGAAACTGAAACAGTTCAAGGAGGAACTTTCAGAAAAGCATAAGGATTTCAAAGAATCATTTAAAAAATAATTCTACTGGAAAATTAATTATGCAATACAGCAAATGAAAGAAAATTGTGTAACAAAGATCTCATGAGGGAAATACATGTAGCTGAATTTTATAAACAATAGGAAAAAGGACCATTAATAAAATTGTCAAAGTATTACCATGTTCAGTAGTACAAGCAGATGAAAAGACTACTAGGCAAGAGTAGACATTGTTCAAGCTTTAGATGTTCAGTTGTAATGAACCAGGAGCCTTTAGTATGCACCTACTGAAGCACAAATATAAGTTCAATTTCAGAGGGACATAAGGAAGAAACCTTTCTTTTTGTATGTATTTACTAAAATAATTATTATTTCTATGGCAACTAGAGGTGCTTAATATCTCATCATGTCTTAGGCAAGTGAAATCTAACTTTCAGCCTGATATTTACATCCTGGAGTTACCAAAAGCAGACTCTGCAGTTCATTCTAGCTGTGAAGGTGAGAAGTTTGTCATTGGTGCAGCTCCCCATCTATGACTGCTTGTCTTGATTCTTCTTCCCTTTTTGGGGAAGATGAATTGGGACTCTTCTGGGTCCAATATAGACTAGAAGCCTTAAACTTACAAAGCCCAGAACTCTAAGACTTAACTTCCCAGGCATTTACAGGTCTATTAGAAGGTCTGTAAGCCCCATGTTGTGACTAGTGTTGACAGTGAGTCTCCTTATTCAAGCTGACATGAAGCTATGGGTCTGTCCACAGCCAAGACCGGTTGCCTCAGGTGGAAGGGTGAAGGTGAGAGAGGAGATGGGAACAATAAAGGATCATATGCTGCCTCAGAAAGGCCTCTAAGTCCTCAGTGCAGTAGGATGGTAACAGAGGTCTGTAAAGCTGAGTTTTACATCCATTCAAACAAAGAGATGTTGATGGACAGTGTACCAGCATCAAAGAATAGTGGTCACCTGAGCAAAGTTTGGCTGCCAATGTTGGGTAAGACGCAGTACAGAGACCACTCTGACAGGGTGAAAAGCTGTACGTGCAGATGGGGGTGACTCAGGCGCAGGACATACCTTACAGGTGGTATACAGGACAAGCACCATAAACACTTTTGGTACACGCTGTCCATTAGACTACCTATCAGTTATTTTGTGTTTGGCAGTTTTCTACCCTCCCCAAATTGTTCCATATTTTCAATCCTTGCATTGGTTTGAAGACAGAGATTTCACAAGAATTTCAGCTGTTTGACTGAATTTTTCAGTACCAATATGCTGTTTCTTTTGGAATTCTAGCCAGACTTACCTACTTCCCTGTGCTGCCTATAGCCAAGATCTGCTTTCTGTCATTTAAAGGCTTGCCTAAATGATTGCCTTATTTTTATTTTATTTATTTTTTTACTCATGTCACACTACTGAATTATTCCAAACTTTGGAAAAGATCGGGGAAAACTGGGACAGCAGAACTAGCCCACAAATGTATCTTGCCTTTTCAAATAGGATCTATTAGTTTACTTTGCTTTCTTCTTTTCATATTCTAGTTTTCACTCTTTTCATGTGAAGATGTATTGAGTATTGGTCCTCAGCAGAAAATCTTTAGTATGAAATGAGCTTTCATGTAGCAAAGTAAAACAAGAATCCCACTGCTTTCAATTAAAGTTTTTTTTGTGTCTGTCTGACTAGCGGGAGGATTGAAAAAACAATATGTAAATTTTGTCAGGATCTAGTTGCATTTTTATTTCACTAAATAGAACATATAAAGATAATTAGAGAAATAAAATATGACTTTATACCCATACACAATATGCATACTTACAAATAAATATGTATGCACAATACAATATGTATTTTATACACATTAAGACAGAACCTATTGACAATAATGGGATGGACCAAAGTTTTACATTTGGAAGACAGTGAAAAAACCTTTTTTATAAAAATTAAATGTAAGAATTGTGGTATCAGGCACAATTCCTTTTCCCACATAATCAGCACTCTGTAAAATTAGCACACACACTTTGCATGAACATTTCAAGATTGTTTTTTTCCCCAGAAAAATATTAATCATTCATCCTTTGCACTGTATTTGGAGAATTTGTTATTTTACAAAATATTTATTCCTTCATGATGAAAAAATGGAGGATTTCTTTAAGACTAGCAGCAGTATTATTTTGGATAGTCTTCTCAGTAACTAAAAAATAGAAATTTTTTTTGTTTGAAAGAATTTTCATTGTATGTGGCATCTTTTCATGGAGAGGATGCAGCACATTGTATATTTGGTATCTAAAATGGCAGATTGGCATTCTACTAAATGGGGGAATGAAAGCAATAGGTTATTTGTCAAGATATGTAAAGATTTGTAAAGGTATTTGTAAAATAGTGCAATGACTAATTTTATAGTCTAATAGTAGATACGAGAAATAAAGAGAAATTATTATCTATTGACATTTATTTTCTATATGCATTGTTGCTAAAAGGGGTATTTTTTAATTTCATTGTAAAATTTTATTTGTACTGTAAAATAAAATTAAAACTACGTTTTTATTTCATTTATTTTTATTTATTTATTTTTAACTGTTCACAGGCATAGTTGACTGAGCCAAGTCCTATACTAACACAGAGAGCCTGTCTGAAACCACTTAATATCTACCATGTCTTATTTATCTCATAACAGAGAGAGGAGCATAAGAAGACAATGTTGTTATACCAGACTGATATACAACTGCCTCAGCACCTTATTTGCTAGTCTACTGTCAATTTTCTTTAAACCATTAGAGGAGATGAGTGTTTCAGGGGCTTGAATTAACTATTTCAACAGCAGTAAAGGTGACCAGCTGGTCATCCACCTGGACAAAGTTTCGAGCAATACAATACCTGAATTAAGTTGGAGTATCAACTACTGAGCCAAGACAGCCTACTAAACAACTCTCCTGCCTCTGCTGCGTTATTTTCCACCAGCGAAGCTCCCACACAATCTCACATATGATAATAAATTCATCAGTCTTGATTGAAAGAGGGTTCATGTGCTACCAGCTCTTCTTGAAGAGTGCAGCTGGTCTTCCTGCATTCGTGTGGGCCTAAACCAAGCCTGCTCTTGCTATTTCTGATAAATATTTATATAGCAACATACAGATCAAACGTTTCTTTTTTGCCACAAAGAGGCTTCAAACAACATATATGCATTCTCATTTGAAAAATAACTATTAAACAATTGCAAAAAACCCTACAATATGCAAATGGATTACTTTTTAGTCACAAATTGCTTATAAAAAACTGATAAACTTACAAAAGAACCCATATGATACTTGTTTAGGGATACATGACAGCTGCTTAGACCCTGTAAATGGAAAGAGAAAACTTTCACCAAAATGTGTTCTTTTAAGCACTCAGCCTGACTGGAGCCAGCATTCCTCATAACTCTGAAGAGACCCAGCTTTTCAACTAGCAAGAAATTATGAGTAATCATGGAACAGTTAGAAAGATTCTATTACAATACAGACATATATTCCCTTTTAAAAAAATATTTCCTGAGTGAAGATACTTAAAGAAACCCTGGACAACTGTAATCTGAAAACTGTTGTTGCAGAAAACATCAACCTATTCAGAAACACTCTTTGGTAGTGAAAATTTGAAAAAGAGGCTAGTAAAAGAGTTAATAATACGTTTTTCTGAGTGAGAAACAGAAAGATCAAGAGATTTGTATAATTAGGAATTTGCTCAGAACTATCAACACAGTTTTCAAGGGAGTTCTTGTTGCTGAAGAAAATAGGATAGATTCTTGGTTTCCTTACTCCCCCCAGGAACTCATGAAACTGAAAGTTACTTGTCTGAATTATTCAGGTGTCTTTAAAACAAGTCAACAGGAGAAGGGAAAGAAAAACCACACAGCTCCTTCACAGGCAGTTACTTTTTTTTTCTATCACCTTTTTCATATTTTTTTCCATCTCATCTCAAAAACTCAAAGTACAGATTGTTCCAAGTGAAATTTGTCTTTGTTGAAATGGAGACAATGGAGCTATGATGCTTTGTGATACCTGGTACTCTAGCTTCAAATACTCTGCTGCTCTCAGAAATACTACACTTTCTTGGACAGCAAACACATAATAATATATTTCTTATTTTTTCTGTGCGCCCCAACTCCATTCCCCATCTGAGCAAACTTTGCATTTGAATGGAAAATGACTCAAGACTACTGTTTGCAACATAAAGTGAGGAGGAATAAACACTACTGAATCTTTTCCCAGCCCTTCCTCCCTCCTGCCTTCCATATAGTGACTGATGAATGTATGTATGAATATGCAGAAAACGTGTCCTGCTGTTATCAGCTGCCAAAGCTGATTTACCCCACGTACAAAGGCCAACCCATGAAACAAATTATGAATATAAAAAAATGCAGTTGTTACTTTTTATCTCCCTTGGGAAACGCATTTCTCATTGTCTCCAGTAATTGCAGAACCTAGGGTGGGTTTTTTTCCCCACATAAACAATTCATGTTCTCATTCTCATTTCCAGGAACTGAACAATAACAACAAGAAAAGGATTATCTAAAAATTATCTGGTGTAGTTCTGCATGAAGACCAGGAGGATTGTTATGCTGGTCTTCTGGAAACAGCTTACCTTGTGAAGAGCGATTTGATTCCCAGTGCTACTGATAGAAAGGCCAGTGTCTTTATTAGGCTGAGACTGACTAAGGGTTACATTGCTCCATATACTCCCTCACAAGAAGTTTAGTAGATTATATCCTTTATTCTTGGATAATTTTTGTACATGCTCCTAAAATATTTATGGCGATTTTTCTCCACAGGATTTTTGTCTCTGGTGGAAGATAAAGTGATAGGATGTAAAAAGCAAAGGTGAAAAAGCAGAGGACACCTGAATAACTTCAGTATTGGAGAGGAGCTGTTCCCTGCCCTGGGACTGGTAGCGCTGCCTTGAAAATTCTGTGGTGAGTATGCAGAAATTTAATCTTTCCTGAACAGAATTTATTAGGATTATAAACCATTTATCTGTTTCATGTATTAGAAATTCTTATGCAATATGCAAAATGAAGAAGAGAAAAAGAAGCTGAAACTGGAGAAAGAAATTTATGTATGGTTCAGGGGATTTTAATACTGATTAACTTAGACAATGAATAGCTTGAAGTGGTACAAACCCAAAGAAACAAAGCTAACCAATATTTCAAAACTGTCCATGAGTATGCAGGGAGCTGGAGAGTTATCAAAACTCATCTATGAGGGTAAACTGAAATTATATAAATAAATGTGAAGGAAGTAACCATGAAACCTTACACACTTCAGGTTTTCTGTATATTTGTGATGTATTGAATTTCATTTAGAATTGAAGATTTATACACTAAGTCATGGAGCAGCAGTAAAATCATTATGTAAATGTAATTTCCATCTTCATGACAAGGGTTTTCTTTAAATATGCGTACTCCTTCAAGTGTTCATTTGGGCATAGCATATACTTACCTATAGGGTTGATCCACTTTTTTACCAAATGTTCTACTGACTGTTGTCAGGTGGTGTGTTTGGTTTGTTTAGGAAAAGAAATCGACTAAGAATAGAAACCAAAAGACAAATTCTTCATGACTCCTTGGCAAAAAAAAGAGCAATACAAATAATATATGCAAATTTCCAGGGCCCTGAGGACACTGTCAGCACTTGCCAGTCCCAGGGCTCCTTAACACCAATAAAAAGGAGGTATTATCTATTTAGTGGAGCTATACATTTAAACATGCTTTTAAATTTTACTAATAAAAAAGGTTTCCGTGTTCTTCAATTTTTCCTTGAAGTAGCTGTGAGCTTCTCAGCTGCACTCCAGGAATTTATGAAGAAAAAAACCTTGTCCTATAAAGCAATCATTTTTATTAAAATTAAATAAAGATTTTTTTTGTAGAAGTTGATTGCTTTCTGGCCTGCAGTGTTTGTATGTAAAGTCTCTAAGGATGATAATATATTGGAAACTGTTATCTGCTAATGTGGATACAGTAGCAAAGTAAGAGTTCACAGTTTAAATTACAGAAAAAAAAATAATTATAGTTCATCAAAGCCAATAGAGTTCATCCACATGCTATATATGTTAAAGTGGAAAAAAATCTTCACCTTCAGATTTTAAAAATATCTGTGTCTGATGCGTTTCCAGCTGCAGGTCTAGTCTTAAAATAGAGCTTCTTTTTCTCAGAAATAGTTTGACACTTCTTCTCTAGTTTTTTTTTCAGTTTCTGTGTAGAGATGGACAAAACCATCCACCCCCAGTGATCTATTTGGCAAGACAACTTCAACCGATACTCACGTTCGTTCTTACGAACGATCAGTACAAAAATACATCAGTCTACAGAAACCTTCCCAGCTGCTACTGCTTCAAGTGCTCTGTGTTTTCAGTGCACACTGTTCATGGTATGTGATAGTTCAGCGCTGGTGAGATGGCCAAGCTGCCACCATGGCAAAGACACATGAGGTTTGCTCTCAGTCTCTCCTGAATGAGCTGGTCTTTCTTCATTAGCTGTACAGAGAGCCCGGCTTCTCAATCTGAGCAGACAAATTCCATGTTTAAAATAAATCAGCGCTAAGATTTCTGACAGTGCATTTTTTTTTCCTAAAAATAAATACCCAGCACTTTCCTTTGGTAAAATTATTCTTTATGCCTAGGCATAACACTCAGCCTATACAATGTGTATCTTTCACCTCCTCCCTGTTTCACAGTCTTATTTAAGGCTTAAAGATTGCATAACTCTTCTTTTTATCTCTCTGAACGGTGAAGAATTTCATGTTACATGATCATCCTGATGAAAACATGCCCTGAAAAAATATTGAGCGTATGAAAGAGCATACAAAGAAAGCCAACATATTTCACAGAAACTCCTAAGTGTTCAGGATTTGTTTTCAGCTTGCACTGAAAATAAATTGAAATATTTTAATGTTTTCATAAAACCTATCTGTCTTAAAATGTCTTACTCATAATTAAAATGCTACACTTAAAGTTTCTTCTCAGTCAGGTCACAGATAAACAACAACAATCAAACAAGCCAGCTTCACCTAAAAGCATTCTAGAAATCAACAGATTTCCACAACTTTTCAAATTCAACAAATTAGCATATTTCCAATGTATCTTATTAGTAATTTTTCATTGAACTTCAGTTGTAATTATTAGTGAGACACATTGTCAAATCATGTTCATATATATGCTAGAGAATATTCATTATCATTATTCTCTTATCTCCACTCAAGATAGCTATATTGATTATGACCAGTTCAATGTTGAAGTCCTAAAACCAGAAATCAGTATTTAATAAAAAGCAGAAGGGACATAATTTCTATCCTGGATTACCCCACAACTCTCCATTTCACAGTAGGTGGGTAAAAGGGGCAGGAGGAGAGTGAAGAGTGTTGTCAGTTTTCCCTTATGAGGATAGTCATTCGAAGTTTACATGGCCTGAAAGGCTAGAAAGTTTTGATATAGACTGGACACAAATTAATGTCTCAAAATGCAGAAGGTATCTGCAGTTATTCCATTATAAGGTGTGGCTTGACCCCAAGTACTGAATTTAGCCTCCCATCCATCATGGATTAATTATGTTTCCAGGAACAAAAAAGGATAATAATTCAAGGTGATGTGCAAGGAAGTGACCGTATAACTGCCATTAACCTATGTATCACACTAAGTAATTGTCCAAAAGTCCTACCACTAGTCCTGGCTTTAAAATTTTGCTCACCTATTTCAAGAAAATATTCCTAAGGAAAATATTTTTTTCCTCCTACAAATGAGCATTTGTACTCACACCAGAAACATCATATAACATGAAAGTTATATCCTGTGTGGATAACACATCCATTGATCAACCTGAGTAAATGGGGGAGAATGCTAGTATTTATGCAAAAGAAATTCCTTGTCACATCTTAACTTACACTCCCAGGGGATCCATAGTATATTGTGTAATTTATGCCATAAGGGATATTTTTTTAGACTGATTTACTCCATTGCTGGTGCTGTGCTATTAAAATCTTATATTCCTTAATGATTGCAATTTAATGAGAATAATGTTACAGGGAAAATGAAAGAACATGTAACCAAATCAAGGTTGAAAAACCATTCAAGAGGACATGTCATATCTTCACAGACCACCATAAAACAATAGAAATGTCCCTGAAAACTCAGAGACTACATTAACTATTCAACTTTCATCATGATTTTGATGCTGAGAAAAGCTGCAATAAAAACTCAATAGTCTTGGTGATTACTAAGCAGGTATTCTTTATTGCAGTTCTAGGCAGCACAGGGGATCCCTCCTCCTAATGTGCACACTGAATGAATTAGTTGCACAGCTTAAATGCAGGTCAAATACACATATTCATGACCTTTCCAATAAATTATTAACATATTATTTTTCTGAGAATTCATTAGCATAGGTTTCCACCCTTTCCTGCATGCATACTACAGTCTTTAGTTGGCCTTCAAGGACCCTGCTGGTTGTTTACTTCATCCACTCATCTTCATTCACTGTGTTTTTGTCGTGAACTATAGCCTTTATCTTCCTCTTCCTGTTTAGCAGAGCTGCATGACTGGTCTTGGGGCCACATTGTGGCCTTGAGTTTTCTTGTTCTTGGAGACAGTCCCACTAGAAAGCTCACAATGTGCTGGCACACACGTTCCACGATACCATTGCCACAAAATATGTTCCTGGTATCTACAAAAGCCTAGACAGTAATTCTCTATTAGAATCATTGCTGCATAATATGTCACTGACACCCATAAAACTCCAGACAGCAAGTCCCATTAGATTCAGTCCCCTTTTCACTGTTCTGAACTATAAGAGTACACAGTAAAGAGAGGACAGAAGAAATTCAGTGGTCTCCTGGGAGGGACATTGAGACTCCCTAGCCACAGTCTTGACAGGTGTGCACAGGCCTTTCATTGTCTATAATCATATTTTTAGTTTCTATTCCTAAGGAGTATCCTTTTAAAGATAACACCTTATTTTTCAATGCTTCTAAAAAAACCCCACCAAAACCAGTAAACCCCAAAACATTTTCTGTTCACTGGCTTCCTGGCAGCAGCTAAAAGAGTTGGCACGGGTTTCCCTGTAAGTGCACATAGGACCAAGACATAATCCTGTCTTTGACAACGTACTAATGAGTGATAAATTCTTTCAAATGCAAAGAAGGGAGAATGGAGGTATTAATAATCTTTAAGCTCTGTTACTGCAAACAGTAGCTGCCTGTTCCTAATTATGTAAGTAAAAACATGCTACATCAGAAAAGTCTTTTCCCCAAATCCCTAAGTCTGTTGTTTCCTACTAAGTACTGCAGGCAATATTTGCAGCTATGAATATATATTTTTAAAACATCAGCCCTGAATTCAGTTTTACTGATGTTCACAACTGCTTTCACTTGCTTCACAGTAACACTGAAATCTTGATTTTTTTTGTTTGTGAAAATATTAATGTGATCAGCTTGAGGAAGAAAACCACACAGGTTGGAAAAGGTGACAAGTAAGGAACATGCTATTCTGTTTGCAAACACCTGATTTGATGAATAAAATTATGAATATACCATGTTTGAATCTACATCTGCTTATGGACATTTTATAAATTTAAATAGGCCATACTTGTTTACTGAACAGGTCACTAAATGTCTGCATACAGGCTACAGTACTGCTACATAAGAATGAGAGATGAGAAAACAATGTCATACATCACTCAGCAGAGAATCTGCTGCTGATTAAGAGCCCTTGGAACATTTATGGAGAAAAAAAAATTCAGCAAGGCTCATTAGCTCAGACATAGTGCTATGCTAACAGCTGGCACACAGCTGGCTAACTCTTGCATGAGCAGAACAGATGTACGTCTATCTACAAAATGGTGCAGCAGCACAACTATACTGGGAAGAAAGAAACCCCATTGAAAACAGTAGAAGGCACACACATGAGTCCAGTTTTTGATGAAAAAGCTCTTCTCAGTACCCTACTGGAACAGAATCAATGTTCTTTTAGCTTGGCAAGGTTGCTCTCACAATGGTCAGGTTGAGATGTTTCAAATAAAGAAGGAAAAACTGCATACAACTATGTCAGATAATCATCCCATTAGAACTGCTAAGGATTTGTTGCATCGTGAAGCTTACCAATCCTTGAAAATGTGTTGGCAACCAACATTAGCAACATTTTGCAATGTCTCCATCATTCAATGAATATTCAAACCTTTTTGGAATTTTGCTTAGTCTTTGCCCTCAGTAGCAACCTGTACAAATGTTTTTAGTAGCTTAATTATATACTGTGTGAAAAAATTTTCCCACACAGATTTGAATCAGCTTCCTTTCAGTTTCACTGAATATCTTCTTCATTATATATGTTAAGAAACAATAACTTCCAATCTATTCTTTTTTAGGCTATTCTATGGATTTATTTTCTATGGATGGGGGTGCTTTTTTCTCACCTTTGTTGGTTTTTTTTCTTGAGTGTTCATGCATATGAGACTGCTTCATACAGGAATCTTGGTCTTTTCATTTTATTTTTTGTAATTATTTTTTTTTAATGAGAGCTCCTATGCTGTCCTAGCATTGTCACTGATTCCCTTCTCCTATTCCTGAACCCGTCCTGAAATCTGACGATGTTCTTTTTGAGACAGCAGGACAAACACTTCAGCAAACATTTTAGATGATGACATATAGTCTTTTAATATTGCCATTACGCCAATTCCTAGTATAGATCTCTGTTAAATTCTCTATATATCCCCCCAAATAATTTGCCAGCTTTTCTGAAGAGTGGATTGAGAAGATACCTTCAGTTATAAGTTCATAATTGCTTTCATGCTTATAACATAAGTTGATAGTTAACAGTTCATTAATAAGGCAGAAAACTATTAACACAGCTCCCATGTTATGGTCAGCTGATGTGCTTAGTATTATAGAATCAGAGTGGTTTGGGTTAGAAGGGACCTTAAAGACCATCTAGTTCCAGTGCCCCTGCAATGGGCAGAGACACCCTCCTCTAGACCAGGTGGCCCAAAGCCCCATCCAATCTGGCCTTGAACCCTGCCAGGGATCCAGAGGCAGCCAAAGTTTCTCCAGGAAACTAGTTACAGTGTCTCACCACCCTTGGAGTGAAGAATTTTTTCATAATATCTAATCTAAATCTACTCTCTTTCAGTTTAAACCCATTATCCCTTCTTCTATCACTACATGCCCTGATAAAAGAGTCCCTCTCCATCTTTTCTGTAGATCCCCTTTACGTACTGGAAGGATGCAATAAGATGTCCTTGGAGCTTTCACTTCTCCAGGGTGAACAAGCCAAAGTCTGTCATCCTGTCTTCATAGGAGAGGTGCTCAAGCCCTCTGATCATCTTTGTGGCCCTCCTCTGGACTTGCTTCAACAGCTCAGTAACTTTCTTGTACTGAGGACCCCAGAGCTAGATGCAGTACTCCAGGTGGGGTCTCACCAGAGCAGAATAGAGGGACAGAATCACCTCCCTCAATCTGCGTGTTATGTTGTTTTTGATGGAGCCTAGGACACAGTTGTCTTTCTGCATTGAGGGTTGCTCTCAATTCATTCTCTGTCCTACCTGTATTTGTGCTTGGGATTGCCTTGACCTGTGTATAGGACCTTGCACTTGGCCTTGTGGAACTTCATGAGGTTTGCATAGGGCCAGCTCTCAAGCCTATCAAGGTCCCCCTGAATGGTATCCTTTCCCTCCAGTGTGTCAACCACACCACACAGTGCAGTGTGATCGGCAAACTTTCTGGAGGTGCACTGGATCCCACTGTCCATGTCACCAACAAAGGTGTTAAGCAGTGCCAGTCCCTATACCAGCCCCTAACAAATGCCCCTTGTCACTGGTGTCTACTTGGACATTGCGCCATCGACCACAACACTTTGAGTGTGACCATCTAGCCAATTCCTTATCCACTGAGTGGTCCATCCATCAAATGTCTCTCTAATTTAGAGGCAAGGATGTTGTGTGGGACAGTGTCAAACACTGGGCACAAGTCCAGGTAGACGACATATGTCACTCTTCCCTTATCCATTAACGCTTTAGCCACGTTGTAGAATGGACCAAATTTGTCAGGCATAATTTGCCTTTAGTGAAGCCATGTTGGCCTTCACCAATCACCACCATGATCTTGCCAAGCACAGAAGTGAGACTGATCATCCTGTAGTTTCCCAGTTTTTTCTTTTTTCCCTTTTTAAAAATGTTGTTAAAAAAAAAAAAAGAAAAGTTTATGCTTTTCCAGTCACAAGAACTCCACAAGAATTCCACAGCTTCTCAAATACGATGGAGAGTGGCTTAACCACTTCATTCACCCAGTTCCCTCAGGACCAAAAGATGATATCTCTTCATGTCCCATGGACTTGTGCACCTTGCAGTGCCTTAGACATTCTCAAACCTGATCTTCTCCTGCAGTCCCTGTCTTTGTCCTATGTGCCCTGGGCAGTGTGACTACAGCCCTTGCTGGTGAACACCAAGGCAAAAAAATTCATCAAGTACCTCAGCTTTCTCCATATCCCAGGTAACCAGGTCTCCAATTTCATTCAGAAGGGGACCACATTTTGCTCTTGTCTTCCTTTTATCACTGACATAGAGACTTTTCTGTTTGTCCTTGATGTCCCTGGCCAGATTTAACTGCATCCGGGCGATAGCTTTCTTGATCCCTGGCTGCTTGGACACTTTCTCTTTTCTTTTAATGTGGTTATATATATATAATGTGGTTCCCATGGTGGCTAAGAGAGCCATTGGGATCCTGGGGTGCATCAAGAAGAGTGTGGCCAGCAGGTCAAAGGAGGTGATCCTCCCCCTCTGCTCTGCCCTGGTCAGGCCCCACCTGGAGTATTGTGTCCAGTTCTGGTCTCCCTGGTATAAAAAGGACAGGGATCTCCTGGAGAGAGTCCAGAGAAGGGCTACGGAGATGATTAAGGGCCTGGAGCATCTCCCCTGTGAGGAAAGGCTGAGTGAGCTGGGACTGTTCAGCCTTGAGAAAAGAAGAGGGGGACCTAATTAATGTTTATAAAGATCTCAAGTGTGGGACACAAGGGGAAATAGCCAGCCTCTTTTCAATGGTCTGTGGGGACAGGACAGGGGGCAATGGCCTCTAATTGAAGCATAGGAACCACAGAATCACAGAATCACAAAGTTGGAAAAGACCTTTAAGATCACCAAGTCCAACTGTTCCTGTCCTATGCTAAACTATATCCCTAAGTACCTCATCTACCTTTTTTTAAACACATCCAAGGAAGGTGACTCAACCACCTCCCTGGGCATCCTGTTCCAGGCCCTGACAACTCTTTTAGTAAAAATTTTTCTAATATCTAAGCTCCACACCAATATGCAGAACAACTTTTTCCCAGTGAGGGTGCCAGAGCCCTGGGACAGGCTGCCCAGGGGGTGTGGAGTCTCCTTCTCTGGAGATATTCAAGACCCATCTGGACACCTATCTGTGTGACCTGTCCTAGGGAACCTGCTTTGGGTTTGACCCAATGATCTCTTGAGGTCCCTTACAATCTCTACAATTCTGTGATTCTGTGATATGCTATATTATATCTATATTTGAATTTCAAAATGTTTAACAACACATTTGTGAATATTCAAAAGAAAGAAAAGTTCAGATATTACTCAGAAGTACCTACAGCATCTACAAGGACACTTGTGGACTTAGATGAATGTTCAGTAAAATATACTGTATAAAAGTTAACATATAAAATAAGTCACTACAATCCTAAAAACCCCAAATCTATATAAGATAGTAAACAAACAAATTTAAAACCAGAAATGAATAGGAAGAGGACAACTCACAAAAAAACCCCCAACAAACCACCAAACCAAAACACTCCAACCCAAAACAAAACCAAAAAAACCCATTCTTAATAAAAAGTGAACATTTTTAGTAATTCAGGTAACAGGAAACAAAAACTAAGCTGTCTTGAAGGTTTGTTGCTCACAGCTCAAGGGTGATTTAAAGAAAGCTTTCAAAACAAGTCTTTTCCAAGGTGTGACCAGGAACTTAACAAGATTGCTGCAAAATTTCTTTAATTCAACTACATGAGAAAAAAAATGTCATTTGGAGCAAAATTTCAATGGTAACCTACAGGGTTTTACTCCTCATATCAAAGTGATTATCACTTGTGGAGACTTAAGTCTTACTTTCTCCTTCCAAAGAAATCAAGAGAAACACAAAACCAGGTGGGATTTTACATTCCCTTCCTTCATTCTGCACCATGTCACACTGAAGTCCATTTATTTCCATGGGGTTTGGATCATGTTCTTCCTAGGCCTTTTTCATCTTATCCTTCCTTTCCAAAATGCAGCTTCATATGGTCCGAACAGGTGCTCTATGATTTCTGCATCCCAAATAGCAAGTATCTCCTTCCAAATCTGAAGTGTTACAAAGCCAGGCAACCCACTTCTGAAAGTGACATTTCTCTTTATGCCCCACAGAATTAGGATGCCAAAGGTTTTATACCCTGAGTAGAGTAATTCACTCTATAAAGGAATGAATCATTACGCTGGCTTCTCAATACTTTTCATAAAATTTATGTTTGTTTTTGACAAACGTGTTTTATGGACAACTGTAAAATGTCTGTGGGTAGCAGGTACAGAGCTTCCAACAGCAAAGAATTAAGTCACTGCTACTCCTGGAGTGTTAATGAGGAAAAAATGTGCTGAATGTTCATACTTTCGTTGAAATACACGTATTATGCTTGCTACAGGTGCACAATGCTAATTTGCTTTTTGGGCAAACTGTGCTCAATTTACATAATTTTAACATCCTAAAACCTGCAAACATCAGGAAAATCTGCGTGTTTCTCTGCCTGTAGCATTAAGTCATTGAATGCCTAAGAATCAATATAAGTTCTCAGAACCAGGAGGGAAGCTCTACTGGAGTGCTGCATTAGGTAAATTATGGGATCAAAGCCTTGAGGGATACTAGACCAGGTCTTCTGTCTATAACCAACATCACCATGGTAATTTCACTGCCTGTAAGACCAGAACTATTTTTTCTGACCCAGCAATACTTCAAGATGGGCAATTGCTAATGATCCATCTTCTTGGAAGACATCCTTATGAGCATACCTGATAAACACAGAACTCAAGCTAAGTAGCATGTTATAAGCAGGTAGAGAAGTAATTTCTAGCTTCCAATTTGCTTTGGCAATATCTGATCATGAGCCAGCCTATACATCTTTAAAATAAAAGCATGGTAGCTTTTATTACATCATCTTTTTATCATTTGTCAAGTTAAATGCTGCTATATGTGCTGCAATAACTTGAAATAAGCATAATCAGTAGATGAAGACACCTTTCCAGTGGTCACTTCAGATGAAGTTCGTTACTGAGAGGATGTGTAAGGAATACAGTGTAAAATAATATGGAGAAAACATGAATAAACATCACTGAAAGCATACATTGCATCTATGACAGTAGAGTAATATTAGTAGAGAATAGCTACTAATTAGTACTCACAGTTCAATCTGGATCTTTAAAACTGTCCTCAGATTATTATGGGTTGTTCAAATTGGGATACCTGGCTACAGAATGATAAAATTATGTCTTATAATGTATACAGCAAAACAAGAGCTTACCAAATACATGAGAGAGAACTTGAGTTGTTAAAAATATGCAGTATCGTGACCTTTTCTCCTGCCACTATGTAAGTCTCTATGAAATCTGTTTTTCCTACTGCTTTGGTAGCTATGGTATGTTTGCACAAATGTACAGCTAAATCAAAAGCAGTAGTCAGCAAAGGCTGTGGTCACAAAATGGCTGGAAAGAATCACAGAGAAAGAGCAAGAGTAAAAAATAACTCTATCTATTGAACACGGCAGAGGAAGGCAAACAGCTGAAACAACAAGAGGAAAAACAAAGCATGGATCAAAGATTACATGAAGCAAACACTAATTTGGCAGTATTAAAAAAACACAAATGCAATTTACATCCTGACATCAGAGAAGTATATTTCTCAGAAAGAGACACAAACCTTCCAGATCCTACAGAAAAGTTTGAATATTCATATCGTGTAGAAGGAGTAGTTTCCTGGGCTGAGAGAACAGGCTGTCCTGGATTCTTGCACTTTTTGGTGTTTGCAGGTGGCACTAGAAAGAACTATAGAGCCAGAGACAAAGTGTCTGAATGCTGATAAGAATTTGTTTATGGCAAATGCATCAACTTGTTCAACACTGGCTGCCTGGAAGGTCAGACCAGAAACATCATTAGCATTGTGTAAGAAAAGCAATATAGAGCATTGTCCAGTATGAATTTTAAAGTGAGTAGATTTGGTGCTGAACCAAAGGGAAATAATATAATTATAAAATCCTTTGCTACTTTTCCCCTCCAACAAAACCGCAACGACAGCATTCATTTATAGCAGTGGAAATTGTACCTTTTCCAGACAAATTTGCACCACAGGATCACCCACAAAAATTCCTGCTGTGCCACAGAACGTGTGTCAACCAGGCACGGGAGAAGATGCTGTCAGCAGCCACAGAGAGTTCTCCCAACAGCTGCAATTTACTCTCACAGAATTTCTGACCTTGGCACGATCATAATACAACTGAATGCAAATGTTTCTCTTTTTGGCCAGGGTTTGCTTCTGTCTCCACCACAGAGCCTGAGCAGTCAACTTTCTGGCTTCTCTGTTCCTTAGGGCTAGTTGTAAGATGCCTCAGTATTTAGGATTTGTCCTACACCTCATTACTTCTTTTTTGACTCCAGCCAAAATGCTCCATCATCAAGCACTTTTGATTTGTTACCTTGCAACAGGTTCCTACTTGCTTTTCAATTATTTTCATTTGGGTCTTGCTCATCACCCTTCCTTTGCCCTCTCCTTTGCTTTGAACAACTCTTGTGGTTTTGCCTTTGGTTGCTTGTTTTTGTCTTACCACTTCACGTACAGTGACTGCATCCCCAACCTGTCTTCTCTGCTGCCTTTCAATTGGTCTTTCATTTGGGCCCTTGTCTTATTCCTACTTGTCTCTAGTCCTCCCGAACTGTGTTGCAAACACCATGATTATTAACAAGTAATGATAACACTAAGGAGTCTCAAGACAGATTGTGGGGACAGGACAAACAAATTGGATGAAGCTTTTAAACTGATAGTAATTAATACTGTAATTTCTGGAAAGGGCAAAGCTCGCTTTCCTTGGTGAAAGGTCTTTTGAACTAGGCAACCCAACAATAAAGCTGCCCTGAAGTGTAAAAATACTAGCCATCTGGCATGCAGCAGTATAATCTCTTCCACAGGTGCATCATTTATGGTTGAAACACCAATGATCTCAACTACCTATCTGCAGCTTCAGACCACAAATACTCCCCTGCTTTGATGCCTTAGTAATTCTCACCAACATTAACAATTATAGCAATTTTTGAATCAGAGTATATCTTCTGATTACTAGGAAATTATACCCTTACGAAAAGTAATATATTTTTAGTATACTTGGCACCCTTTTAGTACAGCTAAGTATCTGTAGAATACTTGAATTATAGCAAGTATACTCATTTTTCGTAAGTGTAGAATGACACATTACAAAACAAATTATTATAATCAGAGATTTTCTTGAAGCTATCAAAGGGCTTGATTCAAAATGGGACAAGTTCTTCCTAGTACCCTCAGCCCGCATTAGCGGATAGTGGGAGCTGAGGGCACTCAGCACCTTGGAGGGAAGTTCCCATGTAAGCCCAGATCCTGCAGCTGTGCGAGATGCAATTTCTTTGATTGCTTCTGCTAATTTGCATACTACATCTATGATTTGGGCACACTGATAATTTACACTAGAATATCCTGTCGTTCTGCCAGCTTTACAGACTTGGTGTGCATTGTTTCTCAATTTGCAGGGTCTTTGGGAAAGAGCTTGCTTTGTGCCTGGAGCCACATACTGCAGAGACTACCCAGAAGCTCTCCTAACACGGAGGGGTCCTGAACACACTGATCTATCTAGGCAGCTCTGTGATCATAGCAAAGAGGTTGAGGAAGGTGATGAATGATGATGATGGATTTCATGCAAATTTATACAAATGACACACAAATGGCATTCACATAAATTCCACATGAATTCCACCTGAATTATATCAGTTACGTATGAGGAGGAATTTAGTGACATTTTAAAAGGAATTATGGAAAATTATATTTTTAAAAGTCCATTTATAAAAGACTCTTAAATGTTAAGTAAGAGTTCTGAAAGCAATATTAAGCAAAATACTTCAGGGTTTAAAAAAATCTCTCTGGGGATTGCAACAACATATTACTCCCACATCTGTTTACTGTGGGATTCTTACACATTTCTTTCAAGCTAGTGATTCCACAACCATGGGATGATAGAGGCTTCCAAGTTCTTTTGGTGAAACTTGTTCACTCAACAACATACAACAGTGTGTTGTTCTCTTCAGTTCTCCTTCTTACCTAAAAGAATGTCTATGCTTTGCTGCTTAAAAACTGTTTTAAGATGTTAAAAATCAAACATTTGAACTAAAGAAGACTTAGACATTCTAAATTGATATAGTTTCTTATAATGTTGTAGTTGAATTATTTAGTGCACTCTATTTACGTGTATTATTCTTAAATTCAAATCTGTAAGAATGGCCTTGAAATGGATCTGCTGCAGACATAAATATTCACTGGAAATAACTACTTTCTTGAGACATGAACGTAGGGGTTTTAAAATTAGTAAGATTATTAATACGAACATTACTCTTGCAGTTTTAAAAAATCACAATATTGATGTTCATAACAATTCTACCAAACTATTCTATAATTAAAATTCTACAACAACATTATTAACAGAGTTAATACGAAACCAGGTGCTTTTGCTGGTTGATTTAGCAGTGTTCTGTTTTACTGTGCTTTGCCCAGTTGACTGATACAGGTTGTCAAATCCAAACGTATATATATTGAGAAGGACACTCTGCACTCCTTTGACTTTCTTCATGAAGCTTCAGTGAGAAAACCATTGCTACTTGTGTCGTATCATAATCCATTCTGAAACACACTGAAGATTCATCAACAGAGCTAGCTGATGAATGAGTTTCTGTACAGTTCAGAAGAGCTAATATGGGGTCTTTCATTATAGATTTCTCCTGGCAACGTGTACTGCTGTGCCCATCAGTCAAGCCTTGTGCACAACAGGAGCTAGAACTGGTATGTGTGCAAGTGGTCTGTATCTTCAGCTCTGAGACTTAGAGCCATCGAACTACAGGGTTTTTGTCACTAATGTTCTCTTTTTAAATGCACTTTAAGGATTTTTGAGGTCTTGGTAGCTCCATTATTCTGCACGCTACATTTTCCTCTATGATGATTATGTTGTAGTAATGATTATCTGCAGACTCGCCAAATTTTTCTCTCATTTAATGAAAAAAACACAAACAAACCAACAACCCACGGGTTGGATACGCAACTCCCAATAATAAAACTTTTAATTCAGTGTCTCAGATGTTTCATATACATAGATGCCATCTATATTTACACTTGAGCTAATTAACAGGTCTGGTTTTCGTACTCCTTTAAGCAGTTCCCTGCAATGAAGCTACCTGCATTAATCTCTGCATCACCCCAAGATTTTAATCTTGGGAACCAAATGCGGATCTTCAGAAAAATGTTACTTTTACCTGTTAAATTATCTTAGAACATGTTTTAGGTTAAGTTTTCAACAGTACTATAAATGCGAGGAAGCAATTACGTCCAAGGAAAAACATATGTAAGCCTTGAAATGGTCAGCTTTGAAATGGTGAGCTGTGATTTTGAATTGCAATTTTGATTTGGCTCTTGTGGACCAGGAGTCCTCTTGTGGACCAGGAGTCCACAAGTACCTTCTGAGCCTCAGATAACCCTATGCATCTTCTGATCATATTTGCTTTCTTGGACAAAACTACTTTTGGAGCCCAAAAGCCACCTGTAACTATATGAGTCTCCAATCTTCTCTTCATGACTAGAATATTGTATCACTCAACACGGCTGGTACCTTTTGAAATAGAAGGCTTGGAAATATCATTAAATGCCAGTACTGGGTATAAGGTCAATAAATATTTTAAATCCTCATAAGTATGCTCCTTTACTTTATTATTTATCCATTCAGAATTGGTTTTAAGCAAGTTTTTAACACCGTAATCCTCCACAGTTAGGTATAAGCTAGCTCCAAAAATGCATTATCTGGAAAAACTATCAAATCCAATTCATGTGTAGTTAGTTAATTCTCAGTTCTATTTCCTGAATTCAAACATGTGCCTTAGTCAAATACTCCCAGTACTGTATTTGATTATTTGTTGTATTCAATTTTGTTAAATCATATAGTTTTGCCTCTTCCTTTTGTTTCAAGATCTTCAAGTACTTAAAAATTGTCTTCCATTAGTTGGAATTGAGGAAGTGAAGACCTAGGTAATTTGCTGTCTTTCTTCCACAACGGGGGTCTTTTACTTTCTTCTTACTTTAGATTTACCCATACTTTCTTTACCCACAGCTGAGATTGCCCAGTAATACGTCGATGAGCAGGCAGATAGTCTCTCTTTCTTCCTCCACGCTTCTTTAAACCTCACTGGCCATATGCAGATACAGACAATTTCACACCCGTCCATTATTCTGTTACACTTCTGTCATTCTGCCTGTTCTTCGCTCCTGAACAAGTTTAAAAGGTACTACTGAATTGTTCAAAAACATGTTACTGGCTGTCCTCTAAAAAATCCTGGATTCAAACACAATGCAGAGGGTCAGCTCTCTAGCACGTCTGATGCTCTTCTCAAAGATTTGGTTTGGTATAGAAGAATTACTGATGATAGCTCCAAGGAAGGGAAAGATGTCAGACATACGTGGACTGATTATAACCAGAATAGAGCTTTGAGGTACCCCAAGTATCTAACCACCCCATTACTGAGCATTATTTTGGAGCAATTCAGCAAAGAAACAGATTTTCTCTTTCAAGTCTTTAAAACAGTTCTTTGTCCTCTTCACATCTTTTCCATGTCTGCCCAGATCACAGGTGTTCTGTACAAGCACCTTTAGTTTGATTTTAATTGTGTTTTTTCTCAGCAGAATTATTCTTCTTTCTTCTCCACATCTTTGACTGGTTATTTCCCTTTTTATTAGCTCTGACAGACATGCCAATTGCATGTGCGTGCCTCAGAGACAGCTCCAGCATTCCCTTCAGCTTGCCAACAAATCTCTTATTTAAAATTATAACTGTTGGACAATTTCACATATGTACTTTTTAATGACTCAAAGGCACTTTGTTCTGACAATATACATTCCTCCAAAAGATCTCAGGCTTGTAAGTTGGATAATGTACTACATTCCCTCTGACAGAAATTATGATTGGTTTGTTTCCAAGAATATCATTGCTGCTTTTATCTCTTTACCTTTCAAAATCTATAAATATTTTGGTATAACGTAGAACATTAATTTATGCAGAAGAAAGTCGGGCTTCTGTAAGGCCATGTGCTTCTTACAAGATATTCCATACATTTGTCAAGCTGAAGGACTTACAAAGAGAGATGGTTTGGAAATCACGTTTCTTTTTCCTTTTCCTTTTATTTATTTTTTGTGTGTGTGTGTGCTGCTTCAGAATGAATCAACTATGACACCATATGCTGCAACAATTGCTGAGAATGACAAAAGTAATACTCCTTTCTAAACCTCAACCAAAACCCACCATTAAATTAAAGAAATTGTGTTCTCCCCAAATCTCCCTGTATCTTCCTGGCTCAAGGTCTCATTGCTTTATTACAATGTACCCTCTTCCCAGCCCTCCTCTCGCTGTAGCAGGCTTCTTGCTACAGAGAAACACAAACATCCTTTGGCTACTGCTGGAATAACCAAGCTGTCACCCCCTCTGAAGGTGAAAGAATCCTCCACCTGTGCCAGCACCTCCATTATACCACCTCATCTAGGATGGACTGGGGCTTTGACTTTCATACTCCTCCTCATCTACGTGTGTAAGAAGCTTTACCACGTGCTCACCATGAGTGCAATAAAAATAAGGCAATGGTTAGAAAACACTTTTTCCCACTTTATAAACACACAGAAGCACACACAAAATACTAACTTCTATTAGGTTACAATTTTTCTCTTTTAAAGATGTGTATCACTTACTACATTGCAGCCTACAATTTATATGCTTCTCACAGCATAAGAGATATTTGCTCCTTGCTCTGTTTGCACGGGTCAAGTTAGAATTGTCAAGAGAAATTCTCACTCTTTGGAAATAACTGGATATGGATATAATCTGCCTGAACAAAGGGGATGTCTGATTATGCTGTAAGTACCGAAGATACGTTGCGTATCTAGCAAGCTTTTATTCTCATTACTTAACATGTTGCTTGGTTACCTCATCAAACTTGTCATCAGTGAGGAAGCCTGTTTCATTAAAAAAAAAAAAAAAAAAAGTACTGCAAGGCTAGCTCCTCTCTAGCTCCTCTGGGACTGTAGTGGAAGAATGGATTTTATTGAATTTTTTTTACACTTATTTCTGAAGTTTCAGTTCAAAACCAAGTTGCTATGTTCACACCCTGGACAACAAGAACCACGGCTGCACAAAGCATTCTGAAAAATTCTAGGACGCCCAACGCTGGAGTGCTCTTGTGACTCAGTGTGATGATGTTTGTCACTCTGTATTTTCCAAAGGTGCCAGGAACTTGGCTGAGCCCCCGTGCACATCACTTACAATCACTTCATCGCCTCTCTCTAGACCACCAAGTAAAAAAGCTTGAAGGCCAATCGATAGATACAGCTGAGTGTGTTTGGCACCACCACACACGTTCCATGCAGCTAAACCAAATGATCTTGAATTTCTCTAATAGTCTGTGACCGTTTGGAGGAAACATAGAGTCAGACGGGCTTAACACCACACCAGGAAGTGTCCAGGCTTTCCCAAACACCCCTCCTGTGGTTGCAGGTCTGGTCCTTGGGTGCGCTCTGGTCACAAGTCTCCACCTCCACTGTCCCACGGGCCGTGCAGGATCGTGCCCAGCTTTCAGTTCTGGAGAGAAAATAACGACATCAACAAGAAGAACAGAACAAAACGAAACCACCAAACAACACAGGCAAAGGATGGAGCGCTTCAGCTGGGCAAGACTAGCTGGGCAGGGGCGCCTATCTCTTCCCAGGCGATCCCCCATCTCCTCCCCTGCAGATGCGCCTTCCCTCCAAACTCCCCGGCCGTCAGACGGCAGCAGCGTGCACGGCATCAACGCCCGGCCCCGCTCAGCCATCGCGCGGGGGTTTCCCCTCCCCGAACCCCCCGGCCCAGCACTGCCTTCCACGGCACCTCTCCGTCACGCTCCCTCCAGGCGCGACCTCTCCCCCTTGGGGCGTCGGAGGCGCCCCCGGCCCCGCACCGCGCCCTGCCGCGGCGGTAGGTCCGGGTTGAGGGGGCAGGAGGGGATCGGCGGCTGCGGGGCCGGGACCGACGCCGGGCGGGCTGGGCGGGGCGGGGCAGGGGGCTGCAGCGAGCGCGGCGCCGCCCCCGGCGGGCAGACGGGCGCGGCGGCGTCACGCGGCGGCGCCGCCCCTCGCTCCCGGCGGCCGCCCCCGCCCGCTGCTGCCGCCGCCGCCGCCGCCGCCGCCCCGCAGCAGCGCCCGCTCCGTCGGCGAGCGGCAGAGGCAGCCTCGGCCAGCCGCGCCTGCCCCGGCCCGCGGCACCCCGCGCAGGTAAGGCGCGTCCGCAGCGCGGGCAGAGCGGCGCCGCGGAGGACGAGCCCCGCTTTGCCGCGGCGGAGCCGGCGGCGGCGGAGAAGGAGGAGGAGGAGGCGGCGGCGGCGGCGGCGCCGCGAGAGAGGCTGGTGGGTTTGCGTGCGGCGTTGTGGAGAGGTAGATGGCGAGGAAAGGAGATGGTGGAGCGGAGGTAGAAGTTAAAGGTTGGATGCGGTAATTTATTATCCCTTGCAAAGGCGGGAGGAGGAGGAGGAGGAGGAGGAGGAGGAGGGGGGAGGTGGGGGGGTTCTGTGAGACTTAAGGAATAAAATCAATCTGCTGCATGTTTTCCCTGGCGTGAGCTGCCTCGCTGAAACGCGGAGCCCGAGCAGCGATGGGAATGAATATCGCAATATTGTTATTTATCAGCGGCGGTCTGGAAGAGGCGAGGGGTTTGTGCAGGAAGTGCATTGATAATTTGGGACATTTTCTATTGTGAGCCAGAAGAAAGAGGGCACCCGGCTTCCTTGATACGTGTTCGCAACTGTTCAGGTTCCTGCTGATGCTATGCATTTTTGAAGGGGTAGAAATTATATCATAAGCATATTAAAATAAAGACATCTGCAGACTGGGAGCGTAGCGAAATCGATCATTCCGGCCGCTTAGGAAAGAATTTGATTCTAGAAATTACGTAGAAATGAAAGGAAAAGATTAATGATGCTGTTAAGTCTGCTTTTGAATTAGAGCGCTTCTCCCTTTGGCTGCAGCAAGGTTGTTTTTCAAATCCTTTTTATTTCATCCGGTAATTTGTGAACTCTCTGGTCTTCCCCGCACCCAGAGACAATGCTGTGTATTTTATACAATAAGGATTCAGCCAAGGATTGTGCATGCCAACCGACCTGGCATTTATTAAGGATTTATTGACCTATGGGTGTCTCTCTCTCTCTCTTTTTCTAATTTGAAAAGGCTCAATCGGGGCACCTGTGACTAAGTCATAATTTTTGAAGAAAAAAAATGTTTGTAGAGGGGTGGGGGACGCATATTAATTCACTGGTGAGGCACTGATTGCAATAGCTACGTTTATGTTGGTTTCTGTGTGTTTCTTGCTGCATACATGTGTATACATATATACGGTGCTGGGAGGGATGCCGGGTACTTAAGAACCCATTGGAGATATAGATGTTAATAAATTGTCCTCTTCTGAGAATGAAAGTGTTCCTCTGCTTTGGAAATGACTAGACAAGACGGTGCCGTTTATTGACAGTGTGTGAATTATATGGACAGTAATAAATAAGCAGTTGTTCGGGGTTTTTTCCTTGGGTCTTTCTTCCTTTCTTTTTCAGTCTTCCCATCTCTGCCTCCCCCCCACCCCCCTCCTTTTTTAATTTTTTTTTTCTTCTTCCTTTCTTCCTTCCTCTCGCTCTCTCTTTCCTTTCTCTTTCCCCCTCTCGCTGCTGCTGTGCGTGCGTGTGAGTGAGAGGGGAAGGCAGGCGCCGCAGACAGAGGCAGGCAGCGGGCAGGGATGCTCTCGAGGTGGGATCCCCTCTCGGCGGCTCTCCGCGGACACCTGTAGGGATCGCTCTGGCACGCACGGCGGGCGCGCACACACACACACACACACACACACGCTGACACACTCACACGCGCGTCCTTGCCCGGCTCCCCCTCCCTCCCGCTGCACACACCGCGGGCTGCTGGCACCCTCCCGCCCTATGCACAGGGACGCTCCCCGCGCAGACCCCATCCCGCCCTCCCTTCCGTGCGCTCCCGCGCAAGGCCGGCTGCCGCTCTGCGCTCAGGCAGCCGCGACGCCCACCCCGCGCCCCTTGCGCCCCTCCGCGCGGTCCCCGCGCCCCCCGCCTCCCTCTGCCGGCACCTCCCGCATTTCCTCCCCACCCACCGCTTCCCCTGAGGCGCTCAGCGACCGGCCCGGCCCCAGCTACCCATCACCGCCGTGAAGATACACACCCTCTCCCCCTCCCCACATACCGGCACCCACGCACCTCGGACCCTCCCCTCTACACACACTCTCCTCCAAGTCGTTTCTCACGCCGCCCTCCGGGCACGCACGCCGCGTCTCACACCGCCACCCGGCACCCACCTCTCCGCACCCCCCCACGCACCCCAAATCCGCTCCCTCGCCGCCCCCTTCCCCTCCGCCGCAGCGGGGCCCTTGCCACCCGCACCTCCCCTCCCCGCCCCCGGTGCACCCACACAGGCTCCCGCTTCCCCGCATGGGGGCTCCCACTCGTGTCCAGCCCCCCGCCGGTGCAGAGGCTGCGGGACGCGGAGCGGGATTCCCCCGGGCGCAGCCGAGGCCGCGGGGCCGCTGCTGCCGCCGGGGCCGCGGGGACCGGCCGCCGCCGCCCCGTCGGGCCGCGCAGGGCGGAGCTGTTCCGGGTGCTGAAGCCGGAGCGGCGACGCCGTGCCGCAAGCGAGCGTTGCCCCTGCCCGCAACCACCAGCGTACCCGAAAAGGAGCTAATTAGGAGCGGGGTGCCGGGGCGGGAGGAGCCGGGATGGGCCGGGAGCTCCCGGCACGGGCCCTCCCGGGCACCGCGCTTTGCAGAGGAGCTGCCGGAAATCCCTTGGCTGGTAGCGGCATTGCCAGAGGTGGCTCTGCTGGAGGGGGGCAGGGAGGTCGCAGGGAGGGAAACCCGGGGGTTTCTGCTGCCCGGCGCTGGCTGGGCACGGCTGGCATCTGCCTGCGAAGTTTGGGGGTTCTCCTTGCCTCCCTTTTGCTGCTCTTGCCCACCTTGTGCGTGACAAATAATAAAAATAAACGTGTTGACATTTAGAGGAATGAAATTAAATATAAAGAGAGAGAGTAGGAGGTGACTTAGCAGCTCTGAACGTGTCAGGTGCAGGCAGCTGAGGTGTGTGCCTGTCTTAAAGCAGGTTTCACCCTGGCACACTCATCTCTACCCCCTCTCCCCACTCACGCACACACACACATACACACACACCCAGCACAGCAAAGGGCTTGGCAGCACCTCTGGGTATGATATCCTGCCTGCCTAAGTGCTGCTGGCTAAGAAATGGGAGGACGGTGGAGGGGAAGCAGTGGGTGAGGGAGGTGTCGGAGATCCTCTGCTCCATCAGGAGAGATCTGCTAATACACACCTTCCAGAAAAGATGCAGCTGCTTAGGGGAGGAAGACAGAGACCGGAGCCTCTCTGCTGAAATGCTTTGAATGCAGAGACCTCTTCAGAGGATGAGAGTGAACTGTGGCATATATATTATTTTTAAAATGAGGAGTTGTCCTCTTAAATAAGGGCAGCTGAGTAAACATACATAAAATACGGCAACCCATTTCGGAGGACTAACACCTGGGATTAGCTGATCTGCATTGTGAATAATGTCAACATCAGAGCTGCCTTGAATTGGATTTTCCTTGCCACAACAGAGAATATCAGCAGCAAAAGAAACCAGGTGGCAGAGAAAAATGTGGTTAGAAATTTTCAAAAACCCTTCTAAGAAACCGTTGTAATTCTTCCTCACCCCATGAAAATAAACCAGTAGGTGTGCCATGCACAGTGAAGCCTGCCAGATCCTGCTGGGAGCTCAGTCCACTTTATATGTTTTAGAGCTGCACTGGAAAGAACTAGAACTGGGCTTGGTAGCGCCTGCATTAATAGCTTCTCAGGTGCTGGCATTTCCATAAATAAATTGCAATAAGAAAATCGCAGAAGAAACACCATCTTCTCTTTTCAGCATCAGCCTTGTAATAATAAAGTATGTTACTAAAATATTGAAACATTTTGGAAAGGTAAGTAGTTTACATATAGATTATACCATAAAAATGTAATCTAGTATAAGCGTATACATTAAGATTTAGGGTTAGCGCTGCAAGTTATTATAACATCTCAGTAACTCCAGAATTACAGCAGCAGTTCATTTTTGTAATGTTGAACAGCAGTTAAAATGAGAAATTAATCACAAACATCCACTATTGATCAACTTTATGATTTAACACGTTATTAGTCGCCGTTTCTTATTATTCTTTTTCCATTCCTTGCAGATTAGAAACAAAAACAATAGAGGAAAATCACCCCCCTGGATCTCAGCCTTGGCCTTTTGCAAGCAAACAGAAGAGGAGCTGTCAGGCTTTGCATGTCAAGTAGCCACTCGGCTGTTTGACAGCTTCTGGGTTTCAACCCCATTGGGATTGAGGCAGCTCAGGAAACCATGAGCGATGAGTCCTGTCGTCTGCTGACGCTGCTCTAGCACCATGGCAGACAGTCCGTGATCTGACAAGAGGATCCATCCTAGGGAGGCAGCGCTGGGATCGGTAATTGGCTTCCTGGGAAACTACAGCTGGCGGAGAGGATGTAAAAAGAGGAGCACTCGCGCTGGGATATTGCTACAGTCTTGCCGAGCTGGTGGATCCGCTTGGAGGAGGGTTTTGCCACCGATCTTGGTTTTTCTCCTGGTTTGGTAATGTTGGCTTTGGGGAAAATTTCTGCTGATTCACCCGCTCCTGGACATCTTTTGGGAAGCCTGGCTGACCAGTGAAGAGACCCAACAGCGCCTTCTCCCCGCCGTGGGTACTTTCCGGCAGCAGCCGGCATCTCCCCACACCTGACCCCATCGCGCGGGGCACTCGCAGCCCCCCGCCCCGGGGAGTCCCCCGCAGTGACCCCCACGCCCGGGGCGGGGGTGAGCACACCTGAACCTTCCAGCGCGGCCGGCGCCCGGCAAGATTTTACCCTGTCTGCCGCCGGGGCCCCAGCGCCGCCCCCCGCCGGCCCTGCCGCCCCACTCGCCCACCCCAGGCCGCGCAGGATGGGGGCGGCACTGGTGCGGCGCGGGGGCTGCCTGCTGCTCTGGCTGGCCCTGCTGCTGGGCTGCTGGGCTGAGCTGGGCAGTGGGCTGGAGTTCCCGGGGGCAGAGGGCCAGTGGACCCGCTTCCCCAAGTGGAATGCTTGCTGTGAGAGCGAGATGAGCTTCAACATGAAGACGCGCAGCTCCAGCGGGCTGGTGCTCTACTTTGATGACGAGGGCTTCTGCGACTTCCTGGAGCTCATCCTCACACAGGGCGGGAGGCTACAGCTCAGCTTTTCCATCTTCTGTGCCGAGCCTGCCACCCTGCTCTCCGACACGGCGGTCAACGACAACCTCTGGCATGCCGTTGTCATCCGCCGCCACTTCAAGAACACGACTCTGATCATTGACCGGGCTGAGGCCAAGTGGGTGGAAGTGAAGTCTAAGCGGCGGGACATGACTGTGTTCAGTGGCCTCTTCTTAGGGGGGCTCCCACCAGAGCTACGGTCGGCAACTTTAAAGCTGACGCTCTCCTCTGTCAAAGACCGGGAGCCCTTCAAGGGCTGGATAACGGACGTCCGGGTCAACTACACGCAGGTGTCGCCAGTGGAGAGCCAGGAGGTCCAGCTGGATGATGAGCAGAGCCGCCTGTGTGCCAGGGAGGATGTCTGCCTCAATGGGGGCGTCTGCTCGGTGCTCAACGACCAGGCCGTCTGTGACTGCTCCCAAACAGGCTTCCGGGGGAAGGACTGCAGCGAAGGTAAGGTGCCATTTCAGCTTGCCCCACCGCCCCCCTCCCCATTGCTTCGTGGAGGGTATGGGTAGGAGGCCAGGCTGCATGGAATTTCATCTGTATGAGTGGATTTCCTTCCCTCTCTCCCTCCTCCCTTCCCCTTCCCTCCCTGCCTCCTCCCCGGCTCCCGTCTTCCCCACCTTCCCTTCCCTGCCCTCCACGTGTCTCTGTGGCCAACCATGGTGCCATCATTCTTCTGTTCTCTGTGAGGCTGGGCAAGAAAAGGAGGTTATTTGGGTATCTCATAGAGGTAGGGTGTGATTTGGGGTTGTTTCTGGCAAAAGAAAGGTGGGTCCTGGGTGCTGGGTGTCACCCACGTGGGTGGATATGGTCAGCAGGACCCTGGGCCAGAGATGAGAGAGGGGATGGGCACACTTGTCACAAGAAGCTGGTGGCAATTAATTTTGGGAGCAGGAATGCGATGCTGGGGAGAATTTTACTGAATTAAGTGCAAAGACGATCTGGGTTTATTTTTGTAGGGTAGGGGAGGCCCAGAGTCTGCTGTGTATTGATATTTGCTTTTGCTACATTGTTGAAAGAAAATCACTGATTTATTTGTGAATTCCTGAAATTGTTGCTGGGGAGGAGGGGGATTAAAGAGGGGATTATGTTTTTACATGAACGTGAACGGTACTGCTTCGCAATGTATTTAGCAATTCACCATGCCAGTCAGACAGGGAGAATACAAAAGGACAAGGGAGAAGCACATACTCCAAGACCACAAAATTACTGAATAGTTTTCCCAAGGAAGAGGGAGCTCAGAAAAACAGCACTTTCCTGAATCCCATCTACAAATAAAATCACTGGGTAAACATGCTTCATATTCAGTGCCCATTGTTTTTGGCGAATGGAAGGAGTGTGAACATTTACTTTGCAGATACATGTAGGACACTATTATTTTGCTAGTAAATGTACCATTGCTTGCAGCTATTTAAGCATAGAGAGTACATATGTTGCATACCTAGAAGAGGCCATAAAGGTATATGAAATAAGAGCAAATGTATCAAAGGAAAGTATAATCTGTGTCAAAATTGGAGAGCAAAGACCTAAGTTTAAAATGTAAAAGGTAAATATAAATAAGGTAATATCAAGGTCAAATTAAGATCTTCACTGAGTAGCTGCGTGACATTTACGGCTGAATAATTTGGCTTTATCATTTCTATCAGATTTCACTCATTATAAGAAAGAAAACATCATTTGTGACTGTGCTTTATTATGTAACACCTTCTGTCCTTAGTGTCAATACTCAAAACACTACAGTCATTCTGCATCCTGTTTACTTTATCAGCTGTTTATCTCTCATCTGTCATTCGTTAAAAAAGAAACCCACCTTATTAACATTTTAAAGTATTTTATTAAGAACAAATGGTAGTTTCAGAAAATAAGACATTGGTACTTTCAATAGCCCACAGTCCCAGTAACTGTAGTGAAAAATATCTTTTATATTAGGTATTAGGTAGAATCGTACCACTGGATTTAGTATTTGGACATAAATTTTTAATATGTGGTACTACATAATACATAGGTGTGTGGAAAATACTGAGTTATCTTAGAATCTTTGAGTTAGGCCCTATTATAAACCAGAAAGAAAATGATGAGATGTAGCAGCTTGGTTAAAGCAACAATAGTCATTTATATATTATGCTACATTTATATACCCTTTACACTAAAACATTATTTATTTGATGTGATAATGAATATGTAATATTTGTAAGAAAATGTTCATATAATGACATGTAATATGTCAGCGATAAGATTATTATCTTCACATAATAATAAGATGAATAGCTATTTTTAAGGAGCATTTTATGTTTACTTGGAATGTTACTGGAATACCTACATATATTTATATATCCTAATAATTGTATAGAGCTTATAAGACGATGGGACTCAAAATAATATTCAGAAGCCCTCAAATTCAGGGTAAAATGCTGGCTTCATTCAAGTACTGGTGGTTTTATAAATGAGCTTGCTGGGATCAAGATTCCCTTCATGTGTTTCTTGACCACTAAGAATCCCTATAAAATAATGTAATTTTAGCATACTCTCTCAACAGAAGATCATAAAGTATTCATATTCTGATTTCATTTGAAACAGCAGGCAACACTTCCACTGATAGCCATGCAAAAGGGGCTAGTCCTACACTTTTTATCTGTTGACTGAGAAAAGACAGTAACTGAAATTCACATCAGCCAGATTTGGATGAAGGCATCAGCAGCTACTCGTGTATGCTACTGAAGATATTGAACTATTTCATAAATTATTTAATATTCTCAGAAATAGAAAAGGCAGAAGGACAAGTAAAACCATTATTCCTGCCAAGGAAGAAACCCTGTCTACTGTTGTTTAGTTCTTTATAGTCAATACAGAAATTACGCTGTTGAGTTTTTAGCCGTTGTTCCTGGAATGTGTATATTTCCCACAAGCTTCCTAAGAGGTTGTCATTGCTGAAGGATGCAGAATCATCTAAAAGCAGTGATATGGGAGGGTCTTGAGTCTTCACTCTTTGTCTTGTCCTACTTTTTGACTAAAAAAGTTTTAGATGGAAAAAAAATCCTCAACTTTCCATTTTTAGTCAAATTTGTAACCACACGTCCTAGTTGGTTCCTTCAAAGGGGAAAGATTGCCATTAAATGATATTATTCTTAGAATTCAAAATTATTTGTCTTTTTGGTTTGGATTTAGTGATTTAGCGTGCTTCTGCATCTCTGCAGTCAGGTAAGGCATAGAGTCCCACTGCATAACGAGGACTTTAGAAATCAGTAACAACAAAGAAAACCTTTCCTAAATTTTCTCTCCTGACTTGCATATTCGACAGACGAGAAATAATTGATTTAGAGCCAAAGTTTCAGGCCTTAGGATACAATTTTTATAGCACTTGAGTGACTTTGAAGAAAAAAAATCTGATATTTCTTTATCTATCCAGATTTTTATCTTTGAAAATCTTGTGAATTTTTCATGAAGTAGAATTTTCTTATAAGAATGAGGTTTAACCAAGTTTATTTGTTTTAGAAAACCCATAGTAATAAAAATTATTCCCAGTAGGCTTAACTTTACCTGTCCAAATCAGGAATAGCTTCATTTATGTTATCTGAATTATACCAGTGTAGCAAGTGTAAGCTAGGAAAGAATCAGATTTATTATATTCAGTCATGCCCTTTGTTCAAATAGGATATAAACTCTCTTCAGTGGGAGGTTTTGCATTAATCACAGAAAAAGGACTGGGGTTTCGCTTGAGTATCAAGGGTATGCAGTCTACAGCACAGAAAAATACTAGCTGTAGCAGTTCTGTTGTTGATTAGTCTGTGTGCTGGTGAGTAAAGGCAGTAAAAAAGCTTTCTAAAAGAGAAAATAAAATCTCTGTTTAATGCTGAAACAGGCAAGGAATATTACTTCATGTAATAATAGTGACTCAGTAGAAGGAAAAATATACAAAATTATGATAAATTTTATTAGGAATAAGACTAGCATTAAAATAAACCCTGATTGCCATATCAATTTTCTGATAAGTTTTTGACATACATCACAATCTTCTATTCATTGAAAATTATATTATTCCTTGAAGTGAATCAAATTGGCATGGCTTGATTCTATGATAGGGAGAGCTGTTTGTTAAAAAGGCTGATCTTTAAAATCAAATCTTTAGGTAATTAAGTCAAGGTCCTAGAAGGTAGCGAGAATTCATGATTCATATCAGTGAGCCTCCATATTCCTCTCCTCATTTTCCCCTTTACATTAAAATTTCAGAACACCCGGGGGTGGAGGGCAGCCGAATATTAAATTTATAAAATAGTGAGAGTCCTTTCATTGTCATTTATAGAAAAATAACCCTGTCCAGTATCTTGTTTGAGGAAATAGGCAGATACCTCTGAAAGAGGAAACAAAAGCCACATACATTTTGACTTGGGAGAGGTTTCTCACTGACCCCTGCTTCATGCCACTCCATGCCCTTCTGCTTTTCTATATGTGTAAGTACTTGAAAAGACTGCATATAGTGTAATTTATCTTTTTTTAAGATATATTTGTCCTACTTGCCTCAATATTAGCATTTTACAGTGATAATTACTCTGTGATTTCAAAGTATTCCTGTTTAGAACACGTTTTCTTTTAACTGTTCTACTGGGTATCTGTTTGGGGGAAAAATGAGGGCGTTCATGCAGCTGTTTACTGTAAGAGATATTCTTCCTTGTCAGATACTCAGGAGTTGATGCCAGCTATGGTTTGAACTGTGAAAGCGGTATTTTTAAGTAAGTGAATTCCAGATGTCTCAGGCTAGCCAGCATTTAGATTTGTTTGTTTGGGTTGTGAGTATATTGCATCAATCTCTTTTGTGTATATTAGCTTCTTCATGCCATCCAAAAATTATAACTTTTTGAAATAAATGACATTTTAATTAATTAATTTTTCTTATACCTTGAATAAAACATATAACCATATTTTGCCATCAATTGTTTTTTGCAAGATACATGTTTGATTGCAAAGCAATGCTGTTGAACTCCTTGCCTATAGTTCTTAACAGAGTAGCCACTATGGTCTTTATCCTTCTTGAATAGCTAGCTAAATATACTTTCAGCTAGTAAATACTGTGAGCAAAACTCTCCTTTTGATTTACACTGCAGAATCTTTATCCACAATATGCATCTCTGTTACATGATCTGTATTTCTTCCGCATGCTGAATTTCTTGTCGGTGCCAGTGGCCACTGGGGTGATGTTGATTTAGGAGGAGGGATAGAAATCCATTAGAGATTACACTCAGGTTCTGTTGCATTTACAGATGATTTGATTAGTTTAACAATAAAAGCTTTAATTTTATTTAATAGTTTTAAACAGTGCCTTTGTCAGGGAAGTATCTTGAGGAGAGATAGTCACATAATCCCAAAGTCTTTCAAAATTGTATTCAATCTGTGTCCTTCACATTTACCCATATGAAAACAGAATCCTTGTGTCAGTTTAAAGCAGAATTTTGCATATTTTTCCTAATGCAATATGATTTTTTTTTTTGTTTGCCAGAATTCAGCATTACAGGATACTGATTTCAGTATCTGCCTCATGTAGAATCACAGCAATTTAAAAACTGTGTCACTGGTAGTTAGGAATTGGCAGTCTGTTTTATATTATCTTCTAAGAAGGCTACTTGTTGAATACTGCTAATCCTTTCAAAATGCTGATATTGAGATACTTCCAAAAGACCACTTACACATATAGCATACATCTTAGTACTCCAGATCAATAATATTTTATATAGTGAGGTTGTTGCTTCCCTTTGTGCCTAGCTGAGATGCAGGGTCCATGTTAATTTTAAGTCTATATTGCAAATTACAGAATGCTAATATACTAGAAGAAATATCTAGCAGCATAAGACCTTATGTCAGATTGGTCATATTTATTCAGAATATCAAAATTATATAATAAAATAATCTATATTTTAATGTAATTACATGTCAAGGCTTACAGGCATTTTGGACCAAATGCACTCAATTGTTTTTCTCAGCTGCAGGTTGGCTCCCTAGGAGTCTTTTAACAGTAGATGCTAGCCAAGGAGTTGTGGGAAAACATTTGGATTACAGAACATATAATTTTATCCCATCATCATTACTGAGCTGATGGATGGGAATGGGGAAACAGACTGGCAAGTAAAACCAGTTTCCGATAGAAATAGCTTTATGTAGAGGCTAACATTAACATATGCAGCTTTGAGGATTTATGCTACCCTTAATAAACATATTTAAGTTGTCTGGTAATATAAAACAAAAAGGGTTGTCCATCTCTCTTACTGAAATTAATACAATGTTTTGTCTTCCATAAAGCTTAATGTTATTTTGAGAAAACATGAAACCATACCAGCTTCTGGAAAAATAGTTTATTATGCTACAGGTGAAAAATATATGCCTTCATAAACACATGATTTTACAGAATACTGGAGGGTGTACTGAAGTTTTGTGCTGCACCCAGGGAGTAAACTGTAAAGACCAAAGTAGATTTCTTCCAGGGAATGAGTTGGTAGAACATGGGAAACGTAAACTTAACTGTGCTGTTATAAATAAAATTCACTAGCAAAGTCAGGGTACCTAATAGCTTTGATGCCTTTATTTAATTCTGTGCTGACCGGTGTGTTTTAATATTTTACAAAGAAATTCAGCATTTTGCCTCAAAGATGTGCACGTTCTGAAATGGCACTTTCTCTGTCTGTAGTGTGGTGATGGTATCTGACTAAAGCATTTGTATGTAGTGGGTTCACGTTAATGTCTATAGTCATTCTCTTGAACCCTGGTGTACTTACTAGAACCAATGAGCACTTCAGTTCTTAAAATACCTATAGTAACTAATGAATGAAGTAGGAAAGAGGACATGATTTTGATATGACATTGTTTTCTCTTTTCACACCACTGTGATCCAGTTGGGTTTCTCCATCTGTAAAGTTAAACTAGTGACACTCCATACAGTTTTTTTGGTAGGATTTTCTTCCTGTCTGTCAAGCAGTTGAAAGATCAGAATTTGTATTAAGGATCTGTTAGAGGAAGTCAAGACTTGAGGCTCCCCTTACTCTAGTGCAACATCTTTAGTCTGTAGAACTGATTTCAGCTGGCTTTGAAGTTGCCACCATTCCTACTGCCTATCTATCCACAGCTGTGTGTTCAGAATCACGTGTTTTTTCTTGTGCACAGCTGGTCTGCTCTTACATGCCTTCCATTAGTCTGACTAGGTATTGGAAATGATGTACCTTGTCAACTGCCAAGCACTTTTCCCTTGACAGTTCAGTTCTCATGGTTGAAGCAGTTCCCATTCTTTGCAACATTGCAGCACCTGTAGAAAAGTCATCCTTATTATTGTAAGAAGATCTAAGATTTAATGTCTGAGGAACAGTGGAGAACTCTGGGTCCATGTCAATGATCATGTAATTTCTGAAAAGTTTCATTCTGCCTCATTTTCAGTAAGAAATCAAGGGGTGAATGTGGAGTTGGCATTTGCTTGAGGTGCTTTGTTTGAGCTTGTGAAGAATTAAGAAATAGAGGTATGCTGGCAGTTTTCTGTAAGAACAGGGTTGCTTCTAAATTTCTTTAATTATATGGAGCTATTTATGAACCTGGAACTACTTAGCTAGGTCTTAATAAGCAGCAAATTTGGCATCTCGTAGACAGCTGAAAGATATGGTTCTGTTTTCATTCTCCACTGGAATAAATTTGAAGTCCCATTGACTCAAGTTTGGAATTAGGGCAAACCTAATAAAGTGCTGATTCAGAATTTATTATTCAAGTGGGAATATCAAAACAGAGAAGATTTAGGGCAAATTAAATAACCTGCTGATTCTGACTGTAGTAATCATCTGTGAATATCTATTGAGAAAAGACACTTCATAAGTTCATATATTTATTACCATCATCTTCATTATTATTTATTAATTTAATACATATTTGTGAACCATGCTGTAGGAGTGAAGTTACATGACTAATTCTGATTTACATTTAAGGGACTGTAATCTGTGGAAAAATCTGTTTTGCAAAAAAAGGGGAGGTGTGTTCAATAGAATCACGTTTTCGGTTGCTGATACTATGAACTGTGAAACAGTATATATTGCATATGCATTATGTACCAACAATGCTATGTAGGTGTACAAGTTGCAGGCTTCTTTTAGTCTGTTGCATGGTGTGCAGGGTCTTGAAACCTTGAAAAGGTTTGAGTTTTAGGTGATTTTGTCTAGAGACAGGGCTTTGTGTTGCTTGAAGACAGAAAAACTAGACTGCTTCTTCCCACAGCGATGTCTCTTTGTAATTAAGAGAACACGTACAGCCATTACAGAGGTCACTGACATTACACTGTGCAATTGGAGAACTGTGTCACAGTTCCAAAGTTTCAGAATTACATCTTAATTTCTGATACCGAATGACCTTCATGTTGATCTTCTTTCCCTCCTATGCTTTTTAGCCTTAACAAATTTCAAAAAAGACACTTTGTCAGAAGAGATATTTCCATTAATAAAAGACTCCCTGAGAAGAATTACACATATGTATTATAAATCATACGTCCTTTCTTTTTAAGAACTGTGGAAAATCACAGAATTCCTGAGTTGACATGGGGTGAAGATCTCTATCTCAAGTCTGTAATTTTCCTTAGAAGCTTATCCTGACTCTTCTTTGGTCCCAAAGGTGTCAACAGACATATTGAAACACACATCAATATTTGTACAATAGGTGTCTAGGGGACAACCGTGACGAATAGCTTTGGGTTGAATTATGGACTTGTGATACAGAAATAATAATCATTATTAATAAAAAGGTGAGACTTGCACCCTACTGCCAGTTAAAAAAAAGAGAAAAGCTCTGCAGCATTTTTAGGAAAGACATTATCTTTCCTGATTCTGAATCATACAAGAGCGATAAAAGTGTTCTAAAATTTTTTGGGTTGTGCTGATTGTTATGCAGCAACAGTCTCACATTTTACATTTGTAAAATCAGAACCTTAACTTGGGAGGTTCAGGGACAAGAGGTGGAGAGGCTCTTGAGACACTGCATCTCCTTCCCAGACTACACACAGTGCTATGTCTAAATAAAATGAATAGCGGGGAAGTATCTATAATGGGGTAGATAGATGCTTTCCTGACATCATCCATTAGAAAAACAGTGGGATTTCTTTAGGAAATTTATGGGAATGTTAGTGCTGACAGAGATATTGTTTTGCTTATTTTGCTTTTCTTCCCGTTTTTCCTCATCAGAGGAGAAACAGATGAAAATGGAAGTTATAAACTGATAGCTTAATTTTTAAGGCTATCATGAGGTGATGTGAGAAAGATTTCTAAATAGAATTTCTAAGAACTGATGAATGCCCTCCTGTTACACCCTCCTAAGATTAATGTTGCTGAACTTCGCAGAAGCTGATTCTCTGTGAAGTTTGTTTCCTGTGATAATTAACTGTAATATTCTGTAATATTATTACGTTGCATATAAAGTGTTTGGGAGCTTTTTAGTACATATATTTTTTCAGAGATAAATTGTGGACTGTCATTCAACATTATATAAAAGATTTCTCTGGTTTGGTTAAACATTTACTAAAGAATTCTGAATACAGAATTCATATTCATACAACATTCCTGATTTGAGGATTATGAGGAAAACACCAGCATTTTCCTACTAGTTTACCAGGAAGAAAATACAATTTGGATATATTTCCTTGCTGACACAAAAGCTCCATTAGTTTTCCATGAATGCTGCACCAGTTTTGGTGTTTTACAGGAATTTTTGGGTGTTTGTCACTATTCTTGGTCTAGAGAGTTTGGAGGAGCAGCTAGGATGAAAGTTAGTTACACAGCCTTGAACTTGTGCTTTTTCCTCTTTCGTCCATGGCAGTCAAAAAATTGAGTCTGGCACTATAATAACTATGCAGAACAGCATAGTTTTTATTTTTGTTTTCCACATTACAAATTTTGAAACACAAAATTTCAAAAAAAACCCCATACATCAGGTTCAAAGTTATGAGAGAAATATTTTCACATTCTTATTCATGTTTTTCTAACAAAGTAAGTTCCAACAAAAGGAAAGAGTTAATATAATAGAAGTTTTGACCTGCTATTCCCTCAAATCCACTGTTACTCACATTTTTAGCATTTGAAAAATTGTTAACATTCAGAGGTTTTATCTATTATCAATGACTGGATCCCATTCTCTTCTTTTAAGTACCACTGCAGTTTCTAAATAACTAAGGTCTTCCTTACACATTGTAAATACTTACATCATCCGAGCTTGTAAAAGGGATTGATTAAACAAGTCTCAGCTATTCAGTCACGTATTACCCGTTATGATACTTGAGATGTACTGATGGCTTTTGTAAATCTTAAACCACAGAAGCATCCATGGTGATATGAGTGAATAAAATTTCCTTCCTATTTCTGCCCTATTAGAAAACCAGAAACATCTCTATTGGAAGTGGAAAAACAGCAGTCTAAGTTGATGACAGCACAGGAATTCAGAAGCAAGGCTACTTGCAATGAGATGTGGCGGCTTTCATCTATTTTTGTTGCTTGAGTTTAAGGATGGAAGTTGGCTCTCCATTTTCTTCACATTTTCATGAGAATGATAAGAATTAGTGATACTGAACCTGTTGTGATAGAGATATACCTAACTCAAAAGCATGCCTCTGAGAAGTTAGTAATATTTAGTTATTTTGATGTTGTACTTCAACATAGGCTCTTTACACCTTGGGTAGCCTATATGAAGTAGACTGGGTACAGGTTTTGAAGGTATTCAAATTTGCTTATCCTTAGCTTCCTCTTGAGAAATTTGAAAAATAATACATAATTATGTCTTTGAAACTTGGTCCTTCCCCAATCTGAGCTCTCACTGACTTAAATCAAGCTTCTGTGTTACTAAGGAATTTGGAAGACAAACATGTCCTTTGAAATCATGTATATTGTTATGGAAAATATTTCTGGAATACTTTACCTTTGAGGTTTGTCACGTTCAGTAGGATCTCTCAGTCAATTTATAGAGTAGATAATTCATCCTGGTACTTACATCGTATCATCAGGATTGATGCCTCTTGGAGCTTAACACATTATGCCATTGGAAAATAAGGTAAGATCAGAATTAGGTCTTCTGGTTAGCAATAAACTTTCAAATGTTTTAATAATAAAATACCCCAAAACCTCAAGAAAGAAACAGGCTTTCCCTTCTCCACCATTATGTAATATTACTTTGTACTCTGTGTAGAAGTTTGAATCAATCTTTACACTCCTTTTGTTGTTTTTAGATACCCATTTAGCACACAGGTTTTTAAAGCATAGCTTGGCACAGCCAGTTTGCCCTGTCAGTATCAGTCTAACATGCATGAACATACTGCACTCAAAATCTGTGCTCTGAAAATATCAAGTTTATGAAATAAAGAACTTACAGACTATGAACTGTCAAGACAAAAGATACTGTACGATTTTAATTTGATGCATTTTTGGGCATCTGTTGTGAAAAAGTCTTTAATTGCATAATACATATAATCTTTTCCTTGAGCCTTCTGCCTTATTCAGTGCATAGTCTGGATAATAAGTTCTTCAATATTTTGTTTTCTCCTTGTTCAGTGCGTAGCCCTGAGCCTTATTTATTGTCCATATTCAAACCAGCTCTGAAGAGAAATTATTAATTTTTCCCTGGGCTTTTTTCTAAGGCTTTCATAACTACAGTGTCTAAGCTGCTGTGTAAGTATTAAAAATTACACGATGCACGTGTAAGATGACAGATGATGTTATCCCAGTTGTAGAGGAGAACTGAGGTGGGAGAGACTGCAGATAAAAAACCCATTCTCTGATACTGAGCTCACAATATGAAGTTTTTCTGACTACTTCACATGTTACACAATGTACTCTCAGATGATGCCACTATGATGTCAAGACACAGCTGGCACTGACTTCGGATTTCAACTTTGAGTGACCAGCCTTGCATATTCAGGGATCCAGTGAGGCATGCTCCCCAGAGATGCAAATGTCCTGAACAGTGTACAGAATGACCCACCACCCAGAAAATGCCTGGCTTTAAAGACCTGATCGAAAGCACATGGGGTTCTTAGGAGAGAAGGGCATGGAAAGTATCTCTTTAAGGCAGCATTCAGCCCTGCTTGGTATGCACTATACCCCACTCTGTTTTAGCAAGGACTTTTGTATTGCAGGGACAGGGGTACACAGGCACAACAGCTTTCTTCATTACTCAGTCATTACTTACTGCTAAGAATAGATCTCTTCTGTGTACAGAACACGTTACGGGGCCTAGAGAGACAATTGCATTAAACTGTGTAATTAAGGGCTATATCATAATGTATATGAATAAAGTGGAGGGATCTAAGTTACATAAGAAGCCTTATGTCTCAGAGCTGCTATTTTTGACTTCACAACCTAAAGAACATTCTTTTAAGGTAGCAAAATAGTCAGTGTGTGTAATCTTATATAGGATTTAAAAACTCTACTCCCACTCAGACATCCCAGCCCCAGAGCCATTGTGTTTTCTGCGCTTTAATCAAGAAGCACCCTTTCCACAGGGCCCATTCCCAGCAGGGAAGTTGCTGATGGACCTTTGCTTTCCCTGCTCCAACACTGGGTAGCTGGACCTAGCACAGGTTATGGAATTCCCAATGACAGGGAAGATCTCTGAGGCTGAAGTTAAAGTGTACAACCACAGTTTAAACAATTCTTCAGGAATTCCTTGGTAAAAGCCAAGCCATCTCCACTAATACTGAACAAAACCATTTTTTGAGAAAGTTTGCAACTCAAACAGATTCTGGTGGGTTTTCAAAGGACTGGCAAAAGGCTCAAACCTGAAAGTCAGGTTATTTATTCCCAGATGTTGGGTGTTTTTTATTTCTTCTTCAAAATAAGCTTCAGGTCAGATGCAATTGGAATGGAAATGAAACTTCCCTGGTGAAGATACTACTGCTAACATAATGTCAGGTTTCCAGTCGAGCTGGTTTTTTTGGTAACTAAATCAAATTTTTTAAGACTGAAAAATAGATTACTTCCTTACTATACTGGGTCACTCTCAATTTCCTTTACTGGAATTGATCTTCTGTTGTAAGTGTGTATCAGAAAGAAAGGAGGAAAGCAAAACAAAATAAAATTAAACAAAGCAGAGGCACAATTGTTTTCAATACATTTCAGAACCATTTTTCCAAGGAGTTAATTGAGTCTGTAAAATAAAATATAAATATTGTATTTGCACACCTACTTGTTCAGTGTTGCCATTAAAAACCTTTGCCTAAAAATACTTCTTAAACTCTGCTTTGTAGAAGTTTTATATAAAGGAAAAGTATGGCCACAATATCATTTTCCATATACATAAGCCAGAAATGGAGTATTAATCTTTGTCTTTCAGACAGTATTTCAAAGATATTTCTCTCTTTACAAGAGTCAAAATTTATTAGTCCCCCTGGAACTTCAACCACAACTTTAAAATTTTTCTTATTTAGTAATTGTTACTTTCTCTACTTACAGAATTAGGTTCTTGTTCTTTCTTTGCATATGGAAAAAAAAAAGAAGATTAAACATTCCCCCATCTTTTCTATGATTTCTATTATCTCCATTATGTTATACTGTGTACTATTTTAACTCGAAAGCATATAAATAAAAGGCTACTAGAACAGGAGAAAGTGGAGACAGTGAAGTCGCAGTTGTATTCCCAATACAGTTGTTTATGATCACTTCATTGACACATGGTCCTGCTGTATATGGTTTGATTATTCGTAGGAATCATTTTATCCCCTTGTTCCTCAATATGAATTAATGTATATAAAAATATGCTGCAGATAACCATACTTATTTGAATACTACAATATGACTATTTAAAAGTAGATGATTCTTCTATGTATTACCTCATGGTATTTATTCACGTAGTGACATTTTCAGGAATATTGTTATTGCTCCCACTGATGTAAATGGGACTACGTGTGTTAGAATGAATAGAAACGTTTTTAAAAGAAAAAAGTTAAATAATAAAAAAAAAAAAAAAAGATGGTTTAAACATAACCAGATACAAGCTAAACTGCAGAATCAAAGGCAATCAATTGAAGTATTTATAAATTTTTAGAGACAACTATTCATGGTTTTGCATATTATAAATGTGCCTAGTATGGAATCTTATTAGAAATCATCTTTAGAAATGCTTTTTAAACTGAATAATAATGAGTTTAGATTCATAAGTCTGTATGCATCTAATTTTTGTTCAAGCACTATATGTATGTGGGTTTTTTGCCACCTCTTTGTTGCATTCTCTATAAAATAACTGCAGTGCTATTTATTTAGGAAAGCTTACAATTCTGCAAGAAAAATAGTACCAGTCAGAAATCCCAGTCCTATGTAACATCCCTAAAGGCTGTTTTTCGCTAAGCAGCGAAGGGAGTATAATTTAATGCACTCTGATTTTACCATCATTTAAAATATGTCCCTCACTTAGCAGTGCTCCTCTGCAAACTTCTTTTTTTTTCTTTTGAAACATAGAGGATAGTAGTATACAAGGAGTGAAGTAAAAGTTTACTAGCCTAATGGGACCATAAGATAGCAACAAAAATTAAATGTATTGATGCTTTGACCATCATTTAATCTACTCCTACACTTACCAGGCATCTCAAAATATTAGCTTCTGTGGTTATTTATGACATCCATGGATTTCATAAACTGGCTAAAAAATCTTCTCAATTTAATAAGAAGCTTGAACACAACGTGTCCTAAATGTAACTTTATAAATCCTCCTAAATTTAAAAAGAGTAATTTATTTTTTAAGAAAAGACAATACTTCCCTTAGTAACAAGGGGCATATTTATTTTACAATTCTAAGATTAAAATATAGGTAGTTGTCAGTAAATGGATACCATTATTTTATGTTGGGAATTTTCATTCACTTGTAAAACAGCAAATTAAGGTGAATGGCTCTAAGTGAAACAGTATAGCCACTGCACCCAGGGTTACTTCTGTCTCAGGTCTGCTCCCATACACATACATAGGGAATAATGCTCAAGCTTTGTCTTCTTACAGTGGTTTGTGCAAAGTGGCCTAATTTTCTTGGGAGGACTTTGTTAAATCCAGATCATTGGGATATAGCAGCTCCTTAGATAGTTATGCCAGTTGATCCAAAGGCACAAATAGAAAGGAGCTTTCCAAGAGCAATATGCAGTAGTGTTAAGGGGAACCAAAGCCTTTGCCTGGTCAGCTAAAAGATATATAATTCTTGCTACATGTCTTTGAATTTCTGTTTATATAGCTGTGGTTGACCTCTGTAAGCATCTTTGATTATCAATGCAGATAATGCAGGTCATAAAAATTATTAAGGAGTTTATTGGAAATATTAGGAAAGATTCTGGTGATTTGGAAAATATCTTCTGTTTTTAAGGAGCTTTCAGAGATGAGTAAGGTAGAATGTCTCTCTGAATAAGCCTGATATATCAGGCTGTAATATATCTAAATAAAAATCCTGAAGTATTTCAGCTGAGCTTGTAAGAAATGGACCTCCATTTCCAATGAGTCAATAGCACCACTGTTAAATCAAATCTTGGGAAAACTCTCAGTACTGAAATTTTCATAGCTGTCAAAAATATTTTTGAGAGTTGCTTTCCTTTTAGCTGCATTTCAAAACAAGTTGCTGAAGCTCCTTTTTTAAAGTATTTCAGCTAAGTTTCAATATGATTGGGTGTTTTCTCTGACTTTATGCAAAAGATAGCCTTGAAAACTTGATAAAAGACTGTCAGTATTGCTGAAACAAACCTTCTGTATTGAAATAAATGATATCAGGAGAAAAATGTAACAAAAATATCTGAAATGTTATTAGATATTATAGTATTATATCATGCTTAATCAAGTATCAACAAGTTATTTATTACCGAATGTGGTGTGCACTGCCTACCTGTCTCTAAACAGTGTGCAACTGTCACACCACGAGTCTCATCCTACACCTCTTACAGCAGGATGTTCTTACTGTAGTTTTTGCTTGGTAATATGTGCACAATACTTAATATATGACCAGCTTCATGTTCTCCAGTGAAATGTTGCATTCCTTCTGAAAATCAATTTAATTGAGATAGTGACCTTTGGTTCTTGCGTTACGTAGTTGGAATTCGCTTTTTGCTGAACTTTTTGCAGTTAAGACAAACTTATTATGAAGCAACCCTTTTTTAGCTTTGGACCCAGATATTATTTCTTCTTTAAAAACCATCCCCTTCATAAATGAATCAGATGAATGGTAGGCATTTGGAAAAACAAAATGGAAAAAAAAAGGAGAGATGAAGGACTAAGAAGTAATTAAGAACTGAAAATGGGATTTGGAATTGGTATTTTATTTTCACAATTTTATTACAAGTTCGTTATATATCTCATGTATTTGATCTCCCTCTCAGATATTCATCCATAAAATAAGGCTAATAATATTCACAATCTTCTTACCATTACCTGTCTGTTTTGTCTAGTAATATCTGAAGTTTCAGAGCATAGTTTGCTATATTCCTACCACTACCTGCTGCAAAAGAAGCGGATCCTACTCATGTGTTTAGATACTATATATTATATAGAATATTGAGCTGTAGTTGAGATACAAACATTGCAGCATTGAATAAATTTTTGTAATGTAGGGTGCTCCAGATTGCTTTAAGGGCAATAAAGTTCCTGATATACTCATAAATAGTCTTTATAAATGTATGTTCTTCTTTGGTATATACCTGTTTGGGCCTGGCTTGTGGTTTATTTGTCATAGCATAAGGTGGGAACAAGATCTGTTAATATGATTAGTAAGCAGTGTTTATTTATAAAGGAGTCCCTTAGAAATGTACCATCAAAAGATTCTTAGTGTTACCTCTTTTGCAAGCAAAAGCAATGCTGCTTTTTGGAAATGAACTGAAAACCTACTAAAATACATGTAAGATTGTATTTTCTTCGGATAAATGTCAGCTGATAAAAAGGATTTTCTTAGGTGTGCTGCACTCTAATAGTATGAGCTGATGCTATTGTATGAAGGATTTTAGAACTGTCTGGCAGAAGGTGTTTACAAAATGTCAGAGAATGTAAAGCTTTGTACTTGCAAAAAGGTATAAGGGAGGAAACAGTGATTTTTCGTTAATCCCTGGTTAAATAGAGGTTATTCTGAACAATACAGACTGATTATCTCGTAAAGGGTAAAAGAGCACTTTTATAAGTTTCTAGCCTTTTGGTTCTTCTGCTACTAGGAATAGCCTAGAATTCATTAATTTATATTTGAATTAAAATGAAGAACTGATTTTCAGTGATGTAACAGTGGAATGATTCTCTTTGGGCAACCTTTGAAAGCAAGGGAATATTCTTTCTGATTTCAGAAATTTTTGGATGAGGCAGTTTGGTCCTACATCAAAACGCTTGAGCTGTTACCTTCATGGAAATTGGTTACTGTTGTTCATGAAAAACATATCCAAATCTGCTGGATTTACTACTGATACAAAAATGTATGCAGTAATAATTCTCATCTGTTCTATGATGAAATAATGTTATGAAGATCTAAGTTATATGTAGCTTAAATGACTGTAGCTTTATTTATATCATGAAGATCTCCTGAGGGTATCTTTAAACAACAGTTGGATAGTATACTAACAAGTAATTAACTTATTTTTCATGAACAATGAATGTATGTACTGCTTATAAAAGGATGGGTAGACTGGGAAATGTTGAATGACGGTTTGAAAACATACATAATTTGAACTGAACTCTCAGTCTAGATACTCATTGTTTGTCATTTGGCTAAAATGACAGGGAGTGTATGACACCTGTGTCATAGAAGATGATAACCTACTGAAGAATGCAAAATCTAAAGGAACAAGAAATGGTCAAATATATGTGAAAGGGAATCATAGCTTGCATTCCAGCTCCGGGGTTATTAGATATTACCACATACTTGGTAGTTGTGCATCGCCAGTGTTGTGCTGGCTACTTTTTGTGGATACAACTGCATGACACTTTCAGCTGAACTCTACAAGGCTGACAAATTGGATCACAGGAAAGGAATGATTAGGTAGAAGCTCTATCCAATGACACAGATGAAAATCCCAGAATGAGCAGTTCACGGTGGTGGCCCAATGGTCTGAATTTTAGTTCAGTTTTAAGTAGAATGACAAGGGGTTTTGAGAAAGTAGAGCAGTTTGGCTAAATGAAATGTCAGCAAGTCTATGATTTCAGAAGGGAATGTAGAGGAGTCAGACCTTTAAATCTGTAAGCAAATGTATTGAACATCTAAACCCCTCATTAAAGAAAGAAGTTAAGTGTTAGCTATCTGTTCTGAAAATAAATGTTTAATCATTAATGGAAAATACAAAAAGAACAATAGTAAACGGACCAGTCATTCTAAAATATTGAACAGATTACTGGAGTTTAAAATACTATATTATAGAGTAGAACAACAGTAAAGTATTTATTTTATCTTTAAAATATTTTTATTCTGATATTTTAATTTCACTAAGTAGCAAGGAAATAGAGTACATAGCTTGGAAGACCGTAATATTACTCTGACCCTTCCTCTGGAACAAATAAACCTTTATTATAATTTATAGATGTATTCAAACATATTTTAAAAAGGAAATAGCCACAAACATAACAAGATTTTAGGATGCTTTTCTAGGTGCAGTGTAATTAGAAGGAGACTTTTTTTTCCAAAGCACAGACTGTACTCGCCTCTTGTGATTCCTACAGAAATTTTCTGACAAACTTTCTTTTGTGACACACTACATAGGTGTTTCCTAGTATTGCTAAACCAGAGTAAAAAAAATACATTAGCAAATAAGATAGCATCTCTTCTATTGTCAGACTACATTACGTGTGCATCACTCCCTTCCTTTGTCTTTCCTTTTCATAACGCTGTATGCTGCCACTATAGGATTGCTGTTTATATGTAAGTATTTAAGTACATATTTAGGTAGTGGACATATTTAATCAAAGAGTTTATGTTGTATCCAATACACCATTCCTGGATAAGAAATTAATTACTCATCACTCTCTAAATGTTACATTCCAGAAATCTGTATACCATAATTTTTTATTCGCTAGTAACATTTGTATGTGCCAAAAATCTGTTGTTACCTTTGTAAATACTCCAAAGTACAACAAAATCAGCTGTTTACAGTAATGGTCTTGGACAAGAGACTACAGGTTAAGTTAATATAGAATAAAATTAAATATATATTTGCTTTGAGAGGGGAACATATGAAAGTAATTTTTCCTCTCTAATCTATTTTGCAAAGTGTACTATAGTCCAATAATATTTCAGCAAATGGTAAAAAAAGCACTTTTTCATTTGGGGAAGAAAAGACTTGCATTTTTATTCTACTGAAATTGCTTGCTTATGAAGACAATTTTTGGACTTTGGGGTAACATATCAAGTTATTTCTGTGCCCTTCTCATAGAAAAGTTTTTAGCAGACAGTATTCATCAACAGAAATTTGGGGATATTTAAGTAAAACGTGGCAGTGAGAGAGACAAGTTTATATGTTTACGTAGGATTTCCTTGTGCCTCCTTTAAAAGCCCTCAGAATATATGTAGATTTCAAGCTGAATGGCTATTAGATTTGGGACTTTGAATTCTGATCAAGAGATTTTGTGAATTTCTTTAAGAATGATACCTTTATGATATTAGAGATAAAGATACTCACTTTGTGAGTGATGTTTAAATCATGTCAGCAATTAAATATATAAGTCTCTGATTAGTTTATCTTGGGTGTCCTTGGTTCTCCTAAGTAATAAATGGCACAGTGCAATTTCATTCATGGACACACCTGAGATAGAATAAAATCCTATAGGTTTTATAGTTACCCATTAATTGATAATGTGCTAACCTTCAGCTGTCTCAGTCCTGTAGTTCTTATATTTGGGGACTGAATTTGATTTTTTTAAATTCAGTCTTCTTCAAATGTCAGTGGATGTCAGTCTCATACCCAGTTTCTGTGTGGAACTCTTACAAAAATACTAACAGGTTCCGTTTTATTTGCTCTAATCCATGTGCAAAAATGTTAAGGAGGATTAGGTTATTCTTGGGTGAAATATCATTTCATTGTATTTTTAGAAAATTTATTATGTAAAAGCCTTTCATGAGCTACCTGACTTAAACAGCATGACTGTCAAAACTTTCTAAGTATGCTCAGAAACAGATTTTTTTTTCCCCTAAGTCCTCTTGAGAGGTCACATTCTTTCTGTGTCTGAAGTAAGCCTGATGGACTTCTAGCTTGTGGCATATGCTATATTTGCAGTGCATTAGAAATATAATAACTAATGGCTTAGTGGGTTCCACACTAAATACATTTTTAGCATAAAATCTTCATTGCACTTAAATCCATGATAATTTTGCGACTCACATGATTTATTAGTGGAATTGGTCATGTCTTTTCACCTATTGAGATGCATGAGAGTTCTCTTGGGCCAAATCATGACAAAAGCAATGTGTGATCATTTTTGCCCCTCATGATCTCAAATGCTTGAATGTTGTCTTAATTGTATTCTCATTCTGGTAGATGCATGTCAAAGAAAGAGAGCACAAATAGAATTCTCTAGTTTGCTGAAGGAATGTAGACACGTATTTTTTATTCTTCAGTATTCCACTTAGATCTAGAGATAAGACCTAAGGTTTTTTTAAATTTGTTTCCACAAGGACTTTGTTGAATTGGCTGATCCATGAAGGAAAATTATTTTCCTGCACTCTCTTTTTGACAAGCCATAATATTTTTGTTTGAGTGATGCTGTGTTTATTTTTTTGGCAAAAAATTTCTTAAATGTTCCATTTTCAGAGAAACTGTATTGACAATGAAAATTTCATATGAAAGAATTACAAATTATACATAATAAAGAACATCCAAAGACAATTCTTATACAATATGCATGGAATTGAAACAAAAACTTTACTTTGTGGAGCATTTCTTAAGGAATGTGATATGTTTGTGCTATGAAAAGGTAAAAATTGCTATAAGCAGTTGCATTAAAAAGAGAAAGAGGTATCTACCTCTTGTTATAGAGATACACAGACATCTGAGTGAGAAAGTAAAGGAAGTGTTTTGAGGTCATTGATTAAAGGTCAATATAGAAGCCAAAGAAAATGAAGGAAATCTACCACTCAGGTGTGTTCTTCAAAGCACCAAAAAGAGATGAGATTGCTGGAAATGCAGTACAAGAGCTCTCCAAGGGGTAAGACCTTTAAACTGACCATTTCAATGAGTAGCCATTCCTGAGGAAATTATCAAACTAACCATATGTCCAGTCTGGAGGATGTGAAAAAATAGTAGTAAAGCAGCAGGATGCAGTTGGACCAGTGTAGCAGGTTGACCCAGGCTGGAAGCCAGGTGGCCACCAAAGCTGTTTTATCACTTCCATTCTGAAATGGACAGGGGAGAGAAATTATAAGAAAAGGCTCATGGGTCGACATCAGGCAATGAGATTCCACTCACCAATTACTGTCATGGGCAAAGCATACTCAACTTGGGAAAATTTATTTAATTTATTACCAACCAAATCACAGTTGAGTAATAAAACCAAAGCTTAAAACCACCTTCTCAATTTCTCTGCATCCTGCCCTAGAGCAGCACAGCAGGACAGGGAACCTGGGTTGTAGTCTGTTCATCACATATTGTCTCTGTCGCTCCTTCCTCCTCAGGGAAAGGACTCCTCACACTTTTTCCTTGCTCTAGTGTGGGGTTCCTTCCATGAGAGACAGTTCTCCATGAACTTCTCCAATGTGAGTCCTTCCTACAAGCCACAGTCCTTCATGAACTGCTCCTGCATGGGTCCTTTCCATAGGGTGCAGACCTTCAGGAGCAGACTGCTCCTGACATAGGGTCACAAGCCCTGACAGTAAACATGCTCAAATTTGGGCTTCTCTCTCCATGGATCCAGAGGTCTTGCTAGGATTCTGCTCCAGTACAGGCAACCCTCAGGGTCATAGACTCCTTTGGAGGCACCCACTTGCTCTAGTGGATGCAAGTGGATATTTTGCTCCACCGTTAACCTCCATGGGCTGCAGGGGAGCAGCCTCACCAAGACCTTGGTGTCTGCAGAGTTCTTCCTCTCACATATTCTCATTACTTTCTCGAGCTGCAGGTCATGCACAGGTCTTTTTTTGTTCCCTTCTTAAATCTGTTATCCCAGAGGCACTACCACCATCAGTGACAGGCTTGGTCTTGAGCAGTGCCAGGTCTGTCTTGTAGCTGTCTGGTATTGGTCCCATAGACATGGAAGAAGCTTTTAGCAACTTCTTGCAGAAGCCACCCCTGCAGCCATCCCACTACCAAAACTTTGCCATGCAAACCCAACACAACTATATATTGGTTTGCTCAGAACAGCTGCTTTTTTTTTTTTTACATAGTGATGAAGAACTAGTAATTGACAGTAATGCTAGGGTCAGAATTTGATAGAAAACCTGAATTTATCTTACCTTGTAAATGCTGGGCTACAGGGTACAACAGAATCCAACTTCATCCTGAAACTTATTCTCTCAATAGGTAAACATTGTTCTATTTTATGTTTATTTGGCTCACTATCAAACAAAAACGGACTTCCTCCTCCCTTGATTTACAGTTTGTCTCTTCTTATAACTATACAGTTTAGTTTCATTTTCTCATTCCTCTTGTTTGTCCTCCTTTTGCTTAGTTTTGCATTCTCTTTTTCCTCTGGCTTTTGGAACTAAATTAAGCAGTCAAAAAGGTACAAATCCAGTAACTTTCCATTTTTTCAAGCCTAGTTTTTCCAAGTAGTGTGGTTCAGACTTCTGAATTTATCAATCCGAGCAACCAAACCGATCCTTCTATCAGGATACAAGCCCATCATAATGCAAGGTATATCCCCCCATTTCAATGTAAACTTCTGCAAAATAATGTGTTGGTTGTGCACCATGTGAAGTGTAGACCTGTGTAAAGGCAGTTATTTAACCTGAATTGAACAACTGAGAGTAGCTGCTATACATACTACAAGATCAGTATCTCTAAGAGGTTCCTACTTGTGTTAATCTAACGATCCAATTTGCATTTTATCTGCCAAAAATTTCATGTTCTAGGAAGACACCAGACAAAATGGTCCATGTTTCATTACAGCAGCACTTAAGGCCCTCAGGTCAATATAAACATTTGTAGAAAGGACTTGCTATTTCTGCTACTGGACTAAAACTATATGCTTCCTATTGATTCTGTGCATGATTGTGTGCCAAAAAATGCCATGTAATCTTCTGTTCAGTACCTCTACTGTCAGCTGCACTTATTTCACTACAGAACATTACAACCTCCTTCTCTTTTGCTTCATCTGCCATCAATTAAAAAGGTATACCTGTTACAATCTACCATTCTTTTAAAAATGAATATAATACTCATGTTCTGTTGATCACATTTCCCAGAAATGACAGGATGTCTGAGATTTTCATGCAGTTTCTTTCTAGCGTTCCCCAGTTGCCATATCATCTAATTTGCATTGCTGATTCTTTTTTGATGTTGAACCACATTCTACTAAAATTTCCTCCCTCGGATATTTCATTCTTATTCTAAGTCCGACTTACTCATATTCCTTACTGAATGATATTTAACACAGTGATAAAGATAAGGAAATGTACATAGCAATCATAATTGGGTTTAGATGGCATATATTACTGCAGTTGGCATCTACAGTTTTGAGGAGTTTATCAGAGCTACTCTATTAACTTACAATCTTCTTGTGTGCCCTACCTCTCCCCTTATTGCTCCTTCTTCCCATTTCTGTTCCTTTTCCATTTCTCTATTTCCAATGTGGTGGTCTTTTCCATTTTTCAGTAATGTGGTCTTCCTCATTTCAGCCTTCTCAGTATCATTTCTCCCCCTCCCCCAGTCCATGTTTTATATAATGGCCTGTCTAAGGGGTTTACCATTCAAGGGGCTTACTTTTCTTCATTGAGTTCATTTATTTTTGCCTATTCTTTGTGCTTTGACTACTTTTTCTCCTTCAGACCACTATCTCAGGCCTCTGGCCACTCCTTGTAATGATTCCTTTCTCACCTACAGTGAAACCTTTGAAGTTGTGTGCAAAGAAGTAAATTCTTTCTACCTTAAAGAGTAATTGCATTTAATTTTTTTTTATTGCTGTCTCCTAAGGTGGGATTTAGATGTCTTTAACCTGGTGGTGTGTTGCAATGCTACCTTATGTAATACAGAATACATTTCATTAAATATATATGATATAGTTTCTTATAAATGTTCCTAGAGAGTGACACACATGGAAAGCACAGCACCAGGACATCCTGCTCAAAATTGTTAATTCCGTTCATAAAAGAAATCTATATGCAGTATTACAGAGATCTCATATCTTGTAAGTCAGATTGAAAACAAAACTGAATACAAGTTTTATTGGAAAAGTTTAAAATTAGATTGCCTACAGAAGCTATTTTGGATGTCCAAGTTAGCTTTACATACAGAAGAAGTGTGTGTTTTCTAATGCACATTCTTTAATGCAGCTGCTGTTGGTTGTTGTCCTCTGAAGTGAGGTTCAAATGCTTAGGCAGAGAAGCCTCACCAGCTTTTCAGAGGATAGGAAATGCTCCAGCATAGAGAGCTGCCTGGGACTTCCATGAAATGCAACTGTTTGTGAATATCAAGTGATTATAATTTCATTCTAGCTGATTTTGAAGGCCATTCACATTTGGACCGGTGGTCAAAAAGCTAACTTTGCTTTTATCTTACCACTTTGTCATTTCAGCCATGGAGAGGTCCAACTAAGCTATTAACAAAGAAACTAAGGTTTGAGTTGGGGTGGTTTTTTTTCCCACTTTAGAACCAAAATAGCTGAGGAAGTAAAACAAAATTAGTCCAGAAATCAAGGGCAAAAAGTAAGGAATTAATCAATTTTCTGTACTAGCAACACATTATACATCACTGAGAAGAAAATAAAAGCAATGAGAAAAGGTCTAATGATGTAGCTTATAAATTGCAGATTGCTTGTTTGTGAGACATAAAAATCGATTATAGTCTATAAAGAATATAATGGTATCACTGAAGGTTTGGAAACACTGTCTGTCATTAGAATTCATGAGGGGATATATTAGCCTTTCCCTCTGTAAAGATTTTATGTTCATCATTTGACAATATGGAGACCAGGTAGCCTAGCCCAGCTGGTAATTCAGAGATGAGGCTGAAGCTAGATGAATCTGAGGTGCTCCTTATGACAAAACTTCCATTAGCTGTAACACCATTTTACCTAACACATCCCATGAAAATCAAGGATTCTCTTTTTTTCTAACTTTTCTCATTGCCAAAAAAAAGAAGGAAAGGAATGGTCTATCCCCTAGCACAGAAAATATAATAAAAACATGGTCTACACTCTGTTTCCAGCCTGAGAGAGTTAAGGAGGAAGACACTCATCGTCCTTCAGCATCAGCTAACAAAGAAAGGAAGCATGGCAGGGCATTGCATGCCTAAGCTCAGGAGTGAAGAAACACATTTCTCCTTTTAAGATTTGGTCGTCTTTGCTTTAACCTTTAATTACATCGGTGACTCTATATATGAGTTGGGAATTAGAGCCTATTCTAAACTGTGAATTCTAAAAGTTGTTTCTCTGTGGGGATAAATAATTTATACAGTCTTGCAATCTAGCAATTTAATGAGTCCTTATGCATGTAAACAAAGTTATCCCTCTTCTTAGCTACTGCAGAGTTCTTCTGTGAAAGTGTCTGGGATAAAAAAAAGCCAGAAGTTGTGTACAGCATCTGGGATATTACTTTGGTTTAAAAAATGGTAGCCCTGTGGTAGTTTTCTTCAGAGTCATTAAATTGCTGATTGACTGTTACGATGATCTGGAGCTACCTAATATATGCTTAGAGTGTGATCATCTAATGTGATTGCCTGTACAATACAGGCCACACAATTTGACCTGGTATGTTCTTAAGGAAAGAAAACTTGAAGGAAAGTAGCTATCACAGAAATCCAAGAGTTTTTTTATATATATATATATATTTTTTAACATCTAAAGCTCTCTTAAAAACTGAAACAGGAATCAGCATTCAGGAAAATATGGTGTGCAGAATACAGAAAACAATGTGTCTCTTCACCATTCACATCTTTTACACCATCTCTAAACCATCCCTACTTCTGTGCTGCACTTATGGATAATCCACTTTGGAAGTTTTCTTTTCTTTTGAAGCACAAACTTATTGTAATATGCCTAGTGATTAGAATATACTTACACATAGCTAAGATGAATGGATTTTTCTGATGAAGTGATTCATCATTAGAAAATTATTAAGAATCTTAATGAAATACTCCCACAGAAACATGTCAGTTGCAACAAAGATTTCATCAGAGATAATCCTTGTCTTAGATTAGAAACAGAGAGCTCTATCCCTGCAGAACGAATTGTTTAGTGGCTAGGGCATTTACCCCCATTGCCCTGTTTTTTTTTAATGAATTATATATAGATATATAAAATTCTCTTTAGAATAAATTATACCTACATGTTCAAGTGCATCTCATATCAACACACACAAGCATAAATATATACAAAGATGAAAGGGACCTAATTTTCTTCTGGGTGAAAGCAAGCTGTAAAAGCCTTTCCATTTTTTCCTTGAAGTTAAAATGAAGTATTAGCACCAGTTGCAGAACATTAGAGAGAAGATTCTTTAAAATATAGTGTATTATTGAAGTAGTTCTTCTAAAAGTGTATTTGGATGTAATTGGGCTATTTTTGAGATCTTCTGGAGCTAGACATATCATCAAGGTTCCTGAAGAGACCTGTATCTCCTAAAGATTATGATTTTTCCATGGGCAGTCAGCAACAGATAGGATAGTGTGTGTACAAGCTGCAAAACCCCAGCTCCATTCATCATAGTCCTTACAGATGAATTCTCAGTAATGTGTTTATTCCCTATTTACCTGTATTCATACTGTACAATAAAAAAATTAAAATTAAAATGAAAAATAAAATAGCCAAAGAGTCGGGACCCTCTTATATAAGTTTTTTAAATAAATATTTTACATTTGTTTTAGCCTTATGCAATAAGTATCTTCAAGCCAGTGTCTTTATAAATGAATGTCAGAAATTTTTAGTTAATACTTGTGTTGATGGAAAAAACTCCATGAGTGATGCTGCATATGTCCTGTTAAGTATTGAATAGTAATTTCTCTTAGCATTTGTGATTTGCACTTAAAGTACATGAACACGTGTCACATTTTCACTTGTAAGTAGATCTTTATGCCTATAATTTTCTGGTTTATATGACATACGTTAGCTAGATCATGACCACATGATTTTTAAATGTGTGAATGATTCTGGTAAATAAAAGGGTAAGCTTCTCCTCTTGCAGCTACAGGTGGTCAAAAAGAAACTTGATTTCCCTTCTTCAGAAGATGTAGACTAGTGTCAAGCTATAACATGGTTGCCTTGTTTCAGCTGACTTGCTTAAAGGAGGGATGTAGTGCTCAAACAGCTTTGGGCCTTGACAGTCTCTGTGAGTCAGCAGGTGTTAAAGAAACAAGAACCTTATTGACTATTTCACACATAAGCCCGGAGCTCTAACATATATTACTTAACAGTGACATAATCGTTAGTGTATCTTTACATTCATTAGTTTTTCTGATCACTTTGGGACAGTCTGTTACTCACCTGTAAAGGAGAATTGGTTATTTCCTGCTTTTAAAAGCACTGCATACTCAGGGTTTCATTTTGAATTAATGTGGTACAATTAAAGAGAGATGGCTACAGTATGTGAATGAGTTAGTAGTTAGGAAAGCTGACAACTTGTTATGTTAGAAAGAATTTGGAACGTTTATGCCAATTTTTAAGATTATTTTTGTAGCCACATTGGGTCAGACTAATAATTTATATTTCATAACATTTTCTAAATGACGGAGTTGAGATGGAAATACACCTGCAAAGGACACATCACACACTCAATCATTTTTTCTTGAAATTAGCATGAAATTGTTTCAGTCATAACAGAACATTTAGTGAGTAAACCTTGTTTAGATAAATAGCTGAAAAATTCCAAAGTAGTAGAAGGAGGAGTATAGTGAATGAGCAATGCTATTATTATGCTACAGAAATATGAATCCATGGCCACGATATCAGCATGCCTTGAATGAACATGCCACTTAAGAAAATAACAATGTATTAGGGCTCTACTGAAAGATTTGATATTTGTGTTCATTTATCAAAAAAGCATAAACAACTTAACAAATAAACATGTGAAATCTCTGTATTATAATGACAATGGTTAGCTTCAGCTCTCTGTCTAGACCTGCTAAATGCTGCTAAGTGAATTACTGAATACAATGATGAGAATTGATTCAAGCATTCTGTTCTCAATACTAATTTTCTGGATGCCAGCGGAAGTTGTATAAGCAATAAAGGGAAAAGCCCATAGACATATGCTCACATCTATCAATAGTAAATTATAAGTTTGACAGCCTAGGAGTGTTAGGAGTAGAGGAGCAAGTGGCTAGAGTGCCTTAACAAAGAGGAAGACAGGCAAAACGGCATTTTCTTTTTAATGTGGTTCCTAACTTCAATGCCTTCTTTTTATTACTGATGATATCCTTTGAAAACTGAACAAAATAATGAATTAGTTATGTAGAGATTAGGAATGTCATTCTCATGGAGAACTATTTTATGGGAAAATCAATTCAGCGCTAGACATCTGGAAGGCAAAAAATGTTCACTTATTAAAGTTATTTTTGTCAGTGATGTAAAATTGCGACCGAAGAAAAGAATAGCTCCACTATAGACATGAAAATTCCATATCCTTCTTCATTTTGAATCTAAGCATATTTGTGTTTATCTTATATCATCATAGTTTCACATTGTATGTAGAAAAAAAAAGGCATAATGATGCAAATGTGACTGAGAACAAAAGTGGGAGAAGGACAATGAATTGAAGAACGCACTGGAAATGTGCAAAAACTGATTCATTGAATCAAAACATAATACAGGGAAGGGGATAAAAAAGGAGTTCCATATGCCTAGAGAGCAAGAGTATGAAAGGAAAACTGTAAGATCATGAAAGAAAAGGTATGGACTTGTATGCAACTGAAGCTACAAAGAATGTAATAGAAGAGTACTAAAATAAAAACATGTAAAATAGGGAAAGTAATAAGTAACCTTACAAGTAAAAGACAAGATTCTTACCTAGATAAAAAGACCTAGCTCCATTATTTTCAGTCTCAGATATGCTTACTGACAGCCTGGTCTACACTGGCAATTTCCCTGTGGTAATTAAAATAAATCATTGACTTGATGTACCTAGAGTTGAAGTTTTTGCATCTCTGTATTATCCTGGATGGGCTTGCCTTAGTGTTAGATGTCTTTCCACAAGGTGCATTGATATTATCCTCAAATTAAAGTAGTCCCACAAGCCTGTACTTCCACAAGCATAGTTTTCCCTAGGAAGCAACATGCTTAGCAACACTGGTATCCACAGCAGCATGTACCATTTAGGAGTCTAAATGTGGAAGCTCTTTCCCTTTTCACAGTTTACGTCACTATGATCCTGCTGCCTACCACCAGCTTCAGCCCATATTCACAAGTTGAAGTTGGACTACATATTAAATGCAAAAGATACCTGTTCTGATGACTCTGCTTTCCCTCTGCAAAGACCATGCTGCCTATATTGCTGCACTGGGATGGTAATGCCAGCTGTGGAGAAGGAAATGGCTTGGTGACAGGCAGAGGCCACTGCTGCTGTCCCAAACCAAAGTTCCCAGATACCAACTGGCAAGACCACATTATCCTCTGAACCTGAGTTAGCCTGGGTACAGTGCTTTCAAAGGTGAAGCACTTTGAAGCCCTGTGCTTCAAAACTGTACATCATATTTGCCAGGAACAACAATGGTGTTTTGGCAGTGTAACTGCACTCTGTCTGCAGAGTGGAGGTGTAATCTTCCAGGTGTAATTTGGCCTGCTCTCTGCCCAAGTACAATAGACTGAAGCCTGCTGTGCACTGTAGAGCCTTTCTGGGAGTATGTCATCCAGACAGCAACCACGTAGGTTGGATGCTGCAGCTGCTCTGGCATTCAGAAGGTCTCCAAGCCCCTTAGTGCTACCTGTCCGCAGAGGCTGACAGTGTGTGTACTCCCAGCTCTGGGTGTCTGCGTAGTACTTAAGTATAAGACAATAAAATTAAACTGCTCTATTCAAAGATATCTTACTTCTAAAATGCTAATATCCTCAATTCTTTCTCTCTTGAGTCCTTTTTCATCAGGGTAGTCTATGGCTCCTTTCCCCTTGGCTATGGCTTTTGACTCTCCTCCTCAGCAGCTGTGTCCTTCCTCATCCCCCACAGCCTCCGTTTGGGGCTTTGCCATCCTGTCAATCCCACTTCAGCTGTTTTCCTGTGTTCCCAGGCCTCTCTTTCAGCTCCTGACACCTCTCCCCTGCCCTCAGCAGCTGTCTATGTCTGCCTTGCAAAGCCTCCGGCCCCTGCTGAACCAGACCTCTTGAGTCCCTTTTCCCTCCAGGGTCTCTGCCTTCCACCCTGGCTTCTGGCCAGTATAGATTCCCCTCTGCTGCCCCTCTGGAGCCAGCCCCTGCCTTTAGCTCCTTCCCTGGTCTCTGTTCATCTTCAGCAGCTGTCATCTTCCTTCTCCCCACCCCTCCCTATGCCTTTGGTTTCGGATCCTGTCCCGCTCCCACCAGGCCTCTGCAGGCCACACTCACCCCCTTTCCAGAACCCGGGCCTGCATTTTGTGTCTGGAACACCATTTCCCAGTCCTCGGCAGCTGTTCCCCAGCACCTGTCTCTGCGCTGCTCTCAGCCCTGTTCCCCACTTGCCTGGGTAGCAGCAGCTGTTGCTCCTGCAGGCCAGGTCTCAAGGGGAAGCCTCCCTCCCATGCAGGCCCTCCTCCCCCTCTAGACCTGAGGCCCTGTTCCCTCAGGTCCTGCCAACTCTCTCCCCTTGTGCCTGGCCTCTGCCTCTGGCTTCAGGCTGCTCTCCCTGCCTTTCCTTTCTCCCTGACTGCCAGCATGGCTGCTGACGGCTGGGATGCTAGGGCTGGGAAATGGTATGACAGCGGGTTGCCTGAATTCTTCACATCACGCTTCATTACTGTGACAGCACATCACAGCAGTGACAACCAAATTGTCAGGATGGCCCCCAGAAACAGTTGCAAGAAGGGGGACAACGTGGTCCGTGGAAAAAATGCTGCTAAAGGGGAGACCAGCGTGACCCATAGGAAAATCTGTAAAGCACAGTGGCCAGCATGGCCTTCAGGATTAATAAGAGCAGAGGCGCTTACACCCATATGGTGAAAAGAGCAGCTAGAACAGCTGTGGGATAAGCCATGGTTCGCTGCAGTTGCTCCTCAGCAGGCAGGACCTTCTCAGGGTAAATGGAAAACTGGCAACCATAAATTGCTGTTCCAGTTTTGGTCAGGAAGGAGGTCTGCAACAGCTGCCTATGCCATTTTGATGCCAGTGCTGGCATGGCCTGTGGCATACAGAGAGGGCAACAGGCTGCATATGCACAGGTGTGAATGCTGCAGCAGGCTTTAATTTTCTGTCTCACACTAGGAAAACTGTTCATTACTGGCCAGCGGACTGGACTATGAGAGAACTGCCATGCAGCATAGATATCCAGCAGCTCCCACTTACAAGAAGATTGCATTTGAAGATAGCAGCAGTATTCTGACCCACTTATTTACCTGGTGATCCATGTAATGTTATTGCACCACCATAAGCTGCAAAAAAGGATAGTGTGCTGGTTGGGGTACAGGACTGGTGCCTCGGTGTTCAAAGATGTCCTCCTGCCAAGTCACCAGAGAGGATGCCTGATGATGGCAGCAGCTGCTGCCTTTCTGCCTCTGCTGCCCCAGGCACATCCTGGGATCAAGGAACCAGGAGTTCACCCTGGCTGGCAGTTCAGTCAGATACTCATTTCCAAACGTGGTATCAAAATCCAAGTAGGGACTTGTGACTGCTCTAGTAGTTAATATTTCAGGCCTTTAGAAATTAGCAATTTAGCAAGTTTTTTAAACTTGGAGAAGCACTAGTCCATTTTCCTCTTGTGCTTAGCAGCAGCAAATCATTTGGATGCTTCTTGGTACTGCCTCAGAGTAGTCTGTCTGCTAGTAAAAACCCCAACCTTTTACCTCCACAGTCAGATAGGTAAAGATGATTTATTTTGAAGCCATAAGTCTGACCAACTTTGAAATATTGCTGGGAGAGAGATACCTATTTTGAGTTTAAAGAAAAAAAAAGAAAATAAATATAGGAGAGGAAGAGAAATTAATAGGAATGAAAGACCAGGACTTGACAGACCAGGACCAGGTGTAGATTACAAAGGAGAGGATGGTGGAAAAGGATGAGGCACCTTGAAGGCCAGGAAGAGCTTGGATGTTGCTAATTGGTGAGTTATATAGCTTAAGGAATCACCATCAAAGGTATTAGCAAAAGTGGTTTTAATATGATGGGGTAAAAGTGTTACTTAACAAAGTTTGATGGCAAGATTCACTCAATTACTGCACAGCACAATCATTGGAACAATGATTTAAAAATCCCAAGGCACAAATCAAAGCTACCGTAATACAAGGTCACGCAACGTATTGACTGCTTACCAAAGATTGGTGAAAGGTCTCTCTGCTTCAAGGAGCAACCTCGAGAGGTGTCCCAGCTCAACGGGAGGCCACCACCATGCAGCCAGGGTGATTAGCAGGGAGACCTTAAAGAAGGCTCACTTAGGCAGTCATATATTATGGGATAAAGTGGTTGTTTTTTATTCAAATTACGTGTGATGGTAAAGATATGCACGGTATCCTTGTGCCCACGTCTTTCTTTGTTCCTTGATAAACAAATCTTGGAAAAGCCACCTACTATTCATGTGTTAATTGCGTGATTGTTGTTCCAAGCTCTTATGTCTGCATGCTCACTGGGCCACTCTGCTCCTTTGTGAGTTTTTGGAGAACAGATTGAAACTAGTGGAGCTATTGACCCACGTAGAATGTAGGCTTTTACCTCCTTTGGAGCCTATACCAAACTACCACTAATTTGTGTGCGGAGTCGAGTGCATCTATCTAAAATGTTTGAGGCCTTTTGGAAGTGTATGCAGCAGTGGTAAGGTAGTTTCAACAACTGAGGATTTGAAGAACATTACCTGAGGGTTTTTTTTCCAGTTGTTGCTGAGCAATTTTGTGGGGCATAAGTATTAGGCTCCCTATGCACTTAAGTTCAGCTTCCCACTTTCCAATGATGTGGAACATGAATAAGGGAGAAGCATTTGCTTCAGCTTCATCCAGAAAGGTTTCTCACACCCTGATGCATTCAGAACCTAAACCAGCACATAATAAATGGTTATGAATGGGGGACTCCCTGCAACTACTTAAGCCAGTTCTCATTTAAAATGCTAATTTAGATGTCTGTGGTGTGTTTTTTAATTCAATGACAGATGTGTTCCTATCACTAAAAGGGTTGAAAGTAGTTGAAATCCAAGTTAGGGCATTCAACTGTGTTTCCTGTACTCTGGGGCGGTGTGTGTTATTGTGGTTTGTGATATTTCTTTCCGTGTGCATCTAACTTTCATTAATTACTCCATAGCTTTATTATTCGCTACTAGATATAACCTGTAGGTGAGAAAAACATCCCTGCACTCATATACAGACCACCTTTTGTCACTCTGAAAAGCAGTAGTCTTCAGAGAATGCCATCTGATTCTGCTGCAATGCAGTGAGTGACTGGCTGGGGTTAAAAGCCTTGCGCACAATTCCTGCTAGCTGGTCATTAATCTCCATGAAAAGCCCCATGTCTTAATTGCTATTGTATAATTAGTAACCTCTTCCGTTTAACTAGTGTTAAGCTGAAACAGTAATGTGCCAAGTCACCATCATTCTCTCTAAACGAGGATCTAGAAGTACTGCTCTAAACAGTGTGTGACAATGATTTTTTTTTTAAATACTCCTTTGAAAACAGTAGTTTTCAAAGTTTTTTCAAGACCAGCACCATCAGTGTTATATGGCCAACTCTGAAAACCCATACAGCTACCACAGATCCACTGCAACATAAGTGGTTAAACAGTAGTTCCCAAAATTGAAAATGTGAAGATGAGCAAAGTCTGTCAGGCTTCTTATATAATATATGTCATAAAGGAGCCTAAAATACCAGTCAGTAGCTATCTCTTGATTTAGAGAATATGGAGCTGAAAGTAAGGAAAGAAAGACTTTAGTTTAACATAGCTGTGAACCTCAGGGTATCCAGATGCAACTAGCCTTGAAGAAACGGATGTATTTTCTGTAATATCTCTGGGCTAGATATTTGAATGTTTGATACTGGTTTAATTGATAGTGCAGTATCAGTGGTAAATTGATTTAAGTTTCTCTGTGGCATTTAGTATCTCCGTCTGGAAGAGGTTTCTGTCCTGAAGAAAAATATATAGATATTGTGTATTTGATTTTGAAAACAATACATTTTTTTCTATCAATAACTTTCAATAACCATATTCTAGTAAATCTAAAATATTATGCAGAGCACAATAGAAATTAAAAACAAAGGAAACCCAAAATCAAATGAAACCCAACAGTGGTTTTGAAACAAACTACGTTTGTTTTCGCAGAAGTTCTCCTTTAGATGAAACAGCACTTTCTGAGAAAAAAATTCTTACCAATAATTTTTTCCCCAAAAATAATTAGCATTCAGCTAGCCAGATTCTTGTCTTCAGTGTGATTGTGAAAAGACTGCAGAAAACTGATAGATCTAGTTGCCAGGCTGAATAATCAACTATAAATAATGGTGAAATTGTACACAGAAAATTCAGTTAATGTGTTTTCTTCTTTCTGACACAACTATAATTGGCAAAACAAAATTAATGCAATACAGAAGAGAGTCTGTTTTGTTTTAAGACAATCTTTTTCCTGGTGTATTTTTCCAGGATTTATGCTGGCACAGATGACTATAGGATCAGGCCCAAGGAATTAGTTGCTGTGTGTGATTTTCCATAGTGCTGAATATCTGGTTGAAGACTGCTGTTCAAGAAAGGATTCACCAGAAGTTCTTTCTTTTCCTCCTTTTTGCCTGTGTTATGTGGTTAAAGTGATAGAGGATTTGAGAAAATAAAACAAATCTTTTCAACTGCCACTGTTTCTAAGAAGAGATTGAAAAATTCAGATGAATCAGCAAGCAATATTGAAATAGTTACTCATTTTATTCAGCAGGAATATTGTATAGCATATTTTTTGCACCGTCAGTTAGGGGATTTTCATAAATGTACATGTCCAAAATAAAGAGGTCAGAAGCTCTGCTGCCCTCAGTGCACTGGCAGAAACTTTTTTTTAGTTATTTCATTTTCTACTTACTAAATCCTCTAGACAGAAGTATCTGAATCTTTAGCACTCAGTAATAATTCAACCATAATTCACCTTTACTTTCATGCTTTAGAGAAGCTTCTTGAAGTTTAATACAGATTTTTCCTGTTCTCACAGTAATTTCCAATATTCCATGGTAACTTTTGTTTGTTTGGTTTTTTTCTTATTCCTTATGGCCTAAAGAAAGTCCAGATTTTGAACATTTAAGTTCTGAAAGCACTTTTCCAACTAGTTCCACAGAGCATAATAAAGACCTGATCTCTGTGAAAACTTTAGTTGCTGTTTTAAAATAATTGTAAGAATGAGAGAATACACTTGCTTTCCCCATTTTTAACACGATGAAAAATACTTTTGATGAACAACACTGATAAAATCCCTGGACAGCAAACAAATACTAAGATAGAGAGGAAAATATGACCTGTCTTTAAGCTGAAGAAGTGTTTTGTGAATGCTGTTCCTATAATTTTAAATGACATAAAAGTACTAATGGAAAGAAGGGGCATTGCAAAGAGAAAAGAAGAAAGAGTGAAAAGGAAGGCTTCAGGTGCTGGTTCTTTCTAATGGAATTCCTGGGAATTCTTTAGCGTTTATACTGTATTTCTTTGATTGCTCTTAGTAATTTCAGATGAGTCTTAACATCTGCTATGTAATAATTTAGGCAGTCTAAATACAATGTAGGTATGCATACAAACCCAAAATTCGGGCTTCTGGTTACAGCCATGTTATGCAAATTCATCTTGTCATGGGAGTATTTTATTTCTACAAGCAGATTCAGATGCCTTGGAATAATTTTAGAAATTTCTTTAGATATTATTAAAGCAGAAATTACAGAAAATGTGGAAAATCAGAAATATGGACAATTTTTTAAAGGAAAACTGTGCATTATTTTGAAAAACCTAATCCTTTGTATCTCTAATGATTTTCTTAATTTACTATTCTTCCCTTGCTAAATAGCTAGTTCTGCAATTAAATAAGTTTTCATGGAGACTTAAGGTCACACTTAAGGTTACCAAACTGAGCTTTTCAAATTAAGGCAGTAATTCTCAGACTATTCCAGAGCAAAGTCATCCAGGTGCTAAACCATAAAATCAACGAAGTAGTTTGGGTTGGAAGGGACTTTAAAGATCACCTAGTTCCAACCCCACTGCCATGGGCCACAGAGACATCCCCAATAGCCCAGATCGCCCAAAGCCCAGTTCAACCTGGTCTTGAACACTGCCAGGGAGGGGGCAGGTACAGCTTCTCTGGGCAACCTGTGCCACAGCCTCACCACCCTCACAGGGAAGAATTTCTTTCTAATGTCTAATCTAAATCTGAAGGGATATTTCTATTTTGTTCTGCTAATGTGGTAAAACACTTGGTCAGATTCCAAACATTATAATTCAAGAATAAATTTCCAGATATTTTTCCATTAAACCAATAATCTTTCTTTATCTAGTGCAGCTATTTAATATCTTTAGATTTTTTCAATTTTTTAATAAATTATTTTTACAGTATGATTAAAATTTAGCCAATAATCATATTTTTTAACTTTTAGGAGTAATACAATAAAGACTTTTATAATTTTCAGTAAGGGATTTTAAACTCATATTCTTTTTCCTTAGAGAAGTTTATGTAGATAGAAATAGTCTTGAGCATGGCTGCTTATTTCACCTTGGAGAGAGAAAACTGCTATGATTGCTTCATATCTAACCTACTTACTTGAATCAATGTATCTAAGGAGGTGAAACCCACTAGCGGATGAGGGAAGAAGGGTTGAGAAAAATGGTGGCTGTGGGTGAGAGCCTTAAGCAATAAGATACTTGCTGAAGGGAAGAAGTAATTGATCATTTACACCTATCTGCTTGTCAAGTTTCCACTTTGCCTTCTGGTTTCTCTCTCCACTATTATGCTGAGTGTTATTTGTGGATATATTTTAAATGAAGGAGATGTGAATGGTTGGTGCAGAGAAGCATTGGCTGTGTGGAGGAAAGCAAAGAATCTCTTGCAGGGATAATAAAAAGGTAAACTGTTATAATTTGAGAAAACAGTAATTGGCAAACAGGCTAGTGTTTAGTAGCACTGTTTTCAACTAGGTCCTTTCAGAAACGTTTTACTGCAAAGGCTATGGAAAAGGCTGAAGAGCTGCATTGTTCAGGGCTGCACCCTCCTCCTTTACCTCTGGAAAGGAAATCTGGCAAATGACAGAGAGGAGAGTTTCACAGATCACTGCCCATCAAGAACCAGAGTACAAAGAAAGTGATGAAGTACTTCCTTGTATTCTCATAATCGTAGACCTTTTACCAAGAATTCTACTAGACACCTGTTTTTGCTAAATTATCTATTTAGAGAAGCTTGAGCACTTGAAGGCATTTAGTATTATTTGATGCACCATTTTTTTGCTATCTGTTTTCCTCTGCTATCCAAAAAATAGAAAAGGCATGGAATTTACTACACAAATCAGCATAATGCACGGAATTTGATTCGTTAGTGTATACATTTATATTATGTCTAGAGTCATCCTTGTTATTTTAGAACATTAATATTCTTCAAAGAAAGCTGCCCCATCACAGTGAGTGACTGGCTGGGGTTAATGGCCCTTGGCACAGTTCCTCCTAGTTGGTCATTAATTTCTAGGAAATGCCCTGTGCCTTAATTGTTATTGCTTAATTAGCAACCTCTTCTATCTAACTAAGTGACATATGACCTGAAATAACAATATATACAGCAGCAGTCTTTTACTCTCAGTGTTTGAGCTTCAACATATATAGATTCTGTGCAAGTAAATCAAGGCATGGGAAGTACATATTTGTTCAAATGGTGTGGCATGTGACACAAAAATAACGTTCAGCAGGTCAGATCATTAATAAATGTCTTTTCTTAACGTTTTTGGTATGTCATTAGTTTAAATCAGTGACTAACCTGATGCCTAAAATTTAAAATGAGGAAGGCTGTGTTTGCCTTATTCCTCATATAATTCAGAGTTGCGTATTTTTAATCGATAGTGCCATTACATTTTCAGTCTGTCAGTGGTTAGCCATGGTTTTAATCACTGCATAAACTGTATAAATGCACACACAGAAATCCAGAGCACATTCCTACATGGACTATAATCTCAAATTTTTGCTTGGAACCTGGGTCATGAGAATCTGTGCTCTGCACTCATGGCCATTAACTTCTCTCTGTGCTGTGTTTCCTTTCCCCATTCTTTGCCTACTTACAAATTGCTTCTTTTGATTGTAACCCCTTATAACAGACTTTAACACTTTCGAAGTGCACATACAATAATTAGCCCACAGAGAACTTTTTCACAATCTTGGAATATTCTATAGAGAGTCAAAAGAGGAACTTCTACATTTTGAAAGCAGACTTTGATCTTCACAATAGACTTTATAAATGAAAGATAACTGCTTTATTTGTTTAAGATGGAATATAAGTATGAATGCTCTGTTGATATATCACTTTTCATCTTCTAAAATTTGATTATTGCTTGCTAGTAAAATCTCAACTCATCTGATGCTTTTCCATGTGAAAGAGTAATGAACATTATACAATTGACAATACATTCACTATGTTATTTTTCCACTTATTTTTTTTCTAAAAGCATTCATATTAGGTGTTTATCATATAATATATGATATCATAATCAATGGAAGTATGTCCAATGACTTACAAGGGCTCAGGTTCATGGAAATAATTTTTCAAATATAATAGTTATGGGCTTTTATCAGAGAGAAAATTAGATTATATGAGACACAAGCTGGAGAAAATCCGTAAATGTGGATGGTTCAGCATATGTAGAGTTTGAATCCTGTTTCAGTAGTAATTTTTCACACATTTTTTTGAACCATCAAATGGCAGCCCAGCTGTTCTACTTTGCTCTGTAATGCCACTGGAAGTCCGACTGTCCTTATCTACATATACTTTTGCCAATGTCCATCTGCTTGCAATGCTGATGACTAACTGACAAAAACGGGGACAGAACAAATAGGAATGTCAATGTGCTCTTTTTAGCTGTGCAACTGGATTTTGTGAGCTTCCATGTATTCTAAATAAAATAGATATTATACATTTGTCTGGGTTTAGTACAGTGTGGCAGTCACAGAAAAATTATGGAACCTAAAGTGGAAGGTGGTGTTGTCCTAAGTATGTACTGAGCCATTTAGTAGCTGTGCATAATTTGTTTTAATTCAAACTGTGAACAAGATTTTCAGCTAATTTGAACTGGTGGATTTCTATTGCTGATTTGCCTTCAAAATCTGTTTTCCATTGACTCACCTATTTGTTTACATGTTAAAGAAAAAAAAACACCTCAGTTTCCTTTAACTAAAGAATTATCAAAACCATTCAACATAAATTTTAGTAAAAATCATCTGAGCCTGTTCTTCTAACTCCATAAAACTTATGGTAACATAAAAAAAGAGCTGGCAAGAGCAAATTCACCTCATAGTTGAGGACATACATAGCTAGTTTTGGTCCAAATCAACAAACACTAGAGAAAGGTATAAATGAATAAAATCCTCTAGATTTTATAGGAGAATATATGCCACAAAAATGTATTCATAATTTACTGTACTCAATGAATGTCATTGGAGTAATTGTTTCCTTTAAATACTTGGCAAACACTGCTAGTATCCTTTCAAAAAAGTAATTTTCCACTCAGAGAACTTCCAGTAAGCACTCATGGAAAGAACAGCCAGCGATACAATGCCTTCTCTACACTTCTCCTTGGCTACAGTCATGTAGTCAAGGCAGGAACTTTGATTGCGGAAGAAATGAACAGCTGGGATCAAATCCACAATTAGATGCAGAAAGATCATCTTCTCATGAGAGCAGAAGTTCATGGTTGTTATGCAGTTGTTGCTAGTTTTCTGGTTTGCCTCTCTAAGAGAAATCCTTTTGTAGTTTGAGGCAAATCTTAAAATGAAATAAATTTTCAACCTTTCAAGAGGTTCACGATAGACAAAATCAGCAATGTTTAATCTCTGTGCGTGCTGCAATGCTGTCTTTGCTGTAACTAAATAAACTGTACTGTATAGACTAGACAAGCCTTGTTAGTTAAATAGGTCAGCTGTCTTCAGTGCCCAAACCTGCAGGATTTCAAATGTTTTAAGAAAATTAATACACTATCCATAAGATATTGAAATTATATCCATGTGCACATATATATATATGCACACACACACATATATATATATACACACATGCACCTAATTAATAAGTAATATGGATCTGTTCAGTAAGGGAATAGAGATGCAGCTGAACAAATAGATAATAGTCTACACAACCATGCCTGCAACTATGGTGTATTTGTCTCCTGTTCATGTAGTTTCAGCTTGCTGCTTGTCTGTATGATATATTGATGAGAATCTTCTTTCTGTTCTAGAAAGTGCTGAATTTTCAGTACAGTGTTAGATTCTTTTTACTGTTAGATTCTGTTAGCATTAAAAATTTAAATCCACATCACAGAATGTAAATTCATTAAAATATTTATTTGTAGTTAGTATTGGTATAGCAATAGAATTTAGATGTCACATTGACGCACTCTTGGTTTTTGAGTTTGTAGAGGGAAAAAGATTATTCCAAAAGCATTTCTCTTAAATATGAATTTGGTATTTACCTTACATATCCATATTTACAATATATCTAAAGTTCAGTGAAATGGGATTTAAGAAGTTCTGCATGATTTTACAGAGTAGTTGACACATTTTTTATCAGAGCATTGATACTTTTCTCTCTGAAGAAGCACAAAATGCAACAAGATTGTACATAATTTTTTATATTTTCAATTTACTGTGCACATTAATGAATAGAAATGGGCTTTTAATATAACAAACATTTCTCCATGTCCAGGTATACTGTATCTACAGCTGGGTTTTTTTGTATACAGAAATGTATACAGTTCTCACTTCTACACATATGATCTGATAGTTTAGGGCTCAGGGGAGAAAACAGACATTGGACCTCTGTTAAATTACCAACATCAACTTATTATAACTAAATAAATACTTGCACAAATGTAGAATTTATCTGAGCAATACAATTCTTCATCAATGTTTTTGTCATTGCAGAAAGATAGGTTAAAATTCAATTTTGTTGTGGATACTTTTTTTCCAAACAAAACGGCACAGAGAAACTGCATTTCTGATCAGATATCCATGCTTTACGTTTCCAGCCTCCAAGAAGAATAGTAAGAATGAGTGTTGTATTTTCTGCTTCTTTCAGATCAACCTTGCCTCTCAGTATTAAACTCATAATCACGTTACCTTCATGCAAAGTATGTGAGTTACACTCTTTCCCTTCATCAGTATTTTGATGCATCTGGAAGTTTTCAGAACTGCAATTTAGTCTGCTTTTTAGGAAACCATATATTTTGAATGGTACTTGAAAGTGGAGACATTTTTTATTAGTAGTTTTTAACGTCCATTTCTTCCAATGCAAAATTATGTACTAAGGCAAGAAAATACAGTAGTTCTATAGATTTGGGAAAAGAAGTATTTTCCTACCTAAAATGTTTTTTATAATCCAGTGAAGTAACAGTAATGTTACAAAATTTCTTGTCCAAAAGATCTTAGAGGACATGTGACTGTAATATGGGGGAAAGAACTGAGATATAAATATTTTCCTATATTTTTCTACCAACCAAGTCAAACTTGACTCACCAGAAAGCAGAAAGAAAAAGAAAAGCATAAGGTAAAACCATGTCTTATGCTCAAAACCACAGAAGCCAGAAATGGCACAAGCTTTTTTCCATCCATTTGTTAACTTTTTGAAGAGTGGATCAGAAGAATATTGTATTCTGCTCCCTCATGCTGATGAATTATCAAAATTCTATGTTGAAGTTTAATTAATTAGCAATCTAGCAAATCTTTCTCCTCCTCCTCCTTTCTCCTATACAGAGATATATAAGACATTCTTTAAAATGCTTTTTTAGAAATTGTAAAGCTGATATTTAAAGATTATGTATTTGGACTTAATGATCTTAAAGGTCTTTTCCAACATAAATGATTCCATGATTTGCCATTTTTACAAGCACTTCTAGAATATCAAGCAAAACCATTTAAAACCAGTATTTTAAAAAATGTTCTAATCAGTGGGACTTTATTGTCAAAGATGACAGCTGGACCAGACAAATTCCTTATATACCAGATACATAAAAATTTATAGGATTAATTACTACTGTATTAAATACTGTGCATGATTGGATGAGAAGGTTGTGGTTAACTCATTTGGAAAAATTACCAAAGCCATAATTACTCACAAAAAGTCTGAACATCTCCTAAGTATACACTAATCAGGGTATGTATGGTATGCACAAGTATGTACACTGCTGTTCTGCGCACACAGTATGATTTAGCAGATACTTGGCATTTTATATGACAAAGTGTGAAGCAGGATTTTTCCAGAACTGTGAATATACAACACTTAAACCTCTTGAGATCTTCTTAGTCTCCATTAATAAGTTTTGATTACATCTAAAAGAATTCTTTCCACTTGTCACATATTCTAAAAATGTTAAGTAGTATATTTTTTTTTTACAATTGCATCTGCAATTGCATAGAGTACTGTAGATAAACAGTTCTAGTTTATAATTTTTTTCACACTGCAGATTATAATCTCTGTTTATTAATTACTCTATTATTCCTTGTCTCATTCTCACAGTACAGGTGTAACACGGCTAAGGGTTGCAACTTCTAGTCCACCTCTGTTTCTCAGTATTTGTTGATAAATTTAAAAGCTTTTTCTTCTTTTATTTGCACTGATGGTATATAAAAAAAAAGAGCAGCTGCACTGATTAATGGTTGACTTAATGTCCAAAGAATTTTAGGAACTAATCCAAGTTGAAGTTGAGGAATTTCAGTAAGCTTTGAATAAAAAGTAGAAGTGAGGAAGAGGAGCATGTATCTTCTGTGTTGTCATATGTTGCATAGTTATTTATTTATTTTTCTCTTTTGATGCACAATGAATACTGCTTTCACCTACAGTGAGAAATGAGGCATAGTCATTTTAATTGGTTTCTAATTCATTAAATCTCCTGAATGCCGAGTCCCATTTTGGTAAGCACCAAAATCAGACAAAATGATAATATTTTGGCCAAGAGTAACAGGGGAAGAGAAGATAAAACCAGAACAAATTTTTACTAGACATCCTTCTCTATAATTGTTCATTTAATATTTAAATACTAAAATCCCTCCATTATGATAAATAAAAATATTTACAAGAAGAGGAAACATTCTCTGTTTATTACTAAGCAACAATTCCCTTTTCAGTCTACAACCTTTATGTTGTGGATGAAGGAAACTCATGAATGGTAAGCAGCAATATTGAATAATCATTTAAATGGAAGTCCCTGGACTATTTGGTGTTTTTCCTGTTTATCTGAAACATGCTTCTTGCCAACCAAGATCCTTTTCTTGAACACTCAAGTAATATCTAGTGCATTTAAAGTACCTGTAGAGTTCTGTATACCTTCACAATATCATCAAGTGAACTAAAGAAAGCAATTTATGAATTATGAATTTTGGTTAGAGAAAACAATTTCGTGTTCTTTTATTATTTTTTTTTCTGGCAATAAATACAGTATTCTTTAGACAGCTCAAATACTTGCTACCATCTTCTAATACTCTACTTTGTAGTCAGAACTTCAGATGGAAAAATTTCCCCTGAATAAATTGTTGCAAGGTTTTTAAGGTGAGGACAACTAGTCTAGATAGGCATTGTTTCATAGCAATGAAACTGAACATAATTTTTCAGGAAAGAAGTTAAGCATTTAGGCTGGTGTTTTGTGAACAATTTTAATCTTTTCCACCTTGTGAGTCCACAGTAAGAGAATTTAATAAGGAAATTCCAGGTTGTTAAAAAGCTATATACATATACACATACATACTTATGTATATATGAAAGAGATAATTACATAAATCTATTAATCTCCCCATCAGCATACTAATGGATAAAGCATGGTTGAGTATCAAGCCACTTCTAAGATTTTTTTTTTCTTTAGTGCATCTGCAAAATAGGATGTCCTGCTACAAAAAAGATTCCAAGTATATGAAATACAAATATAGGACACAGCCTCCCATACTGATGGATGAAATGGTTAAGGGGAAAAAAATATCTTCAGAATACATTGAACTTTCCCACTAACATGCTCTCTATTTTATCAAGATACAGCTTCAGCCACTTGCTCTCTATGAAGATGCTGATCTTAGAAAAAGAGCAGTGTGAACAGTGCAGTTGTCAGCTGACATGAGGCGAGGTGAAGTGGATGTCATTTCTGTACTTTATCTTGTGGCATCTTATTAGATTCCCAGTGGCTTGCTACAGACATTAAAAATGGTAGGGAAAAAATGAGATTGCTTCTAAGCAGCCTAGAAAAAGACTTTTGGTTCTGCTGTAGAATAAAAAGTGCTGAAAGAAAGGAATCGTTGAATTTCATGATGACTGATATTACTGCATATAAATGGCTATTTTAATTACATCCTGTGATGATGTAGACTATTAAATAAAAATGGTAACATCTTCCTAGTCAAAACCATGTACAAATAAATGTAAGATATTGATCATGGATACTCTTGGCTATTGAGGCTGTCTACACCCTCATGTCAAGATCCCTGATGATTATGACTGGTTATAAAACACTTTCTATTTTCAGGTATGGATTTACTCAGAAAAATTTTAATCTCTGAAATTTAAGTTTAAATATTATATGGAATATTATTGAGGAAGATATACTTTTGCTAACTACTGTTAAAGGTGAAAAAAGCACATTTGGGAAGCTTAACAGATACTATCATCATATGACAGTAGAAGAAATCTTCATCAAAGCTTATTAAATGTTAAATATGAATCTAAGTCTATTTCAGTTCTGCAGCTCATGATACTATCTGCTGAAAATCTAGTAAAATTGACAGAATTTTTAGCAGCAAATACTCAAACTTTTTCACAGTGAGGGTGACAGAGCACTGGAATAGGCTGCCCAGGGGGTGGTGGAGTCTCCTTCTCTGGAGATATTCAAGACCCGTCTGGATGCCTATCTCAGTGAAATGTCCTAGGGAGCCTGCTTCGGCAGGGGGTTGGACCCGATGATCTCTCGAGGTCCCTTCCAACCCCTACAATTCTATGATTCTATGATTCTATGATTCTATGAAATGTCCTAGGGAGCCTGCTTTGGCAGGGGGTTGGACCCGATGATCTCTCGAGGTCCCTTCCAACCCCTACAATTCTATGATTCTATGATTCTATGATTATTTAGGAAACTATCATATTTAAGGTGAAAGTCTGGCTCATACCATCTAATGTTAATCTTCTTTACATGATCACATTTTTTTCACTATGAATCAAGCTATGAGCATTGTTAACCAAATATGCAGTATGAACTTAGCATGGAACTCATGTTCTGACAGCACTTGCTAGATTTGCTAAAACCCCAAATTTCTTTACCATAGAATGATCCAAAAATATAGAAGGAGTCAGTTTCTAATATGTCAAAAGTTTTGAAATACCATATATATTTGAAAAGCGTTAAATATGTCTTTTTTACCCTCAAAATTAGGACATAAATGAAAATGAACGCATTCTTAGCTCATATAAATCAGCATGGGTCTTTTGATTTCACTGAAGCAGTACAATATTAAATCAGATGTGGCCTTTAAATACAAAAAATCCCAACTGTCACATAGAGTTATTGTGCTAATTTAAAATAAGCAATGAAACACTGTTATTTGCAGATGGAGATACAGGTTTTTAAAATGAGTTCTGATAAATGACATTTATACAGGAAGATGGGATTTTTCCCAGATGCATCATTTTAGTTGTCATATACATCTTTTAAAAGTTCTAGTATCACCAGTGTTTATCTGGCTCAACTATCTCATTATATTATTTTGTTAATTGCAGAGCTGCCTTCCACTGAACACAAATATTATCTAGTGCCAATATAATCATGCTGGCAGAAACCTTGCATGCAAAGGAGCCAGATATATAGAAAGGTCCAAGACTTAATTTTTAGAGCTGTTCATGAACATTCTCCTTAATAAGGGAACAATATAACATGCAACAGGTAGGTCATCACCACGCCTACTTTCTTTTTATTCCCTACTTACACTGCCTTCACTGCTGTAGATAAAACAGCTTGTAATTTAGGCATTATCAATTTAACAAGGAAGTCAAGCCCCAGGTAAACACACAGAGCAGTTTACAACACATTTAAAAATGCTAATCAAACATGGTAGATGTATGGCTGAATATTGACAGCTTATGAAACATGTTAGTCTCATTTGTGCATGTAAAGATATATTTAAAATACACTTGTATAATTAAAAATAGTACAATAAAATTGTATAATAGAAACTGTACTTGTAGGGAGGACACTATGAATAGCAAAACAGCCTTTTTATGGCTTTAGCAGAACCTGAAATCTTAATACATGCTCATGGGGTACAATGTGTTGAGGAGGTAAAGTTTTGTAAAATAAATGTATTTATAAGTGAGATACTGTGTTGGAATAGTCCATTGTTGAAGGTCTATAAAAGTCTTGATTATACTGTAAGTTTGACTAATAAAAATTTGTGAGGCTGGAAAACTAAGTCTAGAAAAGTGCTTTGTAGCATATGCAGAATTTGAGATAGTATATGATAAAACCTGTTTAGGACACTGTTTGCTGGTTGCTTGCTGCTGACCAGACCTGGAAAAATAAAGTTACATCACAAATTAGAGCACTGCCAGGCTGTTTCTATGATAGTTTAATGGGCCAACTGACAGATGTCTGTTTTCTGTTTATCTTAGTAGCCAAGCCTGCGTATTCTCAGAAAAAAAATGATTGAGGGAAAAAAAAGCTTTAAAGCATGTTTAATTATATGTCATATATGTAATCACTTAGCTAAGAAGAGCTATAGATGAGTTTTATCAGGTTTTGGCCATTAAAGATAATTCAGTGTTACAAGCTACTATGGAAGAATATTTCTGACCTAGAAATCTATAAAAGAAGGTTTAAGTCAAGGCTGTGATACACCACAGTAGAAAATGAGGAACAAAATTTATGCATTTCAATCACATTTCTTCACTGTATCAAACCTGGGAATGCAGAAGTGGCAATAGAAATGGAAATGAAGGCAATCCTACTGATCTTGAAATTATTCAAGGGTGGCAAGTTTGTCAGTTTTACAGCACACCTTCCAGAAGTGTTTACAATGCTAATACATTTATATGAAGAGAAACTTGTGATTTTAAAAGCTGCTGAGTCACATTTTGCCTTCCTTGAAGTGGAGGAATCAGTCACCAATACAGACACATTTCACAGTGCAGTGTGAAATTACAAATCAACTGGACACATCCACATGTGTCCAGGCAGAAAGATTGTTAATCAACATGTGAAATGGCTGTTAAGAATGAGAATGGTATTCTTATGTCACTGGAAAAAGCTGGAACTTGTTCTTCCTGGTAAACATGCTTTTCACAAGTGAATGTGAGGATCCTCACATCAGATCTAACAACCTGCTTTTTTAGAAAGTCATGGAACGGAATAAAAATAAACCACTTAACATCTTTATGGCATACTAGCAGTGTTCTAAAACAACACTGTGATTAAATAAAAGATTCTCTATAAAAGAGTAAAGCTTAAAGTATGACAATTTATAGCCATATATAACCAGATTTACTCAGCCAAAACAATTGAAAGATTATTTTTCCTGCTAAATTGGCAGAGTTCTGTTTATTTTTCAAGACAAGAAAAGTAATCAGTTATTTGGTCTTTGTATAGTTAAGATACTTAGGAAAGTCACTGAAACTACAAATAAAAATGTTTCATCTCACATTAGAAATGCAGAAGCAGTAGATAAGGAAATACAAATACCTATTACAAATGCTGTCTGATGAAGCTTCTGTAAAATACCTCACCGTTCATATATAAGTACTAGAAATAAAAAAAAAATCTTTAGAATCTCTTCATTGTATTTATTATGCTGTAACTGGACTAAGGCATCCTTACTCTGACTGATGGCAATAAACACATCCTGGTCTCTTACAGACTACTTGAGAAATTTACATGAAGCAAAATTGAAATTTATAGAAGTTGTAACTGTCAGTATATAAATATGAATTTAATTATGATTTATGAAACTAACTGGATATTTAAGACAGGAAGAGAAAGTACAAAATGGTACATAATAGATGTTTGAATATATCTTGTTTTAAAATCACCTGTTTTCAGAAAAATCATGCCTTGTTATGCCATTATAGGCCAGGTAAAGACATAATGTCATCTTCAGTACTAATGTCTGGTACTGAGAATATCATCATATACGGTAGTACAGTAAAATTCTACAGGGTTTTTTTATGATATAAGTATGAAACTAAAAAAAAAAAAAAGTAATACCTACTGTTCTGTTTTAAGGTCAAAAGGAGATTTTGGCTTTTAGCTTTTAAAAAAGAAGAAAAATAAGGAGTACTGTCACCTGTCAGTAGAGTCTTTGGCAAATTTTCTGATGCTTATCTAAAAGTTCTGAAAAACGTTTTCTTCAGCAGCATAGACAATGAACTGAATAATGCAGCCAAATCTTCTTATATCAGTCTCTGATTCCTGTGTATAATTGGTGTACTTCCAAGGAATGATGTGGGGGCAGGGTTGTGTTGTGATGATTTAGGCAGAAATAGTGTCTTTAGTATATGCTGCATATAAATCCAGAAGAAATGTAGGCAAATTAATGCCTACATTTTCATTCCTTTTACAGGTAAATGTCTCCATTTCTTTTATCAAGCACAAAGTGTCCAATTTTTAATTATCATTTTCCAGTGGCATGTTGACGTGTGAATGATTCAGGATACCTGAACTGTAGAAACCTGAATAGAAAAAAGACATGCCCTGTGTTTTATTTATCAATTTTTTTATTTATCTATGTGTTTTCATAGTAACTGGCTAAATGGTATGTCTTAGTTCTCTTATATTTAATTTTCTTTCTTCTATTATTTTACAAATAGTATCTATAGTCTGTGTCATTCATGAAAAAAATTCATTTTTGAGAGCATTTTCACAGCAAATAGGAAATATCAACAGATAGCATTGGATCATACAGGTTTAATTTTTTTCATTCATAGCAGTAACGTCACAGTTTTACACTGTATTGCCAGAGTTTTTCATTTTAAAGAGTACCTATTTTTTATAAATGGCAGGATAAGAGGCACAAACAGGATACAGTAAGTAGCCTGCAAAATCAAAACCAGCATTTTAGAAGATAAATGAAAGCATAGATTACAATGTCAGCTTTCTTTCTGGGTACTGGTTCTTCATTGCTCAAAACTTTCAGTAATATTGATGCATAGAAGCCAGGAAAAAAGTAAAGTCTCCTAAGTACATTAAAGAGCCTATAGGTGTTGTGATTCTGGCATACACGGTTCAAAGTCTGTGGGTCTGAAGGAAGTTTAGAAAGTACTCTGTAGGGGCTATTTTGGACAGATCTTTAGGGAACAAAGTGCTAATGGTAGAAATGCTAATTAGAAAATGCTTCTAATTAACGGGATTGCTGAAGAGCCATGCCAACTTGTAAAGTCTTACACATCTTACTGTAGCATTTGAAGAAGGCTTGTTCCTGTTGGTGCAGTTTCACTGAGTTGGAAGAAGTAGAGTTTATTAATTGGTTGTTGGTGAGTTTTTTTTAAGATGGCAATTTTTCATTGATAAGGTCAGTGAATAAAGTATAAGATATCATTAAAGTTATATCTTAAAATTAAAAAAAAATTCTCTGTTTGTTAGAAACCTGGCTAAAAAATGTTAAATTCATCATGCAAGTTACAAAATACTTGAACTTCCTTTCTCATTGTGAGGATTCATGTTACCTTATTTATTTCTATTCCTACTATTTCTTACAAAGTTATAATTATAAAAAGCTTTTTAAGGATGATGGCATGAGCTGCTACATTTTCATAGACTTTCATGAGCTCTGATAACCTTATTTTATCTGGATTTCACTGTCTTTCCTCTCTATTTACTACTGTTTGTTTGTTTTGTGATGTTTTGGTTTGGTTTTTATTCTGTGCTGAGATTCTCAAAATAACCACCACCAAATCATTTCCAGTTCAGGAATTAACATAATGGCCCTCACATGATTTCTTTCAGTGTGACACATTTCAATACGAAGCTGTAAACAGTCTGTGAACCATGAGGCTGTTTGCCTGGCATGTTCTTTTTCCGTTATAAGATTTAACTTTCCCATATCTTATACAGTGACATACTTTAACAAGTCATTCCCATTACTGTCAGCAATTCCAGTTTTATACTTACAGCCTGATGCAAGCCCCCCTGAGGTCAATAAAGGATGCCCTTTGACTTGCCTGGTCCTTATATAAGATTGCTTGTGCCTTGAGATGTCTTTTTGTAAAATAATTCCTTGAGTTTGTTAATTTATAATTATTTGCAGTTATCTTTATTTGCCTTAGTAATTACAGCACGCTATAACTACTTAGGGGTTCATTTAACACCAAAGACCCAGCACTGATGTAGGAGTGATCTGGATTCTGTGCTACTTTTGCATAACCAGAAGTATACATTGTGTTGGAATTAATTAGGTTTCTGGGAAGACATTGAGACTGCAGAATCCATTCATGAATTTGCAAAGATGAAACCAGAGGCGTAGCTCTACATTATAACTATGTGCTGTTGCTAATGATGAATGCAAAGAGGAAAACCCTTCTTGTTTGTGAGACTGTAGGCTGTGTGCTCCTGGGCAGGCAATTAGAAAGGTACCTTCCTTCTTACGGGCAAAACACAAGTGGACACTAATTCATTGCAACAATATGATGCCATTCAGTAATACATGAAAAATTGCTTAGACTGTACACAAACCTTTAGTTCTTTTGAAATGTGACATTCCAGGTGCATATTTTAAAAGAAAAAGAAAGTTAGAAAAATATAAGTGAACTCACCTTGCTTCTAGGTTTTGATGTATAAGCTTAAGTAGGCATTTAAATTTTAGCGACCTTACTCCAGTTTATATAGTTTCTGTGAACAGGAGGAAAAGTGAGTTACTATTTTTATCATTAAATAAATTAAATTAATGATAACATTGATAAAGTCACAGTAGGAAGTAGATAATGTTAAATCATATTTCTACGTATTTATTCTAAGAATCATATTACTGTTTTACCTCTATAATTAAGGGCAAAAATGTTATTAATAGCTAAATTAAGAAAGGAAACACACTTTTTTTCACTTTATGATTGCTCATGTATTCATAGTAGCTTATATGAAGAAGACTTTCAGAAGATGAGAGGTTTTATATAGATTGCTAAATACACTATGCAGTTTGTTTCATTGAATACTCAATCTTATTTCTTTCACACACATGACTGTTACAAAATGCCATCATATTAATAAAGCTTTACCAATTTTCTGTGTATTCCTAGAAAAAAAAAGCCATCATTTTAATTAGTCTGTATTAATTTTCCATGTATTCCTAGAAATTTAGCTTGTGTTGTAGCTAGACCGGGTTTTTGTTGATTGGAAGAAGTGAGCAACTTCAGGTTTTATCATTCATGATAAAAATGTTAATAGGAACTAGCAGTACAACTTTATAAAGTAGCAAATGCTTCTGGTGTTCAACAAGTTTAATGTTTGTGAAAACCAGTGTCATGGGAAAAATTATCTGAGGCTAACCTGCATTCCAGTTTCCTCTGAGTTAGTTTCTACCAAAATCATTTGTCATTTGACAGACACAAGAAAGGCAAGAACCTCAAAGGTATTACTGATGTCTCTTCTTTCTCTTGGCATAGCTGGTTTTAGCATTGTCCACCAGTATGATCATAGACTGGAGCACTCTAATGGTCATTATGCAAAACGTCTTTTTATCTCTTCTCATATTCTTTAAGGTTGCTAAAGATGCCTTGGAAAGTATCTCCTTTTACTTTTTATTAATGTTGTTGAACAAAACCATAAAAATGGAGAAATGTAAAGAAAGCAATTGTAAAGTTTGGTTTCAGGATTCTAGAAGTGGCTTGCACCATCAAAAATATTTATTTATTGGGTAAAGGCAAATATTTTTAAGAACTAACAAAGGCAAGAAAGCATGAAATGCTAAACTTCACACATTATACTGATTCTCTGACAGTTGTGTGTCAATCAATATCCTCTCAAATTAGGTTTAACAATCAGTTAAAAACTTAGTGAGAAAATATTTGGAAATACAGATTTTCCTTGCTTTCTTTGCATCATAGGAAAATGATCTTACCTTCCTTGTCTTAGTTTCTTAATTTGTAAAGTAGGCCAGATATGTGGATGGATTGCTGCTGGGCATTGCTTCTGAAAGATATTTAAATGCTCTGCAGACATTTGAAACTCCAGCCTTGACCTGATGAGTAAAAGGAAATTGTCTTTTGTACTTTTTGTAAAGGATTGTTGTTTTAATTTTGCAGAATCTGTATCTCAAGCTAGAGGCCAGGAACCTTATTTATTTCCATCCCATTATTTTTCTTAAATGAAAAGTGTGTTGAAAAGAGTGAACTAAAAGCTTTTGCTAAGACTTTTCAGATGTTTGCAAAGCAAAATTAACCTTTGACATTTTACTTAGGCTAAAAAATGAAAACCATTTAATCTTAGTTGTTTAGAGTGCAGATGGTTGAAAAATCATATTAATAACAAAAGAAGTATTTTACTGCTTGTAGTGCTGCCAGTATGGGTACAACAAATAAAACCTAGGGAATTCAAACAGAGTAAGAAATAATACGTGACTTGAAATGTTAGATAATCCATGGCTAAGTACACAGAGTGCTTTTAGAAGAATATGAAATGTAATATACCAGCTCAAGACATAAAAAGCATTGCCTATCAAATTGAACATCCTAATGTGTCTAAGTTTAACATTTTAAGAGAGAAAATACTCCTGTAAAGCAGGTAGTTTACTGTTAAAAGATGCAGATGATGGTGAAAAAATTCCCCATCCTCCCCTCACCTTCACTGTTGACCAGTTCATCCCTGAGACATAATACCAGACTTTTCTTTCCTTAAATCAGCTTGTTATAATCATAAATTTGTAATAAGGATGGGAATACTCCAGCTATTCTGCATCCTCCAATGCCTACAGTTTCTCTGGAGGAACATCAGTGCAAACTTTGTTAGAACAGAGCCTATTAAACCTTTTTCCTTCCTCTGGGGTATGCTCCTGGACATTTTGATGATGTTTACAATTACATTATATATGAATTGCTATATAAACTCAAACCTTTCTGACACGTAAGTGTTTATTAGCGGTGATCTTAGCTTATACAGAAATTGCCTTTTGTAAATAGAAAATTATTTTGCTGTGCAGTGGCAGATGAATAAAATACAGCACTGCTCCTGTAGATCAGATAAGAAAGATATATGTCAGATACTTAATGCTCTAAGTCCATATAGCTTCATCCCCTACAGAGGAGCTGACCTGACTCATGTTGCAGCTGCCATAAATATCATACGTAAATGGCAAGTGGGCAATAGTGTGGAATGGAATGCTTCATTTGTATAGAGAAACATAATGACATAGAGAAAGAGCATGTCAGAGGCAAATGTAGTAAAAAAAATACTTTCTTAAAACCAGTAATTTTCAAAGTACAATTTTGGGGATTTTTTTAAACCAAACTGTACCAAACTTAATGGCTTTGAGCTGAGTTAATATAAAATGTATAGTAAAATAAAAAAGCAAAGAAAAACAGGGTCACTGAGAAGAACAATGGAAGGTTGGAAACTAATGATTCTGTGAAGGGACTAGAAGATTTGTCTTCGTACTGATAGAAGAAACAGAAGGTAACATCCCAGAGACAGATAGATTTTCATGTGGGGAAAGAAAAATGTAAAAGACCTTGCTGTTATGCTGGAAAAGACAATAAAGCAATTACTCCAGCTAAAATTTGCAAAGCATAAGGCCCAGGTGAGTTTGATTAATGGATTCTGAAGGAAGTAGCAAGAAAAATAGTTAGAATTTCTAATACACATTTTTGATTCATAAACTCATAAGGACAAGACATCTTATAAAGGTCATCAACTTAACTTTGACATTGCACACAGGAAACCATCAATACAATGAGTATCAAAAGAAACAAATGACAGTTTAAATGGCAACATCTTAAAAAATTTTAGCAGCAAAACCAGCTGGCTAACTAGCTTTTCTATATGGACCTGAAGTATAACATCCATTTAACATGACCTTCAGCACAAGATTCAGCATACCACAGAAGTTACTGAAACTTTTACAGTAGTCTGGTATCTACTGAAAGTAGGAAAGTTATAAATCTGAACACCTTAGGTGTGTGATTATTTTCACACATTATTCAGCCAAATGGTAATTTATGCATTCATGCAAACCTGCTGCACAAATTGCATTATGACCTAAGGACCAGGAAGAGTAGAACAACTTGTCCTCTATATATGAAATTTAGACCTCATTTTAGCAAAGTATGTAAACCTTTGGCAGTAGGTGATGAATTCCTTTTGGATTACCTTATTGTTGGAAACAAAATTCTTCGTTCAAAATCCATGAAGCAATCTATGGCATTTTAGAATTACAATAAGACACAATTATTGCCAGCATTAAATATACAGAGAAAAAAAAGTCAATAACCACATCTTTTATGAGAAATAAATAGGTTTGTTAATGTATTATAATTATATCAACACTTGTAGCTGCCATGCATAGAAATGTTGCTTTTTGAAATGCAATCTACAGGCAAAGACCAAGAACTTTAATGTAAATCTGGTTTGTGCAAACCCCAGTATTTCTACCAACATTTGCTGGTCTTACTTGTATTGCAAACACTGACAAACAATTGGTTTGCTGGTTCTTTGAGCTGCCATTTTTCCGTGTAAAGCTTGATAATGTTTTTTACAGGACAAAGTAAAAAACTAAAATATGGATATGAAAGTCAAATGAGTGGCTCAGTCACACCTGTAATTTTAATCAAAACACTGTATTTTGGAAGATATATAGAAATCTGTAGACTAAGTGAAATTTATACCATGCAACCAATGTATTATTTACTTATTTTTGTGGTTCTGAATCAAAACCAAAAAATATGATTACTTCCCACAAAAACAATTATCTTTACCACATGCAATAAAGCAAGTATTGTTTGAACAGAAGTCAGAATACTTTAAATAGCTAAACAATGTGTTTTTTTCAGATAGGTAAGCTGCCTGTATTACTAACTTTACTGGAGATAGGTCTTGGTATCAATAATAAAGACATGGCCTGAACTTTCTGGAATTCTGAGTGATGCTAGAATGAAGTGGAGCTAGTGAAGCTAGTGGATTCTAGAATGCATTCTAGTGGATTCTAGAATGAAGTGGAGCTAGTTTTGCATCTAACACACTTCTTGTCTGCTGACCCCAGCCTGCAGCTGCACACTCCTAAAGCTCCTTGCTCCCTTTCCTGCAGCAGGAGAAGAGAAAGAATGAGAAAAGGAAAATAAAAACAGTTTAGAAGAGGGGAAAACCCAAGTGATGCAAAGGCAATCACACCAGTCAGTCTCCAAGCAATGGCTGCATTTGAAGGTAAAGCCTCCTAGCTGTATCACTCAGCATTCTATGGTATGGAGTACCCTTTTGGCCAATTCAGGTCAGCTGTCCTGACTGTGTCCCTTCCTAATTTCTTACCCACTCCCAGCTTTTACTCATTGGCTGACAGAATAGGGACCAGAAAGCATTGCTATGCTATCCACACACAGTTTCTGTCACAAAGTGAAATCACAGCACTATATGGGCTTCCACAAAGAAAGTTAACTCCATCCTGGTCAGACACAGCACACAACAGTCTTTCCTTGGTAGGTCATGTCCCTGTCTATTTTTGCAAGTATTCAGTTCATTGCATGGTCTAAAATGCATACTTTGAGTGCTACATACTTAAGTCTCTCAGTGCACATTAAAATGCTTCTGAAATAAATGGCAATATATACTGTCTATTTGTTGTCACTTTGTTCTTAGCTTCCTATGCTAAGGTGGAAGACTATAAAAGTGGTATGTTTACATTTCGGGCTTGTTCAGGACCTCGATGTCCATGAGGTATGTAAATGAGCATGGTGTGATGAACTGCAGATTGATACTTAACAGAATACTTGGCCAGAAGCAATCTTATCTCTATTAGAACTTTCCTTTGAAAAAGTGTTTCAGAGTGTATGATGTTTTAAAAGACTGCAAGAGGGTGACATAGTGCCAGATTTTAAATTGCAATAAAAAAGAACTGTGCCAGCTAAACTTTAGTTCCCAGAAGACTTTGGAACAAATATTCAAAGAGATGATTAGCAGTATACATGTGTTTGTCAGCAACACATTACATTAAACCAATTCTCCAACAACTGTAAGAGATTGTCAAGAAGCAGCAGATGTCATGCATTCTTAAACAAATCTTTAGGAACTAACAGGGCTTTCTCTTAAGCAAGCTAGGAAATCTTGGGCTAGATTAAGTTTGTAAATTGCTAGTAAATTGCATACAAAGTTGGCTGGAGAACTGTGCAAGTTGTCAGTAATTCTCTGTCAAAGTGAAAGGACAAACCAACCACAGGCATCGCTCCTGGAATCAATTCTTTGCTACTTTTCTTTAATCATTCTGGATGGTATAGCATAGATCAAGTTTATTAAATCTGCAATAACTCAGAGCTGGGAAAGAGAAACAGTATACTCAGGAACAAGCTTTGAATTCAAAATCAGCCTGACAAATTAGAGGAAAAAACCCAAAAGATATGCTAAAACTCTGTGGAAACAAGCGGAAGGTGCTAGGCGTGGGAAGGAATTATGGACAGCAAAAATATGCTGTAGAAAAAACCTGATGAAATACTGTTTTTCTGGAAAAGAATCTGTGACTCTGCATGTATCACATTCTGAACAGGGGTCAGCAAAGTCATAAAGTTGTAAAAAAATTGAAGAACATTTTATCTCTTGTAAATGGAAATCAAGCTTGTAAGACACGGTGAAGTAATTATCCAATTTTGCTCAGTGCTGTACTTCAGGCTGGAATTCTGCATCCCATTTTGAGCATTCCATTTCACCAACAAAATAGACCTATGAAATAAAAAGTGAGAGACATGAGGTTATATACTTTACATGAGAAATGACTAAGGCAGGACCTGATGGCAAAGATCAAGGGTGTTATAAAAAGGAAAGAACTAATGTTTTCTTCTTTTGTCCATGGATAAGAAATAAGGGGGTTGAATTGCAGCAATTATGAATAAGTTTAAACATTGGGAAGAACTTACTACTGATAAGACTAGGGAAACACTGAAATAGATATAACATGAGTAGGGGATGAGAAGGCATTAGTATCAGGATTGACACATACATAGTTTATCCTACACTAAGGGAGTAAAATATGCTGGATGGTTCTTTCTTTTATTGTGATTACTTACATTGGTACATCCCTGGAACAGAGTATAAGATTCTCTCTAACAGCTGGTGACCACAGAATTACATCTTCCAGTGCAGTAAATGCTAAACACAAAATGTGCTAGTAGCTGTAGTGATTCAGTATCTGGTTTTTGACTTATATTATAAAATACTTTTGCTTTTACGTTAGATATAATGATTTTTTGTCTCTTCCTTCCTCCTAGTAATCAGATTGTGGGGAAATTCTACTTGTTTATTCTTTGACCAAGGGGTGAGGGAATCAGCAAGAGTTTATTACAAGGCAGGCAGGCAGGCAGGCAGGCAGGCAGGAAGGAAGGAAGGAAGGAAGGAAGGAAGGAAGGAAGGAAGGAAGGAAGGAAGGAGGAAGGGCCAAGTCAAAGGATGGTGACAGTAGAGAGTAGAGAAAGTGGCTCTGTTTTTCTGTAATAATTAGGAAATAGAAAAAGAATCCAACAATACAAAATGTATTTCTGTTTGCTTGGTTTGGCCCTTTCAGGGTCATGAGTACCCTGAGAAATGGTAGACAAAACAAAGTCTGAAACAGTATAAAGCTTTGGTGAAACTTTGTTGCTTCTCCTGTCTCTGCTTTTGAGATCCTATAGTAAGACAAAGACTTAGATGAGGAAGTCTGAGCAAATTGTTTGTATTTACCTCTTCCCTGAAGTGGCTGGATGTTTTGGTGCATAATGTTATTGTAATGAATAATATGTGGTGCTTTTGTTGTTCTGGTTGCTTTTTGAAGACCTTGTAGTTTGGACCCAACTGAACTGAATATTTCTCTTCCTTATTTCCCTCCTGAGAAAGTTTTTCTGCATATATAACAACATTTCTTCTCTATTACGCTTGATAAGAAGAGATTTTTTAACTTTCCTCTTGGTGGAAAAAAAAGTAAGTCTTCTTTATTTTCTTCTGTTTGCCATTTTGTCCTTCATATTAAATCTACAATTCTTTCTACAGGAGACGTAAAGCCAAAGAGTAAAAGGGAAAATCTACAATAGATTAAATTGGCATTTGGGAGAATTTCCTAAAAATAAGTACAAATCTTCTGAGTTGCAAAAGATTCTGATCTTTTTCTTGCCCACATATTGAGTGTAACAGAGTTGTTTTTTATTATGACAAAATTTGCAAAACCAGTAGTCTAATTATCTCTATTGCTACAATATTAGTCTAAAACTGAGGTACATCCAGGATTCTTGGAATAGGCAAGCATTTAAGAAAATAACTACTTCCATGGCCATTCTCCTCCTTAGTTTCCTAGCTAAGTAAGATAAGGCTTTCACAGATTCTCATCACATGCAGCACTGCATATTTTTTTTCTACTTTACAAAATAGATTTTTAGAATTAAATCCACCTTCTAAAAGATTGCAACAAATTTCACAGATATTATGGTCTAGAGAAGCAGCATTGCACACAATCTAAACAATTCTCCTTTTTCAATAAAATACTATATGGCTCATATGATTCCTACCTGATCTTTCATAAAATTTCAAGTCTAGACATCACCTATGAGGAGACAAAGTATTGTATGCCTACAACTAGCCAAATCATCTACCTTCAATTTTATTCTTCATGTTTCCTGAATCAAATTAGAATTCCCCTATTAAGTTTTCTCCAGCACAGCTATGAGTAGAATAAGTCCTAGATGCACACATTCACTTGAATTGAATGACCCTCACATCAGTCTCAAGCACCACTTGTGCTTACATGGAAACATTTACTAACAAATTTTCTGCCTGCTTCATGGAGGCATTTGTGTATATAAATCACTGAGGTCCTTCCATGAAAGACACTATACAATCACTAAGAGGCTTTATTGCTTAACAAAGTGTGGATACTTCATTGGTGAACTAAAAAGATTTCTACTTGCAAAGATATAAACTCCATGCTCACAGCCTGAGTATACAGGATCAGCTAAAAAAGGAGTAATGTTTAGTGATCAAGTTTCACTTTAATTTTTTATTTTTTTAAAAAGACTGTAAGCAGAGTGGGCAAAAATTAACCCTAGGAAAAACCCATGTTAGAGGGTTTTTTCCCCAGAACAAAGTAGCAAGTTCACCAATAAATATAGATTTACAACAAGATGAAATCCTTTTTTTTTTAACATTCTGTGTTATTTATTAACTGTAATTATTCTGTCAACTCCGCATTGGAGTCATGGTATAACTGTAGCTGCTTCTAGAAATCAAGACCCATATTTCTCTTGATATTTCTTTACTAATAGTCTTGTGAAATGTCATTTCCATTTTCTTCATAACATTGTATCTACACGATTATTTTTGTGAGGACCGGCACTCATGTCTTAAGGGATGAAAATGCTTTCTCACAATCTGATTTTTCAAGGTACTGTGTAACTCCTGCATGGTTTTTTTTTTGAGGTCTGTGTGGTGGGGTTTTTGTCATACATATGAAGTATGAGTGTGCTGGAGTTCCCCAGTCTAGTGAGGTATATTTTGTAATCCTGTAGAGGAATGCAGCAGCCCTTAAAATATCTTCAGTCCTTTGTGTAGCACAGTGAATGTAATTGCATATTATATGTAAGTTCATATTCATATTATGTCTTCTAGAGAAGGTCCTGATCAACAAGGTAATGTGTCCTGTTTTACCATGCAGTTCATCCATTTTGGTTGTTCAGTTTCTTTACAAATATTTTTCCTCTCCTTCAAATCGTTATTAAATTTGTTTACAAACCATCATATACCAGTAACAGGATTTCTTGATACTGCTTTGGATATCAAATTTGGTCAAATGGGTTTGCTAATTTCTTAGTGAAAAGATGTGTATTTGCCTAAGCTGCTGATCTTATATCAGTCTTGATTCATATGAACATCTCTCTAAGTCAGTGGGAGATGCTGGTAAGGACTCAGGTCAATAATATACACTTCTTACTATGTTCTCCATGGCAGAGCAGGCTGCCAGAAAACATATTGCCTTGGAATTATTTTGTTTGAGGTATTACTGATAGTAAGACTCTCTATATGTTAATACTGTGCTTTCCAAACCAGCCAAGTGCGTTCTGAACAATTTCATATGAGGTACTACTTCACATTGATGACTAGGTGTCATTTTCATCCCTGGATATGAAGCTCAACTATTCTAACCCTGATGGGTAAACTCACCTCCAGCTTTGTCCTACAGCTATCAGTAATACTCTATGCATTGGCCTAGAAGCACAATGAGCAAAGATTTCAAATGGTACAGATAATTGTAATTGTGGTCATAGTTGGCACTGAATAGATTATTCTTTGAAGAGAAATAAAAGCAATTATCCTTTTTTTTTTGTATCTGGAATTAGAACTCATTTTTTTAATAGATGATCTTAAAAAAAAACCAACCCTCCTTGTCATAGTTTCTTTCACATGACCATGAGATACACTCAAAGAGATCTACAGGAACATATTTGAAGAAACAGCACTGTTTCCTTTAAATAGCCAAGTAAACAAATTTGTTAAAGAAAAATTGTTACAGAAAGAAAAATGAATCACAGTTCCTGGGAAAAAAAAACCACAAAAGTGTCTCAGATGCTCTATAATTGTTCAGAAAATATTTGTGAGAGGAATGACTTTTGGTAAATGTCACAAGGTCAGTGAGATCCATGGCATTGTGCTGAGGAAGATACAGTAACTTATGCACTGTTTTCCAAAAAGAAGTAGCTATCCTTTTTCTTGGTTTTTTCCCTTTAAAAAAAATAACAATAAAAAAAACCCTGTTTTTTTCCATTGTTGTTGCTGCTATTCTTCTTCTTTTATTTGCATATAGTCTTTTTATTTGCTAGGAAAACTACCAAATTCCAGGAGGAATATCTAATGTACATAAGCAAGTGGGATCCCTTTTTTATATGTAAATGATATCAAAATGTGTGATAGTGTTGCACACAGATGCCTAAGCTCTCTATGCAAACTTCAATTTTTAGGGCCCAATCCTGTAATCCAGTTTCAAAATTCATATTTTTCCTATTGCTTCCTCTGAAAGCCTCAGTGGGATTTTTGTCTCATTTCACAGAGGCATTGGTGCTATTAGTGCTACGTGGTGAACTTTGGTTTTCCTTTGTACAACTGTTTTCCTCCAGCATGTATGAAGCCTGTTCTTCAGTTTCTAGAGAAGCTGGGACTTAGAAAGCATGTGTTGTTTCTACACAAATTAAATCTGTACTCTAGTCTTTACTGTATCTGACTTGCACTCTTTAATGTTTATGACTGTAGCTTTTTTTATAGTATTTTGACAAATGAGGGAAAAATAGTCAACACTTCAATGATTTTTTTTTCTAAAAGCCTTTCTCCTCATTCTGTCCTCCACAGTGTATATAATCAGATGATGTGATTCCAGGAGACTTCCAATTAAAAATGTGTTTATGAGGTTTTCAACCAGAGATTTGAACTAGTGTTATAAGGGAGTTAGACCAGTTAACATACATTTGAAACTGTTCTCTTGTCTCAGTGGAGATTTACATAACCATATCTTCCACCAAAATCTGCACTTTCCCATTGCATAGTCACTCAAGTCAATTTAGATGAAAAATTTATTTGACCTATTTTAATAACTTTACTATCACAAATCATATCTGAGTGTGTGGGTATGTAGGCATTCACAAATAAAACATGTGAAGATGATTTCCCTGTGATAGTATCAACATCTTCTATGTTGCTTTTATTTCATCTTATAAAATACTGGCTTGGACAAGCATCCTTGACCTAATGTATAATATGCAGCTTGATGAAGCACAACTATACACTAGAGATGGCACTAAGCTCATTTTAACTACAGCATAAACCCAGATATTGAAAACACTGTGGTAACTTCCATTACACTAAAAGCTATTGATTAGAAATCCTTCCCTGGCAGAAAGAGGGGACTCATGAACTCCTTGCGTTACAATGATTCACCACAAGATCTCAATGGGACTTGCAGATGCAAAGTAACAGCACAGCAGATAAACCATGAAAATCAAGGAGCAATCCAAGTCTTATCCAAGCTGCATAAATCAATACAAAGATTTCTATCTATCTGAATGGATTCTAAAGAAAGTCCCTTTGTATAAGAACTATTCCTGCCCAGTTTTTCTAATTTTCTTATTTTTCACTAGAACTTTACTTGTTTGATTACTTAAATTTTAGAACGCTCATCAGACTACTTGTTACTTAAGACAGAAAAAGCATGTAATGTAGGACATTACATAAAAAACATGTCCTTTTTATGTAGTTCAATTGTAGTATTTGTTAGAATACACCTTTTACGTGTCTTTTAAATGCATGCAGGTATCACTGATGCAAGATATAAGAGAGCAATAACAGCAAAGCTATTTAAAGGTTAAGCCAATGCCCTAGCCTGAAGGTGGTGTATTTTGAAAATTTGGCCTCCTACAGAAAAAAAACAGAGCTAACTCACTAATAATGCAGACTGAATAAAAACATGATAGTTGTCAATGTGGAATGCTAGCAGGGACATTCAAAGAGAGAAAAGAAAAACACTTGAGGCCTTGATATTCTAAACTACTTTTGGAGACAGATTTTTTGGGGGGAGGGAGAGGTGGTTTGTTTCAATGGAAGTAAATGAGATGGCTGTTCTATATGTACTACAAGCATGTTTGGGAAATGTACTTTGAATTTTTTTCTTTTTCTAAGAAGCAAATTATTTACAAGCATTAGAGGTTCATAACAGACACTTCTGGAATAAGTATACATTTCTTAAAGCAAGAAGGCATTTGCTGTAAGCTGTCAAAAGCAGAATGAAATCAAGCACTTTTTAACTTGCTATATAAAGAAGTTTAGCAAATGAAAGTAAGTTCAGTTATGTTGTTAGTGGCTTTAACTACTATTATTACAGAAATGAATGTACATATGCTTATGCAGCCTATACATTCTGTATATACTGATAACTATTCCACCTCATTCAAATATGAGTTTCTCTCTTAGGAGATGGTTAGATGCTCAGGTTGTTTCTTTATCCTGACAACGTGATTTAAAAAATAAAAAAAAAAAGCTTGTGGTTTGTTTGGGAGTTTTGTTAACTGGATTAAGTACGTAGATTATATGATGCACAATCTTTGCTTTCATGATTATATATCTGTGAATTACCTAGTGGTGTAAATATTCTGCTGGGGAGAAATTGTAATTATAGTTTAGATGTAGGAGTTTTTCCACTTTGAGAACCTCAGAATTATTCCTTCTCTTAATGAATAAAAGCTAGGAAGGAGGTGATTTCTGTGCTTATTTTAATACTGGACAAAGAATTAAACAAGATTTCTATTATTGACTTTGATTTACCTTAGGATTTCTCCTGTAGAACAGATTGCTAGTGCACTTATTATTATTTTTGTCTAAATAATAAAATACCATTTTATATCATGTTTAAGATATAACCTCAAAGTAATTCAATCTAAGAAATATACTCAGAACACATTCTAATGGATATATTTTTTATATCACTCAACCAGAAATATTTATGTCTCCTCTGATATTTTCTTCTGTAGCTCTACATTTAGATGTTCTCATTATTTTCCTTATGAACTTCTATTTGACTTGGTCCCATGAAAGGTCATTACAATATTCCCTACTGTCCCCTTAATATGTTCTACAGGGCAATACACCACAGAGACTACTTTTTACGAGAAATTATAATTGGTTCTGATAAAATTTTAGCCCATAAATAATTCTTCTTTAAAGAATTCTATGTTGATTTTTCTTGAAGCCAACATCTTTGGCATTCTAACCAACTTAGTTGTAGAAGAACTGACAACAGAAAAGATGCTTTACCACTTTTTCGTTGTCAAAATGCTACCATGCTGATGTTTTTTAATAGGGGAATTACATACACATTACATACACAGCATAAATATATAAAATATAATCTCCACATGGTCTATATTGAAGGTGATGTAGGTTTAGGGGAATAATGTAAAATCTGTAAAGGTTAGCATCAGAATATACATCCAAGTAATTTCTTTAAGAAAAGAACAAAGGTCATAAGGAAGACTTCAACTATCAAAAGTGGTGTTATAGTGGCTGTCTGCTATAGACCACCTGACCAGGAAGAACAAATAGATGAGATCTACAGACAGATAGGAAGAGCTTCACATTTGCAGGCTGCTCCTCATAGGGGACTTCAACCACCCTGAATGTCAGCTGGAGGAGAAACATAGCAGGTTATAGGTAATCTAGGAGGTTCCTAGAGGGCATTGATGATAACTTCCTTCTCCAAGTGATAGCTGACAGCAAAGCCAATGACAAGAGGTACTCTGCTGGACCTCATAGACCAACAGGGATGGGCTTACTGGGAATGTGAAGATCAAGGCAGCCTTGGCTGCAGTGACCATGCTGGAGTTTAGAAACATTAGGGCAGTGGGGAGGGTGAGAAGCAAACTCACAAAACCTGTCTTTAGGAGAGCTGACTTTAGCTTCTTCAAGGTCTGCTCAGAAGAGTCCCATGGGATAAGACTGGAGAGAAGAGGATCCAATGAAGGTGGTTAGTATTTATGGATCACCTCCTCCAAGCACAAGAGAGTTCCATCCCAACAAAGGTAAAAACATTAGGAGGCCTGTGTGGATGAACAAAGAGCTGATAGCCAAATTGAAACACATAGAGGAGGCCAACAGAGGGTTGAAGCAAGGACAGGTAGCATGAGAGTAATACAGAAACATTGCCCAAGCATCCTGAAATGAAGTTAGAAAAGCCAAATTCCTATGGAATTTAGTCTTTCGACGGATGTCAAGGAGAAAAAGAAGGGCTACTATAAGAGTGGAAGAATTCAAATGTCACCTCCATCTTCAAGAAGGGCAAGAAGGAGCATCAGGAAACTACAGGCTAATCAGATTCACCACAATCCCTGGTAACATAAGAGAGCAGCTAATCCTGGAAATCGTTTCCAAGCACATTAAGGACAAGAATATCAACAGGAGTAGTCAGCATAGCTTCATCAAGGGTAAGTCACACTTGACCATCTTCATAAGGTTCTACGGTTAATTGACTGACCTGGTAGATGAGAGCAGAGCACTGAATGCTGTCTACCTGCGCTTAAGTAAGGCCTTTGACACTGTCTCCTGTAAAATCATCATGAAGAAGAAGCTGCTTATGTACAGGCTGGGAGAGCAGACAGTGAGGTTACTTGAAAACCACCTCATCTAAATGGCCAGACCCACATGGTAATGATCAGTGGTATAAAGTCTCCTTAGAGGCCAGTTACTAGCTATGTGTCCCAGGGATCAATACTGGGTCTGATCCTGTTTAACATCTTTATTAATGATCTGGATGATGGGGCAGAGTATACCCGTAGTAAAGAGGAGAACCCTCAAATTAAAAGGAGTATCTGATACACCAGAAAGTCATGCTGCCATCCAGAGTGACCTCAGCAGGCTGGAGAAATGGGCTGACAGGAACTTTATGTAGTTCAACAAGGAGAAGTGCGAAGTCCTGCACTGTGGGAGGAGCAATCGCCTGCACCTGGGGGACACCAGCTGGAAAGCAGCTTTGTGGAAAAGGACTTAAATCATGAGTCAACATGACTCCTCAGCGGTCCATACTGGGACCCATGTTATCTAATACCTTCATCAGTGACATTGACAATGAGGTTGAATGCACCCTCAGCAAGTTTGCAGATGGCACCAAGGGCAGTGGTGCAGTTGATGTGCTGGAAGAGCAGGATATCATCCAGAGGGACCTGGAGAAGCTGGGCCCATGTGAACCTCATGAGGTTCAACAAGAATAAGTGCAAGGTCCTGCACCTGGGTTGGGGCAATCTTCATCATGAATACAGGCTGGGAGATGATGTGCTAGAGAGCAGCCCTGCAGAGAAGGACTTAGGGTGCTGGAGGATGAGAAGCTCGACATGAACCAACAATGTGCACTTGCAGCCCAGAAGGTCAGCCATACTCTGGACTGCATCTAATTGAGTGTGGCCATCAGATCAAGGGAGGTAATTCTGCTCCTCTACTCCACTCTCATGAGACCCCACCTGGAGTACTGTGTCTAGTTCTGGAGTCCCCAACATAAGAAGGACATGGAACTGTTGGAACGGGTCCAGAGGAGGGCCATGAAGGTGATCAGAGGGCTGGAGCACCTCCCCTATGAAGACAGCCTGAGAGAGTTGGGCTTGTTCAGCCTGGAGAAGAGAAGGTTCCAGGAAAATCTTATAGCAGCCTTGTAGTACATGAAGCAGGCCTACAAGAAAGCTGGGGAGGGACTTTTTAGAAGGTCATGTAGTGATAGGATGAGGGGGAATAGTTTTAAATTGGAAGGGAGTAGATTTAGATTGGATATTAGGAAAATATTCTTCACTACAAGGGTGGTGAGACACTGGAACAGGTTGCCCAGAGAAGCTGTGGCTGTCCCCTCCCTGGCAGTGTTCAGGGCCAGGTTGTATGGGGCTTTGGGCAGCCTGGTCTAGTGGGGGTGTCATTACCTATGGCAGGGGGGTTGGAACTTGATGATCTTTGAGGTCCCTTCCAACACTATATGCTCTATGATTCTGTGGTAATATGCCCTTGGGGCATATTATGGACTGCATTAGGCAAAACTTTGCCAGCATGTTGAAGGGGGTGATACTTACCCTGTACTTAGCACTGATGAGGCCACACCTGGAGTGCTGGGTCCAGTTCTAGGCACCTCGGTGCAAAAGAAACATGGACATACTGGAGAGACTCCAACGAATCTGTGACTGTTTAGCCTGGAAAAGAGAAGGCTCAGGGCTCATCATGTTAATATATTTAAATACCTGAAGCAAGGGTGCATAGAGGACAGGGACAGGTTCATTTGAGTGGTGCCCAGTCACTGGACCAGAGACAATGGGCAGAAACTGAAACACAGGAGGTGGTGACTGAACATCAGCAAATGCATTTTTGTTGTGAGGGTGACCAAGCAATGGCATCACTTACCCAGAGAGTTTGTTGAGTCTCCAGTGTTGGAGATATTAAAAAGTCATCTTGATGTGGTTCTGGCCAATAAGGTCTAGGTGGCCCTGTTTGAGTAGGAAGCTTGGACCAGATGATCTCCAGGGGTCTTTTCTACCTCAACTGTTCTGTGCTTCTGTGATAATGATAAAAATGCTAGGAAGAGAAGAATTAGATCTAATTTCTTTTGGGTTCATTTTAAAGACATCCACAAAATGTGACTATCTTGAAACATCTGCTACCACTAGAAATTTCATGTGTGCAGTTCTGAGATAGGAACAGTGATAAATGCAAAGATAAAACCATAATATACATACAATCAGGGTTTTGCAACAGCATGTCAAGCACAGTATGTCCTCGTTAGAAGCCACCTTTTTCAACTGTTCTGAAATAATGCCTCCAAGTTTTTTACATAAATTTGTAGATTTATAAAAGTTACAATGTATGTTCTTATGCCAAGAAAATACTCGTCAAACTTATTCATATCAAACTGATCAGTGAAATGAAGAGTTGGTCTAAAGCATCTGTTTCCTGATTGCAGTGTGCACAGGTGCTCTGTATACATGGGGCTGCAATCCAGGTATGCATATGGCTAAAAAAGTACTGTTCCTAGAAAAATCTATGGAGGAAATAAATATATTCGTTCTTAGTTTAGCTAAGGATGACCAGATTTGAAGTGAGGAAACGATGATTTTTTAATTGTAAAATTTCTTGTAATTAGCTTCATTGTCATTATCTATAACTACCAATTAATCAAAATAACATTAAGCATTAGCATTGAAATGATCATAGACCAATAAAGGAGAAAATTAAATTCTTAAAAAAATATATAGATATCTATTTTGTTCACTTGCAGTCACAGATAGCTGTGATTAACTTTTAATTTTATGTCAAATTAAACATTTGATTACAGCACGCTGACTTCCAGAGTACAGCTTCACTCACTTCAGCAGAACTTCCCATTTAAATAAGCAGAAAGTTTGTTCTGTCCCATTCTAAAGGCTTCCTAAGGCAGGTTCAGCTCAGTTCACATCCACAAACTGACTCTCAGTAGAAAATTTTATGGTGACTAGCTAAAGAACTACACAACAAAGTGATTTTGAATGCTGCTACTCTATTTTTAATTGTGTACAGTGTGTATTTTACATTTTTAGCTGCTAACTCTGAAGTACACTTCATACCAAATTGTCTTCAGCCACCTGTGCTAAAGTCACAGCATCACTGCTAGCACACAAACATTCCTCAGTTTTGTATAAAGGCAGTGTGTGAGTACAACAATATGTCTAGCTTTGCATGCAGTCCTCTTAATTTTGGTGTTTTACTAGTCTGGGAAGGTACAAATAGCCAGCTACAGAGTCAGAGCCTGAATGGATTTCTCAGATGGGCAGAATGTGCAGTCATATGTCATCACCCTTTAGTAAGTATTATAAAGGAGAAATATATTTTATTGTGAAAGTGTAGATAGCTGCCAGTTTACCATACAATGCAAAACCAGTAGAAAAGCTTTAGGAAGCACTGTCTAAAAACAATATCCTTCTGATGGACAAAGAACGTGACGTCTCCTCCTTTGAGTTTCCTGCTCATGCTATCCACAGGATCATCACCTCCTTAAATCTGCCATCAAGGTAGAAAATTACTTCTGCCATTACACCACTGCACAACATTTTCACTCACTGTCAGCTCAGCTAATCCTGCTGTATTAATGGCTCTAACAGACTGGTTTTGCTGAAAGGATGATTGGACAGGGATTTGATTTCTTGTGATAGTAAGTGGGCTTGATTTTGCAGCCTCTTGTATGCACATCTATCCCAGCAGTGGCCACTGCATCCACACAGACAGAGCTACTGAAGGGAGAGGCTGTCATGCAGGAAGTGCCTAGACCTTTCTCCCAGGGCAGGCATAGGCAGCAGACCTGCCTACAAAAAGTGTACCCAGATGGAAACCCTCCAGCAGCAGCTGGTTGAGCTGCAGGATGCAATGACAAGGTTGCATAACATCAGGGATGATGAGTTAAGTAGTTGGTTTCAAGACCAATCTGCAGTAGACTCAGAGCACCAGTGATAGAGCCAGGAGCAGTTTAAGCTCAACTTAAATGCCTCTCTGCGAATGCACATAGCACAGGGAATAAAGAGGAGTTGGAGACATGCACACATGTACAGGGCTGTGATCTTAGAGGCATAACAAAGACCTAGTGGGATGGCTCCTATGACTGAAGAGTTGTAATGGAAGGATACAGGATCTTTAGGAAGGGGAGATGAGGAGGGGGGTTCACCCTCTATCTGGGAATGGATGGGGATCCAACTGAGAGCTTAAGGGTCAGGATTAAAGGGAGGGCAGGGACTGCTGACACTATAGTAGGAGTCTGCTACAGGCCATCTAACCAGGAAGATCCAGCAGATGAGATTGTCTATAGACATATAGGAGCAGCTTCATATTTACAAACTCTGATCCTCATGGGGGAACTCCAACCACCCCTATATCTGTCAGAGGGACAACGTAGCAGGGCACAAAATGGAATTTCCTAGAATGTGTTGATGATAACTTTGTTCTCCAAGTGATAGAGGAGCCAGTGAGGAGAGGTGCCATGTTCTCACCAACAAGGAGAGACTGGTGGGGAATGTGAAGCTCAAGGGCAGCATTGGCTGCAGTGACCATGAAATGGTGGAGTTCAAGATCCTTTAGGGGGTGAAGAGGGTGCATAGCAAGCTCACTACTCTGGACTTCAGGAGACTAGATTTTGGCACCTCCAGGGATCTCCTTGGTAGAGTACAAAGCCCTACAGGGAAGAGGGGCCCAAGAAAGCTGGTTAGTTTATATCCAAGGATCACCTCCTCCAAGCTCAGAAGTGATGCATCTGAACAAAGAGCAAGTCAAGCCAGAACACTCGAGGCCTGTGTGGATGAACAAGGAGATTCTGGACAAACTCAAATAGAAAAAGGAAACGTACAGAGAATGGAAGGAAGAGCAGGCAGCCTGGGAGGAATACAGAGAAACTGAGCAGTCAGGGATCAGGTTAGGAAAGCTAACACTCTGACAGAATTAACTCTGGCCACAGACATGTCAACAGCAATATGTCAAATCTTCTGTAGGTACATCAGTGATAGGAGGAAGACTAGGGAAAATATTGGCCCTCTCTGGAAGGAAACAGGAAACTTGGTTACCTGAGATATGGTGAAAGCAGACGTACTCAACGAATTTTATGCCTCAGTCTTTACCAGCAAGGGCTTTAGGCACACCATCCAGGACACATAAGGCAAAGTCAGGGACTGAGACAGTGAAGAACTGCACACTGTTAAGAGAAGATGAGGTTCGAGACTGTATGAGGAACCTGAAGGTGCACAAGTTCATGCGATCTGATGAGAGGACTGTCGGCCTGAGAGCAATGCCTATGCCACTCTCCATCACATTTGAGAAGCTGTGGCAGTTTTGTGAAAAGCATAAACATAACCCCCATTTTTAAAAAAGGAAAAAAAGGAAGACCTGGGGAACTACAGGCTGGTCAGTCTCACCTCTGTGCCTGGCAAGATCATGGAGCAGTTTCTCCAGGAACCTATGCTCAGGCACATGGAAAATAAGGAGGTGATTGGTGACACTAAGGTAAAATTGTGCCTGACAAATTCAGTGGCCTTCTATGACAGGGTTACAGTGTTGGTGGATAAGGGAAGAGCAACTGACATCATCTGCCTGGATTTGTGCAAAGCATCTGACACTGTCCCACATGACAACCCTGTCCTTAAATCGGAGAGACATGGATTTGATGGACAGACCACTCAGTGGATAAGGAACTGGTTAATGTTCTGGTCAATGTCTCTGTCCAAGTGGACATAAGTGACATTCCTTATGGGTCAGTATTGGGACAGTCACTGTTTAACATCTTTGTCAGCAACATCAACAGTGGAATTGTGTGCACCCTTAGCAAGTTTTCTGATGACACCAAGCAGTCAGGACACTGTAGGGAATGCTGTCCAGAGGGACTTTGACAGGCTTGAGAGGTGGGCCCATGTGAACCACATGAAGTTCCACAAGGCCAAGTGCAAGGTCCTGCACACAGGTCAGGACATGCCCAAGCACAAATGCTGAGCGCAGAATGAACTGAGAGCAGCCTTGAGGAGGAAGGGATGTTGCTTGACAACCTGGGAATATGTGCTTGCAGCCCAGAAAGCCAACCATATCCAGCATCAAAAGAAGCACAACATGCAAGTCAAGGGAGGTGATTCTCTCCTCTCTCTACTCTGCTTTGGTGAGACCCCCCTTGGAGTGCTGCGTCCAACTTTGGGGTTCCCCAATATAAGAAGGACATGAACATGTTGGAGTGAGTCTAGAGGAGGGCCATGGAGACGATCAGAGTCCCTGACCACCTCTCCTATGAAGACAGGCTGAGAGAGTTGGATTTGTTCAGCCTGGAGAAGAGAAGCCTCCAGGGAGACCTTACAGCAGCCTTCCAGTACTTGAAGGTGGCCGTACAAGTAATCCAGAGGGGGACTTTTTTTTTTTTTTACAAGGCTGTGTAGGAATAGGGGTAATGGTTTTAAGCTGAAGGAGGGTAGATTTAGATTAGATATTAGGAAAATATTCTTCTCTATGGGGCACTGGAACAAGTTGCCCAGAGAAGTTGTGGATGCCCCCTTCCTGGAAGTGTTCAAGGCCAGGTTGGATGGGACTTTGAGCAACCTGGTCCAACCTGGTCTAGCAGAGGGTGTTCCTGTCAATGGCAGGGCCGTTGGATCTTGATGATCTTTAAGGTCACTTCCAACCCAAACCATTCTATGATTCTATGGCATAAATGACTACACACAGCACAGCACAACAAAGAATCAGATTTACAGGGCTAGATTCTACTCTCATGTACACACCAAAACAAGAATGGATAATTCTGAAAAATCTTTCTAATTTCATAACTGTTTCTTAATGAAGTTGTTGAAATGTTTTTTTAAAAAAATTAATTAAAAAAGCATATAGTCTTAAAATAGTAATACCTGTCTCACCCTGCATCACTTTCATAAACATAGTCTGTTCTTGCCAGTATTCTCTGCCAGCCAGAATAGTTCATTCTGTATGAAAGGTTCTGATAGGAATATCCTGAAAATATATTTATGTGCCATGTACCCAGCAGAGATAATTTGGAGAAAATTCAAAGGATTAATAATAGTGCTAGGAAGAAGGGGAGTTATTGTAAGATGTACAGGCCCTGCAAAGCAGACCATATACAGTCAGTCCTAATTCCAGTTAGCCCATCCATTCTCTGTGATATGAAATAAGACCTCCAGTGATTACAAGGAAGATGTCTGAAAGCACAAATCAAAATAAAGTGCACAAATCCCAGAGATTTTAGATGGAAACTGAATGTTTGCAATCCAGAGAAAAAGTCCCAGAGGCTAAATGGAAAAAGAGTAGCAGCTCTTAACGAAAATCTGTCTACTCAGTGAAAAACAGGTTTACACTGTGCTTTGTTTTCTGCTTATACAGGGAAATTAGAACACGGGGGAGGGACTGTGTTCTTTGACTCTCCTTCACTTATGCAAATGACTTATTTCTCCTTTCGTTACCTCTGTTATTAGTATTGCTAAATTCAATTATTAAGAAAACCTTTGATCCACCTTTGATTCCTGTTTGTGGTTACTGCAGCCGTGACACAGATGCAGGAACACTTGTCCCAGTGACTGATGCAAATTTCTTTCGACTGTTGACATGTTACAAGCGAGTCTGAAATTTAGTACATCTGAGACTAGCAGACCAATTTCAGAGAAAAAGAATTAAATTTAATGAGGTGGCAAAATAAGGCCGAAGTCATATTTCCTGGGATTGCAATATAATTAAAAAGCAGTCCTTTTTATATCTACATGATGATCTCTCCCCTGAGTCAGACCAAGTTTATTTAGAACTATGGTAAAAATGACTAAAAGAAGGGGACAAGCAACATTCAAAAAAATGTTAGTTTTAGGTAGTGGTTCAGAAAAAAGGAGATATATGTCAGATGTGCTTATTTGTTAACTACTGTGGCTCCAAAAAAGCACAAGTCTATCCAAATATGATATATATAAAAATGTGTAACAATAAAATATTCTTAGATTGATAGAATTAAACTAAAGCTATGTAGAATGATTTCATGTTTGGGTACACTTATAATGACAATGATAGAAAAGTGATTTAACTGCATAGGAATCAAACAGCACAAACAATTGATGCCTCAGAAAGAGTATTGATTTCATTATGTCTTGATTTGATTTTGTCATCTGTAGACAACTGGATATAGTATTAGAAAATATTGCATGGTGTAGAAGTAAATTGGGGGTGGGGGTGTTTTCCCACTGGGAACAATAGTAACGATTTATCTGAATGATTTTTTTGTTGTTGTTTTTAATTCATTATATTTGAATTCTTCATGGGAAATATTTCTCAGTGAGCTCTTTGTGCAAACGACTCAGAGATTCTGAGAAAACAATTTATTTGAACATTTTTGTGTTTAACAAAGAGTTAGTGTATTTGCTGCTGTTTGTTCTTGGCTTCTGTTCTCACTTGGCTAGAGAAAATTCATAGTTTTATGCAAGTTATGGCCAGAATGTACTCCTATGAAAATATTAACTTGACCTCCTAAATGGTGAAAGGCAAAATTTCTTTCAGCGATTCTTACAATGCAGCCAAAACACAGTGATTGGTACAGTTTCTCTTAGGCAAAGGCTCCGTCTTAAGACTTCAGAGAAGAATTTCACAGTATTCTCAGTGTTTCTACTTACTGAAAATTTTAATCTTATTTTCAATTTGAACTTTTTGAACTCTCAATACCAGCATTTGTCTGGTTGAAAGGACTTGCAAGTGTCAAGAATCTTTCTCTTGACATTGGTAGTTACAGACTGGGTTCAAGACACCTCTTCATCTTGTCTTTGATATATGCAATATATTGAGCATTTTAGGGCTTTCATTGAAAGACACAGTTGCTGAGTTTTCTTAGATTCTAGGAACCATGGATGAGTGTGGGAAAAGTGTTGGTTTTTTTCCTGAAACGTCTTTCATTTTCACTTCTTTTTAAATATATGAGCACTGTAACTAAACACAGTAATGGTTTTAGTTAAGCTACAAAAAGTAATTTCTGTTCGTTATATCCTTGCCTGTGCATTCCAGACTTGCACTGCCCCCCTAAGTTACTGCTTTGCACAAGGAGGTCCTCTACAGTAGCTTAACAAAACTGATCTTGTCATTATTCCATTCTCAGTGCACTTGGGCTACATAGCAATGTCTAGAAAAGGTGACCTCACCTAGAGTAAATTAGGATGCTGTTAGAACCTAAAAAGGTGTAGTGAATTTGGGCTGATGGCTTTGTCTTGTACTAAAAGGGAAGTAACACCTAAATGTGCCCTAATGATCCTCATTTGGAAGAAAGCCTCTTCCTCATTTTTGGTCAAAACAGGACATTTGTGTTCCTTATGATATCACACCTTTCTCCTGAGTCTTGCACAGGGCATTCCAGAAAGAAGTCTCTGTTAAATGTCTGCCCACTGCCCAGTAAAGTCCTCTGAATGGGTCCACAGGCTGTGTGGAATCTGGGAGAGGCTGTACATTGACTTCAGACCTAATGGAGCCATGTGGAAATGAAGGAACTCCTGGGCCATCTCCCCAGATTCTTGGAGATTTGCAGTTTTTGTAGATAAATTCCAAATTTTGTTCTATGAGACCCAGCTGTAGGAAATACTGCTTCCCTAATTACTCTATATACAAGCAGAAGGCTGCAATAAAATCAGAGTTCTGTACTAGGTGTCTTTATCTTAAGTTTCTAATTATTCATAATTACAGTCAATAATGACAATCAACATTTACAGTTGTTTTCAAAAGTACATTTCAAAAAGTCACAAATAATCCTGATGTAATTTGTCAGATACACTGCATTTGAGAAGAGCAGTCCTGTTTTGCTGTATTTTATCATTATTGAGACTGTTAGTGCTTTATAATATGCTTCATAATATATTTCATGGTTTCATAATCTTTCTCAATATTTTCTTTTAAACCACGAGTTAAACAACTTCTGTAAAAAGTTGAGAGAATGATGGGACAGGCTAAGTTACACTCTCCAAGAGATGCTGGTTGCAATCCCATAGAAAAAGCTGCCTCTTGGAATGAGATTTTCCAGTACAGAATTTTTAAGTACCTAAATTTATAGTGATATATACCTATGCATTATCCTTTGAGAAAACAAACTTAAAATACTGTATCTTAAATTTCTAGCCATTTTTAGGACAAGACACCTGCAGAAAAATAAGCTTTATTTCAGGCTACTTGTACACTACTCATACAACTGAATATCTTATGAAATATCAGAAATTATGTCTCCTGTATATTATACCCTTGATAGTTGCCAAATGGGATTTTGAACTATTATGTTGATGAGGAAAGAAACCCTGTAAAAATGCCACTTTCAATATGCTATTTCTTATGATGCTATTTCTAGAATGCTATTTCTGTTGCTTCGAAATAGTAATGTACTGTTTTTCGTGAAATATTGTTCTTATACAATTGTCAGTACAAATATTGTGGCAAAGGTGTAAATACTCTAGCAGAAGAAAAAAATTAATAGCAGAAATAACCACAAAACATATAAACAATCATGTTTGTGTGGTTTTTTTTTAAATCAAGGTTTCCATGAAGCATCACCAAATATTACATATATTTTTCTATTAATAAAAATATCCTGTAAAAATATGATTCTCGTTTTTGTATCACTAAATCATCATAATATGCTAAAATAATTAGATTTGGTTGGGCTTTTTCTACAAAAATACGGAGCAGATTCTGTTCTCAGCTCAGCAGGGACAGCCTGAGACAATCCATCTGAAGCTTGTAAGCCATATTCACAGCCTGTGTAAACTGTGTAGTTCTGCCATGTCATACCACATTTAAATCGACTGAATATTTGGCTCCATATGTGCAGTCAACAGATCACACCAGTAGTGTTGGGAGCAGAATTTGGCCAAAGAAATTAGGTTGTAAATACAGAAATTAGCAGTGTACTTTAGTATTGGTGGTGGAGGAGGTGGAGGAAGGTCTAGGAAATAAGCATTTGCCTTGGAAAACCTGTCCAGTCCTTCAAGCGAGTAGCTCGGTACTATGTGAAAACAGAGGATTTTTCACATCTACCAGAAGTCAGAGCACTGAAAACAAAGTAACCTGTTTGCCCAGGCGTCTGGTTGCTAGTGGAGGCTGTAGGGCTGTTAATGTGCTCCTCTGCTGTTGCATTGACAGTCCCTTTTAGCTCCTTGTCTTGTACGGGGGCTGGGAATTGGTGATAATCCTTGGTACAATCAGCTGGTGCAGAAAAGGCAAAAGGCTAACAGCCTTTTTGTGCCAATGCCTACAGCAATTAGGACATGCTTTGCGTCTTGAAAGCCTTTGTTTCCACTGATGCCAGCAGAACTACTCCGTAGACAATAAGGTCCTCCAGGGTGGATGGAAGGAAATGGGGGTACATTTAGACTAGGGGTGGCTATGAGATGCAATGACAGAAACGGGCTCTGCTCTCTTCCAGGTAGAGAATTTTTACGTCAGTGCCACTGTAATGACATAAATACAGTCACTCCTGATTTAAATTTTCTTCCAACTGCAAAATTCAGACCTTGATAGTATACATGGCAAAAAGTTAGGGTTTTTAGTCTCTGCTTAGAAGAATAGGCTATGTCAGAAAAATAGATTCAGGAAAGTCAAGCAAAGTGATAGTGATGTGGAAATAGATACATAGAATCATCTGGGTTGGAAGAGACCCTTAAGATCATGGAGTTTGTCAACCATACCAGCCATCACAAAAACCCCACCTTAAATAAATAATGGTTCTCAGCAGTAATCTGACCTTAAAGAAGCTGAACTAGTTCCTTTCTTAGATTGCAAAACTGTTTAAAACGGTTTAACTTACTATGACAAAAGCCTGTGGAGGAATGAATTTTCATTGCTGTTTACTAGAGTATATATGGGTTTGGCTATATACACTGTTTTATTCACAGAGCAGGAATTCCACATTTTCAATTTTATTTAATTCAAAATGTTCTGGCAGTTTAATTTCCTATCACTCAAAAGTTTAATCAATCAGACATTTAGGCAAAGCTGCTCAGCTAGTGTAAATCTTCCTGGTGACAGAGTCATCAAAAAAGACACACCAATCGCTGCTAAGAATAGGGCCCATGATATAAACCAAAATATGCTAGACCTTATAACTAGATGAATTCACCACCTGTGATGTCATTTTCAGAACTCTCTGACATCATGAGCAACAGAACTGGCCTTTTAGCAAGTTCATGTGTTGGTTTTAAATAACCATGTTAAGCTAAATACAGCCACCAAAAAGCATATCACTGCAGTATTACAATACACCAACCCTCAGTAACAAGGACTAGGTGAAGGAGTCTGAAGTCATACTACAATTGAAATAACTAATTTATTTTTCATTAAGTTTGGCAGTTTTATACTGAAAGAAAGGAAATTACTGTACGCAGTTACAGGAAGAAAGCTCTTCCAGAAAAGTTTAGCTGTAAGTAGCTATTTCCAATAGCCCAGATATCACTGCAATTTACACTGTGTATAGAACATAATGCCTTTATTTTGTGGAATGGGGTGTTTTTCATTTTCTCTGTGAACTTTGATTTGTTGATCTTCAGGTATTTACTCACAACAAGCATACTGCTTTTCATATTTTTTTTTCTTTTCAGCCTCTTACTTTCCTAACTGCATGAAACAGTATGTACCCTTTGCACTTTCATGACAAACTGAAGTTTCAGACACTGAGATATTACATGTCTAAATTTAGAGTGTGAATGGAAAAGGTGATTTATAACATCTTAAGCCAACCAACTTAATCTGGTTTGATTTATGAATATTACAACTGGAAACTGAGATACTTAAACTTTTAGTATTTATTGCTTATAGTAATTATTCTTTTTAAAGTGGTAAACCTTTCAAATTATGTATTGGAATACTGTCTAGTTATGAGACTTTTCAGTGTTTTGTGGCATTAACTTATAAGGACTTTCCATTATGAAAAGTGACACATTCTGGCAGGACACTGCAATGCTTCAGGGATACCATTGAGCCCAGTTCTGTGTAACTCATTTTATTGACTCCTGGTTTACAATATATCCATATTGGTTGAGATGACATTTCTTAACAGTCACATGAAAAGCTATTTTCCTATGGGAAGCCTCCATGTGAAATGACAGAACTGGGCTTCAATTTGCAATTGCTTCTGAGTGCTTGTACCCCAGCGAGTTGGTGGAGACGGCACAAACTGCAGGAAGAGAGCTCCCAAGCAGTTAGACTGCTGTGTTGTCATCTTTCCCCATTTCTTTGTTGGTTTTGCACAGTCCATCTCCTCCACTTCCGTGTTGTTTTTCCTTTGTTATTTTACCTTTCCCATTTTCTCTCTCCCCTGAGATATCTTTGTACTCTCTCCTATCCTTTCCTCAGTCAAAATCATAACGGGCAATAAAGACAAACTCCCTCAAAGCCACCTACCCACTGGAGGAGCTGATGAATATAGAGACTAGGATAAGTACTAGGACTCTCAGAGTGTTTCTTAATTTTAAATTTTGTCCACTTCATTAGCTGAGGCTCAATTCCTAGTCCCATTTTTGTTGTGTAGACTTTGAGAGAACCATCTTTCCTGTGCCCCATATTGATGTGGAGCTGGGGATAAAAGGCCGAATTATTGCTTGTTGATAGCAGCTTTTAGTTAGGAAAAATGCCCTTTGATCTAATTCAGGGGCAGAACCCATGCCTGGGTTTGCTGTGGCTTTTGCAAGCTGTAGAAGGCAGAGAACTGATTCATTTTTTAAGATGTTTAAGTTTCTGATGCTGACAAATGCTGTGGGACTTGATCCTACAATTCTGAGTTATTCCAGCCAGCCTAAGTGACAGTTTTTCCACATTGGATTTGGAGATCTGACCCAATGACCAGTGAGTGCTTCAGTAATGAGTATAGGATCAGCCATGCTGCCTGTGGAAACTTCTTCACAGCATATTCTAAAATTTAAGTTCACTTGTTCAATCTGTTTAAAATCATCTGCTTCATACAGGCCATTAAGGAAAATTCAGAATGGGAAAGGTGTAGCAAATGAACTTAGAATCCTTAGCACAAATGACGGATGGCTTTAAAATATGTAGTTATAAAAGTCTTACAAGAAGATCCTCTGATTAATGACTAATCATGAATTTAGAGAGAGTTGTAGGAAATCCTGTACATTTTTGCACTTTGGAATAAGTATTGCTTTATTTAATATCACATAAATTTTGTTAAATGAGGAAACACTGCTTCCCTGGTGCTTTTGTTTTTCCCTCTGGATTGTAGCAATGGAGCACTTGCATGTTGTGTTTGATGCCTTGCATGATGAAGACATGCAATGGCAAGTTCCAGTCTGCATGCTGCTTAATGAATGTTTTCCTTTTCTCTCCTTCCCTGTTATGTGCTTACAGAAGACAACTATGTGGAAGGTGGGTGCTTTCTACCTTATTTTCCTAAGCTCTTGTTTTTCCCTTCTGTTAGTGGTTTTTTTCCCCTTCTGCTTAATATTATAAAAGTACACATAACATTCAGTACGGTAAGTTACATTTTTTTTACCCATAAAGGTATACAGGTTTATTAAATAAGTGTGATTTCTTTTTCCATACAGAACATGAGCAAAATTCCATTTTAATCTTGGTCTTATTGGTGTAATTCCAGAATATCCCCACTGAAACAATGGTATTTAGACTCATATGGCTGGTACCACCCTTCAAAATCATTCAGGAAAACTGCAGCTCTGATTTCTTCATGTGTTCTGTATGAAAAACACTTCAAGAAAGTATTTCTTTCATTAGTGTGGAGCATAATTTCTCCTCATAAGAATGTAATGCATGTTAAATATCTCTATTTTAATTGCTTAGGAAAATGGAAAGCACTTTTCTCTTTAATACTACAAACCTTGCTTACTGTATTATTCTTTACAACACAAACTGTTAGGAAAAAAGGTTTTCTGTCTAACTTTTCAACATAATGCACTCTGCCTTTTGGACGTTGTGAAGGAAGAAGCATGTGATTTTAATAACTTTGGTATGTAATTAAGTCCCTTTAAAGAAAGTATGGCACAGGGCAGTGGAAACTAAAGCACAATGCCATCTAGCCTGAATATGGGTAAGTATGTCTATTAGCTGGTAAAACATGTTGCGTGCATATATATATGTCTATATATATATATATATATATATCTCTCATAGTAAAGGTACAGAGTATGCTTCACAGATCAGTTACTGCTATGAATCAGTACTGTCTTTTTGTTTATAAACCAAAAGGTACAAGTGCTTTTTTTTATGTACAAGTGCTTTTAGAAATCTCTCTGGGCTGAATCATTGCATACTGGATAACTGATTATCTATTTGAAACACAAGTTTATCCAAACTGAGCCATATCTTTTATTTTATTTTTCCCAATAGTTTTAATGCTATTTTTAAATCAAGGGGTTCGTAAGCTAACGAATATGCAAAGTGACTGCCCTGGCAGGGCTCTGACCCAGGGCTCGGTAGTGAGCCACCACGGGGCATGAGTTCATTGAGGATTCAAGTCACCAGGGGCCACTGCCAGCCTGTTCAGTGGTAATCCCTGAAAAAGCCTGGAAGTATTGGTACTGCATTTCTCTATGCTACTGTATCCAAGGGCAAAGAGAGGTGCTCAGATATAGCACATTCATGATGCTGTGCAGTATTATTAAAATATATGTTATCAGTAGGAAGAAAATGCAAACAATTCCAATACTTAATTTTGTCTACACTGTCACACGCATACACCTCCATACAATTTCCTTTTCATTGTTAAACAAAAATGTATTCAACAACAATGGGATAGGAATTACAACTGAAAACCATAAAAGCCTAGAAATAAGTACCTAATCTTATATTTGATCTGTGCATAGAACCCCTACTGGTGTCAACATGAGTCTCAAATGTGAATTAGGATCACTATAGCTGGATAAGGAGGTTCAATTTCATTTCACGAATTCATTTATGCACAGCAGTACAAGATAAAGCCTGGATAACAGTTAATCCAGACTTTACCTGAATCTAATCCTTAAAACTGCAACCTTAAATTTATTCCAACACAGGTCTGGCTACTTATGCATACATTAAAGTTACAAAAGCTGTATATGTAAAGGATGGGAGCATAGAATGTGCATCCAAAGCACAGTTAGGAATTCGAGATATAATTTTTCATATTTCATTTCTGTGATATCTGAGCATCTCTGTAAGTTAGGCTACATGAGAAAACAGAAGGATTTCAAATTCACAGTTTAATTTGTATATATTGCTGGTATGAAAAGACTACATTTTATTAATTTTATCAATATTGTGCTAGGATTGAACATGTTCACCGCAGGTTTGCCATGTTTAAATTTTGGTTTGGCCTCTGCTCTGCATGGAACTCACACAGCAAATTTTGAAATATATCTTATGTTCCTATCCGCTTCTCCTGTCCCATCCTGTGCTCCTTAAGTCTCTTCTCTCAGAGCCAAAGTTCAATATAAAATGCGGCATTCCTAGTAAATGCTGAGTTCCTATTTCACAAAGAAAAGGCTTTTATCATTCTGCTTATGAAGTAATGGTGCACAAGTGAATATTTTAAATGTACATTTTAATGTAACATTATACATGGCTAGTTAAGGCTAGAACTTTGTATGACTATCGTATTTATTATAAGCAGACTCTCATTTTGAAAATCTAGCGGTGATTTCTTTCAGGGAAGATTTATCTATATCATGCTAAACTACTCTGTGGATTGCACAGGTAGAGTAGTAGTAATTCTTCAATCTTTTATAGCCTTCATCCATAGATTGAAAAAAAAATATAAAATAACTTAAGTATCATCATACTCACTTGCTAAAGGCAGATAATAAGTAGCCTTCTTTACATCTTCACAAATAATGTAACAGAGAGTCAAACAAAACCTGGTGCCTTCAGGACTAGTACTAAATTTTTTAATTGATAGGTGTTTGGTGTCAGCAGAATTATTTTTTTACATTCACTTGACTTTCTTTTTGGTTGAACAGCACTCTAAGTGAGTGTTAAAATTCAAGTGGTTTCTATGGTTTTGAGAGGCACTTCTGCCATTATGGATTTTTTTTTAAGTTACACAAGAATCGCCTATTTACAATTGACCAATCCCTCCTATCATTTAGCAATAACAGTAGCTATCAAGCAGTGGTAATCTCCTGAAGCTAGGTCTTTTGTTTAGGTTCTTATATGGTATAAGAATCATATTTAAATGCAAACCAGTAAGAGATCGCCGTCTTTCCATCCCCCTAGGAGACATGACAGCGATTTGCTTCATACCTTTCAAGAGCTGAAAGGACTCATGTAAAGTGGCAGCTGAAAAGGCACATTTTATTGAAGAAAAAGATGTTGTAATGTTCGACTACTCTCACCTTCCCTTTATCGACTGCAGTTACGCCCCAGCCAAAAGTCTGAGATTTCTTACTAACAGTTGCCAACACACAAAGTAAAAAGTCCAAAGACCAGCTAAGTAATCACATGAAGGGATTTATAATTCCAGAGGGCCATGCAGCAAGGGATCCAAGCAAGGACTTTCAGCATGAGAAGAATCAGGCTTGCCCGTGGGTGTTTATACTCTGTGTTTTCACTGTGCCTCTCTCAGTTACAGCAACACTTACAGGGAAAGAACACGCGTGAAAACATTTCTACCCTCTTACAGCAGCTGCCAACTGCAGCACAGCTGTGTGATGTTTCCCAAGCAATGCTTGTGGAGGCATCCCGTCAGGATCACACTCAGCTTTCATCTACTTTGCTGTAAACCCCAGGTAATCCCACCAGCTGCAGGCGCTGTGATTGGAAACGGGATCTATTGCACAGGAGATGGGGCACATCAGGCCCTTCAGTTTAACTACAAAAGAGTGACGTTATAAAGCACTAATTAAGCAAAACCATTGTTAGTCCATTTGGAACATCACTTGAGATTTGGAACTGATAAGATATGCATTCTTTAAGGCTGATTGCTGTCAGGAGTATCTTTTTTGAACTCCCCCCAACTACATGAGTCATTTGTGCACCTAATTTTCTTTGTGAATTAGAAATCACAGGAACTCTCTAGGAAGTCTGCTTTCCAATAAAGAGCAGGATACTTTATTGCACACCTTCTTTGTGTGAATTAATTTTAATTAATTGCAAACAAGAAAATAATGTATCACTTTTTATAGTTGTTGGATAAGAGGAGCACATTTAACACAAAAGCAATTAGAAACTTCTAAACTGGTTCTAAACCAGCTAAATTCAACAGGAATAAGCCTGGTTTTTTTTAAACCAGACATAAAATGTGAAAAACACTCATATTTCTAGGAAAATGTTCTCCCTACGTCGCATTTTTCTCGGTGGGAATATAAGTATCATTTTATTATCCGGAATTTAAAAAGCTGAGTATTTTTGGTTAAAGAGTAATGCAACTTGGCTCTGGTTGAGTGATTATTATCATTATGGACATCTGTTTTGAAATGTCACTAAACCTATACTGGCATGATTGGATTTCATCTCACAATACAAATATAAAGCAAAACCTATTTCTCACAGATTTATGAAGTAACTTCAGAAGCTGTCACATTTTCTTTATTGCTATGTATTTTATATTGCATATGTAATAATTTGCCTTCTCTGGAACAAATTCATTCTACTCTCACATTTCACACAAATAAGGAGACATCCCTTGCATTATCATTTCAATGTGATGAAGAAATTTTATTTAATTACCTGAAATGCTCATTTTTGTGAGGGGAAAAAGATCAGACCCAGCCCATTTTTCAGGTTTACACTTCTCAAGGTTTTTAACATCATCTCACACAAAGAGGACAGGAAGTCCTCCCAGCAAAGTGTTCAAAGCAAAATACGATAAAGACAGATGGAATATTCAAGGAATTGGTTGGATTTGAAAGCATTTTACTATTTTCTGTCATCCCAACTACTGCACAGAAGAAACACACAATAAAACAGCACCCAGTGTTTGAATTGCAGTTCTGTTACTCGTAGCCCAAAGCATTCCAACCACTGGTTGAAAAATGCTCTTTGATTTCCCTCTGTGATACAGACATCTCATAGGAAACAGATGCCTGTCACAAAACATTTTTGTCATTGTGACAACACCACCTTCCCGTGCTCCCTTGTTCATTGCTGACTGTGCTCTTGTTTCCCTTCAAGGTCTGGCGCACCTGATGATGGGCGACCAAGGTATGGGCTCTGTTCCTTTTCCACTCTGCTTTCATTGTTTCTTCTTGTTCTGTAGCTGCTTTGAATCCATCACTGCAAACGATGGGCAAATGCTTGAGAGCTGTCTTTGGCTGCAAATAAACACATGGTTTTAGTCACATCTTTTCTTATTTCATTATTTTTTTTGGTTTGTTTGCTCCGTGAGCTTTTGTCCTTCCTGCCTCAACTCCCCCTCTCGCAATAGAGTAACTGAAAAGAGGTGAGAGAAATAAGAAGGTGATTAAGAAAATTCAATGTTTTTATCAGAAAATACAATTAAGGGTGATTTTATAAATGGTAAGCGAAGCACAAGAGCGCTCTTCAGATAGCTCCTGAAAGAAGATACTCAGCTTGTCACATTGTACACATTGAAGAGTCCATTTACATTAATGCATGGCTGATTGGAAATGTGCAGAAAGCACCTGCTCCTGGCTTCTGGAATGCTGAGAGTACAATTTTGCAACCTAATGAAATCAGTGATTTTTTTTTTTTTATCCTCGTAGCCCATTATCCATGTAACTTTTGTGTCACTCTTTCTTATCTAAGCATGGGTTATTTCTGTGTTTCTCTGCATGTACATGATTGGAAAAAAATAAACTAAATCCCTAATACAACACTGATTGCATCTCCATTTGTGTCCAGACACTTACTTATACTTTGTCTGTTCATGTTCAGATACTATTGCATTTACATATACTCATGACTCTTACTGTTGTTTCTCTCCTCTTCTTTATTCTCTTTGTCTGGAAATGCTTTCTTCATGGAACCATTTCACCAAATCCATAGGTAAAAGTAAAGGTATTACATGATTTTCCTTATTTTTTTAATGCCATCAGTATACTTTAATGTATGTATAAGTAATGCAAATAAATGTAAATCTCTTTGCACTGATAACATGAGGTAGGTATATTTTTAAAGTAAATATTTCATGGATATCAAGGTAAGGAGAATTATCCTGAAGTACAGGCTGACCTTTTTTAAAGTTTGTCTCCGGGTTTTGTGAGACATGTAAAGCTTTGCCAGTGATAAAGGAGGCTACAGTTATAGAAATCATTCAGGATGAAATAACAGCCACGTATTGAGGTATGCATTTTTCTCTTCTCAAAGAACTGTAGTCTAAACCACCAGGCACAGAAAAAAGCACGATGTTGTTCAACAGAGACTCTGGAGATAATCTGTCCAGGGCCAGTCCACAGCTTGATGTAAGTTTTAAGTCTGAATAGCACTGACTTCAGCAAATCTCTGCTATCAGCAGATCACGTTTTCCCTGAGATTCGCCTTGCATATTAATCACTTGATTATATCTGAGACAAGAATTGGACAAAGGAATGAGGAAGAATGAACACCAAAGAGAAAGTGTGAGGTTTATTTCAGATTTTTTTACTACTTTTTGTTTCTTTATCTCAGCAATACCAGCCACATTTACTTTCTTCTGGAGGGAACATGTGCAATAGGGTCAAGACTTTTCCTGCATAAATAAATACAAGGTTTTATTATAGGACACTTGTTCACAGACATCACATAGATATGTTACTATGATAAGAAGCTGGTCATTAAAAGCCATTTAATCTGTCTTACATATGATGAATAACACAGTTATATTGATTTTGAGCATTTGTCAGGGTGTGCCTGCTCTTGGTATAAATCAGAAATCCAATCTGCATGGTTGTACTTTGCTAACAAGCTAAATTAGAAACAACCTTCCAGGTTCCTTGGTGCCTTGGCTGATTTAGTGTTTCTACACCTAGAAAGTTCATGTGATGTAAAGACAGTAATTACAAACCTGTGGTGTCTCATTCCTCTTCATATCAGACTCTCTGGAGCAATTGCATACCTGGTTATAGGTTGGATACTATTTAAAGGGTTATATGTATTCTGGAGCTGTAAATCTTCTTGCTTAGGAAAAGTTTCAAGCAGGTAAAATGAAAGACAGTCTACTGATTTCCTTGTTTTGTAGGATTACTTTGTTTGTTGGATGGCTGATTGTTGTTGTGTTTTTCTTAACAGTACCTTGTATGCTTGACTTTATTATTATTATTATTATTATTATTCCTCAATGATAGGTGTCTTGGTTGGAGTTACCTTAAAATGTTTTATAGTAACTGCTACCTGGACATTTTAATTAATATTAAGGAATTATTTTTCTAGATTATTGTATACACAGAATATATGATGTAGTATGTACAACACTAAAGATTTTTTTTAAAAAGCATGAAAATATAAATATTATGAATATTTATTAGTAGTAGCTGTTGATCTGGAAGACAGATTTTAGCAAAACAAAAACTTTGAAAATATTGTGCAACAGTTAGACATTTCTATTTTCATTTTAAATAGTTCAACAATTATATTGGCCAAAAAAGTGACCTTGGATATATTAACTACATTCAATATTTAATGATGTGCCATGTAAAAGAATTTAAATGCCTGAATCCAGTCACCTAATCATTTGATGTTTGTCTTTTCACATTTTAATTTTTGTTAGGTTTATCCAGTTTATACAGGAATAATGATTGATTTACTGTGTTTTGTTAATCACAATATTTCTGCAGACATAATGGTGTATATTTGTTGAAGTGGATGGGAAGGGTTTATATATATATATATATATATATATGAACTCCAGTTGCTTGTAACAAAAACCATCTGTCATCATCAATCTATATTCTCAACCAGGTGAAAATGGCCTCATTTTATTGACAATCATGATCCTACACTAATAGCAGCTATTGAAACATGTAACCTTGAAGCGGTTGTCATAATACACCTTCGTAACATGTGACACTGTATTAAAGGAGGAAAGGACCAAAGGGGCAAAGGAGGAGCTCAGCATTGAATTTATTTTTCCCTATTTCAGTCTTTCATTATAAGTTCTACTCCTTTTTTTAAGGTCAGTTGCAAATGTGATTGCAAAATTCTGCCTGATTATACCATGAATTAATCTTATTTTGAAAATCTCGAACAATAAGAAAACATTCAAGAAGCTTTACTATGAAATTTGCCCTGAAGAGTATAAATGGTTGAATTATCACCATGCTCTGGTGATACTGAGAAGAATCACTACGTACCTTCAGAATTAGGATAGGACCTTGACAGACCAGGGACTTGGTTTTGATGGAGGAAGGGAGGGGTGAGGCAGCCTTTCAAAGTGGGAAAGCAATACAAAACATAGTATGATCTCACTGGATGCACCTGCTATTTGTTATTTAGTTCAAAATCAAGATACTCTGGATAATTTTCCCAAAAAGTTTTTACTGAAGCTTTATCTATATTAACAGAAGCTTTATATGTATTAACAAAGCTGTCATTGTCCCTTGGAGAAAGAAGGAAGTTCAGAAGGTGTCACGGTGCTGAGACATCTGTCAGAACTCAAGGTCATATAACTTGATCTATGTACAAAACCAGCTGATATAAAGGAGGATATAGCATAAAGCTGAGAGCATATATAGAAGTTTGTCTCATTACTTTAGAGCTACACAAAACTTGTTTCTTGATCCATTACTCCTTGTGTATAGTAAGGCTAATTCTAGGAAGAACAGCAACCTTCTAGTTGTACTGGCCTTTGTTTATTTTCTAATACACACCATATATGTTCAAAAATACTTAGGAATTCACTTTTTCCCCCTGGAAATCCCCTGCCTGTTTACAGCTTTAGCAGTAGAGTTGTCACAGATGCAGTGATGAAAAGACTTAGGCAAGGTAAGGTTTGTAAATGGGGTGCATGTTTTTATTGACTACTTGAATATGCTACTCAGAGCAATTGGTTTAATTTGAAGCAAACCTTGAAGTCTGCTGCTGATAACAGACATGAACAAAGATTTGTTTGCCCAAACCAAATTTTTACTCAAATAAATTTTGCTTTCTCTAGCTACTGTATCTGTCTAATAAAACTACCATTTCCACCTATAGGCCTTGTCCAAAGTCAGTACCTCTCGGATTTCCCATGCAGAATTATTTTGTGATGAGTACTAAGGCAACTAAGATTACATGGCAAATAATGTAAACCACTTGTTTCTTTTTTTTTTTAAATAGCTCTTTTTGTTTTCTTTTGATGAGCACTGAAGGGGATTTATAATTGTTACTATAACATAGTGACATGTATTACTTCCTTTTGATATTGCAGTTCTCTTTAAGACTACATATTTTTGCCTGTAGTTTATTTCTACATAAATGACCTGCTATTGACTATATACATTATTCATTCTGTACCTAAACACTGTGTTCATACTCCCAGTCTCTTAGGTTAGAGATTATGTGTAGCTTTAAGTCATACATGAGTCAGTCCCTTGGGTCCATTACAAACTATTAAATAATATCTGCCTGTGCAATCAGTGTTTGTACCAAAAGACTGGTAGTACAACTGCAACTTATTGTATTAGATTACAGGCTTTTAATATGCTGGTATTTCATATACTGTGTATAAATGCTGAAGATAAACTTCAGAACATCAATTTATATATGTGTCAATATCCTTGTCAAAAGAGAGCAAGTTTTCTATTGCACAAGCTATTGTACAGCTGTAAAACCAAAGTGATGCCACTGGGCATTTTTAAGAGCAGAATTTTGTTAATTATCAATCACACAATTCAGTTGACAACTGGAAAAATAGGATACTGAAAAATAAAATTTAAAAATAAACATTTAAATTATCATGAGCATTGAAATGGTATGGTATGTTATAGCTGAGAAATTATGTAGGGCTTGTGTCATGCAACACAAGTATCTCCTTGTGCCAGTAACCTCCAGTAACATCAAGTTAGGTGGAGTTCAGTCATTAACCTCAGTGCAACCACAAGTTCATCTTATTGCGATGACTTTCATGTTTGCTCTGTTTTCAAAGAACTAAATAGTTCTGCCCTCTCAGATTCTCTCATCCTCCTGAGATGGTTGAAAAGCCAATCCTCATCTGCTTTTGTGTGTGCTTCAAAGTGGGTCTGAAAGCCACATGTCCTCCAGCCTTCCTCGACCTGAGCCACCAATAGCCCAGAAGCTGTGTAAATGCTTTGTTATAGCACTGAGCTCTAGCACAGCTAATTATTTTTGGCTCAAAGCCCTGCTGACATGGAATCAGTTACATGCCTTCTCAGCTACAGATGGCTTTTTCCTGGCAAGAGCGAAATATGGACAGAGGGCTTTCTTGACTCTCTGCACTTGTTCACATAGTCCTAGGTGATGGCAGCTTATTTGAAAGACTCACTGCTAGAATTGAACAGAGTTAATTTTACACAGAATGAGGTTGCCAAGCTCAGGTAACTGATATTATTTCTAAGTAACACTACAGTAGAAGAATGAATGTTAGGTTTCTCCACTCACTCAAAGTTACTTCTACTGATAAAAAAGAACAAATCAATAACGTTTAAAAATTTATCTTCCATTTAACAGGGTCCAAATAATCTGACAGTATCATTTACAAAATGATTGGCACAAGAATTAAAAAAGTATTTTATATAAAATTTACTTGATATTTTTAAAAATGAGAATTACTTTTTAAAAAAAATTAAGGAACTTCAAATATAGAGCTCTTAAAAATGCTCCAAAGAGCAGCAACTGGACATCATAAATGTTTCATAGTGATCTTTTTTTTTTTTTGCTAAGGCCTCATAAATATAGTTAAATAGAGGCTGATGTTCACCCAAAATACTGGAATTAAGTTCTTGTGCGTAACTAATGTGCCTATGACTGAAGGTATATGTTCCAATAAATATTTATACTATCTTAATATTTTTATGGATAAACCGTTCAAATTTTTATTCAATATCAGAATTAAATGTTTTGATTGGAAGGGTGATACCATCCTGTATTTCAAAGTTGTGATGCATTGAACCAAATAGTTTACTTGCATTTGATTGGGTGATACATCGTAAACCTAGGATATGGGATGCAGCAGGAATTGACTGTGGAAGAAGTTTTCTCTCTGAAGTACATGGCACAAAAAAATCCATCCACATCAAGACAAGAAATGCACATTCTCTCCTGAGGCACATAGGCCCAAAATTATGTCTGAGATAGCTGATTCTGAATCAGTATGAAAAGAAATTGTCAGAACCTGCCAGAAATATCAACAAAACTATAGGAAGACAGTGCAACATATTTATTTTTAAATTATATATTTTTTAAAAATAAATAGCCATATGCTAATGTTAAACCCATGCCATGAGATCTAACACCTTTCCACTACCAAAATAAAACACGTACTGTATTCTAGATCATTCTGCTGTTACTCAAAATTATCATGTAACGTATATATTTATATACATCATAAGTCTGGATTCAGAGGAAAGAAAATAAATTAAGAACTAGGAGGGATTTTATGTAAAAAACCCTGTAGATTTCTGCAGGATCCAGAAAGCATGTAGTTTAAGATCTATATCTTTTTTTCACAATTAAATCCATGAGAGTTTTGTACAAATTCCATAGGCATTTCCAACAGATAATCAGAGCAGTGTATTACTTGAGTAACCTGTAGGATACCCTGGAACCTCATTTACATGTTCTTTTAATATCTGATTACATTACTGAGACAAATACATTGTTAAAGTGACACTAACAATCACAGTTTCAAGTCAAGGGCTGCACTACAGCTAAGATTTTCCTAGGATAAAACTCGGTCCTTGAAACCTAGAAGACTAGGTAAACAAATTCAGCCCAACAGACTCTAATTTCTATTATTTCAGTGAAAACTGGAAGTAATCAGAGATTATTATACATCTCATAGCAGAAGTCTCAACTTTAACATTAATCCAATCAGAAGAATTCCTAGTGGGGTTTCACCAGATACGTGGAAAGAAATCAGAGCCCTGATTTTCCAACATCTCTTGTTTATATGCAAGGCTACTAAATTCAGGAGAAAATTTAATCACAATTTCTAAAGATACTAATTTTATTTAAATTTAAGAACTCTCTAAGAAAACCACCTTAAAATTGTACTTATATAACTGAAAATGTGGACTATGCTCCCTAAGTGTATATCAACAATATTTTTGTACCAAGAGTGACTCCCCAGAAAAGAATTTGAAAAGCTACTTAAATAGTCTGGTCAGAATCAATTGATCTTGCAAAAGTAAGAATGCTGTGTACAAAACTTTTAACCTATTCTTTGCAGTAATTTTCTATGGCTGCAATAAGTCAAGCTACTTAAAACCAGCAAAAATCTGAATTATTCAGTCTCCTTTAAAAACTACAATCTAACAATATACTATGCACTGATACTAGCAATGTCTCTTTCCTGATATTCAAAGCCTTCCATAACTCTGCCATTCTTAATTGCTTGAAGATAGCTTTCTGTCTTCAATTCAGGGACCACCCAGAGCAATTAAGTATCAGTAGAACAGTGAAACTGCAGTGAACTGGGAAATTCAGGAAAACAAAAGAGAAAGGAACTGAGTATAACCATGGACTTTGCTGGGAAATTCAACATCACCGTTCTTTTAATGCTTTTCATACATACCCACCTGTTATCCAAATATTTTTATGTTCTAAATTTGGGAAGAAGGGAAAGCAACTAAGTCTCTTTATTAATTGTGTGAAAGAAGCAATTCCCCCCCCCCAATCAGCTACATTTGGGGTTTTTTGTTGGCACCCATTTACTCTAATTTTCTAATTAGCACACCATTTAACTTAAAGGCTGTTTTCATAACTTGCTAATGCAACTTAGAAATTCTAGTACATCTTGTTGTTGCTTGCTTAAAGTAGACATTTCTTCCTTAAAGAGGGGAAACATCTGGACCAATTCACTAGCACCTTCTCTAAAGCTTTATAGAAGAAACCTGTGATAAGGAGAAGCTGCCAGACAAATTGATAGGTCACACCTGGTGATGTTGTCATCACAGCTTTGACTTGAGTAGCCTCTTTATATTGAGGGTGGGAAGCAGAAGGAGTTGGATCTGATGTCTTTTGTCTGCCTTTGTATAGTCTTCAGATGGAGAAGACTCTGGATAGCAAAATTTTGTCATAAGTGAGTATAAGTCTGTAAATTTTTCACACTCTTAGTTATTAGATCTGTTCTGTATTTTATATTATGAGCTATTGTTGCCACATTCTTAGAAGGAGCATTCACTCAAGGGAAGGAGGCTAAATATTGTTCAGAGGCTGTTAATGTTCTACTTCTGAAGTGTAACTGTTAGCTGAAAGTCCTAAGGGCTTGTTTCCCTGTGCCAGCCATGTAGGTAATTATGTGGCTTCTTTCTCACCTAATGGTAACATCTCTCTCTCTCTAGGATAAAAAATTAGCAATACTTTACCTGATTTCTCACTTCAATGAACCTGAATATCTTTTAGGAAGATCTTGGTTTGTGTTGAAAAGGTGCCAGACACATACTTTCTACCTGAGAAAAGGGTATTGCAGACATTTTGCTGATAATACAAGCCCATCCTTGGATTTTCTCAGTTAATGGCTTTGCTGAACAACTTGGTCTTACAAGGTACCACACTTTGAATTTACACAAGTCCATAAGAAAACCTCAGAAAAAGTTACCAAGCTCAGTTACAGGCAAATCACCTTTGAAAACTATGCTTGCATGCATATATTGTAACTTTACTATTGAACCTGTGCAAAACAAAGCATGAATTTCTTCTGGGGCCAAAAGCCTCTGACAATGCGGTTTCTATACGTGGATGTGCCACTTAAATGGGTATTTGATATGGTTTGTATTAACTGTAGTAATTAACTAGCTGGTGTGTAGCTTTCAATTTTAAAAGAACTATTTGAGTGTAATAGAATTGTAGAATTACCTGGGTTGGAAGAGACCCTTTAGATCATACAGCCCAACCATAGTGTAACCCTGACTAGTTCATCTCTGGGTCGTGTCCTTCCACCTCTAGATCATGTCCTTATATTCAAGTGTAACACTGGTATATGTTTACATCTTCACAAAGATGATATGAGTTCAAAAAATTCTGGTTGTATTTTAATTTAATCTTTGTGTACTGAATCACCACAAATGATTGTGGTACAAGTACTGAACTAGTGGTCTCATTTCACCCAAATACTTGTGCAAGCTATAAATTTTGCAGGCATACCTCATGGTGCTTGCATCATTATAAACCTTCAGATAAATATGTCTGTGTCAGTAATGAACTGATATTTTTGGTGTTCTTAGCAGACTTTTTAGCCCTACTGTTCTCTGTTCATAAATTATTCAAATAAGGATATTGTCTGACTAATGGCATTATAAAGTTTGGAAGGAAGAAAGATTTCAGGAAAGAATCATATAAGAGTATTTAAGTGCAAGATTGGAGGAACAAAGATAAACTTGGAAATTGGTAGCTTTACATGATTCTTGTACAACATAGAAGTTCTGTTGCAAACCTATACTCTGAACATTACAAAAATCCACCTGAGAGCAAAATTGGAGCTGTTTAGGGCTACTGTGAGGAGGATGTATGATGTGTTCCTATTGAAAATATTGAGAAGCAGTAAATACATAGAGTAAAACACAGTAAGTAATTCACGATTTAGAAAGAACGAATTTCTCAACAATTTAAAATAGTATAGACACATTTAACATACATATTTGTATCTGCATTCAGGACATGGATAAATGAAAATGCCCTGAAACATTTCAGTTTCAGAAATGCCACTATCTCTAGTTTTCTATAATGACAAATATGTAATAAAAATGACTGCTATGTCTGCATCCATAAATCACTATTATGTGTCATTTATTCTCTCCTCCAGGAAAACACATGTATTTTATATTTATTCATTATTCTAAAATAGATGAGAGAGTTATGACTTCTATTGTCCCTGAAATGGAGAGTATTGTTACGGAAACATGTTTTTGAAACTACTACATTTACTGAGCTTTTATAAAAGTAATATGGAAGTGTAATTTATGTTTGCCTTTTCTGAACATCTAGAAGATCTGTATATCGGCCCTATAGATTTTTAATAAATACATATAACTTTCAGAAATGTACATATATCTAGGTCATGCTAATTACCCACCTTGGGAGGCAAGAATGTGCCTATACTTCTCTACCTAGTTGGTGTACTCTTGAGACCCAAGTCAGAAGAACAGGCTTTAGAAAGTCTAAAAATATATTTCCTAGGTTTTTAGTCATTAAACTGCTTAAAGAGGAGGTCTCTCATGTAGTAGCTGACAGCCCATAATTTGTATTATGCAGGAAATAAGACTAGATAATCAAACCTAGTCCTTGTGGTCATGGAAGCCTGAGAATCATAGGTAATACTCTGGTAACATGTAAGAAAGTTTTCAGATTATAAAAGCAGCCTTCTCACTTTCAATTTATTATATTTATTGTGTAGAAGGAATTACGTACAGAGTCCCCCAAAACACCAAGTCAAGCCCTAACACTCTCTATGGACATGAGAAGGTCATGAGGAGTAGTCAGCATGGATTCACCAAGGGGAGATCATGCTCGACCAATCTCATAGCCTTCTATGATCTCATCACCGGCTGGGTGGATGGAGGGAGAGCAGTGGATGACATCTACCTTGACTTCAGCAAGGCCTTTGATACTGTCTCCCATGACATCCTGATAGCAAAGCTGAGAGAGGATGGGATAGATGAGTGGACAGTGAGGCAGGTTGAGAATTGGCTGTCGGACCAAGCCCAGAGGGTCGCGATCACTGGAGCAGAGTCTGACTGGAGGCCTGTGACTAGTGGTGTTCCCCAGGGCTCGGTGTTGGGTCCAGTCCTGTTTAACATCTTCATTGATGACCTTGATGAGGGAATAGCATCCACCCTCAGCAAGTGCTGATGATACAAAGCTGGGAGGAGTGGCTGACACGCAGGGACACTGCGCTGCCATCCAGCGAGACCTGGACAGGCTGGAGAGCTGGGCAGGGACAAACCAGATGAGGTTCAACAAAAGCAAGTGTAGAGTCTTGTACCTGGGAAGAAATAACTGTTTGTATCAGTACAGGCTGGGGGATGACCTGCTGGAGAAGAGCTCAGTGGAGAAGGACCTGGGGGTCCTGGTGGATGACAGGTTGGCCATGAGCCAGCAGTGTGCCCTGGGGGCTGAGAGAGACAATGGGATCCTGGGGGGCATCAGGAGGAGTGTGGCCAGCAGGTCAAAGGAGGTGATCCTCCCCCTCTGCTCTGCCCTGGTCAGGCCCCACCTGGAGTATTGTGTCTGGTTCTGGGCTCCCTGGTATAAAAAGGACAGGGATCTCCTGGAGAGAGTCCAGAGGAGGCTACAAAGATGATTAAGAGCCTGGAGCATCTCTCCTGTGAGGAAAGGCTGAGTAGGTTGGGACTGTTCAGCCTTGAGAAGAGAAGACTAAGGGGGGACCTAATTAATGTTTATAAATATCTTAGTTATGGGATGCAGGGGGAATTGGCCAGCCCCTTTTCAGTGGTCTGTGGGGACAGGGCAAGGGGCAATGGCTGCAAGTTGGAGCACAGGAAGTTCCACACCAACATGTGTTAGAACTTGTTCCCAGTGAGGGTGACAGAGCACTGGAATAGGCTGCCATGGGGTGTGTGGAGTCTTCTTATCTGGAGGTATTCAAGACGCATCTGTACGCCTATCTGTGCAATATGAGCTGGGGAGCTGGACCCGATGATCTCTGGAGGTCCCTTCCAACCCCTATGATTCTGTGATTCTATGATTCTGTGACTAACTAGCAAAACCATTCAAAGCATTTCCTTAAGTCTGAATGTAGCACGGAAAAGACTGAAACATATATGGAAGTGTAAATCAAAAGGAGATTAGTCTTTCACAAAGTTCAACATTTTGCTGCAATCATTTATTTAAAATACTTTATATTGACTACTGCAGTTAAACAATATCCTTTTCAGGAATGTTATGCCATTCAGTTCCAGATTCCATACAGACGTAACACGTAGATAACAGGGCACGTGAGTCTTCCAGTTACACAGTAAGAAATGAGATTACCGTGTTACACAGCGATCACTACACCAGATAATCCTGGGAAAAATATTTAGTGAATTACTGGTGCAGTAAAATTTGAGCTGTTCATTTTTGCTCTTTGATACAGGACAAAATGCTTATATAAAGCTGAAATTCAGTAAGGAACAGAAATTGTGATCTAATCCAGAATATTTTATAAACCAGAGACTAAAGCAGTCTCATAACAGTGCTCTGAATTAGGCAGAAGAAAGATGTAAACTCCTATAACACTCAGGGTTTTAATTTAAAGATTGAACCCAGAGTTCTAATATTTAGTTTCTTTTTGAACCTCACCATTCAAATATGTATTCGCTGTGGGTTAAGTAGTCTTCTTTGGTTTGCAATGTACTCACACATAAGGAGAGGATGGAATCATATGCTACTTCAGTGAAGGACTTATTATTCTGCATCAGAAATATCTTTATTCATGAAGACTTAAAATACTTTCTTAATCTTCAGTTTTACTGTAGCCAGGAAAAGCTCCTGTTTGCTGAAATTCAAGAAGGCACATGGGAGTCTGTAGTTTGTTCCTGAACAAGTGGAAAAAAAAAGGAGGAATTTAATTCTATGAAATTAGAATATTTTCAGTTTAAGAGTTCCAAACTTTTTACACATAATACACGTTTACTATCAGAGAGTATGAGGAAAGCCAGTTCTTCACATCTATCTTCCTTGCATCATTACTGATGTTCGGTTTCATATCTTGTAGGAAGACAGGTATTTGGTTATCAACATCTGTTATTGATAGATAATTTATTAATACAGTATGTGACATACAGCTGAATATTTGCCACTGGGGACAATACAAATATATTCAATTGGATGGGGAAAAAATGTCCCCACTGCTTATTTTTTTTATAATGTGCTAAGTACAGTGTAATGTATATGTAATATGGAAGTAACTCTGTGTGCAGTCAACAGGAACCTCTCTTTCTGTACATCTGTCCTCAGTTTCTGCTCTACCTCTGTCCTTCATGAAGCTGGAACTTATATACTCATCTGTATACTGGCTCTGTGGAAAAAAGCCATGGGGAAGTGGGAAAAAGTGCATTTAGTCTATTTGTTGAAGGAAAAGCAGAATGCTCTCTTTCCATATCTTCGGACTGTGTTCAAACTGTACCTGTGTCACACAGAGGAACAGACTTCAAATACATGCTCTTAGCTCCTCCTGTGCTGCTGTGTGGTGAGCTTGGGGATGTCAGAAGCTCTGGGAGCACCTTCCTGCTTGTGCTCAGTGTCATCCCTCAGAACTGTCTGCGTCTGATATTTTCAGATAATTAATTTAGTAAAAGTGTTTGAGAATAGGGCATACTGAAATGTCACTACAAGGGCTGATAGAGAGTAGCTGACAGAAGAAAAAACCCCCAACAATAAAACAAATCCCACTGAACCCTCCAGTGTTTATAATTAGAACTTTTTGTATAGTTTATATTGGACTATAATATTTGCTTTCACATAAATGAGCGCATGGGAGGAAAAACAAAACCTCACACAAACCTTTTTCCTTTATATTTGCAATATATTATATAATTATCTTGTGCTGCCTGTTTTCTAAGAGTCTTGTTTAGCAGGAGAGATAATGAAGCCCTGATGTGTTCATAGTTGCAAGATATTTGTCATTATGCTGAGGGACAGAGGAAAACCTAATTGGCACTTAAAGCATGAACTTTCTACACCTTGAAGTACAGTTCTCAATGACTATTTTGCCCTTAGTGCATCTGCTGACAGTTTCAGCAGATGTTTGAGTATCAGTGAAGTGCGGTCATGACTGTTGACATGCCCAAGCATGTTATTCATGCTGAAAAATGAGCTTTCCAGTACTCCAGAATTGCTGTATCTTGGATGCAAAAGCTAGATTAATTTACTTTTAGGAGCTCTGTATGGAACCCCTCTGATTGCTTTGAGATTATTGTAGGGTTTTTTTTGCCTGTAAGTAGGCACTAAGAATAAAACCAAGCAGACAGTAATGCCAATCAGGATGGTTTGGGAAGATAAATTTATCAATAGTAACACAGAGCAAGAAAAGAAGAGGAGAAAACTTTGAATGTTGTTGCTGGGTAAATTTTAGTGGGTATTGGTACTTAAACTAACATTCTCTTTCTCTGGACTTCAGTTTGCTTTAGAAGTTATACAAGTTGTATTTGGGCTGTTTTTCCTTCTGCCTTTTTTTGTGTGTTTTTGGGTTTTTTTTGTTTTTTTTTTTTCCCTTTCTATCTAAAGCGAGTAATGAACAGGGTTTCTATGGTCTAAGAACAAAGCCCCTGCCTGTGTGGAGACAGATGAAATATTAATTGGATTACAGGTGCACTTAATTATCGTGCACTGAAGGTGTTCAATTTTCCTATGATCAAGGCAATAGCGTGAATATGGACTGAAAGAAAGTTTGGGTGTTTTTTCTTGTGCTAAGTAGAAGCCTCGGAGGATATGAAAAGGGTGAGTAAAGCTGACTTGGAACTTCACTGAAACTTTCTGTGTCTCTTGTCCCTTCTGTTTGCTGAAGGAGAGTGCTTTTCCTCATAGTGTGAAAGTTTCTTTCTTTTGTGCAGCACTTTGCTAATTAAATACCTGGAGTGCCTGAGGGATGCTGGCAGTGTGGGAGGATGGAGACTTTTGGCACAAGGTAGTAAGAGCAGCCTGTTCTCGGTTACTGTGTTCAAAACTTTCCCCTCAAAAGCCACGGCATTAAGTACAAAACTACACGGGCAAACTTCAGTAGCTTGACATTTAAATCTGTTTCTAGACAGATTTTAAAACTACCTGTATCTGCAAAGTCTCAATGAAGCCACGAAGGCTCTGAAGAGCTATAGAAATACAGGCATAAAAGATTTCATTATTCCATTCTTTTCTCCTACTTTCTGTCTCCCTGCTGCTAGGAGAAAGGTAACAGCTTCAAAGGCTTTAAAACACCATAGCTATTTCCTGCAAAGTATTTTCTCCCAGGACCAACTGTTCTAATATATAACAGGCCCAGACAAACCTTTAATAAAGCCAACGACCCGTCCACTTTATTATTTATATTGCAAGGGTCAGGAGGGTGATAAGTTTAGAAGAATGGGAAGTGGAAAGAGCTGTTGGTGTGGGAGTGGACCACAATTTAGAAATGAAAAACCCAAACCTGCCAGTCCTTTGGCATCATAAGGTCCTTGCTTGGCTTGAGAGGGTGGAGAAAGCTGCCTTGAGAGACCTGGAAGACATGCCTAATGCAAGCTATCTAGTCGATCATTTAATCTTCAAACGGAAGAACCTGCTTATGCATTTCTGTCACTTTTGATGTATCATCAGAGTTCAACAATGCTATATTTTTGTCAAAGACATTTCAACTCCGACGCTTTCATATCTTCAATTTTCATAAGTAATTATCTTATGCTCATGATAACATTTTTTTTGAGAGAAAAAAGGCTTCATTCAACTATCTTCCATCCATCGTTCCTGTATTTTAACTCATTTCTCTGAAAGCAACATTAAATATTTAGGCTATAGGCTTGATTTGATCATCACCAGTACATCAGCAAAGAATCTTTTCAGATACAGTGAATCAGAACTGCATGTACTTTAGCCTACGTGCTTTCAGACCAGTTGAGAAGAACGATGTTGTGAAGTAGATCTATGTCAAGAGAGGAAGGTTAATGAAGACAAAAACCCAAGAGCTTTAGGCCTTCAGCAGAGGTCTAGGATATTTCCTGAGACAGATTAGGTCCATTGGCAAAACTAAAGAGCAGAGTATTCTCACATAATCCCAGACATGATAGTGGTAGCAAAAGAAAGAAGAAAGAAACTTAAGAAGGCAGAAGAAAGAAGAGAGACTTTATTATGTTTGTCTTTAAGCAAGCTGAAACAGTCAAAACCAGTTTTACTCAGCTTAGCCTTAAATAAAAATAGACAAAATAGTCTGACTCTTCAAAACATAAACATTTAGAGATAGCTTTTTAGAAGTATGAAGGTACCTAACTCTTACATGTGGCATTCGGTATCTGGGTACTTCTAGATGTCTGTTTTAAAACCACATTATTATAAGCTTAAAAGACCTTGAAACACAAATGCTTCAAATATAATGGTAGAATAAAATAGAATGAAGGGAAGGGAATAGGTGGACTGTATGTTATTCCATAAACTATTGTTTTGCAATATAATGCCCAGATTTATATTCCCCCTAAAGATAGGGGTTTTATATCTAAACATGGGCAAAGCAAAAAAAATCCCACCCATCTTTAGTATTTCTAAAAGTTTTATGAGTAAATGGCATACATGCATTACATACACACAAACATTACTTACATGCATTAAAATGTCAAATAATCTGAAACAGAAGTAGCACTATTTCAGAACTACTTCTCTTTGTATAAATCCAGGAGCAATAGCTGTAAAAAGTGACTCTAGAGCACAAAGCAAAATACTGAATGCATTTAAAATTTATCAGCAAACTCCCTGTAGTTATCAAGCTGGAGAACATTTATCCTATTCATTATTGACATCTCCCAGAATTCTTCTATGGTTTCGTGCAAATAGCTTGTCAGCCTTTTGGCAAATAGGGGTGATTTTCAGTAACATTTTTCAGATTCTTCAAATTGAATTATACATCCAGAGGCAGTCAGTCTTTCTTACCATTAATTTTACAGGGAAAAAAAAATAAATCCTTTTGTAGTGAAGGCTAGGTCTATAAAGGGGGGCCTGAGCACTGCAATGCTAACAGAGATCTAACCAAAGTGCTAGGGAGATCCTGCCCACCAGAGTTCAGAACCCTTGCCTTAGCACACAGGATTGCTCTACAATACACAGAGACATATTAAGTTCCTTTGGGTACTGGGGGTGTGTTAGTACTGGGAACTCCTCTAACTGAGAAGTGGATGAGCAAATGTTCAGTCTAGACTGACCGTCACAATCTATGTTGTGAATGTACAAGGTCTAAATTTTGGTGTTGAGTAGGACAACGCTAAATAGGCACACTTATGGCTGTAACCCTGTCTGTGTTTTGGCAACGTCTAGCATTTGTTTGTTTATTCTCTTCAAATTTCTTAAAACATTTTATTTCAAAGTAGCTTTAAAAAAGAACATGTCTATAATTTTAATGGCCATTATAGACTGTAGCTCCTTACAATGAGTGATATTACCATTTGATTAGTATATAAATACTGGAAAAGGTCTTTATTGGGTCTTTGACCTCTCTTTTCTTGCCCATTGGATAGAAAGCCTAAACAGATGAAGAACACAGCAACATAAAATCTTTACATCATGGCTAACACTAGAGCTGGGTGTAGCTCTGAGCTGTATGGAATGGAGTCTCACTTTAAGCATGGACTGCGGAGCCACTGCCATGCAACAGGTTGATCTAGCACAGACAGCAGAATCACCAGAGGAACAGTATAATCTTGCATATGCAAATCTTTTATTGCTACTGACTGAGACACACTATGAAAAGTTTTAAGGTTTTGATCAACCCAGAATGTGTGGGACGTAAAATTACTTCCCTTCCAGTACTTAGAAGTTCAGGACTCATCTGCTGTTATAAAAGTCAATAAAAGTGTGAAAATTGAAGTATGTTGAATGAGGTGCCATGCAAGGCATTTATTTTGGCATGTCATATAATGTAAAGAAAACTCTGAGGTTCTCTTTTGGCTATCAAATGTAGTATTTTGCAAATGGAAGAAGGTGAGTTTCTAGAATTGCAGATCAACTTGCAGTGATTTAATACATTCCTTAAGAAAACACTTAAGGAGCTTGTATTGGGAGAAAATGTCTTCCAAATCCATAGAGAGTTTACATGTGTATTATCAGATGTCAGCTAATGCCTACTTTTTGCATCACAAATCCACCTCATATTATCAAACTTTGTAATCATCTAGATTTCAGTTGCCTTAAAGAAAGAATGCACAGATATCAGGAGGGACAAGAGCTGATGATCAATAAGTGATCACATTTTCACTATTTTTTTATGTATCAAAATAAGGAGAGAGATGATAAAGACAGTATTGTTTTCGTGATTTTTGTTTTCTTTGGAGTGAAGAAACAAAAGAAGTGATGCCTTATGGCCCAGTATTATTGTTCCACTGTGGGAAATGCTCAGGATTTCAACCTGCAAGCATGATGCAGAATGGAATTTGGCAGGTTTTATGTTAAGTGCTTTATTAAAACTGGAGCCTGATTTTCCTGTAGCTACTGCCTCCCTCTGTAGTTGCTAAGAGTGGCCTGTCTAGGAACAAGAAGGCAGGGGTAGAAGCATAGGCAAAGATATGTCAGATAAGTCCATCATGCTCAAGCAATGGACAAGGCTATGAAGGATAGGCCACACATTTCAAAAAGTACCTTTCTACTAAACAGAAGTCCTCAATAGACAGAAGTTGTTGAAGAACACTATTGCTACCTCTGTGGTGAATTCAAGATTTGGCAGAGCTGTTTCATTGGTACGGACAGGTAAAACCCAACATCTTTACAGTGAGAAAAATTTTTCATAGTCTGTTTCAGGAATAAAAACTGATTGTCCTGAATTTGTAAATGAGGAGATGAGAGGTCTGTGGTATTATTTATTGTAAAGGTATCACATGTAACTGTATAAAAGCCAACCTTCTGCCATGAAACCAGGTGCTATGTCAGCTGCTAATTTGCTTGGGTAGTACATTGTGAGTGCTGCTCTTATCACAGAATTGCTCATAGAAAAAAAGCCCCACCTGCTCTCCCTCATCCAGCCCATGGATTATATTGGCAGGCTGATATGGTAAAAATTTGTTTTGTGTTCAGAATGATAGCAATGAAAAGAGTCATCAATACAGCTGATATTACTGTTGATTTAATACTGTTGGGTTTTAGGGGTTGGGTTTGCGGGGATTTTTTTTTACTTGCAGTATTGCATTATCATGACCTTTCTCTCTTGTACACTGCATTCTGTCTTCTCCACATTAAAGACATTAAAATATGCATCCCTCACTCTATACCTTAAAATAGTCAATAGCTGCTAAAGGGATGCTCTTTAACTTTGGGCTTTGATGTAAGACTTTAAGATTTCAGGCTGTGGCAGGCTATGTTATGAAAATACGCTATAAACTGTGAGATAATCTAGAGAAGTGTAGGATTTTTAAATGTTTATGATAAACTGATGTATTACCATACATGAAGCAGTAGCTTGAATAGCGTATTTTCAAAATCATGCACAAATTACCCTATTCACAAAAATAGAGTAGGTCACAAATTAGAGAAAATAAATGAGATTGTATTATGGAGTTATAAAGTTCAGCAAGTATTATAAAACATTTCTTAATAAAGGACACTAAGCAGTTAGTGTTAATTACTGTATACAGATTAGAACACAGATGAAGATGCAATACTATATTATTTAAAATACAGCTTTAATACAGGCAATGCTGAGATGAAAAAAACTTTCAGAGCTGGAAATACATGGTTGTTAAGATAATATTGGTCAGAATCAGCTGGCAATTGATTCTGGCTATTCATCACACTCTTCCTGAAAAACGCTGTCATCAATCATGCATGGTTCCATTGAATGATGCAAGGAAAGACATGTGCTAAGCAGGTTTTCAGTGCCATTCCACTTTTGTTTGCTGTAAACTATAAGGCTTCAACTATTACTTTTCATCTGAATAACTTGTATCTTTGCTTTTCAAGATACATGTTTTTTAAAAGAAGTAATATGTGATTCAGATGTCAGAGTAGTTCAATCTTAGGTACAGGAATAACAAAATGTTGTTTATGTCTTCCTACCCAAAGCCAAGCTGTTGTGCTTGACACTTAGATCCTTCCTATTTAGATTTGCTCTGGGGTAGGAGCAGCAGCACTTTCACTTACATCATGGGTCTTGGCTATCCAATTTACAGCTGCTTCAACATGAAATCTTAGCAGTGGCGTTATGCATATCAGGTCAGCAGTAATAAGGCTTTCAAGGTATTATCTTTGAAAGGCTGGAAGGCTGCAGATATAATTTACAGACTTTGTAATGTTCTTTTCTACATTGTGTGGAAGATATTTTTCATTGCTCATAATCACTTGGAAGAATGAGATCTTAGCCACACATTTATAAAACTCCTATGTTCCTCTGAGCAATTGGAGGGCAAGAAAAGGGCAAAAGAGTCAACAGGTATATTTTATGAAGCCTTATACTGTTTCATAAATTCTACTAGGAGTTAGGATGTAATTCAGCCCTGTCGAATTTAGGTTCACCTCAGAGATGCTTGTGCCAAATTATGTGACTTTGAATGCCCCATTACAGCACCAAGGGATAAATGTGAAATAGTTCTTCTTGAGGGAGGCCCTTCTTTGTGGCAGCAAAATGTGTAGTGGTGCCAGGGAGAGAGCCCATTTGCCAACTAGATGCAATGCTAGGCTTGCTTTCCTGCTGGGCTAAGTCCCAGAAAGCTGGCTAAACTATTAATAATCCCTTTTCTGTCATCAGAGTCCTGTGAAAGGTGGTAGCAAATCTGGAAAAGTGCTGTCTTGTGCTTCATATAACATATGACATAGCATTTTTCTCTTATCCACACTCCCCCTCCCCCCATGAAGTCATGTGGAATTCAAAAAGTGCTTAGACAAGAAGATGGTTTCTCAGATAATCCTGACTTTCCTTTCTGTCCTTATTAAGATTATATTCTGTATTTATGTAAAAAGTAATTTTGTGCTTTCCTTAGTCTAGTTATTCTCAAAACCACAGTTCTATTTGAACAGGTTCTTTCTGAGGAAGGTAAGTTGTATTGCTGGCATGAAAAGACATCTGCTTAAGAGACATGCCTGTTAGTCACACTAACCCAGAAACCAGACCTTTGTAACCAAGCTGCAACAGGATGTATATTTATATTGCATGCCTCAGTTCATAAACTTACACCCTAACATGAGAGAAAAATAAAATGTTCTTTTTATGGTGCAATTTAATGAGAGGAAGGTTACTTGCAGGGATTTTTTGGACTCACTAAGCCTGTATTGTGCATGTTCTGACAACCTAAAGGTAATTTAAAATATCTTACACCAAATTTATACAAGTTGTATGAAAAAAAAATAAATAGGAGAAAGGGGAGAAAAAGCATTAGGAAAAATAAGACCTGAGCTCAGTATTCAAAATTTATGATTCATTACAGTTTCCATACTTTCATTTGATTCCCTTGGTGATTTTGTTTCATATGATTTTTCTAATAAGAAATGACATGTGGGGACAAAGAAAGAGACCAGCCTCTGTGCAACAAATCCATTATATTTTTTTCTCCCTGTGTGGTTCAGAGTTGGAAAAAAGTTATTGATCCAAGCAAGAGATCAATAGGAAGAGCCATTCACAATTAGACATTCTGTAGAAAATACCATGAATCAAATTAACCTGGAACACTTGATGCAGATTTGCCTGCACTCAAATATAATTTATTAAACTTAAAACATGTTTATGTGGTTAAAAAAAGGTTGTTCTGAGAATTGTTAAAGATATACTCTCTAGGTTGCACTGTAATCCCCTTTGTAATCACTTATTAGTATAGCTTTTATGCTTTCAGATTATAGGGTTTTATTCCAAAAGACCATGGTCATACTGCTTTTATTAGTTTTACTGCTAAAGGTCATGTCACAGTTGTCAAAAATAAGCATAGAACTCAGTATTAATATATTAAATGTATATTTAAAGCACAGTGTCAGCAAAGCTGATATTGTTACTCTCCCTATGGTAATTTAAGGTTGAGGAGCTTTACTGATTAAACCCTTCATTTTAATTTTAAACATTTGCATTTAAAAGGTAACTTCTATGACTGGTAATAAATGAGGCATTGGTTATATTTAATAACTCCTATGCATTGTGGTGTCACAGCAGACCCAAAAGATAGTACAGGCTGTCACTTTTAGGATGATAGATTTTATAAAATTGTGTTGCATAAAGATAAACCCTTTTGTGCTACCTTGCATTGTTGTCATGGTGATGCAGCACTGCTTCATGGGAATTTCACTTTTCTGGTAATGTTAGAAACTGAACCCAAGGCTGCTACTTTAGGTTGTTCTTAAATCTCACTTTTAATGTGATATCTTTTTGTCCAAGACTTGTGATACATCCTTTGTATCTTTATTTTCTCAGAAATATCTCCTGTAACGCTGTCACAGCCAAAGAATGAAATAAGTTACCTTAACAAATGCTGAGTGTAGTAGACAGTCTAAAGATAGCTATTTTATGATCCATGCCATTGCTCAATTTTATAAATATTTAGACTCTGTTTTGCAATTCTATACTTTCTCTGAACTATAAAAAGATTTCAGATATTTATAGTCTATGGAAATATATTTATCATGAGAAAACATTTATAAACAGTATGCTGTAGACAGATAAAACCTGGTTTTGGTTTGTTTGGTTGGTTTTTTTTTAATTTGGTAGCAAAATGAATTTAAGTCTTAGATGTATGGAAAATAGTTGCAAAACTGTTTTCAGATCTGCAAACAAAGTCAAAATTGTTTGTGGAGTTATCCTGTGTTTCTCTGTACTATGTGATTTTTATCATCCTGCATAAGTAAGAAATCATATAGGAACTTCAGTAGATTCTGCCATTCAGTAGATTCTGACAAGCCAGTGATTCTTCTTTATCTTCACAAATAAAAATGACTGGCGTGGAAATCCTTACTCTGTGCCTTAAGTACATATTTCTGAATGTTCAGCTGTGGATTGTTCTCTGTGCTGAGTCAGCCAGACCTATAATATTCTCAAGATATGGCCAACTCCTTGACATATGGCAGCAAATATATACATGAATGTAAGTCATACCATTTGGTACCCAGTTGGAGCTCCCTAGCTATGCTAATGAAATTCATGCAAGAGGAATATTTTTTTCTGGAGTAAGGATCTTTTGCTGTTTTCAAATGAAAACAGATAAAATAAAAATGCTTTCCTGAGGAAAGTGTTGGAAGTTGTTCTGCATGTTCCTTTGCCCCATTCATATTGAATATTCCCCCAGAGTGCTGCAATATTTGTTCAGAGCATCTAGGAGAGAGACTGGCAAACATTTCACAAATGACTGAGCCAAGTGAGAGAGGGTGCTGCAAGATGTGAGAGCCTCTTCCCTCATGCCTCTGTATATGGGGAAAGGTGGCACCGTGCTCAGTGTGCTAATTAAACAGGCTTTTCTTTTGCTCCTGCCTCCCATCTGAAATCATCTTGGAACAAAGGGAGATTGAAAAGGCCAGGAAAGGGATGTCTTTGGAGGAATGGAGAGAAATGAGGAAGGACTTTTTATTCTCCCTTGCTTGCAAAAATTTAGACAATGCAGCGAAGAAATACCGCTTCCCCATCTACAACCAGTCCTGGTGCCAGTGGAATGCTTCACTGTGTGTGAACTTGCATGCTGTCCTCATTTTGCTAAACCTTGCACTGACAAGTTTTACATGGACAATTTGCATGTGTTGTGTTTCTCTCTAAAATTAAGTAGTTTTTCAAATGTCTGCATCACGTTGCTTACAAGAAAAATTAAAATCAGTTCAGCAGGCAGCGTGATCAATATTCTAATTTTTTCTTTTCTTTTAGTCTTCTAATTACTGAGTAGAGTTGTAAAGGAAGAGCAAGATTTTTTTCTTCATTTGAGCAAAAATTGTTTCTTCATTTGAGTGTGGGTTCTTGTTTTCTTGCTTTTTTTAAGATGTCAGAATGTGCTGTGACCTCACCACAGTTTCAACTAATTTTCCTGTTCCCTGAAAAGTAGGAAGACTTCTTAATAATTTTCTAAGGAAATTTAAACTAAAATTTCAGACATGAGTATCTTTTTATGGAATATGTTAAACTAGCACTACTTTCGTTTTCATAAATTGTAAATAACTTAGACATCAATGTTTTGCTCCAGAATATCACTATTCTTAAAAATGTAGTATTTGAGTAAATAATCTTAAAAATTTGAAATAAATAGAGTTCATTACTATACTTAAAATCACTTCTTCATTATCAGCACTACTACCAGAGTGTAGGGGACAAGCTGGGTAAGAAGGCTTCAAAAAAGTCTGCCACTGATACTACTGTGCTTGTTCTAAATGATAGTCATAATTCCCCACTTTATGTAATTGTTCATCTGTAGATAGAGCATCATGTTCCAAAATACTTTCTAATGAAGAGAGGACTTTGTCCTTCTGGCAGTTTGTTAAAGTATTGATAACATCTCTTTGAAAGGGAATATTCTCCTGATCAATACGTTCAACATATGTAATGCATTTTCTGACTCTATTTACTGTGGTCAGATCCTGAGCCTTCTTCACAATATAAAAACAGACAATATTTTGGATAAAGAGCCTTGCATCACTATCAGAATATCTTCTGTAGATTTTGGTAGCTAAGTTCTTCCTGATTATATATCATGTAAACAATTATTATATAAGGAAATGTACAATACAGCAAAACAGAGAGAGAAGATAGAAATTCTATTTAATAATCAGCAATTCCTTGCTGTCTGAAAGCATTCACAACTTGATTTCTTTTAACAAAAGCCTTTTTTTCCACATAAACAGATCGTAGAAAAATCACTTCAGATACAAGATATACCCAGAAATCCTGTTGTATTGTGACTGTAAATAAAATGCAGTGGCCCTTAGTATGCAAAATATTAAATACTCCAGTAACACAGTTTATTTGCTGGGCTGGCTCACTAGAGTGTGCACATGAAGTCTCTCTCTTACTTCCTTCCCTGTAGTAAGTATGCCATCCTCTTCAAAAGGATTACTTTCTTCACTCTGCCTGACCAGGAGAATACCAATTTCATTCCAAAAGTTTACAATAAGCTGAGCTTTCACTTTGAACACCTTGACAGATATCTTGGGGTGGGAACATGGCAGGATATTGCTAGGTGCTTCTCATAAGTAGCACTAAATTCTAGGGCTTTTTAATTGTAATTTAAGAACTCTGTACTCTTGATATATCTCTTTGCTCAAATACAATGCTTAACAGTGAAGCTTAAGAAACCCACATGGCTGAAGCTTGTGTAGGGAAGAAAAAGGCTAAAAATCAAGAATCAGATTTAGATAGCATTTTCTGTAGGTGGTTGTTTTCTTGATGTATGTATCTGAGCATGGCTCATTAGTAAAGGAAACCAATGTCTCATGGGAGAGAGAATTGTGTCCTCCCTTATATAACTGTAAAACAAGATCCAGACAATGAAGCTGAGTCAGAGAGGAGTTGAGTTGTAAATTTGTCTGGGGCATATATTTATTTTATGGTACCTTTTGAAGTTGTTAGGTTTTGATTTGATCTGGAGTTTAACAGATATTACGAAGTGAATGGTAAAGTGCTCTGAAAAGTGATTGTATATTAATAAATATATTTGAACAACAATTGAAAACATTGCTCAAATTATTCCCTTTTTTAATGGGACTGGATACTTATAGATTCCTGTGAAAAAATGAGTCAAAAATAATAGCTGTTTAAAAACAGTCATCTCATTAGTTGTTGAAAAAATCTTCATGAACCAGATTTTTAAGCCAATGGTTTGGGTTGGGTTTTTGAAAATCTGTTGCTTGTTGGATAACAGCTCCAGGATCACCAGTGTACATTGGTTATTGATGCCATCATTAGCATCTCTGCTTCTCACTGACTAGACTGTGATCAATCTCAACTTGTACTGTAAATTTCATTACAAGATCCTTATGATTTTTTTTCTTATTTATTGAAATGCAGCACTTACACTGGAGCTAAGAACCTCATATGAGCAATCTCAGAAGAAGTTTGTGTAGACAACACTGATGTGTCTCTGGCTCCTGGCAGCTAAATACTTCTTTGCTTTGGCTCTTTGTTAATGAGCATTTGAACAAAGATAGAATGCTTGGATGTGTTGGAGAGAACCCTGTAAACCTTACCACCTTGCTTTACTGAGCCTTGTTTAAACTGTGCTGACATGGTTTTGGAGGTCATTAGGAGTAAGCCACAGAAGCCAACTGAAAGAGCTTTGCTGGTTCTTACTAAGTAATGTACTGACCTCAGAACTGCTTTTCTTAGATTGAGGGATCAGCATATCATAGGTCCATAACAGAACAACAAAATTATATTTGCTTCACGCTATTGTGATATAAAATATGATTCCTACTCTGCAGGAAAATGCTGTGTGTTAAAAGACTTTTTTTCATCCCATAGAAATGGGATTTTCAGAACTTTCTGTGAAGTGGCACATTTTGTCAGTGTTGGCTATTACTGAAATAGTGCTGATGTAAGATTCATTGAATCATAATCAAAAAAGGATGCATGGCTACAAATCTGGATGCAATCTGGAGTCTTCTTGGGCCACATGCTTAGTTTGAGCATCATGTGCTGCAGGGACTTACCTCACTGCATTTCATTGTGGAATTGGGCTCTACATTTGTAAAGTGTACCCTGCCCAGGGAAATTTGCTAGTATACTTGCAATTGCAGTATAGTATGTTATATTTAAAAAAAAATTAGGGGTATGGGACAATTTTTCTGGAAGACTGATTTCTTGATTGGACTTCAAGTCAAGTACGCCGTGGTCAAGAATATATCGCTTAAGTATCTACTATGGGTAGGTAAGAGAGGGACTTCTCAGAAGTCACTGAAAGTATGTGCAGAGCTTTCTCAGGAGGCTTCATTTAAGGGTTTTTGATGTTGTGAACCAGAACACGCAGTGGGAAGCAGAGAGTTGTATTCTCACTCGGTTCAATGCTGACCCACATTCACAGGCAATGAAAGATGATGGGCAATGAAGGATAGACTATTCTTACACTATTTCATTAAGTTAGCCTTTGAGGGAAGAATTGTGACTTTCTAATCTAGCATTCTTTACCCCTATGGAAAAAAAGAATGTTTATTTACTTATGATACTTTTTTCTGTATTATTCTATTAAGTTGTATTTATTATTTTCCTAATATTATACTCAATTCTAGTAGTATACAGTTATTTATCTTTAATTACTATTACTAATAGCTATGAGAATGTAAACATTATGAATTCCTAATGTCTCTTCATGAACAGGAGAAGACATATACCTTTCCTAGTGTGCAAGAAGTGCCTTATCTGCAAATGTTAGATATGTTGTAAGATAAGTCATATTTCCAGAGTAATAATATTCTTCCAAAGCACTAAATATATATGTGTGTTTTAATGTATTTAGCATACTGTTGGACTGAGTTTATATTGATAAAACATAATAATGAAAGCAGTAGGTAAATGTGACCCATTTTATGGCAAAATACGAATTTCCACCTAACTACAACCAATGCTCGAGTGTCTTTTGATTGCCTGTAATTGCTGGTACAGATACATGGGGCTCGTATTCCAGGAACAATATGCTCTTTATTTCCATTCCTGGTCACACTGAAAATCAGAGCAGAGACCTCCTCTTTCTCCTTTCCCTCAAATCAAACTGAGGCACACAAGGTCAAAATAGAATAAACCAGTCAGTTTTCCAAGATCTTTATGGTCCCAAAATAATTAATCTAGTGTATGTTATAATTATGTCTAGCTACAAAAATAGAAAGTGATACAGTGCTATTTTTTCCTGGTGCCACAAATGCATTGAGGTCATTACAGATTCTTTCAAGGAAAAGACTATGTTATTTCTTCACTAACTGGAACATAATTGTGCTGATATCTTGGCAGCTGATATCTTGATTAATTCTTCTTTAAAAAAGAGAAGATATAATGTTATGTGATTCAAAAAAAAAGTAATTTAGCATCATAGATTTTTTTATATTATATGCTAATATGATGAAGGAAATTTGCAGTTTTCCTGTTAGCTTAACTAACAGATGCTATAGCCAGCTGCAGAGCTATCTCTAATAAAAAGAATTTGAATTTACCATGACATCGGAGTACATTATTCAACTACATCTAAGCTACTGTTTGCATTAACATCTACCTTAGTAAAAAAAAATATATATAATCATAGCTTTCACTTTATTTCTTAGTATATATTTGGATCTAAAGAGATAATTTTTCATTTCTAATCTACGGACTAAATTACTATTTTGATGAAGCAATTCATAAATACTTTTATAGGAGAGCTGGGATTTTTGGCATGTTCCCTGCTGAGAGTTCTTAGCAAATGTGTGCTGCTACCCAAGATTTTACATCTTTTCAGGTCTTTTTAGGATCAGGCAGTTGCAGACAGACAAGGTGTTGTTGTGCAGTTCAACCCAATACTGAACAATCGCCCTTCTTTTCCTGTGGCACAATGATATCTGAATATTCTCTTCTTATCAATAAGTATTTAGCTATCCTAATTCAGACTTTTGCTAAGACAACTATATGTGTAGTGTTGTATGGTATTATTTCAAGTCATGCATATTTTATTTATATCTTTCCTAACTTGAAGATCCACAGCCATATGTTTCAGCCATATATCAGCAAGGCTGAGCATCTGTTCTCTAAAAAAGATGAGGTAGTTTGGGGAAAGCTGCAAGTGAGAAAACTGTCTTCAAATCCAAATTCTGTACTGCCTGAATGACCGGCACAGTTACTGAGTGTAACTGACTGCAGAATTTGGTCTTCGTACTTCCTTGCTTAAAACTTCTATGTTATCTGGCAGGATGGGTATAAATCTCATCCCAGATATGCTCCTACATTTCAAGAAAGTGTGTTAGAGTTAATGCAGTGGTCCAGGTCTAAGTAAGATCTAACTACCAATTTTGCCTCTCGCACGCTAAAGAGTTGTGAGATTCTGAGTAATTTCAGGGCTATGAGCCAATCCTTACCATCATTTGACTACTTTTTCTTAAAATTGTACCCAACTTTTCACAATTAACTATTATCACAATACTTTTTTATTATTATGAAAGGAAAATGGTGGAAATGGAGCTTATTGTAATGCCATAAAAAAGTCTTATATGCTGTATTATTCCTTCACCTGGTATACATGGGTATCCTGGGATACACTGGTATCCTGGGATAGAACCTGGCTTAAGATGGAGGATGAATTAGCCATGACTGCCTCTTGCACACAAGTGTGTTGAAAAGTGGAGGGCCAGAAAGCAAGCTGAAATCCCATACGCTATCTTTCTAAGTAAGAAGAAAGTTGTAAAAGCAAACAAACAAATCCCAACAAAACCATAAGACATCATGATACAGTCCCTGTTCAGCTAATAGGACTCTACAGTCAAGTACTCCCCCTCTGGATTTGTCATTCTATGATAAAAGATGTGTTTTGCAGACATGAGCCAGACAGTTCCTAGAAAATTTTGTCCTGCCTCAATATAAAACTGCTTCTGTAAAAGTTTGCTCTTGAATACAGTATTGATTTACTTTTATTTATATCAGTTATTTGTGGGAAATTAATGTGTTACTCAGATTTTTTTGACTAATGCTAAAGATGGATTCTGAATAAAAGCCTATATATCAGGGTTAATATTTGTCTCATTTACTAGACTTTGAAGCTACCCCTTTTTGTAAAAGCTATTGTTAGTCCAGCATCATTTTTACATGGTCTGTTATGAATCTTTGAAGACCAGACCTCCAAGCAAAGAGAGAATAGAAATCAATTAAGAGAAACATACTGTATGGTATTTTTCAAAATGACCAACTTGTGCAAAAAAAAACACCCTCAGACAACAGAGGAAGTAGGAACCATGCAGTAAAGATGTTTATTAGATGATGTGTTAAAGGAAAAATGTTCATTGTCTTAGTTGCATATTATCTAGATTATGCAGTTACAGAACTATTCAGTTTAGATATTTAGAATATTGTGGAAAAGTCTTTCAATACATTCTGAAACATTAATTTGGCCACCATTTCTTTTCAAATGTCCCCAGTTATATCCCTAGAAATTTTTGCTTCAGGTGAGCCTGCATGCATAATGAATACATAAGACTTCTGTATTGTTTTTTTAGTATTAATTATCTGACCCAGTTGTCCATAATTTCTCCTACAATGTTGTTGTGACTCAGATGTGTAGCAACTGATGCCTGGATCAAAAGCACATCAAAAGATATGAAGTGTTGCCTACAGTTTGGGTGTGCTCCAATCCTAAAGAGAAATTTTGCATGCTATGTTATATCTAGAAATGGAAGCCAGGGCAGATTGTATGTGGAGTGGCATGCAAGGGGCCACTGCGCTTGAACTGGACAAAAAAAATGCATGTAAGAGGAATAGATGGGAATTTCAACACTCTATGAAGTGTAAGTTTTAATTGTCTTTTTGGTATATTCCAGTAACGAAGGATATTGACTTCTATGCACTGCTAACTAGCAGGACACAGGACTGCTGCATCTCAGGTGCAGGCTGGACCTAATTTTTGGACCTCGGGTCCATATTGTCTTTCAGGTTAGTTAACTGTTAATGATTTGCCATGGAATCTTGTGGTAAAAGAGTCTTTCTATGCTAACTTAGTTTCAAGACCTGATTCTATGCTAAATATTTAAAAGTCAATTTTAATTCTTGATCAGAGTGAAACTCATGAAAGTTCAAACTGAATTCTAGGCTCTTCATTTTAGTCCTTTCTCTTCTAAGTTCTGGGCTTGAGTTTTCCAGCTTTGTTCGTTGAGTTTGAATTTTATTGTTCATAATGAAAATTGAGCTTACTGTAGACCACAATCAGGAGAATCAAGATTGATTCCTATTGGCATGAATGGTTAATTTGTGGTTTTTGAGCTGTACTCTAGTGTGGATTTGTTTTGAGCATAAGTCCTGTGTTAGGCTTTGTAACACACATGATTATATGGTGGTACTGGGGAAAGCTGCTGGGTGACCTGAACATGTCTCCACCTACAAAAAGGAGGAGGCCAGCAGGGAACCAAGGAGGCAGATGGTTTTCTGATGCAGGTGTGTCCTCAAAACAGAGGGACTGCTGAAGACTCTTGTCATCTCCCAAATGGGAATTATTTCCTTATTTCATTTTCCTCATTTCTTCAATGTGTGCCTGTTGTGTAAAAAAAAAAAAAAAAAAAAAAAAACCAAAAAAACCTAAACCAGCCCAAACAAAAAAAATCCCCACCACCCCCTCCCCCCAACAAAAATCAAACAAAAAACCCCAAAACAAAACTCCTAAACCCAAATCCACCTAATGCTGTATAGCACCTTGACAGAAACATTCTTCCATTTGGAGTTTGTAATGCAAGGAAAGTTGGCCACTGGAGGGTGTCAAGTACTAGGGACCATCAACATTTAAAGCACAGTTCATGATGATGTATGCCCAAAATTAGGATATTGTCATTCCTTGTCAAAGCAACTGGTTTCCAAAGGCAGGGCTGCAATGCAGTGTGGAAAAAATGTGAAGTTAAAGAATTTGTGCTGAAAAAAAAAAGGAGCCTTGTAACCAGACTTACATACCTGTATGCACTTTTGCATAATGGTATGGTTACAGGTCAGTTTTCTGGAAATTAACTGTGCTTTGGTTACTGTGAGTTCAATAAAAGAGAATAAGTGAACATTAAATGGAATATGTTCGTTCTTTAGCAGATAATTTGAACACTCTCTGTGGTTTTTTTACATGATAAAGAGATATGCTCTTTCTTGAATCCAGTGAGGCCGATGTCTTGATGTAAGTTATAGCCTTATAATTCAATAATAAGAGAACTATTAAAGGGAATATAAAATCCTGAAAAAAATATTTAATATTTGAACTGTTCACAAATCGATTTGTTACCTCCTCTGCCTACTTTCTTGAATTTTCAGAGAGATATCCCAATTATTGTCACTGATATTGTTACTGGGCTTCATTTCATAAAGGCTTTTCAGAATTGGAGTGCCTTATGCTTTGTTGAAATTTTGTGGTCAAGATTAAATAGGGGATTTTCCAAGAAGAGTGATGTACAAAAAAAAATTAATTTGCTGTAAGAGTTTTTGCATTTTTGTTTTAAAGCAGTTTTCCCTCTTAGGTCTTCTTGGGTAGACTATTTATCCCTTTTTACAACTTACATGATAAAATGACTTTTAGAAATACAGCTCATTGTCTCATATTATTAATGAACTGTACTGTAGGAATTGAAGCAGGAATCTGGATTGGAAATTAAGTTCAAGTACCCCTGATAGAAAGCTATTAAGGTTCTTTTGATCACTGGTATTTCAAAAGGAGATTCATGCCTAAATACCTTCTGGAGATTTAAGCAAGGGAACCATTTGACTCTGCTTACAAAATTGTCTGGGTATATCTACATTGTGAAAAAGATCAGAAACTGCCAAGCTATTATATCAGGATGATAAGCAAAATATCATATAGAGATACTGGCACAGTTCCCAGAAGCAACAGACCCAGACTAAAAAAACTGCTTTTCTGGAAAAAGCCTAGCTACTTTAGACACCAGAAATCACTGATGCAGATAGTTCCTTTCCATTCTTGACTAGATAATTCGCTATCATCTCAAATAGCAGATGGGAGACACACACACTCTAGATGCATCACAATTGGTAAAGGTATTTAAAAGAATACACTGTGGTGTTGTCAGCTACGTTTTCCAAGATCAGAATATCTTTTTCCCAAGTGTGTCTTTTACCTCTTGTTTATGAGGTTTTGATGTATGCCCAGAAAGTCAACACCTTTAATCCTACACTGGTTCTCATGCAGATTGTTCAGATAGCTTAAAATCTGTTTTTCTCCTCCAGATTATTAACCTTTCATGAAAACTCTTGAGTTTGTATCATGCATATGCCAAAGAATTCCAAAAGTAATCTCTAAAAAAGGCATGCTTCATATAAACAACTGTACATATATGATGAAAGTGAAATTTTATATCACTGCAGCAATTCTAAAGCACAAAATTTGCTCTTGTCAGGTACTAGTCAAGGCTTAGAGCCCATAACTCTGGCCTATAAGAATGAATAAGAAATATTAAAAATAAAAAATGGTATAAAACTAGGACAGAATTAGTATTGAATCTGTCACCCTACTAATACTGTGCATAGTGTTCAGGCTACCAGAAAAATGTGTATCAGCTATAAAATAACTTGATTGATTTGATTGATTTATCAATAAAACCTGTTCATTTCTGCTTTCAAAATCTTCAGAAGTTCTGAGTGCAGGAAAACACTATTGCTGACATCAGTGTCATCGTTGTGTCTCTGCTGAGGTCAGGGACTAGCTGTAGGGTGTCACTTAGCAAAATCAGAGCATAGCAAAGGTTTTGCTCCCAATTTTTAACATGAAAAATAGACACTGCTTGGTTTTTTTTCACCTTAATTAACTTAATTTTTCAGTACAGATGCTGTAGTCACCTCTTGAACACTAATGTTCCTTCTGCCATCCCCAAAGATATATACATTTTCACTACCTCAGGAATCTTCAGTTGTGAAGGCTGTCTATATCCAGGGGCTGAGAATTCTCAGTGCTGACACATAAACTCATGAAATGCAACTTCCCCGAACTGCAGAACTGTTCAACACTCACTAACCTTTCCAATCAACTGTCAAACTATTACAGTTTCAATAGGAAGTGCTGTGTGTTTTTACAGTGCCCAGAGTAGGTTTAGGGAGATGTTAAATGCCAGTATTGCAAAAATGACTATTAACTTATCAAATAGCTTTTATTTCCAATATTCCTTATTTTGTGTGCCCTTTCTCAGGATTATTTACAATTGTGGAGTATATCAATGTTATTATGAAGGTAAGCTAATATGAGGAAAGATAAATTGCTTTCTATTCTTGAAGATAGTAACATTTTTTTTTTGTCCCTAAGATCATAATTTTAGCCTTTTATCCTAGAAGATAGATGGTATAAATTAAATGTGTTCTGCAGACAGAAAGGTGGGAGAATCTATAACTGACTTAGGGCTTTTATTAATGGCCTCTATTGAACTCTGAGGACATGGTTCATTGATAAAAAGCCAAATGTTAGTAAAAGAGCAGGACTTCATGTCACTTGAAAACAAAGATCAGATGATTATCTCTTTCTAGCTTATTTCTTAGCAACAACTAAAACAGAGGAAAACGAATTAAATTGTTATTTTTTAGAAAACAGAGGAAAAGCTCCTTTTTTGTGTCTCTGTTTAGAAATAAAATGGTTGCTTTGTTTTTTGAAAGTACTGTAATATTCAGATCAAAAGAAAAGTATAAATGCCATAAAGAAATGCAACCATTCCAGCTGCAGAGCAGGCTTGTACCTTTAATAATAATTATTATTTCAGCTTGAGTCAATGGGTTTGCCCCAATTCACTCTAGCCAGCTGCCAAGTCATAAATATATTACAGCTTTCTTGGCGTCTATTACAACTTCATTGACCTTTATCTCAAGAAGAAAAAAAAAAATTAACTAAGGTTTTGTCTATTTTCCAATTAGACACGTTTGGCAGTTTTCCCTTGATATGTGTCTTTGGCACTGCAAGTTGGTTTTTAATTTCTTTTAAATATAAAAAGAGTGCAAACCTCTGCCAGCTGCACAAATGGAAAATGAAGATTCCATTTACAGAAATGTTAATTTAAGATGACCACTAACATGAGAGAGTTCCTTTCATAAAGTATGGTATCTATCTTTTTTCCCTATGGGAAAGTGAACTTGCTGTAGTGGTCAGTTATCTCATCATAAGGACCAATTCATTGGTTGTTGACATTTAAGTAGATGCACAACTGAAAAGCTGCAGGAAAAAGCACACAAAGAACAATAATTAGGTTCACTTTGTTCTAAAAAGAAGACTTCATTGAAATGTAACCTTGGGTTTTTCTTTAAATATATAAGCCATGCAAATTCATATTAGCAGGTTTCACCACATCAAAGGTACATTAACCCTTTTACTAATCACATTTGTACAACAGAAACAGACAGTATTATTTTTCCCTCCATCTTTCTTGTATTTAATTTTAATCTAAAATTACTGTACATTACAAGTTAGAGAAAATAAATGAACGATAAGTTTTTTATGGATTTCAGTTCTATAAAAAATATAACAGGCTTTTCTCATAAAACACAGGAACTGCAAATCTCTATACAATTTATTAGGTAGATATGAAACTGCTTTTTTAAACAGGTGAAGTCTGTTAAGTTTTAAACTGCAAACACTAAGCACATGTATCTATTAAATTTCATCTTACTTGCTTTATTTTTTTAAATTATTTTTTACCAAGTTGTTGACATTCCTGATGATGGATTTGTTTATAAATTTTACAAAAACATGTCACAATGTTATATAAAAGCTTGTTGTCTTTACTATTACAGTACTGGAACAATAACCACAAGTTAAAGGTCAGATAACAAAAATGTACCAATTAACAGTGAGATTGTCCTAACCTGATCAATTTTTGTTCTAAACCATCACTTTATACAGAAAAGAAATCTTTTCTTTTAATTAGATATGAGAAGGTGCCTAGCTCTTTAATTAGCCACATTGTAAACATATCAAAAATTAAATTAGTCCCATTGTTATATTCTGCCAAGATCACCTGAAGCCTCACAAGCAAAATGCAGGGAGGATATAACACTCTGCCTCTCTGTGAGCTACCCATGCTCCTCACTGTCAGAGATATTCCATAATAGATATTACCTACCCACACAGCTCTGGCTCGCCTTTACAAAGCTTGGTGCCCATTTTCTCTTGAGAGGACTTAGGTTTCAAGGTGAGAGGAAATATATCTGATATACACCAAAAAGGCTTTGCCACTAGCACCTTCTGTAGTCACTGTTTGAATAAGAAGCTCTGCTGAAATGGAGTTTACTGCATTCTTCCACATTAAGCAGACCGTGCACCTGAAGAATTTTATTATTATTGCTGTTGTTTTTGTGTGATTATGGCTATTCCTATACTGCTTTGTTGGGTTGAAAAATGTTGTGACACCATCTAGCAAAGCTGGCCTGAGTAAGGCACCCAAATTGAATACATAATAGTAGGTTCAAAGAGGGCATTTAATAAAATGAGGAAAATAACAAGATTAAGGCACAGGGTTTTGATGCCAGTATTATCACATAAGTCTCTTACAGGTCCAAACAAATACATCTATTGCATTTCCACATGCTGAATGATAATTTATTTTCTTTAATGTTCTGAGCACCTGAGCCAATCTGCTCTATAGTCTCACTGGGGAAAAAAACACAGCTTGAAAGAGGCAATGGGAGGACCAAAGCAACCTGTTCATTTTCCCACTGATGTGGCTTTCCAGCATCAGGCTTTTTTCATGCTTTTTAAAAGACTAAGCTCTAAATGTCTGTAATTTTATCTTTCTTAATTTGAGTAATTTCTACCTAGAGTGTATCCAGAGGCCATCTCAAAAATTGGGTTGAAGTGATTCTTGAAGCTGGAATTTTGAAAATGAACAAATGAACTCTGTAAGCATTATAAGCAATTTATCATACCGAGGGACTGCAGAGATCCCCAAAGTGTGTGCGTTATACATCTTTCTTTAAACCCCATCCTTTTAATTAGGATCACAATAACGATGTCACATGAATTTAAAATACAGATAGGTGAAATAATTACCTTAGATGAGGAACAGAAATTTATGGCAAAATTGATGTTCACAAAACAACCTCCAGGGAAGGATCGATGTATTACAGGGACAGGCTTGCCAATCAATAAGGATATGCATGGAAGAAATCTCAGTTGTATCATAAACAGTAGAAAATGACAGGGGATGTGGTTAATTATTATAACGTAGAAAGAGTGGCTTAGTGCCTTCAACACTCTAGGGATGTGATTTCTCGATTAAATACACTCCTCAAGTTGTTTCATTGTCACTTTGAAATGTCATTGGTTTTAATCCAAGTATTAATTATTCAAGGATAATAGTTTGATCAACAAGGCCTGGAAGGTAATGCCTAAAACCAGGAAGGTTCTTCCCTTTGCACAAATCTGTCCACTTGCTCAACACATCTTTGATTAATAATGTTACTTTGTACTATGCCTGAGCAGTTGTACAGGTTAGCCTTCAGCAACCCTAAATATTGAAACTCCCATTCAAGAAAAACTTTTATCCAAAGTTCAGAATTTATGTAACTACTTTAATTCATAAAATACCCAAATTAATATTAATTAGGTTGTGTAGATTTTTTTTTGAGAAACATACCAGTAATACCTGAATTTTAATTCAGGCTAGCAAAAATGTGTTGTTTTTTCTTTACATTACAATGTATATACATGCTCTGTATAGTCTAACATGGAAAACAGAATTTGAAAATAGGATTTTTTAAAATGAGTATTTCTTATTTTGGATAATATATGACTTTAAAGCTGTATCTTGGTGAAAATGTTATTGTCAACAGGGCTTATTTGAAATTAGTTTACATTAGTATCAAATAAAGACACATCGTGGCAATTTAGTATAAAAACAAATGACATCTCTGACATTTTCCGTAGAATAAAAATATGATTTTGTTCATCTCTTTTTCTTTTTTTCTTTTTTTTTTTGGTGATGTGGCAGTTGTCTCAGAACAAGTTTGAGATTTCCAAATGGTATACTAATGGATTGAAAATTTTTTTTCCAAGGGAAATCCTGTTAGATTGATCTTACTGTTTTAGACTGTCTTGGGTAGACTAAGGAATCTTGTAAAACGTTGGTTTTTTAATGGCTGATGTTCATGGTAGAGAGAATAACTTCTAGATCATATGTGATGTGTGGTGTTCTCTAGTGCCATGCTCAGTGGACCAGTTTGTAATGTGAAAATTACTTTTTTGTCTGGTCAGTTCTGCTTATTAAGGACGTTAAAGCTTAAGTATCTGTTATGCTTCTAATAAACAGATATCAATGAATATATCATCTGTCTTACCTGAAGGTGAAAAAATTCTATTCCAAAAGATCATAAACAAAAATGTTATTGAAATTCAGCTGGGTTTCTTATATTCTTATATGCTTTTATTGTAAATAACAGAAATCTCAAAATCTGATCTGCTTTCATTACTCTGTCATTGGACAGAAACGGTAAATAATCATTTACATGTTGATGTAACATAGTATCTCATACTGTAACATGTTATAATCAAGTACCTTATTTTCTTGATTTAAAAATAATGTTTTATGTAGATTTAAGGTGAGTTCTGAATAGAAGGCAAGTAATGCATTAGCTTCTGCTAACTGGAGAAACAGGAAAATTAGTTACTTATATGCTAACTCATCAGCAGTCAGCTAGCATCCACTGCAGGAAAATGAAATCCTATGATACATGCATCAGATTACATCATTTTGTGGTGACGTTACAGATCACACACACAGAAAAGGTAGCTATTGACAAAAAAGGTCATGTTTGATTTTTCTAATTATCCTGTGATTGTGCTATTCCTTTTCTTCAGTATTTCTGTGAGTATAACAAAATAGCTGTTGACAAAGTTGCAGGATAAGATGTGAAAATATTACAGGTAGTTGTCCTCTGTGGCTGACTCCATTTCATCAGAAAGTACATCTTCAGTATAAAGTAGTTAGTAAAATATATATGTATTGAAAAAAAACAACCCCGCAGCTTAGCAAAAATACAATTATATTTTCTTCTCCCACCCTGGTTACAGCCACAGTTTGATACCTTCTAGCTTTATCTGGAGACAAAATGCTTAGCAGTCAGCAAATTCTAGGTGTCATACTGTATAACTAAGACAAAAGCCTAGTGAAGAAAGGACTGAGGAGCTAGTTCAGACAGATTGAAACAAAATAAATAGTTTGTACCTGCCATGGTGTTTTTAAAACTAATACTGACATTCCCACAAACTGGTAAGTCTAATCCTGTAATGATACTACCTCAACTCCATAGCCGCCTTTTTATTTTGCTTTAATGTGGTGCTTTGGTTGTCTCAGGAATCTGCTTTTTTTTTCCCCTTGTTTTTTGGTCTTTTCAGGATATCCACACTAGCAAGGTGGGCTGAACACATGCATCTTTTTGCAAAAAGTGCCTGTATTTCATCTCCAGTCTTTAATATTCACATTTGCTGTAGAAAACAGTGAGTTTTTTTCAGTTTGTTTTGCATTTTCAAAAGACACAGTTGATCTAATATGGAGAAAAGCATAGCAACGATTTAAGGAATTGCAAAAAATTGGCAAAATTTTCATGTGATAACAGCACATCAGCTGGAACCAAATATAGCTTTGATATAATTGCTGGTTCCATTTATTCCTCTGAACGAAGCTCTATCATTTAGGTGATGTTGACCAGCTAAAAGTATAATTAGTGTAATCGATCAGGATGTTAAAAAATTTTCAAAAATGTTATCTACATGTATATATTTGGAGTGTGTTTTTTCACATTATGTAATTATCATTAGTGGGTCCAAGCAGGCTCCTCAGATTAGGTACAAATAAGTTCTCTTAGTAAAAATTACAAACAGATGAAACAACTGTGCAGAGACTACCAGCAAAATCTGTACCCTGATAAATCACAGTTTTTGCTGAGAGAATTCTGTTCTGCAGAGCTTGAGGTAGTGGTTGGAAATCGGAGGGTGAGGCAGAAGAGCAAAGAGACCTGGGCAAGACCTGCCTCTGCCTCTCCTGGGAAGGGATTCTGGTATAATGCAAGGAGCTGCAGCAGCAGTAAAGTTTCATGTGGGCATAAGAAGTCTCCTACCAGGAGCTACGTCTCAGCTTTACAGTCAGATAGGCAGTTTGCATCGGTTTCTGTCCATCCATTAATACCTCAACACTCGGTATCTCTTACTTAAAGCTACCTAAGGTGTGTTTCTGTTGCTTTCCAGTTACTGCTGTGATGGGTATACAACTGTGGGGGGAAAAAAAGAAAAAGCAGGGGGAGAGGGGGAAAATGACCCTAAGGAAGGGTAGTAATAGGACAAGGGGTAAAGAGTTTAAATGGAAAGAGAGTAGATTTACATTAGACATTAGGAAGAAATTCTTTCCTGCAAGAGTGGTGAAGTGATGGATCAAGAGAAGCTGTGTCTGCCCCCTCCCTGACAGTGTTCCAGGCCAGGTTGGATGGGGCTTTGGGCGACCTGGGTTAGTGGAGGCTGTGCCTGCCCATAGCATGGGGATTGGAACTAGATGGGTTTTGAGGTCCCTTCCAACCCAAACCAGTCTGTAATTCTGTGGGGGAAAAAAAGGAGGAAAAAAACCCCAAAAGGCGGCTGGAAGGGAGGAAAGAAAAGGAGAGACGTATGAAAGGATGGAGAGAGGGAGAGATTATTTCTCGATACCTTGACTTCCATTTTAGTGATCTTCTCCTAGGAGAGTGAAAAACAGCTAGAACAAGATCTTAAAGGACAGATGGCATAGCATAACTGCTGAAAATCTGTTCTTATTTTTCTGATTCAACCTTTGCCCAATATGTGTGCTGCTAAGAAGTCGTGGACTGCAGTTTAACTCAGATATAGTTCCCCACTCATTGTGTTGTGAACATGCATTTCTAAATGTCTTCTGAAAAAATTTAAATCTGAAATTAAGATGTAGTCATTGAATATTCATTTGTATTTCAGGCCAAAAATATCTATGTTGGCATTAGTGGATTCATAGTCAACCATTGTCATAGCTAAAAGCCAGGGGATGAACTTAATTCATATACGCAGTCAAACTGACCTCAAAATAGGTGTGATTTTTCAGGCCTGTATGGAATCTTTAATGCTTCTTAGATCAAAATTTCACATATTACTGAAATGATCTGAGACCTAAGAATGTTCTTTGGAGAAGCTGCATCCAAATAAGGGAAAAGGTAGCCAGAAAAACAGACTACCAAAGGGTTTTGTGGAAGTACTGAACAAATACAGGGCGGGGACACAACATGTATGTGTCAGGTTCATAAGAAAACAGGGTTTTTTTTTCTGGGGTGGCCAGAAGCATCTATCATATGACATTTTACATCATTAAATAGACATATTTTTCTTGTCTATCTCTACTCAAAGCTGTGACTCCAGTTCCCTCAGTTCAGTGTAACACACAATGTTGAGACCATAAACAGGACAACTTTAGTTAAAATGACTGTCTAGATGTTGGGTTTTTTCAGAACAGTTAAGTAGTAGAACAGCTTGTGTGATAGCAAGCTCAAGTAAATGCTGTAAACATGTTTTCTGTAATTGAATCTTATTAACTTTAATTCATATTCTACATAATTGAGTAATTCTTTTTTATAATGTCGTCGTATCAGTCAAAAATCATATATTTTTAATGAGTGTCAAAGCAAAATGAATCTAAAACTCTGTTTATATAAAGTGGCAAATATTTTTTTCCTTTTCTTTTTCTTTAAGAGATTTTATCTCAACTGGAGAATATTAGTTTGAAATAAACACTCTTGCTTTGACATGAATTTGAGTGACTTTTCTGACTACAATGGAACTTGTCATCTAACATGCTCTGAAAGCTTTTAAAGGTGCTAGAAATAATGGTTATCTGAACTGGAGAAATCATGCTTGAATTACTCCATATAAACTCCAGATCAGAGTGCTTTTTAACAAAGTCAACATTTGTCTTTTATTCTCCCCATTTTCTATCCTCTCACCTCAGCTTTTGTTTAAAATAAAAATCATTCTAGCCATTAAATCCAACTGAAACAACCTGTATCATCATACTTAAGAGTTCATGATTCTAAAACTTGTGAGAGTAGAATGAGTTTTGGATTACAGGCATCAGATCTGCAAAAAAACCACTTGTCAATAAAAAAACCCTTTCTTTGGGATATATGATGTTTTGACTGAGAACTAGTCCAAGAAAAGGCGTCCCTCCCTATTAATTAAAGAATAATTGGATTACAGCATTCTCTTGATACATGGTTGTGAATCCTGAATGTAGGACTCAGCCAAGATTTGGGGTAAATTTCCCATTCTGCCTCAGTAAATCCAGGGACTTGAATATCAAGCTTTTCATGTAGGATGTGGGGTAAATCTTGCTTGCGTTGCAGCTGTTCTACTTTCAAGTCACCTGGAAAGTCCAGTGGCTGCTTTTCACTGAAGTACTGGCTCGGTGCATTTCAGTACTCTGAAACAGAACATCATAAAATTTCACCTACAGTTCCATGTTTTATCCTTTTATTAGTTGTAGGGAATGATGTATATATTTTAAATATAAGCTACTTTAAATATCTATTTTTAGCTGCAGACTTGAAATTTACTTTTTTAGGCAATTCTAATTTCCAGTTTAGGTTTTGTTTTTTGGTTTTGTTGGGTTTTTTTTTCATTAAACCAGTAAAGAAGGAACTTAACTGAAAATGTGATAAGAAATTTTGAGCATCCACACAAATTATTTGGAACAATGTTTTTGCATAGGTATCCAAATGCAGAGAGCTTAGCTAGATGACATGGATTGTAAAAAAACACTGCCCTGAAACCTTTTTGACATGGTATCTTACCATATGGAAATTCTGGAATTTAACATGTTTTGCAATGGCAGGCAATTCTTCATTAATACGCCTACACAGGATCAGTGCATACTAAGTATTCTGGCTTGCTGACAGGGCTATATTAATATGAAATAAGAGTCTTGAGATAATTACAGTTTTGTGTCTGGAACAGAGTAATATGTGAAACAGATCTTTACTTAGGTAGCCAAAGAAGAAACAATTTTCTCCTTTAAATGTATGTTTAATATTAAAGAAATGGGCAGTTGATAAATTTAAGATGGCCTGCTATACTTTAACTATGTGCAGTATTTAAAATGTGGAATTGGATGTTTGCCAATATAGAAACATATTTTCCCTTGTTACAAGATTGAGATTTTTTGAAAGGAATACGTAATGGCTTAAATTAGCAATGGAAAAAGTTGCAAAAGTTTCAAGAAAACTTTATCTCAAGAAATCCTCAGTAAATATCTTAATTTTTTTTTAATTAGGACAGAAAAAAAACCCCACAAAAATTTAAATATAGAGATGGAAGAAAAGAGTAGGCAACCTTGCTCTAAAATCAGTGGAGTTAATGTTGGCAGGAAGTTCTTGACTTTTTTCCCTTTTAATTATGAGATACATTTTCTCATTAGCCTTCTCTATTTAAAGCCAACTATAATTGGCTTACGTATTAAAAATACCAGTGACAAACACAGATTAGGATGCATGTTTGTATGGATGAGTACTTGAGAACTGAAGCTCTTGGAGAAAGTAACTCAAAGAAGGGAATAATTGAGCCTCCTTTGTTATAGGTGAGGATGAAAAACACTTCATTTTTTGCCACAGAGAGGCTGAAAAAAAAGTATCTTTCTAGCTAAGCATGTCTAGGTGTTGCTGGAGTCAGAGGACTGAGGTATGGAGTAAACCTGTGAAGTTGTCTTACTGTTGGAAAGGGCCATTGATTTTTGGGCTTTGGCTCCGAGGGGAGATGTGGGAGGCCAATTCGATGTGTCTTCTGTCCAGTACTCAGCAGGACATCTTCCTCACTCTGCCTTCTTGGTTTCTCACAGCCTCTTTGTTGCTGTTAAGCTCTTGGTTTTAAATGGCCACTTCATGGTTCCTTCTCTGCAACCTCTGCCTAAAGTCTTGGCAACGCGTGCCAAACACATCAGGACAAAGTGCAACCCTAGGCTTTTCTGTGGTCTCACTATCACTTGCTCTTCCTCTGGGTGGTGGACACCATTGCTAAGTGGGCATGAACAGGAGGTATTTTAAAGATGGGCCTGGTGACCTGACCAGGAAGTCCTAAAGGCACCGCTGCCCTGGCAACACACCCTTCTACAGCCGATTGATTTCTGGACTATTTCTGTGGGCATGATTTCTGTTTTCCACCTGTCACATAAAGAAAGGAAATAACTCCAAGAAAGACCCTGATGATATACATTGCACCAACAACTTGCTGAAAGGTTCAGAAAGATTTTTAATGTAACTAAATCCTAATGGGTGCCTAAAATCTCATTCCTTGCAGTGGTGTCTAAATGGAATGCAATTGAATGTCTTGGTAACTCAGTCCGTCTTTGTTTCAGTGTAGGCAATGGTCACTAGTGTAGCAGCAGCCTTTCTTTATAAAATGAGTCTTATAATAGCAGTCTGCTTGTCTTGATTTGTTTATACAAGTTACTATATTTGTGTTGCTTTGAGGTCTTTATTTAAATTGTGTTTCCTTTGAGTCTGATGGGTAGTACTTGTTTAAGAACAGTTGTGAAACCACTTATTCTCAAGTTATTTCCTCCACAAAAATTGTTTTTCACTCATTCAACCACCCACATGGAAGTTTTTGCCCAGGGAAATAATTCACTGTGATTACCAAGATTTTCTTTTTAAAAATAAATATTTATGAACAGATGACAATATACAGGCATTGCCTATACTTTTTTTTTAATGAAGACTTCCAAATCCCAAAATTTGTTTCAAAAATAATGAAAGATTTCAAGAAACAGCCATAGTGTTTGCCAGACACATCACTCACAAAGTCCAAGCACTTAGCAGCAACAGTGCCTAGGTAGGATAACCTAATTCTTACACAATCTGCAAACTTGAATACATAATTTGTATGCATAAAGAAACATACTTAATCACAACAATCTAAATCAGCAATGAGTCATAGTTAAAAGTATAATTGCAGTTTTGATTTTAGTATCAAAATATTCTTAGTTTTTATTACGTGACAAGTATCTGATGACACCTATTTAGTTTGGAAGTTCCCTGACTGTTCAGGATAATGCCATACAGGTAGCCCTTTTTTTTTTTCCTAGGGAAAAATAGGAAAATATTGATCACTTGCACAATTGTGCTATGAAATTAATGTTTCTCATCGATAAATTTACTTGTGTGTGTATGCATATATATTATTAGCTTTGGGTTTTAGATTGGTCTGGTGTTAGGATAGAAATATAGTGTCAGAGTTCATACACCTTTATGCTTTATGTTCACCAGGTAAACATTTGTTTATAGAGCAGGTGAAGGGGTGATGCAGATATGGGTAGTAACAAAATCAGTGCAGTGGTAGGAGTGGGTGCAACCTGTTATTCAGAAAAACCACACATATTGGACACTGCTGCAGAGATAAAAACATGTGCAGCCTCTTAAACATCAGTTTCAATCCCTTAACCCTAAGAGTATATTTATTAACCACAAAACCACAATACTTAGGTATTTTAAACCACAAATGACCTATTGCTGGCCACATTCTTTTTAAATAATTGTGTTATCTACCTTTCAGGATAATTTCCTGATTGTTTGTGTGTGCCCAATGTGATATTCCTTAACCTTGGTTTTCAGGAAAGCAAAGTCACTGCAGGTCCTTGTGAAACCAATGGGGAATGAGGCAAGAAGTGGGCATGTTAACTCCAATATTAACATTTCAGCCTGTGCCCTTACAAAAATTGCATTGATCCTGAACTCTCTGCTTCACTCCATAGGTTTGGATAGTTCAAACATGGCCAGCACAGGGATGTTCTAAACCCCAATTAACATATAAAACTTCACACAGTACATTGAAATAGACAAAAGGACTGACTGACTGAAAGATGAATGATTTAGATGACCAGATTTCTAAATATGGAAAATTTCACCTGAAAAATACATTAAATCAAGAGAAGAGGTAAGGAGTGGAACCAGAACTGTAAATTAACCATATATTTCTGGCACCGTACAGATTTCAGGTTTTATTTTCATTAATTGCACAGCTTTGCATCCAAATATCAAGCCCCTAAACTTCTATAACTGGTTATGCACAGAAGATCTCTAATGAACTTGGGCTAAGAATGTGTTTTATGCTTTTGTATTTTGTAAGGTACAATTCAGTAACTAAGTAATTGTCTAAATTTTATAAAACAAAACATGCATCATTCCCAGTAGCTTTCAAGCTTAAATACTTCATGGAAGTTTGTGATTTATTTATCTGCCCGTGCTTAGCCGTTTGTAACTCCCAAAATTTTGATGCAAACAGAGATTTACCCTTGCTGAGAATCATTGCAACAACTAGTTAAAAACCTTAAGGCCAAGAGGCTCATTTCAGTTTCTCTTCATTTTCCAAACAGCTTGTTGTCCTGTTTTGTCTTTCCAGATAACTTTGGGGGTTTTTATTTTCCAACTAAACTTTTGAGTGTAGCTCCACTACACTTCTAAGTTTAGTGTTTCGTTGAATTTCCTTTCATTTTCCACAGAGGTTTCCATCAGGCTGCATATGCAGTAAAATTAAATAGGTTTTATTAAGACACTGGAAAACTAGCATCTGTACAGAAGGTGTGAGTGGGTGGGTTTTGTTTGTTGTTAAAAAGGGTGAGTTGCCAGCCAAATGAGATGTTAAGTCTGCTGTAAGAAGTATCAGTCTAATCATACTGACTTCTTAAAATGTATGACTTCTTGGATTCAACCAAGTAAAAGTGTATTCTTCAAGAGCAAGGCAATGCATTGATCCCCAGGGTGTCACAAAGAGGAAGAGACTCATCTGAAAAGCATATGAAGAGAACCCAGCTTGATTAGGTTTGCTACAAGACTAATCACCAAGCAGTGGTAGGGATGAAAGAACTGGGAATGCCACAATTGATTATGAATAACACACATCCCTCTACTTAATAGATCTTGAATACAAACTTTATAAGCAAGCCCAAATGTTATAAACAAACCATGCTGTCCTTCAGGTGACAGGCTTCCATGGCCATTCCTTTGTACCTCAAAAAGCATACTTGTCAAGAGACAAATTTAAAGATTGTCTGATTAGTTTTGCAGTAGTGGATATGCTCTATTACTAGCTAGCAGTTTTCTGACAATGCACACAACAAATTTTAAAATGAAAGTTTTATTTGAAAATAAATTTTAAAAGGATTTTAAAATTTCCTGTCCTGTTACATCAGTGGAAGCATAGAAAAGGTTACCTTTGAATCTTAGAAGTCCTTAGTAAACTGTAAGTTAAAATGCTTGTGGCTCCTAATGTAGTCTAGACTAGAAAATAAAAAGAGTTTTGGCTTAATATTTTGAAATCCTCTCTGCCAACTAGACACTTTTCCTTGTTTCTTCCTTTTTATAAGAGGAAAGGAAAGAATACAGAGGTTTTTAAATTCTGAGAAGCTGAGCTGCAATGAAAACTGCCATTAGAACTTTCACATGTGATTGGAGCCACTCAAGTCAATGCTGTTCTGTTGACAAAGCAGTGTCAGCCTGTCAGTTTGGGATTTAACTCCAGCCTTTTGGAGCTGCAGTCCTGGAAGTGTGGAGAAGCTGAATAAGAACCCCTGACTCTGTTCCAAGTTTCCTGGGTTTTCAGTGAAAGATTTCTAATGCTGCTGTGGCTGGTGAAGAGACTCTTGTGTGCTACATCTCTTTGCCATGATTCCTGCAAGCTTGAATAAATTCTGTAGAAAGGTGGGTTGCTTTCTGTATTTATTAGGTCCATTCACAGTTGCCAAGAAGAGTGCCAGCTGGGGGCTGCAAAGTTTCATTCTGGTGTTTGCCTCTAAATAAAATCCATATTAAGATTATCAACTAATTTGTAGCTTTTCTGGCAGGCAGTAATTGCTTTCTTGGACATTGTTGATAGGAAGTAGAGTGAAGCAACCCAAGCTGAGTGAGATGAAAAGCTTCACATCTCACTGATGTCTTGAGTGACAGTAGGCTGCCAGTATTTGAATTAGACTTCTTCTCTCAAATATATTCATCTTTGTTTTCAACAAAGGTAAAATTTTCAGGCTAAGACATGCTTCCTTCTCTCCAGTTTCCACTCTGTCTCACAGCTTTATCTGCTATTCTGGGCAAGGTTCTGTCCATCAGTTTGATGTTCCTCATTCAAAATTCAGGCTAAAATGTACTGCTGGGTCAGTGTGTTTCTCTATGTGGTTATTCGTGGAATTTCTCTAAGTGTTTTGGAGGGGTAAGTTGTGTATTTTTAGGAACCAGTTACTTCTCAGTGGCAGCACTGCCCTCCTGTAGATGTGTAGTTCTCAGGGTGGGGAGAGAGAGTTTTCCTGCACATCATCTCTGCAGCCCAGGGAAAGCAGACCACCCTCATGTTGTGCATTGATGCTTTTTACATGATCTGGGTTGGTTTTCTAATTTGGATGTAACATGGCTTTTCTCAGAAACAGTACTTTATATTCCAGATCTACATGTTGTGAATATGAATGCAGGCCATGAATTTAAAGTTGGTATCGATGCTTTCTTTTTCCCTCCCCATATACTGTAAGGACTTTCTGGTCCTACTTACCTTCTGTACTTTTAGGTACAAAAAGGAAAAAGTACAGGGATTGTCCCCTTTTTAAAATTTATTTTTAATTCTGCACAAAGAGAGTGGATAAAATATTAAAACTACACTGCAGACTCTATCACAAGTGTCTCACAAAGTCCAAACTTGCATGATCTTTCACCCAATTAGTATTTCTGTAAAATGTATATCGTTAGTAACCACTGCATTAAATGGAGTCTCATGGTAGATAGCAACGCTTTAAAAAAGTGTAAGAAATGTTCAGTATGCAAGGGGAGCGAGTACCACTGGCAAGTGTCTTTGATAATGCATGGATAAATTGAGTATGAGGGGAAAATAATTTCCAAAAGATAGAAAAACTCTCTGCTGGCACCATTAAAATTACTTCTAAAATATGCTTAATTCAAACTTCCTATTTCTAGCTAAGCTAGAAATGCTATAGCCTGAGCCCAAATAACACTCCAGGGACATAATGGTCACCAAAAGAGATGTAAAATAATCATGAAAGAAAAGGACTCTGGGACTGAAGGCTTTGAAAACAGTTCACTGTGCAACTCAATAATTAGGTTACAGTTGATGATGATGATGATAAGTCTCTGATGGCTTCTTAAGTTTCCTGCATATATATCCACATTAAATGAGAGACCAGACCTTTGGCTGCGGTTTTGAAAGAAGTAGCAAATGATTGAGAGGGTTTTGGAGCCCAACTCCTATTTACATACATTCTGTTGATTTAAAGTTTACGATTTATCATAGAACTTACTGCTTAGGTTTCCCTCTGGTATTAATTTCAACTACTTTCCATGTGCACTTTCTTGCTAGCTGACACTAGAAGAATATAATTGAATCCTCATTTTTCATCAGCTCCTGGGATACCAGGCCATATTCTGTGCTTAATATTTAGTCCTGAGAATATTTACAAGAACATGAATACAGAGCACTCAAAATAGCACATTTAAGGACTTCTCATTTGTGAGCCTTCCTGCAAATATATTGTTTGTACACATAAGAAAACTTAGTTTGGGGGGTTTTATTCTGAATACTACTTTGGATCCTTTATTTTAATGTCAAGGGAGTTTGTTGTTCTTTTATAGTCCCATGGAAGAATGATATATTAAAAGCTGAGATGTTGTTATTTGATGGGAAAAAAAATTTGATATATGAAAGATCTCATCACTAACTAAAAAAATAGTAGGACTTTAATAGTCCTATTATATGTTTGTCCAGTGAAAACATGATACTTTCAATCTGGAAAGGACTGTGGAACAATTTCAAAGTATGAAAAAAAAAATAAAGTGCACAGACACCATAAATGACATTTTAAACAGCTTAAAGTTTGTATGTTTCTTTTAAGTTCTAGTGCTTTAACTATGTAGGTTTTAAATAATGGAAAGGGGCAAACTAAGATGCAGCTGGGAGAGATTTGGACAAAATGTTTTCAGGTGATCTTTTTCTCCCACCCTCATAAACTCAAGCTATTACAAGTCCAATTGATAGACAAAATCATTCTTTTTGTTTGCCTTCCCTGGTATCATTCTTTATTGTTAAAAAAAAAAATCAAGTACTAAGAGAGTGTGGACCAATATCAATAACAAGCCCATTACTGAAAAATATTTCTGTATCAGTAAAAGGCAGATTGAAACATGATACCAGTGCCAGTGAAGAAAATTCTAGCTGTGATTGCTGTGTTTCTGGCTAAAATCTGAAAATCTTTTAATGAAAATCCCAGTGTCTGTGATTTGGATTCCCTTAGATGCTGTAGAAATGGAAAAAGAATGGAGGGAGAGATTAAAGTCAGAGATTAATCTGAAGGGAGTGATCTTAAGAAACAGAACTAACTTTACTTTCAAATAACATTTTTTTTTCATAAGCCAAAGTTGAAATATTCGATAACTAAACCAGATTTGAATCCCAACAGCAGACAAGCTGAAACTCCTTGTCTTGCCTCATCTATTTCTTTTCAGAGATAATTCTAAGCACATATAATAATAGACTTATAACCATAATTATAGTATTAGCTGTCTTCCATTACACATTTTGTTCCCATTTGATAGGGTTTTTTTTTCCTTGCTCCTAATGATTATGGGATGTTTTCAGATTTCTTCACAAATACATTATCATTTTTAACCTAAGAGATACACATTTTCTTTAGAGTGCTCGGTTCTAAGTCTCTTTTTCTATCTCTCTTTTATTAGCCATATTTGGAATAAAAAGCATGAGAGCATTATCTCCCTATTTCTCATAGAAGATTAATTGGAATTTGGAGCACCAGCTTGAAAGTAAACTTGCAATAAAGCTTATTTTTCAAAACTGCTTGTATTCATAAACCATCTGCCAGTTCCTCCATAATTTACTGAAGCTTCTAGGACAATCTTTGCCTTCTATGGGAACACAAGGAAAAACAATGCTGAGAAGTTTTGATCTGGCAAGAAAATTGCAACAAAAACCTCCATGATTTCCTCAACAATATAAAAAAAAAAATCTATGAAATTAGAAGTGTAGTTAAGCAAAGTTTTCTTGCCAGTTTGATCATTCATTCCATATCTATTTGAAATAGAAGCTTATTTACATGTTTCATGAAAGGAAAATTCAACACTGAGTCTGTGAGTATATGGATTTCTGCTTTTGTCTTGCTTATTCTGCTTTGCTTTTGTTTTTTTGTTTTCCTTTTATTTTCTATTTTTTTTCTACTACTATATACTTCTTTCTAACTAGTTTGCAGTTCAGTTTAGCCCTGAATGTTTCTGTCAGGGTGGAAAATGAGAAGGGAAGTTATTTAAAAGTAGACAGCAAATTTTGCAAGAACCTTCTTAAGTAATCTGCAACAGAAACATACATCTGGAATATTGTGTGCAATTCTGGGCTCCCTGGTTCAAGGGCAGGGAGCTACTGGAGAGGGTACAAAAAAGGGCTGCAAAGATGATTAGGGGACTAGAACATCTCTCTCTCAAAGAGAAGCTGAGGGACTTGGAGCTTTTTAGCCTAGAGAAGACTGGGGTGGGGGGGAACTTATCAATGCTTATAAATACTTGAGGGGTGGGTGTCAGGAGGATGGGGTCGGTAATTTTTCAGTGGTGCCCAGTGACAGGATGAGAGGTAATGGGCATGAACTTGAATATAGGAAGTTCCACCTAAACATGAGGAGGAACTTCTTTACTGTGAGGGTGGCAGAGCACTGAAACAGGTTGCTCAGAGAGGTTGCGGAGTCTCCATCCCTTGGAGATACTCAAAACCCACCTGGATGCTGTCCTGTGCAGTCTGCTCTAGGTGATCCTGCTCTGGCAGGGGGGTTGGACTAGATCTCCAGAGGTCCCTTCCAACCCCTACCATTCTGTGATTCTGTGAAATGAACCTTTACATCTCTTCTAATGAAGTGTATGGAACAACAGGATTCCATGTATGGAAAAAGGTACATCCATAAGAATCGCAAATTAATTTGAGTAGTTTTTAATTGCCTCACTTGTTTGGGTTTTTTTTTACTTCAAAATTTCATATAAATGAATGTGCCCCCCATTTCAGTTAATACAAACTTTACCTTCTTTGATCTGTTCTGCCCATCCTCAACTTACATGCCCCTTCAATCACTTCTAATCAGTGCAGTCCTTTATGAGCTGTTGTTTTCAATCTTGTAAAATACATCCCATGAGAGCACTTCTTTCAATGCATTATCCTGCCTGGATTATCACTCCGTTCACTATTAATTCATGAGATTGATTCACCCCCTTCCTTGTAGAGAAATATTAACATGTAATTAAGATACAAATCCAAATGTGAGAACATAATAACAGGAAAGCCATCTGAGGGAAACAAAATCACAACAGTGACATGTTCTAGAAGAGGGCTGCAGCTGAAGATTAATTGGTGAGCACTGACACTGACAGCAGATAACTCATGTGTTGCATTCACAGAGGGAATGAAAGAGTTGGAATCTGCAGACTCTTTGCAATAAATAAAGGAGACAGCTTTCTGCAGAGCGATTCCTAAATCTGCTTACATTTAAAATGATTCCTCGTGTTGAAGATAATTTGCTGAATGCTATGTGAAATGTGTGTAGCTCCACTCTAGTCAGGCCAATTCACACTCTCATGGGGCCTGGCTCGGCTGTGTCACTTACAGTGTCAATCAGCAGCTGTGAACACAAACAGGAGCAAACTTTCATTAAGGTCGTGCTACTGGAGCAGCAGAAGGGCTAATGGCAGTCTGAATTTGTGCTTGGCATTTACTGCTCCAATCTTATGAGATGCATAAACACACAGGGCAGTGTTTTGTTGATCTGGAGTTTTATTTTGTGCTTGTGTGCATGTATGCATGTGCTTCCCAGCAAAACTTTAAATTGCTTGGGGCACTAACCAGATTTAGTATAAGGGAAGTAGATGGATTTTTTTAATACAGTTTAACACTGTTGAAAAACAGGTAAAGATTTTTTAAGTGGGAATATTGCAGCAGATGATTTGTGAAGAGAGGGAGAAAATTAAATTTCACTTGGAAGGTTAAAAAGAAATAGCTTTAAGTCATGTGTCTCCAAATAACTTCATCTTTGCTAAAGATTTTATTGTGCTGCAAGGAAGATCCATGCAAAGTTGCTTGTGCAGAGAATACTATGGAGTGAAGAGCACAGTTCCAGGAACACCTTCAGAAAGTCTTATCCATAAAAGAAGACTCACATATGATTAGATACTAAAATATTCATTTAATTGTGACAATGGGACTTTTATATTATAAAAAAAAAACCCCAAAAACCTAAAGCAGGTGATGAAGGTCTAATAGCTAAATCTTGCATAAGGTATGACTGAATCGGATGGACAAAACATACAACCCATATAATGAGTATTTATTCCAAGTGACTAAAAATTCTCATAGAAAATATAAGTTTTAACTATACTTCAATTTGAAAGGTTTTAAGGGTTTTAAAGGATTTGAGAAATTTGGGGTGGAAAGGGGAGATTTCCCAGAATACAGAATTGACAATATGATATAATAATAGTTTGGGCATCTCACATAGCAGATATTAGTGTCAGGACAAATGAGTTTAAACAGGCATCTGAGCAGGTTCTACTGCACAAACAGAAGAATAAAAGTCATCAAAAGTTGTGTATGTGGTGGTTTGTTATTTGCTTTTTTTTTCCTTCCCCTTCCATGCAAAGATCTCTTTCCTGCAACTTCACTGACTAATGATGCTTGATTTTATTACAATGAGGTAGGTTGAATGTGAGGGTTCAGTGTCTGGAACTGTATCATCTATCCAGGCTTCTTGCAAGTGTGTAATAGGAATACAGTTGATCCCCCTTCCTTCTCCCACTCATTTTCTCCCCTCTCAATGAAAGGATAAACTTGACTGATGCTCTGAAAACCAACTTGCAATGCCAGAGTGGCTGAATCAAAACTTTGCTGCACTGTCTTTTGCAAACAGCAGACAGAAAACAGCAGCAGACATTTTATGGTTATGTAGTAGGCTGCTACAACAGTGCAATCATTCAAACAAGCAAAAAAAGTACATGAATGAATTACACAGGTCATGGAGAGAGCTAGTAGTTGTGGTCTTGGCCATGAAGTTTATAGAAGCATTTGTAACCTTATACCGTTTACGTGTGATACTGTGGAGCTCACTGCTCTGAAAGTCAGAATCACTGACTTTGCCCTCCCAGAAACACTGATGATCTCTTTCAGGCTGTACACTAGGAAAGTACTTCTCTCCATAATTAAGCAATTATCATTAAATCCTGCTCTGAATTTTCTTTAGGAATATCCTATAGAAGCCTCGGGCTTGCAGTCCTGCCGTTACAGGTAGGTTATGCAGGCATGCAGTGTGTCAAAGAGTGAAATAATAGTGAAGGCTGCATATGAATGGAAACCTCCTGTTTCTCCTTCCTTCCCACCATCACATTTCAAATACATCCATGAGCAGCCAGTACAGAGTTAGATACAATGCCAGTTTGGACTGGAGATTGTATTTATCTTTTGATGGATTGTGTAATTATACCAAAAATAATTAGTATTGGCTTGAAAAAGTGTCTATTCTGTTGGCCCTTTTCAGCCATCCTTTTTACAATCATCCTGTCTGAACTAATAGAAAGTAAATAATGGTTAAAAGGTAATGAGAAGTAATGGACCTTAAACAGATTGACTGTTGATTGGGTACCACCAATTTGCAGGATTTGTGCTTCCTTCAGGGCCCTTGAGCTGTACAGCTACCTAGCAACCATGAAATCTGCTATGAGATATTCTCATACAGAGAAAAGCTGCACTTGCCAGCACTGTACTGTGATAATCGAGCTGGCAATATAGCTGAAATTGCCGTGCAACAAATACCCTTACATTCTGCAAGATGTTAAGTTCTGTGCTGTGCATCACAGCTAAGATTATAAACCCTTGCCTCTCAAGAAAATATTTTCATACTTCAACTGCAATTTGTTTCTGTATGCAAAAGTTGCTGTGACTGGGGGGACGGGAGAACTATCTCGTGCTTTCACTGCCAGAACACTGTATTAGTGTTCTGGTTTGCTGCTCTGCAATAATGTATAAACCCAGATTTGTACAATCTGAATCTGGACTCCAGCTTCTTCAAAATATTTCTGTTGTACTTCTTTGCTACATATTTGGAGGCATTTCGTGGTCAGTGCCTTGTTTTTAATGTATAAAAGAAAATATTTATGTTCATCACTGAGTAGAATTGGCAGAAAGGAAGGAATTTTAATTATTTCGTTGTTAGTTTTGAGGTGAATAGGTAGAGATGGTACTGTACCTTTCATACACTAGTAAAATGGCTGAATCTTGACATCCCTCGTCCCCTGGCTCTAGCATTATGTCTTGTTATAGTCATATAGGGAAATGGCATCAAAAGTGCTGCATCACAGCTATCTGCTGAATTCTTGCTTGTTGAAAATGTGTCTAACAACCTAACCTACCTTGTTAACCTTTTTTTCAACATAGAAAATTCAAACCTTCTTAGAGTGCAAATTTACCCTTATTGTAGTGCTGTTAATTTTCCCTACAGTGATCCCTTATAACAAATTTATTGTAACTAATTCAAATAATTAAAAATATAAATAGATATTTTAAATTTTGTTATTATTATTAATTTCCTATTGCTGCAATTGATATTGCTTTGCCAGATATGAAAAAAGGAATGTTTTAATATCTTGTTGTGGACAACATTGTAGCATATTAACATGGTACATTATTTTTATTTATGTCAGAAAAGCTCCATCTCCTTAAAATAGTGCTTTCTAAAATTAGGTCCTTAACTGTTTTCAGGGCTGTACTGTCATCACTTTTTTATACTCAATTAAGATGTGTTAATGTACGGATATTTTATTTTAGATTATTTCTAAATGTCATACGAGGTGGTAATACCAAGCTTAGGAGGCTAAGTATCAGCATTGGGATCTGGGTCATTGCTATTAAAAATAATTCAGGAAAATATATCTGATTAAAAACTGCATTCCTGGTCTGACAGCATTTGTGATTTTTTATGAATTTTTTTTTTCCATGTGTATCTTTTCTCTTAACAAATGTGAATGTAACCTCCAACCACACAGATATGCAGGAGTGTTTTTATTTCTCCTCTGCTTCACAAGTCTGGGATGTGGTCAGGAGGAAGATTATCTCTGCCTGATTTATCTGACAAATCAAGAACGTGGATAGTGCAGCCAACAGCTCATCAAATTAGCTTAATCCTGGAGTGTTAACAAAGATGTAATACCAGACCATTCTGAATATCCACCTCATTGTAATGACCTGCTTGTCCAACACCGATCTTGAAAAAAATAATATTGAATGAATTTGTGACCTGTCAGTCAGCCAGTTCCAGTTTTGAGTGTGGCTCCCTGGTTTCAGGGAGCAGAACACAATACACATGGAAAGCAAAGTGTGTACATTAGAGTAGTTTTTTTCAGTTTCACCCTGAAGATAGCTGCTCTGAGTGCTGTGTCTTCACTGAATGAATTTTCCTGAGATTACAGTTTTGCTTAAGAAAATTAATAGCGTTGTTACCATGGCTTTAAAGCTTTGTGACACATTTTGATCAAATAACACAGAACTTGAAACAGCGCTGAGTGAAATCCATAATGTGCGTGCTAAAACCCTTGAAATATAATTGTGAATAGGGAATTGGCTTAGGCAGGTACAGTTATAAGGAATTTATACAGGGGTTGTACCATTTTTAGCAACCATTTCCCCAGCAAGAGGCTGGCCACAGGTGGGGAGTCCCTGAGCAAACCTCTGCTTCTGCAGTAATGGAGCTGCTCCATCTAGGGAGGATCATGTAGGAGGAATATGCTTTTTCTTAACCTTGGAGATTACTCCTCCCGGAGTACTTTGTCAAGCTCTGGGCCAGTGGTGCAGGGAAGATGAATTGGAGGCAGGAGATTAAGGAACTGGATGTTAATTGGGGTGGGGGAGGTGAGAAAATGCCTCAGACTGAGCTCCCTCACCTGATCACCCCACCTGGCAGAGGAGAAAGGGAGGAGATGGCTGTGGAAGGATGAAGGGGGTTCTTTAATTTTGCAGGTGCAGACTGAGGGTGGAACCACCCCACACCTTTCAGCAGGGGCAATCCAGCTGGGGTGGCTGTAGTCTGATACTGGGCAGTGCCCTGGGTTGCTGGAACCTTGGAGTTCTTTAATGTTCAAAAGATCCACTTCATTTTAAAGTAGAAATTGGCTGCAGAGCTTGTCATGTTCTTCCACCCCAGCTGTGGGGCTGCTGACTTCACAGTGTGGGTTTCTCAACACCACAGATTTGCACTTTGAGCTGGTGACTAAAAGGTCTGGCTTGGTGTTGAAGCTGGTGGGTAAGTGCAGGCTGCTGTTCTTTCTTTACTTTGTTACCGCAGGTGTGAAGGGTTTGTAGCCCAAAGAAAAGACATAATAGCTTCAATGGGACACCTTCAGTATAGAGCCTCTGCTCTATATTGAATGCAAACACTAAAAGGGGACAATTAAAAGAAAATAATATATATGATTAACTGATGTCGACTTGGAATTGGTTTTACATGCTTCAGTTGAGGTCAATGTAAATTTAATGTAATGTACATTCAAGATAAGTAATTTTAGGTAGCCAAAGATGGCTTTAAAGCAAGGGTGTTAGCTTCTGAGTTTGTTATATACCTGTTTCAGTGTCATTTGAATAGGAGATTGGATTTGGAATTAGCACTGCAGAGAGAAAGCTGTTTGGCACAGTCCTACTGTTCTTCACTTGATCTATCCTTGTGTGAAAAATGATAGCTGCTTCAACAAAGTGTCAGTTTTCCAAGTCTTTTGGAGCTCTGTCTTAATAGTAAGGTGTTTTGATGGAAATGGAAACTTAAAGTTTTTGGGTTTTTTGCTGGTTCCACAAAACCAAACTTATCTAGGATTGAGAAGCTTTAGTTTTCTGTGTTCATGTTTCTGTTATTCTACTGGTGAACAAAACTCATCAGAGTTTCATCTGCAGTGAAAACTGTGCTGGGCAGTAAGCATGGGAGGCATGGGCCTTAATATGGTGCTTATGTAGAGGAATCTTGCACAGGTTTGGATTTATAAAAACCTACAGTATGTAGGTGAATCTGGCTTTGGCTTTAAAAAAAGTAAGACTGCTTCTCTAATCAAGACCATTGATTGCAGCTTTGACAGAGGCTAATATCCAGGTGACTGTAATTGTGTCTTTCATGGGATAATGGGGACCTTATCAGGTGTTTATGGTGATACGTCTTGGGTTTTATTCTGAAAACTTTGCAAGAGGGTTAAGTTACATTAACACTAAAATATTACTTCTTCCCCCTCCTAGAGATGTACTATATTGTAAATGAATAGCATGTTTCATAGGTCATGAACTTAATTATTTTAACTAACTGCGTTTTCTTTTTTGAGGCAGTCCTAAATGTCTTTTGGAAAGTTTGAAATTGTAGTAATGGAAATTCCTTTGGAGACCTAAGATATTCTGAAGGAAAATGAGTACATTAAGATTGCCTTAAGCTCTCAGAAGTTAATCAGTTCTTGGGGGCAGTTGGGTAAAAGTGGTAGGCAAACCTTAAATAGTAACACATTTCTTACAGCGGTTTTCCTTGCTGGCTCCCTGTGTTCCCACAAGAGTGGGAGCAGGGGAAGAGTGTAAGAAATGTCTGCTCCCCCTCTACTAAGAAGGAAAACAGCTTGTGAGGAACTGACTGAAACCCCCATAACCTCGTGTCAACCCCTCCCTGGGGCGAGGAGGGGGAAAGGGAGAGGAATTGTGAATGAAATTATGTCTGCAAAGAAGGGAGGGGAGCAGGGAGACCTGTGTTAAGATCTGGTTTTACTTCTCATTATCCAACTCTGGTTTCACTGTGTGTGTAGTGTAATAAATTAGGTAGTTTTTTTTATTCCTTGTTGAGTCTGTTGTGCCTGTGACACTGATTGCAGAGTGATCTCTCCCTGTCCTTATCTTGACTCCTAAGCCTCTCAATGTATATTTTTTCCCCGGTCCAGCAGAGAAGGGGATTGATAGAGCAGCTTTGGTGGGCATCTGGGCTCCAGCCAGGGTCAAACTACCGGAGAGTCATTGATAAGCTCAGCTTTGGCCAGTGACCAGTCTGTTTTGGAGCTAGCTGGCCTTGGCTCTATCTGATAAGGGGGAAGCTTTTAGCAACTTCTCACAGAAGTCACCCCTGTAGTCCCTAATGTATGTGAGCAGCATGAACTTGTGCACTCGTATTCTCTCTTTTGGAGTTGAAAGCATGTTGTAACAGTATGTTTGGACTAGGAAGGATCTTTTCTTTGTGCTGGTAGCAGTGTTAATCTAGAGCAGTTTGTCTATACCTTGGAATCTAAATAGTATTGCTTGGCAGAGGGAGTGATGTAGCACATGAATGAACAAGTGACAGCAGGTCCAGCTTGCACCACCTGAAATCTCATGAATAGAGAGTTTTTTTGGGATATTTTAGTAACATCTTCTGTTGTCTACAATATCAAAATTGGACCAGCGATAGTTGCTAATGAATGTCTTGTTTCAGTAAAAAATAAAAGTGTATTCTGGTAACACTCTTAAGTATATTATTTCAAGAAGGAAGGAAAGGAATGCAAGTCTGAAAGCAAGAGATATTTGATTATTTGGAACCAAACGGCATTCTTTGAAAACTGAAGTATAAGAAACTTGAAGCATTTTCTGAGCAGCAAGATTTCAAATAGAAAAAAAAAAATCACAAATCTGTTGTATTACAGTTGTATTTGGTTATTTCAAAAATCCCAAGCAAAAGTTTTGAAATTTAGTGGAAATTCCTCTAATCTTGGTGTTTCCAGAACTGACAAATAGACTGTATTTTATCTTAAGTTTTAGTAGTGGATGAGGGGATTTTATTTGAGGTCTGTATGTGAAAGTTTGAGTCTGGGTGTTACAGAAAGTCAAATGCTGAATTGGTGTTTTATCCATTCTTTGAATAAACATGTTCTGAAGAACCAGCTCTTGGCCCCACAATTCAAGCAGAAAAATTAATGAAATGTGGTATTTTGTGCCCAGGGAACAGAGGATTGTGTTCTAAATCTATAAATGGGGTGGTGGTGGTGATAGTGATATTTTCAATTTAATAGACTTGTTTGGTGAATAAAAGTCAAGCACGTATTCCTGGAGAAGAAAAACCCACAAATTTAGAAACATGACTGTCTCATCAGGCTAATTAAGCCACTGAAGCCACATGCACGCTGGTGATATGTTGCAGCAAATAAAGTTAATCCTGTATTGCCAATGGATAGATTTCTAGATAAAAGTGCAGGTTCTCACTTCTATACAGATTGTTACTGTCTGTAAACACCTGAGAAATTAAGTAATCAAATGCTGCCAATATGGTATAAGCAACTATTTTGTTTGCTCTCCTATCTGGATTTCTTGTTCTCAAATGACTGATCTACTGTACTCACAGCACCACGACAAATTGCATCCTGGGTTCTTTTGCTGGAAAAGTCTTTCCTAGTTTCTGTTATAATGTACTAAGTGCAACCTGTGCAATAGAGTTATATTCTACTCAGCAAACAAAACATTTGAGTCAGCAGATAAAGGCAACTGCATAAACTTTGATGGCTGTGTGTTTATAAATGTGTGTACAGTACATTTTCCAACACTAATTTGTGCTTTATGAATGCAATAAACTAGCATATTAATCTTGGAGATTAAACAGGATCTTGTATTATCAGCAAAAAGTTATTTTCAGCTAAAGTGATTTATTTATATGTGAAAAATCAACAATTTACTGAGTGCTGTTTCAAATTTTATCTTTCAAATATTTTTTTCTTTTTCTTCATAATGTTTATACATTTCTGTAGCTGGAAGGTTATAGCTGCAGTATTCAGTTTGGTACTGCTACTATCAAGCTGCATTATTCTTAGCACATTATAAACACGAAGATCATATGAAAGTTCTGATAATTTTGGTGTTTTGGATTAACAGTTATAAACCTAAGTCATGTCACATGATTATATTGCAATCCAGAGAGTAATATCAATTAAGCCTTTGTGTCCCTAGTGTGTAAAGCAGAAGTAGAAAAATAATATCACGTATCAGTGTGACCATTTCCATAATACAGACTTGTATTATCTTACATGCAGGTGTAAAAATGGTCCTTTCATACTACAGAAACTGGTTGAGGCCAGACCCATCATTAATTAGGCCATGTCACCATTTGCAAGTAGTGTGGGTAAATAGGTGGAGGGCAGTAGAGGAGAGCAGTCAGACTTGATGACCCTGTGCCTACTGTGTACAGATTTAATTATTTATCTCAAAATCTTTGACAAACTTCAGAGTGACCCAGTGGACTGAATGCTGATTTGTGCCTAGGGGCAGCCTAGGAGCACAGTCTTCAGTTTATTTTGAGGCAGAGGAAGCACATTTTATGGTTCCTTGCCACCTGTGTACAGACACTACTACTGGGAGTAGCACCTGAAAATCATCACCCTGATCTGAGATAAGAACACTTAGATAGCTATACCTGCTATTTCTAGAACTGCATGGTGGGTTTATTACAGTTGACACTCAATAATGTATGTAGAACTTTTTATTTTTTATCAGGAACAGGTAAAACAGGGGTGAATACTTATTGGTTTCAGAGTCTTTTTCTGGCATTGCAATTTTTGTTTCTAAAATTAAGCACTCCTGTTAACAATTTAAAAGTCTGTGAGTATTTTCTCTAACTATACTACTACATACAGTAATTGTGTAGAGTAGGAGTGTTATATGTCAGCTATTATATGTGTCTATAGTATTAAGGACATGAAATGGCCTTGTTTGTTCTCATGTGAGACGAAGAAAATAGTCAGGATATTGTCTTCTGTGAAATTTTACCTGTAGTCAGTTTAGTAAGATGACACATACAATTCTTCTCTTTTCCTATTAAGTCCTGTTGTATTAATAGGCTTTCAGGCAATTAGTCTGTACAACTGGGCTATCCTTTCATAGTTGTATAAAATCTATAGTGTTTCTCACTTTATTTAATATCTCTTTTTAATGATCTTTGGCTTGCTGGCAAAAGTATGAAGGGAGCAACTGCAAAAATGTAGTTTGTTATTCACTTTTTAAGGTCAATATATTGATCAGAATTCTCTGGTTAACAATTTTATATGCCGTTTTTCATGTCCCCTTGTAAACAACGTAATGTTACCTTTATCTGGGGGGGGGGGAAGAGGGGGGGACACAGTGCACAGGTAGCTTTGCATAACCATCTAAAGTGTGCCCAGATTTCATAGCTGTGACTGGTATTGAGAGTCAGCGTAATGTCCTTTGTTTAAAATACTTCCTACACAGATATATTTACTCACTGGTTACATGTTGACCAGATGTATTCCAACTGTTTTTTCAATTGCTTGTAGGTGGAAAATTCCAGAGGTTATATCAACGTGAAACTGAGGCAGGTTCAAATATATCTAATCAGGTTCACTGGCCACAAAGTAGCTGTAACTGTCATCTTTCTGTGTCTTGTGTCTGGATGCAAATTGTTATTATGCTCTGGTAGGAACCATTGTTTCTCAGGAGCAATGTCAGCCTTGGTTTTTATTAATGTTAACAGCTTATGATATTTTGTATGTGTGCTTGTATATAGAATTTAGCATTAGTGATAGGTATTTATGTCTTTGTATTGTCTAGTACTACTATAGTTTAAGACTGGGGGGTGTGTGGAAATGTGCTTCCCCAATTCATACGTTCTTAAGGGCTTTGCTTAAAACTGAATAGCTCGTTATTTGCACTCTGGCTCAAAGTCAGGTGCCTCACTTGGCAGGTGTCAGTTCAGGTTAGCTTTTATTGACAGTTTTTCCCCCTGGAATGGAAACCCTTAATCCGTGTGCAAGTAGGCCTTGAACTACAATGATGTTAGTAAGTTACAATTATGCTAAGCTGTAATTATGCTAAGCAGTTCATGCAATAAACTTGGGGAGAAGAGTAAAGATAAGGATTTAATGTCTGAAGGGCCAAGATAATAAGGTCACTGAATATGTTTATTATATTTACATAATTATTATTCTTCCATTTTTCAAGCTATTTGTGTGAATTAGTATGTAATATAATGCAGGTTCCTGAGACTTTTGAGACTGCTGCATGTGAGGGCCTTAAAATGTTTTCAGCTAGTGATAGTGCTGATGCTGTTGTGTGTCTATTGAAGCTCCTGTTGGAAACTGAGTGATAGGGTGAGCATATTGACAGTCACCTTGGCTTCAGTTAAATTAAGGTCCTACTGGATGCTCACTCTGTTCCCATGTTAAGCACTTAATTATACTCTGACACTTGGATAAAGTTTTAACCATCTCCTGTCCCCTAAATGCTTAAGTTAAAAAGATGGCCAGTAAAAGGTATTATGCTGATGATACACAACATCATCTTCATTTCAGTTAGGGCTCAAAGCACTACATTAAGCAAACATGAGACGTCTTGCTGGGTTTATATGGTTTGTGTGTCACTTTTTCCACGGCTTAGATGAAGTCAAAGCCAGTTGAACTGTAAGTCCTAGAATCATAGAATGGTTTCAGTTGGAAGGGACCTCAAAGCCCATCTAGTACCAACCTCCCTGCCATGGGCAGAGGTACCCTCCACTAGGCCAGCTGGCATAAAGCCCCTTCTAACCTGGCCTTGAACACTGCCAGGGAGGGGGCAGCCACAGCTTCTCTGGGCAATGTGTGCCAGTGCCTCACCACCCTCGCAGGGAAGAATTACTTCTGAATGTCTAATCTAAATCTACCCAAGTCATGCACTAGATTTTAGGTAAAGCTTTGGTGTTTGATTAATTCACTTTTATCAGCCGGAATCTGTTTTAGTTTACTGATATATTGTGTATGCTAGACTTGTCCTGAGATATTGAATGTGATGGATAGATAACACATGGGTCAGATGTTAGTTAAGTTTTGATTTTATTTCTTCCTTTTACATTACTATCTTCTGAAACAATAACGTAGACTTGATCAGAAATGCATGATGATTCCAGCTGAAACCTTCATCATTGCAGTTATTTTTCAACACAACTTATTCATCCTGAATATCCTCTCTGACCAAATTAGTGAGCACTTCATAAGGTGTTGTAATATGCTTATTTCCCTCCTAGCCCTTTGAAATACTGCCCTTTGTTCTCTTTGGTTCTCTGCAGTGCAGTAAAACTCAGTTTTGTTTTAAACGTCTAAGATGTGTGTTAGGGGCTTTTAATAGCTTTGTATGAAATTCAAATTTAAACCATCAAATTCTGTTCAACTGTCACAAACCCTGGATATGCCACAAGTCTCCCAAGTGCTTTAATTTCTGATACTTATGTTCCCTATCTGCCTTATGTTGTGCTTCTGGTCTTAATCTGACTCACCTCAGATGCTGAACCATTCACTGTTGCCAAGTCTAAGACTTGTCAAAATTTGAAGACAAGTTTTTCCTTCTTCTGTGAAGGTGTCTGTTAACTTAGAGAGCAGCATCCTTCCTGGGTCTCTTATATAAATTGCTTAATTGTAAGAAGGTTCACATAAAATATGATAGATACAGACTGAAATTATACTGTTGCCATGGAGGATTTGAATTTAATTTCAACCTCTCAGTGCTTCAGTTTATAAGTGTAACAGCTTCAACAAACAGGATTTGGGAACCTGTCCCTGCCCTCCCCAAAGAGGGGCTTTGGTTACTTAGGGCATAGAGTAGTAATGCTTGTGAAAGTTGCCCAGTCAACTGGGTTAGCTAGATTGAGTTTTAAATCTGAATACTGAAAACTGTTGTGTGCAAAGAAAAAAAAAAAAGGGGAGGGGGGAAGGGAGCTTTTTGTTTCCCAACTTGTTATTGCCAGTTAACCCCTGAATTTGGATTTCTTAGCTGCCTGTGTTTGTAATTGCATAGGTGGAAACACACAGATAACTTGAAATATTTGATCAGTGTAACTGCTAGCCACCGAATGAGGAATGGATAGGAACTGTTAGAGAATCCAGAAGCGAAACTGTAATCTCTCCTGGTGGATTTTCCCACAAGGGCCCATATGGTAGATTCAGAGACTATCATCTTTTTGTGCATTTAGAGACTTGTCATGCTGATGAAGATTTGTTGAATGAACTTGTGTGTTCTCAAATTCTCTGAGCTCAAAGCATTATTTGCTTAACCTAAAAAGCCAAACTGTTGTGGTTTTGAAATAATTAAACAGCCTTAGAAAAGCTCTCTATTTAGAGAATAATCTTATTGTATAACATAACACCTTTTTCATCCCAAGAGTCATCCAAATAATGCAAAATCTAAGTGCACTATATCAACCATGAATACTTGGCACCTATTTCACTAGAAGTTGTTTATACAATTTGTTTTGCCTCTTTAGTTTTATGCTTCAGATTTTCGTCTTCAAGAGGGTATTTTTTCATAAAACTACTTTTGCTTGTTTCAGTAGGGTGCCTCTGCCTAATAGAATGGCAATCTAAATTTAAAATTGGGTTTAAGAACAGAATAACACCCTGATTCTCTCCAACCTGAAATTGTGTGCATTATGATGTCTGTGTTCTTCTTTACCGGGGGGGCACTGATGTACTGAGAATTTTTAGAAGGGAAAAATGCACAAAAATTAAAGCATTTTTAGATGCAGATGTATTATGGACAGTGGATGATGCTAATAGGTGTTTAATAATTTATATCCCAAACGTTTTTTTTTAGTCTTCAACTGTGTATCTCTTGTTAGCCAACAGCAGACTTGTTATAGCATCTTTGGCCTTCTCACCACTTAATAGTTAAAAAAACCAACCCCAACAAGACAACCAGAACCTTCTGCCACCTTTGGAAAACCAAGCACCAAAGTGCATTGTTTTAATACTATGAGAGGTTCTAGTAGTTTGTTGTTTTTCTTGATGCTATGCTGTTTATTACAGAACCAAATTATTTAGTCCAAAAAGATGTTTTGTTATCTCTGCTTGAAAAGGAATAATTACAAGCTTGTAGTTGGGCTGTCTGATCCTGAAGAACTAGGAATAACTATAATTAGGGTCATCAATTGTTTGAATTTGGAAGGTAGCAGCTTGTCAGTACTTGTGTGCCAGTTTCTGTACAATAAATTTGAAAAACCCCCAACGCTATTGGGAGTATTACTTTTTAATCCAGATTAAAGCTTTTGAAGCTGGTTTTTGATATGGAAGCAAATTAATGCCTGGTATAACACCAAAGGTTTATAGTTTCATTCTTTTCCAGTTTTGTAGGTTGTCATAGTTCTGCCAAATACTAAGTTTTGAATATAGTTTTTCAGCTTTAAGTATCAAGGCCAACTTCAGCCATGTGGTGAGTTCATGGTTCAAAACCAGTTTGATTTTTTTGTCTAAGTTCACATGGAAAACAGCCCAGAGGAGGTGGAGGTCCACTTTTAGGAGTCGTATCTGTTTGGTTCAATCAACTGAATACTCTACAAACTTGTCTTGAGGGGAAACTACCACACCCCAAGATCACATTCTGGTCCCATAAACCATCGAGTGACGTATTTGCCCTCAGTGCTTTGGCATTTTGCAGTAGCATGATGCTGCACAAAGCCACATCATCACTACAATCTTGCATGCTAATCCAACATTACTGTGTTCTGATGCATCAGCTTATGCTCTTGGAGGAGGCTTTGAAGATGTTAACCTTATACAAAAGTCTGTATTAACCAGTCTGCTATCGTATGTAGATGCTCTGTGAAAAGTAAAATGCCTCCTTTGGTCTTGTGATGGTTTGAATACCTGTATAATATACTGTTAGCAGGGAAAGAAAAATGGGTGTAGAGTCCTCTGTTTTTTTGGAGTAGTGGTGTAGCATCAAGCCCAGTTGTATATATTTTTTATAACTGTGGACTATGGAGTAAGTTATCAAACTAAATCAGTATAACATTGTCTGTGAAACAATGATACTGAAGCTTTTTATAGCTCAAGTCTTTCTGGTTCTCTGATGCAATTGTAGCTGACAGAAAAGTCTAGTTTTAAAATTCACATTTAGATTTAAGAGAGAAAGTAGAGTCAGAAACAATGGAAGTTCCCCTTAAAATAAATAATTATCTGGAAAAAGAAACAGCTAAGAAGCTTGGTATGTATATGTAAAAACTGCTCCAGGCTTTAACTTCCCAACATGAAAAAAAAAAAAAAAATCTGAGCTTTTGTTCAAATAAAGGTGTTGGTTTCTTGTGTAAGAAAGCAAGGTTATTAGCGTAAACTGGTGATACTGAGTTTTGATTTTTATCTCAGAGCTTTACTGTAAAAAGCAAACAAAACCCACAAACTCAAAAAAACCAAACCTAAACCAAAAAACACCAAAAAAACCAACTCACCAGTACTGAACTCATTCATCTAAGAAAACATCTTCTTTCACATTGACCCTTCCCCCTACTAGTCAGATGTGCTCATTTTTATCTGACGTTCAGGTGTAGAAATTGTTTCTTGAGAAATTAAGATGATGTGATGGATTGCTGTATGCAAAAAGCAAGAGGTGGTGACAGCTCTTCTTCTACAGAGTTGACCGTCCAAGTTTTATTTTAATTTATACCTAGTTATGAAACATACTTTGGTTTACATTGATTAAAAATTCGTGAAGAATGGCTGATGTTATATTAGCATTGATGAAGAGCGTGCCTACTACATTTTGCATGAGGTTGCCATAGCAACTGTACTGTAGAGTGACCCAAATTAATTTTCCACCAGTCACTAAGTGCCCTGTCAGTTTTTCCTTGTGCTAGGGATAAGCAGGCTGGAAAGTACTTGGTTTTTTTTTTTTTTGAAGAATACTGCCTGATGGTTTGTCTCTTGAAAGCAATGGCTTAGCTGAGCGGTTCTTCCACCTTAGTTTTTGCAGTCATAAGAATCATATTTAAATCTCACTATTATAGAAACACTTAAATGAATAATAACAATTGAATGGAAAAAAATATATAATATCTCCATAGTAACTGGAGTAGACAATTTAGTATGGTCACTTGCAGCCTCAGGCTTTGAACTCCTCTATTGCTTTTACATCTGGGTTAGTAAGTTCCTGTTACTGAGCAAATCTTTCCTGGGCTTGATCTGAAAAAGGCCTGAGGATATAATGCTCTGTGTTTCTAGCAAACTCCTCACAATTAGCAGGGTGCTCAGGGAATGCCAGTAAGAGAGTCCTTTCCCAAGAAAATGATACTAAATTCTCATAGAGGTATTAGCTATACACAAGCAAGAAGCAGCTGAGTTCCACTTCAAAATACTTTTGCTTGCATAGTTGGTTTGCATTGTGAAGTTACATGAAGTCAGTTCAAGTTTAAGTTATTACTCTAATTATTTGGCACAGTAGGATAGGAAGGCATTTCAATGTTTTGAGGAACCTTGTGTAGTTTTTGCTCAGTGTGTAGTACTTGAGTACTTTGGGCTTCCTGTTGTATGTTACTACTTGTATCTTAAACCTCACTGCACTGTGCTACAGCCTGGCAACAACTAGGAGGGCATTTAGTGTATGTATTTCCCTGTACTGGAAAGTTTTTTGCCCCACCATTGTTGCTGTTCTTTCTCTACTTCTCTCTGTGCATCAATGGATGCACGTTTCTCACTTGAAGCTCACTTGTAGCTTGCCCATTTGTGCAATCTTACATATAAGGGTCAATTCTGAATGTGGATTGAGTGCATCTGCACCCAAATACACCTCTTAATATGCAAAGCAGTGTAATTTCTAGTATTTATTTTCATTGATAATAGATAAGGTACCTCAAAAACATGATTCTAGAACAGCTTGTGCACAAAAGTTTTGCAAATCTAAAGTGCAATTTTGCTGTGACCTGTGTAATTACTGTTCAGAATTTGTATGTTACTAGCTTATACCTATGGAGTGTTCATATAGGCAAATTCATAAATAAGCATACATCTACCTTGCTGCTTTGTTCATTAAGAAGGAGCCCTTACAGATTGAGTCTGATCTTTAATAGGTTAGTTGAAAGAAACCAAACTACTAGGGTACAAAACTTTTTCTTTAGGTGTAATAAAAAAGTCTTGTTTTTATTTCAGGACAAGGGGAAATGGCACTAAGCTGCACCAGGGCAGGTTCAGATTAGATGTTAGGAAAAAAAAACTTTACTGAAAGAGTTGTCAGGGCCTGGAACAGGCTGCCCAGGGAGGGGGTTGAGTCACCATCCCTGGGTGTGTTTAACAGATGGGTATAAGAGGTACTTAGGGATCTGGTTTAGCATAGGATGGGAATGGTTGGACTTGATGATATTAAAGGTCTTTTCCAACCTTGTGATTCTGTGAAGATGGTTTCAAGAAGATGGAAAACTGGCTTTCACTGGCTTTTTTTTAACCCTTCCACTGATTCAACTCAAATCAAAATGTGTTCATTACTTTTATTTTATTAACTTCTTGAAAGAAATCTGCAGAAACTCCACAAATATAATTTTGTGTTTAAACCTCTTCAACTAGGTTGTATTTTCACAATTCTCCTCTTTCAAATATTAAAAAACATTTTCATAGCAACTCTTACCATGATTTTTTAGTACACTGAGGTTTTGTGTTGTATTAATAAAGATATAGAATTTCTGCTGCTAATCCTAATTCCTGCTGCCTTACAGCTACTGAAGAGGGTTTGGGGTTTGAGTATGTTTCTGTGTTGTTGTTTTCTGAAATTTGCTTGTTGCTTAAAAGCACATACACATATTTTCAAAATGAAAAGTTGGCTGTTTACTTTTACTGCTTAGCTGTTTGGATGCTTCCTATATGAACTTCAGGCTTGGAAAAACCTTTATGCTTTCAGGCATTATTTTTGTTTGGCAGAAGACTCGGAGAGAGTACAGTAGGACAGTCTATCCAATCTTATGGAACAGTGGTGACATGGACTTAGTTGGTTAGGGCACGTATCCAACTTCAGAGAAAAGAACTGGGCTTCCTTTGTTATGCTGCAGTGCCTTTTTTAAAAGTCCTGTTTTTAAGAAAACTGAAAACATGCTGTTGATGGCTAATGATATTCTGTTTCTGAAATATTAATTTCTACAGAAGCCAGGTTATTTATGGGTAAAGACTTTCAAATATCATGTCTTTGAAGAAAAAGCTTTTTAACTCCCAGAAGTAAATTTTATTTTTTACTCATAAAAGCTGATAGGATTTTGAGGGCTGAGCACATACATTTGCTTCACGTTTTGCAAAGTCATTGCTGATATGAGAATCTCTATCGTCTTACTCATGTTGAAGTCCATTTGTAATCAATATGCAAGGCAGAGACACACGAAGGAGGTGGAAATTTGCACTGATGGTCGTTCTCCTGCTCCCACAAACTTCTAAGACTTTTAGAGTGTCATAAGAAATACTTGTGCATGCTACTTTTCCTCTGGTGTATAAAAGAAAGTGGACTAATGGTGTGGCTGCTTAATTTAGGTGACTAAATTGGAGACCCAGGATGTCCCTTCTGGTCCTATGTTATCTATTTCATGTTTCTTCCAGAATGATAGTGTGATAGAGTTGAAACTCACTTGTTAATTGTTTTTAATAATCCAATCATTTGTAATAATAATAAAAAACTCCAAACAACCCAACCTAGTACTAGATTTAAGGGAGCAATGTAGTGAAATAAGTTGAAAGGAGGCTTAAGCAAAATTTAAGGAACACACCAGATACTTGGAAGACCTATGCAAGAATAACAAACCCTGCTATTACACTATAATATTCTGTAGACAGGTCTTACTATGTTTTCTGTCCACGTCTGGTGTATAAAAGCCTAAAAGGTACCTGGATGCCTCCAATTGCGTATTCTCTGCTCAGTTGTGCTTGTGCAAAGGGAAGTTACTCTGGTGGCTGAATAAGAGGAACGTTGTTAGAGCCTTTTTTTACATTAGGCCTTATCCCTTTTGTTGAAAGTGTAGGAGTATTACAATTCCTTGCAATGAGACTTGTAATTTGTTAAGAAATTCTGGGAGAGATTTGACTCATTCCTAAATGGCTTTCGTCTTCCCAAAAGGACTGGTTTTGTGTAGATCTCAAAAGCCACTCGCTTACAAATATAATGCTGACCTGATGTATGCCCAATAAAGATGAAATATCTGAAGATTTTGGAATGCTTAAAACATCACTTACATAAGGAAGACTGTATGTTCTTATCCAGGTTTTTCAGCTACCCTAATTTTTTTTGAGGCCACTGTAAAGAAAATTGTTGATAAACTAGGTAGAGTTTAAAAAGAGGATAAAGGAATGAATGTAGGATGCACAAAATGTGCTGTAATAGTGTGAATTGTACATGTACCTGCATGTTTTCATGTATAAATATTAAATTTACTCACTTTTTTGTTTGAGTGTGGTCAAGCACAGATGGAAGGAGTTCTATTTATGGAACAGAACAAGATTTTATGATACAGTCTGAAGAACTTACCCTCCTACTCTCTTTAGGTGGATGTGGGTTTTTTTTTTTCCTCAGGTACTACTCATAGCTACTATATGTTGCAACAGATAATGAGGTGGCATAAATATCCACTGAAGACTACTTAATTTTTCTATTTGGCTTTTAATAGGTTTGGATTAAATATTATTAAGTGGGGGAAGGAAGAGAAGAGCAATTAAACATGCTTAAATATTCTTATTTCAGTTGGAAGTCTTAGTTTTCACTGTTACTTCTAGATCTCCTTGAGCATGAAAGGTTTTTTCTTTAAGTGTGGGGATGAGAGAAAGGGGTTCTGTGACTGCTGAGTGACTTCATACAGAACTACTATGTTTTCAGGAAATAAAGCAAATATTTAATTACCCCTGCCTCAGCTGTAGGCAACATATTAAAGTTTAATTTTAATCACTACAGAAAAGAGGCTGAGGGTTTTTTCTTCCTCCTGTTCTAACTCCTTTCCTGTCTCCATCCAGTGGTTTGCTGGGGGCTGCCAGAGCAGCACAAGAGATCCTGCTCAGGGAGTTGGATGCTCTGGCTTCAGGCATGTTTGCACAGAGGGGATCTTGGAGGAGGGAAATTTGGCAAAGTTACTGTAGTGTCTAGGTGTTGAGTCATCAGTTTTACATAGATGGTGCAGAAGGCAAGCTGGGAGGAGAAAAGTGGTGTGCACAAAACATTTCCAAAGTGCTGAGTCTTTCTAACCACTGACTGTATAAAAGCACCTGTTTGTGGAACTTGTTACACTACATCATGTAAAACTGAAATGACAGAACTTGAAAAAGTTATGGTGGGGGAAATAGGTTTAGGTAGTACCTGTGGAATGTATGCAGGGTGTTTACTAGCTCCTTCAGATTTCTTTATCCTCTACTCCAGAAATAAATGCTACTATACATCTACACAAAGAAGGATGTTTGTTCTTAATATCTGTTTTCTTTTAGTTTGAAGATGACAAAGGTAGCAAATGTGTTACCCAAGAGGAAGCAGTAATGAAAGGGCAAATGTTAGTAGCTTTTTTTAATTCAAATTGGTTCTACTAGGCATGGCAAGGTTTGTAGTGTTTGAGACATGACTAGGTTATTCATAGGCAAAATGGACTGATAGACTGAAGGGAGAAAGAAGTATATACATTTAATTCAACAAGCTAATTTGCATCTGCTTGACTTGAATTTGATCCAAAAAAATTGCTTTCTAGTAAGTCTTTATTTACCCTGTGGGCTGATGGACAAGAAACATCATAAAACCTGGGTGCTTTATTTTAAATCCTGACACTGATGTTGAAAAGGGCTTTGTTCTGCACATAACTTCCATTGTAAACTATATTCTAGTACAGGTGTTTGTGACCTAGCATACTGTCCCTTATTAAAGTGTCAGCAGGCATGGTACTCTTCACACTGTTCAAGAAGCTAAACACCATCTAGTTTACTCACCCCTGTGAGGAATTACCTTAGGAAAAATGAGTCATTCTTTAATGCAGACCATTTAGCTGACTTGCTTTGTGCAGTTACTCAGTCAGCTGTCTCGATAAAATAAGGAGACAGCAAAAGAGTGGACATGAAATCTGCAAACTCTTTTTGCTGTGGTGGCCATCATCTCAGAAATTAGACTATTGTGTAGAAGGATAAAAATCACCTATGTGTCCTTCCAACCTGTCTGTTACAGAACTACTAACTGAATACAGAGTTTAAGTTTTTCAGTATCATAACTATAACAGTATCCTCCCATTTAAACACAAGCCTGTGCTACTTCAGGAGTTCCTGCTACCCTTGGGTTGTCTCTGTAAATTAAAATGTAACCACAGTTGTCAAGCTTTGGGCTTCTTCCCAAAGAGGCATGCTCCTCTACTCTCTGCGCAGTGGCTGCAGGTCTGTGATGCTTCCCTTAAGTAGGTGAGCTTTGGAACCAGATCAAGCTCAGAAAAGGATTTTATAGAGGTTTTTCATCTTTGTTTAATCTTAATGCTGGTCAAAACTCTTGTTGATCTGAATGACTGTGTCACAGGATGAGAGTTTCTACAGGAAGAAGGAAGATGGTGTGAGTGTGCGGTGAAGGCAGGTCAGCCTCTTGTCAGAAGCTGCTGAATCCACTTAGGCACCTTATGCAACTGTGGTGTCACTTGTGCTTTGTGGCAGTTTGCTAATGAACTTGCTTGGGGCTGAGATCCATGAACATCTTCAAGGACCTGGCTTTTCTGATACGTATGGCTTAACTATGCTAACCAGTATGTTATTCACCTGAAAGTAATGAGAGTAGACTTGACCTACGAAGGTTTGTTTTTGTGCAAATGTGGTTAAAGTTGTATTATTACTCACAATGACTAGCTAGATCACTTGTAGTTCTCAAATATACATGCAAGCTTGTATGATTGCATCTGCCATTAGTTTCTGTGTTTGCCATTATAAACATATTGGCTGTCTGGAGGTCTTCTGGAGACTGTTTGCAAATGGCTTATCTTATTGCTATATGACTAAGCAGGGCAGTACAAAGCCTAAGCTTGGTTTGATTTGCTTCTTGGCTGCATTTCTGAAATTGGAAGCCCATGAAAAATGATCTATCTGTAAGTAAGCATTATGCTAGTGGGCAAGTAGGTAAGAAAGAGTGTGTTATTAGCCTTAAGGAATCCTACTGTACCAGGAGGTAATGGTGACTGTTGTTTCAAGCCAAGATGAATTACTTGTGCAGTTTTTAATTTACTGAACTCTGTGATCTTCCAGAATCATCTAAATTGGAGCTGTGTTATGAATGTATCTGGCACCTGTTTTTCTTTGGAAACAGTAGCTCACCTTAATGTCTTCACCAATGTTGGCTTGTTTTTTTGGTTTTTTTTACTTCTGGGTTACAAATCCCTGTTGTGTGAGCAATTACAGAGACTAAAATAAATACTGGGTCTGCTTGCACACTTACAACAATACCAACGTTTAACTCTGAAGGTTGTAAAGTTTATTAGGAGGAGAAACTCATTATGCAACTGATTTCTAATTCTCTTCTTCCTAGACTGTACAGTAGGAGCTGGAATTGCTATTTCATGTGCAACAATTATATCATGTTACATGGTACAGTGAATGATATTTTCTGCTAAAATAGTCAAATGAAAGTTTACTGTCAAAGTATGGAGCCTGCTTATTTTCCTCTGGTAAAAGCCATCATTAGTTCATAAAATGCATTCTTAAATGTAATATAAACTAAAATAAACTAATTTTCCTTTGAAGGCAGAAAGTTTGACAGACTTGCATTTTTAAAGGCCTCTCAGATTGCTGCAGAAATATTTTTGGTTTTCTATTCTGTTAGTTAAATGTGCCTTGTGGAGAAGTTGCTGTGCTGTGTGATGTATGTAACTTATCACTGGGTGGTGTCAAGATACACTTGTTGGAAGGCAGAAACCTGTGTAGAAGCCCTGGATCATGCTCCTCTCATGCTAAGTCTTATTCAGTAAGCCACAGACCAGACTCTAAAGTCTTGTATGATTCACTCCAGTACTTAATTTCTCTTTAGATATTTATATTGTCCCTAAAAATCAATCCCTTCTTTTACCTCCAGAACTGTTTTGTCTGTATCTGAATTAGGAGGTTGGTTCTAAAATTTACTTCCAGGTACTACAAAAAGAAAGGTATATGTTTTGTTTGTTGGTTGGTTTTTGTTGGTTTTTTGGTTGGGTTTTGGAGGGGTTCTTTGGCTTTGATTTTGTTGGAAACTTTAACAACATAGCTGCAGGTTTTTTGTGAATTTTCTGGATCCTGTTGAGGGGGTATCAGGAGAAATGTACAGAGATCTTTTAATCATCTACACACCTCTGTCTTGGCAATATATTTCTGCAACAGTTACTAGGGAAAGGAAATGACCTGTTTTGTTTCCCCTGTTAAATGTGTTAGTATTCTAGTAAGTGAAAGGAAGTGAAATATTATTTCTGAGTTGTGGAGAGTGGAAAGAGGTGTTTGGATGGTTTTCTTCGCTTTGTTTTTGTTTTTTTTTAAAAATCAGTTAGATAGTGGGTCTGATGTCAGAGGGAGCATGTCCCTGGGGAAGTTTGTAAATTTGCAACTTCAATATGCCATCACAAACTAGGCTTGTAAATAATTACATTTGGGTTTGTTTATGACTGAGCTGGTTGCTTCTTGTGTAGTTTTTTGGGGAAAAACAAGAAGTAAACTTCTGAAAATAACTTACGAAATATTTTCAATATGAAAAAGTCAATATTCTTATTAATGAATTTTAAACTATTTTCTGTATATAGAAAGTGAATTCTGAAGCAAAATCCTCATATAACCTCTGAAATGTATGGATCCTAGGCCTCTTTTTGGTATTAAAAGCCACAAAGAAAAGCTGACTTGTGAGAAATGCTTCTTAATTCATTAAGCATCCTGTGGCCATTTACAAAGAAAGTGCTTAAAGGGTTTTCAAAAAATCCACTTCCCATTAATCTTGCCAGAAACTCAAGTGCAATATTACTCAGGGACTTTAAACTGTGCCAGTACCACAGTGCATATAAGTTCAAAATAAAGGCCGCACACAGGAGATAAGTGAATTAAGGTAACAACATGGATTTATTTTGCAAGCGAATTTGTAGTTGCATGACCAGCTAGGATGGCAGAAGCAAAAGGACTGTGGAAGTGTCTGTTTGCCAACAAATATCTGTAACCATGCAACATCATGTTTTTGTTTCTTTCCCACTACAGGTTTCAGCATTTTTAATACTGTGTTCTAGGCTGCAATCTCTAATTTAAGAATGGTTTTGTTAGGCCAGAGCAGAAATTTCTATAGCCTAAGTGTTTCATTTCCTATAAGGATGTTCAGTGTCAGTACCCCAGGACCAATACAAGGATAAGTGTGTTGCAAAGCTTCTTAGAATATGGTTCCAGGGTCTGTGATCTATTGCTCAGGGAAGGGCATCTTGAACCATGGAGGATGTCATTGTGTTTAATTGTCTCTTGGCTTTTGAATCTGTGAGTATTTCAAGAACACTTCTTGATGCCATCTGAACTCTCTGGAACCATGTAACCCTCTGCAGCAAGGAATCCCATGGTTTAAAGATGTGTGATTGCTCTGTTACTTTGTCTTCATGGAAACTTTAACTCTACAATGATAAATCAGAACTGAAAATTACAGTGTGTCACAAAAAGAATGTAGGAAGGATCAAGAGCATCATGAAGCTTCTTTTGTCCTGGCAGTCATAGAAGTAGATAGTATCCACCATATGGAATCAATTTTTATAATGTTAGTCTCTAGGTATTATAGTAATAATGAAGAGTAAGTTAATGCAGCACTATGCTGTCTGTAAATGCTGTTGTCTGGAAGTTTTACAATTGAAATGAGAGAATAGCATGAGGTAGGAGAGACTAAATGTGATACAATGCGAAGTACTGCAAACACTATTAGTATTCATGTTTTTGAGCAGTTAGGGGTTTAAAAGGTGGTTCTTTCTATCTTTCCCTAAATGGAAATTTGTTTGCAAGGTACAAGTAGAGCAGAACTGCAATGGAGATATGAAGAAAAAGGTATTTGAGGCTTGAAGACAGAGTTCTTTTAATGTCATAAACCTCCTTTGTGCTACTTTAGCTTTTCCCACTTGTGAAGATGTACCTAATTACTACTTGAAATCTCTCCTTTGTAACCACCTTATATGGAGAATTAAGTAGGGATATTTTCTCCTGCTCAAGTATTAACTATGGTTAGATACAGACTTAGTAATGAAGGTCTGCAGGTGAGCTTCTCAGTTTGAGCTCTCAGATTTGTAAGTCACAAAGTTGATGGAGTAGTAGATTAAAAAGAAGGCTACAAAAATAGCAAAGTCTTTTCAAGTCGGGGAGCAACACAGAGAGCATTCTGGGTTTATTTAAAGTAAAGTTGTTCAGTGAATTTAGTGCAAGTGAGTATGACAACAGCTTATTTTCTAAGTTTACTTAAGCCCTGTTTTTTGAAGAGTATCCCATAGAGGAAAAGTTATTAAAATGGCTATTCTGTGGTAGCTCCCTTGAGTACCCTAAAATTCTTCAGATATTGTAGAAAAGCAATATAGAAGAAATATATTTTTTAAATGGAAAATGTCTAGTATTTAATGGGATCACTAAGCAGGTTAAAATCCAATCAGGCATGCAAAGGGTTCTTCAAGATACTAGGTTACATACTTATTATTCAGTATTGATTGAATTATACCCATTATTGAGAGTTGAGCTGGGGGAGAAAAGTTCAGCTGTTATTAGGAGGCTCTAATGTTGTTGAAATCAGTAAAGTCAAGCTGTTTGATTTATAAGAGGCAAAACTAGTTAATGTTGGGATACTTTGATGTACCACTCTGAATATGTAATTTAAGATTCAGATATTATGCAAAACATCATGCTGTAAAAATTCTGTATTATTCCAGGGCTATAGCGGATTTTGTATGTGAATTTTACAGAACAAGGTAGGAATTTATTGGTATAAAGAATGTTTAACTATCCTGTATGGGAGTTACAGTATTAGGACTTTTACTAATGAAAATATATTTAGCAATTTAGGAAGCTGAAATTTTAAAATTTTAGGACACAATCATTTGGAAGGTTATGTGTTACTGTATTATTAGATCATCACTTGGGAATGCTGACCTGTTATTTCTCTGTAATTATGACAACAGTTTTAATCTTGGCATTAACTTTTTTTTGTGTATTCCTCTGCTTTTGTTGTGCAATTAACCTTCAGGGTCTTTGTACTTTTTTTTATTTTTTTTTGGCACTGCTTACATCGTGTTGCCAGAAGGTCTGAAAAACTAACTGCTAGGCTAGGAAATGAACAATGCAGCACACTGTAAAAAGGAGGTGGGGGAGAACAGCTGCTATCTTTTGTTGGTTTAAATCACTCCTCCTGCTAACCAAGTACAAAATATTTTTTTTTTTGTTCTCAGTAATTATGTGAATTTTGGTTATTTAGAGATGGTTTGTATTCACTGTTTTGGAAAGAAATTTAGAAGTGAAAAAATTGATTTTAAGATCCTTGGGTCTTGCTGCTGATATATCATCTACTTTTCCCCTTGGGTTATGGCTCTGCTGAGAAAATGCAGGAGTGGACACTTGCAAAGCATGTTTAGATTATCACTTAGATAAAGGTATATGAGATGAGATTTAGTATGAATACCTGAAGGACCTTGTAGGGGAAGCTTCAAGTATTTCTTAATTTCTAGTTTGAAGGCCGTCATATTAAAACATGCAATGTTATTTTTATGGTGGTCTTAAAAAATATTCAGTACGTAGTCCCTAAAGAAACATAGGTTTGATCCCTAAGTCATGCAAATCAATCCAAACCAAATGTTTGAATCGGCACTTCTCAGGTTTTTTTGACCCTTGTTAACTTCAAATGTCGCTATGATCCCTTGCTAAGAAACAGCAAAGCTCATCAGTGAGAATCAGCAACGTATGTGGCTTTGAGAGCTTTAAAAAATAACCCTTGACCTGAAGGCTGAAGGCATGTTGGTAGTAGGAAGAAAACTTTATTCAGCTTTTAGGCTAGTAGGATTTCATGGCATGCCTGTAATGTCACAATGTTTCCAGGTGTCTGTAAGGATGGGGGTGTGGGGGCAGGAGGGGGGAACATGAACACAGCAACAGTGGTGTTGCTTTTTGAGTAAGGCAGACTTGCCTTCCTTTTAAAAAAGTCTGGACAATGAATGTGCTGGTAATAAAGTGTTTAAAATTAATATAAATGCAAATCCCTTCAAGTGGTATGTCACACATTCAACTCTCTGGAACTAATATGTTCAATTGGATCTTATTTTGAAGAGTACCATAGTAGCAAGCAGCATAGAACAACTTCCTTTTACGAGATGCCCAATTTAATGCTTTCAGTGAATATATGTGTAAGAAGTCTCTTGCATTATGTCTTCTCTTCTGTTTTCCAGTCCCCCCTTACTCTTGTGTACCTTTATTTTGTGTTTTCAGTTGTCTTAGTGATTATATTTTTTTCTTCCCCCTGATCCTTTCTTTCCCACTCTGCTTAGTTTTGTTCTTATTTATTCCTTTATGGTTTTCTTTGTGTGGTTGAATGAACACAGACCTGAAAGAGGTTGGACACATCTTTCACTGTACGTGAGTGAAGGCTGATGGTAGGAGAAGGAGATGAAAGGCAACCTTGTACTGCTTTGCCATGTTGTTCAGGTTGTTCTTGACTTGTGTGGGGGGAGTGGTGCATTGCCATACTCATACACAAATAAGCTAGGAGAAGCTGTTCTCTGAGAGGAAAGGTATATGAAGAGAGGTGGCTGAAAAGATCAGCTGAAGATGAGAAAAACCTTGAGGAGCTAAAGACTTGAATGGATGAGCAATGATGATATGATTAATAGAGCCAAATTGTAACTTGAGGATGAGACCTGATGGTGTTTGGAATATCTTGGTGTTTCCTAGGATACAAGGTGACATTAAGCTGCACAACAGTGACTTATTGAGCAATCTTTGTTCATTCTTGCATCATAACCTTGCCTTTTTACTGTGTTCCCTTTCCTTTGAGGACTGCTGCCAGTTGGGGGGTGGGAGGGTTTGAAGGGAATCTTCAAATCTGAAGACTAGCTGCATGCATCACCTACCTAGTGCATCCACCTTCTTGAATCGTTTTCCTAATTTGAGGCTTATTTTGCCTGTGCCTGTCCTACTTTCATGTGCACTGATGACACCAATTCTCAGTTGTTCTTCTAGGTTTTGATGGCTTGGTGTTTCGATGGAGACTTGTTCTATAATTCACTACTATGGCATTGACTCATGAATTCTCAAGTAGCTTAAGAGTAAGCTGCTTTAGGTTAATGTGAGGCAGCAGTTCTGTGTGATAGAAGCATGAAGGCACGCGAGCCCTCTGTGCTTGGCCGGTACCCAGTGAGCACTGTGCTGACTGTGAGATTCCACAGCTCCCTTTCTGAAGCGTGCAGCTTCACACGTGGTTGTAACTTACTGCCTAGTTAATGCAGTTACAGTTTCCATTTTAACACAGCTGTAAATGTTTACGGCAGCCAGGCCGGTGTGCGCTTTGTTTACATGTGTTCTGCTCTTCTGATAGGGAGAAACAAATTATACCGTTCTGAAAAATAGGTAATTGCGTCTTATGCCTAATTGATTTTTAGAAATTACAATGCAGATCTGATTGAAGAAAGCTTGTATGTGATCTGCAGTTGGTTTCCCAAGGTGCACATTTCTATAAAGGAGAGCCATGCAGCATATAAATGACACCATCACTTGGTATGTGTTTAGCGAAGAAATATTTGCAGCTATTCATAGTGTTTCAGCCTTACAGACTATGCTGGTGGATTTATTTTGTTGTTAATTAGTGGCACTTAATTTGTTTATAATTCAGTGGCAGTTGGGGGAAAGAAAGGTGGTGTGAGTAATGGATACAGTGGATACTTCAGGTTAAACAAAAAATAGGATGTGATTGTTTAAAGTTAATTGAATATTTAGTGGTTTTAAAGTGAAACTGGACTTTTTTTACCATCTTTCAGAAATTGTGTGAGCAGTCACATTAAAAAAAAAAAAGTGTCATCTTGGCTTGTTTTATATTGACACATGCAGTTTGGCAAAACTGAAATGAACTTCCAAAAAATATTGTGTCCTAGTGCTTATGCTTTTTTAAAAGGTTTTGGATAACAATTTGGAACTTTTCATATAATACTACAGTGACAATTGCATCTGTTGCATTTCACATGATTATTAAATTGTCAGCTGTTTTTTCAGTCAAATACTAAATTTTGTCTTCAGATAGCAATAAAATGTTTTGTAAATAAATGAAAATGTTGGAATGTGAATTCCCTTCCATCAGTGTCTGTAGGTGTGCCAGGAACATGTGTAATGGGTAGTTACAGGCAGGGAACCGAATTCTCTTTTGTTTTTTTAAATAACTTTCAATCTTGCTTCCTAGTATTCCTACAGTAGGTGTATTGGAGAACATCCTGAAACACAGCAACTCTTACAGTTACAAAATAGATGCAGTATTTATTAAACTTCTATCACCTCTGAGAAGACCATTTCTATTAAGCACCTTAGTACATGGTGCCTTACCCTCCCAGTTTAGATAAGTAGAGGACGAAATTATTCTAATAAACTGTAAACTAGAAATAGTCTTCCCTTTCTTCATTTCTTTAATTCTCTATACCAGTATTCCAGGAGTCCTGCTATATTTCACTTAGAATTCTATGTTTACTTCTGCTTCTAACTGCAAGAGACAGAAATAATATTTTGACTTGTACTTACAGCAAAAGAGCAAAAGGAGGAAAAATGTATTTCTCTCTTATGGTCTTGTGTGTGTATATGAGCAGTAGAAGGAGTTCAAGTCCTTTGGAAAAATGGCTTCTAAAGCATGTCACAGCAGAGGACTGTGGTTCAGAGAACTGAGCATCTGATTGCTGTGGAGTTTAGCTTCTTGACATGCTATCACTCAAGTTCACAAGATGCTCTTGAAAATACATCCTTCCAGTATTTCGCTCCCTACTGAGAGAAGCACTATGTAAATTTGTTTGCAGTAGCTGCTTTGCTTTCCCTCGATCTCCCCACCTTTTATAATCTAGGAACTCTTACCAGCCTTGGGGATAAAGTCCTCTACGAGCTTGCGGCTGATGCAGAGTATTTGTCAGTCTCCACATGCAGAAGATATAAAATACGATTCTGTAATGTTGTTGGCAAAATAGATTACTACTTTGACAGAAATGTATCTCAAAAGTAAAGTTAGTCAACTTCTTCATAATGTTTTATAGCATGCAAGATGGCAGCCCAGAACTCTGTGCAGGGCACAGGGGTGGACTGTTAAGAGATATGCCCTTGCCAGAATCACTGTAAATAGATTGTGTGCTCTAGTCCAACCACAAGAGTCTTTTCTCAGTAGGAAATATTAGTGAATTTGCATCTTTAAAGATCTAAAGGTGTAATATAATCAAGAGTTAGGGTATCCTTTTCCTGAGTGTAATTACCCAATTCTGAGAAACAGCAGCCCGTAGCAGCAGATCTGGAAACACTTGGAAAGAGGGGGTTTACATTTTGCTACTTGTAATGTCTTGCAGAATAAACATTTTTCTCAAGTGTAGCCTGAAAGATAATTATATGTTTCTGTCTGCAGCTCTGCTGCCCATTTTCTTGCAGCTGGTAATTTTTTCAAGATTAGTATTTAAGCTTTGTTCTTTGCACATGTTGCTGCTATCCTTTTCCAAAACCCAAATTACCACCTGTTAAGGTAATCTAATGATGTTAAGGTTGTTGAGAAGAGCTGTTGCCCTGTCAGGGTGAACACAACAAAACAGACGTGAACAGGTAGCAGCATTTCCCAGGCTCTCTTGACTGCCTTTCTTGGGTGTACATATCAACAGTGCCTAGAAAACTTAGCATGAGGTTTAGGTCGTGTTTGACAAAGTTCAAGCAAATTAAGAAAGTTTGCACTTAGCATTCCACCTTATTCTTAGCCCTTAGGTAGCTATTTTATCATGGAGTAGCTGAGAAAGCGATACAGCTTGTCTGGACCTGCCTTGAACAGTTTTGGTCACACTCTAGAGATCCCTGCCAACTGATGTGATTCTATGAGCAACTGAGTATTTAATTCTTAGGACATTTGTTATTGGCTTAGCTAATAATATTATTGGTTGTAAAGCCAGTTTGAGGCATGTCAGGTCATGATGAGAAAAACAGGCACAATATTGAGAAAAAGGTTCTTAATGAAAAATTAAAATGGAATTCTCCCTTTGGAAAAAAAAATGAAGTGTGTGAATGAAGTGGCACTTCAGTGGCAGCATACCCAGTTCATTTCAGGTATTAGTTTCTGCAGTACTAGAAATACAATTAAACTTGTCAATGCTTACGCAATAGAGAATTTTCTCTTCATGCATCATCACTGTGTTATGGTCACAGACACTAGCATTTATGAAGGCTTGTCTGAAATTAGTCTTCATGGTTTGGCGGTTGTGGAAGTTTCATGAGTGTTGTAATTTCTGAAGAGAATGTCATATTGAAACAGGAAATTGCTTTTCTTATCTGAAATACATATTTGTGTGGTGTTAAAAATCCTTTCTTTATAAATAAGTGTAACGACACTTGACATGTGGGCTCCTTGCAAGTTTTAGTGTATATAAAATATATTTTGTATGTAATTTGTATTGTGTAAAGGGCTAAGATTTGGGGAAGACCTTTTTTTTTAAAAAAATCCTTTCTGGAAGGATATATGTATTTAAATTCTACAGCAATAGAGGAGGGGGTATTTAGATAATAGATTTTTAAGAGATTGATTAAAGAAATGTCACCCTTATCAGGATGAGCAAATTATTGGTTTTGCCATGGTTAAATTCCTATAGTATTTATTAATACATATTATCTTGACCTGTTGAAGAGTTTGCATGCAAATAGTGCTCTCCATCTGTCTGGATAGGGATTTTTATTAAAAAAAATACTTGTGAATGTTTTTAATCAATACGAAATGTTTTTGTCAGGAAGAAATCTTGCTGAGGGCTCTAGCTATTGCACTTAAAAACAGAGGGGAGGGGAACAGGAGAGGGGAAACAGATAGTTCTTTCTGTGTCTTCCTGTAATTGTTTGATGTCTGGGGAGTAAAAAAAAAAAAAACCAACAAAAAACCTCCTTAAAAAATGGAAGCCAACTTACATGGTTTTAAATAAATGTATTCTGAATTAAGTTATCTTAAAATTATTTGCTTGCATACACATCTTTAAGTCTCAAAAGAAATTGAGATTATATTCAGCTATACTTTGACCTGCATTTTATGAATTCATTAGAAATATATACATTTAGACTGAATTTTGCCTTAGCAAGCTTCAGGGTATTCATTGATTTCTAAAACCACTAACAAAAATTGTGTGTTTATGGGATTAGGAAGGTATTATGAGTTTTGCAAAAATAGTATATAACTTTTTTTACTTTAAGAAAGAGGCAGAGTGAACGGATTGAGTCCTTGCTGTACAACCATCTCTGAGCAGGATGCCTTGGGAAGTCACTTCTCTGCAGCCTCGTGGTATTTTCCCAAGGCAGAGATGTTTTTCAGGCTTAGGGTTTAAGTTGTTTGAAGGAACTGGCAAGCTATATTAAGTGCAGCAAAGTTGTATAACTAAAGGTACAATGAGATTTTGCTTTCCTTGACTCTACTAATGATTTCAAAATTTTATTTTTTTTCTTCAAGGCTATGCTCCTGAAAAGGAGTCAGGTTGCACTGTCTGTGAGGAAGCTGTAGGGCAAGCTAGCATTTCAGTCACACACTGATGTACCACAGGCTCAATTCCCAGCCAGGGTAAATTGATACAGCTCTAATAAGGTGGCAAATCACTGCTTGATATTAAATGAAGATACAATTGAAACCACTGTTGCTTTAATTGCTTTGAAAATAGATATTGTGTTTGTGTTCCCTGTGTTACTTTTCAACGCTAGCTGTGGGTGTCCCTCCATTCCTGTAGAGCTTCCACAATGTTCTGCTCCATCAGTTCACCCTCATTGCAGCTTTTTGGTAGAAGACATGGTGGCTTGGATATTAAAGTGGAAAGATGCGGGTAGGCAATGGTACCACGTTGTTACAAACCAAGAGGTACTAGTAGTTTTAAAAAGTTCTGATGATTATCTTGCAGAGTAAATGATAATTGTGTCTTTGGTTTGTGTTTCATTATGGAATGCAGTGAGACCAAGGGTGCATGAGTGTTGTGTGTTTGGCTGTATTAGAAATGTATATTTGCAAGGCCAGTTTTATGAATAGCAGATGAGGATCCTTCAGGGTTTATCATACCATTCAAGTGGTATTAAGATTTTTGTCTCTGGGAAGTGTACAGGGTTGTTTTTTATCAAGTATTAAGACTTTTTCATCAATACCGGCTGAGGCTTATTCCTGACTCCCAGCATGAAAAGAAATAAAAATATGAAGAGTTTCCCTTTAGAACTCCTTGAAATAACTCTATAGCAATTAGAAATGGCTTTTTCTTAAGACTTCTTATCCTTTTTCAGTGGAGGAAAGGAAAGACAGAATATAGGAATAAACAAAAACCAGAAATATTTGTTTAAATATGTGGGCAGTTCTGCTCTGTATAGAGGAGAGTAAATGGGTTGTTCTGGCTCAAGAGCATAGATTTATTGTTTGATTCCAGGATGCACATAGTCCTGTGTAGTTATGAGTGACATCTGGCTATTAATGGCACAAATGCACTGCGAAGATGCATGTATGTGTGTATATGCCTACCATATAGAATGAATTACCTCCTTCCTCCTGAGCTCTGGCTCTGCTTGCTTGTTAAGAACTTGTCTTCAGTAGAGTGGATAGATAAAAGTGCATCAATGTGATTACATGTAATGGAGGATCACTGCAGAATGCATGGTTTACAAAAGATGCACTTAAGAGTATGTGCATGGACTAACTATAAAAGGCTAAGTCTGAATGCTTGTCATGGTTACTAGATGGCTATAAGAATATAATGAGAGAATGCCTTTGATCTAACTATAAAATGTGGTTTTAACTATTTATTGAACACTGGTAGACTGAGAAACTTGTGTAGCCAGCTCTGTAGTTGTGTTCAGTGACAAGGGTGTATTTTTTTTCTCCTACTTTACAAGGTACAGGGCTTCAGCTCTTCCCCAGCTGCCCCAGCGTGGGTCACTGCTGTGGGATGCAGGTGTGGAATGTGTCTCAGTGTCCCAGGCCCAGACTGCTCCAGCCTGGTCCCCAACGGAGTCACAATCCCCACCCTAACACCCCATCCCCCCAGTAAATCTTCTTAAGCTTGGATGTCTCTCTCTCATCTTTGTGTCTCTATCTTCCTCCATGTGCTGCAAGTGCTGGCAGAGGCTTGCTCCAATGCAGATCACAGCATCTCCTGTATGTCTCCCCCTGCTCCAGCGTGGGGCCTCTCCATGGGCTGCAGGTGGGGTCTGGGCCTTTTCCATGGGCTGTGGGGGGACACCTGCTCCACCATGAGTTTCTCTCTGGGCTGCTGGGGCATGTCTCTCTCCAGCACCTGAGGTGCATTCTCCCCCTTTTCACCAACCTTGGTGTCTGCACAGTTCTTTACATCTTCTCACTCCCTTCTCTGAGGGCAAAAAGCAGCTGCTTGTGTTTTTTTTTTCTCCTAAATGTGATTCCCAGAGGCACTGTAATGGGCTTGGCCTTGCTCAGCAGCAGGTCCAGCCTTGAGCTGGCTGGTGTTTGCTCTCTTGGGCCTGCAGAGAGCTTCTAGCTGCTTCTTGCAGAAGCCACCTCTGCAGCTCCCCCTTTTCTGCCAGGACCCAGCCACACAAAACTACAACAGTATACAGACCATACTATTAAATATTGTCATAAAGTTGCTTTTTTTCCTGCTATTAGGCAGTTCTAAATGCTAAATGTTTGACAGCTCTTAGCCTTTTTCTGACCGTGCTTCTGCTTTAGAGGTAAACCACACAAGGCTATTCTGAGTATGTCCTGCTAAAAGTAGAATGTCATTCACTCAGCATTATGGCTAGGTTATTTGTTTTAAATTTCCATGGGTTCCCTTATTTGAATATTTTTTTTAATCTTGGTACATAAAGGTTTGTTTCTTCAAACCTTTCTAACTTCAACTTAATCAGACTTGCTTAATTTGCTAAAAGTAGTTCAATATGTCACTCGTGCAAGGCAACTCTGTATTTTTCTCTTTACTAGAGGAAGTAGTTGATTACACTTTTTCAAATCAAAATAGACATTATTTCTTAGGTATTTTTCTCCTTGTATTTAACAAGTAAATACTAATAATCTGAATATAAATGGCAAAGTTTTCCTGTGGGGAATGTTAATGATCCGCTAGCTTCCAAACATGCTTGAAAGAAGGAGAACAACTTGCCTGGAGTTCTTAATCACATAAGAGGCAAAAATCAAGTGTGTTCCTAGACTTCTTCAGTGTACCAGTTTCTGGTAGTAATTTACCATCAGTTCACTGGCTTTATTGGAACACAAAAGCAGATACAATCTCTGACCAGGAAGCAGTTGGCATTGGCTGACCACACAGAGTACATAACTCATGACTACACCAATTAGATAGCCAGTATAGTATTTTCTGTTTCTTCTAGAATTAATCTACAGGACTTCAAGAGTGATCTTTGAAGATAGGCATTTGAATACTTTCTTAACTAGTGTGTGACTCAATTGACAAAAGTGTGTGTGTTTCCATTCCAGCACAAGTGTTATTTGAAGATCTGTTTATACTGTTTCTAATTGCAGTATCTGTTCATATAAAGCTCTGTAAAACTTCCATTGAAGAATTAGATTTGATTAACACTGACTAAAGGTCTGGCATCAGAAAGCCAAGTAGGGTTTAGCTTTTCGTTAAGACAGTTGCAACACTGGTATAAAGAGGCTCCCTGCAGTGCCTCTCTGTCCCATCTGGCTATAGCCTGGGTTCTCTTAATCCTTCTCTTTGATTAATGCTAGAAGTCACCCAGTCTCTGCATGTTTGACTCAAACTGATTGTAGTAAGTCTAGCTGTATAAAACAGTGTTCATGTATATCTGCCTGATGCTGTTCTTAATTCAATTAAAATGAGGAGAAGATACAACTGTGAACAGGGTAGACCGTGGTGAGTGGTGCCTTAGCCTGGGAGGGGATCAGTGTTAATGCTCTGACTGCAGTTTATGCCTGATGTTAATTATTGATAGGCTATGGAACACTAGTGCAGAACAAATGTGAAAAATGAAATAGTAACTAATCCTCTGCTTCTTAAATGGAAGGATTAGAAAATTCCCCTTGGGCTAGGAGTTAAAAAGCATGTACCTTTGCATATTTGCAGTGCTGTCCTCTGGCATCCAGCACCATCTGGTTCTCTTTCTTTGTGCTGGGTGAAAGTTGGGAAGTAAGCAGGTGTTACTTTACTTGTAGTTATCCAGCTGCTAAAAAGCATCAGTTATAAACTCTTCTATTAGTGGTTTTGCTAGTGCAAGACTAATACTTGTCAAATGTTGTTCTGTCTATGTTCTAACTGACACAGGTTTATTGTGCCTTCAGGCAAGTCATCGACCTGCTCTTTGCTTCCATTCCTATACTTGTGCAGTAGAAGTAGTAGTCCTGTTCCTTATCATCAGTTTATTTGGCTGGCCTTTTGAAGTGAATAGGCAGTAACTGATGATGACATTAATATATGTGTTATAGATGAATGCAGATTGTGCTGCAGAGAAGTATTTCAGAACCAAGCCACTGACTTGTGTCATCTATGAATTTCCAGGTTGTTTTTATACTGATGTACACCACCAACAAAAGAGATCTGAGGAACAGGCAAACAGAGATTGTTCCCCGTTCTGTTGTGCTATTCAGCTGCTACTAGCTTGGTGTGTTACTTAAGCCTTCTGTGCATAATAAGAAAGAGTAATGTACTCAGCTCCTAAATTCTGATCAAAATGTCTACACTAAGCTGAGTTTTTGTCTAACCTTGCTTAGAAACAGCTAAACCACGTGCTGTGTCCCTTCTAAGTAGTAGTGGGAAAGCTGTGTTAACAAAGACACAATTGCAGATAAAAAATGTTAGGATTATAAAATTTCTTCAATTACTGGGAGAGTCTTGATCTTCAAAGTGGTTGTGAGAGAAGGCATAACTTTTTCATGTGAAAGGTCAAGAATGCAAAACAGTACAATCTAGAAACTGATCCAGAGTCATTAGCACTTGGTGTTCAGTTGACCTTCAAAGACCTGTTCCCCACTGGGGAACTGTGGCTGGATGATTTCTGGAAAGGTGCGAAGGAATTTAACAGGGAACAGTGGAATTAACCACTAATAGTTCTCCTTTTATTAAGTACTAAATGAAAGGATGACTAATACATATAACTAATTTTGAATCCAAAATCAAAGTACAGCTGAGGTGATTTACATTTAAAAAAACCCAACAAGTCTGTTTAATGACTTGCTGGTTAGGATGCTAAATTTTGTAATGTCTCCAAAATATAGCTTCATATCCTGCTACTCCCATCCAGCAAAGGTGGGGGACAGTAGGGCTGCTTCTTTCCACCTGATGCTCTGTTTTGATTACTTTGCTGCCAACTTCACCAGAACAAGCTGGCAGAATGGAGTATGACTCCAGACCCATACTCTGGCTTTAGCCTGTACCTTGGGAGAAGATAATCTGGAAGTGCCGTCTCCCATGTGTGCTCTGAGATGAGAAAATATGAGGGCTTTTTGGCTGCAGCCCTAGCTCTTGTGAACAGGGGTAAAGAGATTCAGCCTCAAATCACTTCTCCTATTCCTGAAAGAGACACTGGAGATATTCTTGTCTTTAGGACTTACTGATTTGCTTCAGAAGCAGCATACATACTTCAAAAGAATTCACTGAACTCACTGGGGTAGTGAGCACTTAAATCAGTATTGTTAAGCAGTCTTTTTGGAGGGGAAAAAACCAACACCCACCACAAAATGAAAATCATTAAAAAAAAAACCAACCACACACCCCCAACAAAAACAAACAAACAAAAAAAGCCCTGTAAAAATCAGGTAACCGTCTTTACTCCCAAAGGGAACTTCATTTCCTCAGTAAGTGTTAAAAAAGGAAATGCTGGAATGAAAGCATTTCCAGCACTTTAAGAATGAGAAAAGGGAAGATCAATCCTCAAAATAGCAAATAGTGTTTATGATATGTCAGAGTAAATACTGACAAACCAAATGGGAACTTTGCCCCATTCAGAATAGGGCTATGATCTGGATATTCCACAGCATGCTTCAGGAACGTGCCTCTCCCTGTGATGGAAACTGTACCGTGCACCTCTGATACCTCCCTGCTGAAAAGCTTTGTTGAAACAAAAGGTGGTGAGAGGGCTTTGTGTTTGGTCTGGGTATTTCCACTGCAACTCAGACAAAATCTGAAACTAATATTGGAAATGTAGCGGCCTGTGTGACACAAGTTTTAAATAATGAAGGAGGAAAGAATTTGTTAGGTGGTAGACGTAGTGGTTGCTAACTTTCTGTCCATAACTAGTTATCTTCTTATAATTCCTTATCCTTTTAGAGATTTTTCTTCTCAGTTACATTGCACCTGGCTAAATCACTTCGTTCTGAAAAACAATCTGGTGTTCAGTTCCAAGCAGCTGCTAGAACTCATAGTGGATGGAAAGATCAGGTGTGCAGGTAACTGCAAGCTGAAGGGGCACTGCAACAGGACATAGACACCAGTTGGTTTTGTGTATAGCCCCTGTCAGTGTGTGGGCCATGATCACAGAATCACAGAATGGCATGGGTTGGAAGGGACCCCAAGGATGATAGAGCTCCAACCCCCCTGCCACAGACAGGGCCACCAACCTCAGGCCTAGATCTACACTGGTTTCTGTAGTTCTTGGCAGTAAATCATTTACACAGTGATATACATATATGTGTGTCTTGGTCCTCATGGCATCGCAATGTATATTTTATTTGGCTTGTATGATATGGAAAATACTGATTCTTTTTGTCCTGCATCTTGAGTTTTATTTATTCATGAGTACTTAAAACATACTAATTTGTGGCAAAAATCATGACAGAAGTTTGCACTTTCTTTTTTTGTCATAGTGAGCCTGGCAGCTGATCCTGAAGGATCAGGAAGAGTTTTGCTGTACTTTACAGCAGCTGGCTTCAACAGGCCTGTTTCCAGGCAACTACACCCTGTGTTTGCTGGCTGCTTGTATCTGCATTGCTGAGGATTCATTCAGTTTAAGATTAGAAACATGCTGAATTATGGCTAGAGGAAAGGCAGGTTTACGGTTGTTTATCAGATCCCCGATTATTTTTTTACTGAAGTCTAAGAAAAAATTGTCATCTGGGGCTAAACAGCCTAATTTGAGTTTAAATATAAATCAGAACAAGACTTCAGTGATAAAACAGACTAAAATTACTTACTTGACTTTTTCAGCATTGGAGGATAAAAGCAACTTTCAAGTTTGTTTTTCATAGGTGTTCTTGTTGAGACTGATCGATCAAAAAGGGATGGGGTGGAGGGAATGGATATAAACACTGGGTGAACAGCTATGACCTTTGTCCTTAAATCCCTTATTAATTTTACCATACCTCTTAAAATAAGAATGGTAATAGGTTTTGGTCTAAATTTGGCTAACTGAACTCAAACTGCAAGGAGGAGGCAAACAGAATGAAAATAGCTAGGAAAAGCAAATTATGGGTCTAGAACAGAAAGACCTTTAGAAATTCTCCAGTGTTACTGAAGGGGAAGTGACTGTATAAGTGTGAAAATAGTCACTACAAGGTAAAGGAAATGCGGATGGTCTTTGTATATTCACGAAAACTGAATTTTGGATATCAGCTACTTACCACATCTCTAGAGCTACCTGACTTTTCAGAGTCTGTGGTGTTGAATTTTACTAGTTTTTCTGGATGAACAGTGTCAGTAAGCAAGCACTAGACAGCAGTTGACGTGCACTGTAACATAGTTTTCAAATAAGAGTGTTAACTAAAATGCATAGAACCCTTAAATCATAACTTGTCATCTAATGAAAATCTGATTTCTCAAAAGAGAGCTACTATGACATGTATAACTTCCATACTGTGACTCATGCTGTAAGCCCCAATTGATTGTTACTTTATTTAAGCTTGAATTTTACTTTGAATGAGAGAAGTTTGTAATGTTCTTTAACTTATATTAAAGCTGTAACTGAACCAGGAAAGAGGCATGTTTCTTGATTGACTGTTGTCATTGAGGAATGCTGGATGCAAGTAAATGAAAGAAATATTTTTTTTTAATGGAAACCTAATGCTTATTTTTTTAGCCTGTGATAGGTTTAACAATGACTCATCAAGCTAAGATGCAAAAACACCATGAGTTGATCTATTTCTGGGTAAAACAAATCAAAGGGACTGCAAAGCCAGATTTTGGGTTGACTTGCGTGCTCTCCCTACCCCATGAGTCCAATGAGATCAGAGTTTAAATCAGGTCAGCACTTGGACTACTTTTTGGATAGTTCATCAGTTAAAGACCAGTCTTGTCAGCTATTATATGGTGCTGAGCCTTTTCCATGCTCATGAAAAAGCTTAAAGGGCCTAATAACTTCTTAAGGCTATTAGAACTGACTGGAGAGAACATCTGTAACATAAAAGGGTGAACACATGTATTCGAAGCTATCCAAAGAGATGTCTGTATCCTGAACTCCTGTTTAATAGCACGAACTGGGAGAGTGTTTAATGAGTGCATTTAGATCAGAGATCTCACTGGAGTACTGGGAAATGGACAGTCTTCAAAGTAACAATCGCCATTAGTGTGTGATGGAGCTGATGACAGGGCTGTCATCTCAGTCCCAGAAGTGAGTCGCTGAGTTCGAGGTGAGCGTTCTCAAGTTCTCCTCCTCAATAAATCTAGTCTGAAATCTTCATGGAAAACAAAGTCACATTTTTAATATGAAAACAACTTGACATTTTTCAGTTTACTTTTTAATGAGCATTGCTCTGAGCTATGTTATAATGAAATTTGCTTAAAAGTAGAACAGGCTGGTGATACTTGGCAGAATCATGTGGCATATGGTAAAACAGTTGTGATTTATTGGCAAGCGTTCTCACTTTTTGTAAGAGTGGCTTTCAGCTCAGTGGACTGTATTTTGATATTCAGGGCTTTAAGAAAAAAACCCACATCCAAACCTGCTGAGCAGTACACATGGATTACTTTTAAAAAGGTAAGGCCTTTCAATAAGGGTGGGATAAGAAGTTTTCATTTTTATTCTTTGCTTTGTATGTGGCATATGACTTTTTTGTCTAGCTCTTCACCCTATTTTTTCACCTTTTTTAGAAACATCAGAATACTCAGTAGCTTAAAAAGTACATTAGCATTTTTAGCTTGAACCAGGTGGGATTTCTGGGGCTGACAGATCCAGTTCTTTCACTGTAGCTGTCCATGTACTTACATGTGGCTTTCTTATTCTTGACAATATACTGAAAAAACTACTGCTAAAGATATGATTGTCATATGATTGCATCTCTGAATGACTCTGTAAATGAGTATGGAAGAAGTTACTAGGACTATGTGTTTTGGTTTTTGGGAGGGAGGGGTTGTTGGGGTTTTGTCCTTCTTTTTTTTTTTTAAACACCATCCTGTCAGAATTCTAGTTAGATTTAGGGTAGAGGTTTAGCAATTGCTGGTAGCATGTTATGCAATATCTTCTCACTGTTTTTCCAAAGAGCAGTTTTCTCTTGAGAGAGCCTGGTCACAAGTTCTATTGTTTCCCTTAATGAGTAAACAGTGTGGCACCTGATGCTTTTGGACAGGAAGCTTCTTTGTAGCCATTCCTCTAGATTGTGACAGAAGGCAAGCAGATGACATAACCATGCTTGATGATCCTCAAAGAGTAGACCCCATAATCATTTTGTGACCAACACATAGTACTGCTTTTCAGATTAAAATCTTAAAAGTATCCCATTAGCATCTTTCAATTTTGCTTGTTTCTCATCTTTATTTGATCATATTTTTCCTTGAATATAAGGCCTTAAATAATGTCTGTATATCAGCCTAGATACAGACCTTAAAAATGGAGTACTGAGGGTGCAAAACCTGAAGCATAAAGTATTTCCTATCTTGTTCACAGCTTATTAGACTCCAAACTGAACGTTATGGGTCTCAAGTATATTTTTCTTTAATGCAACACGTGGGGAGGACCTAAAACTAAAATATGTGTATTTCTAATGTTTTCCAAAAAGAAAACAATTACTGCAGGATTTCTCATGCTATCCATTTACTGATGTATAGAAAACAAGAGATGAATTGTTAAAAGCCCTGCTTTGGGTCCTGTTCAGCATGGATTGCTGTTCTTTGCATATGCAGTCATAGGCAAAATTCCTGCCAGTAGCCTCAGAAGGATTGTGATGTGGCCACAGCTTCTTAGACACTTGAAGAAATAATCTGACCTAACTTTTTGTGGTGGGGGTGTCAGTTTTTAAGTATGTGGGTGCTTTAGGGACTTTTGTTAGAATTCAGTGTTTTAATAACACATAGGATCTTGGAAAAGCATTATATAAAGCTATTGATTTTTATTTTCTTGAAGCATATGGCAAAGCTGAAATGCCACATTACTCTCAGAGGAGAGGTCTGTCACTAGTGGCTCATGTTCCAGGTCACACAGGGAAGGGATGGAGCTACTGTACAGGAGAAGTAGCAATTATTTTCACAGTTTGGTCAGATGTTAACCCATATTACAGATCTCTGGCTATGTCCCAGACTCATGGGCTCATGAGTTATTAGCCTTTTATTTTTTTTTTTAATGAAAGATTCTTGTCCTTATGATTGCAGAATATGAAATAGAGTGCTCTGAAGAGTAACTTAGAGGCAAAACTTCTGTGAGGCAAATGCCCTTTGAATTAGGGAGCGTGGCTACAAGCTGGGTCAATTATACTGGCCTGTAAAGAGGTGGGGTCTGGCAAAAGTCAAGGAAAATAGTAGAGTCAAGTCTGAATTACCCTCACTTGAACTGTATGCTTTTTAACTCATTAATAACTCTTGACCAGGACCATAGTGATGATATAATACAGCAAGCTTTCAGTATCACATATTCAGTCTAACCTTCATTTTTTCCACAAAACTAAGAATGACTGGGCGTGAGTTTAGTATATGGTAACTTGGTAATATAAATATATATTTTTGCTTTTAGGAATTACCTTGTGTTACAGCATACCAATTACACAATTACTAAGATTTGCTAAATACCCTTAGTGCTACATTCTTCCAGGCTGTCTTTGGTACTTATGACTTTTGCATTTCCTTAGAAATTAAAACAATTAATAGCTTTTTTGCTGTATAAAGTCATTGTTGTATTATGTGTGTGTGTGTATATGTTTATATAAATTGCTGATCGTTGTGTAGCTATATCTGTGCCAAAAAGTCAATTAATGATTGCCTTATTAGGGGGTTTTGACCAGAATGCTACAGCAAGTGGTTTTATTTTTCCCCCTCCCTCCCCCCTTTAAGTGTGGGCAGTGAGAGGGGTTTCCAATTAGTGAAATTTATAGGTTAGTTATGATTCATCTCCTGAAATCAGCTACGTGAATTTGAATCATTAGTACTGGATGTTTTCCACTAAAACCGTATGAAATTCTGCTTGGTATTTTGGCAAGGCTATTGTATTTGTCTTCCAGATGCTGCTTTTTGGTGCTGGCACATGATGAAGACCCTAAACCTTGAATGTAAGGGGTCAGTTAGGACTTTACTTCCACTGAGATTATATATATATACAGGACACTGAGTTGTATGGTTCTGCAAGTTAGATGATATTGCAGCCAAAGTAGGGAGGGAAGATGCAACTTAATTGACAATGAAACAGGCAACTAAGTGTGTAGGGTTTTTTAAACATGGAGCAAGTGTTATTTGACATAGCTTGAAAAGAATTACAGCATTTTATTACCAGTTTATCTGACTGTGGACAGGGGAAAAATGTATACTCTATATGTTGAGCACTGAATGAGCAAGGGATGCCATGTTCTAGCCTGTAGCAAGTCTCCTGGTCTGTTATTGATACTCAATGTTAAACACTAGTTCTGTTGGCAGTGGTAGTGCTCAGGTGAATTTAAGCAGCTGATAATATGTTGATAGCATATGATGATTGACATTTTTTTATTAGTTTGCTTTAATTAGCTAAATATGGTTATTAAAAGTTGGTTTTTTTAGAACCATAACTAGATATTTTTAATTTTGAAATAGGGTTAATAATTACTGTAATTTCCCTTCATTCCCTATATAAGAGCTTTCTGTGCACATAAGACCTCTAGAAGGGGACAGTCCAGAAGGTATCTAAAACTGCTTCTCATCCAAGATGGTCAACTTTATGAGATTTTTGTCGTGGGGTTAGTGGAAGTAGGAGCAACTTTTGAATTTTAAATTATCAATATGAAAGGTGAGATAAAACTTCAACTTTGAATGAACCATGGGTTTGAGAAAGGGTTCCTGGTAAAAATTTTACCTGTACAGCATCAGTAAGAATCACTCTGGGTATAGCTGACACCATGTTGCACAAAATACTTACATTTAAAGCAGGCTAACTCTTTAGTCAGTGCTGGCTGTGTTTGCAAGATTTTCCTCTGCCTCTGTTCTCCCAAAGCAGACTTATATGTGATAAGGCAGCTGCTAAAGGGAGGGCGCTGATATCATTGAGTCTGTAGCAGAGAACAGAATCAGGATGGGAAATCAAATTCCAGAAGAGAACAGGTGATTATTCCTAATGGGGTGAAATAAGCTAGAGCAGCTGTTTGTATTCCAAAGTATGGGCCTTTAGAGGAATGCAGCTTTATTACTGACTTGGACTATCAGAAAAAAATGACTGAACTGGAGGGACTGAAGGTACATTTTGAATAATTTGTGTAGAATATCACTTCTGTTAAATGGGGAATTTAATGGTTAGCTCACCATAATGCTGGTAGATAAATTGAGAGGAAAAACTCTAAAGCTTAACTTAAAAAGAAAGAGCCAGTTTTGTCTTAGACATCGCTCAGTTGTGGCAACTGGAATTGATTGAATTCTTGATACAGAAGGAATGACTTATTTGGTACTTAAGTTTTGACCCCTGGAAATGAGGTTGTAACTATCCACTGTACAGAATCAGTACTGTAATTACATGTTTTCAATTTATTTGCTATCAGTCTCAATGTATAACAAAGTAACTTTGGCGACTACATGACAAAAGTCTTCTCATCACTTATTTAACCTTGGTCAAATGTTCTTGCAAATTCATTTCTCTCATCTTTGCATTAGAAGCATGCCCTACCATTATTCATGGTAAACTTCATCATCCTGCTAAGTGTCAGCAACTATAAATGTGAAGGAGCTAAGTGGTTAGAAAAGCATGTCTTTTGATGTGCTGAAGAACAAAATATTCCAGAGAGCCTGTTTTGGCTTAGGATCTATGCCTTGCTGTCTAATGTTCTTTTCCTACTGAAAGGACCAAAATGTCACTAAAAGTGAGGTACTTTGGTGTAATTGCATCATTATTTTGTGCATGCTTAACCGTGATGCTCTTTGTAGCATGGAGAGGCAGCCTAATAAGAGAGGTTCTGATCTCTTATAAAAATAATAGAGCTTTCTGTATATAGGCTGAAATGTCAAATGCTTTTCTGAGGTTACACAAGCCTCTTTTATTTATCCTCATGGGTCTGGCTTTGTGTATTTAATATATGATAAAAAATATATATTACCATTTCTTGGTAGGTAGTCTATTGAACAAGAGTGGACTGAGCTGGGAGAAGGTAATGGGGCAGGACAGTATATGTAGAAAGACCATAGTCTTTCTGTGGGTTTTTTTTTTGTAGCTTTCAAAAAGTTGATACTAATAGATGTGACTGTACTGAGTATTTGTAGACAGTTCTCTCTCTTATGGATGAGATTGGATGTAACTTCTGGAGTTCATAGTCTTCAGCCACTGTGCTCAAACAGGCACCCAGAGATGGTTACCTAGAACTCTGTCCACATGGCTTTTGAGTATCTCCAAGGATGAAGGCTCTACAACTTTCCTGTGCAACCTATGCCAGTTGTTAGCCACCTTTACAGTAAAGGTGTTTCTTGATGTTCAGGCAGCACTGCACTGTCTGTGTTCCAGTTTATATCTGTTGCCTTTAGTTCTGTCACTGACCAACATTGAAAAAAACCTGGCTCCATCTTCTTTATATCTTCCCTGTATCCATATACATTAATAAGATCTTCCTCAAGTCTTTTCTATGCTTAATGGTCACAGATCTCTCAGCCTTTCCTTGTATGAAAAGTATTCAAGCCCATTAATCATTTTAGTGGCTGACTCTCCTAAGTAAATCCCAAGATGTTAAAGAGGACTGGACCCCTGTTGACCCCAGGGTATGCTGCTAGTTCCTGGACTCTGGTTAGACTTTGTACCAAATCTCTGGGCCCAGCTGTTCACCCAACCTTGAATCCACTCCCTGTTCATTCAGCAAATATATCACTAGCTTTTCTACAAGGATCTTATGGGAGATAGTGACAAAGGCCTTACTGAAGTCGAAGGGAGACTTACTTGCTTCTGGAAGCCCTTCTTGTCTTGGACATTCCTCACCTGATTCAGTGGAAGCCCTTCTTGTCTTGGACATTCCTCACCTGATTCAGTTCCAGGCGGGCATTGGCTTTTCTAACCTCATCTCTGCATGCACAGACAGGGTGTGTTCCTTTGTCCACCTCCTGTGTACTTCCCTCCCATGTTTGAGTCTGGATGCATTCAATTCTTGAGTATCTCTGGTGGGTATCTATTTTTGTGTACTTCTCTTTGTGGATATAGATAAGAGTATTTTGTGGTGCCAAATATGGGTTTTGTATTGTCCAAAATTATGTATTTGATTGTTCTGTTCCCTTTTCTAAAGGCAAGAAGCTGTGGCTAAAGTCTTAGTAGTCCCCCATTCCATTTGCACTAGCCTTACAGATGATGCAGATGTTATTCTCTATAAACAGTGGCTCCACAGTCATACTTTCTTTTAACTCTCCAATTATTGCATTTGTTAAATGGTTTGGTAACATTCAGAAATCTGTAAAGTAAAAGGTAGAAATCAAGAGGTGTTAAGAATGTTTTTTTCCTCCTAATAATCTTCTGAATTACATTATGAATTAATGTAAAATATAGTCTAAATATAGTGAGGTAACCAAGCTTCCTAGTGATATAAAACCAGCATCTTCCAAATTCATCAGACTCAACTGTGGAACTTGCAGCTACAAGGCCTTATGTAAACACTTATGCAAATATATGCAAGTAAGTCACACTGAAAATACTGTTTTCTGCCCACTGCTGCATGATAGCAAATAGGAAGTTCATTGGTGGGTTAGTCTTGGGGTTGTTTTTTTTAGGGCTGTATAGGTGACTTTGCCTCAGGAAGACCTTGCTTGAAGACCTAATCTACTTGTTAAAAATTCAAATCCTTCCATAGCTCCCGGATACTGTTCTGCATATACAGTTTGGGTTTTATGTTCCTCACTTAGATTTTCTCTTTGAGCAGAATCTTTAGTGTCAGAGGTCCTGGCATTATTTATGATTGCTACGTTAGAGAAGAACATTGTGTTTGAGGTAATAAGTTCTGGTTATCAAGTGTTTGTAAGAATATTGCAGCAATCACTTCAGTGTACAGAATTATGCTTCTCTAAATAGCTGACTTGTAAATACTTACAGTGAATTTAGGCGTGCTTTTTGTTTATATATTAAAATTACATCATTAGTGAGATTAACTTCTTGGGGTTTTTTTTGTAAATATTTGTCTTCTGTTGAGAAAAAAGCATCACTGCAGTGACCAATTAATAAAACACTGGATTTAGTGGGGCTTTCTGTTTGTTTTTTGTGCATGTGTTTCTGGCAAATAGACATGACTGTTTAGTTCAGAAAAGCTGCTGCTGGGTGTTCAGGAAAAGAAGGTAGTTGAGAGGTGCTGCTGTCATCTGAAAAGCATTACAGTAGAATTCACGTATTCCTTCTGGATTAAAAATTTGTATATTGTGTTTGGGTGACAAGATTTTGGTAGTAGGGGGATTACAGGGGTGGCTTCTTTGAGAAGTTGGTGAACCTGTGTCCTGGTTCTGGCCAGGCCAGAGTCAACCTTCCCAAGCAGCCAGCACAGGTGAGCTGAGTTAGCCCGGGCTGTTTCCACACCCTCTGCCATCACTCCCCCATAGAAGGGGCTGTCTGGGGAGGGGCACTGCCTCCAGAAGCAGCCTGAGTGGTGTTGGTAGCCGTTCCTGTCTGCTGGTCCTTGTGTCGTGCAGTGCTCTGTGATCACCAGGTCAGTAAGGTTCTGAGTGTGAGTGTAATTTGTTGCTGTTGTCCTACGTTCACTGTGATTTTTGACAGTAAATTGCTCTATCTCCTCCTCTGGGAGTGAGCGAGTGGTGTGTGGTGCTCAGCCACTGGTTGGGGCTGAACCACCACAACCTGGCACTGGCTAAGGCCAAGCGCACCAGGAGTGGTGATAGCACCTCTGGGATAACATAGTTAAGAAGGGGACAAGACCTGCACCCAGGGAGAGAAGTGAGAATATGTAAGAACAACAACTGTGTAGACACCAAGGCTGGTGAAGATGGGTAGGGAGCAGGTGCTCTAGGTTCTGGAGTAAAGATTCCCCTGATCCCCATAGAGAAGACCATGGTGAGTCAGGCTGTCCCCCTGCAGCCCATGGATGATGGTGCAACAGACATTCCACTTGCAACCCATGGAGGACCTCATTCCTGAGCAGGTGGAGACACCTGAAGGAAGCTGTGACCCTGTGGGAAGCCTGTGCTGGAGCAAGCTCCAGGCAGGGTCTGTAGCCCTGTGGAGACAGGAGCCCATAGTGGAGTAGCTTTGCTGTCAGGACTTGTGACCCCATGGGGGACCCACACTGGGGTAGGGTAAGAATGTGAGGAGGAGGAAGGAGCAGCAGAGAAAACCTATGAGGAACTGACCACAGCTGTCTTTCCCTCTCCTGCTGTGCCACTGAGGTGGAGAAGGAGGTAGAGAAATCAAGAGTGAAGTTAAGTCTAGGAAGAAGGGAGTGGTAGGGGGGAGGTGCTTTTAAGATTTGGTTTTATTTCTTGTTGTCCTACCCTGATTTGATTGGTAATAAATTAAGTTTTCCCACATTAAGTCTGGTTTGACCATGACAGTAACTGCTGACTGATCTCTGCCTGTCCCTATCTGCCTGTGAGCCTTTTGTTATAATATTTTTTTCCCCTGTCAGTTGAGGAGAGGGGAGTGATAGAGCAGCTTGGTGGGTACCTGGCTTTCAACCTGGGTCAACCCATCACATTATCACAGAATCCCAGAATGGCAGTGGTTGGAAGGGACCTCTGGAGATCATCAGTCTATCCATCCCTGCTAAAGCAGGTTTGCCTAGAGCAAGTTGCGTAGGGTGGTGTCAGACTCCACAACCTCTCTGGGCAGCCTGTGCCAGTGCTCTGTCACCCTCAGAGTAAAGGAGTTTTTCCTCTTGTTGAGGTGGAACTTCCTGTGTTCCAGTTCATGCCAGTTGCCCCTTGTCCTGTCCCTGGGCATCATAAAAAGATTCTGGCCACTGTGAAGAAGTGACTAAGAATTTGTCAGCCTGTACCAGGAAAGTGGCTCCCTTTTATGAAATACTATTTTTATTTGGAATAAATTTGATGCTAACCTTTACACAATAAATACCCGTTTATCTCAGAGGTATGAATCTAAATAACAAATCATTTTTATTACTAAGTATGTGGTAGTTTTTGCTTACAAAGCCTGTGTGTTTTGAGGAGAATGTAGGGGATTGGTAGTGGTTTTATGTTTCCCTCTTCCTTCTCCCAGGTAGCACTGTTAAAGGGAAATTAGTACCTGGTTCAAAGGCTTTTGATGTAAAGGCTTGTATATACGTGCATAATTTAAGCAAATTTAGCCCCACTGGTTTCATTTCAGTGGGCTAGGAAAAAAAATAGCTGAAAAGCTGCAGGTCCTTGAGGGACCTCTTTATTGTCAGTCGATATCTGAACCATTCTCAGAGCCTTTAGAGTTTAGCACTAATATACAGTTACTGAAACAGCAGAGAGGTATGTATTAAAAACTGCAGTGTCCATAGTGAAGTTCAGTTTGTTGTGGCAGAGTAATGCACGTGGCATGCCATCTTCAGTGCTAGTTTTGGAGGATTCTTCCAAAAGTTGAACAAGTTAGGGGAACTGTCAGCATTTTCTGCTTAAATTTCCTTTGGAGAGAAAGACCTTTACAAGTTCAATAAAAGAAATGATGTGACTGGAAAGATAACACTTCCTCTCCATCACCCCAAAAAAACTCTTCCCTTGATGTCCATAAAACCTTCTGCAATTTTTTTAATGTATAATGTTAATGAATGTGTGCTTTGAGATAATTTCAGCATAACTTTAATTATTCAGTGTTACATGTCTAAATTTTACATATTAGGTCCTAAATGTAATTTTTGCTATCCAAAAAACAGATCATTGCCTTACTGATTTTACAGTCTGGACTTATGAGAAGTTGTAATTTTATAACCATGCTAGCAGGAGCTGCTTCACTTTTGTGTGTGTGTGTGAGTCTTCAAGAGAAGATGGTAAAAAGTCTCTTGCAAATGGTACTGATGAGGAACGAGAAACAAAGCAAAGGCCTCCCAAGAATTACAGGATCTGGATTTGAATATGCTGAAATAAGGCCCTGAAGGAACGGTAAATCTAGGGGGGGGGAGGGACGGGACCTGCAGTAGTAGTAGTAATAGATTCTAAATTAGATTTGATTAGCTATAGTGATAGGGCACTATATGAAAGCAATTTTAGGAAGAGTTGCTGGAAGAAAAGGCTACTAATCTTTGTCATGGCTCTAGACATAAAATACTAAAATGTTGATGCTTTTCAGGACTTTATTTTACATATAGGAAAGACAGTGCTTGTGATTCTCCTACAGGTTTTGAGGTAGACTTTTGTTTAGTGAACCTGGTTAGACACATATAGGTTTCAGTGAATGCTAGTCTCCTCCAGCAGGATATCTTAACTGAGGGGGTGTCTCCACACTGTGTGGTTATACTACAGAAGCATAGCTAAGCTGGCTAATGCTAAAAGTTTAAATAAAACCAGCCTATGCTCAGTACTAAGGAATCTTGGTATAGCAACATCATATTGGTTACAAAGTGATTTGGATGAGCAGATTGCACTGCTGATTTACTTTAGAATGGATTTGTTGGTGTAACTGGATGCAAATTTATGTGTGGTTATTTTTGAATATCACTAATCTCTGCCAAAGGAGTAAGATAGGCTTTTCAAATGAAATATTTTAAATACCTGGTACTCATAATTTGGGGTGGGGGTGTGGGGTGGAATTTCTGCACAGCTCATTTGCTTCACAGCGGCTGTCACAAGAGAATTACAGAGCTTTCATCAATAGAGTGGGTTGGACCTTGTAACTGAGGCAGCTGGAGAATGTATGGAGGTATTTTTTGCTGTGTTTTCAAGAAACAAACAATGCTTTTGATTAAAACCAACAAACTTAAGTACCATATCTGTAAATTAATGCTGAACTAATTTATAATAGAATTCTCCTTAAACGTAATGAAGGCTTTAACTCACAAGTAGGAGATAAGCATAAGTATCTTTCAAATTCTTCAGAAACCTTTAAAGCTGGCTGAAATGGTGCCTTTGTAATGTTGGATGAGAGAGAATTTTTGGCCTCAGAGTTGGGTTGCTATCCAGTTGTTATACTGTAAGAATGAAAGCGGAAAGAAACTTACAGGTTTGTCTGTTAGGGAGGCATTCTGGTAGCAAAGGCCAAGTCCGTTAGCCACCTAATCACAGTGAGGCCCCACCTGATTACTGCCTCCAGTTCTGAGGTCCCTAACATCCTAGACGTGGTGAGAATGAGTCCAGAGGAAGGCCATGAAAATTATCAGAAAGTTGGAACACCCCTCCTATGAAGAAAGGGTGGGAGAGTTGGGTGAAGCCTTGGAAAGAGGAGGCTCTGGGCAGGCATTATTGCAGCATTTCAGTACCTAAAGGGGGCTTATAAGAAAGATGGAGAGAGACTTTTTTACCACAGCCTATAGTGACAGAACAAGGGCTAACAGCTTTGAACTGAAAGAAGGTAGATTTAGATTGGATGTAAAGAAGAAATTTTTTTCTGAGGAGGGTGGTGAAGCTCTGGAACAGGTTGACTAGAGACTATACAGATGCCCCGTCATTGGAAGTGTGCAAGATTAGACTTGTGAGGCAGGTATGGGCTTTGAAAAACCTGTTGTAGCATAAGGTATCCCTGTCTGTGGAAGGGATCTTGGACTATATCTTCAAAGAACCTTCGAACTCAACCATTCTATGATTTACAGAAAGGATTAAGTATCAAAAGTGATGATGTCAAGTTGCCCACTACTGTGAGTGTAATCCTTTTTTAAAGCTTGTCTTGTTTCGCCCTCATACCCCTGTACAGACGTTACTCCTGCTCAGATGTTGTTGCCACCAAGTACTGTGCTTAGTATTTGACGCTTGTAGGTTTTTACACACTGAATGGACTTCTTGGGAGGACTGGGTTGTTGCCTTCATCTCACTTTGCCAACCACACTGTCTTCATACAGCCTCATTAAAACTATGAGTCACTTTAAAAGGAGCTATGTTTTGTGGTTGTGTTTAAATGGCAAGTTTGTAATGCCTTTATGAAATTAACTTGGGTGTGGGTATCAAGCTATAAAGTTATCCTCTAAGAAAACAGACACCAGAATAACCTCTAAGGTAAATGAGGGATCACAGATTGTTTGTCAAGCTTAAAATGGAAAATGCTTAAATCCACAGGTAAGGGCAAAAACAAGTAGTCTCACAAAAAAGTAGGATTTAATGATCAGCAGCATGATGGACAGTGGTCCACACTTCTCATTATTTTTCTAAAATGCCATTATTTTCTTGACATTGTAGGGCTTTCAATTTGAGGCTGTTTTTAGATGTAAAGTCTTTAACAGCTTGTTAATCTCTAACAGAGAGCATCTCTCCTTTCTTTGTTCCCTTCATGCCATTTGCAGTGTGCTCCTTTGGTTGAAGCTCTTAGAAGAGCAGCAGAAGGTTGCTTTATAAGTGGATAGAGAAAGGGAAAGAAACTTCAAGGTGATAGGTTTGTACTCACATCTGTAAAAACTGCAATTGCTCTGGAGGCCAGTGGCTGGCTTTGGTGCACGAAATGCTTTATATAGCAGATCAATTTGTGTTGCTGGGAGATTTGATTTTTCTCAGGTCAGTTGTAAGCTTTCCTGTTGATTTGAATAGCTTTGTGTCTTTGCATCCTTTTATGATTCCTTACTGTATAAGCAACCTCTTTCCTGTGTCTTGGCATGCTTACATGTCAGAACAGAGTGTAGTAGGGATATGCTCTAACTAGTTATAATAGAGCCACCTCAGGTACCAAAAGCTTCTAGCTATTGACAGCATGGATCTCTGCATGATTAATTTACTCCTACCTTCATAAGCTTTGCAATGCCACAGTCAGGCTTGTCACCAAGATGGTACATTTCTTCCTTTTGTGCAATCTGGGGCTTACAATGCTGGCTTCACTGTAGTAAGATGTGTTAGAAACAAGCAGCATGCAAAACAGAAAGCCTAAGTTTGAGCAGCTGACCTACTCTGAAGCTGTAATCACTCATCTCTTTGAAACTTGGTGATAAGCGAGGGCTAAGAAGTCCTGTAGCTTCTCACTGTCCTACCCTGGCTTCTGTAAAATAAGCAGGTGTGACCAGCTTGTGTCACAGAACATGGAGTTTTCTTTCTGCATGCATCGTGGACATAATCTCCAGGGAAATGTGTTTTTGTTGAAACTTAAGGATCTCCTCTCAGATACCTGAATGTGCTTTAAAAGCACTGTCACTTTACAAACAGCTTCTTAGCCACACTGCAAAAAGTGAATGGAGCTTCTCTTCCATCTTTACGAACTTAGAGATCCATAATAAATCTTCTAATATGATTGTGAGACTCCTGTTCATGACTGCTACTTAAGGAATTATAACAACATAAGTGCAGGAACAAAAATTCAGGGTATTTATAAAAAAATCTTTCAAAGTTCTGAATTCTGGACAGTTCAAGAAATCCTTAAGCTAAAATCCTGTTTTATATTCTTCAGTTAGGCACTATGTAAGTATTTATAGTTTAGTCGTATGCTCCTCTACTCTGTATGTGTGAAGGAAATTATTTTTTTGTGTACTTTTTTATTTTGCTAGACAGTAGATGTTTGAGAAAAGATACATTGAGCAAACTGGAAAGAAATGTAGTTGGTTCTAGGGGGTTTTTTGGGTATTTGATTCTTGGGAGCTATGTTCTCAACTATTTCTGTTAATTATTTTTAAAGGAAGGGACGAAACCATCTGTCTCCTCCTGATTAAGCCTAATGTTTTTGATTTAAATAAAAAAAATCTTATTTCTCTCTTTGAAAGTGAAAAATCCCTGGGAAAAAATGCACCCTCTGCAGTTCTGATGTAACAATGAGTGCTGTGTAGCTGGGCATCTGCCTTGTCATTCAGTTTTACTAAGTGCATTGGTAAGGCTGTTTCCTACAGATTTCAAAGGGGCAGGTTGACAGAATATAAACTTAGAAGTAAGATTTATTAAGGACTTTTTTTGGTATGCCTTTTACTTTCTATATATAAAAAGTTATTTCGATGGACTTGTTTCTGTCATTGCAGGGAAAATATTAGTTTATTTATGCAGTCTATAAAGATTTGTTTTCTGATTATCTTTTGATTTTGATTTTTATGAAAGGAAAAAATATATTTCCAAACAAAGCTTCCCAGTTGCTTGTTTCCCAAATTCACAAATTTAGCATTTATGAGCAGAATAAAAGCATATCTAGATCAGATCCTTCAAAAAAACCCAACCCAAAACCCTAAAGCTCCCCCTAAAAATATGGATGCATTGAAAAAATAGTGAATAACTTATAAAAATTGTTCTAAAGTACTGATGTTTGCACAAGTAAAGTATGCCTAAAAGTTTTATTATAATAAAGTAACAGAAGTTGAATTTGCCAAGCAACAAGCTCTGTATTGTTTGTTTTGGTTTAGATGGTATGAAACTAAGCCAGGTTTTTAAAATATTAGTTCTTTGTCTTAAAACAGGATGAACTGGAAGAATCAGGATGAAAGGATATTCTGTTTTTAACCTCAACTAGAAAAGGAAATGCCAATCTTAACTAGATCAGTTATGGAGCTTTTCAGACAGCCGTTTCCAGGTCCTTGGTTGGGATGCTTACCATCTAGCTACTCTTGCATTAAAGACTGGATGTACTCTGCCGTGTTTTTAAATGACATGTTGGTTAACAACAGAATGTTGTGTTGGTTGATGGAATCTTATTACATTCCCTCACACTTTTATTGGTAGCAGTAAATTATCAAAGAAGGGTCTTTGTCCGGGAAGGCAGCAGACCTGCTGGCAGTCTAGCTCTCTTCTCCCAAGACTTAGGCTCTGACAATATCCTTCTGTTCCCATGAGACAGGGAAAAGTTACTCATGCTCTGAGGAACAAAATAATCACATTCTCAAAACGCAGCGACCTTCTGACAGAGGTACAGGCTACCCTAAACCAAGAAGCAGTTATGGGAAGGTACTTGGCAGTAACGGAACCAACCATAATAAGATGGTCAAAAGAGAAGGTGTGCGGGTACTTTTAGGCATCAAAGGTAAACTAGCAATATTTAGCTATAAGATATGTTTATCAGAACTCGTTATAATCACTAACCAATCAGTGGGGTGTGAACAGTGTGTGTAACCAATTAGTAGTTTTTTAGCTTGCCACGTTTGCAGAAATAAAGGTATATAATCTGTGTGATTTCACCTAATAAAATGGCTTCACCTAAAATTCATATCGAATTGCGTGTTGCTCATTGCTGGTTGCCACAGGTTGTGTTGCTTTTTAATCCCTGATTCACAGCTGCAGTGAGATTGAAATGTATGTATTGATGACTTTATTTTAAAGCTAGTTGGCATTTGAAACCAAAACACTGTATTGACAAAATAGTACCTTATTTTTAAAAAACAGTGACATTCCTTTTACATGTCTTCATTAGTATTTATTTAGGGAAAACAACACTGAAAGTTTTCCACGATTAACATGAGAGTAGGAAAAAGAGAAAGGCAGGAGTGAAGAGGGGAAATCCAGAGCTGTTGTGTTGGTTGTCTGTGTTCTCTCTATAAAGCCTGGTAGGACACTGCAAATTATAATCTCTTTGAGTCTTCAGAGAGACTCGGACTTATGGAGGTTTTAGTATTTCTGGTGGCATACTTCTGACTTCCCTACTTCGCTTGATGGTTCCAAATCACAAATCTTAGAACTTGCAGGGGAAATGTTGGGAGGAAGATTTCAGTATTCTTGGTAGAAGTTTTTGGGAACGTGTTACTTTTTTCTCCTCAAACAACGTAGAGTCCAGTTCCAGCTTCATGCTCCTTTGGCTGCAAATCCATGAAAACTGACGCTGATGCCAGAAATAATTAGCAACTGATGGCAGCCACAATGATTTTCTGTAGCTGCTGCTTTCTGACTGTTCTGTTGCAACATGAATCAAGGTAAAAATAAGTTTAAGGTAATAATCAGATTGGAAGTTTATGCATGGCAGCATCATTTAGGGAAGCTTCCTTGTCTTCTCTGTCAACACTCTGTTACAGTGATTTGTAACAAAGGATGTACTATAATTAGTGATATGCAGAAAGAGGGGGTGTTGCAATTTTAGCAAAAATGTTTGAGACAAGTAGTTAAGGCTAAACAAATTATAATCCTCTGTGTAATACCATGAGTTTGTTATAATATTAGTGCTCATTATAGGACCTGCTAACTGACTAACTAGCAATGAGCTAAACTAAATATTGCGGGTGATCGTAGGAAAGGGTATACTGTGAAGATGAAATTCTTACACTGTAGAGGGATTTTGTTGAGAGCTGCTCAAAGAGGAGATCACTTCATCTCAGTCTGTATGAAAACAGAAATCAAGCAGTTCAGAGGGAACTCTTCTGGCTGACAAGTGGGAGAGGTGGCATGGACTATGAGAGCAAAGCAACTTGCACAAAATTCACCTTCAACAAATCTAAGGAGGTAATAACAGTTCAGGCACGAGATGATTTAAGTACAGATTTTGACAGAAGAAACCTACAGATTACAGCTAGTGAATAGACTTTATGCCCATGAGCTTCTATGGTAGATCTTTTTCACTAGCTCTCAAGGTAACTGCAACAGACTAGGTGCTGCAAGTAAATATAGTTAATTGAAGAGTACTTGGAAAATGTTGAACTCCTGCATTCAGTGCAGTTTGTAGTGTAATACAGTATTTTATGTTGACAAAACTCAAAACCAGTTTCCTGTAGTGGATGGCAAGACCATCTTCTCAAGTTTTTGGAGTTCAAACAGATAAAACCTATTTGCTTTATAGGTTTTTACGGATGGTGCAGAAAAAGTATGAACAAACTGTAGGAAAAGGATTGTAGAATAGATCCAAGCATGGCATGGCTGATTGCTCTTGAGTTGACTGTTAATCATAGAATCACTAGGTTGAAAAAGACCTTTGAGATTGAGTCCAACCGTACCTGTCCTCTACTAAACCATATCCCTAAGCACCTTGTCTACCTGTCTTTTAAATACATCCAGGGTCAGTGACTCAAACCCCTCCCTGGGCAGCCTGTTCCAGTGCCCGATAACCCTTTTGGTGAAGAACTTTTTCTGAACCTGCCCTGGTGCAGTTTGAAGCATGCTTACACCAATCATACCTCAGGTAGAACCTGAATATTCTGAATTGTCACTGAAACATCTGTAATGAGCTTTGAAGGCTTACAGCACGTGGAAGTCACTCTTACACAGGTGGCTTTGAGAGGTTTTCTGAGTCATTACAGCACTAACTTTATCTTAGGGCCTTGGAATAAATGCACATTTGATCCCCACCCTTTTTTTTTTTCTTCCTTTTAGAAATGCTTCATTCTGGGTTGCTAGCCTCTTTATAAATGAGCAATCTGATTTTGGTGGTGGTTATTTTTTTTATTATTAAATATGCAAACACACACAGAAGTTTAGAAATGTGAATGTCTCTATTCATTAAATCTTTTCAAGAACATGAAATATGTAGCAGTTTATTCTCAGCTACTGAATACCAGAGACGAATAGCCAATATTCAGTTTCCTAGTACCTATAGTTGTATAGCTTTTAGAAGTAAAGCTCAGAGCTTTGACAAACAAGTGCATAAATGAACTCCTTTTTTTTCTGTACAGGGAAAACTACTTCTTAACTGTATTTCAACGAATACAAGAAGTGCTGAAAACTTGCTAAGCTAGCTTTGCTTATTATCAGTGTTGTTCTCTGAGGTTCCTTAGTTGTGGTTCTGGTTTTACAACTGGTTCAGTTGATTTCAGAGCAGTCATTTCTAATAATAGAATCATAGAGGTTGAAAGGGACCTCGAGAGATATCGGGTCCAACCCCCCTGCCAAAGCAGCTCCCCAGCTCATATTGCACAGGGAGGCATCCAGACGGGTCTTGAATATCTCCAGAGAAGGAGACTCCACACCCCCTGGGCAGCCTGTCCCAGGGCTCTGGCACCTTCACTGTGAAAAAGTTCTTCCACATGTTGGTGTGGACCTTCCTGTGCTCCAACTTGAGGCCATTGCCCCTTGTCCTGTCCCCACAGAAATTATTCATTTTTATAAGCCATACCTTGGAGAAGCCTTTCAATAGAACAAGAAGGACTTCCCAGGAAAGAATGTCATCTTAGAAACCTGCAGATCAGTTACACTTGAATGGAAAGGTAATATTATGAAAGATAACTACTGTGTATGTAAAAAGTTTTATCTTTTGCATTGACAGCATGTTGGGGAATGGATTCTCTTAGTGTATGATGCTCTTGGGAACCATTTTCCCTCTCTTGCTCAGTGTATTTAGAGCACTGAAAATGATAAAAAGTAGCTGCACTTGACCTCACTCAGAAAGCAAATTATTGTTTGCTTTGAAAGATATTCCTATTTCTAATGTGTTGTTGACTTAAATGTTACCAAGGCTACATGTGAAGCTATACAAACTTGTTCCAATTTATTTCCCAATATGCCATAGAAACATATCAAAATGTTGTTGAGGTGATGATTGCCTATGTGTCTGTGGGTGGAGAAAAATAAAAAAAAATGGGATCAGATGCATTTCATGTCCTGCTTTTTCTCTGAAGTTCCTACTCCCTTAGTGAAGTCAGTTTTCCATTTCTATATGCCTGTATTCATTCTTCCAGTGCAAAGGGGAGGGTCTGTGCAGGAAGCTTTAGATTTCCTTTATAGTTTAATTAAGCCAGTCACTGAGGAACAGAAAGAAATATCATATCCATGTAAGGCACCAGAGACACCATAAATCTAGGACCTCTATCAGATGATGCAAATGCAGACCTTGAAGATGCCAGGGTATCTGTGTAGTGTACCTATTTGGGACCAGTGTATGGGAGGAGATGCCTATGGAAAAAGTACTATTAGAGGGCAATCCAGTGGTTCCTCCCTCTGTTTTATAAGCTTGGCCTGAAAATCTCCTATGTGGAGGAACCAGAAGTCACTTCCCCCTTTCTTTTTTGTTGGCCTTAGCTTGAACATCTGTGGAAGAGAAATTAGACAGCCTACTATGCAAGGAGTACAGTGTCACATAGTACTTAGTACCAAGGCATGGGATTTTTGAAGGAATGTATTTTGATACAAGGGGTTTTGTAGTGATTGTATCAGATAAGGTTAGTGGTTCATACTGAAATACTGTCCATAATGGTTTAATTCTTGCAAGTCCTTACATATTTAAATATAAATATCTATGTCTAAATACATAACACACATTTGTGTATAGAAAGATAACATGGATAAAGCCTTTTGTATCAAATACAGATTTTTATTATTAAAACTTATGTGGATCCTGAACTGAGTTTCAGGCTTTTATTAAGTACAATGAGGAATAAAGTTAACAATGATTATAACAAGAGTTACTAATCATTGTCACAGAGTAAAAACTACAAATTTCTGCAACCCTTTTCACTTGCTGCCTTCAGAATGGTACAGATAACACAAAATGCTAACAGAAACACTTTGCATGTCACTAATAGGGAAAGGTATGTAAGTGTTAGGAGGAGTTAGTGTTGGTTGAGTTAAAGCTCGTTCTCACAATCTATACAGTGAGATACTAATAACTCACTCCAAGGTTGTGTTGAAGTCACTGAACACTGCTGTGTTTCCTTGGATTGGGAGATAGGAGTGTGGTAGGACCATGGTATTTGGCAGAAGTCATGGGCCACGGTTCAGTTGTGGAGATAACATGCTCATTTATAGCAAAATTATATCAAATGGTCAATATGGCTGAAATAGAAAAGGAACTCTCTAATTAGAGGCATACTTAAATTCTGTCTTGAAATGCAATCAATACTGGTGCAGTGTTTTAGCTGTGTAACTGTTCTTCTGTTCATGCTCTGAACATTTCTGACTTGGAGAATAGTAGTTTACGTGACTTGTTGTTCTGATTTCTGACTGGCTCTGTAAAGGGATTATCATTTTTAGACTGCTTGTAGACCATCTTGCAGTGATAGCAAAGCATTTACAAAGCTCCTCTGAGCATAGATACTAATGAATGAAAAAAATTTTTAATACCAGATTTCACTGATGTCTGATTGTTGCTCCTCGTTAGAAAAATATACTGATTTTTCTGCCTCCTCCTGCCAAGTCCAGTAGTATTAAAGATATCTTTTTCAATGTGTCCACTCCAGTGTAGATCAACTAATAACCTTGATTTAAAATCGAAAAGGGTAGAATATATTAATTGTCTTGTTCCTTCAGTGCTGTAGCTTGCAGTGTTTCAGTGTATTTAGGTATCACTGACTGTGCATTAAGGTAATCTATCTGATGCTGTGATTTACTGTCGAAAGCCAAATCCCTGTAGTTCATTCTGTTGGAAAAACCTTCCTCCTTACGAATCAGTCTTATGAAACTGATCAGAAAAGAGACTAGAGGGTAGAAAGATGCCATGTGGTGACAATGAGCTACCTGCACTACTCCATTGTGCTTATCAGCATCATTAAATGATCTAAAGGGAAGGGAAAAATAAGACAGACAAACCTTGCTAGTGCCACAAGTTACCTCATGTAGTGAAAACAATAGCTGAAACAGGCAGGATCTCAGTGCTTCATCACTCTGTGCTGAAAAGGTTGTTGAAACTGTGTTCATAAATGACAGATAATAAGAAAACATAGATGGGGAGATGAGGCAATGAGTGAATGAACTTGAAGCACACTTGATTCTGTAATTGGCTACTGGATATTAGGAAAGGTAAATTTTATCTCCATAAACCTTCTTGGATCTGGAATTAATATACAGTCAAAGTCCAGCTGGCAAGGAAGAACAAAGCATGAAGTAGTCACATTGCAACTACATTAGTGCAGCATAGTTCAATTTGTCTTCTGTTTCTTACAAGGGAAGTAGAGCAAGGCATAAAAAGAAAACTGGGGTAAAAGCTTGAAATAAAAGGTATTCCTCTTTTCCAATAGGCATTGACACTTGGTATCTTGCTTTGTTGTCATGTGCCTACCACAAATACAGATCAGCTTGTGAAGTGCCTAGATAAGTTCTTGAAGGAAAAGTTTATCTATGTTTATGAAAAACAAGGGTATTAACGGCACCAGTCAAGAGAGTTTTGAAATTGTGGGATGTCAAAAAAGTGTGGCTGTGGGAAAGTACTGCTCTGCAAGTGTTTGACTTTTTTTTTTTTTTATTATTTAAAATTTATCTATTTGAGTGTTGATGTCTTCTGTACTTGCCTTAACAGCTGTAAGATATGTCATGTTGCACCTCAAGGCCTGACTCTCACTGCTGCTGTTGAGCTCTGAACTGATTTGAGTGAGCTGGGCCTGTATTTGGGCTGCTGATTTACCTGATTTATCGCCACAAATGTTTTCTGCTATGCTTGATGAGAGTCTGAGGTGGGTTTTTCTGGAAACTGCTCACTGTAACTCTTACAGTGTGTTAAGTCCTTTAAAGGAAAGAACTCTTTCTCTTCTTACACGGACAGATTGAATCCGAGAGTACCTGATCAACTCATCTTACATCTTCTGGAATGCTGCACTGTGGTGGGACACTGCTGATTCCTTGTTGTGTGCGTTTGTTATTTTTGCTGCATTTTACCTCTCTGGTTTTACACTTTTGAACGATGTAATTATTCTGGTGATTCAGCAGAATACCTTCCTTGGGCAAGTGAGAAATGACTTCTGATAAGGGGAAGGCAAATGGATGACTGGATATGGTAACTGACTGTTGTCAAAAAGTCTTTGCTGGAGTTAATGAAAGGGAGAACATGAAAGAGAACTAGTGTAGACTGCCTCTCAGGTGTCTTGTGGATCCCTGCATTTTAGATTTCAGAAAATAACTTATATACAAAGAAATATGCAGTGGACCATAGTCTTTTTTTTTAATCAGAGAAGTAGTAAAGGACACTTTAAAATCCCTTTTAAAAGGGATTTCTGTATGAATATAGAAGCAAGACAAAAGGCAAATATTTCTGTGAAAATGACACCTCTGTTTCAGATGTTCTGATAATTTTGTATAGGATAAAGGGCTATTAATTTCGTGCAGCTTTTACTATTATAATGTAGGGATGTGCCTTATCTCTATTTGTATATATGCCAAAATATTTGTTGGGATTTTCTGAAGTAGAGAATAAATAGCAGCTTCATGGAATAGGACCTTAGGAGTAACAGAAGAGTGTGATCCCTGATCTAAGAACAAAACTGATCGGAGCTGTTTATTTCTTAATTATTTAAATACTTCACACCTCATAACCTGGACATAATTTTTTTTCTGCAAGCCCAATATTTATCTCCTGGGAATCACGATGGTGACAAAACAGTTGGTGTTTATTCCAGAGGTGTCTGTGGAAGTAAAACAGAGCTGTAACTGCAGATATGATCTATGGAATCATTTTGAACACAAGTATCTTGGTTTTCAGGTAGAAACATTCAGAGAGATCTAAATGAAGCTGTGCAGCTTGCCTTTGAAAAAAGCATTAGGGGACAGACTTGACAGACATGCCTTCCCTGTTAAAAGCAAATAAGAGGTGATGTGGAAGACAATGAGGGAAAGGAAGAAAAGATGAAAAAATTTTCTTTCTTTGAAGTTCTCTATGGAGTGGGAAAATCATCATAACCACACAGATCTGAGCCATGTCATTCGTTTACTGGGGGGATAAATCCCCTCTTTAATCTATTATTGTCAATCTGAGTTGTTAAGAAATTAACTAAAATCTAGATAAACAGAGTGAGCTGACTTCCTTCTTTGAGGAAGTTTCCCATTTGGGCAGTTTCAGCCCTATTTTGGTTCAATATATGTGTGGAGTTGCTTGGAGAGATGAACTCAACATCGTAGGCAGTCACTACCAAGGTGTTATGAGAACACCCTCTCCTCCTTGATGCTTCATATCCCCTAGCCTTTAGAGTTGTTTATTTCCTATGTCACACTAGTGAAACTTCTTCCATTAAGGTACGTAAAGGACTTAGTAAATTTAATTTGCTTTGTCCTATACAGGTGGAGAATTAAGCAGAAACCTCCTCCACAGACTAGGCTTGCTTTGAAAAATTAAGGGAAGCTATGACCACTGTGAGTATAGGATGTTTGTCTTTATCATTTACTGAGTCTAGGAATAGGGACTGCAGGAATAGCTAGCAGTTTCTGGCAATCTAAAACACTTTTTTTCTCTAAAAAGAGTAGATACTGCATTTAATCTAGAGCACTCTACACAAAAAGAACCCCCAAAACAAGCAAACAAAACTCACTAGGCTCTGCATGTTTCCAAACCTATTGTGATATACTTTCATGATAAACTGAAGAATAAATAATATATATCCCTTTTCTTGTAACCAGCACAAAAACAAACTCTGTGGAGGAGACATGAAAGCAAGGTAAAACTTTCTGGATGGTTACAATTGCTTTCTTTTCCTTCTACTTATTTAGGGTGAAATTTCCTGGCAAGTTGGTAAAATATGAATATAAAATATGAATAATTAGCTACATTCTTACCCAGATATAGCAACCATACCACAGCATTCCAAGACTGGAGGAGCTTCACTGAATCCAATATGTGTTTCTTAGAGATGTTATTAAAAATCCTGTCAAAGAGCACTTTTTTATATAGTTATCAAAATAAAGCTGTGAGGCGAAAATAACTCCCCCATTTCCTGTTGGAATTAAAGTAGGTGAAACAACCTCCTAAAGAGGTCTGGTGGTATGTGGCATTATGCAGCTTCACCAGCCCAGAGCCAGAACTGCACTTTCTTCTGAATTTGTTTTTAACTAGCTGGAATTCACACAGCCCTGAAGGGAATTTTTAAAGAATTCATCTTGTAAACAGGAGATTCCTGATGGTTCTCTAATACTTGTAAAGAAGCTTGGGATTAATCACCTTTACAGTGTAGCAGTGGAATTTTAGTCATGCTAGAGTTTAATAAATCAGTGTTTAACTACACAGTAATATGATAGTAAATATAGAGACATAGTAGATACTGTGATATCAAAAAAAATGCAAAACAACTCAGCAAAAATGAGAATACTTTTGAGTTAAGGCTTTCCAAAGAAACAGCACCACTTCCCAAGACATCATGGAAGTAAGAATGGTTTAAAGTTTAATATACTATCAAAAGCTTACATGACTCTTAATTATGAAATGTTGACAATATCCAAGTGTTAACTAGTTATCAAAATACCAGACCTTCTTTGTAGTAAGATAAAAGTTTTTAACAACTTGAGCATGAAATAGAGGGAATAAAGAACAGTCTATACTTCAGGCATGGCTGGCACATATTACTACATGCATGCTTTGAAGAAGTAAAATGTCTCATTCTGAAAATATAGAATGAAAACAAAACCTAACATGCATAAAGACATGCATCTAGAATGATTGGGATCCATTCCAGAGAAAGGCTGATACAGAATTACTTGTTAAGTCAAAATCTTAGAGTGCAGCATCTAAATTTCAGGGTGTGTTTGGAAACCTGCAAGTGGTAGCTGAGTGAACACAGCTTCAGAGGTAGGTGAGTGGAGTACAGACACTGTGCTTGCAGAAATTTAAAATTCAATACTTAAAGTAGTTAAAGATATTGTACTATCCAGTCTAACACAAAAGTTGCGGGCTGTGATACTTCAGGCTCAACCTGTTTCTTACTATTTGTTTTCTGGAAAGCCTTGCCTCATGGAAGATGTTCTTCCATCCTTTGTTTTCTAATAGCATCCTCTGCTTAGATCATGTGTGAGTTCTTGACTCAGTTATGCCTTAAACACTCTGAATGTCCAAAGCTTGCCTTTGATACTCTGAACAAGTCATTCAAATATTAGAAAATACTACTAATTCTGTTTTATTGCCAATAGTTACTGTATAATATTTCCTAAATTATTGTATGGCACGTATTGTATTTAGAACTGCTGTGGCACTGCCAGGCTTTACTCATAAATTCAGTTATTCATGAATAAATAAGGTTACATTTTTGTCCATAAGCATGTATCAAACCCAGTCTAGACTTGCACTTTATTTTAGGTCAAACATTCATATGTACTGCATTATTTAAACCCTTATATTGCCTTTTCTTAAAGGATTATCCTTCAGTGCTGGTAACTTTCAGGTATGAACTTTGTGTGCCTAAGGCCAGGCACTAAAAGAGCTCTGCATTATCACTGGATATATTAGAGTTCAGTGATGTTTGTTTCCCCCATGGTTGGCAGATTTTCTCTAAAAATACTCAGTCCTACTATTAAGCTCCACTAGGTTTAAATCTCTCTAAGCTGACGCCCTTCCTTTGCAACTGTGCTTTTCCCTTTTATAGCTGTTTATTGAAAAATTTGAAGATTCAGTTTGTAAAGCTGACTTCCCTCAGATTTCTTCCTGTTCTACAGCCGGTGTCACTTACTGTTTTGATAGATGAGAGGGATCTATTACACATCCTCTCCATATACTTTGGTATACACCTTTTTTATCTCACAAGCTACAAGTTTTGACCAGAGACCTACAGCTTTGAAATACTTTGTATCTCTTCCTCCTGTTCTAATGTTCTGTGAACATTTTTTTTTCTTCAATCACTTGTTCCAATTCACTAGCAAAGGTCCTGTTTTTGGGTGTATAAAGCTCTGGAAATTTGGCTACTAATTTAGCACTATGACCATATTAACACAAGGCCAGTCCTGCTGTTGTTTAAGAGTTACACGGGGCCAGTCGTGTTTCCTCTGTGCCTCCTTTGTTCCTCTCCTTCCCCTCCATGTATCTCAATTAGCTTACATAACTTTACTGGCACATCTTCCAGTATCACAGACCCTCAAATTTATGCCCTTATGAGTGGCTAAATCTTGTGATGACTGCTGTCTCTTGATAGCCCATTAGTTAGAGCAAGCTTGCTTCTTGTCTGTCAGGTTTGTCTCTCTGTATTTTCTATATAATCTTACTGAAATAAACATTCCCATGTACCCTTATCAGTTAATGTGACTGACCATGCTTGGTTTTCTTTTCTGCCCGCTTATTTTTACAACAGGTTTGCGTCTAGAATGTTCTTGCTTATGGCATCCTCTCTCTCATCACATTTTGCATTAAAAAGGCCCTTCACAAAAAAACCCCATTTTTAGTAGACACTCTTTTTCCACATACCCCTACAATCTTTTTAGTATCATAAATGAAATAGTTACAATTTTTGATTTAAGACAATTTAGCAGCTGTAATACTGATTACACTCATGTAACTCAAGCCGTAGGCTGTGCTGTAAAGTGCAGAATTTGAATTGTGTCCTTGCAGATCTCAAGACTGATTTTTTGGGAAATGTTTTGATCCCAAAATTCATGCTTTCTGCCCTAAACTGTTGAATAGCCAGTAGTCTTTCCACTGCTTCTAAGTAATATGTTGAAGAAGTTAGTTTTCAGTAAATAAAACAGTTGACAGAAAAAGCTTACCCCTGTCCCACAGGTCATAATTTTTTGAAATGGGAATTTAAAGGTCGAAGTATACTCTTGCAGGTACATTTGCAGTCCTGCTTCTGTGTACATAACAGATATTATTTCTGTTTTGCCTTTTGAGTAACTACTAAATATTTCTGTATTGTGTGTGCACACACATATGCGTGTCCATCATAATTATATGCAGCTTGATACATAAGGCTGCATTTGGGGGTGCTGTTCTAGTTCTAAAATTACAGTTTAATTGCCTTCGATGTTCGTTTGCTGACAGTGTAAATGATTGTCGAGTGTATTGAACTGATTATGTTCCTTTAATTGAAGAAGATCTGCTTAGAGCAACATAAAATTATAAAACATACTACACCCCCACCACACACACTAAATAGCACATTAACTGTACAGAAACCATGAACTATAACAGATCCTAAGATTTTACCACAGAGGGCTGTTTCACCCTAGAATATAGTTACGATCTAATAAAGACCTTTCAGTCTTTGTTAGATTTAGTCTGTATCAGAGTGAACTTTTTTGGTATGGGTATTTCAGTACTTTCTTTCATAAAACATTTTGCTCTGTGTTTTGTAGTTATAGAAATACATTCTTCTGGTAGACGTTACAGGATTGTGAATGTTTGTGTAAAGTTTACGTGTTCTCCTAAAACTGTAACAGCAACTCAAGTAATGGGGTCGTGGAGCTCGTAGAAGCAAAGTCTGACACTATGGATATGCCTATATGTCCAAGTGAGAGTGTATACTAGATACATACCCTGGGAAGAGATGAACCCTTCCCCCTGCAAGTTTGAGATTCAGAAAAATGCGTTGAACACCAGAGCTTCTCTGGGAGTGATAGGTTTCTATCTCATTCCCATTTTGAACTCATTCTGTCAACGTCTTCTTTAATCGTGCAATTTTGCTTTATTTTTCTGATTTTGACTTTTAAAATACTCTGATTCTACTAGCATGAAGAATTGTCTGTAATAATGAAGAATATATGAATAGTATATTAATGAGGTTATTTAGCAGAGAAGACAGGGTCTTTTGTATTAGAAAGCACCATTCTTAAACTCTATGTATTACATATTCTGAAACAAGCTAAATCTTTATCATAATTGGGTAGAAGTGTATGTTGGCTCTTTCAGGAACTTGAATAATTATCTCTTTCAGGGGGTTCCAATGAAGCTGTTTTTATTTTTAAAGGGAAAAATAAATTCCAAGATTTTTGGGGTAAATTAAACCTTTATTTGCTAGTATGGCAGACCTGAAACTGCCCAAGTGGATCTCACTAAGTTGCTCTTATCAGAGAGAAGTCAATTTTCCCCCCACCAGTGTTCCCACAATCTTCATATGCATCTGCTTCTAACAAGTATTTTTGACAGATGGGGGAGAGAAATGCCATTTTCTCGTGCATAATGTGGTATGTAATATTGCTCACAGACCTTTAAATTGTCTGTAAAGATTTATCTCTGATCACTGTGGTAAAATACCACCTTATTTACAATTAAATGAAAAACTCTATTTGTCAGACTCTTCCAGCCAAGTATTTTAAATGTCACAAATCAGTTGTTTGCTTCAGATTCAATGGTTATCTGATTTAGTATCTCAGTGTTTGCAGGGGGAGCAGGGAGCATGGATGACAATGTGACAAAATAGAGCAATGTTCAAGTACTGGAAAGTGCTGAGAACTTTAGTCTTCTGCTAAAATCTAGAACTGATGGCACTGGGAGGAAAACTATTTAAATAAGATAACATTTAAAATTTAAAAAAAAAACCCACACAAAAAACCACCAAACAAGGTAGTGTGATATTTTGGAAGTCATTGTTCTGTTCTCAAGTTACATATTGTAACTGAATAAATCAGCAAGATCTTAGATATTTTGGCACACTCTCTTGAATGACATCTAAACATCCTACTGGTTGTGAACTGAGTAAACAAGTTCTGCTTTTCTGAGTTATAGGGTGAAAAAGTTAATTATGCTTTCTGTTCCCAAACACAAATGTAAAATTCAAAGTTGATGTTGCAAGTTTGGCACCTTTTTCCAGAATGGCAAGTTTTCTTGACCTTGCTTGACTTGATAAAGTCAATGTTATTGACTTTATCTGAATATAGGGAAAAATAATTTTACAATTAAAGCTACACAAACTTTGCTGGTGAGGTGGTACAAGTGGAATAGAGAAGTATTTGGAAATTAGCTGACCAGACTTATGCTAAGAATATCTTTAGATAACTTCCCTGCATTGATGCTAAATTTTCCAATCTGGATTTTCTATCTTGGTCAATGAAGCTCTCTTTAAATGATCTGTTTAGCTTCAGAAGTATGCAATGCTCTTCAACCTGCTTTTAAATTTCTTTTATTTCAGTAATGTTTTGTACCTGGTAAGGATGTCAGCAAAAAACTTTGTAGTATACTTTTGTATGTGAAGGCATGTAAGGTAATTAGCTTTAAAAGAACATGATGAGAACATTATGGTTTATTCATTATTGAGGTGATAGCAGTAACCAGATGGAAATTATATACTTGGAAAAAAATGACCATTTTGTAAAGGAACTTGCACATGGTTTTTGCTTAGTTCAGGTTGCTGCACACCTGTCTCTTCTAACTGGGGGATAGTCAGCAAAGTCTGTCCTGAGGGCAGGTGCACAAATGCAGAGGACTCTAGTGCGTTGTAGCTCTCAGTAAAAGTGTGTGTCCATATATAGGCACGTATATATGCATAAACCATGGTTGTAATAGATTCTTAAATGAAGTTGCAGGTTTTGTTGACTCTCTGAGCTTCAGTATTTACAGCAATTCAGTAAGAAAAGGAGCTTTTGGGAGAAGCCTGCAGTATCGTTTGCAAGGTAATGGTCATTTCTTTTTCCTCTGCCCACTCTTACTCCTCTGAGTAAGAAACACTTTGTCAAGTCTGTGCAGAGATCTGGTGCTCAAATGGTCTGTGTGTCAAAAGAACATGCTAAGATAGTTTACAAGTGTAGCAGAGTCCCAAACTGGTTTTGTTACTTATGTCAAAACAAATGATTATTAGAATGCTACAAAACAGCTATCTGGAAGGTATGCCTATATTTAAAGCTTTCTTGAAAAGCAGGTTCAGGAATCGTTCAGTCTTGTGTAAATCTAACCCTAAAATTATTCTGACCTTGAATTTGATGAAGTTTAGCAGCTTTAATTTCTTGGGGGTATGTAAGGGAGATATTTCACTACTTTGAAGGTTAACTGGGACAAATTTTTTTGGTGGTGGCTTTTTTAAATATTAGAAAAAAAGAAAAAAAATCAACCCCCACAAAAACCCCACAAAACACATGCAACAAAAAGCCCCTTCTAATTTATAGCAGTTAACAAAAGTCATCCACTGCAAGTTGAAGTGGGGTATACAGACCCACCCTGTTGGCAGCTGCAGGGTCAACTTTACCTAGTGCTGAGTTTGCTGGCCCTAATGGAGTGCCATGTTGCTGTTAAAAAGGAGTACTCAGCCATGAAGTGCTTGGTTGGACCTGAGCCAGAATGTGCTTACCACAACGTAGAACAGTGTCTTAAAGTAATTCTGTAAAGTGCTTGCGGTGCGAGCTGAGAGTTCAGTTAGTGGTGTGTGTAACTTGAGGGGACTACTTCGGAGCTGAGGGGAGCAGAATAAAAATTATAAAAGACAAATTAGGGCAAGATTCACCCAGAAAGTTGCTGCTATTGTGGTTTACCAGTTCTCCCATGAAATGTTCATGGCGAAGTAATAGTTCTGATGCCAAGCATGTGGCAAAATAATGCATCTGATGTCAAGCCTGATGCAGCTTTTATTAGAGGCCTGCTAAAATCCTTTCATGTCCATTGCATAACCTGAAGTCTACCATTTGCATCATTATCTAGCACTATTAAAGATGATAAGAATAAGGATATGAACTCCTGCACAAAATCAGATAGTTACCAGCTAATGAGTGTGTCTAGCTAAGAGAACATGTTGTGTCAGATGAAATTCTGCCTGAGAGTTTCCATGGATTTGCAGTTACGTCTTGATTTGCAATAAAAACTTTAATATTTAAAAGTTAATTATAGGAAAGCAGGCTGCAGTAATCAATGTAGCTGCCATATTAAGTGTACAAGAGATAATTTACTAACATCAAGAATGTATTTTTTTCTCCTTTTATATGCATGGTAAGCTGCAGATGAGTCTTCCTGATAGCTTTGTGAAAGGACATTAAAATCTGTATTCCTGTAGAAAAAAATCAGACTTGCAGCATCATGCCAGGACATGGATCCAGTTGTGAAATAGTATTAAAAAAAAATAGCGTTCTGTCTGAGAAACGAAATGATCATAACTCTGGGCAACTCATATCAACAAATTGTGCTCATTAGCCCTTCTTATGCAGAGGTCTGGCTACTTTTTAAACCCATAAAACATGATCTGCTCATGCTTAATATTTAATTTTAGAGGTACAAATCCTACTTTTTAGAAATCTGCTCTATTGCAAATTCATTTGAGTTTATTTTCTAGTGTTTGACATAATTCTTTAGCATTTTTGATGGAAATTATCCAAAACACTAGAAGGTGGATCATTTCTAACTGTGAAGGGGATTTCTCTTTCCAGAATAAAGAGTAATCAGAACGCTGGGGGAGGGTTTTCTTAATTGTGCAGTTGAGAGATGTGGGTGAACGGTGTGGTTAAGTTGTTACCAGCTTTTACTGTTACTCCACAATTGGTTGGATTGAGACTGTCCAGCCAATTCCTTATGTACCAAGCGGTATGTCTATCAAATCCATGTCTCTCCAATTTAGAGACAAGGTTGTCAAGCGGGACAATGTCAGATGCTTTGCATGTGTCCGGGTAGATAACATGTGTTGCTCTTTCCTTATCCACCAACACTGTAACACTGTTACACAAGACCACCAAATTTGTCAGGCACAATTTGCCCTTAGTGAAGCCATGTTGCATGTTGGCTGTCACCAATCACATCCTTATTTTCCATGTGCCTGAGCACAGTCTCCAGAAGGATCTGCTCCATGATCTTGCCAGGCAGAGGTGAGACTGGTGAGACTGGCCAGCCTGCAGTTCCTCAGTTCTTCCTTTTTTTCCCTTTTTAAAAATGGGGGTTATATTTCCCCTTTTCCAGTCAGGGAGAACTCCTCCAGACTGCCATGACTCAGATAAGGTGGAGTAGTTTAGCCACTTCATCTGCCAGTTCCTTCAGGACCTGTGGATACATCTCATCAGGTCTCATGGACTTGTGCACCTTCAGGTTCCTTAGATGATCTCCCCTCATATAATTAGAAGATAGCCAAAAATAGTGACACGTGCTAAGATAAATGTCAAACTATTGTGAAACTTTTTACTTTTGTTACAAAGGAAGAATGAGGGCCTGGTAAATCTTGTTCACATGCATCAGGGAATGGCTGAGAGGCCAATTGTGAAATCAGTGACTTGGTTTAGAATTATTAATATATATTTTGCTTATGATGAACAAAAATAGTTTCATTTGCTATGGATCTGATCCTATCTCTAAACGCTTTTAATGCAGAAGATATTTAAGTTCTATTGCTGTTTGTGAGTCTTAAAGAAAACTTCTCATGACAAACTTCCTGGACAACTTTACTTTTTTTTTTTCTGTGGGTGCTCACAGCAAATACAAATACTTATATTCAGTCTGCTTACCGTGGCTGCTTTCAGAACTTTTTTGCAGTCATCTCTGTAATCAGCATATAGGCCCTTTTAAAAGGGCAAACTAGTGTGTATATGGTCTGTTCAGGGCAAAATACACTTGATTTGTGCACAATGAAGAGGCTGTATAATATCTTTTGGAGGAAATCTAATTTTGTTGGTGTTTTACTTGAAAGTGATGTAGCCACAGATGCCTCTGATCATTTTTCTATCCTTTCTTCTATATCTCTCTCAACATTAAGTATAGAACAGATGCAAAGACTTGTTCTTAAGAGTATTAATGGAGCATGGACATTTGACTACTTTTTTTTAAACTTTTGGATGATTTAATGTATGATTCATATTTATTGTGCAAACTATGTTTTAAGCATTTAGTTACACAGGAAAATATGATCTAAAAGCTTAGAAATTTGAAGTAAAGACCATGAACATGCATGTACTTATTTTGAGTATGTTAAAGACAGTTTTGGGTTTTTGAGCAGCATAACAAAAAGGCATTTGGAAGCATTGGGGCTGTGTGTTTATCGTACTGGAGAACCTGTGCTGTTCAGTCTCATACCAATTTCAGTAGGTCCTTCCTAGCTCTAATACTGTGAGATTTCACAATTAGCAACTCTGTTGTTAGTCTCATCTGTGGTCTTCACAGTTTTAGAAACAGCAAAGATCTGTTTTGTTCTATAAAGACCTATATTACACATGGTATTGCACCACAATAACCTTAGTTATTCCTTAAAATGACTCTAACTTTTTTTACCCCCCACCATGTTTCCTCCATACGTGATCTTGCTGTGTGTGCTTGAATATTCCTGCATCACCTGTCAACTGGAAAAAGTTCACGTGCTCTGTCCAGGACTGAGCTTATGTGCCTGTGTGAGAAGGTTACCTGATGGACAAACCTCTATGAAGGAAGACTGCATTCACTTTCTAGTGATACTTTCTGACTTTGCAGTTGATGTTTGCAAAGTTTATAAGAAACCAGTATCTTTGACCTCTGATCTCCATCAAATTAATCTGAACTGGGTGACTTACATTCAAAAATTTCTGAAATTAACTTGGCAGATGTCTGTATAAATAAACAGTGTAATCACACAGCTTCCTTTTTGGAGAAACCTGGGATAAAGTAATTGAATAAAACTGTTGTATATAGAAGCTGGCTGTGATACTTAGACCTTTACAAAAACTAAATCGTATACAAATCTTGAAATTGATTACCAATTTGCTTATGCAGGTAAAGTTATGATAATAACAATTGCTGCTGAAATGGTTTTTATCTTATATTAATTTCTTTTGCTGATTGAGAGGCAGGCCATCTGCCACGAAGTGTTCCTCACTTGTATTTAGCGTGCCACCTGCAACTCAGATTTCTCAAGTGAGCTTCAGTCTGTCCCATCTTGTCACATACTGCATTTCTTAAAAACAAAGTAGGATTTTAAAAAAATTTTTATGATGCTAGAGTATTTGGCTACTCAAGACTTTTGCAGATGAACCTTCATTTGCTCAAAATGGTTGTATTTTCACACTGGTAGATTATCATGGGTTACATACTTTTTTGGTCAGAGAGAGCATCCTGATCACTTGCTATGCTGGAGAAATAGGGATTAAAAGGGATAATAAATAAGTGTCACGATGTTAAATAATCCCTGTTAGTGCTGAGTTTTACATATATATATCTGAATTAGCTGAAGATACGTAGATTGGAAATATATTTGTGTAGGTAGGGAGATGAATTTTTGGTTGGAGAAATAAGTCTTTATTCTGGTGCTTGAAATTAAAGAACAGCTCTTGCTTCTGATAAACTATGCTCTAATCTGGTTATTTTGAATAAGACAATAAGAGAAATGAGTATCTGTACCACACTGACCTATTACCATTGCTGATTCCCTACACCCACCTGGCTTTTTAAAGCGTGTTGTCAAGACCCTTGAAGTGAACAGTAAATAGAAGCTTAAGATAGCTTCTGAATAAGGAGGTCAAATAGCTCTTGCAAATGTGCAGCATATATTTGGAGTGATCTGGTTCTGAGGGGGAGCTGAGTGTGATAATTAGCAGGTTGTTCAGCACTTACTATGATATTTTGAAAGCGCATGCATGAACAGGAGCTTTGTGAAAGGAAAAGTACAAGAAATGCCAGGATGTGGTTTGCAAAAAGGAAACATTGATTCTTAAGAAGCTAATGGAAATGGTCTTGTGGATTTAGAGACCAGTCTCCCTTATTTCCAAATTTATTGGACTAGCAACCTTAACTAATAGAACTGGCACTGTTCTGATTGCCTTAGATTATTAATAATGGTAGTTGGACCAAAAATTAATTGTGGGAAAGCACAATACTGAATTAGGTACAAGAAGGTTGTCTAGAATTACTGTAAAGCATGAAGCAGGCTGTGTGACACAGGAACAAACTATAATGAGTAGTAGTTTAAAGTAAAACATTGAGAGGCTAGATCACAAAGCATAAATCTTGCTCTGTTTTCTTATCTTTGGTAGTTATTACTTGCAAATCTAATGAGATTGGTTGCAAAGCTAACTTTTTGTGGACGGCTCATAAAATAAACAAGAACAAAATATTGTTAGATGGGTGAATTTTATTCAGTATGTTAGACTGTGTTGGGATCTGGCTTTTCACGGTCTGATTAGAATTTTAAACATGCCTGGGAATTAAGAAGAAATAGTTACATTCTGAAAAGGCTCCAAAGCAGCTTCTTAGAGAGAACATTTTGACCTTGAAAAAGATTAAACCATAAGCAAGTGTAAAATAGAAAATAATCCTGCTATTAACACAAAATATTGTTCACAAAGCAAAAAAACCCCAACAAAACAGGTAGCTAAGAAGGCAATATTATATTCATAAGTCAGGTGTGTAGATCTATTAAGAAGAAATTATAGCACATATAATTTTAGGATGGCAAAGTTTTATTTTAAATCTGTTATAAACTGCAATTAAAAATGAAGGTTTTAAGTGCCTGGAACAACTGGCATTTGGAAATATTTAGTGAAATATTTACAAATATTTCTGTAACGATTGTTTTAGATTCCTAACTGCTCCAATTTAGCATCTTGTTATATGTGTACTATATCACAGAAATTGACTGGCATTACTGCAAAGAATGCAAGATTCCAAAATGAGGGGCAGCTCTATTGCAGTAAATTGAAAGAATACTGTTACAGCCTGAAATTTATTGTTACAATGAAGATTATTCCTATGCTTCTCTGTGAGCAGGCATATATTGATTTCATAAAGTCATAAATAGGGAGAGTCCCTTGAGGTAAAATATTGATTGAAGCAAACATATTGATTTGGCTGTCAACATATAATTAATATATATGTATAGGTTACCTTTTCTTTAAGTTTTAGTTCAGAGAAGACTAAAAATGTTCTTTTGGTTTATCCTTTAGCATTTTCCTTCACAAACTCAGTTTAATTGTGAAGCAAATGCATAGAAAGAGCATCTTAATTTAAACATGATGATAAATACATCTGATCTCTTGTACCTGGTTAGTGGGCAAGATGGGAGTGGTACATTGTGTAGAATATTTGTTAAGAGTAGTTTCTGTCTTAAAACTGCTAAACTATTTCATACACATGGTGTAGTCATAAAACCCCACTTTATCTGATCTTAATCTTAACTATTTTGAGTATTTGGATAGGAATTTTAGGCTGCACAGAATATACTGCTACAACACGGTCCCTTCCAACTCAGAATATTCTATGAACATGATACTTGGGATAATTACTCAAAGGTTGCATTTTGTATTATGTGTGGGGGTTGTCTTTGAAGAAACACCATGTAAAACAGGGAAGATGATTATGACCAGTGTATATATGACCAGTTAAGTTGATAGCCTTTCTTCTGAGTGCATCAAATTCTCTAGGTATTTAAACTTAGTCACTTCTAACAGCTATAAAGAAAATATGTACTTAGTAACAGTGGGATATTCTAGACTTTTCTCTTACTACTTGCTTTTAACTTTTCCCATACATACTTGTACAATCTTGGAAAGCTATAAATATTTTGACATAATTTTTGGTAAAAACATTGCTGAATTTATGCAGCTAGCTATAATATTTCTTTAGCCACAGGTGAGAAGTGAAAGGTGGTTTAAAAAATTAGACAAGTGCAAGATGTAGTGCAATTAGTGTGGCTGATGTCATGAGCTGATGTGTACTTTGTAGTCTGTAATATCATCTTGTAGTCACAACAGTATTAAGTGACAAGGCAGCTATTTCTACAGTGGTTTATCAACAGTTTTGTTCCAAGTACATTTCTCTACAGGGTTTTTCTCCTCTGTAGAATAGAATATTACTTCTTTTGAAGATCTAAAGGAGAGATAAGAGCTCAGTAAATGTTGTACATCTTTTATCATGAATATGTTTTACTAATAGGCTTTATTTGAAAATTTTTGTGTTGATAATAGAGGAGATATTGCAGAATGTCATTATTGGCTTTGAAGACTGAAGGTTTGAGCGGTCAGCTCTGGATTTACTGGGTTCATTACAGTAGCTCTTGCACCTATTTCCAAATATCTCAAGTTAGTGTAGTGCGTGGTCCCATTAAATAGAATATTGTTGTGCCCATATAACTACTCAGTTTTCATATTTAGATCAGATTCACCAGTGGTGAAAAAAAAAAAGCAAACTTTTTTTTAAAAGAAAACCCAGTATGTGAAGCCATGGTATTACTTAGCTGGTTTTGTTCTTCAGGAAACCTCAGACTGGTAATATCTATAACTTAGGTGGTCAATTTGAGCAATACATAAGTCTCTCTACACATGTTAAATAAGAAATGTGCGCAGCAATCCATTGCTTCCTGTAATGGATCCTCCAGAGTTTAATCATTAGCGGGAAGATATATCGAGTTCTGAATTTTGATAAGTGGTAACCATCAAAAAAGACATAGAGAAACACAAGACCAGAAGCTGCAAGGTGTGTGTTCCTTTTCTAGAACATTACTCAGTACAGAAGTCTAAAAAACTGTATAGATAAAACATGGGGAAAAACCCCATGCAAGCAACATACAATGCCCTTGAAAACCCATTTTTTTCTTAAGCACAAAATGTCTGAAGCCAGGATCTGTGTTTTGAGCTGCAAAGTAGTTGTGAAACTGTAATGGGCACAAAGCCAACTTGTCCATTTTTTTTTCTGATTTTAAGAAACTTCCTCGCAAGTATTTATAGTGTTTTTAATTCTAAAGCCAAAGATAGAATTCTTTTGTAATGGTTAATCTTAAAATACTTTAGCTATATGAAAGTAATAAAGCATCATGGAGACATAAACACAGAATACTTGCTTGCAGGTGTGGGTGTTGAATAAATACCAAATTAGTTCTGGTGGTGAGTGTAAAAGTAAATATTCCTATTGCATAGTGAATACTCTGCCAAGAATTTTCTTCTTGCTGGAGGGCACTTTTCTATTGATTCTTCATGTTTTTACTTTAAAATTTTAAATTTAAATCAGTAATTATTTTTGGCAATTTAACCTCATAATACCTCTTAAATAATTGTGAACCCTGTGCTATTATCTTCAGAAGTCTCTTTAGAAAGAAAATCCTGTGTTTTTCCAGGCCTTGCTGTGTTCTGGTACAGCCTATATCCTGTTACTTGACTTTACCCTCATAGCTATGCAAAAGAAGGTACAGCTTGTTTCTAAGAAAAAACTATTTAAACATAATTTTCAGACTAAATATTAGGACTTAAGTCTTTTTCCCATGAAATGGGATTTAGTAGTGTTATGAAACTTGAATTAATGCAAAAAGTTGCTTCTGTTATGTCAAGTATGGACTTTTGTGGGATGTAGTTTTTTTCAGGTAACTTCAAGTTGGAAATCAATTATATCATCATTACTCAACTGTATTTCACAGCAGATTTAATCTTGAATGAGTTTGTAATGGGAAAGTTTTCCAGGTCAGCATGAGGCTGATGCTTTGTCCTGGTTTTGCCCCCCGCTGGGAGCTGAGCACCACCAAAGCTGCTCTATCACTCCCCTTGTCAGCTGGACAGGGGAGAGAATATATATTGAGAGGCTTAGGAGTCGAGATAAGGACAGGGAGAGATCATTCTGCAATCAGTGGCATGGGCAAAGCAAACTATGTAATTTATTACACTATACTGCACACACAGTGAAACCTGAGATACCAAGGGAGAGAGGTCATTGGCCTGAGCTTTTACAGCTGGTCCCTCTCTTGCTCCTTGGAATCTGACTGGAACGCAAGAAACTTTAATAACAAATCATGACTGCTATTGAGAATGGAGCACTACTGGTTATTAAGGATACTAGAGCGATCTTGCCTAAATACAACATTAAATATTGATGTTGGACACACGCTACGGCCCTGTACAAACAAGTAAGGATTCTTCTCTGCCATTTTCTATTATAGCATCATAGAGATGCAAGGGTCACTGAAAACTTAAAGGGAATGTCTTGTGGAACAAAGCTGTATTTTTTTCTGAAATGAGAAGCGCAGCACAGCTCTGCACTGTTTTTTCAACACATGAGTACAACAGCAAGTTTTAGACTCCTGCATAAACCTAGTGACAGTGTTAGCATGTTAATTGTAGTTATTTCTAAGTGTATAGTGTCTTAAAGAAGCTAATACTGTTTTTCCCTCTTCATTCTAACCTTTTGGGTCGACACAGTAAGAGACTGTTTTGATCACTTAAGTGTTCTTTCCTTTTCACCTCCGCTCGTCTGTTTCATCTGGGTGATAGCTTTTTAGTGGTTAGAATTTACTGAACTCAGACTTTCATCTCCAAACTGCTTGGTGTAGAAATTGAGCAAATATGTTTAAACTTTCCTAGAAAGAAGGGGAGTCAGGTTGAGTGCCTGAACTTGTCTCCTACAGGTGTAAGAATCACTTTGGTTTTACCAAGTTCCCAAAGGTAAACAGGGTTCACTAATCACCATTCCTGTCTGCTTACCTGAGGCTCAAAGATCAAAAAGGATCACTTTATTAAATATTGTGAATGAAGCATTTAATATCACTGGGGATATATAGCATGCATGATTTTGCAATGTTAGAAAAAAATAATAGTAATTTGTCTTATTAAATATAATACAGAGTTTAGTTTGTGAGTCAAAGACTGTTTACAATCTTAAGTAAAATGATTCATGGGCAAGAAACAGAAGCCAAAGTAGTAACTTGAATTTTGTTTTGCAAAATTTTATCTTGTGAAGTGGAGATGAAAGCAATTTCTTGGGTAGCATCTGTGCACCTGAAAAAAGTAGAATGCTGTATTGCACAGAAAACAATGGTCTGTTGATTAAAATAAAGGCAGTGCTAATGTGCAACCTTCAGAGAATAAATTCTCGAATGGTGTTTAAATAGAAATTAAAAATAAGTAGCTTGCACAAAATAATAAAATACTCAGCATAACCTCAGGCAGCAGTCTGAGGCATAAAAACACCAGAACTGTCAATGCTAAAATACTTGCTCCTTAGGAAATGTTTGACAAAGAACATTGTTTTCTTGCTAATTGGACTTCTATTGATGAATGATTGCATGTGTATTTAAGTGAATAGAATATTTCTTCGTCTTGTATATGCTAATCTTTCACTGTCCTTGGTAAAGATACTATCCTAGTGATAAAGCCCTGAATGCATCTACCACATTCAGTCTGTTCTCATGGATCAACAGTTTCAAATTTCAGCATAATTATAGCGTATTTTCCTGATACAGGTAGTGTATCAATCTGTTTCTGACAGTAATCTCTCTCTACGTTTTGCATTAAAATCTGAAAGCTGGGAGAAAAGAGCAGTCTTGGCTCTTCCTCCAGAGAACTTGGAACTTGTGCATGATTGCTGCAGGATCCATTAGGAGCTGTTAAATGCTAATTCTTATATCTTAAAGCAGGAGAAAATTTGAAAAATACTACTTCATTTATTCTCTTTCTCTAATTATCAGAGATGTTTGGTACCATCATGTAAAGAATACAAAACTATTTTTCTGTTAAATTATAAAGAACAAATTGTGCTGTTGGCAGGTTTCTTAAGTGTGCAGTGATTTGAGAGACTCACAACACATTCCATTTTCAAAAAAAGTAATTTACTTTCACAGTTAACTCCTTAGAGACTAAATAGTTAGAACATGCACATAGTAAAATTCTCCATAACACCATAGAACAAATATATTCTTGTTGAGAAGGTTTTTCATACAAGAAATCTGAAAATGCAAATTCATCAGCCAGTATAGCATTTACCCTTATAGAATATACAGGTACAGCACAAAATGGAAAATGTTTCTGATGGCTTGTAGGTTAAGTAGAAAGCTTGCATGCATTAGCATCTCTGCACTTGCAACTTTTTTTTGCACTTAAGTCAATTGTATTTAAGGTCAGATCTCTTATGGCTTGTGAATCAGTTTTAGATAAGACAGATATGTATCTAAAACTTTCTAGTTTTGCATACAATTTCTAGTGCAAAGTCATTGCTCATTCTGCTCAGGTTAGATAAGCACCCTAATAGAGGACTTAGGCAACAGTACCAGCTTGCAAAACTGTCAAAACCATTCATTAAAGCATTATTAGCTAGTAACTCCTTGGTCATCTGCTACTTTGTTGCCTTTCCACAATAATACTCTTGGAAGTTCCTAAGAGTGACTATGACTTAGTGTCTGTGACTGTGTTAGGATTTGGTTTACTTTTTGAAAACACCAGTTCTTGTTTATGGTATAATTTCCAAGACAGAAATTCTTGGTGGAAATCCTCTGTTCCCTAATGTGTTGTTTCATTTGTGTACTATGTAAAGCAATCTTGAGGTGAAGAGATTTGGGGAATTGAAAATCAGTTCTTAAAGCTGTAGTTTCTGCTAGTGAAATGTATGTAATTCTTTCAAAAATGAAGAATTGCAAATAATAAAATGACAACTAGGTAGGATTTTAATTTGGTCTGGAAATGTGGACTTTTGTCTTAGCAGAACTCTATGCATTATGGAAACCCTGAAGTGAGATTGCTATTGCACACAGCAGGTATAGGCAGAGAACTTGATGTTGTGGAATTATACTAAGGTGTAACCTTCATGGTACTGGTCAGCTGAAATACCTGCACTTCTACCAGATTCAAAAAGAACACAATATTTTTTGTAGTATTAAAACCTGTTGTTGTATTTACTTTTGCAAAGATTACTTTTTCATACCTCAAGAAGAAAGGAAGTAAAAATTCTTGAATTAATGATTCTGTAATAACTATTACAGATTTAAAATGTGTTGTTTGTTGGGTTTGGGGGGTGTGTGTTCTTAATTGACACAACTGTGTGTTCTGAATTCAAACAGCCAAATAAATGCAGAAAATTGAGTGTCTATTGTTGGCACTGGCCAGAGCCTTCAAATGAAGCCATCTCAGTATTATGTGGCTTAACAAAAACCTGTCTAGATCAGACATATGTATGTTCTCCTCCTCCCAACCCTTCAAGAAAATAAATTCTCGTACATACAGATTTCCTTATGAAGCTGTTTCTGCATTAAGTAAATCGCTTGCACTAGTGTTTCAATTCAAGAGATGTGACATGTGATCTTGCACCATGTCTCATCAGACCAGAGTAACTGGAAGCAATGGCAAGGGGAAGTGACAACTCCTGCCAGACCAGAGAAATAGAGTAGTGTTATAACCCAGTAACAAGGGCAATAATGTGTGTCATGCCTCTTTAGTCTTTTTTTTTTTTAATTTAAACTTTTTACCTCTGGTTTGATACAGAGTAAAAGTAGATATAAACACTAGCTGTGCCAGAGTGGTGTCTGATTTTGCTACAAGCTGAAGAAGTCTGATTTTCAGAATTAAGACCAATTCTGCCCTCAGGTTTGTACTTGCATTGTCATTGCTCTGGATTGGCACTGGTACTTAACAAGCCTAACAATACTACTCATTCTGGGAAGGGAAGACTGGTATTATACCATCCTGGGTCACAGCACCTTGTTAAGTCACTGTGTTAGGATAAATGGGTGCAGCATGCTCTTTGTGACTGCAAACCAATAAAATCAAGGCAAACTTAAAAAAATAAAAAATAAGCCTTGTGCTTATGGTTGCTGTTGGGGGGTAAAAACCCACACAAACTTGTTTCTTATAGTTTTAAGTAGCTGTAGTGGCCCTATTGCAAGTCAGCAGTACCTTCTTGTGTGAAAGACAGACTGGAGGGAAATGGGAGAAAGGCAAAGTGAAGTATCCTTATGTAATAGTACCTTGTGTTTCAATGAGGAACTTTGAAATCAAGTGGTGCAGGGCTACTGGGTGGAAATAAAGAGCCTGTCAGCATCAGCCATGCAGAGAATAAGATGTTTTATACTTATCTTGGGATATTATGAAATCATGTCTTGATTTAATGTCACTAATGTTGTTATTGTTTGTATTGTTGGAGTACTCTGAAATATTATTATTGGATTTGAAACCCTTTTCCTGCCATGCATAATTACAAGTTTCAAACTCTTTGGGGTAGAGACTGCCTTCTATTTTAAGTATGATAGATTTGCTCTTCTCATTTATTTGTCATCTTCTATCAGGATATGAAGCTATAGTCTCAGTATCCTGCATAACTATTGTCAACTTTAGGTCTGATTTTGTAGATTATTTGCTTGGAATGCTACGAATCTCTTGTGATGACAACAAAGATGGTAAAATAAGTTTCGGCAAACCTTGAATATGACACGTCAGAACAGATTCTCATTTGCTCTCCTTTTAGAAAGTATTGATTTTTATTGTGTGTGCGTGCACATTGCTGTAGAGGAGAATTACTTAAGGAGAACCAGAAGATGATGGTTATGCAAAGGTTCTCCTAGAGAGAAAGGTGGAGAAAGTAAATGAGGTATTGCAAGCTGTTCAGTGAGCAGGTCAGGAATGGTAATCTCAAAGGTATAGTTCATACCACAAGGGATTTCAACTCTGGGACCAAACAGCTTCTTTTTGAAGGTGTTTTTATAGTTACCAGAAAAATGTGGGCCAGGTGTTAGCCTTAGAGGAGAACCTTTTGGACAGGAATATGGATTTACTGTGCATAGATGATGTTCGTCAAACCTGTGAAAGGTGATCTGTGATTCAGAGATGATTTGGTGAACGAAATATTGCATGAAGCTGAAAACCCTACAAATAGATTTGGTGTAGAAATATTTCCTGCTCATTCTTTGCCAATTTTTCTTCTATCAGTGGTGGCTGTCCTTGAGATTGCTTTCCAAGTCTTGCAACCTTCTCAATGTATTTGGAACAGACCAATTGTTTACTAATTTTCTGATTATATTTTAATTAGACCATATTCTGTCCACTGAATGTGCAGCTGAAAAGATGAAAAGATCCCATTCCAGTTGTGAATGCTTCTCTTATCTTCTTTTTTTTTTTTTTTTTTGAAATTTTTTCTGAGCTCAGAAAGGTCAGGGTTATTCAGCTTCCACTTGGCCTCCTTCTCTGAACAAGTAATCCACATTTCAAACACATTACAAAGTCTGGCTCTGATAAGAGGCATTGAAGAGAACAACAGAATTCCAGCACATTACTCTGACTTGACTGCACCAATTACAGGACAGGCATGAACAAAAGGCAGTAATGCTCTTGGGAAGGAGACTTCCCCATATGGATATGTGCTGTGGTTAGTGCTTTGCTAACTTTACAGTCCTCTTTGGGTGATCAGGAACTGTTATGTTAAGGGAAAATTTAAAGAAAATTGATGTTACCACGTTTTATTGTTGGGATTTAATTGCAAATCAATTCCAAAGGCTCTGCTAGACCTGTAATATGTGAATGAGATCCCTATCAGTAAAGGAATGGGTATGGTTATTTCATGGGTATGTTTCATGGTTTGAGGAGTAGAAAGGGTTATGAACGGTTGCAAGGGACTGTAGTTGCAAGCTAGCTGTTAAGTGACTATAATTTTGCTGAAGAATACTAACTGGTTGTCAAAGACACAATACTTTCAACAATCTGTTGCTCATGAGTTGGGTCAAGTCTATGTACAATTATAAGAAGTTAAGAGACTAATTTTTACCAAGGATTCTGAAATCCTGTGGTTTTAGTATGAATAGAGTGCATGTAGTGACTAAGACACATTATCTTAGTAATAGAGTTAACTTTTAACCAGCATGAGATGAGCAGAGAACAATGACATGGAATCTACTTGTGCAGAAAAAAGAAAAACAATCTCTAACCTACTTGAGCATACACAGTGAAAAGTAAGCAACAGAAATTACAGTTAAATTAAAGTATATCTGAATTTTTTCCCATAATTTGTTAGGTATTTGCTTATGGTAATTTTTTAAAGCATGGAGATACAGTTGGGCTCTGAGGAATTCATTCAGCTTTCTCTATTATTTAGTAATTTAATTAGTTATTAGAGCAAGCGTTTTTTAAATATTAATAGTTAAGCTAAAAAAGCAATACCCTATAATAAAAATGTTATTTTTGTTAATTATAATATCTGAATGATTTTAAGAGTGTTTAGCTCTTGTTTTACGGTTACAGTAAATAAATTTCACTTTAAAAGAAAAGAAATATAACAACTTAAAAAGGGGAGGAAACACCCCACAACCAAACTGAGTTTAGAATTGTTACAAAAAGAATTCTCTTGGTAGATTTGATTTTATATATTCTATAGACACATATATATTATGTAATATATATTATATATGTAATATATATTATATATGTAATATATATAATATATATTAAATCCAATATATTATATCTATTTTTATATATTTAGTAGACACATTATTAGACTTCTACATTCTATATTATTAATTTCAAATACTGTTGTAGGGTTTTTTTTCTAAAACACTCTACTGGAAGAAAATTCTGCTGTGATTTCAGATTAAGACATGTAGTCTGCAGATACTCATAAAAGTACAGATCAGTCTACATCCATTTGTGGAAGAAATGGTGCATGAACAATAGAAACTCACAGAGGACCTCTGTAGAGAAAATTACTTTCCTGCTGGAAAATGAAAGCAAGGGAGAAGAGGCATATGAGAACAAACCTTGCTTTTTAACATATAGAATTTTGTCATTCGTTGTTAAGGATCTAAGAACTTTCCAAAATTATTTCTTCATTGGGGTGAAAATCATGCTGCAATGCTCTTAACCCTGCACCTCCCTAAGTCTGTGACCACCCCCCAAGCCCAATATGTGCCAATTAATTTTTCTGTAGTGTCTCATCTTTTAAAGGAATTGCAACTTTTACTCTTTTTGTGCTGTACGTGGCCCTAGAATAATAAGTAATAGATGAGACTTGCTTAAAACTATAGCTGCTGACACAAGGACTATAAAATCAGTCTTATGGTACAATATTTCTTTCTTTTTCTCTCTCTCTTTTTTTTTTTTTTCCTCCCCCAAAAGATTTGGGACACATTGGGGTCTTTGAGTCAGCTGAGACACAGATGGAGCCAGTCATACGTGAAGCATGGCCAGCATTCCTAAGAGTTACTTTCAGTCTATTTTCTAGTCAATAAGTTTCACAGGGGGAAAAAAAAACCCAAACGATGATAGCACTGATGGTAGTGCCTTTCCTGCAGAAAGCAGAGAGGATGGAATATTACCATGGTGAATTAAAATGCACACATTGCTGAGCAATGAAAACGAATTAAGGCAAATTCAGTAACTTCATTTTAAAAGGAACTGTGAGCTTTAATTGTCATAAATTCAGAACTAATTAAAAACATGTTGACAAAAATTGGACCAACAGCTTGTAATTTTCAAATCTAAGTGAAATGCAAAGCACTAAGAATAAATTACCAGGTCTGAATTCAGTTCCTAAATTTAGTGCATTTGGTACGTGTAGGATATCTATGGATATTAAGGCTGGAAGAAAAAAACAGTAGAAAATATGAGAAAATATTCTTTCCTATGACTAATATTTTACCAATAAGCTCTGGATTTGGTGTCTGAAGTTTGAGATCTGGAAAGCTTCCTCAGCAAGTGCGTTTAGATGAATGATTCAGTCCTATCTTAACTCCATGCTGGGTGAGAACTAGGCATCTACCATCTCCTGTCCTCCCTCATAACATGTAAGGAAGAAATAAATCTGGGGACACGGACTGTAATGTGTAGCTCCAGGAGGTCCAGATGGGTCCCAAGTCTGGATTATTAAGGAAACAGGACCAGAAGATGTGCTGTGGCATGTAACTGCTCCCTCACTATGCTCCCATCTGCTGTGATAATAACTAGGTATAATGTAATATAAAGAGAAATACTAAAATCCTCAGAGATTAACTATTTCAGGATTGATATCCAAAACATAACTTCATGCATTACTTAAATGAATTTAGTTCTTGAATGTAAGAATAGTGTTCTTCCAGGGAACTGAGTGGATAATTCTACTCTGTATCTTCAAAATATTAGCATATAAAAGTTTGTGTAAGCAAGGTTGTGCTGAAGTTGTTATGCAGCTAGAATGTCCTTGCAGTTTGCATTTCATACCTTTCTTCTCAGTAAGAAGATAAATCCAGCTCTAATACCCAGAAGCAAACTCTGCATTGGTGTGTGCATACTTAAAACATGACTCGGGTGACAGCAGAATTCAGAAGCGTGGTTTAGGCATTTTGCTGAGGTGTGGTGACTTTTGCATCACTATATGCTGCCAGCACTGGACATTGCTGGCATACAAATCATAAAAGGTCTTCAAACTAGGGCCAAAATACTAACGATTTAATGAAGTATAGGCTAAAATGAGCATCTTTTAATCGTTATACAACTTCAGTAAAGGGCTTAGGACAATATCCTAGCTGTCTTTTAAAATACAGTCCTGAAATAATTACCAGGGCGCTCTAGTGTTCATATTAATATTAGGTGTAAATTTGAAATCCCTGTATATGAAGTGCATCGACTGATAGGATATAGCATAGAAATATGTCCTTATTTTGCTTTTCTTAAAGGACTCAGTGACAGTCACACCTGTGTGGGATTATTTTCTCTGAGCCAACTATATGTTTAGAATAGGAATTTCCTGAATGACTTTGCAGGCTTTGGCATCCTGTGGTGAGACTTTTGGTAAATAAATGAAAACTATATGTACAGCTAGTAGAAAGAGGAACAAAAGAGTGTGTAGTGCAGGATGCAGTAAAGCTGTTTGTGCCTGCTTTTATAGTTGAAGGTGTAGGTAAATTTCAGTGTAAGTGACTATCCAAGTTCCAGCCTGTCTGTCTTTCTACAAACTGAATTACTTGACTACTGTCCTGAATAGCATAGAATAGCATAACACAGTGTATCAGTTATGAGGAATGGTTAAAAACTTAGTCCATTAAGATATCAATTACACTGAATTTCACAGCCCCTTGTAAAAGAATGGCACCCCTAGCCCTAGGAATGCCAATGAAAGTTGGGGTGTGTCTCCGGAAAGAATGTGAGTGTAATACTGTCTGTGAATTATCTGCAGTGGGTTATAGCTATCATAAAAATTACTATACTCTAATGCACCTAGCATGATGAAATTAGAAACATGTATTGATGGTTTTGAGATAACACAGTTGAGAAGAGAATATATGATACAAAACTTATTCTTTGCTGCCAAAACGATGAATATTTTTTTGAACGTTAGTTTGCTAAATGACGTTTATTTTGCATTCTTCTTTGGTCTAGTCATTCTAGCTCTCTGGAAAAGTATTAAGCTCATAACCACACAGCCTAACTTAAGCTTCTCTATTTTTTCAGAATTATATATGGTTATATGATGGTTTACATTCCTCAAGTACTGACAGCTAATTACTATCTATGGAATCTATGTATTGGGATACATGCAACAACTTGGGCTGTATCTTCCCACACAATTAACACGGTAGCTGTTTCTTTCCTAACTTGCTGTTAAGTTGTCAGACTCAAGGGCAGGAACTGAACTGAGTAGCTTCATTTAGCGTCACTTAAGTTAGAAACTTAAGTTACCCTTAGAAACTTAAGTTAGAAAATTATGTTGCTTAAGTTACCTTTTTAATGACAACCAAATGTGTATCTGAGAAACATTAGTATAACAAGATTCATACAGTAATACATTTTCAGTATTCTGTTATGTTTGTGTAACTTGACTTGACATAAATGAACCTCTCTGTGAGTTTTCAAGATGTATACTTTCAGCATTTGCTTGTAATAATCAACAGTGAATTCCCTAGTTCTGTATATTTAAATTAATCATAATGGACAAACTAATACCTCTTAATGGTTGTACTTTGTTTTGTATTGCAGTGGCCTTTGGGAGTGAGTCCTGAGTGACTTCTTTCTTTTTAGTTACCACGGCAACTTTAATTCTTTAACTGTGCAGAAAGCATCACTGTCAAGAAAAAAAAGTGTTTTTCTGTTTTTGAGCAAGAAGAAAAACCACTTATAGGTTTTTAAGGAAGAATTTATAACGGTTTAGCTTGTAAAATATAAAAAAAGTTTACTCTGAGATGACAGAGCACGGGTACAGGCTGCCCAGAGAGATTGTGGAGTCTCCTTCTCTGGAGATATTCAAGACCCACCTGGACACCATCCTGTGCAACGTGTTCTAGGTGATCCTGCTTTAGCAGGGACTTAGACTAGATGATTTTCTGCCAATCCCTGCCATTGTCTGATTCTGTGAAAAACAGTAATTTGAAAATGCTTTGGGGTTTTTGTCATTTAGTTATCTAAAAAGAATACTGAAATGGAAGTAACTGACTTAAAATACAGTAAGAAAATCTTCCCTCGTTATAAAATATATATTTTTATATATGTACACAAATGGGAATTACATTGGATTCACATAATAAATTTAACTCTTAAGGTTCGGTAATTTACAAAGATTATTATTCTTCTAGTGTGATCCAATTCAGATCTTGAAGAATCTAAGGGGAGAATAAAACAACCCCCCCAGTTTTGTATTAGAGCAGAATGTTAAGAGGAAGACGTGAGTAGAGTAGAAGTATGTAAGAATCCTTTGAATGTGGTCTTGCTGTTGGGGAAATGTTAAAAGCAATGCAGGAAACAAAGTGTCTTGTGACCATGTTGCTTTGATATAATAAAAAGGTATACCTAAGCTATCTATGATCTCTAATGTCTTCTCAGCTTGAAAGCTTTTAGCCTAATTTATTTACTTCACCTTCAGAAATTACTGATAAAAATTCCTTTGTAATTTTTTTTTCTCTTCAGAACATAAGGATTTACATCTCCTAATTATGGAATTGTCTTTGTGATGGCTATCAAGGCAATATGATAGTAAGCAATTAAAATATGTAATAAAAAATGAGCAGAGGACAAAGTCTCTGGCTTACTTGGCACTATAAGCCTGAAAGCTTGCATTAATTTCTGCTTGCCTTTATTATATTAAATTTTTTAAACTATCCCTTAATGTAATTAGCAGCAATGTGACTTTCAGCACAGGTGCTTTTATGATACTTCAATGGAAAACTCTCTGATGATGCAAACCAAGGAAAACTAAGACTTGCATAGGCTATCTCCAGCTCCATTGCTTAAAAGTGATTTCTGTAGTCAGCAAACTTCCACTGGTTTTCTGAATGCCTGAAAAGTTCACCCCATCAAGTTTCTTCACCTTTTTTTGTCTAGATGAATGATACAAATCTGGGGCTACCAATTTGATGTGAGGGATAGTTGATAATATATGCTTGTACTGCCTATCAGGAAAAAGGTAAAACATCAGTTTTCAGTGATTGATATTCCTTCCAGCAGTGGTCCTTCAAACCATCAAGACTTGGGAAATCTCTTCTCTTTAAGACGCCATCTGCATTCTAAATGCATTCTTTTTAGAGTTGGGTATTCTTGTTTTGATCCCTAATATAGTGTGGACAGTGCCCAGCCCTGTCATATAGTGGGGGAAAAAAAAGTAGTGCGTGCGTTTGTTTTTCCCAAATGTCATTCTCTAATAGTATATATCTGCAAAAGATACAGAGTTCTGACAAGTATAATAAGTATCTGTGTCTAATAAAAATCAGCCTTGCTTCAGAAGATTGGAATTGGGGATGATAATGTTTGGCCAAGACACAAGCTTTTGCTCCTACGGGCATCTACATCTTCAGTATTTTTCTGAGGTACTGCTCATCTACATGAAGACAATGCTCCAAAATTAGATTTTGAGAATATTTTATTTATTGCATAGCCATTAGTTCCTCTGCCTAGATATTTGTAGACAAAACACTTAGATGCAGCTAATGCCCACATCATGCTTCAGAGGTTGTACTAGCTTCTGGGATATAATAAATCCACTGGGCCCAATGCTTGAATTAACATAATAATTAAAGTTTCAGCACATTGTTGTAGGTCACTGTAAGAAAATGTTTAATCTTTCTACACTCATCTGTGTACATTCAAGGCATTGGGATGTCTACAGAGACTGAATTAAATTTAAGTGTATGAGAAATGAGCAGAGTGTTTTAACAAAAATGTGGAAAAGATTTAGCTTTGTTGGGAGCTGTTCATAATTGGTTTTGTTCTAACAATAAAAGATACAGCAGAATTGGGTCACTACTCAAGCTACAGCTCATTTAATGAGAGAAAGCTGTAGGTGTATAGGAGCTGAGATACAGAATTATCCTGCATTTGTCCACTTAGGGATTTGAGGTTTATTTGGTGCGTAGTTCATCATCTATCATCAGATGTGACTACAGGAAAAAACATCCAAAGCACTGGAATGGAATGAACAAGCGCAGGATCCGGTAGGTCAGGTGAAAGCTACTCTGCTGTAGTGAGTGGCACTACTAGAGCATTAACAGAATGAAAGCATGCCTTTCCAAACATAAAGCCAGACTTAATTATTAATGACGTTAAGAGGACATCTTGACTGAAGCCCAGGCATGTTCAAAATTATCTTGCCAGGGAAAAAACATCTAGATGCTGATTACTGCATCTTTAGATATGGATCAAGATCCAGTTTCTCTTGAAACTGCTTTGGAAATCCAGGGTAAATTCCCAAATTGCAATAGAATATTAACAGTGTTTTTTCTTTCTTCTGAAACAGTTCTTTGATGTTACAGAGGTAAATGTATTTAGTCATTCAATGGGTCACCTAATATGGTAGGAATACACTTGCCAAAAAAAACCCCCAACAATAATGAGTGAAGAAGAGTTCTCTGCTGTTTCTATTACAGTATTCTGAGGAGCAAGTGCAGGCTGTGGTGCCATTGTGCTTGGGGCTGCACAAACAGGGTCAAAAAAGTGTAAGATGAAGAAAGAAAATAAAAATGGGTAGACTAAGGTTGTTGCCTAAATCAATCAGTCTGTATTTCTTTCATGGCACTATGGAAAAGTTGTAAAAACAGTATTACCCTACTGCACTGTGACAGTAGGGTAATAACTGAGAGGGACATAGCAAGACAAAACAAGAGCTGCATAATTTGCTTACATCATACAGTTGTAATTTTGTGGTTAGCAGATTAGTGAAAGCTGCCTGCTTTCACCTATGATGTGTCTCCATATTATCTCATAGCCCCAGACTTATGTACAAGCTAATAATCCTTGAATAATAAAATAATTGAATTATCCTGGAGTTAAACTCTGTTTTGCCTCTAAATTTCAGTTTAGGAATCCAATGAAAATGAAAGTAAGTAGACGAGCATTAGAAAAGAGTGGGCAGTTAGTCTTCAAATTTCTAGTTTAATTATAATTAAGGAAAATTTTAATGACGGCCATGGCTTTTATTTTAAACCATTTACAACTGCACAGCTGTTTCATTTAAATACTGAGGTATAATGTTACCTCAATAGTACTCTGAGGGGTGGGATTCTAGTATAATTTAAACACAGCTTCCTATTAGTACCAAAACTGAATGCTATAGGGATTGCTCTCTGAACTCTTAGTGAATCTGCAGGGAGTTGGAGCCTTGGGGAGAAATATAGATAACAATTACAGATTTTTTTTTTCTTGATTGACAGACACAGTAATTCCCTTTCTTCCCTAGAAGTTCAGAAAGGTTTAAGTAATTTCATGAGCATAATAACTGACCTGATGTTTCAGTGATGAGTACCAGTGTATTTTTGTGAAGAACTCTTCAATTTTAATTAATTTGAAGGTATCCGGGGTAGTCATCAAATGGCTTTGGAAGTTTAATGACATGTACTAAGAAGCAAACACCTTGTGTATTCTAGATAAAGAGCTTTCCTCGTTTTCTCAGGGTGCTGTAAAATCGAGAGAGACTTTAGAAAAGCAAAACCTTGTTCAGCAACCCCACAAAAAGACTAGGCTGTAGAGTAAGTTTGAATTACTAACTTATAGAACTCATAGTGCAACGCTTTCTGAATGTATAGTGATCCTGTCACTCTGGCTGCTGCACCATGGTGTTTCCTAACATAGTAAATGTAAGACCTAACTGGCCTCTGGGGCTGTATGTCTAAACAGTGGAGCAGTAATTACAGGAGATCCATGAGGCATGGATGGAGTGGGAGAAAGTGGAGGCAGCTAAGACTGTTTCTGTCCAAATGATGATTTGAAGCAAATTTTTAATTTTCCCTTCTATAGGGAAAAGAAAAAACTTGTTTCTTCAGGGGGAATAGAAGGTGTTTCTTATACCTAGAGCTTTCATAGAGTATTTCCTACACTGCAGATTTCTTTTGTGTTCAACTAGTTAATCCAGTTATACTCCTTGCTCCTCACTCCTGTGCACTTTTTTGGGGGACCAAGAGTTATGTTCAAGCAGCGCAGGAGGCACCAGCCTGCGACTCCTGGTGGTGTTGACACATTGTCTTACACGTGTTTTCCTCATTGGTTAGAAGACAGAAATAATGTCAGAATAAATGTCAGTTGCCAAAACATTTAGAGCAAGGATACAGACTCCATTGCTCCTTCCTTACTTCCTCCAGAAGACTTTAGCGGAGTACCAGGAGCTGTGGTGAGCCCAATTTTTGTGCCTTGATATGTAGAGAAATCTTAGACCAGCATGCAACTGCCAACTCCTAAATTTATGTGCTATGCCTGCCAATAGAGTATCTCACCTTCTCTCTTTTCATTATCCTTTGTAGGGTATGTTAAATTTTTTTCAGTGTGGGGTTTTTTTATGTAAATGTTCTTAGGATGATTACTTTGTTGTTGTTTACTTTTTCTTCATATCCATAAGGCATGAGGCTGTAAATAATACTAAGCTCCTATGCAGTAATAATAAATATCAAAATATGTTAGACAGTTATTTTAGACAGTTTCTCAAAGGAGTGAATTTACTTGTTAATATCTAATGTTTCAGAGATGAGTCAATGTTTCTGACAGTGTCACTCTTTCTACCTGTATTTTTTTCTACCCTTTTTGTTACCTGAGAAATGAGATCTTAAGTTTTGTTAGAGGCATATAATAATGCAAATATGTCAAATTAGCTAATAACACTCTTTTTTACACACATTTATTGTATAAAGAATGGATTAAGTATCAGTGGCGTAAAGGCACTGTCTTTAGTGGAATTCACTAGCCCAGACATGACAGCAAATCTTTCCTCTAAAATGTCATTATAGCACTAGAGTCCAATTATTTTTATACTCCAGTAATCTTTTCACTTTTACTGTGTTACTTCAGGCTTCTATAAAAAGACTACTGGTAATCTCAGTAGGGAGGCCTCCTTTTCAAGCAGTTTCAAAGACTTGGGACTTCTGAAAAAGTAAAGATCAGTAGGTAATACTGAATACATAGAAAAAAGCTAGTCAGTCTTCAAAAAATAAATGCATAACATACATAATACTAATCATTCTGCCACTTGCAGAACTTTCTTGGATTTCCTCAGATTTGATAATGAGACTTCATAATAATTAGAGATTTTTTTTTAAATACATACCAAAAGGGTCCTTTAAAGATAAATTTAGAGATATCTTTTATATATTCATAGCTGAAAATAAAACAGTGCATTTTGCTAAATACAATTTAAGAAACATGTTCAGGCCAAGAAAACTACTTATCACTTTTAAAAAGTCTCATTTTTAAAATAAACACAGCGGTATCAAGAATGCATCTTGAAAACCTGATTTTGATATAGCTTACTGGTAGTAAGTTAGAACATAATTAAACATTGTTAAAGAGTATGTATTTTCAAATTCTGGTATGTATTTTGAGGAAGTGATAAAACTATCTTCTAATGTAGGAAAACTTACAGTGGTTGCTTGAAACTTCTTAATCGAGCTTCTTTAAATTGTCTCCTTTATCACTTTATGGGGGTAAACTGTAGACAATCACGGAAAAAGGTGTGAGGGAATGGTTCTAAGGGCTTTTGTATTACACTGATCTCTTACTATGTGTTTAAGAAGCCGCTTTACAGGGTCAGGACCTCTGTAAGCAGTCTTGTTTCACAAAGTGGTTTTGTAGCGATAGTGGCTGCCCTCTGTAACAGATTAGAGCATTTGTTTCAGTAGCACTAGCTGCCTAAAAATCATTGGGTTTTAGGTAGCTGCTGCTGCTTCTCTATATTAATGTAAATTACGCTGACAACTATCTCTTCTCATTAGCGGGGGAAAAAAAGAAAGCTTCTGCTCTTTTACTTGCCGATTGGGTAAACCCAGGTTTTGAGGCCACTACCGAAATCACCATCTGAATATCTGTGGCTGTTTTTTGCACAAAACCGCCTGTGTTACATTCTCCAGACATAGGCCTTGGCTTACATCAACAGAGATCTATACCAAAATATCATGACCTAAATTTTGATTGAGGGCAGGGGTGGGAAGGATTGTGAAAAATAGTTGTATCACATCAAACTATCGCAAAAATAATTGCACATTGGTTTGGGTGGGTTTTGTTTATTGTCGTGGTGGTTCAGCCCCAAGCAGTGGCTCAGCACCACAGGCCGGTCCCTCAGTCCTAGAGGATAAACAGCCTCCGGGTTGGAATAAGAACGGTTTACTGACAAAAACACTATGAAAGGAGAACAATAACAGCCGGTGGCAAGTTTCGCTCACACCTAGTGATAACAGAGTGCTGCACGACAAGGACTGACCCAACACCCTGGCCACACTCTGACTGGCCTGGAGGCACCCAGCAGGGCCCCTCCCCGACTAGCCCCTTTCATGGGGGAGTGATGTCAGGTGGTGTTGAAACAGACCTGGCTAACTCATCCCACCTGTGCTGGCTGCTTGGGGAGGTTAGCTCTGGCCTGGCCAGAACCAGGACAATTGTCCTGGGAACTGAGTGTCAATTTACAAATAAACAATAATGTTAATACACTTACCAGTATTCTAGAAAGTGGTAAAGATAGAATAACTCCTAAATCCAGTAAAACCAGTCCAAGTATGCCAGGCAGAAAAGAAATAATATCTACACTACACCAGTATATACTATCATCTGTCAGCCTTCTGTAGATTTCATCAGGCTTTGATATCTTTTCCAAGATAAAACAAGTTCAATTACTTTGATTTCAGTTGGCCTTTTACCTATATTCTCCATGTGTGCTCACTTCTATTTTTGTTTTTATATCTGGCTGCTGCAGACAGAATGGAAATAGAGCTTTTTCTGTTACTAAGGCATATTCTGATCTTCAGATGTGATTGGACATTTCCAGTGCCTGCTGATTAGCCAGAATGCTGAGCATCATACAGCTTAGCCCACCTTTGCGTCTCAGCAGGAATTACAGGCATTAAGAATCATCTCTGAAGGAGAAAAGCTAAGATACAGGGAAGAGGAGTGGAGGGCAGCATTGCAAGAACAGGAAAAAAATTAGAAAAAAATAAGTAATTGGTCTAACTGTTTCTAGGAAGGAACATCACAGCCTTAAGATTTTATTATAACAGCACTGTCATAACCATTGAGGTCTAATGTATGTTGGGAAGCCATTTGAATGTTTTATGTGGATTTTGAAATAATAATTTCATGGTTATATACCAATGCTTTGGATTTGCCCTTGACAGTTTATTACAATACATATGCAGGGGTTTCAGGTCTGTGTAAATGTCTGTGGCTGTTTTTCTCAGTGAAATACAGACTGTTCAGCTGTCTTTATGGCCGTGACCTTGACAGGTGTCACTATTGTTATACAAATAGTTACTAGTAATATTTCATTTGCTTCCACTCTAAATTACATACTGCGTCTCTTTTCATCCAGATACATAGGTGATTCTTCTTCCGAGATAAGAACGTTGTCTGTTCTTACCCCTAGTCAAGATGGGTCTGTATTGTGCTCAGTGCTTAAATGGTTGCATGCTGTAGTGCAAATGCTTCTGTTACATAGCTTGAAAATTAAGAGAAGGAGGAATCATAGGAATATTTTTTTTTAGTCCATTTTGCTGATTTATTGACAGAATATCTATATGAATACATATTATGTATATTGTTTTATATCAATAATGAAAGAGCATTGTGATCATACAGCTCATTGGGACGCTTTTGATCTAGTTGCTGATGGTTGCTGAAGACAACTTAAGAACTAGGTATTAAAAGAAATACTAAATACACCAGAGAGAGACATATTCTTTTGTTGCACCTTTTCATAGAAGGCCTTATTAAAAAAAATACAATTTTGGCTGATTTATTATCCACATGACAATGAACTAAGATGATAAAGGTCAAACTGCATTTTTGGCTAATGGTCTTTCTGTCTTTGAAAAGATTTGAGGTTCTTACATATATCCAGAAATTAAGCTGTAAACAATAAAGAAGTCCTTTTAACATTTGCAACTAACATAGTAGTTCCTTTAAAGAAAAATAATTCTAATGGGATATCAGGAATTGCTTGTTCAGATCAAAAGTTTCTAGCAGGTAGCAACAGGCGATAGGCACATCTCTCTGCTCATTAGCTTCAACAGCTGATTGCTTCAGTTAAACTTTACAAGTCTCTCTTTTTGCTTTATGATAAATACATTCTGTGAAAGTATCCTATACTCAGTAACTTAAAAACATGTTTCTTTAACTGTGAGAGAAACTCTGTTAGCTGATAGTATCCTCAGTGAGCTAGAAAGTGTGGGTTTTACATTTAATATCCTATGCTCATAGGAAGACTAAGTGGTACGTAGCTTCTTCCAAACATGTTTTGAATCACAGAATCATAGGGGTTGGAAGGGACCTTGAGCGATCATCGGGTCCAACCCCCTGCCAAAGCAGGCAAAGAAGACTGACACAGAGATCCAACAGACTTTTCCCAGTGTTTATATGTCAGCATTTCTTCAATGATGCAATCTTAGGCATAGATTGAAAAACTGTGACAGTTGTGTGTTAATAGCCTCTAAAAGGTGTTTGCTTTGGTTTCCCTTTTCCAGATCATTGCTGTGGCTCTTATTACAGGGACAAATGTTGCATATTTATGTAATATCTCTCAGATACTAGTGCAAAACTGGTTTTGGAAAATTGGCTCATGATGAATATAAAACCATGTAATTGGCCCTCCTCATCTCTGGAAAACATATTATTTTGTGGGGTTCTTTTAACAGAATTAGGACCTGAAAATTTGTTGGGTTTCAGTTGTTGTTTAGGTTGTTTTTTTCCTCATCCAAACCCCAAGACTAATCCTGTACTGCTGCATGGTACCCTAAGAGAGGGGTTCAGCTGATATTTCAGAGGTTTCTTATTAGCATTTGAAATGTTTTTTACTAGGTCATTTAAAGTAGTTTTTATCATGTGTAGACTGACTTATTCATGTAATATATTAGTTTGGCACTATGTTCTTCCTTATATTCTCATTTGAAATGCACCTTAAATATAGAGCAATCTTAAGTATTCCTTCCTCTACTAATCCACACTTTTTCTTATGATAATGGAAAAATGAATAAAAGTCTTCTGGAAAATCCTTAACCAAGGCATAATGTGGTATTGATTTGTCCAAGGGGTGGACCAGAAACTGAATTTTTTTTTTTTTTTAAACGATGACACAGCCTGCTTTCAATTTGTGCAAGAAAAAAAAAAAAGTGTGGGTTTTACTGTTTGTCGGTTTGGTTTTGTTTGTTTGGGTGGGTTTTTTTGTTTGGTTGGTTTGTTTTGGTTTGTTTTTTGTGTGCTTGTAAGAAGCAGGCAGAAGAAAGCCAGCCCAGAATGGGGAGCGACATTCCTGTGTCATCACTCAAACCAGATGCATTTTTAAAACTTGCATTTGCAGAAGCTTTATAGTTACAGAGAGAAAAATTAAGAATATTATTTATAATCTTGCAACACCAGCTTTTCTACCAACTCTACTTTCTGCAAGCACTCTGGTATTGAAATCCTCTGAGCTCCTGCTCCTTTGAAAGCTGAAAATTTGTAGTTTTCAGTTTAGCTGAGAGATGATAGGAGCCCTGAGGCCTGGCAAAGACCTTTGGTAAGTTGTTCAGCGCAGTTTTTACCTTGGGGGGAGTAACTGAAGCTGGTATTTACTTTTTGGGGATCGTACCAGCCTGGTTTTCCAACATCTAGCCAAAATTCCTCATTGAGTTTTAGGGAAACAGTAATGTTGGTTGAAAGAGGTTGAAGAGGTTGGTTGGTGGGTGTTTTTGTGGATGTAGAAGTATTCCATGTGTTTGGCATTTTGCAGTTTCTTCTTAATTTAACAAGAATGCTTTTAAACTTTTGATGTCAAACTTTGGGGGTTTTGAACTAATTATATGAAAGGCATTATCACTGGGATACAAACCTCAACGCTTTCTAATCTATTATTATAGGATGTGACTGTTTGTATGGGTAAAAAATTATCTCCACTTATTTTCACCTTCTAGCAGTTTCATATTTAGTGTAAGTGAAGATGGCATCATTCCTGCTCGCTTTACTTTCCCTCCTCAATTGCAAACTTGCTTTTGAAGCACATACTTTTTGTGGTTAAGTAACTGAAAATTAGTGAGGAAATTGCATGGTCTAGCCATGTTAGAAATGAATTAAAGTTGCTGTTTAGGAAAATGGAGTAATTTATCACTTATCTACTGTTCCCTGTAAGTCATTTATCATGAGTGGCAACTATCATCATTTTATTCTTACCTGAAATGGCAGGGAGGGATCAGGGGCTTACGCTGTGGAAGTTCATAGTTCTTGTAATTGGAAACCAATATAATGATTCTGTGTGAAATAGAACCAGGAAAGCTTTTCCAAGTTTCTCCTCTGCTACTGCAGCATGATGTTATATGTGACTTTGCATTGCTTATGTGGTTAATTTCTTGTTGACTGACTTCTCACTTTAGTTTACTGATATAAATATATATATATACACACACACGTACTGATTTTACTTGCAAGTAATGCAGACTTGGTGCCCAGGATTTTAGGTGTAATGTCTTTTTGAGGAAAACTATGTACCAAGAATGGACTTTCTGACATTATTTATTATTTCTCTTCCTCCTCCTCCTCCTCCTCCCCCCATTCCTATTGTGGCACTGGGCAGAGGTAGAGAATGGGGGAATAGGGGGTTTAATCAGTTCCTCCCCAGTTGTTTTCCGTCTTAGCTGGGTTGGGGGGCAGGGTGCAGATTCCTCACACTCTTCCCCTTGCTCCAGCATTGGGTCCCACCCATGGGAGAGAGTCCTCCACAAACTTCTCCAACATGAGTCCTTTCCCACAGGTCTGCAGCTCATCACCAGCTGCCCTGGCATGGGTCGCTTCTAAGGTGTGCAGTCACAAATCATAGAATGTCTCTCAGGTCCAGACTGCTCCAGCCTGGTCCCCATGGAGTCAGAAGACCCCCACCCTCCACCTCCCCCTCAGCAAACCTGCTCCTGCGTGGGTCTCTCATCTCTGTGTCTCTGTCTCTCTCCACTGGCTGTAAGTGCTGGCAGGGGCTTGCTCCAACACAGGTCACAGCATCTTCCATATGTCTCTACCTGCTCCAGCATGGGACTTTTCCACAGGTTCCAGGTTGGGTCTCTGCTCCATCTCATCTTCTGTGGGCTGTACAGGAAAACCCGCTCCACCATGATCTTCATGAGCTGCAAGGGAATCTCTCTTTCCCAAGTCTGTAGTGCCTTCTCCCCTCTCTTCCTCACTGGCCTTCGTGTCCACACAGTTTCTTACATCTTCTCGCTCGTTCTTTGCTCCTGGAGAAGGGCTTTAAACAGCTCACCAGAATAAACAGACTTCTGCAAAAGGGAAATTTTAAAATAAGATTTAAAAAAAACCCCACCTAAACCATTAAAATAATAAGAAAAACTTAAGAAATTATTCCTGACTCCTTCAGAACAAGTTGCTCATTGTCTTAAATGTTTTGTTCTTGTGTTAGGATAGCCATGATTATCACATAATGGACTTACTGCGTAATAAGAGGAAGAAAGTAGTGTAGTGTGACCACTAAAATTGAAATTCATTTTTTAATGATTTCTAGAGCTGGTAACTGCTGCTTTTGTGATACTGCATCTTCATCTTTCTGTAACAACGGTGGCTTTTTTCAGGCCAAAAGTTCCCATTCACAGTATAGCTGTTTGTTTTTAAAATCCTGTGAGTACAACTTTTCCTTATTTGCTGATTTACATGTAATAAAGATTTACCTTGCTTCCCACTCAGATTGCTTAAATATTGCAACAGTGATTTGCATCATGCATTTCTGGGTATGCTGTCAAATAAAGTTCTCCTACCAGAGAAGCTATTCCAGCATGCTGCATTGTTTGCAGCATACAGCATGTTAAGGGGGAAAGGAGACAGGGAATTCAGGGAATTGTGTTTATATGATCTGGAGGAGAGAGGGGAAGGGGAGGGGGCAAAAAAAGGAAAGAAAAAAGTGAATATTTCCTAGTTGTGGATTTGGAATCCTGATTCATTTTCTCCCAAAATTTTTCCCTTGGATTTTTTGTGAAGGCTTGTTTAGAGGAAAAGGAAGAATAGTTGCCAGAAAGGAACCACGAAAGTGAGAAAGGGAGGAAATAATGGAAGATTCTTCTATTTAAAAAGAAAATTAAAAAATCCGAGTGACATAGGAACAGAAAGCTGATAAAAAATAATTCAAACCTGACAGACCACCTGTACTCCATTTGTGTTAAGAATTTCTTAGGCACACAGATGGTTTAGGCCCAGCCAGCAGCTGAGCAAAACACAGCCACTTGGTTATACCACAATGTCCACCCTTCCTCTCCGACCTTTCTCCAGTAGGATGAGGAAAGGAATCAGAAGACTAACAGTGAGAAAATTGGTGGACTGAGATAAAGACAGTTTAATAGGTAAAGCAAAAGCGATGTATGCAAGCAAAGCAAAACAAAGAATGAATTCCCCACTTCCCATTGGCAGTCAGGTGTTCAGCCATCCCCAGGAAAGCAGGGCTCTATCATGCATAACAGTTACTTGGGAAGACAAATGCCATCACTTTCAAGGTTCCCCTTCCTTCTTCGCCCCCCTCCCCACCCCAGCTTGATATGCTGAGCATGACATCATATAGTACTGGATATCCCTTTGGTCAGTTGTCCTCTCCCACCTCCTTGCACGCCTCCAGCCTACTCACGGGAGGGACCTGTGAGGGCCAGGAAAGGCCTTTGCTCTGTGTAAGCCCTGCTCAGCAGGAACAAAACCACCTTGATATCATCAATGCTGTTTTCAGCACAAATCCAAAATACAGTCCCGTAGTAACTGCTGTGATGAAAATTAACTCTGTCCCAGCCAAAACAAATCAGCACATTAAGCTTTATAATAATTCCATCTTTTTTCTCTGTTTCATATGCAAGTCTTAAATTTAAGCAAACAATAGTTATTTGCTTTCTTATTTGAGTGTCTGCAAGACCTGTTTATATATGCAATCTAGTAAGCCTATTTTATGTAACTGGGGAAACAAATTAAGGTCAAATTGAGGTATGAGTTTTGAAGGAATACTTTATGGTTTTTCACATTTTAAGATTCAATGGCCTTCTAAAAGAACAGTATGCTAGGAAGCTTTGTGTGCAACGCATCCTGAGATGATCTAGGTTCAATGATACACACCTTATGTAGACAGAGTTTGCCTTGAACATAATGACAAGCCAGCCTTTTGTTATTACTGCAGAGTTGTTAATGGTTTTGTCTACATGCTGTTTTGAAGTAGCTTTACCTGATTATATTACTTTATCTGAAAGACTTTTAAAAATAAGGTGATATCATAATGGATAAACATTTGAACTTTGAATTGCTATGAAACGGAGCACAAAACAATATATCTGGTGACATCCTAGTCTCTGGTTTGGCATAATTTCTTTATTCAATCTGTATTTAAAGGTTTGAAGATCGTACAGGAAGAGCTTGGCTCTCAGTGTGTCATTGGTGTCAGCTTATTTTCTGTTTGAAAAGAATAATTTTGGTAGGTAGATGGCTAAATAGACAGCATTCTACTGGGTTTTTTTTGTATAATAATAGAGGTCCTTGGAATTTAGTTAATAAATTTATAAGGCTTTTGCTTTCTTCTATAAAGAAACTTTGCAGTTATCAATAAATAGCTTTGACTTTGTTCCTCTGGACAAATTTATTTCTCTATACTATTATTGGTACTATCTAATAAGACCAGAGCAGCCAATCACATACATTTGATTTAAATCATGCATGGGTACATGATCAAATCACTATGGAATAAGCCCGACCTATTTTATGATTTAAAACTGCCAGGGAGGAAGCTAGATATGCTGTAAAGCTTAGTGTAGGGCTCATGTAGGAATGCAAAATCTGCTAAGGCCTGTGGAAGTACTTCTGGCCTTTTGATCAGACCCTAAGGAGTTAAATGAATTTCCAAATAACTGAATATCAAAACTGTTGTTGACTTCAGTGGGTAACAGGGCAAACTCTAAGAAAAAAGGAAAAACACCATTTCTGTAGTTTCGGGTGCTTTAAAAAGATGATTCTTGTCTTGAATCCATTTGGTGACACAAATACATCATGTGTCTCTGTTTTCCTGCATATCCCATTATTCAGAATTGTAACTGCAGTAACATGCAGTAACATACAGTAATTACAGTATTCAAAATTCAGAATAAAAACATGTTTAATTCAGTTATTGGTGTTTATATTATCTTGTGCTTTTCTATGCAGGTAATTACATTTTAGTCATTAAATGAAGTGCAACACTTCATACTGGCTGGAATGACTGCCATGCATTTTTAATGGTTTCTCTAAGTGTCATTAAATGATAATTTGAAAAAATAAACAAACAACCAGAGTATATAAAATTGGTTACTTATAAAGCCTGTTTTTAATTCACATTTTAAATCAATGAAAGTTGCAGCCCAGAATGTAGCAATAGGTTATAACAGCTTTTAATGTAAAACATTTGAATGTTTTATATACTTTTTTCAGTCTGTCCATTCTAAACATACACTTTCCTATCAAGGAAAGTACGTCTGCTTGGCATTAAAGAGTTGATACGGGGATAAGTCACCAATATATTACTTCATGGCTTTTCTCTCCTGTGCCTAGTTGATGAAATATTTTGACTTGTATGTGGCTCCTGCTGTGTCTCTTCTACAAATGCTCCTGGTTTTCAATGACAAAACACAATAAAGCTTTGTAACCTGATAGCCTGTTCCTGGGTTTTTTGAATCTTTGCTAGCCTACACTGAAACCATACCACAGCAGAGCTTGGTATCTTCCCGTTTCATAGCTGGGATTAGCAAGGCAGCATTGCAGTTGTGGTGTCTAATCGTTTTCCAAATGTCAATGCCATATTGAGGGCAAAGATGTCTGAGGTGGCACCTAAATGATCATGGAAAGGGAATTTTTTTTTCCATGATGAATGTGTTAGTTCCAAAGGCTGGAGAAATGTGGAGATAGTTTATCACTATCTTCCCTCCCTTCAAATAATTTTCTGTATTATGTGCAGTTTGGCAAAAATAGAATATTGCCAGGGTAAATATTCTTTGAATTCATGCTGTGGATATCTCCAAATTATGAGGAAATACTTAATGTTGTTGAGATACTTCCTGTGAAAAGATATTATAAACTTAATCTTCCTTCAGATGCTTGAAACCAGCAATTTCCAGGATTCGTTCTTCTGTAATGCCGAAAAGTGTATTTTTCAGTTGTCAGATGCCTGTGAGAAAAGTATTGTAGTTCTTAGCAGGCAGCACCTACTGGAAAATGAGGTGACTCTCTAGTTGAGTATTCAGACTATCTCATTAGCTGCTCAGCAAAGCCCTGTGACCTTTTGTCTGTCAGACTTTTTTTCTTCTTTCTTGCAGTGGAGCTCATCAGAATCAAAGTTCTTTTAACTATTGGTACCAGAAGTGAACTTCCTAGCATATCAAAATGTTGCTGAATCATTTCAGAATTTTCAGCCTTAGCTTCCTAAAAGACATTTACATCAGAAATCTTGATTTAATGAGATTTACACAAAACATAGTAACTACTGAGAAAAAGGGAATTGTTGCTGTACCTGGACCTTGCCTGGAGGAGTTGTTGGTAAATTTTATTTCTCTTCAGAAAAGAGATTTTGAGATTGCCCAAATCACAAGATGTGACATCTGAGCTCTTAGCTGTCCCTGTGCTCCTCTGTGAGCTGGTCTTCCAGGAGCCTTTTAGGTGTTCATAATTACTAAAACCCTACATGGCAAGGGAAATGGATGAAATTGAGCTGATCCAGATCAAGAATGATGCCATTCAATGACATCAGGGTGCCTATAGTTGCACAACTAGAAGTTTGGAAGTTGATGTCTTTAATCCCACAGACAGGAGGATTCATTTCCTGATACTGCAGCCCATGAGTGTATTGTTGTCAGATCAGAACTTCTCCCAGTTCTCTGAAGTATGGATGTGACCTACCTGATGAATCTCAGTGCTCTGATGCACTAGCATCCTACCCTAATGCGGCCCTGGTACAGGGTCTGTATCTTAGTATTGCAACAAATTCTGAACACTGAACACTTGAAACTGAGTCCTATAATGTAAAAATAGCAAATAATGGATATTTTGACTCTGGCAGGTGAGGAAAAAAATGGTTGGCAGGAAAAGTAGGCAGTTAAAGGTTTTATTCACAGTGTTCAGTTTTTCAATCAAAATATTTTCCAAAGTAAGATGATATACTCAGTTTTGGCATTTCTTTTTTTTTTTTCAGTTTAAAGTAAATTTTTAAACAAATGGATGCTAGTTTGATGGAAAGTAATTTGTTTAAAAATTGAACTCTTCAGCATAATTTAGAGAATCACTCAAATCCCAAAAAATCAGATTCAAACTTTCAGTAGAGTTTTGTTGTGGAAATTAACAATCAAATTAAACCCCAGATGTATTAATTCTTAACAGAAATGCTCCAAATGGGTCTCCTTCATCAACTGGGGGAAGCTTCATGCACATGTTGGTTTTAATCAGCACATTTGCCAGTAACAGGGAGGGAAGAGCTACAACTTTTCTAACATTTGTTTAGGTATCTTGTATGAAAATTGTTGAAGTTCATACCAGTAATGATATTTATTGGTGGCATTCGTAGATCTTATTATTGAAGAGAAAAAGAACAGGAAAGGGAAAACGAAAAGTGAATGCTGCAGGATTCCTAGCACGGTTAAAGAAGGTCCTGCATAAGAGGAGATCAGAGTTTTTCATTACTGGTTTTCCCTAAGGGCCATCCACAGGGATCCACATGAAACAGATGTTTTTCTAGTCATAGCGCTGCTGATTTCGTCTTTCTGATGACATCTCAAACTGGTGGGTTTTGTTTGTTGTTTATTTTGTGTGGGGTTTTTGTTTACTTTGTGTGGAAAATGCAATTAAGTCAAAAGGTTTTAGCCTTGAATACTTGCATTTATTGATTGATGGACATAAAGATATTAGACTTTATATTGGGCGTCTGTGGCGAAGTGTTGGGAGCTGTGGAGGGGGCTCGGGCTGCCCCATCCAGACCCACTGCAAGATTCAGCCAAGGGAGGCACCTCAGGGAAAGCCTGGATAAGAAAGGGCAAAACACTTGATAGAAGTGAGGGAAAAGCTGTGAGCAACAGCCCTGTGAGCACCAAGGTGAGAGAAAGAGTAGGGGGAGGAGGTGCTGCAGGCACTAAGGAAGAGATGGCCCTGCAGCCTGTGAAGAGGAGACTATGGGGGAGCAGGTATCCGTGCTACAGTCCATGCAGGACCACACAATAGGGAGAGGGATATTTCCTCATCTGTGGCCTGTGGAGAGCCTACACAGGAGCAACCCCATCCTGAAGGACTGGAGGCATGGGAAGGACCCATGCTGCAGCATGGGAAGAGTGTGAATGGTAAGGAGCAACAGCTACTGCTGCTTGGGGTGGAGAGACATAGAGGAGCTTGAATTGAAGGAATGAAGTTGAGCCTGAGGAAAAGATTGTGGTGGGAAAGTGTTTTCAATGTGGTTTCTCACCACCCAAATATATTTTTTTTCCCAAATGGATTCTGGTTTGCATGTGATGGTAATTGGTAATATATCGTAGAATTTTTAAGATAGGAAAAGACCTCCAAGATCAGCTAGTCCAAACCGTGATTTCCCTGCCTGTATCTTCACTCGTGACCTTTTTCATCTTGTTTTCTCCCCTCTGTCCTGTTGAGAAAGGGGAGTGAGAAGGTGGCTAGGTGGGCAGCTGGCCAAGGGCAACCTGACCCTTGAGGCTTTTTTAAGTCTGTGTAAATTGTGGCCCTCTTTATAGCTGAGGTTATAATGTTACCTGAATGAATGCTCCCTGGGCCCTTCCTTGGGAATAATTTTTAAAAATATGTGCCTGCCATGAATTTTTATTTCTCTGTAAAAGATCTGGGTTTACAGAAGTATCTTAGAGTGTATAATATGTACACGTAAATATTTTGCATGTTGATTCATTTATGTCCTTCATCTTTTTGTATTATACTCATTAAGTATATGGGACAAAATTACACATACCAAGTTGCTGCATTTAAGTTTTATCATCTCTGGGTTGTAGTTATTCACGCTGTTTTAGTATGCATTTGCAGTAAGCATCCATACCAAATAATTTTGCTCTTGAGCTTTTTATGATTTTTATGATTTATGATTTAATGAATAAACATTCATTAAATGAGATTCATGGTATCCATACAGTCTGCTGCTTAGTGCACTGAAACCTGGGAAAATGCATGGTTTGTAAACTCTTTATGCAGAATGAGCCATTTTCCTCCTCTACCATGTTTGTCAGGCTCCAGGACACGTTGCTATCAGTGTAGTGTTGTTCTGCCTGCAGAATGGATTTGGAAGATTTAAGACCTGGAGAATGGGTACAGTAATTCCTGTGTCTCCTTAGTGCAATCTGCAGTGTCTCCTGACCTGCTGTTCCTGATAGGCTAGGGACCGTACAGATTAGACACGTTTTCTTGTTTCTCTACTGGTAATGTCAAAAGTGAAAAATAAAGACTTTTGGATAGACTAAATAGGCTAATTTTTGGCCTCAGTTATGCACATGGAGTCTAGTTCATATCTTGATCAGGTTCAACAAAGGGTGAAATTTATCCTAAGCATAACAAACTTAGGCTGGATAAAAGTGATCTGATGAAAAAATACTAGATTTGTTTTTAAATGCTTTTTTCCTCCATAGTAAGCATTAGTTGGAACACCTTAAGAATTTGGTTTTTGTCCAGAATGGAATTCCATGTCAAAAACAAACCCAAGAATCTTAAGACTTTTGTTCTGCTGAAACTAGGAAGGTGAGACACCGTATTGTAGCTTTTTTCACCATGCAACCCCTTGTACTCATAAGCCTCACTATCTATTTATGCGTTCCTCCCCAGAAAGGTCTTTGGCTTTGTCCATGGAGGTACCAGCTATCTAGATATTACAGCCCTGCAAAAGTCTAATTAGGATGTAGCGCTTTCTGATCATACCTGTGCTCCTATGGCTTGCTTATGGTGTGTGATGAAAGGTCAGTGCAAGAAGCAGTGTCTGTGCTGTGTGTGATCAACTACTTGTTGCAATAGAGGAACATTGCCTAATCTGAAACTGGAGACTAAGGATTTTTGTTTGGTTTTGTTTGTGTTTTGTGAGAGGTGTTATCCACAGATAGCAGGGAGAAGCTTCCTTAAGGGTGCTCAGAGAGGTGATTTTTAAATTTTTTATAAAGTGTTTATTTGCAAAATAGGCTTAGGCTGTGAAATCCAGCTGTGGATTTCCCATTACAAATTTAGCTCTTTTATTTGTGGTAAGATACTGCTGAAGCCTGCTTTGGGCTGTATACGGAGCATATTAGATGAACAGTTGCTCTGTAGATTTTTAATATAATAGAGTAGTATGATTTGGCTCCTGGCACACACACACAAAAGTAAAATCTACAGAATTCTGTATCAAATATGTGAGATAGAACTTCAAAATAAATACAGACTCATAGATTAAATTATTCTTATTAAAAAGTAAAGTGAAGCAAAATGCAGTCAATGTTTGGAGTTCTATCTGAAGTTACTTAGCAGTACTATGCAAACTTACTCTGGTTTCCTGTCTGAAGAGAAGCATTGCAAATATTTAGCATCAGTGTTGATATATAGGTTGCTGCAGGGGGCTGTAAGCAGATGATGTGGAACCACAGAAGGCAGATATGCCCAGGGACTTTTCAAAAAGCGTGCTGTCACACACGCTTTTTGCATGCTCTGGCATTCACTGGTCTCCACACTGTTGTTGGTTCCTATGTGTGTTTATACATCTGTTTAGGTTTTGTGCTAACAGTATCAGACTAATGTACACAGATGTGTTCTGGACACTAGGTTTATTCTTATGAATGAAGAAATTTCACATCCTCAGGTTTTTATACCATCATCTTTACACTGCACCAACATGAGCGAGTTTCTGTTGAAATTTTGCTGGTGCTTGTTATTAGCTAAACAAATCCTGAATTTATATAACTCTAAGCCCTGTACTTCTTAGTGTGATGTCAGTGTGCATGTTCATCTGTTGGACTTAAGGAGAAAATCATAATCTCTGTATGCCCTGTACTTGTTTTTCCAATGAAACTGAAAACTTAGATACTTCTATGTGTGTTCCTTAGTCACCTTTGGGATAAACTAAGAGAATAACCTGTATGGCACATACTGGCTAGTAAAAGTACATCAGGGAAAAGAACTATTTGTTTACTGGTGCATGTTATCTTGCTCTCCGGCATGATGCTGTGTTTGAATGAGGTAGAGTCTTAAATGGATGGTTTATAGTTTTAGTTTGTTCAAGAACTTAGGCCAAATCACTTTGAGATATGTAGGTTATCGATTCTTTTTCAGATGTCATGGTTTTACTGAGAGATGGGAAGGAAAAGAACTGGATTTTCACTGGAATAATGCTTGGGCTTGCACATTCACTGAAATATTATGTACTTCAATGTGTTTCAGATCAGACCAAATCGCTTAAATAACATTAACGTGATTGCTGATGAAGTATGTTTTCTAAGTTTAATCATACCCTTGAAAATTCTGTAAGAAAATAGTTTAAAATATGTTCAGTTAAATCTTAGTTATCTTTTTTTCTTCATGGATTTTAAGTGTTTTAAATAAAGTTTTGATATAATGCTTACAGAAATATTGTTGAATTAGCCTTGAAAATAATCCATGCAAGTTGCTTTTAATTATGTGCCAGTGATTTATTGGTTTGTTTCTCTCCTTTTGTTTGCCAGGAAAAGAAGAGTATATTGCGACGTTCAAGGGATCAGAATACTTCTGCTATGATTTATCTCAGAATCCCATACAGAGTAGCAGTGATGAAATAACTCTGTCATTTAAAACACTTCAGAGGAACGGACTGATGCTTCACACAGGAAAATCGGCTGATTATGTCAATCTTGCATTGAAAAATGGAGCTGTCTCCTTGGTCATTAATTTGGGCTCAGGGGCCTTTGAAGCGCTGGTGGAACCTGTGAATGGGAAATTTAATGACAATGCCTGGCATGATGTGAAAGTAACCAGGAATCTGCGTCAGGTAACAGTACAATGGATACAAGAATAACTGACTTTGTTATGAGTAAATGCTTGATGATTTGAAATTGCATAGTGTGACATTGGATGTTTAGCAGGCATTTGATTAGTGTTTTATTTGCACAAGGAGGGATATTCCTGCCACACTTGAGCAGGGGCATATCTAGAAAGTAGTAGGGCAAGCAGCTGTCTGAGACAGATTCAGTTAGATGTTTTAAAGACTGTAGGTATCACCCAGGTGTTCCTCCAGTACAACTGTCTGCCCTTGCAGTCTTGCATTAGTCAAGGCTGATAGCTTTCCACAGCACATGAGTTACCTTAACTGAATTGCAACTCTTTAATTAAAAATAAATGTTTTATCTATTTTTCTCTATTAAAAAAGTGGGCCGTAAATTTGTTATCAGGTAAAGGTTATGCACTGTGTGGAGGCATCTTGCATGTCATGCCACGTTTTACTAAGCAAGAGCAGCAGTAAAAAAATG